>OX439416.1:0-2500000 GCA_949319885.1 Mecyna flavalis
TAGTAAGGCCCCTGTTTCCTTGTTTCATTATTTATAAGAAGTATAATTTATGTATTGTATATAAATAGTAAATAATATGAAGTGAATATTTAGGAAGTAATAATTACCTTATTAATAGATTCTCATAATAATCTAAGGCCTAAAACAAAAAATCATATTTTTATGCGGGCAACAAAATGACCAAAGACTGCCGCCAGTTTTTAAAAATTAAGCACAAGTTCGACACACTTTTAAGTTTTTATGGTTTAAAATTTTGTAATTTCTGATACGACGGCCGGGTCTTGCTATTATTATTAAACAAAGAGCAAAGAGTTTGCCTCCGTCCACTTGGATCCCATGCTTTGTGTTGAAGGCGACATAGAGTAGGTACTATGAGATAACTAATCCATCGCATTTTTTAATTTAACGTTGCCACATCGTTTATATTTATTAACACAGGTCTATTGAATTCGTAAGACTTAATAATTTTGTGCGATGCCAAAAGAATGACAAATGGATCATTCATTCAGCATTAAAAAGTAGGGTTAGAAATGTTTCTTAAATTCGTCGTCGTCCGTTCGTCGGTGGTGGACCGGACCAACATCGTTGGAGGGTATGGGTGCGTAACGTATTCCATTGGAAATTTTTTTTACGTCGTGATTTGTTCTGGGTACTTTAGTATATATTCTGTGTTCTGGGTTAAATAAGGAGATGGGACTTGGGCAGTGTAAGTGACGCCCGGCGGGAGGGTGGAGGCCGTGAGGTGAGGTCGTGTGGGTACTTTCACTCGCACAGCCTGATTGCAGTTCCGTTCAAAAACTACACAAATTAAAATAATTAATTGCAGAATTCTATCCTGCAGTAATAGTACAACCACAGGTTCAATTATGTGGGTTGTCGGAATCAGTTTTTACGAGAGTTAACATACTATTTATTTGTTACTATTTAGCGAGAGGTGGGCTATCGTTAGTGAAAGAGTCCGTACACGCACAAACCACGTCATGTGCCACGCCACGTGAAACAAAAGTAACAAACACTATTAGGTACCACCGACTTGACCAGTAGGTTAATCTGGTGCCAGTGAGAGTTTTTTAAGCCATGTTTAGGCCTTGGCTATGAAACTTTTACTTCGGCCACTTTGTAGCAGCAGCAGCAGCCAAAATCTACAACTTAATTCTCCTATGGTAAATATTAACTGCGGCTCGTTTTTATCAGGTCATCAGGAACTTGGTACACTAGTACCGGACTTACGTATCAACGCATTATGTTGGTTTCTCAGCTTAATTTAATAGTAGCTAAGTAAGACTATCGAATGCAAGTCATCCACGTCTCCCAAGCATGCTTTACCTACATATAGAAATGGTATGGGTTTGATGTTCGCCAAGGATCTGGTTTTTTTTTATGAAAGTCTATGTAGGTAACAGACAATCTCTTGACGACAGTTTTTAAAATATTCTTTCTGCAAATAAAATACACTGCAATAAAAAGTAATTAGTTCACAATCAATTAAAACGCCAGACAAAATAATTTCAAAATATTCACTAGAAACTCATGTTTTTATTATAGTAAAAGATCGCAGACAAAACAAAGTAGCAGTTTTCATAATATATTTAGCACGTTCTTCTCATATTTCTCGCTTGCAGTTAGCTGCAGTTTGTTGCAGCGAGAGTATTTAATTAATATTAGTGATTCAAGGCGCGCGGTGCATTCGGCGGAGCTGGTTGCGCCAACAGAATTAATCCTTTGTTACATCTCGGCTTTTGGCAAGAGATAGGGTTGTCTCATTAGTGCAGTCATTGAAGCATTATAGCTCCGAATTTTTTTACTGTGAACCGAATTGCATACAATTTTGGAATTAGGTTCATCTTACCCTTAACTTCAAAAGTGAAAATGATTTAAACTCCGCAACCACCATGGGGGTGGTTGCCACCCCTTCTCGGGGGTGAATTATTTTTTTATCAAAATAACCTCGGATATCGACAGAAGGCCTAATTTTAAGCAAAAAATCATCTATACAGTTTTTAAAAAAATTCAATAGTTTTCAAGTTATTGGCAATTGAAAATTCGTAATTTTTTCACGTATTTCATCGGTTTTTTGCAAATATCTCCAAAAATATACGTTTTATCGAAAATTTTATAAAGACCAAAATTGTAGCAGGTAAAACAATGAACAATTTGAATTTTTATAAAGTATTCTAAGTACAATATTAAGCTAGATATTAAAGATCAAAGCCGTTTTTATTTTGTCTGAAATTTAATCGATGTGGTCAATGCCATCTAGCGGCGAGCAGATGCATTTTATGCAGTCTAATACAAAAGGGTTTTGTAGTGCTTGAAATAAGCTTTAAAATGAGCACTATTAAAAGTCTTTTGCACGTAAAATAAGTGAGCTGTATTGCAAATAAGGGGAGCATCTAATGTTTTTTCTTTAAAATCAATGGGTTTCATAAGTGCCATTTCCACCAAAATTAAAATTAATCGTATTCCGCCTAGAAATAACTTTATTATGAAGAGTTTGATAGATAGTATCAGTTTGGCTGCTTCAGGACACATATTTTTCAAAAAAGTCACGATTAAATAAAAAACCAAAATTTCAAATTTTTAAAAGACCCACTTTCTTTTCATAATATCTCAAAAATGACGACAGATACGTATAAAAGTGTACGGATTAAAAATTTAGGTATTTTTCTGAAAAACAATTTGGTTTTTTTGTTTTTTCTGTCAAACAAAAATTGACGGAGATATGATTGTTTAAAGAGCGCGTGGCAGCGCAATCACAGCCTCTCTTAAGCCCTTTAACCCTTCACCGTTTTAGCAAAAGGTTTTTTGCTATATATTGCAATATACGATGTTGTAGCTCTCTTAATTACCTTTACAATGGTTTTTTATAAATTGTGATAGCATAAAAATTAAAGTAGTTATGGTCCAAAAACTTATCATATTTCAGCGATAAAATGGCTCAATGTAAATTTTTCCATTAAGGGGTTGTATACACCTCTTAAAAATAATAGGCGGAGTTCAGATCATTTTCACTTTTGAAGTTAAGGGTAAGATGAGCCTAATTCCAAAATTTCATGCAAATCGGTTCACAGTAAAAATATTCGGAGGTAAGACCATATTTTTCGCTTCAATGACTGCACTACATGTTCTTTTCTCTATTCAAACGGATCTTTGAAAGGAAGGTAGGTACGGTTTGGGCCTAATGCCTTAGTTAGAAAAAATAGATATATCTAACGTAACGATAGTGTTTAATTTCTGTAACTTATTGTTTGTCCATACTAGAGTCATATCCAAAAAAAGTGTACGTCAGGAAATAGTCAGGAAAAGGTATTGTCAAGAAATGTTAGGAAATGGTAAATGTAAAGGTGTGTCTTGAATAATAAAAATACTTCATAATTTGTCATCAACTTTTGTATTTATTATTATTATTTATTTTGTCGCTGTTTTACTTTATTTAGATGTTTCTTTCGCTTTTCTCCGTACTTTTCTGGTTGTTCTCTCTTTAAACGTTCTATGTATGTAGCGTTTTTGGCGCTCTGCACCAGTTAACGGCATCTAAAAGTTAAAAAAATAAATATGTTAATACAATTTGATTATACATAGTAACTAAATAGGTTATTAAATGTTTTATCTGAAAAAACGAATAAACTATTTTTTTTAACGAAGCCGTACAGCTGACGTCTCATAGCTAGATTATTTGCATTATGAACTTAGCCTTACCATGATTTACAATTTACTGACGTTAGAAAGTCAAGAAATTGTATCAGGAAATTGAGGTTCCATAACCTTACTTTTATAATAACTTGTCAAATTGTTGTATTATTACTTTACAAATGATATTATTTCATAAAATGGTACATTTCTTAAGTAAAGCAATACGAAACATGTTTTTTACTCACTTTTTCCGCAATCCAACAGCGTCAGTAAAGTAGTAACTTTTTTGTCCACACACCAAGCACACGGTCAAAACACTAAATGTCTCGAAAACAAATTATGGCGGCAGTATATCAATTTGTCTATGGTACACGCCAGTGTTGCCACATTCAATATCATAATGCTACCACGGTTCTGTTATAAAGCAAAAGTTTGAATTTGCGTCATTAAATGGGTGTCAGGAAATGGTTCGATTGGTTAGGACAAATAGTCTTATGCTCTTCTTTATAGTTATTTAAGTAATTTATTAATTAAAAAGCATTGAATTAATGGGTTCAATCATTTTTAATTTGTATAGTTCATTTGGGTCAGCAGAATAATTGCACATTTTTAGTAAAATTAATTTTTAAAAGTTAGAGAATATTGAGGACACTGACCTTTGTCACAAATTTTGTCATTTTTATGAAACAAAATTGTATTTTTCACTGGAATTTATTTAAAAATAGCTCAGTTTTAAAATGAATTGTTTAGTTTAACATGTCTTTATACAATTCAAACCAAATTCAAAATATTTTTTGCAAAAATTATCGAGATAATCTAAAGGACGGTAACCATTGTAAAATATGTACAACATTTTTGAATATGACTCACTTATCTACTTGTAATATTAACAATGCGAAATTCTCTTTTGAGTCATTTCATTAGAAAATAATATTCCCTCGTAGGCTACCACCATAATTACACCTATCTGAAAGACCCAGGGACATTTCTACTGATTAATTTTAATTATGTTTCGGCAGTAACACAGAATCTGGGATCGAAATAAAAACTCTGTGGCTTTTTAGTTTAAAATCACTGGTAGCCCTGGTAGAGCCTGAGCTCGAGGACCTGGTGGATGAGCTGAACATCATTGGCGAAATAAAGAGCCAAAGACTTCGCTGGCTCGGTCATCTAGAGCGAATGGACGAGGATTGTGGAGTGGGGAAAGCGTACGTGAGACGACCTAGTGGTCGGCGACCGGTAGGTCGCCCCAGGTACCGCTGGAAGGATGAGGTCCTAAAAGACTTGCGCGAGCTCCGTGTAGACGAATGGCAGAAGGTGGCGCAGGATAGACCAAGATGGAGACGCTTATTATCGGAGGACAAGACTCACTTCGGGTCGTTGCGCCAGTATAGTAAGTAAGGTAGCCCTGGGGCACAGCTGCCTGCCGTCTATAATCAAAAAGGCCGCTAAATGACAAAAACTACTTTTGAGTTATTGAGCAAATAAGCGGCAAAATTTTCAAATCGATGCTACTCCTTAATAAAAATATGTACGAATGTGTGTCATACACCAAAAGAAAGGTTTTTTTTTCAACTTTCACATGATATTTGTTGATTTAGGCAATTGGTAATATTCTTTAAACAAAACACATATTTTCCCCTCAATTTTGTAAACTTTTAAAAATAACTTAAGGTGTACAAAATTAAATGGCGGCTAAAAGGTTTTAACTGCTTTATAGTTATGAATTTTTCGAAAACAGCCACATTTACATAGCTATAAAGCAGTTATATTGATCTTATTCATAGCAATAAAGCGGCTAACTACACATAGCCGCCTTTTAGCCAAGTTTATGTGGCTTAACTGCATTACTTTTATTTATTAATAACTTTTTATACCGTTGTGTATAGCTAAAAAGCGGTAAATTATCAAACCCTTTCATATAACTGCTATTTAGGCTAGTATGATCATCATTCTTTTTTACAAATCCTTCAAAGTAGACGCTACCACTACTAAGTCAAATTTATAAAGTACGAGTATTCTTTCTATGAACACCAATCTAAAGATCAAGCGGGATTTAGAAGTGGTTTCAGCACGTTAGAACACATATTCACGCTAAGGCAGCTGGTGATACAGAAAAACAGCGAGTTTAACCGACCTCTTTAACTTGCATTCGTAGACTACGAAAAAGCGTTCGACTGGGTAGAACGCTGAGTTGTCTTTGATTCACTACAGCGTTGCGGTGTTGAATAAGGTCTTTACAACAAACTCCTGGGCCTAAGACCGTACTCGCGAGCCGTAACTACATCTGGTCCACTCGGTGTTGACGATTGCGGTGGCGCAATCGTCAACACCGAGTGGACCAGAGTCGTGAGTTGTCAATGAGTCGTGTGCGCCTGGTGTGGACCAGGCGCACACGACTAATCCTCGTTCCCGCTCTCCTTCTGGGCCAACACCCCTATAGATACATCTACCTACTGAAAAACCTATACCAGTCAGCGACTATGTCTGTCCAAGTCCAAGGTAGTACGACAACTATCCCTATTAAAAGTGGCGTACGCCAATGTAATATCACCAAAGCTATTTACTAATGCACTCGAAGACGTCTTCAAACTTTGAACTAGAAATATACAGGTATAAATGTGGACCGACAATGTTTGAGTCACCTCCGTTTTGCGGATGACATCGTGATCCTCACACAGTCATCTGAGCAAGTTGAGAATATGCTTAGCGACCTAAGCCAAGCTTCACTACGCGTATGGCGGAAAATGAACTCTGAAAAGACGAAGTGGATAGGCTTGAGTCATACAGCAACAATATCGATTCAAGGCAAAACAGTAGAACAAGTGAAGGAATACATTTACCTTGGTCAGAAAATAAGACTTGGAAGCTTGGCTGGGCAGCCTACGGGAAGCTGAGGGACGTGTTTGACTCAAAGATCCCACATGATGTCTTTAACCAATGTGTCCTTCCAGTTAAGACCTACGCTTGCGAAACGTGGACGCTTATACTGTGGGGTTATACATAAACTCAGGGTTGCGCAGAGAGCAATGGAAAGGGCTATGCTCTGAGTCTCATTGCGAGATAAAGTTCGGAACAAAGACATACGCCAATGCACTAAAGCCACCGACAGCGGGGTAAGTGTTGCAAAACTAAAATGGCAATGGGCCGGACATAATATCTGCAGCAGAGTTGACAATAGATGAAGCCACATAGCCATGCATTGGGTCAATTGGGTGTAGTCCGCGTCAACTTAATTGGCTTGTCTAAAGTTCGCTGCGAGCAGCCAGATGGTATAATTAAAACACAAATTAAAAACAAAGTAAATGCTTAGTCTACTTAGTTGAGACCACCAACCTAGTGACTAAGCGAGAGGACTTAGTTGTGAAACATGCCATTATTAGAAAAAAAACATTTAAAAAAGTTATTCTTCTTTCTGAATATTAAAGAAAATCATTACACAACATAAGAGAATCAATATACAAATCGTTATATCAGTTACGGTAAGTTAAGTAAGTAAATAATTTAAAATTAACTTTGTTAATGTACCTGATTTATATTTAACTGAAATATATTGTTCGACTGCATTCAGTTTTCAATTCATAGTGGCTAGCTTGACTCAAGAACATAAGCCGCCTGCTTGTCGATCTCGCTCGATACTATTTTGCAGTAAACAAAAAGAAATCCAATTATTAGCTAAAACATTTTTTTTAAATAACTTCGTAAATAAAAAAAATACGTACCTTGGAAACCTTCCCGCCATGTCGAGTGACGATTTTAGCGCGAAACGCGACACCAGCGTACTTCCTCCTCCGTGTATGGTTTATTTTTCCCGAACAACCGCACCCCGCCAGCCTAGCGTGCCCGTTATAAGGGGTGCGGGGGTTTGTGAGTTTGCCGCTTTTTAGCGATGTACTGCTATTTAACGGCTTTTTTGTTAAGCAAAGCTTTGTAAAAATTATGTATTTTACTTTGCGTACTGACTAACATGGATTTTTATACTAGTTTATTTACTGTAAAAGTGGAAACAATGCAAAGCTTAAAGGCCGCTAAATGATTCTAACTGCCTTTTAGTTACTTAGGAGAGCTTTGCCGGTTTTTAACTTAATCTATAGAAAGCCGCTAAAAATACTTTGCTGCCTTTTAGCTACTTGCGAACCTAGAACTGTTTTTTAGCTATGTATTGGTAGTAAAAATCGACTGAACGATCCAAACGTTAAAGTAATTTAGCTACCTTCTTATCTAGTAAAGCTGGTATGCTGCCTTTAAGCGATGTAAAATATATTATTTCTGTATTTAACTGCTTTTTAAAAAAAAATATCTTGAAAACGGTAAAAGATAGAAAAACCGTTCCTAGACAGATCGATAGAGAATTTTTTTTTTAATATAGCGGTATTAAAAAGTGAAAAATGGTCAAATGTCACTTAGCGGCCTTTTTGATTATAGACGGCAGAGCTTAGTGAAATGCAATTAAAGATTATGCAAAGCACTGCAAATACTTTACTCTCCTGTTTTCGCGTTAAGCTGTTTATGGGTAGGGACCTACCCACACGTAAGGGTTTGATGAAAAAAATATTTTTTGAGTTTCAGTTCTAAGTAATGATAATGATGTGTTTTTCAGAGTCCGACTGGCTAGCTACCACCACCAACAGGTGAAACCTGCCACCATCACAGCTTTGGCTGTGTTCCGGCAATATTAATGCGGGAGCAAGTACACTTGAAATCAGAGGCTCGAAGATCAGATGAGCCTAGTCTGGCAGCACATTGAGCGACGCTTCCAGTAGAAGTGTCCCTCAGTGGAATAGGCCGCAGTAGCCGCTTACCATCAGGTGGGCTGCGTGTCTGTCTGCCAACTGATGTAGTAAAAAAAATATACGGCCAATTTAAAAGCGATTTATTATTTTTAAGATCTTTTTTTATTATACCAACTACTTACATTCATTTAAAAAGCCATTTGCTCGCGTTTCAGATTAATGTATTTTTATTTTCTTATCTAATTGATGTCAGTTAAAAATCAGAATCGCGTTAATACGTGATTGATATTGAAATATAATAACATAAATTAACTGAAACGAAAACTATAAAGCATAAAAATTTTATCTAAATAGCAAAGCAATCATGTTACATTTTATCATACAATTTATTTTATCTTATTTGGATATGGAATCACCGTTATTTTAATTTAATTTGCAGCTTAGAATGTGGTTAGAAACTGCAATTGATGTCTTCATAAACATTATGGAAGACTGTTAAAATGATATCATTGTAATTTATTTACTTTAAAACGTAGAGTTTTGAAACTGTGGAATATGAATATTTGCAATTCGGACATGTTAACGAATACTCGGTTCCAAAACAGGCGACTAGTTAATAAAAATATGGGCAGGTTTGAGAAGCAGTGTTCATCAGAGCGAGGAGGTTTTTAGCCGTGTCGAACAATGGCTCTCGCGCGTTTGGCACAATCGCAACAACTCGTGGGGATTTGCCTGTTTGTGTCGAAGTGAAATGACAGCGGATTATCCGATCGCCTTAGAGTAGAACATTTATCTAAGCCGATCGCTCGCGAAACACGCATTGTGCCGACACACGGTCTTCCAACAGATGTTTGATCATGTATTTCTCTCGCGAATATTTATAAGCGGTGCGTGTCATCACTACATAGTATAAAACAAAGTCGCTTTCTCTGTCCCTATGTCCCTTTGTATGCTTAAATCTTTGAAACTACGCAACGGATTTCGATGCGGTTTTTTTTATTAGATAGACTGATTCAAGAGGAAGGTTTATATGTATAATACATGCATAATATAGTAGAGAAACACTGATAATTTTATAGGTTTTTAATTTAAGGTCGTAAATAAACACATTTTTTTGCGCTTACATTGCAAACGCTGGCTGAACCCTACGAGATAGATCAAAATAATGTACTACGGTATTGTTCACCTTAAAAAGGTTTACAAAAAAGTCCGCGATGGTATATGTCTAATCTATTAGGGATAACCCACAATAACCATTTTTATCCTTTACTAATGAGAAAATAAGGGCATATTTACGAAAAAGCGATTTTGAGCAATACAGTATTAATCCTTATCCAATTAAGTACCTTAAATAAATTGTGCATGTAATATAGATCAATATGGCCCTTTACAGCATGCAATTTAAATGAATATTTTTGAAGATATTACAGATTTAAAATGCAGGGACATAGCGGTTGCGGCGGTACCGACCGGCCGGGGGGCGCATGGATGATGGATGAACGTTTGTTACTTTTTCACGTAAAAACTACTGAATTGATTTTAATGAAACTTTACAATAATATAGCTTATACATCAGAATAACTCATAGGCTACAATTTACAAGATATTCCCGCGGGATGACGTCCTATAGTTCACGCGGGCGAAGCCGCGGGCGAAAGGCTAGTCTATTATAAAAGTTGTATATAAAATTATTCAAATATTTAGAGGTCTGAAAATTTGACAGCCACAAAATGTTTTACAGGATGTTTGTTTTAGAAATATTTGGCTAAGTACCTACTTATGATTCGATTACATAATTTTTACAGTCTTATATCTTTGTAAACATGTTAAGAAATTTTGTCTTACCATAAATTGTTAAAATAAGCACCGTATTTCATCTACAAAATTATCTTGACGTCATATAAAAGCTGTCTGTGTTTGTGGTAGCGCTTAATACCACAGCCGCCTAATAGTAAGTGGTTATTGTTGTCTATGGACGCTCACCAGGTACGTTATGGTACGTTAGTACTATTGTATGTGTCGACCCCGAGAAACAATTTTTCACGTCGTGTTTTTATTCGTAACAAATCAAATATAAAATCAAAAATTTCATAACATGCTCTATTGGGCTCTACTTTTTTGTTATGTTAGAGGGAGGCAACGAGCAGGCGGGTCACCTGATGGTAAGCAATCACCGCCGCCCATAAATACCCGCAACACCAGAGGAGTCACAAGTACGTTGCGGGCTTTTAAGAATGTGATATGCTCGTCTCTTGAAAATCTATCTATCTATATCTATCTATCTATCTACTATTTTAAGCTGTTTTAGAAACTGGACCCGACGTAATTCTCATAACAATAAAACCTAATTCTTGACATTTCCACTCATTCCCACTCACACAAGCGTTGTTCCGGCAAATGCCACCACCGCACCGGCTCATACACGTATATAATAACACATACGTGTGTACAAATGAATCATGTTAAGCAAGGTGTTATTTATTCGTTTCTTTCGACAGTTTCTTCTTCAACAATTCGATTTCAAAATTGAATTATCGGATTATGTTGAGGCGGCCACGTTAACAGTTCATGTTCACATTTCGTACGAGAAGATCATATTATGTTGCAAACTAGCACATAATTTATTGTTAATAATATTCTGCAGTATTTTGCTCAGGCCAAAACAATCATAACTGTTTAGGAATGCTGCGCATTGACGGAGATTGGAAACGGAAAGTGTATGCAAATTAAATGCGAATGTTGAGAGATGTGTGTAGTGACAAGGTCGAGAGAATTTATAAGTATGTATTTTAGGAAAAATACTTGTCCAAACAGAATAATTTAGATATTTATTTATTACTTTCATTGATAATCCAGACTCTTACTAGCTAATTGCTTTTAACTCAATATTAAGCATACACAACAACCAAAGGGTAAAAACGTAGGATCAAAGAAAACCAAACAAACTCAGGAGTCAAAGGTGGAAACTAGCACGGAAATGTAGATCTTATAAGTTGTATTATATCTTAGATCCTATTTAGTACTATGCTATCTGTAAGATCCTGGTGTTTCAGACTTAAAAGTTTTGACTGCAGACTCTAACTGAAACAAGAGTGCGGTTTATAGAGCTCTGGGATTTCTGGGAAACAGCACAAGTTTAACACCGACAAAGCTTTGTTCACACTCACGGCTTATGGAACAATTGCATAGCTAATCGCATTCCGTATCACAGAACATCTTGCGAAGAAAGTGTTGTCCAACATCGAAGAAGTGTCCACTAGTAGGAGAGTACGCACAATTTGTTTGGAAAAAGGCGGCGTCTGTCTTTCCAATAGACGTCTTGCTAATGTAGAAGACACAAATATTCTACCCCTTAAATATAAATGAACTAAAAAAACAATACTAAACAGATACAAATAATAATAATAATTGATTGATTTCGGAAGTAAGTTGTTCACATTCTTTTTTTGAAGTAAAAACTTCTTTACCGGCGCCTACACTGTTTTGTATGGGGAAAAAATGTTAAACTCGCGTCAGGATCACGTGACCTAATCGAAAATTTGTAAGATGGACACGTGGCCGAGTGGTCTAAGGCGCAGGTTTTAGGCACCAGTCCGAAAGGGCGTGGGTTCGAATCCCACCGCTGTCTGATTTCTTTTTGCAAATTCTTCTTCCGTTCCCAGAGTGCAACCCGTCCGTTTATTTATACAAAAAATGCCTAAAGAAAGAAGAATCATTTGGCCATTTTCTTTGATGGTAAGTGTCTCACCTGTATCTCACCTGATGATAAGACAGTTTGATGCGGCCTAGGGGGGTACATTCTTACCCAGATAGAGCCTCTTCACTCTGTACTTGAAGGTTTCTAAGTCTTAGAAGTCTGGAAATACATCTGCCGGCAGGAAGCTCTACTCCCCAGCTATCTGCATTAAAAAGCCGTTCAAATCGATGGTCCGAAATATTAAAAGAAAGATAGGCTTGCGTTTAGCACGTAACACTTGCAGAAGGCACTCTAGTGGTAGAGTAGTGTTTATTACTGGTTGCCAGTCTGTTTGATCTGGCGTGTCAAGAAGCTGAGCACATCTCCGATACGTTGATGTGCAACCGATGTAAACAGTGATTGCTGCGCCACACTGCCCGATGGTCCAGTGAAGAAACTACGCACTGGATTTTTACATTCGTAAGTGCTATATTATTTTATATGTATGGTTTTGTGTCTCGGATTAAAACTGCTTACTTAGACTCGTCTTAGGAAACATAAAATAAAATATGAGTGCCATAAAAGAAGGCAGTAGGTCAACAGCTAGGCGTCATCGAGGAGCAAGACTTGTCATGACTTTCTCTCTTTCAACAAGTTACACACATGTTCAAAATATTAAAATGCATGATATATTAAACTACTCGCTGTCAACACACGTTATCCTATACCTAGTTACACGTTTTCTTGGCAGGGTGGGTCCCCATGCAATGATATTAGTATTATGATGGGCAATCAAATATACAAGTTTAGTTAGCTATTCGTTAGCTAGCGAGGTGTGGTGACATATTTTATACAAAAAAACATTATATATTTATTTATCATAATTATATTATTTTGTTTATTACTGTTGATTTATTAAGTTTTATGTTAATTGGCACTACTTACTATTTCATTCTGCTTGGCCTAAAGGTTGACTGGGAAAGAATGCAATGAGGCATTAAGTCCACCTTTTGTACTCGACTTGTGCAATGAAGCATAAATAAATAAGTAATAAATAAACAAAAACTTTTCCTTCAATTTCGTACAAGCAACACGTCAAGAAGTACTCGTACCTTTCTCCAGCCGCCCGGTAATACTTCAACTCTACAACAGCTATTTAGGCAACACTTTCATTAATCATAGGGTGAAATTACACTTATTCTCCAAACAAGGAAATTTAAAGCAGGTGCTCAGTTGTTTCATTAAGAATAATAAGTATGAAGTTTGAATGGAAAGTTTACTCTGAGAGAAATTTAAGTGAAAATCCAGTCTTTTGTAATGTGTTTGCATGTTAAATAATCACTATTCTTTATATCATTGCCAAAAGCAATTGCGCACATCATCATCATCATCATCATCATCATCAGCCTGTGATAGTCCACTGCTGGACATAGGCCTCTCCAAATGCTCGCCACGCCGATCGGTCCTCGGCCACTGCGCACATACTAAAATAATCTAATGTGTCAGACGATGTTTGAGTCTCAAAATAAAGCATCTACAGCATCAATCCTGTATCTCCCAATAATGTACAATTTGAACGTTAAAGTGGGCTAGATTTTTTTTGGTACTAATGTGGGATTAAACGAGCATGTGTGATAAGTGAAGATTTTAGTGATCCCCACTACCAACAACAACCAATAAACTCCAACGACGAAGATACGCTTCCTTTGAAAAAAGGTGGAATGGGGATGACTCTCACTACCGTACCCAAACGGAGCGTAAAAGCAAAGCTATTACTTATACGTAGATTTTTCTTGAGATGGTAGTTCTTCCCCGGTCGAGCCGGCCTATCTGACTAATGTTAAAGCTTTTTTCAAGTACAAGGTTTGGATGATTCTGTTACTTTCCTCTATATCTCTCTGAACATCTCTGGACATTATTCACACAGCGCCATCTAGCCCCAAACTAAGCATTAGCTTGTGCTATGGGTGTCAGACAACGGATAAACAATACTTATATACTTTTTTTGTAAATAAATACATATTATCATACATAGAAACACCCAGACCGATACAAACATACATGTTCATGCACACAAATGTTTGTACCGTGCGGGGATCGAACCCGCGACCTCTGGTGTAATAGCCGACTTCTCGACCATTACACCAAATGGCTTGTCAAAATGTGCGGCAGTCACACTGGCACCATCAATACACTGTTCCAGTTGCGATTGGTGCAACTTGGTTTGCACAACCTCGCGCAGCAAAACCGCGGCGGGCCCGGCGGCGCGCTCAGTCTCGCGACGGACCCGCGCTGGCGCAAGCGCTTACTACGCTCTGTTGAGGATAACTGTGATTGTGAATGACGCTGTCCGCGATGCGGTCGGCGCCTGCGCTGCTCTTGCTCATCGGTGAGTCTCTTCGTTTATATAAACAGGAGTGAGACATCTCAACATACACTTGGAATTTAAGGTTTGATCAGTGGTAGCACATTCAGCGACGGTTAAGCGTGTCATCAAAGTATTATATATTACAGAGTGACTCTACCACCGGATTCAGAATATTGCTATCTATGTAGAATCAGTTGGCGGAAAAAGTAAGACAAATTTTATAAATAATACATGTTAGTAAACTACCTGCAATCACACAATTAGAACTTATAACAAGAAGATAAACAATTTCTGTAATTGTACGATAAAGTTAATATTTATAGAAATAAACAATAGTTTTCGTCACCCTAAAACAACTATTCAAAATTATTAAATATGCAGATGAAACTGCCTGATGATGCCAAAAACTTAAGTTTCAAAATCTGTAGGAAGAATATTAGTCATCAACTTTGAACATAAAATTGAAAGTCCAGTCGTACATTATATGCTCCTTGTTTATGAGTCTTGGATCAGGTTAAACTTTTCAGGGTCTACTCAGCTCAGATATAAAATCGGCCACCTTAGCTCTGACAATATTCAATCTTTTGCCAATTAAAGTGTAGGTGGCTTAAAGATTTGAGAACAGGGTACCATTTATAAATATTTAACCATGTTCCATATCGACTCTGAAACGTTTGTTAGCATCAATAGTAAACATGTAAGAACTATGCCAAAAACACGGTTTCGAAAGGCATTTGTAAATAACGGAACCAACCAGAGGTCAGTGTTAAAATTGGTTCACAACAATTTGATGATATTGCTATTAAGCTAAGTGGATGCAAATGTTTTTATCTTATAAAATCCTGGCGGCAAGGTTGCTGCATGCACAGTGACGAAGAAAAAGGACGGCATTTAATCGCCTTCGATTAAAAATCGTGTTGTTTTGACGCGTATGTAAATCACGACGAAAATGGACAAATCACACGATAAGACGTACAATTTATTCAAATTCTATGGATATTATTTATCATAATCATGAATCATTTATAATAGTTGCAGACGATAGTATTAACCAGATATGAATAATTAGTTACCCTAAACTTAGTACTATTATAATTATATTCTGTGCCTAAACTGCAAATAATGACGATCATGTTGATAACTACATTGCTCCGCATGTCACAAAGAGAAATCAGTCACCCGCATCACTACACAAAATATTAACTTTATGACTGTTATAGTACCAGTAGAGTAAGATATTATAATAATTACAATATTGTAGATTTAAGCAAAAAAAACGTATTATATTGAAGAAGTATAAATGTACATAGGTGCGTCAAAATGAATGAATATATAAAGCTATCTAGTTCTGACATCGATGTCACCAAATATTAGGATGTAGAAAGGAATGTGACAAGTTATAAGTATCCGTGCCACAGTGAGCAGCTCGTCGAGAGAAATTATCGCATTCGCAACTTGTTCCGTTGCTCACAGTTATATTCATTCACTCAATTAACTTGGTCTTATTCATAATAATCTTCTCTCCTTCAGAATAGTTATTCCTTGCTCTTTCAGAAATTGTCACCAGAGGACAAAAGAATTCAATATACGAGTTTATTTTCTTAGATTTAATTTATCTTTAACCACTCAAAGCCGAACCGGCACTCGCGTGCCGCTTAACAATAGATTTTCTATTGTGTCTGGTTTTCCGGGGCTAGAAGGATTAAAAAGTCTTTTCCAAAAAGAGTTGAATTTTCCAAAATGCAAAGATTTGTATTAATACTTCCAAATACAGCAAGTAAAAATATGTATAGACACGACCACCTGGAAAGCAATTTCGTTTTTCATAAGGTAATGTAGAGACACTCTACCGCATTACAGACTAAGAAAAACTCTATTAAAAACTTTAAAGAAGTTTATTTACATTTCGTTGCGCGCGTTTCACTGACTTGACACTCTTTCATTCTTATAGACCTGAACTTAACAGCCGATTTATTCCAGTTGTACTGACAATTGTTGTTCTCTCTAAACAACTGTCACTCTCTTTTGACCTTTCTAGTGATGTTTGGACATTCAATTAGAGTGCCCATTTCACGTCAACCACTGTAAGAACTGTGGACGGTTCTGATAAGGTTAATATACTCGTATAGTCGTATGAATTAATTTCCAAAATTCCAAGGACAGGTACACTTATTTTCTTTACTAATTGTCAATACGAGGTGGATGAACTCATTCATATACGAGAAGTGTTTCTTAAAAATTTGTCTTCGAAATTCTTCGTTTTGAGAAAAAGACCGCGAAATGAAATAATGGATAAAATCAGACAACATCACACACATTCTTATGTGATAGATAATACCAACCAATGTTGGAATGAATCATCATTTTTATATTGCATTAAATAGTAATGGTAATTCAATTGCATCGAAAACCTTATGCCGTCAATGTGTGCTTTGTAAGTTTATAGACATGACTGTGAATGAACTTAGGTAGGTAATTCAAATTCAAATGCTTGTTTCAGGCTGGGCCCATAAAAGTTAGTAACAATGTTCCTTAAAAAAACTAGTGTTAGTAAGTACAGTACACAAATAGAATTAAGTGGTGTGGATTGTCACCCATCTTTGAATAAGAAGTTAATCTTTCTTATCTTTCAACAAAAAGCCTCAGGATAGATCTGATAATAAGAATTACGACTAAATAACTCCAGATGAATACGTCAAAGTTCATCAATACGTGTAGGGACATGCCATATCTCGCCTAATACCTAGCCGAGCGCAATAAGCGGCCTATTACCAATATTAATTAATGTGGATGGACTGGAATGGCAGATAATGGGCGTATTCAGAGCGCCGAATGCCTCCATGGCCCATTTGGCGCGGCTTCGGTAGGTGGCGTTTGAATTTAGCACGTTCGCGTTTCATATAACACTGAAAGGGAAAGCGGGGAAGCTTTGTGCGACACATGCTGTCTTTGTGGCTTTGATTAGTTAGCCCGTGTTGATAGTTTTTGGCAATCAATTTGTATTTTAATTAGGTATTTACTTGTTTTGGGCATTTAAAACAGTTTTTTTAACACACATGTCATTTCTCTTTGCTTCACTTACACCCTGTTGCAGAAAGCTCCATTAAAGTTAATGCTTCATTAAATCTAATGCTGTCACTTTTCGTTGTCATGAAATAAAAAGTGACAGCAATAGCTTTAATGACACATTAACTTTAATGGACGTTTCTGCAACTGACCCTTAGTCATTAAAACGAAATAAAAGTCTGCGTTTGTTTTCCAAATAAAAGAAATAACATGTATCATCAAGAAGACTACTTACATTATGAATTAGTATGGTTCAGATTCTATGGATGAAGATCACTTTCGATAAGAAAACTAATTCGTTTGTTGGCTGAAACAGACTGGATTTATTTAAATGACCAATTCTGTGAGAATTTTGTTCTATCGGACATTAAGATTTGAAGCGCTATCTTACTGTACCCAATTTGTAACTTAACCCTTTCCCCGCCACGCTTTTTTCCGAAAATGGTGCCCCACACGCCAAGACCATAAAAAAAAAATTCCAAAAAATTATTAGGTTATACTCAACTCATTCAGGCAAGTAAAAATACAACGTTTCTTGATCATGTTTTTTTGTCTGATATATCAGACATTGGCGTGGTGGGCACGAAAATGGTTTGTCTGATATATCAGACATTGGCGTGGAAAAGGTTAAAGATCTGAGAAATAATAAGTAGTCATTAGCATTGTATCAAAAATAAGAAAATAAAAAACAAAAGAAAGTCGTGAAGAAGGAAACTCTGTTTTTATTTTCATATCTAAAAGTTACAAAAGAACTTATAACCGGCAATTAATGTTACACTTGGGTATTATTATTAACGTGGCCAAGTTTCAGAATGTACTCAGGTCACGATGGAGAATTAATATTAAAGTTCCGGAGATGTATTTCGTCAGAACTTGTATTTGTTCTAAATCAAGATTGTATTTTTAATTATATAGTACTCTTTTTAATTTTTATTACATATTGAGAGTTTATTTGTTGTATAACATGCTATTTACTTTGTCCCCCATTGCATTTTAACCCCAAACTCTGCAGACATTATAGGTATGTACATATGTAGATTGTTAGAAAACCGGTCGTTCGATTCAAACTAGGCCTTGTAGTTGATACAGAAATCAATTATCTAGGTTTCCCTGTCAATAGTAGTAAGGGTCCTACATCAGAAGTTCTAGTATAATAACTGGACTTCATAAATACTGGATTAAATCTTCAAGACAAACTATGACCTGTATAATCTTCAATGTTTTTCCTTGTTATCGATGTTTAAGTTATATAAAAGCTACCACTTCGCATTGCTAAAAGCGATCTAATCTGTGACAGACTTTGTTCAAACAAAATGCAGTAGGTGCGCTAAGTGTTATTAATAGATTGTATTATCGCACCGCAAAAACTGACGTTAGACTTTCTCCTGCAATTCGGGAGCCGTTGCGCAAGAGAGAGAGCAGCTGTCATCTCGCGACAATGCTACAATATGGCCGCCGGCAGCGTGAGTGATCACTGATCACTGATCAGGTGTGCGCGCATCGTTGTCAAAGATTTGTATATGCTCATAGACGTAAAGATATTAATTCCATGTATATGCTATGCTTTTCACAGATATCAGCGCTAATTTTACAGAAAGGCTGTTGTACCTTAATAAAAAAAAATTGAAATTAATTATGCGAAATTAAAACTACTTACTTAATTGCTTAAAATAACTATGGAAAGTAAACTATCGAAATAGAAGTTTGTCAAAAAGAAATACGTGGCTTAGAAAATAATTTCAACCTGTGTTAAACCACGGATTGTTACTTTTATAGACTTGTGCACATTAGTTTTTGATTATCGACATTGGAGCATGTATGGTAGACATTTTCAACAAAAATTGTATTTGACTACGTAGGTAGGTACATTGGTAGTTTCCTCAGTAATAAAACTATGGATAAAATGAAAAACAAAAGAAACGCAGTTCGCGACACAACTTCTATCACAAGTGTTGTAATTATAATTGTAAATAAAATAAAAATGAACCGGTCCAAGCGTTGGTCTTGACACGGGCGCAATTCTCGCGATATGTTGGCGCCGGCGCCATTGCCATATACTCAAAGTCAATAATAATATTGAGATTTTAATAAGATGAACATAGGTAAAACTTGAGACGGTGACGAAAATTCTTAATCTTGTGAACAGACTAACTTTGAGATCAAAAACGACAAACTATATTTGTCATCAAAAACGACAATATAATTATAAGAAGGCTTAATAAACGTTTTGCTCTGATATTTAATTTTCAAAGGGTAAAAATGTGGTGACACACCCCCAGTCTAGACGTTTGCGCCGTTTCTCAATTACGCGATAACCAAAATAATGTGCGCTCACAAAACGAACAGCAATATTGAATAGAAGCTTTATTAGTTTTCGTGTAAATAATTCTTCAAATAAATAGCATTGAATTTACAAGGAGCGGCGATACATTATACGCTAAAAGCCATTCCGATGAGTTACGATGTAATTTATTGTACTCGGTAAATGGACTATTAAGAACTTCTGAAAGTTCTTCTGTATAGAATAAGAGTGGGAAACTTTTGGGCTAGGAACTTGAGCTAATAATTTATATAACAACTAGCGGGCGCCCGCGGTTTCACTCGCGTGGTTCCCGTTCCCGTGGGAATATCAAGATATCCTTTCTTAGCGGATGCCTACGTCATAACATAACATCTACCTGCATGCCAAATTTCAGCCCGATCCGTCTAGTGGTTTGGCCTGTGTGTTGATTATCTATCTATGTCAGTCAGGCAGTCAGTCAGTCAGTCACCTTTGAGTTTTATATATATAGATTATTATTTTGATGATAAAGGTAAACTGTATCTGAGCTTAATCTTAAGCGCGAGTAGATTAGTCAAAGTCACTTCACTGAGGTCTAGTTTAGCTTCTGACATATGATAATAAGATCGTGATAATGAAAAAAAAAAATTATCAGTTAGATAATTTAGATGTTATTTAAGTTGGGAATCAGATCATATCTAGACAGCAACTCCTACAATACTATCTATGTATTTTATTATGTCTCTTTACAATGCGTTCGGCCATAGCATATTATTATTTTGAAATAAATAATACAGTAGAAAATGTAGAGATACTTGCCAAATAGATGATGTTTTAAACCATTAAAGTACAGATTTTACCCTAATTTAGTACAAAGTAAATGCACTACAAACAAAATAAAGAAAATCAAAGTCATTATTATTGTGCTGAGTGCTCAATTCGTAATCCTTCTTGCTTAGGAGCGCCAACCATTATTATAAAACGAATTAAATAAATTGAAAACTGCTATTAAGCTGTGAATACGATACGCCACATTTAATTTCATTTATTGGACGACAAGCGGTCGGATGAGGAGAACGGCCTATTTTCCTTAGACCTTTCAAATAACGTATCGTTCACTTAAACTAGCCCGACTAGTGGGATCTTAGGCCGTTTGTGAAACATGAATAAATCTAGAATTCAAGGCAGACTCGTTCGTGAAACTTCCATAAATATAATAGGTGAGGCAGAATTTATTGCTTCGCATAAGCGATCTTGCTGCGCGCTAACAGTAATGCTGTTCGGGTGGCGGAGTACTGGTCTGGTAAAATTTAGCCATCGACTCGCTAAGAAGAAGAAGCGATAATTTTTTTAGTTATCGAATGTTACAAAAGACGTTACGATGTATCCTCTAATTATGGTTATTATCTGTAAACGCTAAACACTCCCCGCGCCCGATAAGCTGTTGTAACGTGATGGCCATTATTGCGATCTCAAAATTTGGCAATTTGCACGCGATAATTGTCTGCGAAAACGTTCTTAATCGCAAAAAATAGCGTCTAGTGTTCGCGACGCGCCGAAACTTAATTATTGTGACGTTTTTATATCGGAGATTAAGTTGGAGAGGGATAAGAAATACAGTAATTGGCGAAAAATACAATATATAAAAGATCTCGAAACATTGTCTGCTAATAATACGTCCTTGTTCTGTTGTGTGAACTGTGAAGCGATGCGTTCGACTAAATTTAGGTCTTGTCTAATTTGACCTCTTAGCACCTAATATCATGCGGCTTCTGTGATAACAATACTCATTTTACTGGTTTTATTTAAATCGTAATAAAATACATTATTCGGATGTTTTATCGGCACAAACATTAATATAAAAAAGGTGTGACTAGGAGTATCTAAACATGACTGTGTTAATGGAAATTGAGAGAATATGCATTTGGGAGCTAAGTGAGAGTGGGACGAACGTCTGGAGTCCCTAATCCTACACATTGGCTTTGGTACTCAAAAGTATAATCCTGAAAAAAGTAACCCTCACTATATTGCTCTTCTCGTCTATTCTCGTAGTCTACTGTGTAGCCGCACTGATCAAGTGTTCCTTAATAGAATATGTCGCAGTAGCTACTAACTTACTATTAGATTGGCTGAGTGACTGTCTGCCAACTAAAAGAGTATAAAGAAAAGTCTTTAGACGTAAACACAGATTTCTTAAGGAACGCCGGTATTTGTGGTTTTCTCTTCTCCGTCCATCTAACTAAAGCTGTGACAAATTGTCAGTATCTGGTGCATATGGTGGTCGGCTGGTAGAAAGCCTGGCTCGATCAATGTCATTACACGTGCAAGTAATTGTGTTTTTCTCAGATTTCTCCGTTTACTAAATAAACGTGTTCTGCAGCTTTTACTCTGACCCGCAATTTGGCCGAGATCTGCCACGTACAAGCCTCAACGACCGCTGCGATACAATTTAGAGGTTACTAGGCTATGCATATGTTTTCTCTGTAAAGGTACTTTTATGTATTCTTGATAATTACCAGAGAACAGCTTAGAGGATCAGGATGCATTTAACAAATTGACAGATAAAACTTACCTATTCATTTTTCTTCCATAGCTTAAAATACCAATCATGGACCTAAACGTTGCTTTTTATTTTGGTTATGAAATAAATAAACCATCATTATTTGTATTTTTTTATCTAAGACAGCCAGTATCTTCCATTGAATGATAGTAACGAAAAGAAATAATTAAATATTAAGGCTAAACACGTACCACGACTAAACATAAATAATTAAAGCTCATCACAGAGCTATTTTAAGTCGTTATTTTTGATGTTGTTTTATAATTTAAATGGCATTAGCGTAAAAGAAGAGCATTAAACGAACCGAAGGTGACAATAAAGATTATAAATTCGTGCCACGAGCACATTTGACGACGCAGTTTAGCGAGCTTATAAAACGAACGATATTTACACAAGTCAACTTTTACTGTAGACGTGTGACAGAACAAGAAAGTCTTCTGCCTCTTTTCAGTACGTCTAGGTTTAGTTAAAGCCCAGGTCCAGGCTAAGATTCTGACTTTTCAAAGGCTTTAGGTTTCTTGTAAATTAATGAGGTACTTCAAATAAAATTTTTGATGCAATTATGTCATTAATTTGGTTTAGAACTCTCTTTATTTTTAATAATGGACCGAATGTATTTTTTTGCATTGGTTAATAAAAAACCTTCATTATATCTGTAGGTAATTATAATTTCGATCGATCGCGATTTTCTAATGATCCTGCCCTAGTACCTAGTCGTGGATTCGTTCTTGTCGAGGACAAACATACGAGTTTTATTGTATTTTTTACTCATTCATAACCTCTCTGATTCTCCTAGGCATATTCACAGTAAAGAAAAGTAAAAAAAAATTGATTCCATGTGCCATGAATTATCTCGACATTTCATATTGTGTCAGACGATCTGATTCTTCAACAACACGTAGACGAATAAGTATTTTGTCCCGCAGTGTAGGGATGCGTGATCCGGGTCGTCGATCCGATTTTTCAGATCGTAATGGATCGTAATGCCACGATCCGATCCGCGGATCGGATCGCATGCCGTCGATCCGATCTTCAAGAAATCGATCCGGATCGGATGCAAATAAGTGAGACACAATTAATTTTAGATCTTTATTAGGTAAACCCCTCAAAATATGTAAATGTAAAACTTGTAAACAAGGACCCAATGCCCTGCCATAATGTAAAACTTGTAAACAAGTACTTTTAGGGTTAGACTAGTGAGGGAGAGTAACAAACAACCTAGTAAATCCACAGATTTTATGCTTACCTACCACAACATTCGTTTATAATAATATAATGTTTAAGATTAAAAGATCTACGCGTGAAAGATGCCGCCAAGTTCAAAATGTAAACAAAGATAAAGTTCGTAAAAAATAAATCTAAGTAAGTACCCAACTTATAGTAAAACCGCGTTTTAATTCATACGATCAAAGCGATCCGATCTTTCAACTTTTGTATCGATCCGGCCAAAAATCGTATGACCTCGATCCGATCCGAAAATCACCGGATCGTATGCCTGCCGATCCGATCTTTCAAAGGATCGGATCGGATCGGCGCATCCCTACCGCAGTGTTACGGCGTTCCGCGGCGCTTAGCTGTTTATAAATACATCAAGAGTTATACTATTACGGTTTATACTATTACGAGTTATACTATTACAGTTATACTGCCACAGGCGTACGGAGAGCGCCTTTACGGCAACTCTGGATTTACGCGACACTTACACGGAGTACCACTTACAAAGGAGTAGCGTCTCCGCTCAGAATCTATACACACGAGTATATAAAACTCTTTACTGTGCAAACCATTTTTTTTTTTTCTCGGAGGAGAATGCGTTTATGCACCATAACCGCAGGCTAGCTAGACCCGCGGCCGTGTGTGGGACTCGAGACTGGAGCGTCCACTACCCACTAAACTCCCCCGGTTTCTCCTTCACACCCGATTAGGACGAGCCGGTGCTAGCCTTATGGCTATTGACCAGCCCATCCCCGGGTACCCTGACTCGAGAGGCCTCAAGTCAGGGTGGCGCCTAGAGAGGGCCACCCGAGAAACTAGGTGACCCTCAGACTTGGCTCGAGCGACCTGTGCAATGCGGGCGTTGGGGGGCTACCCCCGCCCGCAGGTTAACCCTCAGGCCGGAGAAAGCGTGCTAAGTGAGCTCGCCTTCTCCGGCCTGGCCGTCTACGCCGGAGGGGAGCAGCGAGGGGGTCGTCCTCGCGCTCCCGCTCCGCTGCCTCCTTCTGCAACATTACTTGCTCGCAGAAGGAGGCGGCCGCCTCCCACGCTCTCCTGTTGGCTACCATGGCACGAACCATGGTCGCCAACGAGAGGCGTCCACCGCCTAGCGCCGCGATTAGTTCGCGGCGCTCGTGTCGCCAGGCCGGGCACTCGATAAGTGTGTGCTCGGCCGTGTCATCGGGAGCGTCGCAGTGATGACACTGCGGCGTCTCCTCCCGACGGGGGACACGGTACAGGTAATGTCCGAAGCTTCCGTGTGCGGACAGACCTGCGACAGCCGGTAGGTGAGGCAGCCGTGCCGGCGTTCCACCCACTCCCTCAACACCGAACGAATGGCCTCAATCGTCCAGTGGCCGGCACTTGGGGCTTGGAGAGCCTCCGTCCATTTGGCCAGGGCCTCCTCCCTGGCCTGAACACGTCCCAGCGCAACCTCCTCCAGGCTGGGTCGTTCCCCCCGCATCCTTGCCGCCACCCGGATTCGATGCATCTGGGCCAGAACCAGGGCATCGAACTCCCACGGGATTGTGCCTGCTAAGACGCAGGCAGCCCCGTGAGAGACTGTGCGGTAAGCCCGCACAGCTCGGGTCGCGATGACCCTCTGCGGTCTCCGCAAGAGGGCCTTCAGCGAGGGGGAGAGGTTCTCCGCCCAAACAGGGGCTCCGTAAAGTGCCATCGACCTCACCACCCCATGGTAGAGTCGACGGCACCCGGGTCCTGGACCCCCCACGTTGGGGAGGACCCGTCCGAGGGCTGCAGCGGCGGCGCACAGCCGTGGAGTGAGGAGCTTAAAGTGCTCCTCGAAACTCCACCGGGGGTCCAGGGTTAGGCCGAGGTACTTTAGGTGCGCCTCAACCGGGACCCGAACCCCCTCAACCCGGACTTGGAGCCCCTGTGGGGTCCTGCGGCGTGAGGCGTGGAACGGCATGGCCCTTGTTTTTTCGAGGGCCACCCTCAGCCCCAAGGAGCGGATGCGCCGGACGACAAGGGAAGTGCCGACCGACGCAAGGTGAACCGCATCCTCCCAATCGCTCGCCCTCGCCACGACCAGGGTGTCATCCGCAAAGCAGACGACATCCATTCGCGGCAAGAGCCTACCCCGCAAGACCCAGTTGTACCCCAGGTTCCATAGCAGAGGTCCGAGTACGGACCCCTGAGGCACACCCGCCGCCATTGGCCACGATTGGACGCGGCCCTCCGCGTCCTCGTATAGGACTGTCCTGTTTCGCAGATAGTCCATCACGAGGACGCGGAGGTAGAGGGGCACCTGATGAAATACTAGTGCCGCCTCTATGCACTCATGGGGGAGGCTGTTAAAAGCGTTTGCGATATCTAACGACACCGCAATAACAGCCTCTCCTCGTGATGTGGCCGCCTCAGTCCACTCCTTGAGGCGGGCCACCGCGTCCATCGTGGACCGGCCAGTTCGGAAGCCATATTGGCACTCAGCCAAGTCCGGGCCATGACTCCTGAGGTGCTCCATGATCCGGGAAGCGAAAATTTTCTCGAAAAACTTCCCGGATTCGTCGAGGAGCACCACCGGCCGGTAACCGGATGGGGAATCAGGCGGGCGGCTGCTTTTCCTGAGCAGGACGAGCCGCCCGACCTTCCACCTCCTGGGGAAGCGAGCCGCTGCAATACTCGTGTTGAGCACTGCGCGGAACCGCTCCTCCAGGGGGCCCATGGCGACGGCCAACACCTTTGATGGCACTCCATCTGGCCCCGGAGCTTTGTTTTTGGCCCGAAGCCGCCACTTGCCGGTCTCGAACTCTAAGTCCGACACCGGAGGCCCATCTGACCACACCTCGGCAGCCACATCCCCGCCCGGCATTTCTGGAGGCGTGAAGGGTCCCGGATCCGGGAACAATGTTTCCAGGACACTTCTGAGGAGGTCCGGGTCCATGGAGGAGGTGGGGGTGACTCCATCAGCAAACTTCCCCCGCACCATCCTATACGGCCTCCCCCAGGGGTCGCGGTCGAGGAGGCTTAGAAATTCCTCCTCCGCGACCCCTTTGGCCCTGCTGATTTCGGTTCGCAGGGCCCTCTGTGCCTCCCGGAACACCCGGCGAAGCTCATCCTCCTCCCCGGGTGCTCGATAAGTGCGCCTGCGGCAACGCTGAAGCGCACGTCTGGCGGCGAGGGTGGTGGCACGCAATTGTGAGACCTCAGGCGTCCACCAGTATACACCTCTCTGTCTAGAGTAGCCCCTGGACCTCGGCATGGCGGCGTCGCAGACGACTTTGAGGTCATCCGCAAGAAGGTCTGCCATTCCGTCCACATCGCCTTCCAGACCAACTGGCGGCTCCGCCCACGAACGGAATATAGCTGCTTCCTCTGCAACTTCGCGGCGGAGTTTGGCGAGCGACCACCTTGGAAGGAGTGAGGAAGATCCTGGTATCGGACCTAACCTCACTGGGGCCCCAGGACCACCCACGGAGATACTGGTCAGATAAAGTCTCCGCGTCGGTCAACACCCGCCAGTCCACCACGCGGGTAACTGTGCAAACCATGACTATAATAATATTAAGTACGTTTAATATAAAATACGTAGAGGAAATTTAATTTCATCATCATGCAAAGTGAATTCATAATTTCTGTCCATTAAATTGTGAATGCAAGATACTTGCGGCAAAAGTGCAGAACAATTAGTTTTCTCGCACATTTTACCAGGGATTGGAACAAAACGTTCGAAGAAAGAACATTCGTCGTTATATTTTTACTCGTACTTAGTTATTAAAGTAATAATATAGTCTGAGTTATTATGACACCTGATTTTACTCACAACTACTTTGACACATGTTGTCAATGAGATTAGTTCACGACTAAAGAAGTTAGAGAGTAGGGCAGTAGACAACCTTTTCGGGACAATGGTATTACCACAGAACAAAGAAAATTTATGGGTAGTTCCCCGCAAACTCCGCCAGGGAGCGTCGCGTGACGAGCGCGCATCAAAACCTATTCCCGCGATTACCCGTGGAGCTTTGCTTGCGCACGATTTGAGCCCGCTGACAGATAGGGTCAGCGCGAAATGGAGTTATCAGGGTTGACTGAACTGGAACGATTTGAAAAAGAGAAAATAGGGACTGTCTTTAAAATATCCTTTTCTGGATTAGTTCTGACGGTACTGATGTGGAAGCAAGTACATTCCCAAAGCCTCGAAGATCAGAGCCGCCCTGGCCACTTACCATCAGTCTGGCTGCGTTTTATCTGGCGTAGCATAAAAAATATGTTATCTTTCTGTGTAATGATTCGAAGTGAACCTTTATAGACCAAGCTGGAAACAGATTTGGCCACATTGCTGCATCACTTAGTCTCCTATCGCCAGTCTTGTCTATCCAATGATAGAGCTTTTCATTAGGGTGATAGGGTTACCAGGTCATCACCTGTGTGCTACGGTTGGTTGACCTAAGTTTACCTATTACTGAGCTATATTAAAATTCATTGTTTTATAGTTCTGTAATTTGGTAAACTACAACTACTTTGTATGACACGTCAAACTTAAAAATAATTTGATCCATTTACTATGAATAATGAGTTTTCAAAATTCAATTTTCACTACTAAAGAATAAATAATTTAATCATCAGCAAGCGAAGATATAGAAGTAAATATATTCATGAAATGTGAAAGTAGAAAATTAGTTTTACTCTTCATAATTAATAAACAGGCTTCATTCTAAGGGAATGAAGTTGTTATAATATTCATTTTATATTTTGGGACATCGGGTAGGAAATTTCGATTTTAATCATAGAACTATACTTATAAAAATAAAGAAGCAAGTTAATTCGCCTCATCTTTCATAAGTACTCATGCTTTGAACTAAGGATATATTGGCCACTTGGGTTCAAGTGCAGAGTCCGAAAATGTTTAATAATAAAGACCTTCAGAATAACGTCTAAGCAGAAACGTGGGAGTTTTCTGCAATATATGAATATTATTTAGGGAAATGTCAATGTTGTTTGTCGGCATCTCTGTGTTCTCATCGCTTAATAGACTTTTATAGTTGCAATTTCGCAATGTTCTCCTTATAGATGGAAAGTTGCAACAATGCCGTTCTAAACCACTTATTAGTTGCTGTTATGGTGATAGAGTTAATAAAAAGCCCGGCACAATAAACCATTTATTTGTAAGACCAAATAAGCGATCAGTCAGGGTTTACATTTGCTTCATTAAGACAATATGGCTAATTAACAAACCGTGCGTAGGACGATTGACGAGTCAAAATCAGCATTGGGTAAAGAAGGTCTTCTTATATTGTGAAATTACCTACTTGCGTAGCCTTCAGATTTATTTTTGTATAGTGTTCAAATGAGCCAGCTCAACCGGGGCAATAGCATTCTCTTACAGAGGATCAATTATGATTTGTGGTAAGTGAGAGTCCGACACCTATCTCTGGGGTCAGAAGTGAAAAGACCAACTCAATGATCGATTTCTAAAAACACTTGATTTGAATGACCTTCGTCCTTCAATGGTAAATTAATTAGCTGTTATTAAGGTTGGACTTATACGACTACGCTTTATTTGAAATGTTTGTCTGTAACTTCACAATGAATAGCACCAAGGTTATACATATACTCGTACAGTCGTGACACAAGCTTTCACAAAGACTCATTCGACTATAAGTCTTGTAGCATTGGAATAATAGCTCACATGTTTACGTCTCATTGAGCGCGACTGTACGCACTCAGCATTGCTTTATAAAGCGCTCGCTTTCTTGATGCTTTCAAGCCCGTTAGAGACACAGTACAGCTGTTGCCAGTAACTAACTTTAGTATTTAACCCTTTCAACGCCAATGTCTGATATATCAGACAAACCATTTTCGTGCCCACCACGCCAATGACTGATTATCAGACAAAAAAACAGGATCAAGAAACGTTGTATTTTTACTTGCCTGAATGAGTTGAGTATAACTTTATAATTTTTTGGAAATTTTTTTTAATGGTCGTGGCGTTAGTGGCACCATTTTTGGAAAAAAGCGTGGCGGGGAAAGAGTTAAATTACAACCTAGCATCTCAGACAATTTTTTTTTATAAGTATGCCTATTTCCTTTTTTTACTCTATTATTGTATTATTCTTAGTCTGTGTCATCATTACACAGTGTATAGAAGTTTACTTTAGCTGTCAGACAAATTATTAAGCTTGACTTATTATACTCTAAAGATTATAAAATAGGTAACTATGTCCCAAAATATGCTTTAAAAATGAAGAAAATGGTTTCGTGAAAAATTGTTGGAAAGGTTTTGTTGTAAAATAGATTTTTTTCCCTAAAATGTAGTATTTAAAAAATGCTGTGATTAGTGTCGCTTCCGTACTGTCTTCGCTAACAGTGTGCTTGTCGGATCTAATTTTAGCGGCGACCTTCACCCAGTGGCGCGGCCGCGGGACCCTTCGCGCCACCGCTAGTACCGCTACTCACGCTAACGTCCACATCAGCTGGTTACACTCAATGCATGGGGCTTTGGGAGAGGTCGTTGTAGACACACTAAAGAGAGAAGAAAGAAAGAAAAATGGCGCCCACTATCCACTAAAACCCCCAGTTTTCCCTTTACTCCCGTAGAGGGAAGCATGAATGCTGATTGGATATTTGCACGTTCTAGATTATGCTGTATCTGACGCATATAATATTATTGTGCAAGCGATTGTACATTCAGCAGCGTAATTAACCTACCCTAATCTGTTCAATTCCTACAACCAATTACCAGCTTGATGTGCTTCGCAGAGTTCTGTTTCCAGTTCTGTTTTCTTGACAGTTTAGAGTAGGCTTATCTGCTGCCGACTGTACACACAAGGGCTTTAAGATTAGAGGAGCTATGGCATGGCACATCGAGTGTTAATTTTAAGTGAAGTGAAGAATGACTCTAGCGGTCGATAAGCGTACCACTAGTTAGGCGGTCTATCAAACAAATTATAAATGTAGAAAACGATTGCGAAATACGTGCATTATTCATAGAATATTATGATTTTGGCAAACAAATTGCGTTTTCTTACAGCGTGACAAATTAATTTGCTGTCTTAATGAAGCAACGATCGTAACTGATTGTCTGTGCACACAAAACATGACCTTTATGGCTTGGGAACTCACGCAGCTCCTTCACTCGATCACCGCTCGCTACGGAATTAGAGCTTCTCATGGTGTACGGTGAATTGTGTAGAGTTACCTCGGAAGGTTACTCTTGTCGGTTTATTAATTAATCAAATCAAATATTCACACATTGAGCTGGTAGTCTCAAGGCAAAAAATATTTTTTGTTTTGGAACATTTATGTAGTTTTAGTCTAGACAAAGTAACATTTATCTACATCCATACCATAATATGTCTATTTTATATTCAGGAGCGATGAGCAAACGCCCTACATTTAGATATAAGTATCTGTGGCTGCATTGAAATGTTTACATTTTAGTGTCGGTAACCGATACTAAATTTCGTTCAAATTTCGAACGTCTTCTTCAAAAGTAAAAATTAATAGGTTTTTTCGATTATCGAATTAGTCGATTAGTAATTTTATGTTCCATTCCTATACATTTAATTCGATGCTGAAATTATAACAATAGATTTGAGAATCGAAATCATTTCGAGTCTAGATTGTTTATGGATTTTAAAAACTACAAACGTCAGTCATTATGTCAGTACTAACTTTTACATAGTCAGATTAAGTTGGTAACTAGGGCGTTTGCTCATCAATCCTGACTATAAAATAGACATATTATCGTATGAATGAAGATAAAGTTATGTATGTGACTGTACATAATTAGTCATTAAAATACTCATGTGATTCTTTTATGAAACTCACTTCGTTCGTTTCATAAAACCACATTCGTATTTTAATGACCCTCATGCAGCAGTCACATAAATAACTATTTGACAGCGATAGCAAAATTCGCTAACTTCAAATTGTAGGTACGGATTTGACCGGTGCCTTAGAAAAGTCACATGGTCAATCGATATTGAAAGCACGGGTTTTGACATTCGCTATCACAAACTGAGCGATATCGATCGTCATAAGTGCCGCTTGTCTAGGGGCTCTGCATAGACGAATGGTTGTGTAGCAATGATCCAATTGGTCTGGTTCCCCTGTTAAGATTACCACCGAATTCAAATCCATTATCACAATGAAACCATTATCTGGCTAGATCGGTAAAAAAAAACGCTCGGAGGAAGAAAAGTTTTGTTGTGAAAAACCGCACTTGGCAAACTTAGCTTTGTGACTCAATGTCACAAAAATAGTTAAAAAACTGCAGGGCAAAGGAAAAAATCCTTGAAATCAACTTATCGTTACAATGATGGGTATTAGCTTAATCACCACGCTTCCCAAATGCGGATTGGTGGTCACAAACCCGAGCTATGTCCGAAAAAACCGACACAAAGTTAGCTCGACCCGGGAATTGAACCCAAAACCCCAAGAACCACTAGACCATCGGGGCGTTAACTAATGAAACCAACTATTGAATGAAAATAGATGAAGTATGTAATGTTGTTTAATGAAGTTTAGCTGTGTTACTATGAATGTTAGAAATAGTCGCAATGGCTCCGCGCATTCCTCGCGAGCAGTGGGTCAGATGACAACGGTACCCGGACCGGTACGCCGGCGCCGGTGCCCCCCGCCCCCGTCGCCCCCGCGCCGGTGCACAACTGGAACGCAAGGGGAATGTCTTTGAACTTGCAACGATTCGGGGCGGAATGCGTCAAAACATTGGATCATAAAGTTACATTATTAAATTTATTCTACGTCTTTGTTTCAGCTGTTTTGAAATGCCAGCTGTGAGCTTTATTTTAAAATATTTTCATTTCAAAAAGGCTATAGAATATCATGGCCAAAGAGTGAAGCATTGAGGAACGTAAATTTAAAATATTTTTAAAATCATAACACAAAATACTGAATGACTTATTAATCTGTGATAGTATTTGAATAGAGATGGTATTGATTTTGGTAAAAACATATTTAGGCGATTAAAAATAGTAACGAGTTTCTTGTCAGTTGTTCTCGATAAAAAGCAAAATTATTAAATCGCTGGTAGAGTCAATTAACATTAATGCAAGTACTTGACGATTGATAAGTACAAATCTGAAGACTACATGAATTTAGAATATTGTAAAGAGCAAAATAAAGTATGTTAAAAATATAATAACACGAGCAAGCCTTTTAGATAACTCACCTACGATATTTGCGAAACGTTTGATAGGTATTTCCGATTGCATAAATATTCAAACGTTAAAACTACCTTCCCTTTTCTGTTTTTAAACTTTTATTTTCGTTGGCTCCTAGATCTACATTACCCTTTTTTAAAACATCGATGCATGCAAGACTTTGATGTTTGCTATTATCTACATCTACTTCAAAATGTAGGCGGAGGTTCTTGATCTCCATTTGAGTGTTATTATTTTAAGCAGAAGGCTCTCAAAAACGCCTCTTACTTCGTAGGTTGAAGATATCAGTTCAGGGCCAATATCATGAATGAAAACAGTATAACACCTTCAGCAAACAGACTCGTCTTGCGAAAACAAACAATATCTTTTCGAAGGTCCCACTCATCTTGCGGCTATAGAATATCGAAATTCGACCTTAGATAGAACCAATATTTTCGATTTGATTCAATCAGATGTTAACCTTCTCTATTTTTAAGCATTTTATCGCGCCTGAGATGGGATTATTACGTTAAAATGAACATTTAACACTTATGTAAGCAGGTGTACAAATACTACATTTGAAATTATTATTTACTTGGAACGATTTTCTTCTCTATACTTTTACTAATGTATGTATAAACGAAAGTATTGTATGTTTACCTAAAATAATGATTCTCATACAGTTCTCACATAATTATCTTTTGTGGTGTTGGGCCTCCAGGGCCCCCATGAGATGGAGGCTGATGGGTAGATTAGGTAGCACAATGAAAGTCAGTATTGTGTAGAGTGAATGAATATCTTTATTATGGAGGGTGCGACTTATATACTAATATTGAACGTGCGCTACGTGTTTTAGAGAAGGAATACCGTAACGTATAGGGAAGATATCTTGTCAAGATCACTACGTGATCTAATCTGATTATTTTACAATCTCTTAACCTATCCATCACACTTTATTCAAATATTACGTCTTAATGTCTTTATTACAAATTCTGTGCGTTGATTGTCCTGAGTTTATTTATCCGTAATCTATAAGTAATAAAAATTAGTTTTTTTGTTTAGTTGATGTTACACAGTTTCTTAATCACTTACTAGAAAAGCTAATTTCTCATGTAGTAAAAATTTGGTTTATTTTTAAAAAGAGATGATTTTTAAACCGATTATTGAGTGATTGGTACGAAAAACACTTTACTTACATTTATCTGAGACCACACTGATACGCATCGGAGATAAGACTCCCACATTGCTAGTAGATATTTCCTCGACGTTATTAAGTTACTGAATTTCAGCGGATGTCGCAAATTCAGCGGGCCTTTTGGCACACGGAAGCTGTAGTGATAGTATGCGAATTAATGTATATCACGTACGATCATACGTGACTGACAAGCATAATACTGACAGTTATTGAACACGTATTTTGAATAACTCTAGTAAAGTATACATACCTAGTAAAATACGCTTTAATTAATGTGATTTCTCTATTTGTTTTAGAACTTCTGGTTAAAAACAGGCACGTATTGTTCCTTATGTTGAGGGTATAACTGCTTCGTAATTGTTTGGTACTTTTAATAGGCAAGCAATTAATCTCATTTTTATGATCTTCAAGACGTTGCTTTCATGTTTATTGGCTCTCTTATTAATGTAGAATTAAGGATCAATAATAAAATTCATTTATTCCGTTTAGGCTCGTATAATGCACATAATATGAATGTCAAGTCGTGCATGTCACAAATTAAATAATACAGGTTGTCAGAGAATTCTTTCTTATGGAAAATTTGCCACGAGCAGATAAGATTGCCTTGGGTTTTGCAAGATCTAGTTTGAAATAAATAATAATAAATAATAAATATCTTTGGACATCATTCACACAGCGCCATCTAGCCCCAAAGAAAGCATTAGCTTGCTATGCTATGGGTGCCAGACAACGGATAAAGATAACTTATATATACTTTCTTTTGTAAATACATACATTATACATAGAAACACTCAGACAGACCGATACAAACAGACAGGTTCATGCACACAAAATGTTTGGGATCGAATCCGCGACCTCTGTTGTAACAGCCGACTTCTCGACCGTATCGTATTGGTAGCAAATTAGGACTTGAAAGTTATTATGACATCTGAGCTAAGATGGAGCCCGTTGAAGAAAGGAGACAGTAACATAACACTTGCATTGTGGTGAATGGGGCTGCTTCCCACCGGCGCGTGCGAATCCTCCCGTGAGAACGAGCGGAGCACGCGTTACGTCACATGTGCAATGTGCATGTGCAGGGTTGTCCTTAAGCACTGGTCTGCTTTCTAACTTAATCTATGTAAATAAAAGGCCTAACGCCACCTATTCCATTACAAAAAATGTAATGGAATAGGTGGCGTTAGGCCTGTTTCTTTCGGAGAAGAATATAGATTCGACGGCCTCCGTGGAACAGTGGCTAAGCCGCTCGGGTATAAAAAACCCGGAGGTCGTGGGTTCGATTCCCACCTTGGGTCTGGTGGTAATGCATTTTCAGAGTCCGACTGGCTAGCTACCAACCCAACAGGTGAAATCTGCCGCCATAATAGCTCTGGCTGTGTTTCGGCAGTATTAATGTGGGAGCCAGTCCCTTAATGGAATAGGCCGCAGTGGCCGCTTACTATCAGGTGGGCTGCGTGTCTGTCTGCCAACTGAATTAGTATAAAAAAAGATTTAGCACCTTAACCTGGCTAGCGACCTCTAAAGCACCCAATAAACTCCCCGGTTTCTCGTTCACATCCTAAGAGGACAAACCGGTGTCCGTGTTGTGGTTATAGATCTTTCCATTACAAGTGCGTTACGTGATAGTACCAATCTTGGGACGGTTCCTGTCTGAACTATCTGGCTCCCGAAATGGCCGACTCGACCGAGGAAGTACACTTCTCACACAAAACCGACTTATGTATGAGTAACTTAGCTATTGCCGAGTAAGAGTGCCGGAGGCCTTAGCATTTAGCTTATATTTTGGTGCAGTCATTTCGAAGTTATGAGCAAACGTTTATTTCGACGAAACTTGCTAAAGTTCTACACATGTACTTTTAAATAATCGTATATAAGTAAGCCACTCACACTACACAGCCCTAGAGTTTTCATTCACAACGCCAAGACTGCTCTGACGAAACTGTTTACGATGTATTCGAGTGCCCCACTGCCTCACGTAACGCAAAAACTGCAGGCACAATGCAACCGCCTACTACTACTGACGCACTGACTCCCATTTTAAACGTTGCAATTGACGACACAGCTATTCAAGGTTGGGTAGATAAGTTTTTGACTGGAAGATCGATTGTGACCAATGGTACCTTTGCTAGTGGCCCGGCTCTGTAGACAAGAGCCATGGGTTCGAATCCCACCCAGGACAAAGATTAATGTGATTAACATCAGTATTTTTTCAGTTTGGCTACTTCTGTTTTAATCAGAGTGATGTGTGATATGATGGCTTAAAATAAAGTAACAAATAAAATATTATTCTGCATATGAGCACACTACATCATGCACACACAAATGTTTGTACCATAAGCTGAAAACAGTTTTTTTTAAAAGCTTTAACATCATTGAACTGTGTTGTTAAAATTAATATCTGTCGGAAAAGTCAAAGGATTTGTATTTTTAGAGAGAGTCATCTTAGAATACATATTATTTAGACAGTCATCCGAATAAGGTCATCAATAGTTATTTCGACATCATGTATTAGATAATACAGTATAGTTAGTATGATGTTATATTTAATTTAATAACTATCTTTATCAAAAAATAACTTCACCTTGAGTTAAAGATTCAAATTCTACTTATAAATATCTTTAATTTTGATATTTGATCTCAACTGTTGTAATTATTAGTTTTAATGGAAACATGAAATTTGAGTAGAAACAAACATAAATACAAACATATATAATACAATATTACATACTTAATTGCCACAACTAGTAACAGGTGTCCAACTTCGATGACTCATTAATGGTATTAAACAGAAGCATAATTATAATCTTAAATTGAGTCTTCTATACTATTAATTGGATAAACTAATAGTATAATAATTTAAGATTATAAGCACAAACTAGGTAAGTAAGAGCAGAGAGTCCACCCAGAACAAACTGCCATTTCTTGCTCACACAAATTGATGTTACGTTTAAAGGCATTTTCAAATTATTTGTACCAGACTAGTCATGGCAGGTATAGTGTCCATCTGAGTAGGTTTCTATGATAGCAGTGACGAAAACAACCGAACTGAGATTTCGCGGATTTTAATGCAAAAATGTTTCCGAAGAAAACTGTTTCTTTAAGTTAAGAGCTATGCTTGTAGAATTAAAAAAAAAATAGTGCTGTTTTATAACCAACGACAAAATCAAACAACTTGATAAGGATTTGCCAATGAAATGCTATATATGTCAAAAATTCTCACCAGTAGCAACTTTAGTAAAGTTGGGCAAGTTTAGACAGAGTGGTCTTTCTGTTTTTCATTATTTTGTGTCAGGAATTAAATTATCTCTCAGCCACCGCAGAGGTGTCAAGTTTCCGTCTAATTTGTTAATGAAACGGTTTAAAATTTCACTCTAGCTAATGACATCACGCTGATCTCATTGTTGTATCATCGTTATTTTGATTGCGATCGTTTGTTATCGTGCACCAGATCAACAAATGCGTTGAGTAACTTTGAATGCTCTTATAACTGATTTTACGGTTCGTGATCTGTTATAATAAAAATGAATTGTCGAAATGTATGTGCTGCAACTCCAGAATGACTGTACCAGATTGATGTTTTTTTTTGTGTTCCTTATAATCGGGACAAGGGTTATATCCAATCGTGCGAAGACGAGACGGGTAGCTAGATAGTTATAAAAACTGATTTTAACTATAATGAAGAGGGATGAAGCCCTTTTTTACTTTCCCTTATTGTTTACTATTTTTTTAATAAATACAAATTCTTTATTTGCTTAAAACATAGGTAGTCATAATATGTTGGTACTTTTTCTACCTTGACAAAATGTGGTTACCAAAATTAGTTGTAATACCCAAAAAGGTGGAGTAGAGTAGGTAGTTCTGAGGCCCAGAGAATTGCCTGACCACGGCTCTGTAAGTCTGTACAAACTCCAAAAAAAAAAACATAAAAATAATCACGTCTAAGGTATTTAATTGAGTCAGTTTGCCCAAGCGTAGGTAAGTGAATGTAAGCATCGTATGCTAAAAACTAGCGAGACCATTAGACTACAATGGACTAAGTCAATAAAGCCTGCTCGACTTGTGCATAAGTATATACAATTTGATATACTTTCATTTGGTGAAAGTTCCGGGCCCGCGACGCGACTACACCAATTTAACGCGATGTGTCGGCAACGACCGCGCATTTGCATATTATTCCAATTTCTTTCTAGACTAAGCATTCGACACAATGCTTCAAGTATGTATTTCTGTAGTCTGGGTAAAAATGTCAATTCGCCAATGTCATATCGAAACAGCACGTTGCGGTATCAGTGATAAGTTTGTCTTATTATATCACGCAATAAGGTTATTTAGTGGAAACCAAGTCTGATCTTCTAATTTTAAATACAATAAATACGTTTATAAGAATTGTGATGTAATAAGTTTCAAGCGTCGCTTTATTCGAGTTCGTAGAATCTCGACACGCTTGCGGATATTTAATACTAATTTACTTTTATCGTTGTTTCAGGTAAGACACGTTTACCTACTACACTCGCAGAAAACGTAGTAGGTATCAGCATTAGCTGTACTGCAACAAGCCGTAAAGCTCAGTTTCCTGATGTGTTTCATCCGTTTCCATCATATGCGCGTTGCCAGCGCGCACGCGGCAGGCGTATAAAGGGCTACGTAAACGTAGACTCTTTGATACCGATACGGCATACCCTTCTATGTAAGTTGACCCAAAAAGTGACTAGGTCTGCACAGGGATTGACCGCCTCCGTGGAACAGTGGTTAAGCCGCTCGGGTTGAAAACTCGCAGGTCATAAGTTGGATTCCCGCCCCTGTCTGGTTGGTAGTAATAGGCCTTTTCAGAGACTGAATGGCAAGCTGCCACCCCCCATAGGTTCTAATGTGCGATAATGTGGGAGCCAGTACACTTGAAATCAAAGGCTCGAAAATCAGAGGAGCGTGAGGCAGCACGAATCCCTAATTGCAATAGACTGCGTGCCTGTCTGGGGCAAGTCATATGACATACAAGAAGGAAGGTCTGCTTTAATTTTTATTATTTACTACCACTATTAATAGTTACTAGTAACTGGTGGCTAGCATCCGACACAGGATACAAACATGGGCGTAGCTAGCCATGGGCTCTGGTTGGGGCAGCCATGGACCCAGGGTGGGGCAGCCATGGGCCCAGAGTGGGGCAGCAGCATAAAATAATATGTAACTAGCAAACTATAATCGCATCAGGGGTGGGGAACTTGCCCCACTCTACCCCACCGTGGCTACGCCCATGGATACAGAAGTACCTACGTCTGCGCAGAGCCTAAAGTGCGACATAAGTGCAATAGCGGATGTGTTTGCGCAGGCAGGACGCGCGTCGGGTTCACTGATGAGATAGGTTTATGTATATTGTCAATTGAAATACTGACTATCCCATTGTAATTGACTTTCTATGGGATTTTGCAATAGGCTGACAGGTATGGCGATAAAATTTTTAGATGTGATACTTGTTAAAAAAAATGTGTTTTTATGGTGATTTGGTGAATGAAGTTGGCTTATCGTAAAAACATTGATGCCGGTGGCTTGGGAATAAAGGCTACTGATGCCTGTAGCCGCCCATCATTGTATCAGTGTGGTAAAGGCAGCTGATAGGTAGATGAAAATAACACCCTAGTCTATTGGTGTGAACAAATACTTCATCCGGTAAATGTCAACTGCTATTATCTAGTGACTGGGCTTTTAGAATGATTCGATTAAAATTATTCATGTATTCAGCAGACTAAATAAACGAATTTCATCTTAAGTATTCCGCTTTCAACATTTTCGCTAGGCGATTTTCAGACTTCATTAAATTCTCAAAACGGGCAACATTTTTTTCGAATTAATCTAACATTATTAGTCTTAGTAGTCTATACCTGTTCGCATTTGGCAAGCGTGGTGATTAAGCTAACTGTAATGTTATTGTAAGTAACTATGACTAAATTTGATTTCAATGATAGTACCTTTACCATTTTTTTTGGAAGGTGAATGCTTTATCCATCATAAATTCAGGCTAGTGAGACTAGGGCAGTGTGTGGATCTCGGAACCTAAACTATTCCTGGTACGCCTGAAAAGGACGAGCCAGGATTCGCCTTGTGATAATAATTGACCTGCCCTAGAGATCTTTACCCTGCTGTGCGAAATTAATATTCAGATAATTACTATAAACTTTCGAAATAATAAACACCAGATTTACACCTAAATGCATGAAGATTGCACAAGTGAATTTCGACCTGAGGTGGGCAATGAACCTGTTTGGCCACTACCGCCGCCATGCGTAACCCTTCCACTTTATACCACTTGTGAAGTACGTCTGATCTGAGGATGTAAGCGGCGCCGAGGATTACTGCAAGGATTGCTTAAGAAATATACATATCCTGTATAATTTATAGTATTTACATAAACTGGTATTCGTGAGCCTGTATTCTGATAGTGTATAATGTGGAGTCAGTGCTTTTAATAGTCTTAAATGAAAGGGATAGGATTGGTGTCCACAGGAGATGCACTGAGCGTGGATAGGTCATTTTTGTTTATTATTTTTTATGCCAGAGGCGGCAAACGAGCCAGCGAGTCGCCTGTTGGTAAGCAATTACCGGCGCCAATGGTCATCTGCAACACCAGAGGAATTGCTGATGCGTTGCCGCCTTATTTGAGAGAGTACGTTCGTTTCTTAAAGATCTTTAAGTCGTAACCGTCAAATATATAAATATCTTTGTACATAATTTACTTAGCACCATCTAGCCCTAAACTAAGCATAGCTTGTACTGTGGTTCCAGGAGTACTGATAAACTTACTAAAAACTTACTGGTCTGTAAAGATCGATAAGAGATCTTTTTCCGAGCTAGGTGTCTGTGCACGGGGACCGCGGCTTAGGGTAGGTATTGTCTTGGTGTGATGTATATATGCTAGTGGAGAGTAATACTTAGTTAGCGCGAATCAAGATCGAATATCTGATTGGCTGTTTTGGTGACGTGCGAGTGACAAGTCTTAAAGCCGATGTTTCACGTGCACTTTTCGCTGCTTACCAATCTGGCGTTGATGTCGTATTTAGTGCATTCCAAAAGGCGTTATAGTGCTATCCATTTGACGAGGCACTTACCCCGTCAGATGGCGGATAGCTCAGCCGAACTAAGTGCGCTCTAGTTGTCCGTCTGTTCGCGCAGGCTAGCGGCGCGTACGCTCTGATACGCATCCGGGCAGTTCGTTGCTCTGCCGCTATTTATTTAATTGTCTAATTGCAAAATACAGTAAAGTGCAAAGCAAGGAATTTGCTGATAACAATTTACTTAGCGGTTGTTATGATACGAATCTAAATATTTCAAGAATTTTGCTCGAAGTAGCAGATTTAGAACTGACTGATCGATAGACGGACTGTCAGTCGACGCATAGTTTAAACAACTTGGCCTGTAAAAGGGGTTTTGGGAAATTGTATTTATATCAATAGTCATAAAAATACATAGAATGTGGGACACTTTAACACCCTAAACTTAATAATAGGTGACCCTGCATAAAACGCCGCAGTCGTGGTTCAAATCCCACCCAGACAGGACAAAATGTTTGCGATGAACATTTGTGTTTGCCCTGTGCCTGGGATGTTTACTATAATGCTTTTATTTAGTCAGAAACCAACATAAGCCAACTAACATTTATAAACAGAAACAAGTGCTTACGTTTTAGGTTATCTGTTCATCATATTTTCAAAAAAATATGTAATATAGTCTTTTCTCAATGCTCAGGACACGACATGTCCTGCTTAACACTAATGCGCTCTTTATGTCAGATTCGTCCCACCAGACGACCACAGCAAACGAATAGCTTAACTTGCGTGCCGTCACTTATTCTATACTTAAGAGCCACTATCATAGCAATCGCCGCACACCGGCGCACGCGCGATAGCATCCGTCACTTTCGCTGCGGTGCGGACAGAGAGAGAGGGGGGACGTCCTCTCACTTTCCACGCATTTTTGCATGGTGTCAATACACTGAGTGCTGCGGGCGAGATAAGTTTAGAAAACATGATGGGTACATCCGATAGTGTATCTAAGTATGCAATGCGTGTTCGGTAATGCTACCTTAATATAGTCGAAAGTAGTTGGCATTTTATATAAGCTTTAACAGAAAATTTGTACAAAATATCAGTTATAAACATCCTTAACCAACTAGTGAGTTATGCGTGCATACGTCACAATTTAGGCAAAATAAATATATAAATTAGAAAAATATAATTAGTAAAAAAGATATATACAATTAATGAAAGATTTGCTAATTTAGAATGCATTTTTTTTAACTTGTGTTCTGGCGTTTGTCTGTACATATTTTTGCTGTCTTTACACATTTTTGCTCGTAAATATTAGTCATAGTTGGTCGCTCGTTTATACTGCGTGACTTTTCAGTCGTTGTTTTCCCGCAGTAAAATGATTCTATCTTAGTAGTACAATAGATTTATGAAGTTTTTTTAGTTAAATCAAAAGTTTTACGATTGTGATAGACGAAACTCGAACCAATAGCACTACTCGTAGCTGCGCCGCGGCCGGTCATCGGCCGGGATCATTGCCTTTCGTGATTATCAAAAAATTATAATTCACTTCTTACTAACATTTGATTTCCATTATGCCAGAGAAGTTTTTAAAAAAATTAAAGAAAAATTCAAAAATTGTTAAAAAAAATTAAAGAAAAAAAAATAAAAAAAAAATATTGCAAAAATCTATAGTACTACTATAGGTGAAGCGATCTGCTGCGAGAAAACATCGACTTAAACACGCGGTATAAAGTATTAGTAATTAGTATCGATTCAGATTGGGTAGATTGACGCGAGCGCAGCAAAGATTTAAATCTTTGGAGCGCAGTACCATAGACATCAACGCGCCGAGAGATGAACTCGCTTCGGCGCAAAGGGAATAATCGCAACACAAAAATGTGCTGTCATACTTTATGCTTCTCTATTCTATCTTTAACGAATGATGTCCCATGCAAACAATGTCCCACAACAGGGAAAAGGTCCCCTTTTCCCTGTTGTGTGACATTTAATAGGCTGGCATCCTACTAATATTATAAATGCGAAAGTCTAGGTGTTTGGATGTTTGTTACTCAATCACGCCTAAAAGGCTGAACGGATTTAGATGAATTTGGCACACGTACCTATAGTTTATAACCTGGATTAAGACAGGCTATAAAATTCCTACGGGAAACGTCTCATTCCCGCGGGATATTAAAAAAAGAGGTAACGTGCGGTCGGAAAGCTAGTTATCCAATATTTTAGATATGGACGCGTTGTTTTTACAAACTCTATTATTAGAACTGTAAAATAACAAAGAACTGTTATATAATAAGATATTGATTATAATATGATTTGATTACCGTTATTGTGAATGATTACACTAACCCATCACAAGCAGTTAAGTAAATACGATTATTTTCAATATTATAACTACTTGCACAGCCAACCTTCTTCAATCACAGGCAAGTAATCATAATTATATTGAATAAGTTTGAGATAAAAACATTAATGAGTTGTTCAAACGCGAGGTGAGCCGATGTAATGGATGCGAGATAGCTGGATGGAAAGTGCTGCGTGACAGACAGACACACTGACACACAGTATCGCTATGGATATGCATATGCATGCGCGGTGACATGCATTGTTCGTGCGTAGATGGTTATATGTTGCACATTTCTGCTATTGTGCACTATTCTAAGCACTTGTTTGTGAGTAAAGTCAGTATAATAAAAACATCAAAGGTCGTTGGTGCCAATTCTACGGTTAACATCACAACACGAGCCTTAAAACAATTTGAGGATATAACAATATCTTAAGCTGGGTCCCAAAACACATATAAAGATCCAACATATTTTTATTCTGTGAATGTAGCAGTGTTATCCTACTAATATTATAAATGTGAAAGTCTGGATGTTTGGATGTTTGTCACTCAATCACGCCTAAACGGCTGAATGGATTTAGATAAAATTTAGCACACGTAAAGTTTATAACCCGGATTAGGACATAGGCTATAAAATTTCCACGGGAAACGTCTCGTTCCCGCGGGATATTTGAAAAAAGAAATTAAGCGCGGGTGAAACCGCGGGCGGAAAGCTAGTAAGTAATAAGCCAGTCCGCTTCAATCATTTTAATAAATCGATAATTGGCGCAGTCTACAACATCAAATGATATTACGAAACAGCGTGGTAAGATTATCAGAGTCACAAAAACTTTGTAAAACCAATTTCATTTAATGGTCGTAAAAAACTGTGTCGTCTTTTTATATATCTTAAAATCGGTACAAACAGACAGCGATACTTCGTTATATTAGTGCCGCCACGGTCCGTCTGGTCGCAGGAACGCCGGAGGAATCTCAGCCGCGGCGTTTTGGCGGTTACTCGTATTACGTAGAGAAAGTCTTATAATTAACGACATTATTGCACTCTCCTGTTAGGGATGTGCACGGTTAAAAATATGTAGGTAGTAATAATTGTATATTATATTATGTTTACAAAAAAAATTGCTCCCTAAGCCATTCAGTGTGTCAATATAGCTCACATTTAAAATTGATGGCAGCATTATTCAAATCTGTCAGTTAAATCACGAGGAACTTATCTGACAGCAATAAAACCTTGACCTTTTCGATCAAATCTTTTCCGATTTAAAAACTGCATACATACATACATTGATATCATTCACCGATGAGTAGAGCGCAAGCAAGGAAAGCAAGAGATACGCATACAAAAACAATAGCTATCGTTTTTTGGATCAAAAGTCATATAATCATAGAAGGATATTGTTGCAATAAAAATAAGAGACTTCATCAGTACTAGGTACCAGAATTATTCGTATCTAGAACATATGTGCTGGAAGGATAAAAAAGTTTTGATGTGCAAAAGAATTTCATGGTAAATCAAATTGCAAAATAAATACTTTTTTGACTTTGACTTTGATATCTAGGTTACAAGTGTTAAAATCACATTAGTAATTGAAGAAAGAAAGAGAAACACTTTGCGTGAGCTTTCTTTTAATTCAATTAAACTCTTGAACTGTTATAGCATAATGCCAATGGGATTATCAATCATGTGCGTTTGATTCGAGTGAAAGGTTTGCCAATCAACGCACGGGCGTCGTTCATTACGGCGGGTCACGTCGGAAGACTACTCCAACTGATTGATGTAATGTTGTCTTAAATAAGCACGACAATGTTAAAAAGTATTTTATTGTAAAATTTTCGATAATAGCAATTCCAACGTAATTGCACCCAAATTGCCACGTAAGAAAAAGATTTTTTGGTGGTATATTTTCAAACGACATGACCAAAGGTGGACGAAGCTAACCACAGAGTGGTGGCCAAGGGATGCTGTACGATCGAGAGGCAGACCACCAGCCCGATGGTCCGATGACATAGCTAAGATCGCCGGGGTCAACTGGGTGAACGTTGCACAGGACCGGAACAGCTGGCGTGAAAGAGAGGAGGCCTATACCCAGCAGTGGGTGGATACGGGCTGAATAGATAGATAGAAAGATATTTTCAGTTACGGTTTGGTTAAGTAATGGAAGATACTAAGGCCTGAAAGTTAGTTCAATATAAGGCATTTAAATTATTATAGGAATCGTCTTTTAAGAGAGGTAGAGTATATTGGTACTTCCACTTGCATGAGCCGCTCGTCTTGGGAAGTACCTCTACCTTACAGATGATCAAAGTGAAGTATCGGTTTATAACTTTTGTGCTTTTGGGGAGGTTATGTTGTTGCCAGCAGATAAAAACATTATCTCTTGCTGCCAACGTTTCTGATACGAGTGTTACAAGCGTTCATAGACACGGTAACCGCTTAACCATCAGGCGGGCCATTGGCATAATTACGGTGGGGCACTTGCCCCACCCTGTCGCGAGTATAGTTTAATAGTTACATTTATTTTAGACTGCTGCTCCACCCTGTGTCCATGGTTGCTCGACCATGGGCCCATGGCTGCCCCACTCTTAGCCCATGGCTGGCTACGCCCATGAGGCGATTCGTTATCAAATGAAATGGAATTCGAAACGAAATGATTTATAATATCTGCAATTGGATTTATAGAAAATCAAGTCAAGTCTTTTTTAAACTACGTAGGCTTGAGCGTCATCTTGTGGTATAAAAAACACTGTGTTTACTGACTTATCTTCCGTAGTTTGTTAATGTATGTAGCCTACATGATGTAGGCTACATCCCTATGCTAATTGCTCGGTGGAAAGGATCTAAATGTGATGAACTAGTAACACGTAAGAAACAGTTCGCTGCGGAGCTCTTAATAGTTATTACGGTGAATTATTACCCCTTATTATGCAAATTACTGGCTGTTGATTGCCCACTAATTTAATGGGTAATTTAATGTACATGTAATTTTGAATAAAGTTAATTTTATGACAGTTAAAGATGTAATGGAAAGTTAATGTATTGTAGTTACGAAACCAGAACTTATATTAGGTTAACGCCCACGTAATATTTGTAGTAAATCAATATTTGTGTTTCAACAAGATTAGGTAATAGTCGTAATAGTATCATAGTAATAACGCATCATGACAACCAATTTGGTGTTATGGCTGGTCGGTTATAAAACCAGAAGATCGCGAGTTCGATCCCCGCACGGAACAAACATGTGTGTGCATGGACATTGTTTATTTGCATCGGTCTGTGTGCTTCCTATATATGACGAGAGATGTACGAGTACCTATGTATGACGTATGTATTTATGTACGTTGTTTGGCACACATGGTACAAGGTACAAGTATATGCTTAGTTTGAGTTAGACGGCATTGTATGAATAGTGTCCAAAGATATTTTTATCATTGTAATATGAAATCACTGAGTTCTAGCACGAAGCCAAGCCACTTACAATGTGTTTTGATAGTGCTTACGCGAAATTATAGATGATTATTTATTTATCACTTGCACTTTAGTCAGTACGCAATGTAGCAACCTCTTAGTCTGAATTATTTATCATATTTATTTTATTATTAAAAAAACAATAATTTAGTAAAGAATAAAGGCTGGTAAAGACTCAACTATAAAAACATTTTCAATTTAAGTATATTTTTCGCATAAGTTAATCCTTAAAGATAAGGATTAACTCGTTTAACGCATTTACAAAAATACCTACCTATTTTTTTTACGGTTGTATACAATGTTATAAAAAATGAAGTAGCCGAAATGAGCAAAGGAATGAATACTCGCTAATGACCTGACCATTGGAGGTTGCTCGTTTAAGCATTTCAAAGCAGTCGGTGCATTTAATTGACATGGATATAATTACTTGAGCTTTGCCGGCGATGACGACCCTGGTTCTAATAGGGCTTCGTTTCATACGGAAAGGTCGTGGGTTCGATTGTGGTACTGTATCAATAGTAAGTGGAATATGGCCCACACTATCTCACAATTGAGATAAGGCCCCGTGTCCCAGCAGTGGGAACATATAGGCTGATGATGATCAATCGCAAGTGAAAAACTACGTTTAGTGCAGTGGCTGTGTGAGAACTTTCGGCACGATCAATATTAGGATTGGTACCCGAAGTTTAGATACCAATTGTCAAAAATTTTAATGGAAACGTTAAGGGTAAATCCATGTTAAGGGCTTATACTGCGTGTTTTTTTAGTCGTTGTTTTCCCGCAGCAGAACGCTTCACCTTCAGTAATACTATCGATTTTTGTAAGTTTTTTTTTTTTAATTTTTATTTTAACTTTTTTTGATTTTTTTCAAAGTTTGATGGGAAAATAGTAACCAAATGTTAGTAAATAGTAAATTATAATTTTTTTGATAAACACAAAGGGCAATGACCCCGGCCGGTGACCGTCCGCGACGCAGCTAGTACTATTGGTTCGAGTTTCGTCTATCATAATCGTAAAACTTTTGATTTAACAAAAAAAAACTTTATTAACCTATTTTACTACTAAGATAGAATCATTTTACTGCGGGGAAACAACGACTAAAATTCCACGCTGTATATTTGGTATGTCCAAAATTTACACAGCGAAATCAAATCCGTTTGATTGAAAAAAGTGTTACCTGTTCAGGCAATCTTCTTGAGTGTAAATGATACCACCTAATTCTGTGCTCTTAGTACAATCCTTTAGCTTAAAGTTATAAATAAACAATGTACTTGGAAAATAAGCAACAATTTTATACCAGTCGTTTATTCATAGTAGAAAGTCATAAATATATATCAACGCGCCATTTTGTGCACATCCCATCTCCGCTCGCTGTCGGCGAGCTGTAATAAAACAACATACAAGTTAAAAACGACATTAAGTATGCAATAACCCTAGTCTGGTAGTCTCGGTAAATCTGCAGTTGGCGGGATGTTGTGACCACTTGCCAAGCTTCAAGACTTAGGCAGAGTGGCCAAGCCATCGACCTTTGAGATTCTTCTATAACTCATATAAGCTGTAATTTAGTCGTGATAGGTCTAGCTTTAAGACCACCAGCTGTGAAAGTTTCGCTTTGAAAGAAGGTTTGTCTCCTGTATCGAAGGGTGTGTTAATTTATTGTTTTCAAATTGAATTGTTTAAAATTGCAACTAAAGATTTAGATATCGTCACATGATACACATGAAAAGTAATAAGCATATCATCCTTGAATTATCGTTACAATGACGGGTAGTGGCTTAAACCCGAGCTGTGTCCGAAAAACAAAGTTAGCTCGACCCTGGACATGATACTTTTGTATAAATGTATTTACACCCAGACCCATAGTGTAGGTTCTATCGAGCATAATCTGGCAATGTTTAATAAATTGATTGCAACAGTTCCACAGCAAATAAAAAAATGCTCCTCTCATCATAACCTACTATTTCAATAACATTCTACAAAACTTAACATTTTACATAACCAATTGTTTCCGAAGCGTTTATGTAAATGTTTATTTATGCAAATAGCAGTTTAATCATCGAGTTCATAGCACTTATAGAACCGCAAGTAACTAGACGGAAGCAAAGCCTCGAGTGGATAGTGTTGTGAAACGACTAATAGAGAGATGTCGTGTTCATAACGCACTTGCGAGACTTGATCTTAACTTGAAATTGATAGTTTATATTTTATTTTTGTGGGACCCGGATCAGATGAAATCAAACTCTCGAAGATTAAATTAGACTGTGAACTGTGATTGTATTTGAAATTACAGTATTTTACATTGGTAGCTAACGGTTAGGCGGGCGGCTTTTTGTCTGCAAACTGTATATTTAATCTATTATATATTTAATCTAACTATTTACACTGACATTTCGGAATCACAACTGTTTCTTTTAACCGTTATTTTTAGCATTCAATCAATTTGACTAAATAAATGATATTGGTATCATTAGAAAGCCATTAAGTTATTTTTTATAATGATACCAATATTATGCTCAGTTGCTTTAATGATTAAAATAAGTTAAAAATGAGGTTTTTTGCGTTATTATTAAAGTTTTCATACATTTTGAGACTGTTGTATTTATTTATATAATAAGTTGCTTTATTGAAATCAACGTAAGGGCCACAGAGTGCTGTCTTAATTGATTTCGATTACATAAGCTCAGTCTTATATGAATAGTTATGTATTAATGTTAATTCTACTCGTATTGGTATAAATGTGATGTGATTTATGTTGCTATGCATTTGACATTCAGCCTATTATTACCTCGTTAAAAAGTAAACTACTATGGTCAAAGCCAATGCCACTATGATGAGTTTCTCTATTGAAAAAGCTGTTTCCAGGCTATGCTAATTTATGTATAATCACTATAGTAGCTTGGTACATTGCTCATTTTAAAGCCGGCAGCGCATCTGGGATTCCACCTGATTTGCAGATGTCTATGGGCGGCGGGCAATTGAACCTAGGCCCTGAGATCGTGACAAGGTCACACTACACCAACGAGGTGCTATCATTTTGTATTATTATTATAAAGACCGTTTCGTAACGCGGTCGCAGGCATGCCATAATTTCCGTAATATTTGGCGCGTGAATGTGTAGCAGCACTTAATCCGACGTTTGCCGCCCAAGCACCGTTACAAAATGGCATCTTCATGCAAAATGTCAACTGCGATCATCATAAAAACGCATGCGATTCGCTCTTAGGGCTGCCTTTTTGCATTTTAATTTGTACTTTTGCTATCAGTAAAACACAATGATCCACCACGCAGTAAGAAGCTACTCGATTGTGGAGCACTGCTTCAAAAACTTTACTACATGATGCCACAGGGCTTAATGGCGCTAAGAAATAATGTCCTAGGATATTAATTTTTTTACTGCTTAGGGTATTTGTATATTTGAACATTATGAAAGTAAATAATCATGATTTTTTAAAAATAATAGTCAATTTGTTAATGGTGGGAAGCTAAACGGAAAGACTGTTTTTTTCCGTGATTTTAGTTTTGTGAGAAGTCCTATTTCTGAGATTCATTTCAAATAACCAAGTGCAAAAATATGATGTTTCAATGTTGATATCTATTTTACTCATACTTTCATATGCACCCGTAAGAGAGGAAACGTATAAAATCAGAAAGTTAAACGATTTGTCCTTTGAAGAGTGTGTCAGCCCTGTCGTCCCAAAAACCGTCCCGCTCGGGGCGTTACGTCACGGGCGTGACGTCATCACTGACGTAACCGGGTGCAAGTGTCACGACGACAACAATGCTCTGAACCCATTGTCTCGACGTCGCAGGTGCGAGCCAGTTTACTAATATCGCTACACAATGCAGTACACATTAAAAGCTATTTAGTTAACTTTAACCGTGTGGCTGTTATGTCGTAGTCGTAGCTACGAATTGGTACAGTCGAAAAAGAAAGGAGCTACGGATTGTCGGATTTTAAGCATTTCTAATTATAGGGATTTTATAATATTACATTTATGTTGATAACGCTGATTGACCTGCCTGAATTGTTGTATCGTAACGCTTTAGAACTGTATTACGTGTAAAAACAGGACCAAGTCAAGCTACAGGATGGACTAGTGAGAATATGATAATTTTATTAGAGAGTTCGTTTCGTAACTATAAGAAATAAAAATGATTCATTTATCTTCCGCGTAAATAAAAGTTTTTCCGATATTTTTTTTCATTCAATTGTCAATAATCGAATGTAGTTATTTACAATTCTGTTTTAAATAAAAATAAAAGTGCCATGTATCCGTGTATTTAAATTATAAGGAAATTGAATTGACAATCATCAGAGAGTACAACGAGGTATGGAGAGAATGTAAAAGGATAAATATAAAGTTCTTCTCGCGAGATTTATTCGCGTTTTATAGCCGTCTGAGAGTAAAGTGCGAGATTTACACAAGAATATCTGTTTGAGCACACGCGGTGAAGTTGACGAGTTTCTGCTATTTCGAGAGTTACTTATCACTGCAGTGATGGTTATAATTATGCTACTTGTCGACAGACACGCTGGCTGCCTATTTAAGGTAAGCGTCCACAGGCCCGCATCGCACGCATCGGATGCTTCGCACAAAACAGATTTTAGGTTTCCTTGTATAAAACTCATATAGCGTCCACTGATCCGCACCGTTCATCGGCAATGCCTACCATGCGATGCGTACCGATGACGTCATACGGAATGCCGATCAGTGGACGATCAGTGGATTGCTGATACTCACCTCAGCAATCCGATCACTGCCAATGTGGACTCAGTCTGTAAAATTAATCCGTTTGATGCGATCCGTCCGTCCGACGCGTGCAATGCGGGTCTGTGGACCTTTAATGATGCATCTGCTCATGATATCACTAAGAAGCTTCTCTGGTTGTGGTTGGTACCACTACTCGACTCGACACTAATGATGACATACTACTCCGAATCTTATGTTTACACTACTGTTAAGTAATTCAATTTTAATATTAAAAACATAGTTTAATCTCTGCTCTTCATACCCCCCTTACAGGCCGTAGGTTCCAATCTTACCAAAATGTTTCGCCCATATCAATTATTAAAGAAATATGAATTGATAGTTGAACTCGCCGTTTGATAACATATTTGTCTTTATAAATGATTCTTATATAATTAGCGAATTTAGCATAAAATATCTCTAGGATTTAGTTATTGTCAATATTACTTGTCTTCATTTGTTAGTAAATATAAATAATTCGCGCTGCAATGTTTATGCGCCGGGCGGGAAAGCGCTCCTAATGTCCGCGATCGAGGCCGGCGCCTGACCGTTACCAGGGCAGCTAGGTGACCAGGGCTGCCCCCCGCCTGGAGAGACTAGAGTTAATTAGACATGATAATAATATCCACCTGACCAACTTCTGGCAATGTCGGCCAATCTGTACGTTCATCCAACTACGCTAGGATCAACTAGGATAAGTCACAAGAGAGTGCGAAATCATTGACGCACTTCCGATTTCCTCACTTTCATAATCATAGCATGATAGGACAGAAATGACAGAAATGTATGTAACTCGACTGAAAAGAGATCGTCAACCTTCAGTGTCCGGACTCTGACCTAGTATTCTACGACGAGAATCCAGTCGCGAATTTACGGTTCTGCTAGGAATTTCAACCCAGGACCCATGAAACAGTCTTAGTCACTTTTACTGCCCCACGGAGGTAGGTAACGCGCGAGGTGTGCTGATCCTCGAAGATCCTCCTGAGATCGAATGTTTTCCTCAAGAGATTGAGAATCGCCACTTGTCTATTGACCAAGGTTTCCAAAGGGACAGTCAAAGTCTAAAAGACATTTCATAGACTACTCGTAATATAGCTTCGCCAGCCCTAGTGCATTCGATACCATCGCTCAGCAGGGAACGTTAACCTTAGCATAAAACTCTCATACATTACCTCTTACCGGTTCTTATCTACCCACCAAGCTTATGCACTCACAGCCTCTCAAACTCAACCTTATTATCTAAAGCATTACGGATGCTTTCACATGCAGAGAGAAGTTGGTAATGCATACTTTTTCTCTGACCATTTAAGGCTGACCAGAGGTACTTTCTCGTATGATTCGCGTAATACGACCGTATTAGTTCGATTGAGAAGCAATTCGCTTTCGAGGCATTTTGTCGCGATTATGGTAATAACACTATCGGATCATGGGGGAAATATTAAACTATTTTCCAATTCAGCTTATCATTTTGAAGCGGATTGGAGAGCGACTTCCGAATTATTATTTTTATTCTACTTCAGTTGGCAGACAGACACGCTGCCCACCTGATGGTAAGCGGCCACTGCGGCCTATTCTATTGAGGGACACTTCACCAGGAAGTGTCGCTCAATGCTGCCAGACTGTAGGCTCTTCTGATCTTCGAGCCTTTGATTTCATGTGTACTGGCTCCCACATTTGTCTGTCTTCCATTTCTGTTTGGATTTAAGGTCTGTTATTTCTAGCGTTCTTTTTTCTTTTATAGTCTTGTTTAAAGTTCACTAATGAACAGTTCAAAAAAAATTGCCGCTCATCGGTTAGTGCAAAAACAAACAAGCCAAACTACTGGTAGCTAGGGGACTAATGAAACATGGGTTATGTATCATCCTCACAAAAGTATTATTATAACAGTAATAAAACTCTAAATTGATTAGAAAATAAGCAGCAGTACAGAGTTCGATGCCTGCGATGAAAGTGATGGAAGGCTCGAGGCATCTGATGGACTTTCGCTAAACGACCCGCTTTAGCAGGAAAATACTTGATTTATTTACAGTTTGTTTTATTGACCCCGAGTAAAACATACTCGCTTTCATCTCTAAAGTAGTTATGGAGATATTATATCTGGTTGTAAAAATATACCTTTTATTATAGCCTGGGAGAGTACTTCGGTAAAATTCTGATGACCTATTCGGTGCGTTGAGAAGTAATAGCTGATATTACACCAGAAGTCGGGAGGCGCACGTGGCGCATTTGTGACAGTTGTTCGTTAGCGATAACGAAAGTCAAGCTACCTACGCCGCGGTCGGTTAATGGATGGGTGACCATTCTGACCATATTTAGTGACATTAATTTCAAGCGTCTCCGTGCTTCGGAAGGCACGTTAAGCTGTTGGTCCCGGCTGATATTTACTATAATGTAAATATTAGTCGTCAAGCCTAGTCAGAGGCCATTTGGCGGCTTGATAACATCTGACATTAAGGTTGGTCACTTGCCTTACGCACCCCTCCACCAACCCGCACTAGGCCAGCGTGGTGGAGTATGGCCCACACTATCTCACAATTGAGATAAGGCCTGTGTCCCAGCAGTGGGGGTCTATTCCCAGTCATCACCACTAGCTTTGTCACCACTGGGGACGAATGGGAAAAATAGTCCCGATTGTTGCCAGTGGTGACGTATAACACTTACTTTCCCAGTTGTAGCCACTGGTTTATCACCACTGGTGACAAAAACGTATATAGGCTGATGATGATGATGACACCAGAAGTCGTGGATTCGATGTCTGCAGTAAACATTTGTTTGTATGAACAAGAAACTTTTAAAAATTGTAAATGTTTGTATTTACTAAAAGAAAGTATACAAGTAATATTATCCATGGTCTGACACCCATTAGTACAAGCTATGCTTACGAGTAGTTAGAGTTTAGACAGCGCTATGTGAATTATGCACAGGGATATTTTTTATCATTTGTATCTTTGTAAGTAAGATTTTTTTTTCAGTTTGACGTAATATAAAAACGATTTCTTTTTTTGTAAGTTATGGGATAAAAAGGCGTCAGGCATAAAAAGTCGTAGTTGAACGTGCAGTGCGCTCTAGGGATCTATGTACAATATCTATTGTTACGACTGTGAAAAGGTATTTTTTGGCTAACGAGGCTCGTGATTTGATGCCGTTGTAGGTACTCACGAAAACCACTTGGAAATATGTAAATATGTATGTTTTGGATAAACCAGATGTATTTACAATAGTCTCAAAATACAAAAAACACCTTTTTCTTCTTATCAGAATATTTTACGATAAATATACAACACAACTACAATACAACTTGGAGCTCTTCAAGGCCATAATTAACGGGCTTTTCCTAAGCAAGCGCGCTCCATCGTAGACCGCATAGTTGTTTAACATCAGGCAACTTTGTGGTCAAGTGCTAGCTTAGTCCAAATATAAAAAAAAATATGGGATTTATCGATCGACGATAGAAACGTTTGGACACACATATTTGTGATATGTTGGGATCGAACCTGCAACCTCTTGCAAGCTATCCAAATTCTGAACTACTTCGCTTCAGGTCGACAAACATTTTGCATCGTTCTCGTTATACATACAAGTACATAACTTAATTGTATCTTAATGAAAGGTCACGCGATGCAAGCTTGCTGGGAACGGGGGCAGACAGGTGTGGTCGGTGCAAGGCGAGCTGTGGACATTATACAATAAATGTCACCTTTGCGACACTTACGTCATGCTGTATTGGATGCCGGCATAATATCGTGTCTATCTTCAATACATTTAGATAAAACCTTCAAGAAGAAAATAATACGTAGACTGTGCCAGAATATTGCAAGTCTGTCGATTTTATGTATTGAAATATTACAAGTAGATAAAAATCATAACTACTTGTTTTTCTGAGGTTTATGCTTTTAACGTAAATAACTTGGAGAAATTGCAATATTGGTCAATTGATCAGAAACTTTCAAGAAACCTCTTAGACATAAGTAATTTCGTTTTTACCTAAATTATTAGAGTTCTAGTTTAAGTATGTACTAATATAATTAGAAAAGCATTTAATATTTGCTGAGTAATTTTAATATTTAAAAAGCTTTCTGTCCTTGGAGAACCAACGCAGTACTAATTACTTCACTTAAATAACAGACGTTTTATTCAAAACTATGAACTAAAATGAAACACTTTTAATTATTAAAAGAGCGCGGTGTTGTTCGTCAGTTAACATGTTTGCTGCAATCATTCTTTTAATTAAATATATAACACGGTGGTATTTCTTTTATCTCGTTTAAATAAATCGATTTGGTGCAATTAATGATATTTTTAACAATAGATATATTGATTACGATTACGTTACTACGTCTATAGCCATTTTTCTAAAAACTTTATCCAAATTTTTAAAACTGAAAATATTTTGCTTATGTGTTGCAAAAGATACATGATTTCAAATATATCTCAGTTATAAAATTAAACGCCATACATGAACTGTTTTTATTCTAAGAATTTGACCTGCCTTGTAAAGTTGAAATCATAACACTAGAGTGCGATTCACAGCTAATCAACGCCATCAGACGCCAGTGCGAACTAAATGTTTTTTTTTTCATGCGTAGCCCACTGATTGTCACCGGCTACTTAGGCACAGTTCCATTGACTTCACCAGAAAGCGTCGCTTAATTTGCTGCCACACTGTAGGCTCGACTGATCTTTTAACCTTTGATTTCAAGAGTACTGGTTTTCACATTAATATTGCACATAGCCAGAGCTGTTATGGTGGCAGATATCAACTGGAAGGGTTAAGATGCTATTTAATTTGATTTTCAGAAGTAACTCACAATATCAGTTGCGTGTAGGCTTGCCAGCTCCTTAAACAAAAAAGCCGGACTCTGCTCTTTAAAAGGCCGGACATTTTGCTCTAAAAGCCGGACAGGAGTGGGCCGCCCGTTTAGCGACAATAGCGACCCTTTTTATTTTTTAACTGGTCGCCACTGGTCGTATATACCTTTTCTCTAATTCCGCGCGCGTTGCGTTCGTTCTACAGGCGCAAGTTATCATGGTTCATCGCTAAACAAAAAGCCTAACAAAAGCCGGACAGGCCGGACACGCTAATATTTAGCCGGACACGACCCAAAAAAGCCAAACATGTCCGGCTAAAGCCGGACACCTGGCAACCCTAGTTGCGTGCGAGCATCACTTCAATGTTTGGTGTTATGTATATTAATTTATCTTCTATACGTGAACTGCGGTATTAACGTGTTGTTGTTGTTCCAGCGGCGCTCGCGCACGCTCGCTACCACGGCCGCGAGATCGGCGCGCTGACGCAGCTGCACCACGGCGTGAAGGGCACCGTGTACGCCGTCGACGCGCGCACGCTCTTCATACACGACTTCCACTATGACGGCGTTGGACCAGGTAACTATCTTAACTGGTAATTTAGGGTTAAAAAAGATTGAGAAGAAAAACGAGTAACTCTTTGTCGCCCTGCCGGCGACTGAAAAGGGTGCTTCTTCACCCACAGGATAAAAGTGGGCGGGGCTTACCCACTAAACCCTGCCGTGATCCTCCACGCTGTGGGACTCCGAAATCCTAGAACAGCCTAGAAACCCGCGGCAACCGCTAGTCTTACAAGGGCCCAATGGCTCATGGGTGCTGTAAGGTTTTTTTTTTATTTATATGTTTGGTCTATGACTGGTCCATCTATTGTATTTAAAGCCTTCGTTGGTTTTAATACTTACAATACAAGTGTTTTTTAAGCTGCTTTGGGACTAGATCAATTCTTTTTTTTTCTTCTGGCACTGTTGAGCAAAAGCCTCCCCTTCTATCCGCCACATCTTCCTACTTTGTGCCAGCTGCTGCCAGTCGGGCACGAAAACGTTTATTATATCAATGCACGAAAAATATTGAACCTGATTACAAGTTTATTAAAAACGAAATACACGATATAATAAACCATCCCTTTCTTCTAAATATAAATATAACATAGCTCTCCAACAAGCTTAGCGACGAAAGTAACCAGACGTTCATCCAAATTGAACCGAAGTTTCCCGTCGGTAGCAGACTAGTCCAAACTGGGAGCGAGGCGGTTGTTTTATTTGCGTTGCTTCCATTACGCATCGGCCATGGCTGCGGACAGCTGTACCGATAGACAAACGAGAAATAGACCTATCAATATAATAATATGTAGTTGTGAACATTGATGTAACAGGGAGGTGAACTAATGAATGAAAACATGAGATCCTGCAAAAAGTGTGTACTAGTACATACATTATTAGTCTTTCCAGCATCGCAAACTGTGATCTGTGATGCAGGTGTTCATGGGCAGCGGTGATCACTTTTCTAGCATCTACAATACAAAAGCTTCGTTTATTAAAATTATATTGGCCTTATTGAGCATATTCTGGAAAGAGGCCACCAGAAACAAAAAAAAGCGGTGATCACTTACCATCAGGTGCTCCTTTCACTTATTTGCTTTCTTTTAACATAAAAAACTTGCAAGTCTGACCCCTGATGGTAAGTAATCAGTACTGCTCTGCCCATATAGACACTTGTTACTAGGGACCAAATGAATTTCCTGCTCTTGAAAGAATATGGAAGAAGAAGAAGGGGGTGGGCATTTTTAAATCTAAATCAACGCATTTAACAATCTCGTCGTTGTGTCTGACTAATCCAGAGTCCAAACAACCTTTACAGAATAAAACTAGCAGCAATGTGGATGCCATATTTAAGCTGTTCAGACAGGAACATTAATCACAAGGAATATGACTCAGTTATTTACTTTTTTTATTGCAATGTGTAACAAGACGAGCAGAGCGTACACCTGATGGTAATACCCACGTCTGCCCTTAGACAGTTCAGTGCGAAACAGTAACCAAGCATTTACTGTTGGCACCGCCCTGCGCCCGCTATACTGAGACGACAGTTTAGGTCTCATATACCCGGTAATTCCACTAAAAATAAACATAATATAAATCAGTAAACGTGGGGTCTATCTGATGCCGTTGTCTATGGCTTCGAAACAAGGCCAATACGAGTATTCCCAGAACTCACTAGTTCGGCGGAGAAATCAATTCTATTCTCGAGGCAAAATACGTCCTAATAAGTATTGAAACAAAGTAGATTATTGCTTGGCGTGTTGTTTTGAAGGCGTCTAAAATTGCCTAAAACCAGAGTTTATAGCACAAGTTCGGAAACTTAAAAAACTGGGTATAAATAATATTTTGGCTTGACTTTAAGTAAATTATGTTTTCTGTTGAAGGTTTTCATATTTATAACACGAGTCCGCCATTTGCCAAAATGAAAGTTGGAAATCGAATAGAGTTATTGCAATGTGAATTCTATTGTTAAATAAATAATATTACATATTTGGGAATTTTTCATTAACACCATCTAGCCCAAACATTGTTGTATTATGTAAAGATAATTAAATTATCGTGATGGGCAAACATATTATAAAAAGACAGACCATGTAATAGTATTAACGAGTATTATTATGTGAACAAAAATACTTTCTATGTTTAAAATAGCCGTTATTACAAATGAAACTTAACTATTAATTTATTCAAATGACGGCAATAAAACACTTCATACCCATTTCCTTAGCCGCGCAATAATGTCGAATAAATGTGCCTTTTAATTATTTTAGAAATCGCAGTTTGCTTGGGTCCGGCTAGCGGTCCGGCCGATAATTTGTAAAGATTATCTGTTGAGCAATGGAACCAGATTAATTATCGTGTGATTGCAACATTCCAAATTATCTGCGGCTTAAAATGTAATTTTGGTGTATATTTAGTAAATTGTTATTAATAATGTATGTGCTCTATGTTGCACGCCAATCATTTGATTGCGAGATAGACTAAATATTAGACTACGTACTGTGGTCGTTAAAATTCGATTATAATTTTATTTTAAAACTTTATGAATGCATTAAACTTACTGTGAATACGAGTAAGTTGCGTGTTTTAGTGGTATATTTATCTGAGAGAGTAAGATAACAAGCTAACATAATAAAGATTAAAAGAGTCAATGTGACACTAAAATTTTGATTGTTGTCTTTACAACAATAAAATATTATCAATAAAATAATATCAGCGAGTCCATTATCCCATAAATATTTGAATTAAATTCAAGAAATAATAAAAAGAGCAACAGGGATAATTATTGCATTTAGAGCACACAAATAATAATCGCTGTAGGTTGCAGTAAGACTTTCATTTACGCGTGAAAAGTTTACAGAAAACAGTAAAGGTTGATTTAACAGTAAAATAGACCAATTCTAGGACTTTGGTAGTGCTGTAGTGATTAATCTATGTTTAACCAAGACACAAGATTTTAATATCAAAAAAAAAACTTTATTCACGAAGACTTCAAAGATGCAATGTCAATTATACATAGTGACTGTACTGGCTTCAGAATAGAGTTACCTATCAAGAAAAAGGCTGACATTGCCAAGAACAACGAGCTATAGAATCCACAAAAAAACCTCTACAACGAAGATGTAGAATATTATACCTGGACACTATTCACACAACGCCATCCCGCCCCAAACCTAGCTTAAACTATGGGTACTAGACAACGACACGAAAACATAATATTATACATAGAAAAAAACACCGATACAAACAGACAAATATTTGTACCATGCAGGGATCGAACCCGCGACCTCTAGTGAACCGACGACTCGTCAACCATTACGCTAAACGGCTCGTCTAAGATAAATAGATAGGAACAGGTGGGAGGAATCAATTGGGCAGCAAAGCTTAAGTCTGGCGTCTGGGCGTTGCGACCGCGGCGGCAACTTCGCCGTTCAATTCGGCTCACGCGGCAACTTCGGCAGTCCCCTGCGGTTAGAGCGAGACACGTGAGTCAATACTTCGTTATCGATAGGACACACTTAGCCTCCTAGATATTGGTATTCATGGACCGCAGCTATTATCGTAGATCGAAAGTGTTGGTGCCTGCTTTGACATGAGAAGTAAGTTTCAGGTTTTGAGTATTCTACTCGTACTACGAGATTATTTTGATGTTGTTAATAACTGTTTCACATCTTCTAGTGTCATAATATGGATTAGAATGCACAGGACCTTACTTAAAAAAGAAGTTGCATGTTGTATAAAATGTATCAAGTAAAAATGAAAACTACTTTTTAAAAACCTGAGTAAAACAAAAGAGTATGTTTTTTTATTTTGTGATGACAATAAAATAAAATAATATTCAAGTGCAGTTTGCTGAGTTCTTACAAAAATACTTTTTCTTTTTACTTAGGTTTTTAACAATGGGTTGTTTCAACACAGATTTGCTGAGGTATGATCATTGTTGAAGCAATCGTAGTTTCATCTTGAATATTTGAATACGGTAAAAATGCAAATTGGTACAGCGATGATTGCAGTTTGAATCATAGTTATGTAAAGTTTACTTACTTTTTTTTTTAAACTGGAAGTGTATAATGTCCTCCTAGCCGATTCGGCTATGGCGGCCAATCTTTTACGATCAGCCAACTACGCAGGATATATTATAGTGCACAAGTGAGTGCGCAAGCACAGGTGCACTCCCTATTCCCTCACTCTCATAGCACGGTGGGACAGCAGTCTGACACGACCGAAGAGAGATCAGGCGCAGGACCAACGGCTTAACGTGCCTTCCGAAGCACGGAATCATCATTCTTTTCAGACATTCAGGTGATTCGAGCCTCCACAAAGTGATGCTCCCCGCGGGATTCGAACCCACGACCTCCGGGTATTAGAGCCCAACGCTCTAACCACTGTACCACGGTGGAAGTGTATATACAGTGTTTAAACCTACAAAAAGTTTTGGCTGGTCTACTAAGACCAGTACCACTACCTACATGCATTAATTTCAAGAAGTGGATCATACGAACTGATCCATTCATTTTCCATTTATTAATTTCCGAACAAAAAAATACTTTAAATATAAGGAAATCCCGATAACTAGTAGAGAAGAGCATGGTATTCCACAAGGTAGAGTTTTTGGTCCTATGTTGTTCTTTATTTATATCAAAATTCAAATACCAAACCATACTTTGTTACATAAATCTAAGAAAGACGAAGATATGTAATCGCCATGTGCTGTGAGCATTTTTTGGCAAAGAAATTCTTTCAGCGCAAATATTTCTACAGTCCTCGATGAAGCCATAATCCATCGATGTTGCAATTGCACCCCGTCTGCGTCCCTAGCGTGAAGTCGTTAATGCAAATCGCAACAAACCGACTGCAGTTCGGAAGCGGTGTAATGCGCGGCTCGCTATCGCCGGCCATCGCCGACAACTGCATCTCGATGCGGTTGCAACTGCGTTTTATATTCATCGTGATCCGCTTTGGAAATTAGAGAGTGGAAGAGTAAGGTACTGACTTATTCATAGTCGCTTACTTTTCTGGCACAATATTAAGGTATCTTCCAGTATCTTCAGTTACTTGTAAACTGTTTCTTTGTTGTGTACTTGTAAGCTCAATAATAATTGAACATAAATCTGCGAAAATATATAAAATAGACATTTCTCAAAATATAATGAAGATCAATTAATAAAATATAATCTTTTGAACCCTACATCTTGAAATTGGACAATACTGCTTTTCACAAAAGTCAGAGACAATATTTTAATAACTGCTATAAGTATTTTACGTGAGACATGTAGGCACGAAAGTATATAATTAAATATAACTTTAAATTGAATAGGTAGTATTTTATCAATTGAGCTTATTGAACTTTCAGCCATAAACAGCGTAATTGCAGGCGCCACGACCACGGATAAACATAAAACTTATAAGTTTACTTGAAATTCCAAAACTACCCAAATTCGTACAATATTTCAATACTATATGTATTGTAAATGTTGTTTATTTGATAACTGGTGGATACATTATCAAAAACTAATCAGAAAGTGATGATACTAATTCCAAGCTGATAATTTCATTCTGAATATCATCCATTTTACATTTAACCCATTGCGTAACAAATCTGGCAGTGTGCAATGGACCGCAGTAACACATTGATTGTTTCCCAATAAGCGCTAATGAGCCCTGAATGAGGTATGTTGGTGTCACGCTGGAATTGAAATCAGGGAACAAACATACTGATGTAGTGGAATTAACTCCATTATTTTCAATTTATATTGGTGGGGGTTTATTTTGCGTTGACTGATTTGTTGCAAATTTGCAATGCATAAACTTCCAGACGCACAACACAAATGTTTATTACATAAAGAGTCTCCTAATGCGCTATCGGGCTAGGCAAAGACATAAAGCTAAGTTATTTTCTTGTAGTTAAAATCAAGCGATAGACACGATATAAAAAAGATTAGCACGAAAAATATATTAAATATAGTGAAATTTCTGGGAATATGAGACCTAATAACTGTCGTCTCGGTGTAACGGGCGCAGGGCGGTGCCAGACAGTAACTGCTTAGTTACTGTTTGGCACTGAACTGTCTAAGGGCAGACGTGGCGCTTACCATCAGGTGTACGATCTGCTCGTCTTGTTACACATTGCAATAAAAAAAATCATCTGTTTAGTAAGAGGGCAGGTAGAGTTGTGAAATAAATGTCAAAGGATATACTAAAATAGCAGCATGAATTAGTTTTCTCTCTCGCTATTTCGGTTGTACTTTCGATGCGGAGTTCCGGTTGGTAATGGAGCGGATTGACCGGATTGTCCAGCCGGAAGCACTTCCTGGTCACTTTCCCCGGTCCCACGCCCCGGGTCACAGGCATTGCTAATTTACTATATCGACATATAATGTACATTACAAAACGTAGTTCTTGTTTTTATAACGACGACGAGCCACTTGGTGTAATGGTCGAGAAGTCGGCTATTACACCAGAGGTCGCGGGTTCGATCCCCGCACGGTACAAACATTTGTGTGCATGAACATGTCTGTTTGTATCGGTCTGGGTGTTTCTATGTATAATATGTATGTATTTACAAAAAAAAAAAGTATATAAGCAATGTTTATCCGTTGTCTGGCACCCATAGCACAAGCTAATGCTTAGTTTGGGGCTAGATGGCGCTGTGTGAATAATGTCCAGAGATATTTATTTATTTATTTATAAGTACATGTTTATGTAAGGTCGGTAGCGGCTATCGGAATAAGCTACATAATATAACTGACTGACGACACTAACTAGTCAGGGAATCGAAAATAAATAAATAAAATATCTCTGGACGTTAGTCACACAGCGCCATCTAGCCCCAAACTAAGCATTAGCACAGATTAATAAATAGTTACTAACGGCATTAGCTTGTGCTATGGGTGACAGACAACGGATAAACATTACTTTTATACTTTTGTTTTTGTAAATACATACATTTTATACATAGAAACACCCAGACCGATTCAAACAGACATGTTCATGCACACAAATGTTTGTACCGTGCGGGATCGAACCCGCGACCTCTGGTTTAATAGCCGACTTCTCGACCATTCCACTAAATGGTTCGTCAAATAGTGCATAAAAACATTAGCTTTAGGAAATTGAAAGAGCCAAATCAGATATGCACAATATCAGGTTAGCAAAGTAACTGTTCTGCTAGGCAGGCCCCAAAGTGTAGCATTCATTATGGATGACATACAACGGATAAACATCACTACTTTTATACTTCTTTTTGTTAATACATACATATTATACATAGAAAGCCCCAGACAGGTTTAATGTTTATCTATTAATACAAAATATTTTTGTAACGTGCTAGGATCGACCCCGTGACGTCTGTTGTAATAGCCGACTTCTCAACCAATCCACCAAATAGTTCGTCAAGACGTACACACCAACTAAATTGGGTTTTAAGGCACGTCTTTGTTCTTTCTACTGTCTAAGATCAACATGTGTCATTAACTATTAGGGCCTAGCGTACACCCCCGCAACGTTAAGCGATCAATCGCATTGATTTCAAGGCAGCATTTATCTCCGTCGTTTGCGCATTGTACGACCGGACCGGTCGGAGCACGCGTGAAAGTAAATCTTTTGTCACCGAATGTAGATCGGAAGGAAATGAAAGTACTCATTGACTAATAATGGCGGTCTTAGGAACATGAATTGATTTCCAGTTCGTCATCAATCGTATGTGTATGTTATTATAGTCAAATGATTAAATAATTAAACCATTTAACGATTAAATGAATACAAGATAATACGATTAAACAAATAAATGATTACGCGATAAAACGATTGAATGATTACACGTTAAAATGATTACACGTTTTAATGATAACACGATTAAAAAATAAAAGTGTTACACGATAACCGGATTAAATGATAATACGATAAAACGGTTACGCGATAAAACAATTAAACTGGTAATGACAATACAATGAAGAAAACGAATAAATTAAGCGATAAAACGATTAAATGATTACACGATTAAATGTTTTAGTGATTATACGTTTAAACGATTACACGATAAATGATTACCCCATTGAATGATTCTGATTAAATGTTTACACTATAAAATGATCAAACAATTACATGTTAAAAAGATTACACGATTGAATGATTATACGACAAAATGATTACTCGTAAAAATGATAACACGATTAAATGATTACACGATAAAATATGAATACACGTCAAAACAACCGATAAAATTATGAAATGATTAAAAGTCACGATTAACACTCAACGTTCTTCCGCAGCGGCATTCTTCTACGTGGGCACATCGGGCAAGCCGGCCGCAGCGTCGCAGGGCATCCGGCTGCGCGACGAGCGCGGCGGCACCGGCCCGCTGCGCAAGTACCGCGGCGAGGGCGTCACCGTCTCGCTGCCCGACGGCGTCACGCTGCGCGACGTCAAGTGGTTCTCCGTCTGGTGCGATGAGTATGCGGTGAGTGTCTCTCTCTACCAGTCTCTCTTCCTCTTCTCCTACCTGAGCATTGTAGGCAAGTCAAGTCAGCCGCAGCGTCGTAGAACATTTGCACCACTGCAAGGATGGCTGACTTAATATCCACTTGCCAAATGCGGATTGCTGTTTCGCAACTAAGTCTTATAGCTTAAACTATAATTGCAAGATAATGGATAAACATCACCAGCTATATCATATTTTTTGGGAATGAGAACTTATACTAAAGAAACATTAGTACCACACAATCACCGTGCAGAGAAACTAACATGGTGTAATAACTTTTAGAGACCAAGTCTAGCGCTACACTTGACGGAAACTCCGTTGCGGATCTTCCGCGACGGAACGCCAACACATGTTATTGCATATAAATTACAAACAGCGGGCACACTACGCGGAAGATCGGTCGCTCCGTCGTGGACGGTTTTATATGAAATTATTTCCGTCAAGTGTGGCAAAGGTCTAATACACGCTCTAAGATTATACTTAACTATTGGTCTTCAAATATAAAAGAAAATGTGTGAAAAAAACTTCAACAAACGTCTAACCACATTGATACTGTTACGAAGCATATATGGTATCACTGCCGGTTCGAACGCGATCGGTTCATAAATAAAATCCCGGAATTCCAGAAGTACATCAAAAGGAGTGAAGGATACATTCCTGGAATAATAATAATAAATAAATAAATAAATAATAATTCTTTATTTTTCAAAAATACATAATCGGTTTTACAATTAATATCGACTTCTGCACTAAGCAAATTGCTTGTGTCGCAGGAGTCAGGTGACATTTACTAAAACATTTACTATGAGACCGGGGTCAATTTAATCAATTCACATTTAATATTTACTTATAATTCAGTTCGTTAATCAATTTCAATTTAGAATCAAATTAAATCAATTTAAAATTACATTATTTTTCATTGATCCTTCAATTCCTTGGAAGTCCTTCGTCTTGTGAAAACACGATGTCATAGTAGAAAGAGTTTCCAGAACGTTATCTTCATACGGCTTGTATGTCAGCACCATTCAATTGATGACCTATTTGGTGTAATAGTTGAGGTCACGGGTTCGATACCCGCACGGTACAAATATTTTTGTGCATGAAAGTGTCTGTTTGTATCGCTCTAGGTGTTTCTATGTATATTTACGAAACAAGTATATAATTAAGCAATGTTTATCTTGCGCTTTTAACATTTTGCTCCTTTAACATTTTGCTCTTTTACCATTTTACGAGGGCTCTACATTTTGCTCTTTTAAAATTATGCGCCTAAACGCTTTCTTGCACCCATAGTACAAGCTGTGCGTAGTTTGGGGCAGAGCGATCGCTGTGTGGAATAGTGTCTACAGATATATTTTAAAGTATGCGCGCCGCATGCACAACTCTTGACCAGTTTCTCAGTGCAAACAGAGATTTTGTTTGAGTGTGCGTGCGGGCGACGTATAGATACTGATGGCGCACACATACAATCCGAGCGCGGTGCGTTTGTATGAAGATGACGTACTGCGTACTCTTTACACTATGCCGCGCTGTCCTCGCGACCCGAGGAGAGGAGGGCTTGCTCGCGACGGAAATTAATTAACCGGGAAGAAATTAGTTCCGTGAAAAGAATTTTGTTTCAACTTCATATTTCCGTTTTGCTGAACTAACTAAATGTTTTCCGTTAGTTTTGTTATTTAAAATTAACATTTTATTTTAGTTACAGTTTTTCAATTAGTGATGCGTTTCTTTCCGGAAATGGAGTCGCGCTTCTTTTATTTAAATTACCGTTTAGTTGTAGCTGTTAACTGTCTTACTAATTATTATTATTTTCTTTTTTGTTTCTTATCTCAGCAATTTGCTGGCATTTTGATGCAATTTACGGGCAAAACCAAGTTAATTGCATACGTAATTGTTGGATCTTGAAACTGTTGTGCCTTATTATTATTATAAACATAGTGCGTGCCATTTAACAAATAAAATTATATTTATTTTAGAACTAAAGGGATTCGATGCTTTATGCATATTTATTTGTCGCGAGGGAAAAGCAGTGTTCCTACTTTATTAAAAGTGCTATGAAATGGCGAAAGCCTTTATTTCCATAACATCCTTGGTGCATGCTTTAATTATGTGGCGGGTTCTTAATGTAAGAGTGTTTCTTTAAATAGAAAAGACCTGGCTATTCCCTTCCCATGGACACGGGCTCATATGTAGCAACTCTAATAAATGCAGCAACATAACAAAAACATTAAAATTTCTGCACATATTGCACCTGCATTTAAAACACAAAATGTCTACATGCACTTAAAGCAAGTGCACCAAGTGGCCCCGCGCTCCCGGCTGCAGTTTATGGAGATTGCACGCGCTCCTGCACTACTGCCGATAGGGGAGCGCAGGCTAAAATAATTCAGACAGACAAACTTGCGATTATTCATATCCACATATTATATTCATAATAATATTTGCTATAAATCATGTAATGTTAGTTTCTAACATGTGAGTTATATACAGGGCTAATATTATCACTGCAAGTTTTTTTTATCTTACGTATGCCTGTCTGACATAAAATTAAGGCAACACTGTTCGTTTAAAACTCACGCTGTACTCACAACCGACACAATATTTGAAATTACCTGAACTTTAGAATTGTTTTTCGCAAATATTTAGTTTCTACACGACTATTTTTAATTGCCACAAAAAATAAACTCTCTTGAACTAAAAAATTAAAAATGCTTTGGATACAGGAAAAAATATCATAACTCGTAGCAGTTTTACACTAATGAGTTTTTTCCAACCTGCACTAGTAATGTGCACTTAACATTGCACAGTCCAGGTAAACTCAGTTAAGTAAGTTCAATAAGACCTGAATACTTAAATAACCTGCAATAGTTTACTTGATTAACAAAGGTGCAATCAATAAAGTTTATACATCATAAAAAATATGTTCTTCCTTTGCAAGTGCACAAACGAAATGTGTTAAAGTAAGTTTGAAAAAAGCCTTTAAAAGTCTTTGTCAGTATTATTAAAATGTGTACTAGATTTCAGTAATATCCATATAAAGGGTATTTCTAAATAACAGGCTGTTCTATCTATAGAACAGCCTGTTATTTAGAAATACCCTTATATTATTATTACTTTTTAGCTTAGTGGCTCTAGCCACTAAGCTAAAAAGTAATAATATGTATACTATTATCCGTAATATATCTCCGATTGACGTGTTTTTTTGATTCAGTTTCAGTTGGTCCCATAGACATTTGATTTAGCTAACCGAGTACCTTTTATTTAATCAGCATTCTTAAACATTTCGATGTTTTCATGCATTTTACTGTTGTTATTTGATTTGGACAGTAGAAGCAGCGCGATAATGTTATGGCAGGATACTCCGGCGCATAAATCACACTGCAACATCCTTGCTTCGCTGAGTTATGGCGCACTTCAATAATATACTATTTATTTTCATAAAATATCCCAAGTATCCTCCAAGAAGCTGTGAAGTCTTCTCAAAATGACTCGCAGCTAAAGTCATTGTGCGGCTACTTTGGGTATGACCTCTTCCATTGAGTTACGCGTCGGTAAGAAGCTTTGCTCAATGTGTCGTTGTTGTTTTATTTCAATAAAATTCACGTTTCTAAATAGTTTGATCCTACAGTATTACAATTTGAAAAAAAAATGTCCAAACAGTTCGATGATCCGGGATGAGATTGAGCGGGCTGAGTTGACTAAAGCCTCAAACTATTAGCGTGACTAGATGGAATAAAGGTCGGCTCGTCTTATTTTTGTATCTTTTATTCCAATGACACGTTCTGGTCCCATTTAAGCTTTTATATAGGAGGTATAATAGCACAATAGTAGCTTAGACTAAGGTTAGTCTAAGCTACTATTGTGGCAGATTTTCCCTGGTTGTTTATGTGTAAGTTGTCAAAAACTAGTCTGAATTAGGAACACAGACCAGTTAACTTACTCGTAATATTCATTTATCTACATCCATACCATAATATGTCTATTTTATATTCAGGAGCGATGAGCAAACGCCCTACATTTAGATATAAGTATCTGTGGCTGCATTGAAATGTTTACATTTTAGTGTCGGTAACCGATACTTAATTTCATTCAAATTTCGAACGTCTTCTTTAAAAGTAAAAATTAATAGGTTTTTTCGATTATCGAATTAGTCGATTAGTAATTTTATGTTCCATTCCTATACATTTAATTCGATGCTGAAATTATAACAATCGATTTGAGAATCGAAATCAACTCGAGTCTAGATTGTTTATGGATTTTAAAAACTACAAACGTCAGTCATTATGTCAGTACTAACTTTTACATACAGATTAAGTTGGTAACTAGGGCGTTTGCTCATCAATCCTGACTATAAAATAGACATATTATCGTATGAATGAAAATAAAGTTATGTATGTGACTGTACATAATTAGTCATTAAAATACTCATGTGATAACCACATTCGTATTTTAATGACCCTCATTATGCAGCAGTCACATAAATAACTATTTGATTATTTTAGTACGACGCATTAATAAATATAAAAGTGTAACAGTTTCCTGATGTACCGTATTTATCTACCTATGATTTATCTCGTGAATATATAATCTGGTTTCAAAAAAAATTAAGCCTTCAAAGGCATGCAAGACCAAGCTTAATCAGAGCCCTGAATGTACGGCTTTGAATATTCAAACAGTATTTTATACAGTAATCATACAATAAAATGAAGAAAACATGAAACGTGGTAAACAAAAACAGTTAGTTTATCATGCTTTGTGCTAACTGATCCTTGATCATTCCTGCAGTCTAACGAACTATTTTATCAAACATGGTTTCGTTAACTCAAACGAAGTATGTATTAGCGTTTTTGCGCTCGGAATTTAATGATTGCGATTTTTATTTCGAGTAGATTTACGATCTGCATTTACGGATAACTGCAGAAATGCTTTAAAATATTTTAACTTAATTCAGGAGCACTCTATATGAAGACCAGAGTGAAAGAGATTATGAAAAAGAAAATAAACAAGAGTGGATCACAAATTCAAATTAAATATGTTTAAATTTTCAACAAGCATAATCATAAAATTTAGTATGGGCTGGTTAATAAAGGCTGGACCCAGCTCGTTCTAATCGGGTGGATAGAGAAACCGGGGGAGTTTAGTGGGTAGTGGCACGTTTTTGTCCCAAGTCACACACACGGCCGCAGATCTGGCTAATCGCTAGCCAGTGGTTATGGTGCATAAACACGTTCTCCTCCGCGAAAAAAAAGACTTTACTAAGTAATATGCTCTTTGTATCTACGGTGCATTTTATTGGTTGCTGTTGCAATCGGAATAATTCGCATTTTCCATTGGGTGGACTTGGTGCTTAATTTACATTCCTAGATCTTACTATATCACAACTTTTTCCCCCTGCAGGTAAACTTCGGTGATGTGTCCATCCCCCGTGAGCTGGAGTACCCTCGGCCGGCGAAGGTGGGGGCGCTGCGGGGAGTGCACGGAGTGTCCTCCGACCCCGTGGTGGTGGTGGATGCGCAGACGCTGCTCGTGCCCAACTTCTCCTACGACGGCGAGGCGCCTGGTGAGTTCCATACCACTAATCCTTCCCAATATTCAGGACGCGTACAAAATAGTACGAAAAATAAAACCGACGGACTTGACAACTAAGCTTATGACAGGGCATGGGGGGTTCTCCCAATACCTGCATTGATTCAAATGCAAGGAAAGCCCCTCATGCATCTGTGACCCGGAAAAGGGGTGGTTCGCCACGGAACGACTGTTACACAGAGACCTTTGGAATAGTCACACCGATTACATAGGCCATACGGAGGCCCACTTGAGACGAAAGGTCGATTCCTATTTATTTATACTACATCAGTTGGCAAACCGACACGCAGCCCACCTGATGGTAAGCGGTCACTGCGGCCTATTCCATTGAGGGACGTTTTACCTGGAAGCGTCACTCAATGTGATGCCAGACTGTAGAGTCATCGGATCTTCGAGCCTCTGATTTCAAGTGTACTGGCTCCCACATTAATATTGCTGGAACTCAGCCAGAGCTGTTATGGCGGCAGATTTCACCTGTGGGGGGGGGGGGGAGGTAGCCAGTCAGACTCTGAAAAAGCCATACCACCAACCAAATTGCAAATTGAGTTGCTGCTATTAAATACTCTTGTCTCCTTTGAATAATGACGACATGGCTTGGGTCGTAGATTCGATTCTTACTGGCATTGATAATAAATTTGTACTAGCCTTGACCAGGCTGTCTAACTCGGAACCACTGTTCCACGGGTTTCTGTTACACCGATCAGTGGTGGTTGGATTTTATCACACTTCGACTGTCCAGCTTTCAAACCAACAAGTAAAACTCCCTTTAGTATAGCTATAGTTGTGTTCAGGTTAAATTGAATTGAATCAGAAATCAAAGGCTCGAGAATCATAGCACTGTATTTTGTTATAATTACTAAACCTTTAGGGGTTTATAAATTCAAAGGTATATTACTCCTATATCTTGTATTTTAGTCAATATATCTGTTAGATCTAAGATGGTCTGTGCAAACTGAATTTTACCTAGTTAAAGACTCATTCGCTTCGTGAGAGGTCATGAACACTTCGAACCAAATCGATCGTGAATAATGGCCGTACACACAAATTAATTATTTCGCAGCGCTTTTCGAGCAGATATTATAATTATTTTAAATAATGCTTCGCAGAATAACAAATACGATTCATTTTCACGACGAGCTTCCAATTTAACAGAAAATAAGGTGCCCGGTAGAGATTTGACTAAGTTGTAGTGTAATTATTGATATAAAAATGTATATACATATTTAGAAGGTTACAAAACAATTTCTAAGACAAATTTTAGATACTTAAATACACTATTATTTTTTGGTCCTTCGAGCCGGATGTTTATTATTTGACTATTAATTATAGGGCCACCACCAATTTCATCAATGTTTGAATCTGTCAGGCTGTCTCTTTTTCAATTTAAAAAACAGGCTGTCGTCTGAGATCTGAGAGATAAGTTATCAGGAATTTTGAAAGAATGATGAACCTGGCCTTGAAACTATTTACTTGCCTTTTAAAGCTTCCTATCCATTCAAGAAGGCCAACATAAGCCCTGGGCGATCGACAGGAATGTTGTATTGTATTCGTTTTTACAGGTTAACTCTCTCATCTCTCCTAATATAGACAAGACTTAGACCCATATTATTTGGTTGCTCCTTTCAGAAGGAGAAGTTTGCGTAAAACATTTCCAGTAAAATAAACTTCTTTCTAATAAAAAAGAACTTGGCCCGCCTTGTCCTGTCGCGTGCGTCGTGGGCGGGATAAATTAATCCGCAAGCGACACAGCTATTAACATTCGCAAACTGTTTAAATAACTTTAATTTTCAACGGGTTCATTTTAACCCAGAGCATAGTTTAAGGGCTTAGCAGCGTATCTGTATAAATAAACATGAATTGTTGTTCGTAAGTCTCGCTAAAACTCAAGAACGGCTGAACCGATTTGACTAATTTTAGTCTTGAAATATTCGTGAAAGTCCAGGGAAGCTTTAAACGATGAGAAAATATGGAAAAATTGCAAGGAAAATACTAAAAGCGACAATTTTATTTTCCCATACAAACTGTTTTGTTTAAGTGATACGAAGTTCACCGGGTCAGCTAGTTTATTGATATTTACCTGCGATATCAGAATTACTCGAAATCCAAATGTGATGAGGAAATACATAGTTACAGCTGGATGCTAAAGATTTTTTTTTCACTTATTAATTTTGATTTTCCCCAAAGGTTGACTGGTAGAGAACGCTTTTAGAGTTCATTTAACGCTCGTAACATAAAGCTTTAATAAATATAAATATTCCAGACTTATCCTAATACTTTTACCAATAATGTTATAAATGCGAAAGAACTGTCTGTTTATGATGACTCTATCACGCCTCAAACGCTGAGCCGATTTAGATGAAAGTTACAGACATAGACGAAAGATTCTTTTTTAAATTGGGATAATGATCAGATCTCATGATACAAAAGCAATAGAAGTATTTTTCTTGTCGTTTTGCTACATCGCATTGGTGTCATCGTATAATTAAATTTTATTAAGTTTCCGAGTAGTTAAATATTTCAAAGACTTGCACCTCTGCATTTCATTTACCTACATGCTTAAAGAAACGAATATTTATTGTATTGCTTCCGTTCGCAGGATGTAATAAGAATTGATACTTTCCTTGGTTTCCAAACAACCAATACCTTCTTGCATCATAATGAGACGTTTTGAATAAACATTAATGTAAACATTGAGGAGCTTTTTTCGTAAGTGGTTAATAAATTCTACGGTTAAATATTCACACCGTATGTACGTATTCTACTACATATCTTAGAAATTACGACTTTGAAATGACGATTGGTAATGCATACATACCTACTTCATTAATAAACTTATATTATGGTATTCTTATTTTAACTTTACTAGAAATTGGTGGTAGGAAACTCAATTTGCATTAATTAACAATAACTATAGCAAATGGACAAATAAACATAGATATTTTTGATTAACTAAATTTTTGTTTTTTTTTTCTAGTAAAAAGTTTGAAGAGCCATATTATATAGTTTAGATACATCTACAAAATCTCAAGATAAATGGTTCTGTTACTATAACTTATAGTAGCCTGCAACGAATTTAAATCGTTGGTAGCCTGGCTCTCCGACTAGAACGTATGCATATCGGTGACCCACAAGTAGTACGCACAAGTATAAATAGAACCACGAATAAATTAATTTGTATTAAAGTTTTCAAGGGTTGGGCAACGCGGATTGTGGCCCAGTGCGGTCCGCTTTATCTTCACTAGCTTTTATTAATCACGTACTGGGATAAAGCTTGGTGTGTAGGGGACGGGTTGAATTAACTTACCTTTGGGATCACGGGTTTGACTCTTACCTGGAAGAAACAAAGATATTGTTAATACATCAAATTGATCGAAAGCTCCACTATCCCCGGTGAACAAAGGGTACTTTTTGTCCCGGAAATGTGGGGGAAGGGGGGATATTTGAAAAAAAAATTAAGCGCGCGTGAAACCGCGGGCGGCAGGCTAGTATCTATATATATAAAACTCAAAGGTGACTGACTGACATAGATATATCAACGCACAGCCCAAACCTCTGGACCTAACCATTGTATCCTTCTGCCCTTTACCACATTTCCATAACAAGAACCGACAAAGTCATAAATCTTGAATTGAACCCGCTCCCGGAGTGGAGTGTTCCCGCTTATCAGCCGTAGCGATATCCCGCGCGTCCTGTGACGTCACACGCCGGGCTAATCTGCGCCACGTGTTGCGTGGAGGCTTCTGATCCCTTCCTTCCTGTATGTGCCTCCTTGTATGGCTGTGTAAAGTATCGCACCTAAAATTTGCGCCTACGAGTATTAGAGACAAGCCTTCCGCCCGCGGTTTCACCCGCGCGTAATTTCTTTTTTCAAATATCCCCCCTTCCCCCCACATTTCCGGGATCAAAAGTTCCCTCTGCTCACCGGGGATATTGTAGCTATTCAACAGTAAAGGAATTATTCAAATCGGTTCTGTAATTTCGGAGCCTATTCAATTCAAACAAACAAACAAACTATCAAAAATCTCTTTATGATATTAGTATAGATTAGGTAAGCGTGGGCTTGATAACATCTGACATTAAGGTTGGTCACTTGCCTTACGCACCCCTCCACCAACCCGCATTAGGCCAGCGTGGTGGAGTATGGCCCACACTATCTCACAATTGAGATAAGGCCTGTGTCCCAGCAATGGGAACGTTTAAAGGCTGATGATGAATTAGGTAAGCGTGTCAAGTATCTTTGTTGGTGGCTATATATAGTAATGCGCAATCGAGCTTCAAAGGGGATAGAGACCATACCAGCTAACTTCGCACCTATGTAAGTAACGGATAGTATACTAAATATATGTGAGTTTTGTTTTAATCGTATCTGTTATAATAAAATTAATTTGCTTTAAACATGGTGTGCCAAGGGTGCTGTAAGGTCGCGAGGCAGACCACCAGCCCGATGGTCCGATGACATAGTAAAGATAGCCGTGGTCAACTGGATGAATATTGCACAGGATCGGAACAGCTGGCGTGACAGAGAGGAGGCCTATACCCAACAGTGGGTGGACATAGTCTGAATAGATAGATAAAAACATGGTGTGTGTAAAACAGCATTTATTTTCATTGAACTACTATTACCGTAGTACTTGTAACTCAATGTGTATTTCCCCGTCATAGTACTTATGCCCAAAACCTTTTGTTATGTCCCGAACAAGCGTCAGATAAGTTAAACGCAACGATCTAACCTAAGGGTTATGGGGACCAGATGAAGCTCCATTATAACCGCTCCCTTCCCATAAGCTGAACAGTTATGGCCCATTAGTCCATCGCTGCATGCATCAGCCAGTGACGCACGGCCCTCTGGCGGGCGCCACACGAAACGAGCGATGTCTTAATACCGACTGTAGCTCCCAAATACGATGACACAGTGTAGAGTAACAGTGTAGAAGTGTAAAAGGATAGGATTGGATTATCCTATTATCCACTTCCGACTTATTCAAGCGTTTTTTGGGAGTGACGGTACGGTTGGAGGATTATCCAATTTGGCGATTAACGTAGTACATTGGACATTTTCGACATGAACACTATTTATCTATACTAATCCATAATCTATACTAATATTATAAAGAGGAAAGATTTGATTGTTTGTTTGTTTGAATTAAACAGGCTCCGAAACTACTGTACCGTTTTTAATAATTCTTTCACTGTTGGATAGCTACACTATGCCCGGTGAACATAGGGTTTACTTTTGATCCCGGAAATGTGGGGGGAAGGGGGGATATTTGAAATAGTAATTACGCGCGGGTGATACCGCGGGTGAAAGGCTAGTAATATTAAAAAGAATAAAAAATTTGTTTGTTTGTTGGGAGCGGCTGGGCACGCAGGCGCACTGCGGTCACCGCTTGACGCGGGCCGTCAAGAGCGGTACGATCGCTGGGTACGATGCTGTCAAGCGGTGAACCGCAGTGCGCCTGCGCCGCCACTTCCGCTGCCGCCCCGCTGTGTTCGAGAACGGGCTTATGGGATTCCATACAAAACATCTCGCCGCTGAAGCTCGCCGAGAGGTCATTTGGCGGCAGATGGTGGTGGTTGCTAGTCACTCGGTTCCATTCGACAATGTATTAAGTTATCATTACTTAGGGCTGGATTTCTGGTTGTTTTGCACTGTGTTGCAGCCACGCGGTTACCGCACACAGCGCCATCTTGCGGCGGATTGCCTTGTTAATCATTCCGCGAGGGGATCACATAAACTGCGATGTTCCATGTTTTTCAACACCACCCAATTTTCAAGGCTTTCATGTAATATATTTTGTTTTATAAGTAGAATGTGATATTATCGTTGCCAACCGAAGTTATGAATCTCGTTACATCCATATCGTTTAGATGTTTTTTTTTTGGATAATTGGGATAAATCAATACATTTAAAAACAGTAATGAGATCTCAATTTCTCAAAGTTAATGTATTCGATTAACGTGGTCAAGATGCCAGTAAAAAATAACCAAATTCCGTATCCAAAGGAATTTTATATCTTCAAATTATAATAATGTTTATCAATTATAATAAATACCCATTTTCAATATTGTAACGATGGAGACCTAGGTAATGTTTTTAACTGAAAATATACTTATTACTAAGTTTTTTTTTTATTGAATGTGAAATTATTCAGGATATTCAAATAAAGAACCCGCGAACGGAAGTCACGATCACGAAAATAAAGTAAAAAAAGGAAATTCATTCTCTAAAAAGCGTTCGCTAATAGACACGTTTACGATCCTCCATAAAGATACTATTTTGCAGTTAGCGGTGTTTTCGCGCCAACCGCGTGAGAAAGAGAGATATTATTTTTTACGGCGACGATTATGTTGTTGTCGAGACAACGTCGCGAATAGGGAGTTTACGTGGAAATATGCTCCGCTCCTCCGGGATAGCTGACGTGGAGATTGCGTGATCCCACAATGTAACGTGATGTTTTGTTAAAATTAAAACGTTAAACTGAGTGACGTGTTCCAGAAATGTCTCTTAATTTCCTGCTGGCAACCGCAGGATGTTTTATTTCTACACATGCTGCACAAGCTTATTACATAACTTTACTTGTTGTGGAGACACATGGCGTAGTTATGGTTAACGACCGTAGAAGAAAAAACAAAGTTATGGCATTTGCTTGGAAAAATTGTGTAACCCATGTAATAAAACGGTTTTAGTCTTTTGTAAAATTTAAGTAAAATAAAGTCAAGGTCAAGGCAGATATTATTCGTAGATGCCAGGAAACTTTTTCAGCAGATATCTTTTTGATACTTTTAACAAAACAAGCTTATACATTTCTTGATGGTTGTGAACACACCTGAGCTTTCTTTGATGTTGCAAACCTAAAAGCTAAAGTGATTGCCTACCGTCATGTACGACACTAGTTCTTTCATTTCCTTAAGATACATAGCAGATAAGCAGCCTATAAGCAGCCTACCTGCTAACACTGCGGCCTATTCCAATAAGGGACATGTAACCAGAAGAAAATTTGTAAAAACATTTTTTTTTCATAAATAAAATTACCATTAGTAAACCTTTTACAGAATCGGTTGCAGTGTCCTGTAAACTGTAAACTCCCCTGATATGTAAGACTCTCATTTCATTAAGTCCACTGACTCGAGACATAAATATTACGAGAGCTTATACTCCAGCTATACTAGGGATATATATAGGTGGCAGATATGACCTCTGGGAGTGGTACCATCAGCCAGTAGTCAGTCACACTCCGTAAAATTCATACACCAACCAGACCCAAAGCAAGAATTAAACCCTCAAGATTTCAGATCAGAGTGGAATAGCCACTGATCTACACGTCATGTCATGAGTTTTATTAAAAAGGGTTTTTCGCTAGCTTAGGTCGCTGGTCTGACTACAAGACTGTTAGTTCCCACGGCGTGGCGCAATGAGAGTCGAGTTACGTTACGTCACCAGTTGCCAGTGTCGCGAAGGGCAAGGCTATTGGAAAGTGTAGCACGCCCTTCATCTATAGATATTTTTTGTTGCACTGAAGAATTTAGCAGTATTGCCTAAAAGCTAATTAAATTATTTGGAAAGCACGCGTATGTTTTGTTTATTTTTTTGCAATTGCGAGTTCATGATAAGAGGTCAATGATACGAAATTTGGTTTACATTGAGGCGTCTGCTGATCGAACTGAAATAAAGAATTTTAGCACATAAGTAGGTTGGAGAAGATAAAATTTCAATAGAAATCAGGACTATCGTTTGAGCTATGAGTTCCTGGACAGGTTAAGCATAATTAATTTAACACTACTTGTGGTATCTGAACGCAAAAGTTGCCACAATTTTTTTCTATTAAATGAAGTCATTTTAAATAAGCCTGGGAAGAACTGAAAAAGACCTAAATGCACTTATTTCTTTCACTATCACTCGACGGCAATGCATGTCTAGTTTCCATTTTTGAATGCATTCAATTTAAAACCGAGCTGCGAAGACAGCTGTCATTCACGCCGACGACAATGCAATGCGAAGCAGAGCTGAATGGATGCCGCAGTAAGCTGCGGTTGCATCTGTTTTGTGTTTTGTTGTCAATTGTCAATATGTCAATGGAAAACCGGTTGCTGTATAGCTTTAGGTTGCATAGTAGGTGGGTGATGCGAATTGCACAAAGTATTTGTTTTAGGATCACAGTCTAATGCTTGGAGTTATTTAGATTTTTCATATTATGATGTCACAGCAAATTAACTGCAGTCGTGTTTTTAAGTTACTATAACTAGTATGATTTTGTTCCAGACGCCAAGTTCTGGGTGGGGCGCGGCGACACCCCCTCGCCGCAGGGCATCCGTATTCCCGACGAGAACGGCAAGGAAGCACCGCTGAGGAAGTACGACAAGAAGACCATCGTGCTCACTCTGCCCGGGGTAACATACATGCGCCGCCTTATTCATAATCAATAGAAGTGTCCTTGAGTTTTAAGTTGATTTTCGGTGTCAGTCACTGATCACTGACACCGAAACTCTGGCTGGCTCCTGAGAGCCGCCAACCTTATGTAAACCGCTAAACGCTAAAGTTTCACATTGAGTGAAACTTGTGGTGACTAACCGATCCACCCACCTACCTACCCAAAAGGGCAGCTTCTTTTGGGCATTGGGATTTGGGTGTAATACCCTTTATGTTTATCAAATCTTACAGTCAGATTAGGACTTATTTCTACAATACAATTTCGATAGCAAACGTAACTTCTGAAACATGGTGGACGTAAGGGCCAGTTAATCCACATTATTAGCTCATTCCTCTCGGGTGTGAAGGAGCAAAGTGGGAGTTGGGCCGACCATAATATTTGGCCTGAAGTCACCCAAACGGGGGTGCAGGTCTCGCTACCCTGTTGTTATGTTGAAATTCATTCGCTTCGCACGAAAAAAATAAAGTGGAAAAAATTTTTCTTTCTTTAAAACAAGGATTGTCTATTGTGTACAGGAACTGACAGTATTCGACATCGGTCACTTCGCTGTCTGGTGCGAGGCGTTCACGGTCAACTTCGGCCACGTGACGCTCCCCCGCGCCGCCCTCTCCAACGTCCCCCCTAGCCTCAAGATGCTTGGCGTGTCCCCTCAGGTGAGTCCCCCCACTGATTACAAGTCATTTTGTCAGAAGAAACGTGTCCATATCATTGACGATCTGTAAGTACGTCGTGACAGATAGATCATTTATTTGCATAATATTCAGGCACTACACAAAAGATATTATGTGTGTGTTATTTTAAAATGGTCACAAGTTTAATTCGTGATTCAGTTATTTAGATATGTGATTGAGTTTTAGTAACGTAATAAGTTTATGAATTTTCATCATTTCACCGTCATGATTTCATCTAATATCAAACAGTATTCTGTCTAAATACTAATTTGTTGAAAATCCTGGTCATTAATTTGATGAAATGATCAAAAGTTATTAATTAGTTTAAAAATACAAAAATAAATAAATTTATGGGCAGTGATTGGCACAAAATGCTTTTTTGTAAATATGTAAATATTTTTGTACATAACATACTCGTAATATAATATCCTTAAACTATGAGCCGATGCTTCATTTTTATATAGGTTTGATGCCGCTTTCTTCTTTTGAAGACCAGAAATTGGTCACTACAATGAACAAAGAATAAAGTGAATGCTAGAACTTTAGAAACGAACTATTTAAAATGTTGTGGATCTCAGTTAACCCATATGAACTGTCACAAATTGCGTCAGGAACCATAAAAAGCTCATTAATAAAAGCTAATTAATAAAGGCTTTAATAAACTTCCAATGAAATAACTCTTGCCTGGTTCAAGATCAACCTAGGTGGGGCTCACAGTCATTTCGTGACTTTGACGATATTCTATAGACGTGTTAAACAGTTAATAATTTACATGTCAAAGAGCCATTATACTCGTACAATGTCCCTAGTGAAACTTGACCGTGATTGAGACGGGTCGTTGCGGTCAAAACAATGTTCATATGCTCTATTCACATCTAAATCCTTTGTCTTCCAAGATATGAAAAGACCTATTGATGCATTTTTGGGGACAAAAAACCTCGAGTCGTCACTGAATTCAATTGTTATCTCTTAAACAAATCTTAAACACGGTTCATTCATTGTTTTTATTACGACCAAGGAATAACTTAGCACTATTAATCTTTCAACTTGACCTAGTCAAGCTAACTTGTGTAAGGTTAAATTCCATCTTGATTGAGCGCAGCTGAAATTAATTTACGAAGAAGTCGGCTCAGCGTATGTTCCCATTTAATATTCAATGCTGCTTTGGGTAAGTCAAAGCTTTTGCAGCCTAAATTTCAGAAGCGCCGAACCTCATTAGGAAAGAAAATTATAAATGTTGGTAATACGCCTGGTTGATTGTGTTATTGCTATGGTTGTTTTACATTTTGGAAAAATTAAAGTAACAGAATTGAATAATTCCTATTAATTTAATTTTGTGTTTGACAAAACTATCTAGCAAAGGCTTGAAACAGCAAATGGAATATTGATAACCTCTTTAAATAACTGGTTATTTATGTTTGAAAATGGTAATTTAAACGGGTAAAATTGAGTAACGAGTTTCTGATAGGTTATCTGTGATACAGTTTCCTTATTAAAGGAAATGTGATAGCAAAATAATTTTATCTTTATCAGATCCACGGCTTTCTAGGTAATTTTCTTAGTGACCGGTTCCAATCAGATCTTAAAACCGTTATCGGTCGAGTTATAATTTTATTCGTGAGAACGAGCAGACGGAAGAACTAAATTGCAACAATATTAAGAGTGTCCCTTTTATGACGAAATCATATTATATTATATCGATCTGATTTCAAAGTTATTATCATAAGTAATTGTTATATGGGTGTCAGAAATAGAATCAACAGAGGTACCACAAAATATAGACTTAAGTACAAATAAATATCCAAACACAAAAAAAAAGAATGCCATTCGCGCAAAGGGCAGGGTCATTAATAAATTGGTTCAGTTCAATTACCATACGATTATATTTACCATAGAATTAACTTTTGTAATAAATATTCATGAAGAAATTATTTATACCTTTAGGTTTTACCTTTCAAGATTTGGAAAGCGATCCTTTCTAGCCCTCTTCCTTACCAAAGGCATGGTGTAACATATATTTCGGAACTATACTGAGTTACTGACCCTGTAAAGACGATGATGTATCTGTTGCGTAATTGCTCGGAAACCTGAGCGCTGCTGTAATGATGAGGGCGGCTCTGTTTGCACGAAACAACCGCTAGCCACTCAATAAAGATTACCTCAACCCGCTCTCGATTGACTAATATCCGGCTGGTCCTACCAGCTGCTTCGCAATTGAATGCCGACTTAATTTTGATTAATAGCACAATTAAATCAAAACTAGTGCAGGTTATTTATTTTTCAAAGTCTGTATCGGTCAGGGTAAGCATTAATCATCTCTGCCAATTTTAAGTAAGCTCAATGTTTATACAGATTTTAGTTAATGGTGGAGAGCTAGAAAATTAGTAAGTCAACTGAAATAAGCTATTTTTTGTTATTGATGAACCGCCCTTCGGTATTTTGAAAGCAATCAATTATTTTCATTCAGTGCATGAAACTGTTGTTTACCTTTAATTAGAGTGATATTATATACATACATAGATGACAGCATAACTACACCTCACGTAGTACGCGCACGTGTGATGCAACGCTAATACGCCGCGTTAAAGCCCCGCCCGACATTATGAATATTATACAAACAGGCAAATTGCTAATGAAGCTTATCCACAACCAAAGGCAATTTATCACGGCGGAATCCAACTAATTAAGTGTTGGAGACGTCGCTGCGACGGAGACGACTGAAAAAGCCATTTTGTAAATAATTTTGCTTGTGACAACGGTTAACAGTTTACTTCTGTAATTTCTTTGACACGTTTAATTTTGTATTTAACTAGTTCTGTGACTTTGTTTGCAATTAAGTGTTTAATTTGCGTAAATTACTCCTTAAAACTTGAAGATTAATATAATGGAGACTAACACATTTAATCCTTCTAGCCCCGGATTACTAGACACAATAGAAAATCTATTGTTATGCGGCACCCGAGTGCCGGTTCGGCGTTGAGTGGTTAAAGACGCTTCTGATGCTGTAGTGACCGCTTAGCGCGTGCGTGTCTGCCAATCGAAAATACTACTAAACTCGAAAGCTACTTCATGACAATTTGTAGAAGTGAAGTTACGGTTAAATATAGGCAGCTCATAAAAACAGCGACGACTGACAAACATCTCGATGACAAAATTTCAAATGTTTACGATCAAGATGAATTATTATAAAACATCATTCAACCTGATATCTGAAACCTGGACCCAGTGATCTAGTTTACCAGCAGCGTTGTTCTCACTTGGCCTGAAAACATCCCCCCAGCCTCCCACTTAAAGCCCGCAAGAATTTGCGAGATGAAATTTCATCAGGCATCGCAATAAAAATTTAAAAGGCTCGGATCGCGTTGCTGACTTTTCATTTTTGCATGAATTTTATTCAGTTTCATTTATCTGTCTGAGGTTCTGAATCTGGATAAGGAAATTTATAGAACTGAAATCCTGTGTAAAATTATTACGGTTCTTGCAACTGTATTTAACGTAGATAGGATAGTAGCAACCCATATAAAATATAATTATTATTTAAAACGTAATGTAGCATCTGCGCCTTTGACAAAAAAAGGAAAAGGACAGGTTATAAAAGAGAAACTAGTTTTAAAACTGCCTGAAATTGGAAATTAACAAAAGCACGGGAGATTGTAAAAGAAAAATAAATTTATTTATATTTCCATCCGCGATATTCCTGGAAAACTGCTTCGCTTTGGCATAAAATTAAGTAAAAATATTGCCTTCCCCTTGTGACCGGCCATAGCCCTGTCTACTTAGCCGTAATAGGTCGCAGCTCATCCTCTAAGGGAAACTCGCCTAAAGAATATTCTTCTCGTTCCGCGTTAATTTTTACAGGGAAGTCAGAAAAAAACAAAGCTTTAACTAATTAGTAGCATGATTAAAAGCGATATTCTATTAATCCCCGTGAAGGTCGTGATGACTAGTGGTCTAAGATCCCACTGCTCAGTTCTGCAGGTATCTGTTTTTTTTTATACAACTAATTTTAAATGAATGATAAGGAAGTACGTAATGGATTAGGAATAGATTGAGGATAAAAAATTTGCCGCAAGTAAAAAAAAATTTTTTTTTGGTATTATTAATTATGTGAGTGTAAACTTTGATTTTCCGCCACATATTCAAAATGGCGTCATTATTTGTGACGTAAAGTTGGTCCCCCTAGGTCACTCTAATGGCTGGTGATCCGTGCGCTTTTTCAGAAGTACCTAATGCTGTTAGCGCGTCCGCGGCGGGGGCGTGCTAAATAATCTGCCCTTTGCGGTTTAGCGCTGTAGCGGCCATTTGCAATGGCTTTGGAAAATCTGGGGTCAATATTTTTAGTTGTGATTATTCAAGGACGATAAAACCCCGGTGTCAATGATATATTATGACAATATGGCCTTGCTATTCCTCAAAATAATAGTTTATTTCATGCTATAAAATGATGAAAGCAATGGAGAACTTATATTCGTATAACTTAAATTAATAAAGATAGACGTAAAAATTCAGAGGAGCATAGAATAAGGGTAAACAAGTAATTTATTTATTTAAAATAATCTTGGTGGATGAGATTAATAAAAGTAGATTTAATTATCTAAACTTATTTATGATGATTATGTAGATAACTAGAATTAGGTGAATTTTTAAGAGCATTTTCTGTTGTAATATGGGCACCAGTTGACGACAAAGGCATCTTTCAAAATACCACAACACCCAGTTCCAAAACATATTTTTTTCATATAAATCATTCTAGTGAGGCTTAAATTTAATGCCCTTCTACTACTACTACGCAACCCTTTGCCAAAATGACTACCAATACAACATATCCAAGTATATCAACAAGGCGTGACTCAGCGGCCAACGGGTCTAGGAGTTAAAGCAATAAAATGAGCCATCGCTCGTCCTGGCCGGTCCGTTGCGCAAGCGCACGGTTGCAAAAATACGAGCGCATTGTGCAACGAGGTCAATGATCCCTGGCTCCCACGCGAACCGCTTATTTTGACTATATAGATAGAGAGCCAGGCGCCAAAACTGGCGGTTTTGTAAAATAGGACAATTCATGAATGTTTTCTATTTATAAAATGTATTTATTAACTAAAAAAGATTTTATGCATATTTCTCAGTTGTCTGGCAACCATCTTATGATAAGATGTGTAGTTTAGGTAAGAAAATGTTCAAGATGGCGCTGTATGGAAAATATTCAAAGACATTTAATTACATGTTATTTGAAATTTCTCGACTATTTTCAACACAACACCTTGTCCTACTTTTCTTTAATATTGCTATGATCTTGCTTGAATTAGATATAAGGACGTATTCGATTATTTTAAAATGCATAGTTTAACAGTAAATAATAATGCTATTTTGTTTAATTTTACGTAACAGTGTCGAAATTATCCACGGTCTCCTAGTCTATTACTCTTATTAGGCATGTCAAAGTTGGTGGGAATTCAAAATCTTGAATTCATGAGAAATAACACCTTCACAATGATATTTATTTTACAAATTATGATAATTAAACACGATAAAGTTGTCAAATGAGTACAAATCAGGCACTTGACAATTGGCAAGGTTTCACAGATATAAGTATGTAATGTAAACAGCATGCAGTAAAATAGCTATTAATTAGGCGTTTGTGTGTGCCATAAAATAATGAACACAAGTTTTCCCAAGACTTCGGAGGTTTATTTGGTTTTGATATTTGTTATTCTACAACTTTTGAGAGGTGGCGTTGCCTGTAAAGTAAAGACGCTTTGAGGTTCATAATAATAATACATTTTACTTAAGCACTTTAAGCGTGAAAGGAATATAATTTCAATTACATCCATTCCTACAAAAACTATAAATTATACCTTCCGTAAAAACATACCTTCATATGTGTACAATTATGGGCCAAATGGATGCCAATGACTTTAAAATCACCCTGTATATAAGCTTTGCTTTGTTTGGTGCCAAATAGTACTGTGTGAATAATGCCCCCAAGAATATTTTTATCACTTTACGTCTGGCTGGCTTATATGAGTGGATTTTATAAAAATTCTGTTTGATAGGAAGATATATCACATTTTCGTGTAAAAATATTTCGTGAAAGAATTCGTACACGTCCCATCAATGGATTTCGAAAATCGACTGTGCTATACCTATAGTTGTGCGAATTTCGTACGAGCCCGATTGGGTCCGGGCGTCGGGAGCGTGTATCGGTTGGATACGGGCCAAGTGGAATAAGGTCAACCCTGGGACAGGGCGGGACCTAGGGTCCAGGGCAGGTGCACCTTAAAATACTGCAGCCAAACTTTAGCTTCTAGCCCCTCTTAAATCAAATGCAATGGTACCTTTTCTTTTCTTTGAATAAAGAAAAAAAACATTGTATATTTTGGACCATGTACCTATAGACTATCTGACTCTATTCTATTTTGTCATGATAGGGTCTTAAATTTTATAGTTAGCAGATAGTTATGTAGTAAATTGCCACAACGATCTATTTCATTCAGGGGCATCTCTTGAAACTAACGAAATATGTATTAAAGGTAATCGAAAACTGCTCTGCATAAGTAAATGACACAAATGTTAAATACGGACATTATTCTAAGAACTTCTGACAAAAGTTTTTATGCATTACTGCCCCTGGGTACGGCCCTGGACGGAGGCCGCGTGCTGCCTCTATTACACATGATAAATTTAAGCGTTATTGTTAGCAGTAGAGGTTTAGTGCAGCTCGTATCAAACTTTTATTAAGACTAACAGGATGTTTATTTAAAAAAAAAAACCTTTAACCGGTACAGTTTATGTGAAGGCATAATTATTTAGTTTTTATCTCTTATCATCGTCATCAGCCTATAAACATTCCCACTGCTGGGATACAGGCCTTATCTCAATAAAATTGTGAGATAGTGTGGGCCATACTCCACCACGCTGGCCTATTGCGGGTTGGTGGAGTTTTTATCTCTGCGAAACATAATATGCTCTTCTACTCGGATTCAGACTTTAGGTCACGAGTTCGAGAGGGTAAAATCTGCTCGTAGCATTGCGGTCGTCAATATTTTTTAAATGTCTACGTAAACTGGCATTAACCGTACTATCTTTGATATCGTAATACCGCTCTATTCCACTCTAATCCACTGTTCAAATCCATTAATGGATTAGATTCCGCGTAGTAGTACACTCTAATCACCGTATAAACCAGGCAATCCAAAATTCAAATCAATCAGTCTTCATGACCATACAATTAGTAAAATCAAATTGCGAAACGTGACCCATTCTCATCCTACGCACTGCAGGTCGCTCATAGCATCACCTTTAGAACAATAACGACGTTTAGTCTCCAGTTCGTCATCACCTATGAGCGTCCTCTATTCATCCTCATCCTGTTCGCCCATCCCTTTCCCGCACTGTCGCTGAGCGCAGACTTCCTGTTGCAGAGCCGCAACAGTGCGCTGGCCCCGTCGCCCCAGTCGCCCCCTGCCCGCGCCCCGCCCCGCACGCGGCAGAAGATCGCCAAGGTGGACGCCACCACGTACCGGCCCGCGCTGGCGCTGTCCGCCGGGCCGCGCGCCTCCCCCGACCACAGCCCTGCTGCCCACGAACACCTCCATCGTCGCGCCTACACCCACACATCCAACCAACAACTTGTACAAGTCCAACCTTCCCAGGAACTACACGTCAAAGAGTACCAACCGGTCTACAAGAACGACCAGAACGAACAAGAACTATACCGGCAGTATCAGGAGCAAAAGGCGAGGCTAGAAGAACTCCAGCGTCAGTACCAACAAGCCCAAATTCAGTACCAACAGAATGAGCAAAGACAACAGCAGTTGCATGACAATAGACAAGAGCAACAAGTCCAGAATCAATACCACTTGCAACAAGAGCAGAGACCGGAGCAACATCATAATCAGCCGCAAGTCCAGAATCAATACCACTTGCAACAAGAACAGAGACCGGAGAATCAGAATCAACAGCAGTATCATGACAATAGGCAAGACCCACAACAAGTTCAGAATCAATATCATTTGCAACAAGAGCAGAGACCAGAGCAATATCAGAGTCAACAGCAGTACCACGACAATAGACAACAGCAACAAATAAGTAATCAATACCAGTTGCAACAAGAAAGACCGGAGAATCAGAATCAACAATACTACAATCAGGACCGCTTGGCGTACGAACGTCAGCTTTACGAGAGGCAGCTGGTAGAACAGCAACGTTTGGCGTACGAGCGTGAGGTTTTAGCTCGTCAGAGGCAGGAAGGAGGTCCATTCCGATACAGGCTTCTGCCGTACTCGTACGAGGGGAGTCGTTGACCTTGACCTACATTGGCGGTGAGAGGCGACGCGTTTTGCAACGATGCGTTCGGTGCAGCGGCTCATCCCATTCACGTTCGCAATTTGATTTGTGTATATAAGTCCATTTCTTTGAAGTATTAGCCGTATTACCGAATTAACCTTCTGATTAGAACCGGTAATTCTGTTTGAAACTAATAACCTTTTTGCAGAGGTTTATTCCGCTGGTCGTAAACACTGGTGGTCACGTTTCTAAAATATCAACACGAAATATGGTCAATGATAGGCATCTTTAAGACAAGTAAATTCTCAATAATAAGGTACAAATTCCTCTAACAAATACTCACGAAGCTATATCTATAATCTTTCTAAGTTATACGGGCAAAATACAGGTATAGAGTACATATCATATCATATTGGCTTCCAGTACTTAAGACTTTCTAATGCAACAAGAAAAGCTTTTTAAGTACATACCTATGAAATCTGAAAGCTAATTTAATTATCTTGAGAAAGATAAGTAGATTTTGTTTCAAAATATAATCCCAAGCCGATTTATTTTAATCCAAGATACGATTGGTAATTTGATCGGAAAATCCGGAGCAATGAACTTTTCACCTAAAAGCAAATACGCTGTTAGATCAGCTTTCAAAATGTGAAGGATTTTATTATGATTCTAATTTAATTTAATCATATTAAGCGAGCTTAACTAAATTTTACTAGTGTAATTTTGTAAAAGAGCACTTGCTAACTTAATAATCCCAAAACCGTATTTGCCCTAAAATTTCGTTATACTATATTACGCTAATTAATTAACTAAAACTAAGTTTAAAATATGAAACAAACCTGACGTAATATGAAATTACAGTAGGACATCCACAAACAATGTAAGCTGAGCGAATTAGGGTATCCCAAACGCCCACTTATGTAAATCTAGTAACGATAACTTTAGAAGATGACATTTCAGCGTAGAGAGATGAGCCTTATACCGACGGGATAGGGTTTAAAACTGAGCATTTTTGCATATGAGGTAGGTAATTAGGTAATCCCGTTCGTCCCTCAACTTTGCCACTAAATCATCTCAATGTTTGTGTTCAGGGACGTTGCGCTGACAACTCCTTGTTGAGGCCAAATTGTTTCGTTTTAGATAAATCGCGACATATAGCAACAACAAAACTGCTACAACACAACCCGTCATATCTCTCGTCCATATTTTAATCCAGATTTTTTGACATCTCTTGTTATTTTTATCGCGCACCCGTCAGTTTCCATATTGCGTAATGTTTATGGATTCTGTTGAACATTCACAAAATTATTTTGCCGCGACAATTTACCGATGTACTGGACACTAGTAACTATCACAATTCTGAATTATTTTGTTGAGAGTTAAATCCGGGAGACGTATTAAAACAAAAACGGTGTTTTAAAATGTAAACATGCTTTCTGTTTTAATGTTTTTCATCGTTAATTGGGTTAAATGCTCGGATTCGAATGAAACGTCGAAACAACGCTCGTAAAACACTTAACACTAATCATTAAAAAAAATCTGCTTAATTGAATCTAGATTCTAGACTAAAGTTGTGGTCATTTAAGGCATAAAATTATCTCTTCAGATCATAGCTTTTTAGGAAATCATATGTCAGTCCAAATTCTTTATAGTTTATTTTGAAATTGGAGCGCTGTGCAATATCTCTGGCAATAAATAAACTAAGCACATACATGAGTAAATAAGACAACTATGATTTTACACGATTTCAAACATAAGCTGTTCATGTGACTACGATAAACTGTCACTTTTATTAAAGTAAACATTGCATTTTTAAGAAATTCAAACATGGACTAGATTCAGTCTCTGTGCCAAATCTTCATTTTTGAAAGTTTTGCAATAGTCACAAGTGAAGTTGTAGCGTCAATATCAAGTACTCAAAAACGCACTTAAGTCGTGGATGAATTTCAAAAGCCGGTTCAATGTATTGCATTGCATGATGTGTTATATCATACGTTCGGGCATCGTCTTGACGAAGGCCACTCGCTCTAGAGAATGGATCTCGAAATATGCACCAATCTTAAACAAATGAACTAGAAAAAGACTTAGAGTTGTCCGAAGTAAATTGATTATACGAAATGCAATGTGCCGTGACGGTCACCGCGGAAATGGTTCGAATCAAATGAACCTGCTACTTCGTTTATCACGGTCACGTAATTGTCAGTATTTGTTTAGATAACGTGTAGTCTTTCTAGAGACGATCTAATATAGGTAGTTATTGTTAATGTCGCAAAATTGCTGTATAAATTATTTTCTAATTATATACGTTAATTTAACAGAACCATTTTGAAACTTTAAGTTGCATGTAATCAAACATTTTGGAAGGATTTCTTAAAACGAAATGTAATGTTTATTTGTTACATGACCTTTATTGTAGTGTGTATTTGAAACGTATTATTTCACAAAGATTTTTTTTTAAATAGTTCAATAAAAATGGCAGAATGAATCCTAAACATTAACTTTAACGATATATTTGCAATAACTATATTATTATAGACCGCTGAAACACAATAAGTTGGTTACAATTTATGTACCTACTCAGTATAAAAAATTCTTCAGTAGATAAACGATAATAAAACCAGTATTTTAGCTCTTCCCGTTCTATACAGCCCACAACCCTTACAAAATATTTAAACCTGAAAAACAGACTTAAGATAAGATATCATCAATCATAATCCTTTCCCGAAACTTAGACGTTCTAATCACAACTTTCTTAGTCGCTTCAAGTCTCATGTTTTTAAAAGCTGTAAAGATTTCGTCTTACTTTGACTCCGGGCTCAATCTTACAAGAGTTATGTAGCTCATTACACGAATTACCGCGATCGAGGACTCGGCTGGTATTTCAACCGAGATATCAACCATCAATGCAAATAATAATATTCACGGTAATAATATTTTGTTTGACCTTATATAGGGCCCTATAAGACAAGGACGACTTATTAAAATTGTAGTTTTATATCGGAAATGTTGCAATCAGTTTGTATAGAATAGTTTTCATATTGATTTTGCATATTGAATCCTAGTAGGTATTCTATGCCAAACTTTTTATTTAAAAATTAATAACTCAAATAATTTGCTCAAATGTTCTTTGAAATACAATAAAAAATAATTATTGCAACAGATAACAATTAAAGCAACTTGGCATTGCAATGACAATTAAATATCAAAAATATTCACTATTTTCAAGTTATTTTTTGAATGCTAACAAAGCTAGGTATAAACTATTGCCTAAATAAATAATCAGATTTTGCAAATGGCAGCGACTTTAATTTAGTTTGATGCTTCTGTCTAAAACGATTATGAAATTTTCTTTTGTTACCTATTTCAGTAAGTACATAATGATTTCCGAACACCACTAATGTAATTGCTTTATAATATTCTATCGTTTGACTGTGAAATTTTAGAGCAAATGCGCCTTTACGAGCAGAACGTTTACATAAAGTTTATTATATTTTATTTTATAAAAAAATAACTACACATTCATGTGTGACAATCACTACGACTCACTGAGAAATAAATGTAACTCGCACTTTTTCTACAAAAACTGCTGGTCCCGGCTTCGCACGGAAAAATAATATTAACATTTCTGTTTATTGACATTGTATAGTCCACGAATCTGAAGGTTAGTTTTGACTTTGAATACACATTATATAATATTATGTAGTTATATAGCATTACTATACATATACAAAAAGTTTCTGTATGAAATGTTGTAAGTTGCATAGATTAACGCATTCAATGGAATCGTGGAGGTCTCTACATTTTATGTTCGCTGGGTTTGGACATCTTTTAAATTCAAATAAGAATTTTCATTCATAAGATTTTATTATTTCTCTAGTGTCATTAGTGAAGCGAGTACACAATACGCTAATATTAGTGCTATCATCATTATCGTCGTTTCACCAATACGACTAACCACATCTATTATGACGATGTGAAGAGTTGCAATATCAACTTAATGATTTCATTAGGAAAACTTAGCAATAAAACGTTTAATTTAGTAATGTGCAATGTGCATGTAGGTGTGTATTATAGAAAATATTATTCTCTCAGCACTTTCGATGCGAAGTGAAAGCCAGGAGCATAGAAGTTAAAGCTTCAACTTCGTGGGTTCGGATTCCCGGTTTCATGCGGTAGAATTTGAATTTCGGTTGTTTTTAAATTCTTTATCTTAATTTCTTAATTCAGCAGTAAAAGATATAATATGATAAATTGATTAATGATGTTATTTTTTAACAACTTTGTTATGCAATAACTTCTACAGAAAACTTTGAATGAAGCTTTAGAGTATTATAATTAGTGCTATAATTAGCATTTGTAATTTCGGATGTAGGGTTTTCGATAAATCATCCGCTTTTCCAGAAAAAAATATTGCTATTAGAGGTAGGTAGTACATAAATTTATAAAAATGACCTGTATATTTATATGACAAATCCTAATACGATTCATCTCCTTACAAATTAATGAGGTTTATGCATAGGCATAACTAAGTTATGTCATATTAACATTTTCTCTGCATTTTCTCTACAATTTAAGTGACCAGAGAATACATTAGTACCCCAGTGTGACAGTGGCTTCTGCATATATACCAAACCTTAATTAGCCCAAGGCCGCTCTGCACCGACTGTCCTATGAGCCAGTAACATACCATTAGCTTTAGCCGGCAGTGCCGGGTGTATCACTAATTTATTAGTCTACGTACATTTTAATATCCCTTTCTAATTCTAATTGTGTGAAAGGGTCGAAGGAGACGACGAAAAATGTTTGGTCAGATTTTAAGAAAGTGGGTTAGAGATTTACATTTTATCAAATATTTCGACGGTGGAACTAATTTTCTATCAATTACTCTAATGTTAAAAAAGCGATTAACTATTCAAGAAAGATTCTCGCAAGCACTTTATGTAAAATTATCGTAAAGAATATTTGAAAAAACTTCTGGTTCATCCGTTTAACCACTCAATCCCGAACCGGCACTCGGGTGCCGCGTAACAATAGATTTTCTATTGTGTCTGGTAATCCGGGGCTCGAAAGATTAATTGCTTTTATATCAATATAATAATGTTTTACAGTTTTACCATTTAATCGCAAAAGAAATAAATAATATATTATTGCGGATTCAAACTTGTAAATTAGTAAGTAAGGCGTGATCTTATAATTAATTCATTAAATATAAATAAATTCGTGCAATATTGCTGGATAAAATTAGGTTTAAATCCAGTGACCAATCATTCCTTGATTGTCTAGGACCCTGAATAAATGTGATAAGGATATCGATCTAACTGAAACATCCCATATTATTATAACGCACAAATATTTTGATTGTGATACAAATAGAATACTCAGTACAAAGTTCCTAGCTGTGATATAGTTTTTTTGTTGTAAATCGAAATTTAACCTTTTTTCGGTTGATCGATGTCCAGTGATGTATAAATGATGTGATTTTAAATTTATATTTTTTTGTATATTTTTTCTTTTTATGCTTAATTTTTAATAATAATTTTGTTTCTTAGACGCAATAATACTCAGGACGAAAAATAAAGTGAACTTATAAAAATTTGGTTTCTTATTTACCCACTAATTTTGAAACAAGGCTTGAAGATAAGAGAAATATTTTGCAGCTCATTAGACGATGCTCCATCTAATTTAAGAATTATAATAAACTGGTTGAACAACGATTCAGTCAACGTAAAACTTAGCTTATTACAATTTATTTAGTGTTAGTTAATATGTTAGGTACTTATTATTCTATTTAGAAGGCGTTGTATTAAGACTTTTTTAAATGTTTTAACTTTTTGGCTAAATTCTGAAATTATTAATTACTATTTCTTTGAAAGTACCTGAATAGGTAATTTGGCTTTAAAGAGCATTAAGTGTTAGCGATTGTGGTTAACACATTTAACAGGCTTATCTCTGTTGTTCTCCAAACCAACATCGCATTTCAAAAACACATGAAATGAATTGTTTTTTACTCTCTCCCGCTCTCAGAAACGGTGTCAACTGACTTATTCAGTGGAGAGATTGCAAATTGGCTGGTAGCGTATGCACACGCTACCAGCCAATTTGCAAATAAATCACCGTCTATTGAAGGCTCCGAAACCCAATTATTAGTGAAAAAGCTCTCAATTGCGCCGCAATTACCGCAGGCGAAGCAGCGCCACCAAGCGGCTTTCACACGCAAACTTTGTTTGCCAATGCATGAGTACCAATGCTTTGTTTGACTGCAATATTATGTTGTTTTGAACTCTCATCAGTTCAAAACACTTTCCGCTTTGAGTGGTGGTAGGTATTTTTCACGTTGGACTGGCTAAGTTTACCACACAGGAATCAGTCGCCATAACGTCATCATAACTGTGTTTCGGCAACATTAATTTGGTAACCGGCCACATTAATGTGGTAGGTACATTTGAAATTGACATTAAGTGACGAGTTATAACACGCATATCAATAACATTATAATTATATATTCAAACTGTCAGTATACTAAAAACAACGATTAAATTCGTTGACTAAAAATAAAAATAACTGCGTTTGTACATCGCTCTCTGAATCTAAATAAAGATTTTTGCCCGTCATCCGATGTCAAAGGGATACTGGTATTTTTTGCTGGAATCGCACCTGACATTTGTAATTTTATTTTTATAGATTGTGTGTACCGTATAGCAAAAAAAATTGTTATGCGTAGCGGAAAAGAATTTGTATTACACTAAAAAGTTGCAGATTCTATTCCCGTATAATGATTTGTGGTTGTGACCATACTGTAGTCTGTTTAGTTTGGTGTTAATTCTCGTTCAATATCATCGTCAAATATCAAAAAATAAAAAAGTGTTGAAATATGCCACGTATATCAATATTGACCAGTCTACCAAGTGATCTACCATTAAAAATATATTAGTTATGTACTTTTTTATTATTATTTATTATGTATTATTTTATTGAAATTCATTTGAAATTCACAAGGATCATGAAGCTCTGGCAAACATTATATTTTATATGTATAATGAAGTATAATCTGAATTGTACCTTTGATTCTCCGTTCTCGTTGTGGATATACCCCATTTTGCTTGAATCCGTCCAAGTCCAAGGCACTGAAGTTTCACCATTTAGTCTCTAAACGATAAACTGCACACACAAATATTATTAGGTAAGTATTTTTATAGGATTGACACCAAATCTCACACAATTAAACAATTTAGAAATAGCTCGTAACCGACTGAACATTTAAGTTCAAACGCGATGTTGAACTGTGACGCAGTGAGTATTTTACTATAAGAAAAAGTACAGAACTATCCACATATCTAAAATCAAAATAGTGCACAAAGTTACCAGGAAAAATATATTCAGAAAATAAAAACTTAGTTTATTACTTGTTTATTTTTAATAAAATGGGTATAATTGAAGCCCAAATAATTTTGCATTGGGTCCTGATTGATTTTATGAAAATACTATTAACGTATTTTTTTTTATAAACCTTTATATCTTTGAATCTTGTTTGCTTACAACTGCATTCTGATTATACAGCCACACAGGAGCTGTTACAGCGATTATGTTTCTTATGTTTCGATTATTCATTAATCTGTTATTATGCAAATAATTATATACAAGTATAAGGAAAAAAGTAAAATTAAAAAATATATGATAAGAAATGAGTTTTTGCACAAATTAAATTTAAAACATTGCTATGTTTACATGACGTGAAAATAAAAAGGTTTGAATATTCGAATTTTGAATATGCAAATATTTGAAAATTAATCTCCTCACAGTTGTACAGAGGCAATTTAAAATCCAATCAACGTTTGTTATCATGATTTAAAATATTGTATACATATTTGTTAATATCGATAAAACTCCCAACACAATCTGTACAGTTGTACTGAATCCATTGCTAAAAGCAGCAAACAAAATGCTCCGCTTGCTTCGACCAAAGTTAAAAAGTTAAATATATCTCGCTATCCGTTGCAGTGGTAAAGAATGTAGCTGTAAGCGAGCGAGACGAATGTGTGGGAATAAGCCGTGCGACGGACAGACAGGAATACATCGCCACTGCCCAGCGCTGGAGAAATGGCTCTAGTTAGGAACGCTCCTCAGTGGCTAGTGCAAGCTTAATGCATTTAAACTGTTGTATACAAATTGTCATAAAATTAGATGGTTATTTCAAACTGTTGTGAGATCTTATTACTATGATTTTAGTAGGCCATTTTAAATGATTGTTGAATGAATGAATGATTTTCCCTTATATTGTATAATGTGTTATAAGTAAGTGAAAAGCTGTACCTCGACAAAAACCCAAAAGTGGTTACAGTAAGCTCAAGTTTTTTTGCTATAAGCTTTGCTCAGATTTTTTTAGGAAGTGTATTGGCATAATAACAAAAAAATCAATTTCTGTTTAGTAACATTTTACATAGAACCATATTATTGCCCAAAATAAATAAAGCTGTTTACAGTGGTATTTAGACAATGGATTATATGAAAATATGCTTGTCAAGTTATCATAGACACAACAAAACGAAACAGAAATGCAATCAGAAATGTTTATAATAATTATGCTGTGCGCATGTGGTACCAATTACACAAAATCAAGTATGTGTCTTTCATCGCTTCCACTGGAAGTAATCCCGTAGGATTTCATAAATCAAAAGCTTTCCAGTAGTCAGTGAGACAGCCTCATGGCGGTGAGTGACTTTCCCTCTACCATCCATCAGGATTGCCTCCTGTCTTAGTAATGGGGGGCAGTGGGGCACACCTCTTATTAGATATTTTGCAACGCTGCCAGAAGGCTTTTAAGGCTTACTTTCTTGCGAGGTCAACTATTACAATGAGATTTTGGTGCTTGGTTTATCTATTTGTCATTAATTGTGTGTGTGATTTTACCTTAGCCGAAGGCCAGTTAGACCTGCGATCGTGTAAGAGACTGTTGATCTCAGGACTAGAGATGTTTTGTCTCTACTATCCAAAATTTCCCGGGTTTCCTTTAAACGCGAAAAGGACTAGCCGATTCCCTCCTTATAGTGATTAAGAAATCCTGTATGTATTAGCTGCCGTATGTGTAGGATAAACCATTATCAAATTATTCTCATTTCGATGACTAGTAAAAATGTGGGTGATAATATAGATAAATGATTAAAAAAGCCTTCGGCTGAAAATGAAATTCAGCTAACATCCATATTCCGTAAATACCTACAATCACTCAGTGTCCGCACAAAGCATAACTTGGTTCTATCTAATCGGAGTATATTTTGGTTCATGACATACGATATAGCATACCCGTTTAAAATTACATTGCAGCGATGCAGTCAGACAGCCGTGGTTTTTGTCAGAGGAACCTGAATTAGACAGCAGTTACAGTTTTATTTGGATGTGCAGATTTTTATGTGTTTATTTTTCATGAGCTACAAAAATGTGCATATTTTATTCTCTTACTAGCTTTCGGCAGCAGCCCACCTGATGGTACACCAGTCCAGAGGCATATCTTTTCACGCCCTTTTCGAAAAACCTTGCTTCATCTCTCAATCTCGGCGATCCGATATACTAAAAAGAAATATTTGATTGTTTGTTTGTATTGAATAGGCTCCGAAACTACTGAACCGATTTGAATAATTCTTTCACCGTTGAAAAGCTACACTATCCTAGGGTAACATAGGGTACTTTTGATCTCGGAAATGTGGGGGGAAGGGGGGAAATTATGAAAAAGCAATTACGCGCGGCTGAAGCCGCAGAGGTGACCGCTAGTATAACAACTGTGTAAAGTTCATTAATTTAAAATATTAAGAAAATAAAATATGACGTCATTAGCATAACCAATTTTAAACCTTGGTACTAGTTTCAAATGTTCAGCTACTATTCCAGCGACACCTAAAACCTTAACTATACAGCAGCGTTTGATAAAAACTTAAAATAGGAAAATAATGAAAGTTAGAATTAGAGGGAGACTGTTAGTGACGATGACAAAAATGGGCGAGATGGCCAAGCCGGGCGCCACCGCTTCGTTAAAAACTTTTCAACGAGCGTAGGGTTGGTCCATGGATAGTACGAGATATTATTTTATTTTATTGTTCATTTTGTTTTATATGAAAAGAGATCAAAATACCGGTCAATTGCCCAGATCATTAGTGCGGAAAAGAATTCCACCGCACAAGAATGGGAGAGATTTAAATAAAATGCATGCATGTATTAATATTATTTGTGGTTATCTTGGAAGTGGCTTTACTCTATGCACCACGAGTCGTGGGTTCGAATCCCACCCAAAGAGAAATATGTGATTATACAATCTTGTGTGTCCCTTATCTGGGAGGGACCTTCGTTGTTTCTCATACACAACACTGATGATATATTCAAACACATAAGCTCAAGATTTGTTTGAGTTCAGATACCTAAATGTTTATAATGTCCATTGTCCAATAAAAAGAAGGCCCACGCTCACCGGCCATCGACGTACCAAGTAAAAATCAAACCAGTGACACCCCTAAAGCCGCATCACGCCCCTAACTTACTAGTGTTCGTGAACTTGGTCTCCTAGTTATTACTTCAACCATAGACAACCGGAGCGCGGTTCCGCTCAACTACTCGCTCATATTTCACAACTTTTACCAATAGTTAAATTCCGGCGTTACACGAGCTTCGGTAAATTGGTCGGGGCAGCGTGGGATTATTTAAGTTTGATAATGAATCTTATTATCTAAGGAATACGTTGTAGAATTGAAAGTATTTTTATTAATGTGATTTTGTGTCTGATTAAAGGCCAGTTTTACTACTGTAAGATATATAAGTTATTGATAGTTTATTTGTCAGTTATCAATAGCATTTAAAACAGATGTATTTACTTTGTCACATTGTGCATTTAAATAATAAATTTTTGTAGCATGACCCAAACACACAACATAAAATAGGAATGTACAGCAAATTTAATACAGAGATTCTAATTTGCTAGAAATAATAGAATACCGTAAGTAGGAATAATATGGGTACATAAAATATCTCAATCAGCAAATAATAAAAATCTCTCCAAGACAATGACGGGTCGCTACTTAGCAAAAAGAGCAAGTAAGTAGGTAAAACAATCCCTAGGGTCAGCTGTTCCCGTCGGGGCATTAGGCGGTGTAATTTTCTAGTAGATTTGGTGCGGACCGATGGCGCGGCGGTAATCGCTTGAGCGCCGGCCGATACAGCCCTGTAGGGCCATGCCACTGTCACGAGAGCAAGAGTATTGATGAAGAAATAAAATTGGCGCCCAACGTGGGGCTACAATTGTTAAGTTGTTTTGTGTATTTACTGTTACTTTCTTTTATAGGCAGTTCTTATTTGCACTTATAGACCAGTAGGACCGTGGCGATGTCACGAATGCAAAAGTATCAAAGGTGAAATAAATGGCGCCCATCGTGGGGTTACATTTTAGGGCGCAAATTTAATAATGCTGTTTCAAATCAATAAATTATTGAGTATAACGTGTAATAATATTATCAACCCGAGAATTTGTGTGGATGGATAGATGTTTTTTTTTATGTATGAAAACCACATACTGTGCGCCGCAGTATATTATACATACACTTTTCCCCTTTTTGATGTCGTCACAAATTATATTATGAGCAGAAGCTACAAAGTGATTTAACTAAGAGCTTTTGTATTTCGAGATAATAATATTTAGTGTTGACTCGGTATTTTCTCTGCAGAACATTTAGTCTGGTAACTTGTTAAAATGTTAATTGTCGCAATTAGGAACATTAAAGGAACCCCTAGGTCCCAGCTGCTTGTTTTCAGCAGTGCATATTACGCGGCTAATTTTATAGTAAAACTCAAAATGATATATCTTTGGGAAAGTTTTAATGTACCTACCTGGGAAACATTTGATTAAGGACTATAGTTTATTTCATATATAACCATGAAGAAGCCCATTTATAATCTGTAAAAGACTGACATTTAAATTATTAAAGGCTATTTTTTTTCAGACAGTAGAAGAATGTAAATAAGTCGGAATATTTTTACTGTATTATTTATTTTGTAAATGCCTACATTTTGTAACTTTCGTTGTGGTTTAGATGTAGGTATGAGATTATATTCTTATTGTTATAATAATAAAAAAATTGCATTTACTTGGTGAGAGAAAAATATTCAATTAACAACATTTCTATGATTTTAGATTGGTACTTAGAGTTTAATACTATGAATTATTAAACTTCTCAGGTCGATTTCATTTTTTGAAAACCCGATCTTTTAAATACAAAATATCCCGATCTTTTAACGCCAAAAAAAGAAGGCTACAAAGTTTCAATTTACCTGGTTAAAAATTTGACGCAATAAGTATTTTTCATGCACATATTTTCCCAACGTGTCCTCTCCCTAAACCACACACCGCCGTCGCCGGCAATATGTCCAGCAATGGGCTGGCGAGTAATCCCCTTATTGGCTATCGGCGGCCACAAGCCTGCGCGCGACACCGTGTGCCCTGATTATCACCCAGATACATCTACTTTACAGCTCCGTCAACTTCACATTACTAACATAGTTTAGTAAAGTAAGCATGCTTTTGACATAGTAGCTGATGTGGGAAAAGATCTTTGGTGATGTTTTCATTTATTAAACATATTTTTTGGTCGTTACATAAGATACACAATGAATTCAGAAACCATCTATCTGCTTTTAAACCTAACGAAACTTAAATCCATGTAAAAAAAAAATCGGTTGCGAATCAAAGCTGGCGGACCCACATTTACTTATGTGTAAATCCATAGGATCAGATAAAAGAAAATCGCTATTGAACTGTTTATCAAAAGAAAGTTATCAGAAAATTAGGAAAAGTTTCTTAAAGTTTTGGAATGATATAAATAAAATTACTTGTAATTTGTACTTAAAACTTTTTTCGTTTGGCTGCAGTCTAAACTGAACTGCGAAGTGCTCCACGACGAGCTGGCGTTCGAGGTGAGGTGGGCGGTCGCCGGGGACAGCATCGTGCTGCAACTGGTGGCTAAACTTGGTGAGTACTAACATCTCACCATTAATGACGTCGTAACGCCTGACCATTGGGTGTGCCGCAAGCTCGTCTGCCCGCTATTTTATAAAAAAAAAGAACAATGCGGATTATTTTATATGAAGAAATGAAATGATAACTTTCTTTGCGGATGAGAATGCCTTTAAACATCTTAACATAACCGCAGGTTGTACCTGCGGCCGCGGCACTTACTTTCTGGTTTCTCTTCACACGCACATGACATTGCGACGTGACCTATTGTCGACAATAATATTTATAGTTGCAACATGATGACGTATCCCCATAACCTTTTTAAATATAATACTTATTACTAACTTACAATATAAAAAAATGGTTCTTTGTTACAGAGGACGGCGAGTACATGTCATTTGGTATCTCTGGCGACCCCCACCACTCGCAGATGGTTGGTGGTGACGTGGCTGTGGCGTGGGTGGACAAGGACACACTGAAGGGCTACGCGATGGACTACTACTTAGATGCGAAGAGCCAGTGCGCTGGAGTGAGGGGCTCGTGTCCTGATGAAAGGCTAGGGGTAAGTCACGATATTAAACATTACTAATATAACAAGACTTTTTGCTACATTGCATTACAGTCACATCCTTAACACATATTATATGAATAGGTATAATAATCTGTTTTCGTATGACACGCTTCTGCCCAGAACTTTTTTCAAAATTGGCATTGAAAAGATGCATATTTATCAACATAGTTTTAGAAGTTACATGGGATTTTTACCACGAGCTCTTAGACGAGGGTTTCGAACCTCCGAAATCCTCGCTCAGACATACAGAAAGGAACTGTGTGCAGTATGGCTCAACGACATCTAGTAATACAATATTTATATAAAAAATTGAGCCATACTAATATTTGGATAGAGAGTTTGTTGGAATAAGTTCAAAACCTTTATTTTCACTTTTAGGAGAAGACAAACTCCATACGACTGCTGAACGCGGCTCTTGTGAACGGGTACTCTATTGTAACATACCAACGCGCGCTGAAGGCAGCTGACGAGCTTGACCGGCCTGTCCTTACCAACGCCTCGCAACCCATCATCTGGGCTCTGGGGCCGCTCAACTCAAGGAACGAAGTCTCTTACCACCACCACTTTACCAAGGTGAGAATTTACTACTGTATTTATGCCACTGTGCACATAGTAATAGTCTTGCGCCACAAATGATTTGCAGCCCGTCATCTGGGTGATGGTAGGCCCACTGAACTTTACAAACGAGGTGTTTTACTTCCGTCACTCACTGCGCCAAAGTGAGAACTTTGATGTATCTAGATGACCTAATCATACCTTCAATATAGTTTACTATAGTGACTAGCGCCATTTATGACTCGCATCCCGTCACCTAGGCACCGATTGTCGATATACATATTTACAGAAAAAATATACTACATTAGACTACAACAATATAGTACACAACATACTACAATATACTACTCTGGCACCCATAGTCTAAGTTATGCTTGGTTTGGGGCTAGACGGTGAATAACATCCAGGGACTTATTTATTTGTTTTGTTACAGGGCGACAAGTTCATCGAGTTCGGACGCCCACCTGTGTGGAATTGCCCCATGCCCGAGGGGGAGGACGAGCACCGACCTGAGCCCCAGCGCCCGGAGACACCAGCCCCTGTGCGGAACGAGAATGTAAGTGTGTTAGGAAACTCTTGTATTGTTATTATTAATGTAAGGACATCAATTACAAATATTTTGTTTTGGTGTAGTGTTTTTGTAGTCATAGGAAAGGAGGCTTTAAACGATTTAAATTTTTCTTAAACGTCAAGAAAAAGAAAACAAAGTGGTGTTTAAGCCTCACCCTCTTGTTTATCTAAAAGTTCAGTAGCCCAAAGAAAAAATAATGTTTCACAGGTCTCAAAAGTCCCTTTCACTTATCATGATATTTGCGGGACTTTTGAGAGCTCCTTAGACTTTAAGATAAGCTGTCAACGTTTAACACTTCACTGTGCAATCCAGACTGCTGTGATCAAACCAAACCCAGTACCGACACCGAAGCCTGTGCCTCGCGCCGTGCCATGGGAGATCCCCGCCATCCAGTGCTACGAGCCTCCAGATGGCGTCTTCTACGCTCAGATGGGGCCTACGGGCGGCAAGCAGGGCTATAGCGCTATCACTGGTGAGTGTGACAGAAGTTGCCATGCGCAATTATAAAAATTTTGGGAGTTACAAACGCCTCATTAGTTTAGTCTTTTTGGTATCTGACTGTGACTTCGAAGTTGAAGATGAAAAAAAAAAACATTCATCAGAAGAGTGATAGGTAACAAGCAAGCGGAACGCCTAAAAGGAGATGGTAAGTTAGGAGTAAGCTGAAGAAAAAAAACATGTTGCGCCGACCCTATTTCGTTCGGAACAAGGGTAGGGTCCCACCAGAATACCAACACTGCAAAGGTTGCGTATATAGCATAATATGCTAAAGTTTTTTCTTTTACATCTTGTGTTGAATTAATAGGTTTTTCTTTGTTTCTGATGACTTCAACTAAAAATTTTCCCTCATCAGGTCACGTGGGCTGGGGCATATCCTGGTACATCAACGGTCTGCTGATCCCGGAGATCAACGTGGTGCGCGGGCGCAAGTACACGTTCGTGACGGAGGGCGGTTACGACCCCTCGATTCCGGCGCGGTACCACCCCTTCTACATCACCAACGACCCTGTTGGAGGGTACTTCCACAAGTCCGAGCAGGAGAAGAAGGTGAGATCACTTTGACGTATGAAGGTCACTTGTCATCACGTAAGGGTCACCAATGAGGTTTATTAAGATCACTTATTATGACGTCGGGGAATCCAAAATCCAATGTGACTTATGAAGGTCAATTATCAATTCATGACGTTAACGAAAAAGGTAGATCTTTCTCTGAGCTTGGTGTCTGTGCTCGGTGCCCACGGCCCGATCTACTTTTTGGTGTGTTATCAACACGTGCACTCTTTTATGACTTACAATCTTGCATTGCTGATGCCAGTCTACTGTAGTATGTAGCGCATTCCGATAGTCGCTACGACTTCTTATGTACATTAGATGATAAGTTGTCAAAATTGAAACTGAAGTCCACCAGCAGTGGCACCCGCCAACAGACTAGCTTTAGAGAGAAATTGCTATTACACAAACGCAATTATCCCAGGGAGTGGAGATCTACGCCGGCGTCCGTCGAACCCGCACGGGCGAGCTCATCCCGACCGGCGTGGGCCGACTCTGCAACTGGACGCCCGACGCGCAGGGCCCAGAGGCGGACGAGTTCCCGTCCTTCGGCGCGTACCAGCGGTCCCTCACGCTGGTCTGCGAGGAGGGCAACCCTGGCGTCGTCACCTGGATTCCAGACAAGAACACGCCAGATACTGTCTACTATCAGGTATTGGAGGGTTGAGTGGGTGGCATTCAGGGTAAAGGGTAATGTCGATTTGTTGCGACCAAAAAAAAAACGACTATAGTTACCAAAGTTTTTATTGATCTCATTACTTTAATAATTCATTCGGTTTCAGTGTTTGTATTTTTTGTCATGTCAGGTTATCTCATATCAATATTGTGTAAACATTGTGTATAAACTCTTTTCGAAATGTCTTATTTCTTATTCTATCATTTCATTACATTTCAAAGGGCGTAAATACAGTGTGATAAAAATTAAAGTCCTGACGAAGCTATGATTTATAATATGCATAAATGTTTATTAAACCTACCTATATTACATAGTTTTTAATTTCATTTAAAAAAAAACTTATTCATTCGTTGGTCTCAGATTTTCTGTAGCACTGTTTCTAAGCCCATTCTTTAGGACCGAATTTTGAGTTAAATACTGTATTTGTAAACCTTTTCTTTTCTATTCAGAATATAGGCTATAACTTAACCGTGAAAAAATTCCTTCTTACTTCAGCATTCGGCCCGAAACATGTCTCACTTTCTATATTCACTCGCTCTGTGTAAATAATCTTTACTCTCTTTTCTGTTTCAGCCTTTCAAGTCTTCTCTGTTTCGCATGAGACCATATTGTATACTCGACACGGTGACAGTATACTGAAAGACCATGGATATTGAAATAAGGAGAAAATCTGGCATTGATCTATTCATTTTGTTAGTTCGTGTTATACTTTCAGAGACTCAGCATTTTGCTTTACAAGATATTTTAAAAACTAGGTCCTTTTTGAAATTTTCGTCTTCTTTCGGTTTATTCTTTCTCAATAACTGCAAAAAATATTTATATTCTTAGTTATTTTAAATGAGATGTTGGTTCTCTTCTCTCTTTTAAAAAAAAAAAAACTTATAACTCATCTACGAAGTCAACAAAAATACACTAGCTAGTGGAATTTTAATGTACCAGTTTTTAAATTTCATTATTTAATACATCAATGTCTTTCGAAGTCATCAGAATCAGTAGCTGTTCCGACATGTTCATATCAATGTTTATGGTTCGCTTGACCATATGCAATGTTTATGAGACTCTTCGCAAACGGTTCATTTATTTTTCCATTATGCTCTATATCTTTGACAATATTTCGTATAGTTTTATTGCATGTCAATATTCTTTTGGATAGATACTGTATTTATTTGTAGAAAATCTTTCTAGTTTGCGCAAAACTCATCACAGTTTTATTTATTTGTTCTTGTATTTTTTGTCTCTACGGTTTTGTCCCTTGGGAGCTCTGATTTTGTAACAATTTTGGGAAAAAAGAAACTGAAAGAGCGAATCTAGTAAAAAGTTCAGGTCAAAAATCATTAAATAATCTTTCAAAGGCCTAAGGAAAAAATCCCCGTGATATCATTTAAATTTTTTCGTAGAAAAGATTAAAGAAATAAGACAATGCCATATTTTCTTTTTTATTTATATCTATGCGATAAAAAAGTGAGTCGACCAGATACTAACGTCAGTTTCATTTCAGTGCTTCACCCACCGCTACCTCGGCTGGAAGATAAACGTGCTCGACGAGTGTGACGAGGCGGAAGCCGAGGAGAGCCACGTGGTGGAGCAATACGCGCTGCCCGACGACCTCCGCGGCGAGGAGTCCATACAGGTACGCAGCCGACTCCCGCCCGACCAGGACTTCCTGGACCGACGTCAGAAACTAGACAATACCAACGCGAAACCGAATTATGACGATTTCAGTAGGTCTAAAGGCGACGCCGGCCCGGAGGAGTATGAGTTGCCAGTATCCAAAGTCCAGATCAAGGAGGTCATCCGAGCGGTCGAGAACATCGAGAGCGAAATGCGGGACGAGATGAGAAGAAACCAGACCAGGACGCCGACGCAGTACCGAGTGCACGAAAACGTCGACGAGTCGTTTCTGCCCGAGCGGCCGGTGCGGGAAGGGGACGAGTACGTCGTCGAACGCGGACGGAAGCCTGAGACCTTCTTCCTGCCGCCGAACCAGCAACCGATGACTCTACAAGCCGTGATGCGCCCTAACCACATGAATAAGCCGGGAAACCAACGGCCCCCGTTCAGGCGGCCCGTTCCACCAGAGATCAAACTCCGCCGCCCACCACCTGGATTTCCGAAGTCCAACAAGGGAAACGGCTACCCCCTACCAATGCCTGGACCTCATTCCCATAACATGCAGAAGAAAGTACCGCCGAAGCACAGAATGCCTGTTAACTCTGGACGTCCAGGTGGTCCCATGAAGAACATGCCGTCGATGCCGCACCAGAAACCTTCCTACCATCAGCATGCACAGAAGCACGGTCCAAAACCACCTGAAGGTCCCGTACAATCTGTGGTAGTAGGTAAACCGGCTTTGGGCAGCGGAGGTGTGGCACATCCAAGCCAGACCCCGACTTTGAACTTAGGGCAGCCAGATATTATAATGAATCAAGTTGTGCGAAGCCAGATCACTTTACCAGGGGCAGGAGATTCTGTCCCGCAGCACAGTGTACAACAACAATCGTTCTTGAATAGACCAGGTCAAATTATTCTGGGTAAGCCAATGGACCACCCGTTACCATTGGATCAGCAGATGACGCATACTAAGCACCAAAGTATTCTTACACCTCCTGTCTTAGAAAGTCATCCACCTCCGCAAATACATACAAAGCTAGAAAATGATCGCAACCCAGCTCAAAATGAAATAAAATCGTCCGATTTTATGGGAGAATCGGTAGAAAACTCAACGCTTATAGCCGCGGTCAATACAGGGTTCAAACCTGATTCTATTGTAATTGAAAGCGGTTTTAAGCCCATCATCCGAGAACCACTAATGGCTGCTGAGGATCGGATAACTGATGATGGAGATACTGGCTCTAATAGACGAGAAGATACGGACGTAGAAGAAGATTACGATGAATCACCGCAGTATATCAATCACGTTTATCCAAGTGACAAGATGACGGAAACTTTCGAGCCTATGTTCATTCCTTCTCCTCCAGATCATCACTTAGCAACAGATGACAGAACAAAAGAAATATTCCCGAGCAACCATGCGAAAGAAGACAGGCCGCATCCTGTTTACGTGAAAACGGAAGAGGAATTAAATGCCTTGTTTAGCAAGAAGAATATGGATCGTGAAGTTGCATCTGACTTAGTGATGGAGTCTAATAAAGTTAGTCCACAATATCTGCCACCAGACCCAAAATTGCCCAAGGAGCATTCTCAGAAACTATCAAATAATGAAGACACTTTCACAACCTACGATGGTAAAACAGTATCAGCAGCAACATTGACTAGTATTCCTGAAGTGAAACCAGCTAACAGCAAACTTTTCTCTGCTAAACTTCCTGCAAACACGGAGCAATTACTAAAAACTCCTCAATTCGGACCTTTCAAAGGTGAGATTCCCCCAATAGTTGGATCACAAATAAGCACGCAAACTGCTAAAGAGCTGACACCAACGTTAACAGACACGAGAACTACTCGCTTAAAATTGGTGAATTCATTTGAAAAGTCTGATGAACCAGTGTTAGACGATTTAAAAGCTGAAGGAAGTGAAGTAGACGAGGTTAAAGAAAAACTAATTGAAGAAAATATGAAAAACGACGATGAAGATGAAGAAATAGAAGAAGAAGAATATGAAGAAGACAGTGAGGATGATGAGGCGATCAGAAACAAAAGAGACACAAAAACAGCTCAATTTGAAAAAGGAGAAGTGATAGAGCAGACTGTTCCAAATCGACCAGCTTCTGTAGATAGTCAAATGGATTTTGAATACTCCAAGGTAGTTGTTGCAGCGTCCAGCAGATCTTTAGCCCATTGGACGATATATCCAGTATTACTCCTTGTGAATCTTGTCTGATTCGAACGTTAGTTTAACTTATTTATTACGTAACTTAAGCCTTGCCATCAAATGCATTTCGCGTCAGTTCTCGGGGTGAAGGCAGTGGGTCCCGTGGGGTCTTCGGCCGTTGATCGGCCTCTTTGTTCTTAACCACACCTGTTACCACTTTATTACACGCATAATGCAATTCAATACTCCGTTAGTTTAAGTCTTTGTAAATATTTTTTTATTATTTTAATAATAAATTAGTGTTTAAATTAATGTGTTGTGTTTTATTTTTGCTGAAGTGCAGGATAGTTTTGTCGGTAAATGCAAGGTAAATGGACAAAACATTCTTTCCTTTATTATTTAACAAAAGAAAATGAAAACGAGTTAATAAACAAGTCATTATATTTGAGTTAATGTATATGAGTTGTTGATACTATTGTCTAATTAAACTATCCTCTAGTAGCATATTGATTTATTATAATATATTTTCTACATAATATATTTATAGAGACTAAAGAAGATGGTAGATACTTGACAAAAAAACACTTCTTCTAATTATTTATAGTTAGCTTACTTATATTTTAACTACAAATAGTAGCTCTACCATTGGATATAATTAAATAAACGTTTTAAAGTCCAAGTTTTGTTTGGAGACCACGCTAGACATACATACCTACGTGACCGAAGACGTCAGTGACGCTGACGTCTTCGGTGTAGAAGAAAATCTTGGTAGAGATACAATAAAAATGTTGGTAGAGAAAGGATAGTATACTAACAAAGTTGAGGTGTTTGCCAAAAATCTGTGATGACCCCTATTTCAAAATGATGTGCACATTGTAGACTTTCTTGGTGAGTCTGGTGAAGTTGGCGAGCGCCTTCTCGTGAGGGTATTGGGAGTCCACCAGTCTCAGGATCGAGTCCCGGCTGCGACCACTGTAACATTGTATTTAAAAAAGTAAGTATGACTTGTTAACGCCCCTTTGGTATAGGTATAATTATAATAATGTCCTTCTAGCCGAGTTTTCTACTGCGGTGACAAATCTTTAGTGCACTTTAAAGCGAGGGATCCTGGGTTCAAATCCCGGATGGTACCTTACTTTAACCACCTGCGTAGTGCATGGTCACTCGTAAAAACTGGCCACCGAAACCGAAATGCGGTTAAGAGGTCACTATAATTATGAGTGTGTTTGGGAAGGGTCTTACTGTCGGTTCCTAAGAAGCCTGGCCACCGAGGTGAGGGGCAGACCTGCGTGGTCTCTGAGCTCCAAGTCACTTCCGCGCTGCACTAGTTCGTCGATCATCTCAGTCTTGGCTCCTTGACATACTGAATTAAAAAATAACTATTGAAATGTTTTCTTTTTTGGTTACTTCAGTTTACAGACATACACGCAGCTCACCTGATGGTAAGCGGCATTACCGGCCTATTCCATCGAGAGATATTTTTAATTTTACCAACATCGCTTTACTAGACTATTAAGTCTGACAATACATAGATCCATTGGTTCCCATATATATTAATAGTACACCATATAATGTGGGAGCCAATAATACACAATGGTATACATATAAGAGACCCAAAAACACATAAAGATAATAATCTTTGATGACAAATATTACGACCATAACAGCCCAGGCTTGGTTCCGGCAATATTAATGTGGGAGCAAGTACACTTGAAATCAAGAGCCTACAGTGTAGGACATTAAGCGTTGTATTCTCAAGTGTCTCTCAAGGGCAATGATTTAGTATCAAGAGAAAACATACTAACTGATATCTTCATAATATTATACGTACTAATAAATAAATGCGAAAATAACTCTCACTGTTCCGCTTTCACGCCAAAATTATTAAACCAACTTTGATGAGTAGGAAAATATGGAAAATATGTATATACTAGCTGTGCCCGCGACTTCGTCCGCGTGGAATAGTGACTTTTCGGGCAGCATATTTTAAATAACAAATACCGTCCTTTGGGTAGCTAAAAATTTGAGTGTTTACCCGTGGTCCCCTTTACAGTATGCTTCTCTGTAGGTATACGATATGTGACGTATGGCCATCGGGAATGAAAGCATACAGGCTCCTAGGATTGCTAACCCGTGTCAGAGCCACATACAACTGACCGTGCGAGAAACAGCTGATACTTAGATCTACACCCACAACTTTCATCGTCTGACCTTGGGCTTTATTAATTGTCATCGCAAAACATAGGCTGACTGCAAAAAGTGTTAAGATGTGTAAACTAAACGTACAAATTTTATGAAACAAAAGAATTGCTAGAAAAATTAATTAATAACCTGAGCTTATAAACTTGTACTTAAATAAAGAAAATCAAGAAAAGAATTGCCTAACCTATACCAAATACTTATAAATAATTCATATATACAAACCCTAAATAAAAAATTAAGATAAGTAATACCAAAAATCAAGGAAAGAAATGCCTAACCTATAACAAATGCTTACAATATTTATTTACAAATTTTTAAAGAAAATTAAGAAAGACAACCTAACCTACAAACCCTTAAATATAAATAAATGAAATATCCAAACTGTCAGTATTCAAGTAAATCGCAATTATCGAATGCAACTACCTATTCGCCATACTCTCAGCGCGCTTTATAATATACGGACGCGCAGCTCAGGCGCGAGGCGTGTACCTTTATATTGACATAACTTTTTTATTTATGAACCGATTAACATGAAATAAACACTAAATGTTAAGTGAAGCTTACCACAATATATTAGTGAAAACCGCATCTCAATCGAATAAGCCGTTTCTGATATTAGCGTGCACAAACACACAGACAAACAGACAAACAGACATACAGACAAACAGACAAACAGACAAAAAATTTTTTAATTACAATTTCGGGTTCGGTATCGATATAATAACAACCCCTGCTACTTTTTTTTAATATATTTCCATTGTACAGACACCACTTTTCTACAAATTTATTATATGTATAGATTGGCAAAAAGACATATGCTATTTTTGTCCTAGAATATACAGTTTAGTTCCCATGGAATAAATAAAATTGAAGTGTAACTTATGTACTTTTTATTACTTTTAGACAAGATTTTTGGTATGGAAATAGTCTGGGAGCTGTAGGGTGACATAAACTACCTACTTTTATCTCTACAGGAAAAATTTCAAGTTCCTAAGGAATCATTTTATATGGTCTACAGAGAAAATTTTCTTGTTCTGTGTGGTCTACACAAGCGCAATCACGGACAGAAGGCTGATTCCTCTTTTTATCCCTAAAATTGATTTTTGTGTAATAAGGTAATATTTATTATTATAACAACTCACGTGCCCTGAAGAGCGGTGTCCAGCCGTGGTTGTCCGTGGTCTGCACGTCCCCCCCTCGGCCCAGGATCAGTTTGAGCATCTCCACGCTGCCAGAGTCTACTGCGTAGTGCTCTGCTCGGAGCCCGTTCAGGTCACGAGTCTGGAAAATTAATTATCTTAGTCGCAACTAGAGGAAGAATGAAAGCGAGAAGGATACAGCATGTATTAGCCTTCTGATTAACGTGTGGCACAGCACAGACACACATAAAGCCAAGAAGTATAGTTAAAAGTTCCAGAGAAATTAAGCATTTATAAGTAGATGACCAATTGGATAAGCTTCAGCTTAAGGTGTCACGTCATCAGCTAGATGCCGCGGCAGTATTCTGGAGGAGCTAATAGAGATATCTTAATTTTTAATTCTTGAGATCGTCCCGGGGTAAGACGGCCAATCGCTACTGGCTCGTTCAACTTCGGATTTTAGTGGGAAGTGGGACGACAAAGCCTTAATAGCGTGCAGTTATGCGTATCATCCTCCCCAAAAAAAAGTACATGGACCGTAAAGCACCTGTATGTCAGCGCCGTTGTCGAGCAGCAATTCCGTGATGGGTGTCCGTTTGCCCAGGATGGCGAGATGCAGCGCGGTCTGCCCTGTCGTTGATTTCTGCTCCACTTCTGCCCCACAGGAGAGGAGCAGTTTCACTGTGGCTATGTCTCCTGGTACCAGGTGGAACAAGAAAAAGTTAGATTGAATAGGAAGAACGTTTATAAAGTACCAGCTGACGATGCCAGCCAGTTTAGATGACGAGCCATTTGGTGTAATGGTCGAGAAGTCGACTGTTACACCAGAGGTTGCGGGTTCGATCCCCGCACGGTACAAACATTTGTTGTGCATGAACATGTCTATTTGTATCGGTCTGGGTGTTTCTATGTATAGTAAAAGTATCTAAGTAATGTTTATCCGTTGTACAGCACCCATAGCACAAGCTCATGCTTAGTTTGGGGCTAGATGGCGCTATGTGAATAATGTCCAGAGATATTTATTTATTTATAGCTATATTTAAAAAAAATATCATATTATGTCCCACTGAAGAGCGAAGGCCTCGATAATTGAAAAAAAGTCACCATCATTGAAAAAAAGTCATTGTCGCAATGGTGGTTATTGGCTTTATCAACACGCTTGCCAAATGCTGAATGGTGTTCACAGAAATCTCGGACAAATGATACAACACATCGATCTAATCCCAAAGTAAGTACTTTCAACGTCCACTAAATTGTGTTATGGGTATCTAAAAAATCCAATATGTTCATTCATACATATAAACATCCAGACACAGAATAAAAACAAACACAAATGTTTTTTATACCTGTGTGGTATTCGTACCAAAAGAACCCTAAATGAGCCAACGATGCAGTCAATAATAATGAACTCCTAAGGCACCGTCTCCTTATTGTGTAAGACGATTTTTGCCAGTTTTTGACGGAATGTACCTACCAATGTAATAAAAAATAAGAATCGAAACTAAAGTGAAGAATCGCTTTTTCAAACTGTAATTTGATGTTTTCGCATTTTAAGAACTATTAAGACACGAACCCTTTCTCCACACTTTAAGAAAAAATAATACATGTACACCCCACCTACCACTGAATCGTCTTGCGTAATAAATGAATGGCGCTTAGCCGAGTCTTAGCTACATGCAGTAGGCGGAGCTAATTTATTTTTGTCTTCCTTTCGAAAATAAGACGTTCGCAGACGTTCGACAGTTCTTTTCAAGTCCTTAAAAGTGCTCTCTAACCAAAGTGAAGTATTACGAATGCCCTCCTCATCGAATAGGTACAGACCTACTAACTGTCGCAATAAATCTAATATTTTTTGAAATTAAAACAAGCTTAAGAGCCTGCGGGTATAGAATCACCGGTGAAAATGCTCTTGGTGAGGTGTCTTGAGGTGAGGTGTCTTGCCTTAGTATTCTTAAAAATAGAGCAATCGTTGATTTTTATTTTAAATTAAAATTTGGCGTAAAATAAAGGCCAAGTAAAGCTGTTGTTTTATTTAATTTTACGGCAAATTAAATTACTCCAGATGACTATAAATGTAATCAAAAAACTATGATAAAACCTGGTATAGCATTCAGTATCGCAAAGTACGTATCATTAATTTATTTATATTTAAGTATAAAATGGTACCTTCGTTAATTCTGCTTACGACTTTGATTGAGGTCATGACGTCGTAATCACGGGGATATCCAATATTTGGTTGTTTTTATTATGTGTGTTGCATTTTCAAACAAATATCTTAAAAAAATGTAATCATAAATCACTTGGTTTTTCTATTAACGTATTAAAATTTAGTCCAATAATTAATTTTATAAACTTGGCTGTGTTTTTACCGTACCTTTCCTCACAGCAGTAGCGAGTGGAGTGAAGCCATTAGTGGAATTGACTGTTCCGATTAGCGAAGGCTTTTCGTCCAACATTATCTGGATCTAAAATAAGGAAAATATTTTAATATTAAATACCTGAACTTTTTCAACAGACTACCGAGAAGTTTATGTTGGTGACCTTTTGAAATTTTCTCTTTGGTAATGACAAAATGCTACGAAAAAGATTTTAAATTCCTGTTCTGAAATATTGCTGGGACTTTGACATGGTGGAAACACTCTTAAAATTAATGCTAACAGCAGAAACACCTTAACGTCGATGCCTTTACGAGTAAAACCGAACAACTGTATATCGAATATTATAAAAATTAAGACTAGGTGAGACTAATCTACTTTGTTCTAACTACGAACAGTCGTATACATTTGATGTTCCTTTGGAATGTGAGATGGGGGAAAAATATCACCTGCTTGTAGTAGCCGCATCTCACGGCCATGCAGAAGCATACGGCAGAAGTTCCATCTGTATCGGTGCTGGTCCACGTCTCTTCAGACCACGACGACTCCAACCACTTCTTAAGGCTGTAATGACATTCACTTTGTCGTAATACTCATATTGGTAAGACCAACATCAAAGGGAGACAAACGAGGAGCGAACATAATCCTTGATGATTAGATGACTACACTGCATTAGAGAAACTTAAAGCTTCTCGCGACTGTATTGCCAAACACAACAAAGTTTTAGAATGAATAAAAATAAGATGTACCCTATCAGAAACTGCCTTCAGCTGTGTTTCTAATAAGGTACAACATAACGACTTAAAAAAAGAGTACTTTCCTCTGAAGTTGCAAATGTCCGTTTGCTCGTTTGTGTCCTATTCCATATAAACATACGACTCCTCTGGGCATAATATACCTTCCCCGTCTTTAATAAAATAGTATGCTCTCTAAATGAAAATGTGTCCAATTGTGAATGGTTACAGAAGCTCAGCTTATGTTAACCCGATACTGTTTATAAGAGTAATAGATATATTACTACACAAGAAAAAAATTGAAAAGATCAATTTGGTGAAATGGTTGAGAAGTCGGAAGACACTAGAAGATTATGACTACGAGATAATCATTGCAGTCCCAACCGGAGTTAAATTTTTTAGTTGATTAGCAACTTTTCATGGAACTCAAATCAATTACAGCCCTTCAATTTTATGAAGATTGCCATAAATCTTAAAATCTGATAACCTTTTCTTCGGAAGGGTATTATCCTCATCTTTTTCTTTCTTTAAATCACCTCGGTCATCACGAAATTCTTCATTTTCTACTTTGTTCTTATCTTCACGTTTAAGCTCTTTTATCATCTCATAAACAGCATTATCATCTCCATAGTGAGCTCCTGCCATCTCAGCCAGGAGTGGTACGGCGGTTGCTTTGAGGATCACTCTGACGCGGAACTTGTAGGGATGTCTCGGTGCTAAGTAATCGATCAGTTTTGAAGTTTTACAGCCACTAAAACAAACAGAAATTAGAATAACAATATCGAATAATCATTAGGAAGATAACCGTCCAAAAAAGATTTTGCTGTTTGATTAACGTTTTTTTAATAACGTTTTTGTTGTTTCTTAACTGAAGATCTTAACTCACTATTAGAATAAACCCCAATAAAAAATCCTATCTTATGAAGATAGATAAATACTGAAACAACACAATATACAAATAATTAAACAGTACATTCCAGAGATCGGAACAAAAACAATAATACAAAAATGTACATAAGTAGGTACTTTATATCTGTACGCAATATTACAGTTAGGAGTATATTCTGTAGCTGCAGTGGTTCAGCGAGATGTTTGCTCCGGTAGCAAACCACTGATCAGTCACTGCCTATGTGGGAGAATGTACCTATGTAATAATTATTATGTTTCATATAGTCAGCTAACATTGACTACATATATAGATTACTGCCTGGTTGTCTGAACAATGTAAACGCCTAGCGATGCAGACAAGGTAAATGACAAATTATACAATGCTGAGACAGGTGATATTATCCAGGCTCTGATATTAGGACAAGTTGGGAACTACACAATTACTGTTATGTTATTACTCTAGTATTTCATATGAAAGAAAACAAAGGCAATGGTTTAACAGAGTATTTTTAACATTCATACTGTTATTTACAGATGTTTGCTATTAGGACTACTTGAAGTCGTCAAAAAAATGTTAGGCTTCCATTCCAAATTACATACGACAATGCGCGAGTGATGCTTGTTATAGATAGACGCTTGTTACACCAGAAGGTTACAGTGCACAGTGTTACACGCGCCCATAGGCAACTGTAACCGCTTACGATCAGGTTGACTTAAGCGCCAACCTCGTATAAAAACACTCGTAAGATATGTATATGTATAAATATTTATTTTATAAATAAACACAACGCCATCTAGCCCCTAACTAAGCATTAGCTTGTGCTATGGGTGCCAGACAACGGATAAACATGTCTTATATATTTTTTTTTGCATATAGATACATATTATATATTTGTACCGTGCGGGGATCGAACCCGCGACCTCTGGTGTAAAAATTAATTCATCTAGAATACCTATAGGCAACCACCCACGGCGGAATCTTCTCGTTCCTCTCCAGGCGGTAGAGGCAGTGGTCCTCGAGGAGCGCCCACGACTCCTGCCTCCAGTCCAGGCTGATGCTGCACTTGGTCCTCTCCACCACGGCTGGAGCGTTCGGCTGCCAGGACTCGAAAGCTTTACACAGATCTTCTTGTAGACCCATTTTTTTTAATTACTTGTCCCTTACTCGCATACTTCATAATATACTGCACTACACTAGTTATTTATTTATTCTATTATTGGACAACACAACGGTACAAAACGCTAACTTATTGCCTCGTGGCATTATCTAACCCTAGGGCTAAGCAGAAAGGAATATTCCCTGAGTACCCCGATCCCCGAAGCCCCCGTCCCGGAGACCCCCGATTTATTTTAAATAAGCATTATATTTATTTTATATAAATTGGGGTTATCCGGGACGGAGGCCTCGGGGATCGGGGTACTCAGGGAATAACCCGTGCTTACAAAGTATGTATGTATTGTTAGGCGAATAATTGGTTTACCCGATTAACACATCACTATGGTCACCGCGTACGGTGCCCCGCACTAGCCGGAGAGATTGACAGATAGATTTACCGCGCTTGCAATGTTTAATGTCGATTAATGTAAAAGCTTATTAAATTGTAATTATCAAGAGAATGGTCATTATATCTAAAAGCTCAGAAGTGCGATAAATTACTCACGTGCGTAAACAATGTTTGTAATGTACGGCATAAACGAAACTGAAAAGTTGCACGGATTGTAATGGCGATGAAAAAGCTTTAAAAGTAATTTTCTGTGAGAATGGACAAGTAAACTATGCTTAAACCAGTTAAGTAAGCTATAACAAGTATTAAGGATTGCTTTTAATCAAGATTCGACGTGTACGTGTATTATTCTAAATTGGAGATTTGGATTCTTGTGCAAAATTGACAAGTTACGACAAGTTTGGTCGGTTGAAAATGTTCACATCTGCATTGAAGAGGCATGATAAATTGTGATGGCATTGCGAAATGATGCTTGTTTTATTGATGGAAGTTCAGCGTGATGGTAAACTAGGTGAAATCTTTGGTCTTGGTTGATGAGTCCCAAGGTCAGAGAGAGAAAGACTTGTTGCACTTAATGTATTTCTATACCTTGGTATCCTTTTAAATAAGTTGCAGTTTTTGGTAAGCTGTATTATTCTATACTATTACATGTTAGAAATATCTGACTCCTAAGTGCAGTAAGAAATAAATAAATAATTACAACTAAATTATTAACAGTATAAATAAATTAAAATAGACTATTGTCATCAAAAGATTACACAAGCAATATAATATAATGATGAATACTAATTATTATATTTAGTTTATTTAATTCATTATTTACCTGAGAATTGGGTCTTGTTTTAATTATACAATATTTTGGTGGTATAATTATTTACTTTAAAAATAATAATAATAGTTGGTTGAGCTTGAGTGTGATATTGGTTTAATAAGATGTTAATTGTTTATTTATAAACAGTCAGGTTAAACTTAAATAAGTCATAAACAACTTTATAAAATTATCTTCTTCACAAAGAAGAATATAAAAATATATAATTAAAACTAATGATTATTGATGTTTTGGAAAGTTTGATTACAGAATTGAGGAAGATAAAGCCATTGAGAAGATGGTTGTACCATATAAGAACCCTGTGTATCTCAAATACATTATGACTGGATAAGCGTACATGGATATAAAACTGTACTATGAAGATTATTCGATATGCTAAGAGGTGGCATGATGACATGATTAATAAGCATCATATGAGATCAGCTGAATAGAGTGAAAGGATAAACTAATTAGAGCATTTCCATTTTCTATCAATTAATTATCACCAATTAAGGAATTAGTGAATTCTGTCAAATTGCCAAGCGCAGATCTCAGAGTTTTATTATAATAAATTTGGCATAGGAATGCCTTGTCAACTAAGTGATGAAGTCATCATTGGTACTCTTAGTACTGGTGGTCATGTTACTAGTTCTCTTTTTCAGCATTTATTTTCAGATACTAACTTTGACAAAGGATGTATCGGCAGTGCACCTTATGATGTGTACTCAAATTAAGATGTTTCTAATGTGGTAATATGAGCATTGTGATCAGAAATTAATTAATTAAGGAAATAAACATTGCCATGTTAAGGCAGATTGTTTTAAGAAGATGGAGTCAAATAAGCATTGTTCATTTTGTTAATCATCAAATAAGTGCAAGAGGCAATCTAAATCAGTGACACATTATTAATGACTTAATGGTACTAAAAAGTGAATGGATCATGATATTATATGAAATAATATTTTAGAGGACAAGATAACCTCAAGAGATGTTAAGTATTATTGAATAAGTAAAATAAGGATTAATAATAAATTGTGTTTTAAACAAAAGAACTGAATATATTGCAAAGGTAGAATCAGAATAAATTGAGTGAAACATGGGCTATATTACTAGTCTAGATGATATGACACACACACCACTAAGATGAATTTCTGGCAAAATATAATCACTGTTGTCTGGTAAAGGATGATTGGAAAATGTACATTATGTGCTAAAAACATGTTGAAACAACCTGCTACAAAAAGAAAATAAACACAAGTTTTGTTCTTTCTGAAAGTATAAAGGGTGTGTCATTGAAGAGGAGAAAGAATCAGTAGAATTACATGAAGTAATCATGGTGGCCATATGGGGCTTATTATAAATACACTGCCGTGAGGGGCCTAAGGTGTATCTGCCGTGAGGGGCTTATTGTAAATACACTGCCGTGAGGGGCCTAAGGTGTATCTGCCGTGAGGGGCTTATTATGTTACACTGCCGTGAGGGGCCTAAGGTGTACCTGCCGTGAGGGGCTTATTATAAATACACTGCCGTGAGGGGCCTAAGGTGTATCTGCCGTGAGGGGCTTATTATGTTACACTGCCGTGAGGGGCCTAAGGTGTACCTGCCGAGAGGGGCTTATTATAATACACTGCCGTGAGGGGCCTAAGGTGTACCTGCCGTGAGGGGCTTATTATAAATACACTGCCGTGAGGGGCCTAAGGTGTATCTGCCGTGAGGGGCTTATTATGTTACACTGCCGTGAGGGGCCTAAGGTGTACCTGCCGTGAGGGGCTTATTATAAATACACTGCCGTGAGGGGCCTAAGGTGTATCTGCCGTGAGGGGCTTATTATGTTACACTGCCGTGAGGGGCCTAAGGTGTACCTGCCGAGAGGGGCTTATTATAATACACTGCCGTGAGGGGCCTAAGGTGTACCTGCCGTGAGGGGCTTATTATAAATACACTGCCGTGAGGGGCCTAAGGTGTATCTGCCGTGAGGGGCTTATTATAAATACACTGCCGTGAGGGGCCTAAGGTGTATCTGCCGTGAGGGGCTTATTATGTTACACTGCCGTGAGGGGCCTAAGGTGTACCTGCCGTGAGGGGCTTATTATAAATACACTGCCGTGAGGGGCCTAAGGTGTATCTGCCGTGAGGGGCTTATTATGTTACACTGCCGTGAGGGGCCTAAGGTGTACCTGCCGTGAGGGGCTTATTATAAATACACTGCCGTGAGGGGCCTAAGGTGTATCTGCCGTGAGGGGCTTATTATGTTACACTGCCGTGAGGGGCCTAAGGTGTACCTGCCGTGAGGGGCGCACACTGTATTACCGTGAGGGGCTTAATTGTGCAAGGCCGTGAGGGGCGCACACTGTATTAATAATAATAAAATCATTTATTTCAGATCAAGTATTGCCGTGAGGGGCTTAATTGTGCAAGGCCGTGAGGGGCGCATACTGTGTTGCCGTGAGGGGCTTAGCTGTGCAAGGCCGTGAGGGGCGCACACTGCATTGCCGTAAGGCGCTTATGATGCTACAATGCCTTGAGGGGCTCTTGGTATACTGCCGTTTGATGATGGTGTCTTTATGTAGGTGGATTTTGCCACCTGAGGCGGAAGCCTGAAGGAATTTTGCAGGGAGTTGCAGTAAAGCTGTCCGGGAGGAACCTACCACGGAAGAACTTGTAGCAGCATGGACATTTGGAGAATGGAGGATCCTTCGGGGACGAAGGACTTGCAGGATGGCCGACTGTTAGGCGAATAATTGGTTTACCCGATTAACACATCACTATGGTCACCGCGTACGGTGCCCCGCACTAGCCGGAGAGATTGACAGATAGATTTACCGCGCTTGCAATGTTTAATGTCGATTAATGTAAAAGCTTATTAAATTGTAATTATCAAGAGAATGGTCATTATATCTAAAAGTATGTATACCGAGTATTCACAAAAAAAGTATGAAGAGTATTGTTTATCTGTTGTCTGGAAGCGATAGTAGACAGAAATAAAGCATTTAAAACAAGCTTAGCTTGCTTAAAACATTTATCATAATCATGTATTTTGATCGCTTGTCGTTTCTACACTTTGTCATAGACCATTTTTAAGCATGTGTTGTTTACGTGGCGCTACGGACTCGCCTTTTTTACGTACTGGGCAAATGCATCCCGTTGGTGGTTGGAGTAAGGATATGTGGGACTCTCCGTCTCTCCCGCTGCCCCACCCAGCGTTACGGGCTTGCCTGCTTGGACAAATACGAGTAATCACTGTGTAATGATACTCGTTCCCTAATGTACGTATGTGTGTACATAATAGAGCAAATTTTTCTTACATCCACCGTACGGTGACCGTACTCCCAGCGGATATTGTAATAATAATATTTTGGGGAATTCGAAGGTTATGGGATAAACAGAATATCTAGGCCTAATCTTATCCTCAACTAGAAAGGATATTAAGGGCCGGTATTTCAATAAATACTTATCTTGATCTTAATCCGGGATTGATAATAAGTATGACTTAAGTGTATTTCATTATAGGATTAAAGTTAAGCGGCACTAAAGTCATACACTTTTACCTGTCAAAAGTAATACTTATCTTAAATGTTATACTTAACTTAAGCAATAAGATAAGGTTACATTGAAATACCGGCCCTAAAACTCATTACAGTTTTGTACTTTAATTTCACGCTTGCAAATCTCAGTTTCATAGGTTGAAAGTGTTGAAACACAGTACAACTCGACATTAGTTAATGGAGTACATAGTGAAGTGCAGCGTAATATAAGCCAGCGTACCACAGACAGACATAATGTTCAACATTACTTCCCTGCTCTGATTGTATTTCGCAGAGATTCAACCGTAAATGTTTTACATTATTCATTTCTTAAGAGCGACTTATTATATTTGCAATTGTTTGCTTCAGTGAAAAGATAAAGCCTCTTGTCAGCTGCTTTTTAGACTTTCCGTTGGTGTTGTACTGCATTTGCAAGACTTGATATAGGATAAATTAAGTGGTTCTTTGAGCAATAAGTGTTTTGAGGGGCGATCAATAATTTGGCTTTGGTTTTCTTCTGAATTTTACTTCGAATAACACGTGAATTTGTTTTTACTGCTATTTAATTTTATTATGACAGATCAGACCGATCTCTTTTGAAATAGAAGAACTTTTAAAGCATGCGATGATGCGACTTATTCACAGAATAAGAAAAATGCATAAAATTTAGGTAGGTACTGTACAATTCAACGATAGCACTTCCCGGGATTTCCAAAAAAGTTAGGTAGGTTTTTCACGTACTGGCCACTACAGTTTTTAAATTTGAAACATTATAGATGAAAAATATAAGCAAACACAACTGCGAATTGGAAAACCCATAATATTCCAATAAACCGTGACATGAACAGTTCGATTTTGTTTTATTTAGGTGAGAGAAAACATAGCTTGTATTTAAAAAAAAAGCTTTTATTATCACTGTGATTCCATAAAGTTAATAAGAACTACCCGTGAACACAATTAAAAGAACACGAAAATTTCACAATTTACATTCTAAGATACAAAGTAAATCCCGAATATCCCGCAAGTATCACTGCTCAAATTGGCTCGTTCGCCCGACGAAGTTTAAACTGCGTCCAATAAGCGGCGATACGGTCGAGACTGCTGTGAGCAACAATGGCCGCGCTCTATCAAATTTGATCGATGTCGTGTTAGCAACCGCCAGCAACCGCCAAGCCATTATCGCCCTTTTGATCACGAATTTTGTTAGAATACTTTATAGTAGAGTGGCGGTAGAGCCATGCTGCAGACGGTTCTTTTTCTGTCAGCGGAAATAGACCGGCTTGACCAGGGAAGTACCAGTCGGGCTGGTTCATAGCCACAAGGCTGGAACCAGTTCATCCCTGTCGGGTGGAAAGGGGAACCCGGGGGAGTTTAATGGGTAGTGGGACGCTTCAATCTCAAGTCCCACACACGGCCGCAGGTCTAGCTAGCCTTACGATTATGGTGCCGAAATGCATTCAAGGCAAGGCTACCAACCTCTCACAGAAGATGAACGTATAATTTGTATTAGCTTTTTGTTTCGTTTGGTGAGTAAAAAAATCCTACTTAAGTAAGTGCTAAAAATATGTAATTGCGGTAGGGTAAGGGCAGAATTTGCACACATGAATTAAAAAAAAAAGACTAAAACGATTCGGTGTTTTACGGATACCGAAATAATAATTTGTATTGGAGTAGCCCATGATCACCTAGGTGATCATTTTCGCGGGTGACCAGAGGAAACTCAAACTGTCGCCGATGGTTACCTGGGTGATATTACCCAGGTGATCAAAGTGGAATAGACCGAATAGTGTACAAAGTAAACGAGCTAGCATCAGAAAAGTAAATCATCGTTATAAACTGGTCTTATCCAAAATCTTAACTTGGAAAATTATCTTCAATTTTAATTTTAATCACAGTAAACATTTAAACTGTTCCAAACTATTAATGAACTCGTGTTCGGTCTCAGATGTTCCGGGACGCAGCTTGGAACATTTCCCGGGCGCGGAACATTTTAGTGACGCTCTTCGCTACATTTTAATGAACACAAACTTTTTCATTGCTGAGAGGCGGTCGTATTTTTATATTAAGGCATGTTAGGGGACCTTTTTGTGTTCTGATCTGACATTCTCAATAGAAGAAAGGCTCGGGAAGGCTTTTTACTCTATTCAATGGAATTGTATTGGACGTAGACTAAGTAAATGTCAAAGGTTAAATTATTTACAAGTTTTTCTTTACACAGCACCGTTCGTGATCCGTTTTTAAATAGTGTTCAAAGATTGGATTTACAAAGTGGGTAAAGTGAAAAAGGTCCTAAGTTTGATTCTTGTAGAGATATAATTATTGTCAAATTAATATAATTATGTGATCATTTATTTAGTTATTACAACTTCTTGATGGTTATGATTTCGGAGCTGGATTTTAAGACCACAGCTTGGGTTTGTATTCGCCAATCCGTATTTGGCAAGCGTGGTGATTAAGCCAGTACTCATCAATGTGATAGAGGATGGAGCCCTGCAGTGGGACATTAAATAGTAAAAATATATCTTATTATTACTGCGATCGAAAAAACCTAAGAAATGAAACCCTATACGTTCGATCGTGCCTCACGAAGTGCTAAGGTATGCTTAAAAACTTTACTGTAGCAAACTGCTGATCTCTTAATGGCTCATTATAAAGACAATGTGTCCAGAGAATGCCTTTGAGTAAAGAATCTAGTTGACATTTAATGAGTTGAGGAGCGCAACTAGATAATGCTGCAGGCAAAAAGAGCATTAAAAACTAGAGGAATAAGACTGGATTTACAAATTAAAAGATAATATTCCGGTCGTCGGACGAAGCATAAAATTTCCTGAATGAGATAACAAGATGGCATGGCAGATTAAACCATTTAAATACTTTTTATGATAGAGCCATGCTTCAAAATATGGTTCCTGTCGAAATGAGCCCACTCGACAGGAAAAATATTACTGTCATCAAGATCTCCTCAGAAAACATTAATGTAAGAGAGAGAGAGAGAGAGAGACAGCCGGAGGCCAAACACGTCTTTCCATTTCTCCTACCTCCTTCCCATCTTCTTTCCTCATAGCCCTCACCTATCCCCTACTTCCATTATATTCTATCAAAGGCGGGCAACGCATCTTAAAACTAGTCTCAGATGTCCATGGGCATTAGTGATCACTTTAGATGTAACACTTGCCCATTTGCCTCACATTTTCATAAAAAGGCCATAAGTGGAGCTCAAGTCTTGGAGGGGATGGTTCTCGATCAACGAGGGTAATTTTGTTCTTGTGTCGGCAAGGCCACGCCACAAACTCTCAAGTCATACTTCCAGTCCAGGTAGGGAATGTACACCACACCTAGAACTCTACAGTAGATATTCCAACACTAAGTTATCCAAAAGAGATGATATTAAGTAAAGCATATCTCAGCTCCAATACAATCCTTTAACAACTTCATCCCGTATCGATGCGATCCGGAATTCCGTTCACTGCCGGAGGGTGAATTCGCTTGATCGTATCGCAAATAATGTTGCCGCGATTTTTCATCTATTAAATATTGTATCGATTTGTTTCCAAGCTGGTCGTAAAGCCTTTTCAAAGACCAAGTCTAGGTTTCCTAAAACATCACTGGTGAAATTAATTAAATCTTTCTTAGAGAGTTTTATCCCGATATAGGTAGTTTGCACGCCTGGACCTTTTCACAAAATTTTTAGTGTTAGTCTTTATCTGATCCAAATTACTTTTAATGCAATTTGAAACAGATAAAGACTAAACAATCGAAAGGGGGATAGGCTACTTTTGATTCCAGGATAACACTGAATTTCCCATGGCATAACAGAAATAGAATCCCCCACGGGCAAAGCCACGGGTAGAATCCGGAAGCTAGTAAAATTATCTTTATTGATTTATTTTTTATGTCAGAGGTGGCCAACGAGCCAGCGGGTCGCCTGATGGTAAGTAATCACCGCTGCCCATGGACATCTGCAACACCAGAGGGATCGCTGATGCGTTGCTGGCCTATGGGGGTATGGGGGGTGTGGGCCTCCGGCACTCTCACAAACCAGACGAAACACTAATAGTTGTCATTATTGTTTCACGCTGGTGTTATGTGAGAGGGTGGTACTACCCCGGACGAGCCGGCCCATTCGTACTGTAAAACAGCATGGCTCTACCACTACTATTATACTCGTATATCGCTTTTTGGCGCTCATATAATCAAATTTTATATCGCAGCCTGATAGTCTTAAATCACATATATCATGAAGTTGGTACGTTAACTCAATTATGTTAGACTTTGTGTATATAACAAGATTTTACAAACTAATTATTTGTTTCTAATAAGCTGCTTCCCACGAGACCTTAAGCGTGTATAAATTCTTAGAGTTTACTAAACCAACTTCCCCATAAACTTTCGCCACCAATTTCACCCCTATAAAGAAACACATAGAAACACGGTAGAGTTTATTTGTATGAAATAGACAAGTGTCTATGACCTTAAACATCTATACTCCATTAGGAAATCAATTAGTTTTCCTATTCCTATTTTAAATACTGGTTCATTTTAAAATTTTGAACCTACTTACCTACCTAATTGTTCATTTATGTTTTCAAACGTGATTTATTAATAAATAACAAATTAGAAGAAAACTCACCTCATGAGTGAGACTACAGTCGGCTCTGAGAGTTTTCGCACGCAACAAAGAAGAAAACTGGAAAATAGGTAATAGAAATTAGATAAAATTATGGATACTTTAAGTTTTAGTTTAAGTTTACCGAAATAATAATAAAGAAGTGTTATTCTATGTGAAATTAAATGACACCTTCAAATTGTGGTTTCGTATCGTATTATAATTATGAACTCCTATTTTATTAATGAAAAATAGTTACACATGATTTAGGCTAAAGATTTATCTCTAACAAAATAACGGAAACGCCAGTCAAATTATATAATCAAAATCAAAATCAAATCAAAATATTATTCTTTATTCATGTAAACTTGTATCAAGTATTTATGAATCGTCGATTACAGTGTGACTCTACCACCGGCTTCGGAATTATTACACACCATATTCCCAAAACAATACAAATTAGGTAGTTATCATTATTTAAATTAGCTAGGTACCGAAGAGACTTACCAGCACATGAAAGAAAAAAATAACCGCGATGCGAATTATATACTTTGTCTTACCTTTCCTTCCACCAAAAACAGAATGGCAATAAAACTAACATTTAGTTCTACTTTAACTTCCATGCGATGTTTCATCTACAAAACGAACGCATTCATGTCGAAAAATTCAAATTTTCAAAAAAGGAACACAGCGCAAATGCAAAAACAGTCGAACGAAATTTTCCGCCGAAAAAAGTAATAAGTATTTGTAATCGCACGAAACGGAATCTGCAATTCGTGTAGGTAACGGAACGCGTCGCAGCAATGGCCGCGTAACCTATCGATCCGGCCAGTCAGTCGGCGCTCGGCCCAGCTGCGCCACGGTTGTGCACGTACCGTCGCCACGTAACCTCGCTTATCCCTCGTTTTTGACCACATCTTCCCGTCTACCCTTCAATCGGTAAGTACCTTACAACATACACACACCTTTTTAACATCTTTACACACTCCCACTTAATCACATCATCATTTAGCGGAACAGAAACATAACAACAATTAGAGCCATATTTCCTGGCTTCGTTGAATTCTGACGTTTCTGAAGGCGCATTATCGTACTATTTCGTGTATCTGCGGGTATGAGTTAACTCCGTAGGTTAAAGCTAATTAGATTAAGTGTTTTGGTATATTTTTACGCTAGTAGGTATTTAATGCAGGCGTTACACAAAACTTTCCGTAGTACCTATTTCAATAACAACTCTATGCAAATTTTGTGCGAAATTATCAACAACGGTAATACATAATACTTTTATTGGATTATTTTTCAACGCAATGCAAAGCCTAATAGATATTCTCATGTCTATGTATTTATTAGTCATTGTCATTAGGGAAGCCGTATATACTCGTCTGTGAAATAGATTGTGGTGTATAGAGCGGCAGACGACTACCTAAGATTAATAAGATCGCAAACGTTTTGTTTTGTCATCCGAAAAAAGTTATTAGTATGCAGATGTTAGAGGTCAAATTTGCATTGTCTTAGGTATTATGTCATTTTAACACATGGTTTAAAATTAATTTGATAAAAAGGCCAATATTCATAGTGACAAGCAATGTAATTATGACAAACTAGCAATACCCCCGGTTTTGCTCGTGTCAAATTGTTTCTAACAAAAGGTTTTCATCGTGATCTGTGGGACCGGACCACCAGATTTTTAGGGATGAAACTAAGGGTTTCATACCTAAATACCTATGTGATATTAAATGGTTCATCCGTTTTATGTGTATCCACAAGGATACACATAAAACGGAATACACATTCGAAGTAAAATGTAAATAAATTATTACTCATTTACATAGATTCCTACCTAAATTGAAAACTTAAATTACAATCATTGCGTATGATATTTAAATGTTTAAAATGTAATTATTATTGTTTTGAGTTCAATCTACTTATGCTAATTATATACATATTAATTATAATACATAATTATTAATAACATAATATAGATAATAACTCTACCTTAATTATAAAAACATAGGTACCTAATTATTGAAATAAAACTTTATGGCACTCAATTTTACCTGGTTTGTAAAATGAGTTATATACCTACTCGTATTATTTCATTAGTGATCCGGAAATTGATTTTAGCTGACATTTCTTTTCTTTCTTTCTATATTAGGTATCTTCGTTGCTGATACTAGATAATATAAGTATAAATTAGAATATTATATTGCATTATTACCACGGTTGGCAATCACCAACTGTGTTTCAAAGATCTGACACTTTTATCGCGATCCTAGAACTGAACATAGGACTTACGAGACCATGAAAGCGTGTATAATTTTGATTGCAGTGGTAGAGTGTTGTCTTAAGATATTAAGCAAATAATGGTGCCTGTTTCATTCCGGCTACATACAGCGGCTTATCTGCTGAATAACCAACACAAGACATGGAGTGCATATATGAATGTGCAAACACAGATGAATTCTGTTTTCTCTATGTCTCATCAAACAACAATGCATGCATGATTTGGTTCAATTCTATTCGACTACAGTTTTACATGATTCTTAAGCAAGAAGAAAACATCATCACTTACTAAGTTGTAAAAGATTAAGGATATCATGAGTTTCATTACTATTGGATAAGTTCGTGTTAAATTACACGCCTTACAACAGTAATGCCATCTTTTTTTCTTAAATAGATAGAAGATACGGAATCTACCTAGTATTCTGACAGATTGTTTTTCAGAGTCCGAATGTTTAGCTACCACCCCCACAGGTGAAATCTGCCGCCATAACAGCTCTTGCTGTGTTCCGGCAATATTAATGTGGGAGCCAGTACACTTGAAATCTAAAGGTTCGAAGACCAGATGGGCGAACAGTCTGGCAGCACATTGAGCGACGCATCTTAGTGAAGTGTCCCTCAATGGAATAGGCCGCAGTGACCGGTTACCATCAGGTGGGCTGCGTGCCTGCGAGCCAAAAAATAATAATAACAGTGATGCCATCTTTTATTTAAACAGATAAAAGATACAGAATCTAGTAATCTAGCAGATAAGTTATTATGTACTAATTTGACATTAGTAAAACTGGCCCTAAAGGAATTAGAGGCTTTTGTAATACCATTCTATACTGAAGTTTACATTTGACCAATTAATCAAATTGCAGCCATCCTTCTCTTATGTGTGATGTGTCGTATGTTTCTGTCAACTTATCAGTGAAATAGTTCATTGTTTCAATGCAAAATATATGATGAATAGGTTATTCAAAAGTACAATTAATACAACGTATTCGCCTTATTGGGATTGGAAGAATTTTTTATTTTTTTATTTTAGTGCCGTCAGTTTTATCAATTAATCAAAATAGATTAGCACTGAGCCAGGAACATAAACTTAGTATATATAACTAGACTGTGCTCTCGTGGCTAAAAAACGAGCCGAGCGAAACCGTCAAACAGAGCAGCTTGTCCCTTTCTAATAGGGTGACAAAAAGATTTGGATAAGTGAGACAAATTCAAACATGCAATCTGCGGATCTGCCTAATAAATAGTATTTTTAAGTAATTCATGTTAAAATATTTGTGGTTAAAATTTTCCAACTTCTGAGAATGGGTATTATATTTCGAGTTTCTGCGTGTTTCCACTTATTTACACACACGTAAAATAAACATTATATTGTGTTTCAAGAAATAAGCCCTCTAAAGTCAAGCTAATATGTAATAACGTAAAGCTAATATTATGCTAAAATGTTTTTTACCATAGTGATAGAAAAATTGTACATTTTTGGGGGTAAGGGTGAATCATAAAATAAATAATTTAAATATGTGGGACAATTGGATTATTCCCGACTGCCCCTACAAAATCTACCCCAGTCGAAACTTTTTAGTTTCGAAACTAATTTAGGTTCCGTCTATTGTTTGTTTGCCTATTGGTTTGAAGTAAAAAAACAAGTGCAACTTGCAAGCGATTTCCAACCTTATTGTCATTTAAAGTTAAAATTTCAAAAAAAAGACTATATAAATTTATGTTTTTTTCAAATTTAAGAATACGTACATTGAACGAAAAAAAAACAAATATATAATTGTAGATTAATACATTGTAAAAATTACATTAACATACAAGCGTTAAATTAAGTTTTTGGTCAGGCAAAATTGTTGCCCAAAAACATTTCTTATACTGACAATATGAAAGAACGAGGTACGCCTCCGTCCTTGCCATAGACCTAGAATTCATGGTCACTCTAACTATGAATGAACTGTCATTGCGTGTTGGCAATGTGAAAGAAAGAGACAAGCTACCCCGTATTGATATCTTTCTCGTCTCGGATTTGCCTCGCCTAAGGCACAAGCAAATATATACTTTAATGCGTTGGGATAGTGTTCATTTTCTAAAAGGCATTTTTTTGAAGATATCATTCCGGTTACATAGATAATATTAATTCCATGGCCAGGAAATAATATTATCTATGTAAGTCTATGCACTGAGCAAAAAAACTCCGTTCCTGTTATCATGACAGCTGACAAAGTAATGTCAAATAACACTCCACTGCGTAAAAAATACATAAACGTAATAGTTACACAGACAATATTATTTCCATGAAAAAATATACTAAATCTATGCCACTGCGTTACTTTTATCAGGGCGGACGCTTCACAACCGCATGCCGATAATCCCGGATGCGAATGTGGCAATTTGTAAGTTTGCTCATTTTCTTGGGGCCTATGTAAATCGTCCCCACTCCAAATATCTGGGTCAAGGCATGCTGTAGGATTGACCCATTCGTAATCTGGGCCTACGTTAATCCATTTATGTTTCTTTGCATATTTTATACACTGCGGAGTTTTTATTCATATTTATAAGCTCGTAGAATTTATCGCGTGAAATTCGGCATTTAAAATTCTCCGGCACTCTTACAAACCAGACGAAACACAATAGTAGTCACTATTATGTCACGCTGGTGTTATGTGAGAGGGAGGTACTTCCCCGGAAGAGCCAGCCCATTCGTACTGTAAAACAGCATGGCTCTACCACTACTGAGTGAAATGATAGCTGACACACATACTTGTGAACAGTGTCACCTATGTGGAATAAATGGCTTGAACTATTCTTAATTTTTTTCCTGACCCTGGAAAACTATGTGACTTCGTATTCAAATGGAGATTATATTGATAAATTTGAAAAAAATAAAATACAAATAGCACTTGAGAAGAATATCGAATTCTGTATAAGACATTCCGAAGCCGGCGGTAGAGTCATTATGTTGAATTGATGATGATAATAATAATCTAAGATCCATAAACAAGTGCATCTTAGAAGACTACATGAAAAAATAATATTTTGTTTTAAACTTTTATCCTTGATTTTTAACCAAACCATAGTATATAATATAATTATTATGAAGTAAAATAAAAAGGGCAATACTTTATATTACAGTGGTGAAGTCGTGATATCATGGCACTATTCCAAGTGCATCATGTCTGGTAAATAGGTCCGAAATGTGCAGTTGAAATTGTCTACCCTCAGTGCATTACCCTCAAAGCCATGTAGTGCCAAGCCAAATTGCAATATCGATATACTGACAGACATAAATGGAAATCAAAGGCTCGAAGATCAAAGGAATTTAGTGTGAGCAGTGAGCGATGCGTTCAGGCCAAGTGTCGCTCAATGGGACAGGCTAAAGTGGCCGCTTACCAACAGATGGGTATATTCCTGTCTGCCAACTTTACATTATGAAATTTACTCTATTGACTCATCACACAACACCATCGAGTAAAATTACCCAAACCATGGATAAATAGGAATTAATTCTTTTTTGTTAATAAAGACATAATTTAATATACTTTTATATGTATTACAACTAAATGGCCCCTTTTGCGGTTTCACCCACGCGTAATTTCTTTTCAAATATCCCCCTCCCCCCCACATTTCCGGGATAAAAAGTATCCTATGTCACTCGAGGAGGAGGTGTAGCTTTCCATCAGTAAAAGAATTTTTCAGTAGTTTCGAAGCTTATTCAATACAAACAAACAAACAAATCTTTCCTCTTCATAATATTAGTACAGATAATAGAAGTATACCAGCGTAGTAAGATAATACTATTAGTTTCGACAAATGTGGCAAACCTTTCGGTGATTCATTTTTATTTATACAGATTACTTTACCTACGCAAAACTCGATTCCGTACAAACCATATATTCAAACAGTACTCGCATTCATCACACTCCGTAGCTAATTCTAAAATACTTTTGTTTTACGACTTTCGAAAAATTACCAACGTAAAAAGTTGCGGGCTCCAACAAATTTGATCAGCTGTTTTGTAGTAAAATTTTGGACGTGAACTTTGTTTTTCGTTTCTGGAAGTCGTTTAACAAATATTACCAGTGTTGTTTGAAGCTCACTGTTACAAGATTAACAGATGTGTTCTAAAGACTATTGTCAGCATATTACACGTATTCTGAAATAGCCTTCCACGCCGGGATTTTCCTGCATTAATTATATGACTTGATCCCGCAGGAATGTCTCTATTCAGTTTCTTAGTTGTGACGCGAAAGAAGGATTTCCAAAATTAAGTTTATATCTGTACAAAATTTCATGAAAATCGGTTTAGTGATTTAGGCGAGAAAGCTACAGAATTTTTGGTTGATCAGTGGCACAACGTACAATGGAATATTGCATTTAAACTGGAAATATATAAACTTTACTATTTTTTACATAATCTCTAGATTTTCCTCAATTTTGTAAAATGTGTACTATGTGCAGGCCGGATTTGAAACATCTCCTTAGGGTGCTTTTAGTATAGATCGACTCTCGTCGTACCTGTGATATAAGTACTATACTATATAATATTACATTGTATGTTCACCCTAAATAAGCTTATGATCGGATAATATGTCCTAAATAACTACTGACGTACAACATTATTATTATATAGGTAACCAAATCACTATTGTCTCACCTAATGGTAACTGATGAATCTGATGATGTAATAGAATCATACCGGTAGATGTGATTCATAGGTCTACAGATTTATTCACCCGTCAGTCAAGGTCAAGGATAACTGTTAATTATTATGTAGGTACTAGCCTACCGCCCGCGGTTTCACCCGCGTGTTTCTTTTTTCAAATATCCCCCCATTCCCACCACATTTCCGGGATCAAAAGTACCTTATGTTTACCGGGGATAGTGTAGCTTTCCAACAGTGAAAGAATTTTTCAAATCGGTTCAGTAGTTTCGGAGCCTATTCAATACAAACAAACAAATAGGTAGTATAGATAAGAAGTAGGTACCTAGTTTAGTAAGCAATTTTGATTATAGTGTGACTTCGTGGAATCGTATTTTTTAGTCATAATATTAATACTGGTAACATTTGTGACGGTTTTTTGGACACAGCAGATCACCAATTCGAATTTAGCAAGCGAGGCGATTAAGCCAATAGGTACCTATACCTGTCAATGTAGCGATGACTTTATTCCAGTAATAAGGGCCTCTGCCCTTTACTATACTGATACTTTTTATAGGTACTGAGATCTTAAGTAGACAGATGGTGTATCAAATGACACGACTGCTCCTTGAAAGTGGGACGTTAAGCACACCAGCCTGGGCGCTCTGATGGATGGGTGGCTGTGGCCGACGGCCGTCTCGACCTACTTCCAGAATTTATGTCTGCTCTTCATTCGACGGTTTTCGGACGATGGTACCCAAAAAATTTGATTTTTACGGATTTTTTTCTGGCGTTTTCGTTTTGATTGATCATATCACAATCACCAACAATTTTGTCTTCTATTAATATGTCAGAGGTCGTGGGCTCGAACCCCGTACGATAACGTTTGTTTCGGTCTGGGTGTTCCTGTGTATGATACGTTTGTACTAACAGCAAAAAGTAGTGTTTACCCGTTGTAAAATCTATGCTTAGTTTGGGGCTAGATGGCGCTGTGTGAATAATGTCCAAAGGGCTTTTTTTATCCTTTTTTATCTCCAGTCTCTATTCCTTGACGAACTCGGTCCATGTCATTCATCTTGCTTGTAGGTAAAACCGTCTAACTTTTTTTTTGTTGTTTTTTATATTTTTGGTAATCATCCTGTCCTATAAGATGTTGTAGAGAAAGAGGCTTGAGATAAGTGCAACTATGCAACACTTTTACAGAGTTAGAAGTAGGAGGTCATTTTAAGGGAGGCAGGGCAATACCAAACGACTTGTGAACTCTTTAACGGTTTGGACGCGTACAGGAAAGTTCTTTTTAATCATATTTATTTAAGCACATAATTGTGATGCCTTCACTGACTCAAACTTCTCACCCATCTTTATGGAACTCGATGTGTTAGTCAAGTTTAAGGTATTTTAACTTTGTGGCCAAATTATTTTTGTGATGTTCTGATTTTTTTGGATTGTTGGATTATAAATTATGCAGGCTGTTTCAGAGGTGAAATATTTATTTTGTAACTTGATTTACGATTGAATTATTTTGCAGGTCAAAACATTTTTATCCTCTAGCACTTCGATGTGAATGGCTTCTTGAGCAGAAGTGCTGTAACAAACTCAACACCAACAGGCATCCTTTGTTTTTTTCTAATTAAAATTAACCAATAAAAAAATAAAAAGGTCATCATTGAGAAGCTCATTTATTCTTTTTCATAAGTACATAAGTCCCAACTCTTGGTGGCTATTTTCCGGCCTTGCAAAGGTTGATGAAATCAATACACTTACACAGTGAAACACTTCCAACTAAACAACAGCTAAAAGAAACGACAAACAGTCCCCTGTCCGGTGTCGTGTCCCAATTCACTTCCTTTTACAATTCGTCCGCAAACTGTCCTGATTTCTCTCAACGTGTGGCCACCCTCGCCCCAGTGACCTTCACCCGGCGGGAATGCCGCATGCTGTCTCGCTCTAATGTACTGCCCGGGATAGAGATACCGCGAAGAATTATACGACCCTTCTGTAATAAATCGAATACCATTTATAGTTTTTAGTGTCAAGTATCTCGGATAGGGGTTGGGTGTGAAACGTATATTTTAGTGATCTCTTTGAAGCTGGTGAAAAATGTGTGTGTAAAGCTTAATGAACCAGAATCGATTTTCATGGTATAAGTCATTACAAAATTAGTTGCTAATCTGTCTTCATTACCGAATTTCTAGGTATAAGGTTTATGACTAAGAAAATAAAATAAATATTTTTGAATCACTAACGGTTCAGATGTTGGAACGGATTTAAAGATTTTGTTAGCAACTCGAATTAAAAACAAAGGGTTTTCGACTCTCTTGTTAGTTACAAACTGTTTCTATAGCTGGTTGAAACGATCAACATATTACACAGAATATACAGGGTGCATTCTCTGTTCCCTTTTTCTTGACACACAGTGGGACAGCAGTCTGACACGTTTTTTTTATACTAGGTCAGTTGTCAGACAGGCACGCAGCCCACCTGATGGTAAGCGGTTACTGCGGCCTATTCCATTAAGGGACACTTCACATGGAAGCGTCCCTCAATATGCTGCCAGACCGTAGACTCATCTGATCTTCGAGGCTCTGATTTCAAGTGTACTGGCTCCCACATTAATGTTGCCGGAACACAGCCAGAGATGTTATGGCGGCAGATGTCACCTGTGGGGGTGGTAGCTAGCCAGTCGGACTCAGAAAAAGCCCTACCACCAACCAGACCCAAGGCGGGAATCGAACCCACGACCTCCGTGTTTTTATACCCGAGCGGCTTAGCCACTGTTCCACGGAGGCGGTCAAATTTGGATTTGGTGAGAAGTACCACAATAGTTTAGAAGCGCAGGACCAACGGCTTTACCTAATTTCCGTAGTGCGGTCATAATCCTCCCTTAATCATAAATCATTGTCTCCTTTGAATAGACCGTGTACTGGTATTAAGCATTTAGTTGTCAAGCCTTTATCATTCCCAAAAGTTTGCTCGCTCGAATAAAATTAACGACTAAAATTACAACTTTAATTAGTACTTTCCGGTTCAGTTATTAGACATTTCGGACAGAAGAAGCACTCAGATTTTGTCTGAATACATGAAAAACCGAATTATATCTGCTCTACTGCCCCCAAAATAGAAAAAAAACGTGAAAGCCCGGACAAATGACAGTATTATATAAAGGGATCAACTTGAACTGGCACTCACTCTTATCCCAATACAAGTTGTACGCAATATAACATGCTCGGCTAACGTCAAATGATCCTTAATTAAGAACTTTACTGCAGACGAAAATAGACCCAAACAAAATTTGGGTAAGAGTGAGTTTAGCTTGTGGTAAGATTGAGGATAATTCATATCGCGTAATTGTAACAAGTTTGGATTCCCAATTAACACAAGTATATTTAATTTTGATAACGGCTACCGATATAATGGAGTTATATGAGTAATCTTTCGGTTGTAATGTTGTAACATCACGTCTTAAATTTAAAAATTTAAATACTCTATTTTTTTATGTTGGCGTCTTTTGTTTTTCGGGAATGTTACTTTTACAAGAAATCTTAATTAGTTAACTTAACATATTATACAACATTTATCAATACAGTCTCTTCTTTCTCTCGTTTTTAGGTTTTGGAAAAAAAATGACGGACCAGTAGGAAGGCCAAAATCTTCAATGCCCTTTTGCCAATCCCGAAAGGTAAACCTTTCACCAACGAGGCGTTAATCAAAAATATGCGTGACAAAGAGTAATTAAATTTATTCTGGTTATACCTACAGAGGGGAAAAGTGAAAAATGCAGGCATTGAGTTGTTGACCAAAGAGCGACTGGTTTGAGGATCTCATTACCGCGGTACTTATTGCTCTCCCACTACTGCCTTAATTGTGTTCTCTTAATTTGGCGTCTGCTTTTCGTATTAAAATATTACCTCTTTGGGGAGGATAAAATAATAAGTGGAACGCTGAACTGATCCGCTTTTTAAGGACCACCAAGAAACCCAATACATATGTGGAAAGATGACCTTTCATTTACACTGTCAGCCGGACAATAGGCTAGGCAGAAAACCTCTTCATTAGATATTTTAAATCTCTGATGCCTATCAGATTTTTCTGTGTGCGTATTTACCATTAGTTCGATGATGGAAAAGTTCGTGAGGAAACCTGCAAATTTTTTTTATATAGAGGCAGTCAGGATTCAATGGCAGTGTAGCCTTAATATTATTGGTCTGGTTCCTTAGTTTGGAGTTACGGAGGTCTGATTGTACTTGGACATTAATTTATTTTTGGTTTATTGTATATTTAAAGTCCATAGGACTTATATACTTCAAAGATTTTAGACTTGGTATATGCTTCAAATAGATCTTGGATTGGAACTGACAGCAAGAAACGGATTTTACATTACAACAGGAATGTAAATTATAGACACTTTACTAAATATTGGTAATTTATTAGGCGGAACAATAAAGATAATTATTTTACAACATTAAAAATATATACAAAAAAGAACTAAACATAATTATAAATAAAAAATTTGGCCGAGGTCTCCGTCCATGGGAAAAGTACCCAGGACACTAGCAACGTCCAACTTTACTAAATTAACAAACTTAAACGAATAAACTCGCAGCTTATAAAAATCTACGTCTTTATTTCCCTGCTACCTTCCTTTTATGTAGCACTGAAACGAGTATATCCCATATTGATCTGATCCAAGTATCAATACCTAAAGCTAATAGAAGTCTCCTCCAAATACAATTTCCCAGCCCCACTACAGCAGATACTAATGGCTAACAACATACAGGGTGGAATTTTGTAATGCCACCTGAAGGGGAAGTACTCTTAATACTGAAGATAGAAAGTTTTACTCAAAGAAAACATTCCTTTATTTTTGAAAAGAAAAAAACCTGCATTCATAGATTTTTAAAAATTTGCTTGCCGCAACTTTGTAATACCACCTGAAGGGGAAGTACTCTTAATACTGTAGATAGAAAATTTTACTCAAAGAAAACATTCCTTTGTTTTTGAAAAGAAAGATAACTGCATTCAAAGATTTTTAAAAATTCGCTTGCCGCTCCCGGTAATCGAACTGACTAAAATCTGTAAAAGTTGCACCTTGTTCTTTTATTGCATCGATCGTTAGGGACAATTATAAAGATAAAATCTCTCCAACAAAGTTCATAAATTAAATGAAAGGAAAACAATGAAAAAAGTGCTTTAACTTGACCCATTTAATCAATAATTTAGGATTTCATTGTTTTCCTTCCATTAAATTTATGAAGTTTGTTAGAGAGATTTCATCCTTATTATTGACCCTAAAGATCGATGCAATAAAAGTACAGGGTGCAGCTTTTACAGATTTTAGTCGGTTCGATTACCGGGTGCAGCAAGCGAATTTTTAAAAATCTTTGAATGCAGGTTTTTTTCTTTTCAAAAATAAAGGAATGTTTTCTTTGAGTAAAACTTTCTATCTTCAGTATTAAGAGTACTTCCCCTTCAGGTGGCATTACAAAATTCCACCCTGTATATGCGCGGTGAATGTGCCGGGCCAATAGCGTTGTTGACAGAAGCAATTATCGGCCGGGCTGCACTAGACGATCATAGATGCATTCAGGTCGTGGTGACCTATAATGTATGGGCGGAGTGTGGACGACGTAATGTCACCGCCTTATTTACAAAGAGCGGAGAAAACATCGTCTATTTCATTATAGAAATAGGTGAACGAGGAAGACGACACATGTTAAGTGATCACTACTGCTGGACTATACAACGATATTCTTTAGGAAAGTGATGTTTTTTCCGGGGTATAAAGTAGTTTTGCCACTCTCCAGCTAACAAACTATCCTCTTACAAAAAACCACATCTAATTAGTAATCGTTATGATTATAAAAAAAAGACAATAAAAAACACTTATTTTCTGTTATTCCATCAAAATATGAATCCCATTCAAAAATGGCCTTCAAGGCTGGCACCAGCTCGTCCCAATCGGGTGTGAAGGGAAAACTGGGGGAGTTTAGTGGGTAGTGGGACTTAGTCTCGAGCCCCACACACGGCCGCAGGCGTCGCTAGCCTGCAGTTTAAATGCGGTTTAAATGCTTTCTCCTCCGCAAAAGAAAAAAACAATATTAAAAGAAATGGTCATAACATAGTCGGCTCGTTTCAACATTGAATTAATACAATTTCCCTACAATGGGAACTGCTCTATAAATGATTAGCAAAAGCATAGAGCGTGGTGCATACGCCAAACCAATAGCTGTTGACAGAAGCAGCAATTATTCGCCAGTCGCATCGCACAGATGATGTATTGGAAGTTCAGGCCTTGACGGCTTTTAGGGGATTGGTAATATTCGGGATTTTGAGCGTGGTAGAGCCGTGTAGAGCTCTTGTCTTTTAGACGAAATGGACTGGACCGGGGAAGTACCATTCTCTCGTAAAAGAAAACGTGTGAGCTTAGTGGCTTTGCTTTTTGCGCTTCTTTTGGTGAGTGAGAGTGTGGGATGCTCGCCTTCCTCCCATTTACTCAATTAGGTGTAACCTGTACCAAAGCGTCAAACAACGGATTTTCATGTTTTTGTTGTTACATTTTCATGGAGATAAATGATTTAAATAAATCAAAGCTTTCAAATAATATACAAATATACAACAAAAATATTTATTGTTTGTGCCGTGCTTCGATCGAATTTGCGATGTCTGGTGTAACCACCGACTTTTCAACCATCACCAAAAATCACCCGTCAACATTCGGGATTATGCAACTGAATTTATTTATTTTATCTGTGAATATAATTATCGCTCTCTTGTTGCTACACTTAAAAATACTTTCAGTAGCCGACTATTCTAGGTATCTAAATAATAACGAAATAATATCACAATATGCACAATCCAATCGCCAACAAAAACTGTCTCCTAGGCTTTTACGACAAAATCGGCCAACGGGCACAGATTTTTTCAAGATTCAAACTACTTTTTTACAGTATCTCTTTGTTGCGCCTTGAGGCGAATCTTGCGTCACTTGTATCGGGGTGAACGGCGTATTTCGGATTGGAAACGAAAAAAACGAACGGCGTTGGGCTAACAAAACTGATTGGAAATTTCGTTTTTTTTTATATATCTTCTAAACCTTGACATGCAAAAAGTATTTTTATAAATCCTATTGCAGAAAAATAATTACTTATAAGATAAATACGTATGAAAATTAACGGATTAGTTATAAAAAGACATATTTAAACTGAACCTAGTAATGAGAAAAGAGACTTGAGAGATCTATTTTTATATCTATCTACATAATTCCGCCCCAAACTCCGGCCTTTTTCAATCACAATTTCCGTCAACGCGAACAAAACAAGAAGTAAACAAAAAAGATAAATAAAAGTGTACTTTTCTTGTTATTCCTGCGTCCCGGGTACCAGACAGATCAGGGCTCGGGATGGAAGGGACGTTTCAACAACATTCTAGACGTTGTCCTTTATTTAATCAAAACGGCTGAACTTTACAGAATACTAGTAAAAATGGAAGAGAGGAATAGTGCTTTCAATGCTTGTGTTTAAGCTCAGAGATCATGATTTGGATTTGTGGCAGTATCTCTTCAGTGTCTGACTAGTTAGCTAATAAAATTAGGAAACTGGCCCTAACTTCGTGGTGCTGTACCTAAGTCATGCTCATTATGGTCAAATTCTTCCAAAATACGTTTGGGTTTACTGTTTGAAAAAAATTCAGTCACCGTCGGGTGTCTAAAAGTTTGTGGTTTAGGTCCTACGCCTGATCTCTTTTTGGTCGTGTACGACTGTACTGTTTTGTTTATCATTGTTAATCGTTGCCGTCGAAAAAAAAAATAACAATCCCCACTGGTAGGGATTTTTCGGTGGGGATTTTCGGAATAAACCATCTTTACATATAAAATGACGTTCCTTATAAATCAGGTTAGTTTTGCTAATAAAGTAACCTTTATTGTCTTTCGAAAGTAACATAAAAGGTAACATCATTAGAAATCTACACACACCATCCTCAAAGGCCGGGGAAGATAACTCACAAACGGGACACATAATTGGAAGTTTGGAGCAACCTAATTACGCCCGCGACGAATCGGGATGATCTTTATTCCCTTTGAGACGGAAGGAATAACGATTTACGCGTATTTTATTTTAAATGCCTTAGTCCGAGGGGAGTTTAAAAAGCTTGTAAAAAGGAGGTCGAGTGCTGGGTGAAGCGACAGTATGGTTAAGTATGTGTGTGTAGAGTGAGGAGATCGTAGTGTGTGTTTCTTGAGGCCTGTCGTAGAAGTTCAGTTTTTTTTTTGCACTCTCGCACAAAATACGGTTGCTGTATCATGTTTTAGAGAAGTGGAGCATAGTGGATCTTTTTTTTATTGCAATTTGTAACAAGACGAGCAGATCGTACACCTGATGGTAAGCGCCACGTCTGCCCTTAGACAGGTCAGTGCCAAACAGTAACTAAGCAGTTACTGTCTGGCACCGCCCTGCGCCCGCTACACCGAGACGACAGTTATTAGGTCTCATATACCCAGTAATTTCACTAGCTTCAGCGCCCTTTCCCCGAAACACAGAAGTGCTACACGCGGCAGAAACGCTCGACTGGAAAAGCACCTCTACCTTACGGAAAACCACAATCAAGTAGCACTTTAGATACTGCTTGATAGATAGATAGATACTTTTTATTGCGCAAAACACTTTAGGACAAACATGTAACATAAAAAAGCTCAATATAGGTGGACTTATCGCTAATAGCGATCTCTTCCAGTCAACCTTAGGAAAGAGGAAAGTATGAAAAATAGTTTGAACAAAATAAAGGGCAGTGCAAGACACATAAGAAAAAAGAAGAACATTTATTTATATTTGACTCCAGACTCCTCTCATAAATACACATATACTTAGCTGTTTTTCTGTTTGTGAGTAAGGTCTACAGAGTTCAATTGGGGTGGGCATGGTGTTGGCAGCAGGAAGAACCCTTTCTCTATATCAATTTCACGGTCGACGACGCGCCAGTGATGTCTCCTCTGGTGTTATAAACGCCCACGGGCGACATGCCCTTGGTCCGTTTGTTCCCAACGAGTCACACCAAAAACATTTTTAGTCTGGTTCTCGAATCCAGGTTATGAAGGACCAAATCATATAAACCATGGTCTTCAAGCAAACTTCGATTGAATCGGGACAAAGCATACTGAAAAACTTGAAAGAATATTTTAATTTTACGACTCATAAACGTGGCTCCCTAAATCTTGACTTTTGCTATTGAGCAATTATTCTTCCCAGACACTGTATGAACAAGGATTTTGATACTTTACCGTCAAGCGGCGTCTTTAAAATATGACCCGTCTATAAGAGGTCTTGAGGACCCGCCCCACCTTCCTCCATAATGAGTTTGCGGATTATCCTGTATGTGGAGGCTTATTTAAAATTACGGGCCAGATTCCCTCCTTGGAAAGATTACCGTTCAAACGGAAAATTATTTTTACGGCAAGAAATTAGGAGCTATTTTGTGATTTAAAATACTTTGCGGGGATCAAGTAAGCTGCCTGGTATTATCTTGAAATATTATGTAATGAAGATCGGGGATGCTGCAAAAGTTAAGTCTAAGGAGTGATAAAGCTAATAGTGATGGACGGAAGGCTAATGGCCACAAGGTGGACTCCTCACTCTTTGAATGTGTAGGGGAAATCGAGGGAGCTGGTCAATAGCCACAAGGCTGGCACCGGCTCGCCCCAATCGGGTGTGAAAGGGAACTGGGGGAGTTTAGTGGGTAGTGGACGCTATAGTCTCGAGTCCCACACACGGCCACAGGTCTAGCTAGCCTGCGGTTATGGTGCATAAACGCATTCTCCTCTGAAAAAAAAAGGGGAAATCGAGGGAGTTTAGTGGGTATTAAGAGTTGAGTCATAGTGATTGAGTGAGTAAATTTAAAATGTAGAATATACGCGAGTTTTTATCCGTTTAAAGTTGTTTTATTTAGTGGGTATTGACACACTTTAGTCCCGAGTCCCACACACACACACACACACAGTAAATAGGTACACATTTATAGACAACGAAATTTGAACCATGTCGATGGTTCACGCACGTGAAGCGAATCCAATTCACAGCTTACATTTTTTGTCTCATTGTAAGATAAAAATATTGTCACCGTTCAAAATACAGTGCTCCGTGCAGGAAATTACAGACAATTGGGGAACGTAATCTAAATTCGATTACGCACCATTATTTATTTACTTTACCCTGCCTATATTCGTCAGCGTTCCGTATCGCATTATAAACCATAAGCCAATCAATATATCTGATATAACATGGACGGATTGTGAGCAAACAATGGCCCCGCAGCTGTGACGGGGCGATTACATCGCGCATTCGTATTTATAATTTGCTGGTTATTGGTTTTTATTTAATATTTGTCTTATGCTATAGAAATGTAACCATTTTTATGTTATCTGGTAAAACAAACCTGATTGAATAAGAATGTTTTTCATATCGACATTTTGAAAAGCCTTAATCGAGCCCTAGTTAACCTTTTCCACGCCAATGTCTGATATATCAGACAAACCATTTTCGTGCCCACCACGCCAATGTCTGATATATCAGACAAAAAAACATGATCAAAAAACGTTGTATTTTTACTTGCCTGAATGAGTTGAGTATAACCTAATAATTTTTTGGATTTTTTTTTTAATGGTCGTGGCGTGTGGGGCACCATTTTCGGAAAAAAGCGTGGCGGGGAAAGGGTTAAAACATTTAATCCATATACAGCACATCCTGTAAGTAGCACAACAAATTAAAACGGGAATTTAAGAGGTAGGTTAAGCTTCCAAATGTAAAAAAGCATTTTTTCGGAAGAATATGCGTTGAGTCACCGTAACCGCAGGCTAGCTAGACCTGCGGCCGTGTGTGAGGCTCGATACCAGAGCTTTTTATTACCCACTGAACGGTTTCCCCTTTACACCCAAAAGGGACGAGCCGGTGCCCGTCTAGTGGCGTAAAAAATTTAAGGAAAAGCCTGACCAATTTGAATACCTACTGGACACCCTGTACATACCCTTTGCTTCTGTTACCAGTTTAACAGTGTGGCTTATCATCGCTATAATTATTAATACTAATAACCAATAAGTAACATATATAACGATATATAATATGAACGACAACAATGGCCCACATCTGCGGGCGAGATCGCAATGCCCATCCTCACATTCCAGTGATAACACGATATTAGATCATTCCGATTGTACAATACACCGCCGTCTTATTAATTAATTAAGGTGTGGGAAATTCGTACGTCCTTTCACGATTCGTCTAATAGTATATAATAGTGTACCTAATATATAAGATTTAGAACACTTCTTTGTTTGCAGTGGAAACCTGGTAAAATGTTTGTGTGATTACGAATTACATTTTGCTAGGTTGATTTCAACAATGATGACCTTTTTCCTTACGTGAGATGAAAAAAAAAATTGAGTATGTTTCATTATCATTATCCTTTTTGACTTTCGGTTGATGTTGAAAAAAGGAAAGAAAAAACGTTTATTAATAGCAAAGAATTAAATTATCTATATTAAAAGAAAGTGGTGTTAGTGACACTATATAACTCAAGAACGGATGAACCGATTTGGCTAAAAATTGGTGGAGAGGTAGCTTAGAACCAGGAGACGGACATAGGATACTTTGATGGAGGAAGGGGGTATAGTTGAAACGGGAAATTACGCGCGGGTAAAACCGCGAAGGCCCCTCTAGTCTACAATAAAAATGAATCGCCTAATCGCGCATAGATTCAGTACGACTGCATCAAATAGGATGATTATTTCTTTGTTGTGTTATTACAAGGTTTGTAAAACATTATGTTTTACCGGACAGGCAGCTAGTTTAGTGCATATTTTATAATGACTTTACACAAATAAAAAACTCACTGCTTTTAAATAGTGTACTTGTGATGAATCTACCCAACCAATTGTGCCTTATCATTCGTATCTTGGCACAACAACTGGCCTTATTACGTCCAATCCTGCGAGTGATTATTCTTTCATGGCGGAGCATTGTGCCGTTGCGTCACAGCCCGAGAATAACCAAAACCAAGTGAAGAGTAGGGCTGGCAACCTCTTATTATAATAAAAACTTCTTCGACTGGCTAGCTACCCCACAAGTAAATTCTGCCGCCCCATAACAGCTCTCAGTACACTTGAAATCAAAGATTCAAAGATCAGAGCCCACAGTGCGGCAGCACATTGAGCGACTGTCACTGGCTTAGAGTTCCTCAATGGAATAGGCCGCAGTGGCTGCTTACCATCAGGTGGGCTGTGTGCCTGTCTGCCAACTGATTTAGTATAAAAAAAGGAAAAGAGCAATCGGATGAGCCGATGGTAAGTGATGACTATAGCCCATAGACTTTTGTAACACCAGAGAAGGTTTATACGTTTTTTTCTTGAAAGTTAGGTTATATTTTATCGGAAGCAGTGATGAAGTTTATTCATTCCAAAGCTTGGGTGTGCGTGGCAAAAAATGTCGAAAGAAGCGTGCAGTTAGGCAAACAGTTGTAGCCAACTTGACTCTTTGAAATCTCTCCCTTATTTATTTTTTTGCATTCATAATATTAAATTAGAAGAGCCATTTGGTGTAATGGTCGAGAAGTCGGCTATTACACCAAAGGTCGCGGGTTCGATCCCCGCATGGTACAAACATTTGTGTGCATGAACATGTCTGTTTGTATCGGTCTGGGTGTTTCTATGTATAATATGTATGTATTTACAAAAAAAATATATATATAAGTAATGTTTATCCGTTGTCTGGCACCCATAGCATAAGCTAATGCTTAGTTTGGGGCTAGATGGCGCTGTGTGAATAATGTCCCATAATATTTATTTATTTATTTATTATTTATTTATTATTTATTTATTATTTATTTAAATTATATAAGTCGAAGCCTCAATTCATTAAAGTTTTAATTAATTCATTGTTACATTTGGTATTAATCAGATTTATGCGCTAAAAGTTCTTCGAGTTTCCACCTCACCCAAACCAAACATACATACATTTAAGTAATATTTGTGTTAGTTCTGCGAATCGGATGCTAATATTTGAATATGTATTTGTGTTTTACTAATTGATTTACTTGGCATAAATGCTGAACTTAATTGAAAGTCTGTTGGTATGAGCGATTATTTAATATTATCTAATAATTACGATCCCTGTGTAAAGGGCAGGGCCGGGCCAACCAAACCAAACCGGGCTAATCAAAAGTATTATTTACTGGAGCTTAATTACTAAAATTAAACCATCGCCAAAATAATGGGCATTAGCTCAATAATCACGCTTAATAATCTGTGTACAAAGTGGGTTTACAAATGTATCCAAGTTAGACTATATAACGTCTCGTTGTTTTGTGGTCATGATCTGTTGGGTTCAATTTCATAGTCAGGCTAACTTTGTGTCGGTTTTTACAACACAATCTACATTTCGAAAGCGTGTTGATGACATCCTACTAATATTATAAATGCGAAAGTCTGGATGTTTGGATGTTTAGATGTTTGGATGTTTGTTCCTCAATCACGCCTAAACGACTGAACGGATTTAGATGAAATTTGGCACACGTATAGTTTATAACCCGGAATAGGACATAGGCTATAAAATTCCTACGGGAAACGTCTCATTCCCGCGGGATATCAATTTTGAAACTACTGAACCGATTTGAATAATTCTTTCACTGTTGGAAAGCTACACTATCCCCGGTGAACATAGGGTACTTTTGATCCTGGAAATGTGGGGGGAAGGGGGGATATTTGAAAAAAGGGTTTACGCGCGGGTGAAACCGCGGGCGGAAGGCTAGTAATAAATAGTTCCTGCAGGACGATACGACCAAAAGTCGAAAGCTGCGACTCACTTGACTTGAAGCCCGTGAGCTCGTACTATTTACCGAAACATTTTAAGAGAAAAAATGACACAAAAATAATAATAATAATACCGTTTATTTTAGGCAGCTGAATTAAAAATTACAGGCACATATTGTAAATACCCGTCATTTTAACGATAACTTATTTTAAAGATAGAGTAGAAATTACTAAAACCTCCGACAAAGAGGGCTTACGATTTAAATTGGATCCTTAAAGTATCCATTGTATATCCTTTAGCCCCTAAATTGCATGCAATAGGTAGTAAAATGTCATAATTAAATTGAGTATCGTATTAAAAATGGATCCCTGACTTGTCTTTCTCCGCTGCAAGTTTAAATTGCATATTAAAACTTGTATCGTGAAAAAACTCTGCAAAGAATGAGATTATGCGAATGACAGTTCACTTGCTTTAAATTTTTTTTTATTATATTTGTGATGAACCGACAAATTTAGTTTTTAAGTTTATTCTAAGTTTTAGTGTTAAGCATTGTGATAACGTCAGTTTTTTATAATTTTAAAAATGAATAACTTAATTAAAGTTAGGTTTAATTAAAATGATCTCGCTGAAAAATATATTACTTTACTTAATTAACTTTATCTCATTCTTTTGCTTGCGCAATGCTTCTAAAGTAATCGAAATTGTCGGTAATCACCTTCTGTCTACAAGAATTTAAAATTGAGGCTGTGGTCTACCTTCAGCTTGTAATGCAAAGAAGAAGCTAATTCTATCCCAGTCTGCTGTGAAACTGTTTATGGCTGTTTACACCACACTGTTTTTTACTTTTATGCACAGAAGTTGCAAACACACTGAGCAGCCCTACTGGCAGCAAAAAGGGTCATGATGAATGTTTGAGCGGGCTGAATTATTCCGCGCTCGCTGCTGACGCTACTGCAGCAAAGGCCATGCCCTCTGAACAGATATATGTACTTAGAAAGTAGAGAAAATGCAATTTGGATCTTAGAATTACAATAATAAAAAATATTGAAATTTAAGCCAGGGTAGTCGTTCTTGGGCTGGTCAATAGCCACAAGGCTGGCACCGGCTCGTCCCAATCGGGTGTGAAGGAGAAACCGGGGGAGTTTAGTGGGTAGAACGCATTTTCCACCGGAAAAAAAGCAGTGCGGTTAAACTATTTCTTTCTCTTAGCGTCTTATCTCGAATTAGCCAGGGTAAAGGAACAGGATTTGGCAGGTGAAATGAAACAGGGAAACCAGAATTGGATCATGGCTACATAACTATTTGACTCTACGGGTTTTTTCATAAATTTTTCGTTCCCGCCGAGCTACAGGTAAATACACACATAGAAAAATCGATAGGCCAAGATTTTTAATATTGACTTCACGGACGTTTTATACCATTCGGTTACCACAGCTCTATATAATTGATAAACTATTGGACGCTATTATCACGTCAAAAAAAATGCAAAACTTGCTAAGAACAATGGGCCCAAAAAATTTAAGTTAATGTGCAGAGATGAGATGTATTCTATGTGAAAGACCACACACACAGCATCAACTTTTATTATGATGACACCATAATCGGTCCCAGGGGGAAAAAGTTATCGTTCATAATAATTTATTATTTTTATATGAAAATAAATACCATAATAACATAATAAACATATTTTTTTCACTAGGACCAATTTTGTCGACGCCATAATAAAAGTTGAAGGTGTTTATTGGATCTACTTCGTAGGCTATGTCCCAAATCTGCACAAAAATTTTTTTTTTTGGGCCCAGTTTTTTGCATTGTCCTTTGTAAGAAAAATCACCCAGTTACGACACGCAAAAAAATATTAGGGCAGCCACTCACCAAGATAAGAAGATAAGGAGAATTAATTACACTATTGTTGTCAGTGCGAGGAGTTAGGGCCGGGGAGCGGAATTCATCCGTCGCTTCGGCGCGACTTAAGGCTGGGTTGCGACGTGTGCAGATATCCCCCTACCCCCACTCACGGCAGGGGCAGGGCTGGCAAAGTATGGTTAAAATGTAGAAGAATATTGTCAATATGTTTTTTCCTTTCATTAAAACAAAGTGTGCAGGAGCATTTGCGAGTCAGATTGACGCTGTCATAATGCATTAGACGTCTCTGTTTTCTTATAATAGCTCAGTACATTGGCTCTATTTAGCCTGATTGTACACAAAAGGGGAGCCCGAATAACCATGAAAACGGATGCAACACCAAGGCGCTATCTGTTAGTACCGAAGTACCTACTGGCCCGCAAGGTGCTTCTTCGCGCTTCACATTCTCTATCATGCATGGCCTTTAATGCGCATTATTTTATAATTGAAACCTAATTACAACTTATTAAAATAAAACAACTTTAAACGGATGAAAACTCGCGTATAATCTACATTTTGAAATTTATTTTAATGAGTAGTAACCGTGTAAATATTAGAAATCATTATCTAATTACAACTTACTTGTGAATAAAATTACGAAAAAATTATCAGTAAAAATGCAACAAACTATTTGGTCCTTCGAGCCAGATTAATAATTAGAACTTTCACGTGTATAATAATTAACTTGATAAAGTGAAGTTCATAATAGAGTCGCTTATTGTATCGCTTTTTGTATTACATGTCAACCCTATTAACTCGTTGTCGAGCTTAGTTTATTTATTTATTTATTTATTTTTATTTGGGATAATTAACAGCATACACAATACACCTTATTATCTAATCTTACAAAATCATACATTATTATAAAATTGCTCATTGCGATGCCCACACCATTATCCTCCTATTAACAATTTGTGTTACTCATTACTATACATCGTTATCGCGCGGGCATCTTCGGGGCGACGCGTGGATACTAACGAATAGGGTTGCCACGCATGGATCTTTTTTTTTTAATTATATTTGACCAACAAAAATATCGATTTTTAAATCGATATTATGAATTGAATCTATTTATAATCCTAAATCGACCACTGACACAACAATGTTACCTTACGATTTTTTTCGGTTTCGATAACATAACCAATTTTATGAAAATGTTATTTTTATCCTAATTACTCATTTATAGCTGTATGATGTCAATTTCTGACTTACTGGACTGAATCAACCCTCAGAGAAAGTGTTGCTAACTTAAACAACGCTTCTACACTACTTTGTCCCAATTTTGAATACAATATCAAAATAGAAATAATATTCTATTTATCCTCATAAGGTATTTATCCTCATAAGGAATATACATAACATGAAAGGCTTTAATTTAAAGAATAAAAAAACATGCAAATATTCTAATACTCGTTATATACGTGTGACAGCCCTTCGGTCATCTATGCGTCGCCCCCAAACTGCCCGCGCGATAACGATGTATACTCATTACTAACTTATATTATAATATGAAATCGATATTAACTATGACTTTTGTCAAAATAACCTAACAAGCCCGCCACGACAGCCACCGGTGATACAGGAAACCAGACCCTATTCAACGGTAAGAAGGCTCAAAATTGATCAGGCACAGCAGCATAGATATGTATGTTGCCATGGAATTAAAGGGCGACTCGCAAACACACCGGGTGCAGCCATCGCGAACCTGCCAGACTAGTTAAAATCTTTGGGATTATTCTACAAGAATGCGCTTTCGTTTACTTCTCACGCAATTTATGTTAAAACTTTTTCATAGCATTGATTGATTAAATAAAAGTTTTTTTAATATTTAGAACATTTTAGGTGTAGTTGGCAGACAGACACGCAGCTCACCTGATGGTAAGCGGCCACTGCGCCCTGTTCCATTGAGGGACGCTTCACCTGGAAGCGTCGCTCAATATGCTGCCAGACTGTAGGCTCATCTGATCTTCGAGCCTCTGATTTCAAGTGTACTGGCTCCCACATTAATATTTTTTTTACCTGCCCTGTTCCCACATTAATATTGCTTGTGTTAATTAGTGCTACTTGAGTAGTTTTTGAGGAAGTGAAGCCAATTAGATGTTGATAGGTTATATTAGAGCTGCTACCATAATAATATTACGATTAATATGGCTGGCGTTAGAACTAGGGTAGTAGAACTAATCAAAACATAGGGCACGAAAACTACCTAACACTTTAGAGTCATCATCACTGAATACTGACAAACTTCATCCTCATAATATGATCTTCAACCATTACTGTACTGGTTCGTACATTAATCTTTGGTACACATTTGCATATGTATAACCCATTAGCAAACGGAGCGTTAGAATCAGCCTAGGTGAAGTAACGATATGCGCAAATTGCCTGACAATTGTTGCAAACTAAGAGCTGTGAATTGCTTTAAAGCATGTAATTGGCTGTCAGTAGTATAAAGATCTAATGATGATATTAAGTTTGCTGTTTTTATAAATCATTTTGTTATGTAGTTAACTTAATTGCAATGGTTTTTTTATGCTTTGAACTTTCACTTGCCACTTTGTCTGAGAGCATTTTAGGTTTAGTCTTCATACCAGGATATCAAAACATTAATATTCAGATTCTAAAGTACTTAAATGTGTACGAACTTTCATCTAAATCCATTCAGTAGTGTTTAAGTGAAAGAGTAACAAACATTCACCCATCCTTACAAATGCTCTCTCTAAGATTAGCAGAATAATATTCACTAATAACTAAAAGGGTATCAACACTTCAACAGCTGTACTAATGCTCGCTCCCAGCTTTTTTTATTTGTCAACGGATCGCACAAAGCTCGCTTCGCCCAAAATTCCCCCCAAAAGCTCGCTTCGCAATCCACCTGCATGTTCATCCCGTGACATACGGCGGATGAGCGAGGCTCTCTTGTCGAATAATTTCTGGGCTTTCGTTAAAGCTCGCTCGAAGCTTGCGGTGTAATGTTTGCTCTAAATAACGCGAGATAGAGAAAAATTGCTCTTTTGCTTGCCTTTTCCAGTTAGAAGTTTTGGTTTATCATTTTACCTCGCTAAAACAAGTATTGCACAGCTCGGTGGTGAGGAAAATGTCGTGAGGGAACTTGCATTAGATAACACTGCCGGTAAGCATGGTTCGATCTGGTTGTTCATTTGCTCCTAGCCACCTTTTTTTTTTTTTCGCGGGAAATGCTTTACGCATCATAACCCCGTCGGACGGACAGAGCCGTGTGTGGGGCTCCCAGCGCCCTAAAAGGACGCTGCTCCTGGACTAGCTTTAAAGATCCAGGGGTTTACCCACTAAACCCCGCGGTACTCTCTCTTCGCCTTGTTGGGGGGCCACGGGTATCAGCAAAGCTCTAGCTTCAAACTAGTGTAAGAGTTTATCAATATACAAATACCTAAATATTTTTAAACAACAGAACAAACAAAAATGATTTCTTTTTTATTGAAGTCGGGTTTTATTTTTGTTCAAAATAGGTACGCCGGTAGTAGAGTTATGAAGTAACCCAAATAAAAAAACTATACAGTCGAATTTAAAACCTCTTCCCTTTTTTCAATTGGTTAAAAATATTACAAACTAGCTGACCTGGTGAACTTGGTATCGCTTACTTTAGTAGTTTTCTCGCCCCCCCGATGGGCCATCACCTTGTCGCGGTGGGGGGGCTTAGTAGCCGGGTGGGCTCCGGTGAACTAAGAGTGGCCAAGTAGGCGGACCGACAGGTCTGCCTGCGACATGAGGGGAGCGGACAGTATCCATTACTGTCTGCTCAGCGCGCCCTCGGGCGCGAGGTGGGGGCCGCGGTGCGCAACCGGTTGGAGGGGGCCGGTGTTACGTTGGCGTTCCCCCCTGCGCATCGGCGGCCCAAGCGGGGCCACACCGCAGGTTGTGGCATGGCGGAGGTACAGGGGGCCAGTAGGCCCCCCGTGTCGGGCGGTAGCTGCCAAGTGCTGCTCCCCACCCTCCAAAGCGGAGGGTGCGAGGGATCCGCTGGTAGTGTCACAGATGCAAGGCTATGCCGATTCCTGTGACACTACCATTAAGGCGCCTGTTGGGCACTGTGGGGTTTAGTGGGTATATCTACCCCTCGAGTAGGAGAGTCCCACATAACCCTCTGACGGGTGGTGTTGTCGCTTCTCACCAGCACCACCTGGCCGAGGGTATGCGTAACGCATACCCCACAATAAAAAAATAAAAAAAGTAGTTTCCTCGCAATTTTTCCATTTTCTCATCGTTTAATCCTTTCCTGGACTTCCTCGAATATTTAAAGACTAAAATTAGTCAAATCGTTTTAGCTGTTTTCGAGTTTTGGCGAGACTCACAAACAGCAAATCATTTTTATTTATAAAGATATTAGATAGATTACGTAAAGGTATTTCGCGCAATATTCTAGCCCTGATAATTATCTAATTTTGTAATATTAAAGTAAAATCTTCCGATTGAACCTATGATGAGGCGGAGATATATTAACACGCTGGGCACGGGTGAAGGCGTAGCTGCGGTAATTAACCCTCATTAGGGCGGTCAATGCGATCGATTGCTGGCGGTCGCACCGGGACGACGGCGTTGTAGGGTTTCTTGCATCCGAGAGAATATGTAACGGTTATAGAATCACTTTGTCGCTGTCAGTAATTTTTTTTAAAAAACAGACTGACGACAACAACGTAAGATTGCAAATCAGCGAAAAGTGCACGGGTAAACATTGGCATCGAGACGAGACTCGCACGTCACTGAGTCAGCCAATCAGATATTCGATCCTGCGTCGCGCTAGTAGAGTTATTCTCTCGGCTAGCATATTAAACAACACCCCAAGACGGTACATTGGGCCGCGGTCCCCGAGCACAGACACCTAGCTTGGAGGAAGATCTTCCCTATTCGTTGACGTCATGATACGTGACGTTCATACGTTAAAGATAAAATAATAAAAGACGTCTCCAATCTACATATCGAATCTCGACCTTTTTCTCAGTCTCAAACAAAAAAAATGTTGGAATGTGCGTGCGGCAACGCATAGATACTATTGGTGAACACATACAAGCTGCGCGCGGTGGGTTTGTACGAAGATAACGTACTGTGTACTCTTTTTACTATAAATATACATATTTAAGCTATTTGCTTGTCAGCAAAATACCCGTGTAATACGCACAAATAAAATATAAATTTTCCAGCAGAAAGTATTTGTATTAATTTTAATTATAATATTATGATCGCATTGTATAACACTTTCCAGTGTTTCATAGAATTAAATTAATTTGTCACACACAAAAAGCAATGTTTGAAATGTGCTCGGTGTAATTAATACAGGTTCAATCAACTGAATCAAAAAGCATTCATCATAAATATGTAAAACAATTTCCATCTCAATTGTTTTATAATTTTAGTGCCAGTTTCACAATTGGCTGATAAATTCCTGATGTGTCAATAAACGCATATTATTTCAACATTTGGTAGGTGGTAGGGCTTTTTCAGAGTCCGACTGGCTAGCTACCACCACCACAAGTGAAATCTGCGGCCATAATAGCTCTGGCTGTGTCCCGGCGACATTAATGTGGGAGCCAGTACACTTTTTTCTTTGTTTTTTTTTTAAATATTGGACTGGGAGCCAGTACACTATTTTCTTTGTTTTTTTTTTAATATTGGACAACATCACATACTTACATTGATCTGACCCACAAGTAAGTAGCGTAAGCACTTGTGTTATGGGTATCAGAAACAACGAAGGTAACACAAATATACACTTAAGTACAAATAAACATCCAGACACAGAACAAACACAAATGTTCATCACATAAGTGTTTGTCCTGGGTGGAATTCGAAACCACGACCCCTGGCGCATAGGGCAGGGTCACTACCAAATGCGCCATCGGGCCAGTCAAACTTGAAATCAAAGGCTCGTAGATCAGATGCGAGTGCAGTCTGGCAGCACATTGAGCGACGCTGGTGAAGTGTCCCTCAATGGAGTAGGCCGCAGTGACCGCTTACGTGGTATCAAAAAATACCTAGTGTCAATTTATTCTGTGCTAGTGTAGTAAAGCAAATTCGAAGAGATACACAACAACATAGATAATAGTACCCAGTGTCCACACTGTTAATCTCTCTGTCCCCCAGTAAGACAAAGCCCTTAGATTGAGGTCAATCGAGACGCAATATACAGGGTGTTGCCTTTGTCAGTATTCCGTGTTATGTTGATTAATGACTCCACATCGGGTTATGTAATGCTAATCATTAATACTCGATTAACTTATGTTTGTATGGGGATAAATGGAGTGCCAAGTATTTGGCATTGCTGTTGTATTAATAATTAATAATTAACTAGTGTTATAAAAAGATTGGCGGCGGTGATTGCTTACCATCAGGTGCCTTCTCCCTCTTACATAATAAAAAATAAATGATAATGATATTCAGTATTATTTTGGATAAGATGTCCCTTGATTAACCAATGATTAGCGAATTCTTTCCTTTTTTTTAAGGGCCGGTAGGTAACTCATCGTGTCACAGTGTAACTGGTTGGGTTTTTTTTTTACAAAGATGTCCCAACGCGTCACAATGTTACTCGTTTTAGTGTGACTCTTTGGAAACAAAACGGATCTATGGGGAGCGGTGATCACTTACAGTCTGTTCCACATAAGTTGTCCTTTAGCCGCTATATTGGTAGTATTGTTTTTCAATACATTCAATCTGTTTTTTGACAGCTTTACAAAGCGTAGGCAATGCTGCCAATATAGCGGCTAAAGGACAACTTAAGTGGAACGGGCTGTAACATCAGGTGGCACTTGTTAGTTTGCATTTCTTTTACATAAAAAGGAATTGTATTTGATATCCGATATAATATAAATTATCAGGAAATTATCTGAAGGAAACTAGGCCCTCATATTATATACAATTTAAAATAAATTTTTTTTATTATAAATTTTTAATTTAGTGTTTGAAAAATGTTTTGGGCGGACCAAAACATTTTTTAAAGAACGGCTGTCGGCTTCTATCATACTCAGAATACTTCTGACAAGAGCAAAGTACAATATTATTACACTGTAGCCGACTTGCGAATTATGTGTTTTTCTAATAATGCAAAGGCAAGCAACTCGTGCCAGATGCCAGCTTAAACTTGTCACATAAAAGGAGTCTGAATATCGAAATCCACAGAGTTCTCGACTCAAGAGAAAACATGACGTTTCAATGACGTTCAGCTCCGCAAAATTCCGCGATTCGTTTAAGATACCGTACGTTTGCATATGGAATTTTAGTTGGGAATAGACACATTGGAGATAACGCCTCGCTTCGGATATTGCGTGAGACAAACTCAATCTCCCAAAAATTGAGTTTATTGGGAAGAGATCGTGGTTGGCAAAACGATATCGGGAGCCTTGACCTGTTTAGCTGATACAGATGTTTCTTCTTACTGACATCATTTTTAAGGTAAGAACAATATTTCCTATAATTTATTTCGAAAAGCGACGCTTATGATGAAGTGTCCCTCAATGGAATAGGCCGCGGTGACCGCTTACCATCAGGTGGGCTGCGTGCATTGATAGTGTATTTAAAAAAGAGGTAGATATACCATCCTTTGACGCACGGCGATTAGAATTTGATCCGTCGAGATATACTAAATCTATGTGCTTCACCAACCGTTGGCATTATGCGTCTAAAATGATTTGTGTCAATTAACACAATATGAGCGGAGCATTTTTCGAGCGCTAGTGCCGTATCTACCTCTTTTTTAAATACACTATCAATGGCTGCGTGTCTGTCTGCCAACTGATGTGGTATAAAAAAAAAATCCTATGCAACTCTCAAATTCCGCTTTAGGCATATTATGTCTATTTAATACGAGCTGTCCGCCCTGACTTTTCACGGGGGTAAAAAAATTAAATACCTTGCTCTGATAGCGACAAAAATAATATTGTTTGTTCGTAAAACATTTATAATATTTGGGCGATTAATCTTTACTTATACGTTAATATTCATTCAATTACATAAATGTACATTATACCTATTTATGAAACAATAAAAATATTAATAGTTTTTCTAATCTCAATCATAATTATTACACCCAAAACTGAGACGTCTAGAAATTAAAATCAATTCTTCATCGAGACGCAAGCAAAAAGAAGAATGAATAGCAAAAATGTATAGTGTATGCAGAGACTGAACACTAAATGTTTATGATCAACAAAGTCTGCTAAAACAGATTATAACAAGATTTTTCTGGCTTCCTGCCAAGTTTGCTAGACTGAGGTCGATTGACGAAGGCGAACACTCAAAGAATATTATGTAGGACATTATGGTCTAAGTTTCGAAGTATTAAACTTAACGATACTTTGCTGCCTTTGATAAAAAAATGTCTACCTAACCAAGGACGTACATACAATGCCATCTAGCCCCTAATTAAGCAAAGTTTGTAATATAAAAACTAGAGAAACCGTCAGAAAAATAAACTTAAATATTTGTTTTCAAAATGTAAAAAAGAAATACGAAAAGTTTGGTAGAGTCATGCTGCAGACTTTTCGTGTATTTTATTCGAAATGAGCGACTTGACCGGGGCAGTAGGTATCGTTACCGGCAAAGTTCTTCACCATCGGTCGACGGAGTGGGGGAAATTTCGCGCATGTGCACTTGCGCATGACCAACAGCGCGCGCTATTGGTGAGGTATGCTTCTGACCAATAGCGCGCAGGCATGTCAAAATTCGTGTTCTGCGCAATCCCTACCCGATAGTTAAGAAGTTTGCCGAGGCCTGTACCACTCTCTCACAAAGGATCGATGTGTTAGTAGTAGCTTTGTTATTTAGTATTTACAAAAATGAAGCATGCAAATAAATGCTTTACCAGATATCTAGTGCCCTTAGCACAATCTTTGCTTAGTTTTGTAACTAGATAACGGTTTGAAAACAATATAGTTGGTATAAATATGTATACATACATAATATTATCTATACCAATATTATAAAGAGGAAAGATTTGCTTGCTTGTTTGTTTGTATTGAATAGGCTCCGAAACTATGTACTAAAGAGATTTTAAAAATACTTCACCGTTGGAAACCTACACTATCTATGGGTGACATAGGGTACTTTTGATCCCAGAAATATGGATTATTCCCGACTGCCCCTACCAAATCTGCCCCCAGTAGGGGTAGTCGAAACTTTTTAGTCGCATATGCCCCTACTGGGGGCAGACGGAACTAGTTTAGGTTCCGTCTGCATTCATTTGTTTTCCGAAATTTTCAAACATTTTGTCTTTTTTTTTTTACTTCAAATGTAAATTAAATACATAGCTCTTTAGATATTTGCATTTAATGGTAACTGGACAGCTACTCTTCAAATCGTCGCGCGTCGTCGCGTCTTGTCGCGCAAAAAAAACTCCCAAAAAAAAAAACAAAAAAAAAACTACCTAAAAACACTGAAAAGCAAAAAATAATTTTAATAAGACATTCATCAAATGCGCTTATTGTCTAAGCCTATTAATAACATTAAATTGTATTTACGTGCTAGGTAGGTACCTACTAATCTGTTTGAAGTCGGTGCCAAGCCAAATAGTAGGTACCCAGACTACGTACCTACGTCCGCGGATTATTTGTAACCCTGTATAATACATAAATTATTAGGTATGTATCATTTTTCATTACCTTTGGCTTGGCACCGACTTCAAACAGATTAGTAGGTACCTACCTAGCACGTAAATACAATTTAATGTTATTAATAGGCTTAGACAATAAGCGCATTTGATGAATGTCTTATTAAAATTATTTTTTGCTTTTCAGTGTTTTTAGGTAGTTTTTTTTTTGTTTTTTTTTTTGAAGTCGGTTTAATTTTTTTTTAAAAAAGTTTGTTTATTTTTCTATTTTTAGTGTGAATAATACGTAGGAGTGAGTAAAACTCTCTCATAATATTGATAACGAAAATACGAGTAAAATAGTAGAATTGTATTATTTGACAATATTTATTAGGTATTCTTTAAGTGTTCAGCACCATTTAGTAGACCAACTAAAGATGCAGCCCGCAAGAGGGACATAAGAATTAAGAAGTCGTACCCTTTAGCTTCCATCATCATAGTTGTACCTTCCATCATCAGCTTAGCTGCAAAAGTACATGAAATACAACTAACGGTCCACATATTCCTACAACACTGAAATAATTATCCCCTAACTCCTAACCGTTAAGGAGTTGTACCTTCCATCATCAGCTTAGCTGCAAAAGTACATGAAATACAACTAACGGTCCACATATTCCTACAACACTGAAATAATTATCCCCTAACTCCTAACCGTTAAGGAGTTGTACCTTCCATCATCAGCTTAGCTGCAAAAGTACATGAAATACAAATAACGGTCCACATATTCTTACAATACTGAAAGAATTATCCCCTAACTCCTAACCGTTAAGGAGTTGTACCTTCCATCATCAGCTCATCAACATAAAGTGATGTCTATAGGACGCAAAAACTTAAATGGCTTCAGAAAAAACAAGTAACGCGTAGTGTGCGCCTATAAAATTTGAGGTTTGCCCTTGATTTTCCCGGGATCCCATCATCAGATCCTGACATGGTGACAATGGGACCACCTCGAAACTATGCACTTTCAAATAAAAAAAGAATTATTTAAATCGGTCCACAATTGACGGAGAAATCGACGGACATACATAAAAAAAAAAAAAAAAAAAAAAAAAAAAAATACATACAGTCGAACATAGAACCTCCTCCTTTTTTGAAGTCGGTTAAAAACAAGTCCGCATTCGTACAGTATAGGCATCTACTGAGGTAGCTACCTACCTAGGTACTATCTAAATAAGCAGTAGGGGCAGTCGAAACTTTTCTAGTTCTGTCTGCCCCTAGCGGGGGCAGACGGAACCTAAACTATAGTTCCGTCTGCCCCCAGTAGGGGCAGATGCGACTAAAAAGTTTCGACTGCCCCTACTGGGGACAGATTTGGTAGGGGCAGTCGGGAATAATCCAGAAATATGGGTGGAAGGGGAGGGTAGATGAAAAAAGGAATTACGCGCTGGTGAAATTGCGGAGGCGATCGCTAGTATTATCTATAAGATCGAATTTAAAATTTAAATGATGCAGATTATAAACCTTTTCTTAATTTTGACCCAGCAGAACTTGTCATGTTTATATAATTTGTCCTATAAGCCCATATAAACTTGGCAAAGAGACCTTTAAATTTAAAGAGAAAACCTTTCATAATGATCTTATCTTAACAAAGCGAAGACATGAGTAATTTGATGGAACGAGCCCAGAAGGTAATTAAATTTTAACTGTGTCTCACTCCGGTATCTAAATTAGATTAATATAAGCTGTAACAAGGCTCATACATAAATGGAGGTACATCAATATACATTCAATGGTATATTAGTCTGGAATGTTGTAAGTTTTTTTTTACTTTATTACCAGGTTTTTTTTTGTTACTATTTAATAAATATGAAACCCCAAGCTTATGGTTTTTGTATAACTCCCCAAGTTAGTGGGGTACAGTTACACACTACAAAAGTTAGCCAGTTGAACCTAGTTTAACACTAAAAAAGTCCTATATCTAAGCAGACCTGAAGATGGAATCGAACCCACGACCTTCCGGGATTTAAGACCCGGTAGACATTGTTACACCGAGGCAGTTAAAATTTCTACAGCATTTCCAACAGTATTATAAACATTATATTTGTGTACATTACTATATTATATTATCTTGATTAATTGACGCTGTCACCACGTGTTTAATCTACTTACCTCAGTTCAATGTATTTATATACCTAGGCTATTTTTATATTTATTTATTTATATCTTACTAGCCTTCCTCCCGCGGTTTCACACGCGCGTATTTTTTTTTTAAATATCCCTCTTCTCCCACGTTTATCATTTATTAATCTCCAAAAAACAGGGGGGTTTCGTCGGTTGACTTATCTATTAATAAATAATATTTATTTCCGAGATAAAAAGTTCCGCGCTCGGGAATAGTGTAGCTTTCCAACAGTGAAAGAATTTTTCAAATCGGTTCAATAGTTTCAGAGCCTATTCAGTACAAACAAACAAACAGTCAAATCTTTCCTCTTTATAATATAAGTATAGATAGTATATACTATTTATATCTTATTGATTACTAAAAATAAACAGTTTTCCTCGTTGACTCAGTGAGTTCAGACAAAACAGCGTATTTTTATCAGCTCTCACAATAGATATCTGTTATCTGGCTTAGATAAATCCTGATAAGGCCTAATGAATGTGCTTCAATTTACAATACTGATTTTTACTCTGAAGACACAGAGAAAAGTAGTTGGATTACTGTATGCGGTCATAATTCGTCTGGTTGTGTGCGTTATTTGTGTGAAATAACAGTGCAATTGAAATTGAAGGCACGAAGTTGACAGAATTAAGTGTTGCTTCCTGATAAGTGTGTTTAAGTTAGTAAGTAAGTAAAAGTTTATTTGATACCTGTTGTATGTATGTGTATACCTGTAATCTAAGTGAAGTAAATTATGTTGTTGACTTACCAATACACAATTTTAAGTCACACATCAAATGCCAACTCATCAAGAAGAGTTATTAATTTATTATAAAGTGGAAGACTCTAAATGATAAAAGTCTTTTATATGTGAGTACGATTGTTGCCGCTCCTCTGCCTGCGCCTTTGTATTGTTATTTGAATTTTATTGACATGTTATTAAGTAAGTGACATAAATTAATTTTGTAATGAAACATTTTTAATTTGTAATTTATATTATAAAAAAAGCGGCACTTCTTTCCTTAACATTGACGTCGAAGTGCTGGTAGGGAAAAAAAGATTGAAGTGCAAAAGTATTTTTTAAAATCTTATAGCAGAATAAATGATTTCATTTCAATAAAAACACCGTTTTCTTGCACTATAGAATAGTATAGAATCAGAAGTATATTAGTTGTTTAGTATTGTACAAGAAACGCTTGCTTTGGGGCTAAATATTTTTGTTTGGATAAATGTGTCACAAGACATTTACGTTTTCTATACTAATAATATTATTATAAAGAAAAAAGTTGTTTGTTTGTATCCGGCTCCGAAACTACTGAACCGATTTGAATCATTCTTTCACGGTTGGAAAGCTACACTATCCCCGGTGAACATAGGGTACTTTGATCTCGGAAATGTGGGGAGAAAGTGGGGATACTTGGAAAAAGAAATTACGCGCAGGTAAAACCGCGTGCGGAAGGCTAGTTTACGATAAAATTATTTAAGAAGTTCATTAAATTGCAAATATAATATAGCCTGTACATAAGAACAGCCGTCTCAAACCATTCAATACATCGCATGTAAATTCTAAAGCAAATACTGTAACGCTAACTCGCGAGAACCGCAAAGAGTTCTTTGAAACACGTCCCTATTCACATATTCACACTACAAACAGCAAATATGTGTATAACTTTTAAGTTGTTCTCTTGTATGGAAGTTGCCTTCGCCAAAACTTTGAGCGTGATCTAGAAAACAATACTGGAGTTTGAAGCGAGCAGTAACAATGTCTATTGAATAACTTTAACTTAGACAGGTGGTATCGATCCGGAAGAGTTAACTAGTATAAATTGACATACAAATGCCGCGGTTGTTTGTTTTTTTTTTTTTTATGGTAGAGCGGGCAGACGAGCATGCGGCACACCTGATGGAAAGTGACAACGCCTATAGACAACTGCAAATCATGTGGAATCACAGATACGTTGCCGGCCTTTAAGGAAGGAATACACTCTTTTTTTAAATATTTGCAAGTCGTATCGGATCGGAAACGTTGTATTAAATAATAATATAATAATAAATATACTGGAAATTATTTACACAGCGCCACCTAGCCCCAAACTAACTATTAGCTTGTGCTATGGGTGCCAGACAACGGATAAACATTACTTATGTACTATTTTGTAAATACATACATATCGCTCCTTAAATGCAAAAGGGCCGCAAAACAAAAAATCAGTAAACCAGTTTTATTACAAAAATGTGATCTAAGCACTCGATATTTTATAGTGTAATGAAGACTCCTGCAATTTTAGCTTTTATAATTGAAAAACAGTGAGAGCGCCTCTTTTGCATTAACGCGGTTTGACCAGTAATTTCAGTGCAAAAGCGCCATATTGTGAGTTGCGACCCGACCGGAGCGAGTTTTTATAGACAAAAGGGCCACATTTTGGATTGCTACTACTTTGCACAAAAAATCACGTAAGTGATCGTTGTATTACTAGAGCAAAGTAGCCGCTTTTTGGTTTACTTCTGTTTTGAATAAAATAACGCACCGATATGCCTAGTATTGTTTTAAGCATAAGTGATACTTTTGGAATACGTCTATTTTGTACAGAATTATGCACGCGTATGTATGTCTCTTATAATAATTTTATGAATTAGTAATACTTTTGAATATGTATCTGTTTTAGTAAAAACTAATATTTTTAATTTACATATCAATTTGTATTGATTTTTACTTTTTATTACATTAAAACTTAGTAAATTTTATTAAAATCTTAAGTTGTTGCTTAATATTTATAAAACAAACAATATTTATTATCATACAATGCTTTGCTTATTTACAGAATGACTATCAGAGCAAGAATAATTCTTATACTTGTGATATCAATGTTGAATCAGTCTCTCCAAGTTGTCTTAGACTGGGAAGATGCCAATTTGGTCAGCTTTAACCCCACCAAAACGCAGGCGTGTCTGTTTTCCACCAAAAAGAGCGCATTTGAGTTGGCTCCCTCTTTTCGTGGCGTATCTGTCCCTTTATCTGACCGACTACAGCTCCTTAGTATGGAATTATCTTCCAACCTAAACTTTGGGAGCTACATAAGTCTGTAGCAGCATCTGCCTCTAAAAAGCTCGGAATCCTTTCCAGAGTCACGCGCTACTTCACTGCGGAACAGCTCCTAAACCTCTACGCTCTGTAGAGGTTTAGGAGCTGTTCCGCATGTTCAAGTTGCATGGAATATTGCTGCCATCTTTGGGATGGTTTTGCTCGATACTAGCTGGCTGCTTTGGACTCTATTGAGCGGCGTGCGAAGAGGCTTGTCGGTGACGATACTTTGGTCGAGAGCTTGCAGAGCCTCGATCATCGTAGGAGGATTGCTTGCCTCTCCGTATTTTACAGACTCCACTTTGGTGAGTGTGCTGCTCAGCTGCACGATTTGGTTCCACCAGTTCCGTTCCATCATCGAACTACTAGACTCAGTCAGGGATTCCATCCGTATACAGTAGATATACCGCGCGTACGAACTAAGCGATTTGCTTCATCTTTCTTGATACGGACTGTGCGGGAGTGGAATTCTCTGTCGGGATCTATCTTTCCTACACAATACAACTTGGAGCTCTTCAAGGCCAGAATTAACGGGCTTTTCCTAAGCAAGCGCGCTCCATCTTAGACCGCCCAGTTGTTTAACATCAGGTGATCAGGCATCTTTGAGTTGAGGTCAATAGAAAGTTTAGTGTAGTATTATTGTGTTATTATGTATACTGACAGTATAGTAATCTATATAAATAAAAATGAATTGCTGTTCGTTAGTCTCGCTAAAACTCGAGAACAGCTGAACCGATTTGACTAATTTTAGTCTTGAAATATTCTTGGAAGTCCAGGGAAGATTTAAAAGATGAGAAAATATGGATAAATTGCGAGGAAAATACTAAATACATAATAATTAGGGTTTAAATTAATAAGGTTTACATTAAAAGGGACCTTTCCTATGTTTTTAATTTTATCCTTGATTAGTTAATTAGTGTTTTGAGTTATAGGAAAGTACAATGCGGTGCTGTTAGATGTAGCTCAACCCCAACACATACAATTAATTTGATCTGTACGCACTGATTTGAATGCGTATACTGTAATGTTTACTGAAGATGTTTTTTTAGAAAGTTTTTTTTTTCATTTAAAAGTAATAAATTATGCTTGTCTCAAAGTCTCTTGCTATCTTGCTCTGAGAAGCCTAATGTTGTTTTGTTTTTTAGGATTACCATTTAAAAAAACTTGATTTATGTAGAAAGTGTGTATTTTTTTGAGAAAAAACACTTAATTTTGGAATAAAAGTTTTATGCAAAAGAGACATTTGTGTTATTTTTTCCACAAAGATTAAAATCACAAAAAAGTATATATTTGTAAAAAAACTATTAAAAAGAGACGCATCCAATGATGTATAACACTAATATATAATCTTTAAAAAATATTGAAAAAATACATAAATTCGTTTTTCAAATTTTGTTTTGGCTCTCCTGTAAAAAAGTGAAATTTGGGATTGCGTCCCTTTTGCATTTAATGAGCGATATTATACATAGAAACACCCAGACCGATACAAACAGACATGTTCATGCACACAAATGTTTGTACCGTGCGGGGATCGAACCCGCGACCTCTGGTGTTACACCAAATTAATGGCTCGTCAAGGTTTTTATTTTATCTTTACAAGGTTATAAATTTTCTGTTCCTTTTTTATTTGTTAACATTTTTGTTTTCTTAGGTTCTAGTTTCGTGATGAAATATAGAGAGTACAACGTGGTATTGTTTTATGTGTTAATAGCAAACACAAAAAATACCGTCGAATTGAGAACATATTTTACCGAAGTCGATTAAAAGCCAACTGTTCAAGAAAACAATGTACTTACATCTTTAAAACATCACAATTCAATGCAACAACCAAACATGGAAATAACCAACTTCATTGTTACAAAGTCCATGAAATAGATTCAAAGTTAGACAGCGATAGATTATGTATGTTTCGTGTTAGGGCCCTGTCACATTAGGACGCCATGGTGACGTCGCGCTGGCTACCGAATCCGTGCAGTTATTTTTGAAATGTTTGAGACCTATCTCACATGGCGATGGTTTGGCAACACTTGGTTGCTATGGTTATACTCACAAATAACTCACAATTTCTAAGAAATAACACTTTGACAGATAGAAATAAGGAATGATATCTTATTGTTTTTTTATTTGATTGTTACCACTTGAAGAAATTAGTTCCAATATTTTTCCGCAATATGGCAAGGTTTTTTATTTTAACGGTCGGCCTATACTTATATTATGTTTAATTGTTATATTATTTTAGATGATTAATGATATATTTGCATTAAGTTGTCAAAATATACAGCCTGATCCCTGGCTAAAAGCTCCGAGAGGTTGTAAGAGGAGGCAATATGGCGTCCTAGTGAAACAGGGCTCTTAGTTGTGGCAATGCGGATTCTGGATATGATACAACAGTGTGCGGACTCCCTCGGGAACTGTCGATGCTAGCATGGCGACTGTCGGATTATCGTAACATGGTTGTGACATTGTACGTTTTGTAAATACGTTTGGAATAATACGATTAATAGTGATGTTATTGTATTAAGTACAGATAATTTTGGAACTCTAAATGCAACCGACAAGCGATTTGGTGTAATCGTATATCTAAACTGGGCTGTTGGTCTCTGTTTGGCATTTGAGAGATTTCCCTTTTATTTTAGGTAATTAATATTAAAATTAAAAGCTAATTATTATCTTCATGCATTGTTTACTGTTAATTAATATTCATTTAGTTTTCAAATATGCAGTGGTCGATTTGCACTAGTGCGAATTATTTTCGTGCGAATCGACTACTAACCCGCTTTTTCATATCAATGTAAAAGTGTGTAATCGTTGTTGACTGATAAATAAATAAATAATCGAATAGTCCGCTATTACACTAGAGGTCGTGGGTTCGACTTCTGCACGATAAAAACATGACTGTTTGTCTAGGAGTTTCGTTGTATTGTACAGTATTTAAACTTAAATAAAGAGGAAAGATTTGATTGTTTTTTGTTCGTATTGAATAGGTTCCGAAACTACTGAACCAATTTAAATCATTCTTTTACTGTTGGAAAGCTACACTATCCCCGAAGAACATAGGGTACTTTGATCCCAGAAATGTGGGGGGAAGTGGGGGATATTTTAAAAAAGAAATTACGCGCGAGTGAAACCGCGGGCGGACGGCTAGTTTACAATAAAAGGCACTCATATATTGCTTGGTTTGAGGCAGAACTGTTCTGTGTGTATAGGATTCAGCACTTCAGACATACATATTATTTTATTTATTTTATATTTTATACTCGTATTAATCACTCATTCAGTATGATCGATGTAAAGCAATCGAAGCGTCGCATTGAACATGCGGATTTTAATAAACGCGAGTTATCCGTTTGGCTGTTAATTAAGTTTGCTTTATTTAAGTGCACTGAGTCGTTTATGGCGATAATTGCGTGCACGAGTCGAGTGATTTAAGTGGCGGTTACTATAACAGTTTATCAGTATATGCAAGCGAATTTTGCCATTATAGTCGTGAACTTTGGCAATTGTTCGTAAGCGGATGGATGCGTATGTAGGCGGATGTCTGCGCTGCCGGATGTGGTGTCCGTGTATATGAAAGTAATATACTGGTGACAAGGTACATTCAATATTTCAGTCCCGATATTGGATTTTATTATAATACTGGAGCGTGTTAAGAGACTTCTCTTCGAAGTTCCGAGAATTTTACATAAGGAAAGTAAAATGACACGACCGTTTTAATGCGGATTGGATTTCAGTCTTGGGTCTTTTCAAATAATTAAAAATCTCATGTCATTAAGCAATATCTAGTTCGTTTAACATAGGATTTCTTAATCTTTGTAATAATATATATGATATGATTTTTTATTCAATGAGGGCGCCACTTGGCGACATCGCCTTAAATCATGTCTTAGAATCAAGTTGAAACCGACAAACTTATCTGTTCCGGTGGCGGCGTCGCTACTGTCTATTTAAAACTGTCATTAAATATCGTTTTTGCATTGCATTTCACGTAGTTCCAATTTTGGCCACCGGAACAGATAAGTTTGTAGGTCTGTAATGCTTTCGCTCGTTTATAAATACAGGGGTGAGGAACGGGTCGAGATATTTTGTTTAAGATACTATGACGCACATATACAAGGGATGTCTTGCCAAAATGAGTGAGAAATACAAGTACAAATAAAAATTTTAATGCCTTGCCGAAATGCCAATTGATCGAGCAAATATGGATGTCATATAACTTACTCGCTCTCTTTTGAAACGACAAGACCCTTACATGTATACTTCACCCAAGCGACTTAGATTCACGTTAATGCGTCATGTTTGTGATTTTCGAAATTTATTTACACTATAAAGATAACCTACTGTGTTATCTTTTACTATGATATCGCTCTTGGAGTTTCCTTTTTTTGATCTTTCAGCCTCGGCCAGTTGTTCGCTTTTTGTGTTAGGCTTATATGGTATATACGTGTTGTGAATTAGTTCCCGCACGGGTTTTTGCTGGCAAACTTCAGCTTGTCCAAGTTTTTAAGTGCCTTTATATCGCGAAGGATTTAGACAAAATTAATGTTTTCAGAACGACTGCACCGAATCAGTATATTATTCGTTATGTTTATTGCTAGCTTATGATTTTTGCATCTCATTATTTCACCATTAGTGTTAATCGGCGCAGAGATCCAGCTGATAATAAATCAAAAAGCTATTTCCAACTTTCAATGGACATTTCGACAAAAAACTATTCTAAAATACATTATCAGCAATCTGATTGGATGAATGCTGTAGTAAACATTATTATTTGATTGATTTCGACTATAACAGTTGGGTATTACTCGTGTCGGACAATTGCCTGTGATACAATATTCGTGGCAATCTGGGCGGATCGATGTCCGGGTAAGTGTTTCGGGTAATTCAGGGTAATTTAGGCTAATTTTACCCAAGGACGATGACGTATGTAGATATATCATTCAACTGAAAGTTATTGATTTTATTGAATCTATAATATAAAAATGAATCGCAAAATGTGTTGGTAAGCGCATAACTCAACAACTTACGCCTGGACCAATTCGTCCAAATTTTTTTTTTAAATGTTCGTTGGATTTCAAGGATGGTTTTTACGGCGAGAAAAATTGAATTGATTGATTGATCAATTCCCACGGGAACGGGAACCACGCGGGTGAAACCGCGGGCGCCCGCTAGTAATTATTATAAATAAACCTTGTGGCTGGCCTGGTGGCGTGTTTGGTAGTGACCCTGCCCTATCGGCCGCTCGTGGTTGCCCCATGCGCCAGGGGTCGTGGGTTATAATCCCACTCGAGACAAAAATTTATGTTTTCACTTTGTGATTGCCCTGTATCTAGCTGATTATTTGTATTTAAGTAAAAATTTATGTCTGGGTTGAGATTCAACCCCACGACATATGCCCTTAAAATAATGAAGAAATAAACTAATTTACTCCTAAGATTTTAGAAGCAATAATCGAATAGAAATTGATAAATAGTTCCTTTCTTCATCAGATTTCTCGAGACAATCGTCGCATTGTTAAATCGCAAATGTCGCAGTTGCGGAAACAGGGTAGAGCGAATGCAATAATGCAGCAATTAATTTATTTGCGCGGTCGGGTGCATTGATTCAACGGGATAGATTGAATTGCAACTCATTTGTGACAGTAGTCATTAATGCGCTCAACGCTGTTGCTGAATTTGCCTATTTGAATGAATAAATCGGCTAAATTTATATTATGTCCTCAGTAAGGCAGCATATTGAGCGATGCTTGTTGATTGAACGTTCTTCAATGGTATTCAATTAGTAGCAGGCTTAAATCATTAGAATATTCTATAATTTGGGAGCTGGATAGTGTCGCCTTTTCCAGCTCCCAAATTTTTTTCTGTACCAAGATCAATAATAATTGCTTTGTTGCGACGAGAGACAGCAAGTGTGCTAGAAACCGAGCTGTATTTAAAAAAAAGACAAAAATTTTGTCCATCCGTGATTAAATTCAGAGGACCCGAACGTTACAGGCAGATACTTAAACCAGTAGACTGAGACGTTAACTTCTTCAATCCCTTCCAACAGTTAATCATTCAGCCACTGCACCGCTGCAGCTGCGAATGCATTAATTGCAGCCGCATCCCTCCCGGCTTGTTCCCGTCGTGTCGACGATTTATCAACGCGAGTGATTCTTCGCGGGAATGCCACCAAGGGATTTTAGCTGGCTATATTGGATTTTGGAATTAGTTAGGCAGTAGTCCCGGCAACGATGAACGAGTAGCGAAGCGAGCTAGAATGTAAAAACGAGTTGGCGAGCGAGTGTTATCTTACTTATACTTATGTTTGGATGTTTAGATGTTTGGATGTTTGTTACTCAATCACGCCAAAACGGCTGAACGGATTAAGATGAAATTTGGCACACGTATAGTTTATAACCCGGAATAGGACATAGGCTATAAAATTCTTACGGGAAACGTCTCATTCCTGCGGGAATAACAATTTTGAAACTACTGAACCGATTCGAATAATTCTTTCACTGTTGGAAAGCTACACTATCCCCGGTAAACATAGGGTATTTTTGATCCCGGAAATGTGGGGGGAAGGGGGGATATTTGTAAAAAAAAATTAAGCGCGGGTGAAACCGCGGGCGGAAGGCTAGTCTGTAATAGCTCTTGTCACTCAGTGAAAAACTTGTGAAGCGAGTCCTCGCCGGCAGTGTGAACAGTCAGCGATCAACTATTTATATTTGCATCTCTTTTGTTTACACGGAATGTATCTTTTGTACGTTTCTTGAGCGAGAAAATAGCCGATAGTTAGTCGTTCTCTCGCCGGCGGTGGGACAACTGCCTTAGGAAGCTTGTTAAAATTTTGACAGTTCAATATTATAATTTTGACTACTGTTAGGTGATACAGTGAATAAGTCTGTCTAAAAAATTATAGTGTTAAAAATAGTCACTAATAAGTTTCTTGTCTTTTCTCTATAGTTAACAACATACATTGCAACACTGTTACATTGATATTGCCGTTTCATTGGTGCATCAGGTAAAAACTAACGCTTCTGAAAAATAAAACCTTAAAATTATACTTTAAACAAAAAGAAAATTATGAAGCGTTTCAGATTTAAATATCGGACCTCAATTGATTAGCGTCAATGAGCGACATAAATTGGTAAATAAATAAAATTTTCAGCATAATTCTTGAAAATTATAGTTGACTTAAATTCGAAACTTTGTTTTCTACCAAGTAGAACCTGCATGGGTCCATGTCCATGGCCGACGGTGATGACTTACCAACAGGAGATCCGTTTTCTCGTTTGCCTACTATTATTATAAAAAACCTCTTTTCTACTATCATTTATTTATATATTACTAGCGGTCGCACCCCTCCCTATTTTCGAACGTTGGTGCGCTTTGAGGAATAGTTTAGTTGCGCTTAATTTGTTGCGCTTAAAAATGGTTGCGCTTCGAGGAATACCTCGCCCTCGCGGTTTCACCCGCGAGTAATTTTCCTTTTTCAAATATCCCCCTGCCCCCTCCTATCCCCCCCTTCCCCATAAAAGTATTTTATGTTCGTCTCCTGGTTCTAAGCTACCTCTCCACCAATTTTCAGTCAAATCGGTTCATCCGTCCTTGAGTTATAAATAGTGTAACTAACACCACTTACTTTCTTTTGTATATAGATAGAAATAATATGTTTTCCAAAATATAGTTACTAGATGAATGTGTCATGAAGCAGAAATTCAAGTGTACCAGAAGTAATGTTATCAGGGGAATAATTAGTATAGTATTTGAGTTCACCCGTAATTAAGCCCCACACGGCTGATTTGTGGCAATCGTGGTTATCGATGCGGTTAGTAATTGATGTCTTCTGTACAGATTTACATGAGCGTGTATGAAATAGGGAAGGGTAAATTAACAAATAGATCCACATGGAAATTGATCATAACGTTTCCCCTTTCGTTTGGTATGCCCTTTACGTCAGTAGTACCATTGGTGGTACAAGTGATACAACATTGATGGCCCTTCATGTCTTAATTAAACATACAATATGTGAAGCCGATTTTGCATATTGAAGAAAAATTGTTTTAGTCAATAATACTATGTACTGACATGAAGGGCCATCAATATTGTATCACTTGTACCACCAATGGTACTACGTGTCACTAGGACCATTGATGGTACTAAGAATACAATGTTGCATCATTTGTACCACCAATATGCTACTAGTCAATGGTACTACTAACATATTGGTATTTGTGTGAAGTAAATTAAAGCGTAGTCTCCGCTGATCTAAGAGCATTTTATGTCAAATATGTTAGCATCCAAATTTTATAGTGCTGGAACATAGCCAAAACTGATATGGTGGATGTAACATTCCACTGCTGTTACCGAATATCGGCACTTATTTCCACCTGATAGTAAGATGATAAAACTGCCGCAACAGAACAATTCGGAAATCAAAAATTATTTAGGATAATACACGTCAGAAACACTGCGTTGTAAAGAAACGAAGTCTTTATAAAACAAAATTCATTAAGGCACTTAAATAGGACGACAAACTCTACATACAATACAATAATCAAAATGTTCCGCTTCACATATCAAAAGCACTTCACAATATCTTACACAGTGTGAAACTGGCTGCGTATTTGCAAACAATGTATATTAGCAGTTTAAACTAAAATTTACAGGGAAGTAGACTTTTTTTTTTTTGTGAAATGCTTTTTCGCACCATAACCCGCCTGGGGTAGGCGAGCCGTGTGTGGGACTCAGTGCAGCTCCATGCCCCAGTCTTAAGAAAGACTGGTGCACGGAGAATACCCACTAAACCCCCCCGCGCTCTCTACTAGCTTAACGTACCTTAAGGCTGTGTAGTTCCGCAGATGCCGCGCGTATGGTTTTTAAAAGCCACCTGAGACATACAAATCAGTGTTTTCAATTCTAAAAAAAATATATGTATCAGTTAAGGATCTGATCTAGTTAAAATTGCATTCAATTACATGTTTTTATAAACTTCACTCGATAGAAAAAAAATCCCAAAGTTACCCCTTTTTTTAACGATTTTCGTATTTTATGTCTAAGCTCCTGCCAATTAACATTTGAATTTTCACTCAATTAAAGCCACTAAATATTTACAGATAAATTCGCAGAGTTTGACTTGATGAAATTAGTGTCTCGTTTACTATGTTTAAAAAACTACGAAATGTGCGAGCGCGGTGCCATATTTGGACGTCGCATAATACAGACCTACAAACTTATCTGTTCCGGTGGCCAAAATTGGAACTACGTGAAATACAATGCAAAAACGATATTTAATGACAGTTCTAAATAGACAGTAGCGACGCCGCCACCGGAACAGATAAGTTTGTCGGTCTATGCCTCTTTTATATACTCCCACCCCCCCTTAAATCACTACGCGTAAGCAATTACGCATGCCAAATGCGGATCACAAACCCATGCTCGAAAAATCCGAAAACCATTTTCGTGCGCCCCTTTGAACCCAGTACTTCAAGAACACTCGACAATGAAATCGTTGTTATTGATTAACAATTGATTTAAAAGCTTAATCATTATTAATATAACCAAAACGCAATCCGTAATTGACGTCAGAGTGAAACTCGACATAACGTTTAGACAATAAGCCTCCTCGCGACAATCCGTCACGCTCATATCACTCATGATCCGTTGGCGTTGATTAAAATTTAATTAATTTGCACAAAACCACACCTAAGTGGTGAGGCGGGCTTGGAGGCTCTCACTAAACATAGTACAGAAATCAATCTACATACAAAGTGTGAACAACGCACACATATGAGTTTTTATACGTCGAGAGTGACGCTCAAGTCAACTGCCTGCTTGATGGTAAGCGATTACCGTCGTCTATGAAAGTCTGGTGATAAACAGAGGCATCATTTGAGTGTCGTCAAACCTGTAATTTGAAGGAAAAACATAGATAGATAGATAGATACTCTTTACGAGTATTGCACAAAACATAGGAAAACATGTAACATAATAAATCTGAGTGTAGGTACAATACAGGTGGCCTTATCGCTAATAGCGATCTCTTCCAGTCAACCCTAGGATAGAGGAAAGTAAAAAAAATAGTTTGAACAGAAAATAAAGGGTAGTGCAAGACGGAGACAAAAGAAAGTATATGTCTGTATACTTGTATTTAACTCCAGACTCATCTAATAAAGACATATACTTTTGCAAGTGATTGATAATAATTCAATATTATCAATCAAATTATTTAAAATTAAATTGGACATTAAATGTTAGTTTGCGATATATGTACCTAATAGCATGTAAGGTATTTAGTTACGATTTTAAGTTAAGGAAGAGTGGCTCCCTCTGGCACAGGTGCTTTTGTACCTAATAGAGGAGGTCAACAACTTATTTGTTATAACCTTATAAGAAATGAATAAACATTTATTTTATTTATTATTTATTATTATATACTTAAACATTTCTATTAAACATACTAAACATAACATATAAATATATTATATACATACATAAACATATTACACATACATAAAGTAAGCACAGTATTATATCAGATTCACGGCATAACATACCGCGCGTTGGCAGCAAAAGAGAGTCCTGCCCACTGCTAACATAGCACAACAGTATAATTATAAAGTGATTCTTCACTATGGACTTCTGTAAGCTGGAGGAAGCGAGTGATCTGCTCGTATAGAGCCAAAACTATACCAGCGGATCATTCATGCGAAACATAACATTCACACTTTGCTCTATCTTTCTTAGAACCTTGTATATCGTACCTCTCTCAGATATGATATCTCGGAGTTTTTTGTTCAGAAATAGAGCGATAAAACATTTTATTAGGTGTAATTCTTCAATAGAAGATTTAACATAAAACTGGGAATTTTGATTATTATTGGCCTATGTTTTAATTCATTGTCAACAATAAATTAAACAACGAGTGCCACTATTCCGGTAGTTGTGTAAAGCCAAATTAGCACTTAGCGCGACCGAGCGTAGGTATGAAAAATAAAGTTCAAACTGTGATTGACTTCTGTACGTACCTGTTCTGTGACCTCTTCTTGTGTGGAGGGTTCAACTTGTTACGGGGAAGGACAATGCTTTGACCCTGGGATGGATTCTCGAAAAAGATTTTTTGTAGGAAAAGATAATTGTGGAGGATCCAGCGGAAACTTGTAGGAAAAGTGTTGTACTGGCGTTTACGAGATGGGTTCATGTGATGTCTGCCTACGGCAATAAGCAAAAGGTAAAAAGAGAAAATCATGTTTAATGGCGCATGCGTAAATATACGTTAGCATTGGCATATTTTCGCGATAGCTTAATAATATTGAGATTTTTTCCGTTTGTAAAATTATCTTTTTATGTTGGCATTAAAGTGTATGCTGTAAGTCTTTTTCAATCTCCCTGTCTTCACCGTGGTGGAGAATTTCGCTAGTCCAGTTATTATATTGGATCAATTGTCGTCTGATCTACGTAGCCCTTAACAGGGAAACCAGACCAATTGACCAGTTCACGATAAACAATATCATTTGGTATCACAGTATTGTCACATAACTGCTTCCGTGGTACAGTGGTTAGAGCGTTAGGCTCTAATACCCGGAGGTCCTGGCCGGTTCGAATCCCGCGGGGAGCATCTGCACTTTGTGTGAATGTTTCCAGTTTGGTTAGGACATTGCAGGCTTGAATCACCTGAATGTCTGAAAAGAATGATGATACCGTGCTTCGGAAGGCACGTTAAACCGTTGGTCCTGCGCCTGATCTCTCTTCGGTCGTGTCAGACTGCTGTCCCACCGTGTTATGGGAGTGAGGGAATAGGGAGTGCACCTGTGCTTGCGCACTCACTTGTGCACTATAAATATCCTGCGTAGTTGGCTGATCTTAAAGATTGGCCGCCGTAGCCGAAAACTCGGCTAGGAGGACATTATTATTGTCACATAACAACCATTGATTCATTTAAAGCAAATTTTAAATGTATAATTGTGTGTTAATACACACATAATTTCCCCCTTTTAATTGGCAAAGCGTCTTTTACTTAACTTCATGTCAATCACTCAAGAATACTTAAAAATTACTCAACAAAAACTCTCACCCCCAATCGTTAAAAGTTTTTTCCCAAATCTCTTGTCCTTGGAAGGAATTCGATGTTTTTTCGTCACCTTCCCTAATCCACGTCAATCGTAGGTGACAGTCGGGGCCGCCCCTGCAATCAATCTCGCAGAAATGTCCCACTGATTGATAGGGAATACAGTTTGCAATTCAGCGTCATTTTCAATACAGATTACACTGGGTTAGTACCAGATGTGTATGTTGAGAGTTTGTTTACACTACTAGCAGAAATGTTTTTGTTGGTTCAGCGACAAGAATTAGATCTCAGTCTTTTAATTGGCAAGGGACTAATGAGAAGAAAAAGTACCTATCACTTGGTCCACCGGAACTTGAGACAAAATGACAAGGGACTAATGAGAAAAAAAAGTGTCACTAGTTCCGCCGGAACTTTTTTGACTGGAACTAGGAGAATAATCCTCATATGAGACGTCATTCGGTTTCGATTTTTGGAAAGTCTGAAGGTTATCTTCTGAGAAGAAGATCAAACAATTATGTGGTTAACTCCTAGCGGCCTAGTTCGACAATGAACACTGAATCTATGTTTAATGCATTCTTTCATTGATTGCTTTTTTCTATCTTTCTTCTTACAAGTCTCTAAGTAAATTATATATTCAAAATCACCAGTATTTTTGTTATTCATTAACATTAAGGCAAGTCGCAGTTGCGCTAATTGGGACACGTATATGTCCAGCGTTGGAATGGTACTGTATAGCCTGATTATGATCATGATTAGCAAAATTTTTTACGGCATTACCCAGTGGTAATGCCGTAAAAAATTTTAGAACAGTTTCTACAATAGTTGTCGTTAGAAATAACAATACTCACGTAAAAAGCAATTATTTAACTAGTGTGATTTCCTCGCATGTTTCTCGTCTCTGTCGCGTCAGGTCTCGTCCCGCCCTCGCCATCTATCGCGACATAGTTGATTGATCGAAGAAGCCTGGGATGTATGACCCCTTACTGGTGCTGATCACCTTGAACTTTACGTGTAGGTAGCTAGTTCAGGAAAAATGTTTTTTTTTATTGCAATGTGTAACAAGACGAGCAGATAGTACCTACACCTGATGGTAAGCGCCACTAATAGTATAAGTTTGTTTGCAAGTGGGTCTATAAGTGATATTCGAAGACGAAAGGATTATCATTTTACGACGAAATAAAACTTGTAGATGCATGAAAGTCAAATTATTTATAATATTATATTTCGCAGTATCCTTTTAAACGGTTATACTTAAAACAAACAGTGTAATGTAAACAATTTGTTTTTGTTACAGTTGCCGAGCCGCCGCTACTAGATTTTGTTAAGGTATGAAACACTTAAGTTTAATGTTGTATGAAATTACGCATCCCGTCAGCGGTTGCTGGCGTTTCCAAATTACGCGCCTTTTTAAATTTTCAAGTTATCATGTTTTCGAGATAAGCAAGTACTTTTGCTTACCTGCTTCTGTTTTTGGGAAAAGTGAAATGTCTTTTTTGTTTCATATAAAAGTTTATGTAATTATACTTGATTTGGTTTTGCCAAAAAACCTTTATTTGAATAGGTATACCCATCGTTGAGATGATGACTTAATTTCCATAATGGAGGCCTTTGCCCCGCAGTGGGTGGGGATTTAATGTCATATTCAACAGAATAAGGACCAGTTGCACGTCCACTAAAAGATCAGTTCGTGAATCTGTACCTTTCTATTCTCTCTAGACCCGCGTCCCAAACACGGCCGCAGGTCTTAGGGCCGGTATTTCAATATATACTTATCTTGAAATAATCCGGGATTAATGATAAGTATGACTTAAGTGTATTTCATTTTAGGATTAAAGTTAAGCGGCACCTAAAGTTCATCTTAACTACCCTTAATCTAAGTAGAGGATTTCTATCGCTTAAGTTCCAATCCTAGATTACCTAGTATTTCGATTTATTACTATTTTTTGTAGATTTCAAGTTTACTGGCTCTCACAAGCTCTGAAAAAGCCCTAACACCAACCAGACCCTAGGCGGGAGTCGAACCCACGACCTCCGGGTTTTATACCCGAGCGGCTTAGCCACTGTTCTACGGAGGCGGTCTTACATGTTATCCTTAAATTTTAAATTAATATTTTTGTACGTAGGCAGGAAGGTTCCGACCTTTTTTTTTTTTTTTTTTTTTTTTTTTTTTCGGAGGAGAATGCGTTTATGCACCATAACCGCAGGCTAGCTAGACCCGCGGCCGTGTGTGGGACTCGAGACTTAAGCGTCCACTACCCACTAAACTCCCCCGGTTTCCCCTTCACCCCCGATTGGGACGAGCCGGTGCCAGCCTTGTGGCTATTGACCAGCCCATCCCAGGGTACCCTGACTTGAGAGGCCTCAAGTCAGGGTGGCGCCTAGGGAGGGCCACCCGAGAAACTAGGTGACCCTCAGACATGGCTCGAGCGACCTGTGCAATGCGGGCGTTGGGGGGCTACCCCCGCCCGCAGGTCAACCCTCAGGCCGGAGAAGGCGTGCCAAGTGAGCTCGCCTTCTCCGGCCTGGCCGTCTACGCCGGAGGGGAGCAGCAAGGGGGTCCTCCTCGCGCTCTCGCTCCGCTGCCTCCTTCTGCGACATTACTTGTTCGCAGAAGGAGGCGGCCGCCTCCCACGCACTCCTGTTGGCGACCATGGCACGAACCATGGTCGCCAACGAGAGGCGTCCTCCGCCTAGCGCCGCGATTAGTTCGCGGCGCTCGTGTCGCCAGGCCGAGCACTCAAGGAGAGTGTGCTCGGCCGTGTCGTCAGGAGCGTCGCAGTGATGACACCGCGGCGACACCTCCCGACGAGGGACACGGTACAGGTAGTGTCCGAAACATCCATGTGCGGACAAAACCTGCGACAGGCGGTAGGTGAGGCAGCCGTGCCGGCGCTCCACCCACTCCCTCAACACCGGACGAATGGCCTCAATCGTCCAGTGGCCGGCACTTGGGGCTTGGAGAGCCTCCGTCCATTTGGTCAGGGCCTCTTCCCTGGCCTGGACACGAACCAGCGCCACCTCCTCCAAGCTGGGTCGCTCCCCCCGCATCCTTGCCGCGACACGGATTCGATGCACCTGGGCCAGAACCAGGGCATCGAATTCCCACGGGGTTGTGCCTGCTAAGACGCAGGCAGCCCCATGGGAAACTGTGTGGTAAGCCCGCACAGCCCGAGTCGCGATGACCCTCTGCGGTCTCCGCAAAAGGGCCTTTAGCGAGGGGGAGAGGCTCTCCGCCCAAACAGGGGCTCCGTAGAGTGCCATCGACCTTATTACCCCATGATAAAGCCGACGGCACCCAGGTCCCGGACCCCCCACGTTGGGGAGGACCCGCCCGAGAGCTGCGGCGGCGGCACACAGCCGTGGAGTGAGGAGCTTAAAATGCTCCTCGAAACTCCAACGGGGGTCTAGGGTCAGGCCGAGGTACTTGAAATGCACCTCGACCGGGACCCGGACCCCCGCTATCCGGACTTGGAGCCCCCGTGGGGTCCTGCGTCGTGGGGCGTGGAACGGCATGGCCCTCGTTTTCTCGAGGGCCACCCTCAGCCCCAAGGAGCGGATGCGCCGGACGACAAGGGAAGCGCCGACCGACGCAAGGTGGACCGCCTCCTCCCAATCGCTCGCTCTCGCCACGACGAGGGTGTCATCTGCAAAGCAGATGACATCCATCCGCGGCAAGAGCAAGCCCCGCAGGACCCAGTTGTATGCCAGGTTCCATAAAAGAGGCCCGAGTACGGACCCCTGAGGCACACCCGCCGCCATCGTCCACGTCTGGACGCGTCCCTCCGCGTCCACGTAGAGGACTGTCCTGTCGCGCAGGTAGTCCATCACGAGGGCGCGGAGGTAGAGGGGCACTTGATGGTATTTCAGTGCCGCCTCTATGCACTCATGGGGGAGGCTGTTAAATGCATTTGCGATGTCTAATGACACCGCAATAACAGCCTCTCCTCGTGCTGTGGCTGCCTCAGTCCACCTCTTGAGGCGAGCCAGCGCGTCCATTGTGGACCGCCCGGTGCGAAAGCCATATTGGCACTCGGATAAATCCGGGCCATGGCCTTCTAGGTGCTCCAGGATCCGGGAAGCGAGAATCTTCTCGAAAAACTTCCCGGACTCATCGAGGAGCACCACCGGCCGGTAGCCCGACGGGGAATCAGGTGGGCGGCTATTTTTTCTTAAAAGGACAAGCCGCCCGACCTTCCACCTTTTGGGGAAGCGGGCCGCTGCGATACAAGTATTAAGTACCGCGCGAAACCGCTCCTCCAGTGGTCCCGTGGCCAGGGCCACTACCTTCGATGGCACCCCATCCGGCCCCGGAGCCTTGTTTCTGGCCCGCAGCCGCAACCTGCCAGTCTCGAATTCATCGTTCGAGACCGGGGGCCCATCCGACCACACCTCGTCCCCGCCCGGCATCACGGGAGGCGTAAAGGGTCCCGGATTCGGAAATAGTGTTTCCAGGACCCTTTTGAGGAGGCCAGGCTCCATAGAGAAGGTGGGGGCAGCTCCATCAGCGAATTTCCCCCGCACCATTCTGTATGGCCTCCCCCAAGGGTCGCGATCGAGGATGCTCAGAAATTCCTCCTCCGCGACCCCTTTGGCCCTGCTGATTTCAGTCCGCAGGGCCCTTTGTGCCTCCCGAAACACACGGCGGAGCTCGTCCTCCTCCCCGGGTGCTCGAAGCGTGCGCCTACGGCAACGCTGGTACGCTTTTCGGGCGGCAAGGGTGGCAGCACGCAGGCGGGAAATATCCTGCGTCCACCAATATACTGCCCTTTGGCGAGAGAAGCCCCTGGTCCTAGGCATGGCGGCGTTGCAGACAACTTCGAGGTCATCCGCAAAGAGGTCCGCCATGCCGTCTGCATCACCCTCCAACTCAGCGGGTGGCTGCGCCCACGATCGAAAAATTGCTGCCTCCTTTGCTACCTCTGGGCGGAGCTTGCCAAGCGACCATCGCGGGAAAGCCGACTGGCTACCCGCAGCGGAGCCCAACCTTACAGGGGCCCCGAGTCCGCCCTCGGAGACCCTAAACCGTATATATCGGTGATCCGATAGGGTCTCCGCTTCCACCATCACACGCCACTGTGTGATGCGGGCCGCCAGCTGGGAGGTGGCCAGGGATATGTCAATAACCGACTCCCCGTTCCACCTAACGCACGTTGAAGTGTTACCCCGATTAAGGACCTCTAGCCCCAGGCAGATTGTCCAAGGCATCAGGTCCCTACCAAATGCGTTGATTGACGAGGAACCCCACGCGGTATGCTTCGCATTGAGGTCCCCGCCCACCAAGACCTGACGGGGAGCAGCCCTCCTCACAACTCCTTCTAGCTCAGCAAGGAAGGCTCCAAACTCCGCCCGACTGCGATTTGGCGAGAAGTAGGTGGCTATGATAACTAAGCCACCCCAATTTACAGCAACATAACCTGGCCCTCTCTCTCTAAGATCGAGAGGGGGCGCTGTATTAGACGCCGCTCTTACAATCGCCGCCATGCCATCTGTCGCACCGACCCATCTACTCGACGAAGAAACGTGATGGGGTTCCGCCACCAAGGCTATGTCTATTTTCCACTCCACCATCGCCTGACACAAAAGGTCTTGCGAAGCGGTGGAGTGGTTTACATTCGCTTGAATTATTTCCCCGATGAACCTGTTACTCATTATTGGTTTCCATCGGGGAGACTTCCTGTGACTCAAAGGCGGCGGCGTCATTAGCCGACGGTAGAGCTGGACGAGTGGGGAGGGGGAGCGTGCGGCCCTTAACGGGCGGAGAGTTGCACTTAGGCCCCCCCATCCGATGCGCCGACGGGCAGCCCCTGTCGGCACATACGGCGCACTTGTAAGGCGCCGTGCAATTTGCAGCGTTGTGCCCCTCTTGACCGCAGCGGTAACATAATTGGCTACGGTCTTTTTTCGAGGGACAAAGCTGCGCCGTATGGCCCTTTTCTAGGCACCGGTGGCAGCGCATTGGGCGCTGCTCCAGTGCCTGGACGGTCGCGGAGCACCACCCGACCACAAGTCGGCCTTCCGCGACCTTAGCGACTACCTCGATTGGGCAGGAAACCACAACGGAGCCCATTCTCAAGGGCCCCGCAACGATGGCTCCCACCCTAAACTGTTCCGGGCTTAACCCGGCCTTGGTTGCCAGGGCTTCCTTAAGTTCGTTGGACGACACGGAGTCATCCAAGCCGGAAACCCTGATTTCTGCCGTCTTTGTTGGCCGCGTCACTTTCGCCTCCTCTCCCAGGATCTCCCCGATTCGAGCCGCCAGACGGTCAGCCTGAGAGGCAGTAGCCTCCTTGGGGAGCTCCATGACGCATGCCCCCGTCATGGACCTGCGGAACTTCCCCGGACCTACTCCTATTTCAGCCAGGTTTATCCCTGCCTTGGCTTTGAGCAGGGCCTGTCCGTAAGTGGCCCCCTTGGCCACCGCCTCCGAGGTCAGGGAGACCACGACTGCCAATGACTTAGGCGGTTTTGGCATTTTAGGAGCCATTTTCGCCTCAGATTTGCCAGCCCTCTTTTTTCCGCCCCTTTTCCTGCTCTTCCTCTTCACGATTGTCCAGCCTTGATTAGGAAGGTTCCGACCTACGTATTTATATATTAATTTGTGTCTTTACGTAACGTAGGTACGTAACGTAACGTAAATCTGAGACACGCCTAATGAGTATTTATTCTGGCATTAAAAGTAATAATAATAATAATATAACGTTTATTTCGAGCAATACAATTACAAGTAATTACTGGCTCATATCATAAATACCTTACAGACAAACAAACATACAAAAAATATAAAACCGAAATTATGATATAGGTAGTAGCCTTGAGGCGCGCCGCGCGGTGTCAGTTGGTAGCCGTACTAGCCGTCCTCGAAATGTTCGGTAGACAACACCCTGCGCTCGACCCTCAGGGTTAATTTGGACTTCCTTCGGACATACTTTATGACATCTTCCACCTTCGTAGACCAGTGTAATCTGGACACGTACAACTGCGTCGCGCGTATTTCAGGACGCAGCGGGTCTTGCGGGCGGGTCGGTGCGGTGCCGCGGTGGTTGCGGCTGGCAGGCTTCCTCCTCTTCCTTACGACTTTGATGAAGCCCTCCTCATCGCATAGACTTTTCGGTTGCCAATTTTGTGTCAACTTCTCCTTGTTTCCCGGTGCGACAGCGGCGGCGGCGTAGGCGCGTAATATTTAGTACGAACGAGGAAGGAAATAAAAGTATAATTATTTTTGTTAATACAGGTCTTGGATTCCATTGACAGTGAGGAGTAGTGACAGAAATGTCAATGTCAGTACCCGAGGAAAAATTTTACTCATTATGGAGGTCGTCAGTATATACCGACAAACTTATCTGTTCCGGCGTCGCTACTGTCTATTTAGAACTGTCATTAAATATCGTTTTTGCATTGCATTTCACGTAGTTCCAATTTTAGCCACCGGAACAGATAAGTTTGTCGGTCTATAGACAATTATCGTATTTCGTTTTATTATGTTGGCAACCTGCGGTTAATCTTAGATTAGCTAAGGCGAGGAAGATCCGGATTGAAATACACTTTTACCTTTCAAAAGTAATACTTAGATTAAATGTAATACTTAACTTAAGCAATAAGATAAGGTTACATTGAAATACCGGCCCTTAGTAACCTGTGGTTAAGGCGCATTCTTCTCCAGAAAAAAATACGTATGAAAATGAAAGTCACTGTAATAACATAATAATGTACTTTAGCTTTTTGCCTTAAGCTAACCTCAAAATAAAATTTCCGTGTTCTACGAGTATAAGCGTACGTTTTGTCATAATAAGATTGACAGCGAAATATGAATATTGCGCTTCGTGTAGGTGGGTCTTTTACCCCGGGGCTGTTTTCATGGGCCTATGGCATTTCCGATTTATGGGTCCATAATCTAACGCGATGAAAAGATTAAAATCTTCCATATTCTCCGATGGGATTTATTACGGTTAGATGTTTGGGAAAATTAAATTGTTCCTAATGTATTTTGGCAGCGTTACCTTTTTGGATTATTGTGTTTATATGTCAATTACTTGTTTTAATGATATTTTGATTGTACAATTTCATAACGTACGTTATATGTTTCTTTTTTAAATTTTGTTTCTTGTTTAGCGCTAAAACCAATGGGTCTATAAATTCTATGGTTTTGTAAGTTGAACACTTAGATTATTAATGTTTAAAAGTCACAACAAATAAAAATACTTTAATTTATATTAAAAAATATATAACAATATTATGTCTAAGGAACCCTTAAACTAGCGCAATCAAACACAAACGTTGAGTTTTATAAAGACGTACACACTTTTGTGTCTTGTGTCGAATAGTAGCCACCTGTGAATTTAATATGTAATCAGTAATCTCTGTTTCAACTAAAACGCAAAAAATCTTTACATACAACTTAAAGAACTAGGTACTTAATAGATATTCCTACATCGAATAATGTAACCCGCTCCGTCGAATCTGCCCTGATAGGACGCTAACCGTCATATTATGTGGCCATTATTATCACAAGTTTCGATATAGCCCCAAAGAAAACGACGGTGAAACTGACAAGGGTCCAATTTCTTAAACTAAGCACGAATTTATTTCATGTTTAATCTTCAGTTATTCATCCATTTTATTCCTTGTGAGCGTGGCATCACTATCTACAAAACTATCTCGATTTCCTCTCTTCACCCCTTGTCGCGATTGACCAACCCACTTTAGGTTTATAGCCGTTTTCTCTGCCATTAATTGATCGACTCACAACTCATCCAACATCACATCCAAACAAAAAGAACTTAAAGTACTATTTACACATTGCATAACGTAACCCACTCTTTTGAATCTACTCTGGACACTACCATTCCGCTGACATTATTATCACAATCTCGATAGCCAAAGAGCAAGTGACGAGGGTCTATTCAAGTCAGCGGCTACATCGCCGCGACTGAATTATTTATACGCAGCTTGTATTGATTTCATAAATAAACTACAAATCTTTGGGAGAGACCAGCTGTTCGGACACCGTATTTTATAACTAGCCTTCCGCCCGCGGTTTCACCCGCGCGTAATCTCTTTTTTCAAATATCCCCCCTTCCCCCACATTTCCAGGATCAAAAGTACCCTATGTTCACCGGGGATAGTGTAGCTTTCCAACAGTGAAAGAATTATTCAAATCGGTTCAGTAGTTTCAAAATTGAAATTCCCGCGGGAATGAGACGTTTCCCGTAGGAATTTTATAGCCTATGTCCTATTCCGGGTTATAAACTATACGTGCGCCAAATATCATCTAAATCCGTTCAGCCGTTTAGGCGTGATTGAGTAACAAACATCCAAACATCTAAACATCCAACATCCAGACTTTCGCATTTATAATATTAGTAGGATTAGTACGATTAGTAGGATCACTGGACTGGAGCTTTGTGGTTAAGAACTAATACTATTAAATAATAATACTCGTAATTGTTAGTCTTGGCATTTACTTTGTTGTTGTTTACGAATAACCTTGCAACTTAAGTCATACTTATTATCAATCCCGGATTAAGATCAAGATAAGTATATATTGAAATACCGGCCCTAAGCCGCTTGGGTATAAAACCCGGAGGTTATGAGTTCCATTCCAGCGCTGGATCTGGTTGGTTGTAGCGCTTTTTCCAAGTCCGACTAGGTCTGGCTGTGTTTTAGCTATATTAATGTGGGAACCAGTACACTTGAAATCAAAGCCTCAAAGATTAGATGGGCCTACAACATGGCAGCACAATAAGCGACGCTTCTTGGTGAAGTGTTCCTCATGTAAAGTCACATTTAGATATCTGGACACCGGGTGTAAGTGACTTAGAAAGTTAAAATTTTTCATAAAATTAACATACGCAGCAAACTTTTAAAGCAACCCTGATAAAAGTTGCGGAACAGTTAGACAATAAAAGTGTCGGCAGACTAAGTCCTAGTGCAGGAAAAACGAACTATTAGTGTTCTATTTTCTCGCTAACTTGCCTGGAACAAGTTCGTTCCCTTCTTCGATCGTTGAGGTTGATTATTTACAAGCAAAGTTTTTGAATTATGGTGCATAATATGGGTTTGATTTTTCGCCTTGGGTCTCGTTCGTAGTGTGGCAGCCCATTGCACGACGCTTACTGGTGCAGTATTCCTAAATGGAAACGTGCCTATTTGCCAACAGCTGATATAGCACGAAAATAAAATATTTTTAGTCAGCTTTTTTCTTGATAGATCCTTGAACCTGATTAATAACCTATCCTATAACTAAATAGGACATAAGATCTTTTGAAAAGCGGATGCTTTTTTTTCACGCTACTTTAGCTAATAGACAGGTACATAGTCCACTTCTACCCATAAGTGCATTATCCCCGGTTAAAATCGTCCATTTCCTTTCTGATCTAGTTTAGGTCTGTGTCAATCTCATTAGAATCAGTAAAACCTCTCAGGCGTACAACAATAAACATGAATGGGTGGACTTGCGTGGGTTTCGAACCCACGTCCCCTAACGCATAGAGCAGGGACACTACCAAATGCGCCACCGAGTCAACCCAAGGCAAGGTATATTAAAATTGCTAATAAGATTATTTTGGTAATAAGAGTGCCAGACATATCGCCTTTCCTCTCCGTAGGTTATCACGCGATACTCCCTCCGCTCCGCCCGCGTCACGTGACGCGCCCGCGGGAACGTGACACTCACACCTTATTAAGATTTTGGATTGGATATAGAGGTACTAATAGTGACGGGACTCGGAGAGATGTTTGGTGTATAGTACAACTATGATTCTTAAGTATTTTTTACCCGACTAATATATACAATGTTAGTTTTTGTTTATGCGAAACCTGAAAACTGTTTGCTCTTGAATCGATTTCAATACTTTTTATACCTTAAAACTTCGACATAATTGCATCATAGCGCCGTAGATGTCACGACCAATGCATTCCTGTATTGGTCGAAACGTCGATGACTTAGTTGTATTAGCTATCCATTTCTGGGCAGCATCGAAGGGCGAGCGTTGACCCGCTTCGCCAGCGATCGATGGAGCTGGCATACAGCCAGAGAGCAGCTGGCCGCTCGCCACGTCTGCGGTCCTGGTGCGGGCGGTGAGAGCCTGTTTTTGTTTCTTTTGTGTTTTCAGCGAGGCTTGATCAATGCTCCTGTGGGATTTGTCCTTTGAATCTATACAATTTTAATGACAAAGCAATGTCAATGAATGGTTAAGAATTTCAAAGCCATCAATGTTAAAACGTTACTCAACTTTTTTCGTGTTCGATCACTTATATTTTGAACAATAATAATAAAAGTTCTCCTAGCCGAATCTTTGGCGGCGACGGCTAATCTTTACGATCAACCAACTACGCAGGATATAATGTTGCATAATTTAGGTGCACTCTCTATTCCCTCACTATTATAATAGAGTGGAAAAGCAGTCTGTGTAAACAATAGTAATTTAATTGGGTGACGATTATACTCGTATTAATTTCATTGCCGAGCTTCATAATGTCGTACATTGTCATTTTTCACTGATCGAACTATAAGATGCATCAAGCTAGTCAAATAGATAACTATGATTTGCCAAATGTCATTTCAATGTAGGTTGATATTTCAAAACCTAACTGGTTGCTTATTAAAGTTTCAAAATAACTTAATTGGAAAAATATTATAGTATTCGTTGCAACGATATTCGTTGATTCGTTGTTACAACCAAAAGTGTAGGCCATTACCATAACAGCGGGCCCACTTTGTAAGAGGTGGGCAGGTCGCCCTGCAGTGTCCCTGGTAGTAGGCTGATGCAAGGCCCAGGGACGCTGCCGATGGCGATGCAGGAGCGCGGGAGGTTTAGTGGGTATTCTCGTGAGTCCCACACGGCTCGTCTTCCCCAGGCGAGTTATGGTGCGTAAGTGAATTCCGCTCCACAAAAAAAGGCCATTTCGTGTATTTATTTTTTCTAGTAACGTAAAAAGAATGCTTATCCTCTTTGAAACAAGTGGGATTATAAAAAAAAATAAAAAAAATAAAAACATAACCATGTTCTTACATATTTTTTTTAATTAGCTTACTAGAGTATATTTTTAATACCCTACGTGATATAAGAGTAGAATTTAGTGCAGTTGTAATTTTGAGGAGTTCTTATTATGCATAAACATTTCTTAAATATGTACATTCATATTGTAAACATAAAAAAAAACTATATAACTTTCTCCTCGACAAATACAAGGAAACGTTTCCACCTTAACGTCTAAAGTTCAGTTAAAAAAGTCCAACGTTCAGTAGAACCACGGGTGCGCAGACTCATCAAGTGGATCTATAAATTGTCCCAACGACTTGTTCTCGGGAAGTTCTTAATACTAACTTGCTTCAAACGAAAATATAAAATCGATGGAACTGCGAAATACACGATAGAATACTGCTTCTTCAAGCGATTTAAAAAAATATATCTTGACATTATTCACACAGCGCCATCTAGCCCCAAACTAAGCATTAGCTTGTGCTATGAGTGCCAGACAACTGATAAACATTACATAAATACTTTTTTCTGTAAATACTTACATATCAAACATAGAAATACATAGAAATACCCAGACCGATACAAACAGACATGTTCATGTACACAAATGTTTGTACCGTGCGGGGATCGAACCCGCGACCTCTGGTGTAATAGCCGACTTCTCGACCATTACACCAAATGGCTCATCAAAATGTATTCAATGAGAATGAGATCATCATCAACGTCAACGAAATATACTTATTCAGGAATATAAATATACTCAATTTACGCCGGCAGACTTCTTTATATCGGGCGGGGATTGCGCAGAACGCAAATTTTGAGACGCGTGCGCGCTATTGGTCAGAAGCAAACCTCTGATGCTTCTGACCAATAGCGAGCGCGGGCGACGGGAGATTCGCGCGCGCTATAATTGGTCATTCACACATGCGCGAACTTTCCCCTACTCCATCGACCGATGGTCAAGAAGTTTGCCGGCACCTATAACGCATTTAAAGCCAGTTAGTATGAAGGCACATAGCACTTTGAGCAAAATGTCTCAAGGTTTTATTATAATACCGATGCGTGACTCTCCACAATAGGCATCCCTATGCCACTCAAGCCCCCTCACGCACACCTCTTACCCTCACTGGACTATTTTATGTCGCCTTTGTTACACTCTCAACTTTTGAGGGGTTTGCGTACGTATCTGTTTTATCCAGTTTTATCCTTATTATTGTGATAAGATTACGTTTTCTTTTCCTGTGTTCGGAAATAATGTTTCATATTTTTACTAGTGCCGTTTTCTTTTGGAGACGTTTTTAGATTTGTGTGACATGTGGCTAAATATTGGAAATATGAATCGACAAATGATTTTGTTTGAATTGTGGTTCATAAGTTGGGGACGTTGGAAGTCGGGGATTCCTTTTACTAAAACGATAAATATCATAAAATATCTTAATTATTCCGTGATCACCGTAATTGCTGTAAAGCTATCAATACGTCTATTTATAACTGAATTTAATAATGAAGGAGGTTTCTGATCCAATTTACGATTATTTTTTGTTCGAAGCGGAGTAAAGTTATTATTGTTCATGAAAATTTAATTTAGTTTGATCAAGTAGTTTTTATTTTATGAGCATTTTGTTAGCGTTTGTTTTCGTAGACGATGTTTTTTTTTACGATACTCTGTTTATATACCAATTACTTCAAAATATCGAATCCGATTACTTGTTGCTTTACTCTACTAGTATAAAAAAAAAACAGAATATCCCTATGCCGTTATCTAAACGACACAGCAGCTTATGCTGAGGCAAGAACCCTGTTGGCCTCTGTTTTTCTTATTATTCTAATGTAATCTCTACTGTATAAACTTATTTTTATTAATAAAATGCTGTGCCCTTAGCCAAAATTATTTTTCTTTCAAATAACACAAATACTTTTGGAAACCGAATTCAATAACTAAAAAACTACTTTGAATTTTTATAAAGGATTTCCTAGAAAAAAAAACTCATAAAACACACTACAAGGCACACACGTATAAAGCCCGATATCTTCCAGCAAGATTTTTTATTACGTTTTTATTTTTTCGTGGTACGTGATACTATAACTTTCGGATTATAAGCCGACGAAGAAGAATGTAGCATTTGTTATTTTCTCTTGAAAGCGATGTAGATTTCGCAGGGGAAAAGGTTTTTTTTTACTAAAATGCGTGAGATATGCCCTACAACTAGTACTTCGCGTAGAATCGTCTTGTAATGTTAAAGCTTGAGCAAACAAAAATTTTGCATTTTTTAAAAATAAGAACGTTCTACTTTCTTAACCCTTAGCCAGGTAGTGGCCGAATAGGGACCACATTAATTTGAACCTTATGTAGTTGTGATACGGGCGAAAACCAATGAAAAATTTCACCTACCCGCGCCTGGCTAAGGGTTAAGAAAGTTGTTTTAATACAAGACTATCTAAATAAGTCTTATATGCTTGTTTATAAGACTAGACTAAGACTGATATTAGTTTATAACCTAACTAGCCTACCGTCCGTTTCACCCGCGCGTAATTTCTTTTCTCAAATATCCCTCCCTTCCCCCCACAATTCCGGGATCAAAAGTCCTCTCTGTTCACCGGGGATAGTGTAGCTTTCCAACAGTGAAAGAATTATTTAAATCGGTTCAGTAGTTTCGGAGCCTATTCAATTCAAACAAACAAACAAACAATCAAATCTTGCCTCCTTATAATATCAATTCAAACAAACAAACAAACAATCAAATCTTGCCTCTTTATAATATATTATATAATAGTATTAGTATAGAAGTATTGATAAAGTATATTTATTTTATATAGGCATATAAAAAACTAATTGCATAAATTCCCGAGTCCCATACACGGACATGGGTTTCGCTAGTGTAATCTGTTTTAAGGTTTTAAGAAGGCATTCTTCTCAGCAAGTTTGACGACAATAGGACAATAAGAAAAGTGTTTTTGGAAAGTGGGGACTACCGTTGCTGAAAGTGCGACTATTTCTCTATCGAAGTAGGTACTCTTATGTAGTGCTTAAATTTTTCTTGTCTTCGTACCCTATTCCCCGCTCTAGTCTTTAATTAACAAGACAATCTTTAAAAACAAAAAATTTCAACAAAGACTGGTCGGACTAACTCTGTTATTCCATTTCTTTCTTAAGAGTCCACTTTGTTATTGCACTTAGAGGTTCTTTACCACGGTTACGTAACTCGAGAACCAACTTTCGTGTTTGTATCGGAGTTCAGCAATAAATGAAGCAAAACGGTTTACAGTCTAGAAGTGCTAACGAATTGTACTATCTGCACAGAACAAGAAAAATTTCTCTTATCTGGTTCAAATGCTACATATTAGGATACGACCTTTTGGAGTTGCGTGACGCGACAGTGATGACTTACACACACACATAAATAATGCGTTGCTATTGGTTGCTAACGTTACTGACAAGCGCAGTTGACGTAATTTTTTGCTCTATTCCAAAAGGTATTATCCTAATAGCATTTGAATCGGATAATATGTTGTGGTTTAAGTGCTTTGTCTATATTGCCTTTACGACAATAGTTTTGCCGGATAATTGATTAATTAATCGATTACTACTCATTCACTATTTAAGAGCTACGCTCTTGTCGGTGGAGCACCTTCCACTTCTCCCTGGACTCTGCCAGTACCTTAAGCTCCTTATATGTCATGACATTTACTTTTTCTTTTAATTTCTGAACGTTATCTCGTCTTGGTCGTCCTCTTCCCCTTTTTCCTTCTATTTTGCCTTCCAGTAATGTTTTTAAGCTTGTCATGACGTATAAGGTGTCCTATCATTTTACCTCTTCTATTCTCTATTGTTTCTAATAAGCCTCTCTTCTCTTTGACTATGGCTAATACCTCCTCATTTGTTTTCTTTTCCATCCAAATTATTCCCTTAATGGAGGAGATTACTACCATCCCAAAGTGATTTAATAATCAAAAGGACTTTCGATAATTAAGGCCTCCTCCGTCATTGAAATCTAGTCTATAATCAAATGAAAATCGGCTTTATCACGCTTGTAATTTGCAGATTGGTAAACTTAAACAAACAAAAAGTTTTCATCACCCAGAAATTGATTTCAGTATAGTACCCCGAGATCATTACTAGACCAACGAGGCGTCTGTTACTAACGAGTTGTATTTTTATGACATTTCCGGAATTGAACTTGAAACCATACATTACTAATAGGAGGTGCATTTTGAATAAATTCTACACATTTTTTATTTATTCCGAGCCATTCTCTGTTTCTTTTACCCAAGGGCGGGCTTGTTTATGTCAGTTTCGCATCAAAAATGGATCCTTCATCGCACACAATCCGCTGCGGAATAATAAAACGAATCTCATACACTCACCACTACGCTATAACTATTTATCCTAAGAAACAGACTGGATGACGCAATATTTTAACATTTCCTTTGACTTTTTATATCGAATCAGGTTTTTTATTTAAAATCTATATTATATAAAACTCAAAGGTGACTGACTGACTGACTAACTGACTGACATAGATAGATATCAACGCACAGCCCAAACCACTGGACGGATCGGGCTGGGCATGCAGGTAAATGTTATGTGTCGTAGGCATCCGCTAAGAAAGGATTTTGATCAATTCCCACGGGAACGGGAACCACGCGGGTGAAACCGCGGGCGGCCGCTAGTTATACATAAAGTTGTTACTTTAAAACAGCATATATAGGCTGATGCATATTAATGTTCTACTCTGTAAGGATGGAAAGCCTCCATCATTGAATTTAAAACATCTTTACAATGATAGAGGCTGATTTCATCACCGAACTTCTTCGTTCATTTGTTTCCCCGGCAGTCACTTTTTTCCCGACATTCATTTGTTTTCCCGAATTTAAAATTTGCACACATTTTATTAAATAGGTACGGTCCACACACAGCACATCACGGTTAACACTTGCAGTTTGATAATAGCACTTATGCCCCCGACATAAGAGAGGTACAAAGTCCAAAGTGTTACGTCTGACGTGCTTTTGACTGTACTACAATGACGTTCAAGTTGAACGTCATTGCTGTACTATAAAAAAACAAAAATACAATAGTAGTGGACTGGACATAACACAAGCTCTGCTAATATGCTTAATTTGGGGCTAGATGGCGCTGTGCGTTCTAAGGATATTTTTCTTTTTGTCTAAAATAAAAATGTAGTAGAACTACCTATTGAGAAATAATGTTTTCGCTAGTTTCACTATTCGATAGTACATTCATAAGTAGAATATGGGGAAAAAAAGTCCCATTAGTCCTACGGTAGAACAGTTCTGTAGAACAGGTGGTAATAAACCGTGTTCGCTGGGAACAGATTCCGACACAAATAAATTTTTAACATAATTATCTATTGTCTAAGATATCATTGCTAATAAAACAATCTATTTCCCAATAAAACAAACCTATCATCATTTCAAACCGCAGCGTCGTAAAGATTTGAAATCGAAATAAAGCTCGTGTATCGTATCGATTCAGATAAGGGGAGCGGATTGTTCCGAGGGCCGTAAAGAAAATCATAAACGTGAAGTATGGAGGCGCGAGTGGTATTGGATAGACTCGCGGCTTTATTGGAAACTAGGTCTTGTAGGAACCCTACGTTTACTTACTGCTTTCATTGCCTAGTAGGTCGTACGTACTGTATCGTAACGACTTTTCAAATCTATTCATCTAATAATGTAATATTATAAATGCGAGAGTAATTCTGTTTGTTTCACTTTCTTGACTAAACTGCTGAATTGATTATGATGGTATTTGGTTCAGACGTAGACTACGGCTAAGAAAAGGATTTATTTTTATCACTCGATATTGCTAAAAAAAACCTAAAAAAATAACATCGTTAAAATAAGTCAGTGTCACTCCGTACTTTGAATATTTAGTTCATAATTTCAGTGAACTAAAACAAAGTATATTCAGCATTTACGTGATCATAATATCTCATACTTGTCAAAAGTTCATAAAAACTGCAGTACGTTGTAAACAAACCACTAAACTAAACATTACAAAATGTTAAACCACGAGAGTTGATTCACATAAACTGCAAATGTCCATGCAAGTGGCTTTTGAAATGAAAAGAAATGATTTATGTGTGCATCGTAAACCATTTTACTTCTTAACAGCCGAAACAGCCCCTTGTGTTGTAATGAAGTCAATTAACCACAAAGATTTACAACTTGGACTTAACTGCCTCGGTGTGTTCTAAAATTTTGTTTCATTTGCTCTAAATTAAAGGTTTCGTAAACACTTGACAGTTTGTGAAAAAACGTAGGCTCTTTTGAATGTAGTTTTAGATACCTTTTTTTCGGAGGAGAATGCGTTTATGTACCAACCGCAGGCTAGCTACACCTGGGGCCGTGTGTGGGACTCGATATTAAAGCGTCCACTACCCACTTAACTCCCCCGGTTTCTCCTTCACACCCTATTGGGACGAGCCGGCCGTGCCAGCCTTGTGGCTATTGACTGGCCCATCCCCGGGTACCCCGACTTGAGTGAGAGGCCTCAAGAGTAAGTCAGGGTGGCTGGGTTACCCGAGAGAATATGTTGTTTTAGATACCTGATGAAAAGCGGCCACTATAGCCTATTTCACCGCTTCAATGTAATACTGGACTTGCCAAACCCATATTTGTAGACCAAGCGTAGCCTGAAAATATCGGGGCACCACACTTGGGCATAAGCTATGTTTTTACGAGTAGTTTTATGTCGGAACAATGTTGCGACGTTTTTCAATATTATTATAGTTATGAGATCTTCAGATCGTATCAATTGGAAACGCATATCCTGAGCTCCTAACACATTGTAACAAAACAAAGCATTTAACCTTTATGACATAAGTATCTGACATAAACATAAAGTTAGACAGCGTATTTCCAAACATCGCGACCTCATTAAATTTCCCCATATCACACCCCATTCTTTCGTCAAATGATCTATAAAATTACGTGCTAACCCTTCACCAATCTCCATATCGGGTGCCTGCTCCCGTTTGAAGGAAATCGCCCGCGTTTTAGTGGTCCATAAAATAGTTATACGGTAGTGGGGGGTTAAATAGGGTACTACCTACATTTTTATATATTTCATGTTTGGTTTTGGATCATAGATACTGAATTTTTTGGCAGGAAGCACAGAGTAGGAAGCTTACTAGGTCAAGTTGAGAGTTCATTGCTCAAGAAATTGAGTAAGATTTCTCTTGAATTATTTATTTACTTACGACGGCATTAGAACGTGCTCCACGGTTCTAAAAATATATATTTTTTTTATAGCAATGTGTAACATGACGAGCAGATGGTACACCTGATTGTAAGCGCCACGTCTGCCCTTAGACAGTTCAGTGCCAAACAGTAACTAAGCAGTTACTACGCCTGCGCCTGCTACACCGAGAACACCCAGTAATTTCACTTATAATTATGTTGGCACAGAAGTATTTAAAGACATTCCTTGTGGGAAATAAATAGTTTGATATGAATGAGTATTAATCACGTCAAAAGTAATCTTGAGTAATGTTTAAAAAAACACGTTCCGGCAGAAGAATTGATTCCAAGCTTAAAACAAAGGCACTTAAATGATTAGATCAACGAAGCTTCAATATTAGAAAATAGGTGAGCCAACTGTTTATTGAAAAAACCGCATTATTTTTTCTTTTCTATCTCCCTACAATATCTCTATTGTTCAACGGTTGAAAACAAAATATTGTTTCACAAACTCATTCGAACGTATCAAGCGAAGCCTGTGAATACGGGAGCTAATACCGATACGAAAAAAATCTATACTAATATTATAAAGATGAAAGATTTGTTTGTTTGTTTCTATTGAATAGGCTCCGAAACTACTAAACGGATTTGAATAATTCTTTCACTGTTATAAAGCTACACTATCCTCGGGTTCCATAGGATACTTTTGATCCTGGAAATGTGGGGGGAAGGGAGGGATATTTGGAAAAAGAAATAACGCGCGGGTGAACCCGCGGGCGGAAGGATAGTAGCAAATAAAGAGCGGAGAAGAGCCCTAAGGCCTATACCTAATTCAGGGACAGCTTATCTACATACGAATGTGTTTCTTTCCGTTCGTCCTTCGACCGGTTTTGCATATGTATGGTGGCGCCATATGCACCTATGTGACTGTGCTGTGAATATATTTCGCGTTTTTGTCGTCATAAGAATCATTTCAGTTTAGTATTGCTTTTCATAGATAATAGTTTCGAAAAACGTATCCTAACAAGTTCTCCAGAATATCTGCACCGTCCAGTATACTCAGCCTTAGGCCCATGGAGCTACTCAAAAGGAACTAATCACAAACTCAAATTACTAACGAGTTTCTTGAGCGTCACCGCCATACATTGCCATAGAGGTTCGCACACGACGCGACTAGTTACTAACCAGTTAGTAACGCGTTGGTAACTGATCGCGCGCGACGCGTCGTACCGGTCGCCGAGCTACTAGTTACCCGAGTTTACTGTCTTTTTGTTGTGAAAAATTAACGAACAAGCCTTAAATATTAAATTGCTGCAAAGTGCTGCAACTGATAATCTGCAGTACACATTATTTTGAATATATGGATGAATCCAAAATCTGCGACGATTCCTTCGGCGTCTGTTAAGATAAAATTATATAGTACAATGATATCGTCATCTTCGCTCGATCCACTCGACATTTTTATTTTTTCCAATATTTCGTCTTGCTAGGCCCTACGTACGTGTTTATTTGGGAGCAGAAATAACAGGAGTAACTGAAACCTTGCAACTTGAGTAGCGTCGTGTGCGAGGTACAGTTTATAACTAGTTTGTAATTCTAATTACTGATTAATTCCGTCATTTTTGAGTAGCTCCATGTGCGGAGGGCCTTAGTCTAGCTAGACGGCTAATCTAAAACCTACAACTTAGTATTTTCTCACATCGTAAAAAGCGAAATTCTACAGGACTCGTCTAGTATGGACAATATTCCAGGCAATCCCCTAAAGTCGGGAGTATGACGTTCTGAATCCAGGAGGTATAATGTACAGATGTATATTGGGACAGAAATTGTACTTTAGCGAAACGCGGATTGAATATATTGGATAAAATTATGAAAGTTCGCGTAAGGACTGAAGTTTAGGTGTAATATATGAATATGTTTCACAACGCTATCTAGATCTAAATTGACGAGCCATTTGGTGTAATGGTCGAGAAGTCGGCTATTACACCAGAGGTCGCGGATTCAATCCCCGCACGGTACAAACACTTGTGTGCATGAGCATGTCTGTTTGTATCGGTCCGGGTGTTTCTATTTATAATATGTATGTACTTACAAATAAAAATATTTAGGAAAATAAATCCGTTGTCTGGCACCCATATCACGCTCATGCTTAGTTTGGGCCTAGATGGCGCTGTGTGAATAATGTCCAGCGATATTATTATTATTTTTAAATGAAGTAAAGTTTATACCATTCTTTTGTAATCATAGTAGCGTGATGATTAGGCCAGTATCCGTTGTTTCAACGATGTCTTAACTGCAATAATTGAGGCTTTGGGCCTGCAGGGGGATGTCAAATAGGTTCATACAGTAACTTGTGAACAGGTACCTTGGAGCCTGGTCGGCTGGGATTTAATATTTATCCTTAATTATGTAAGTTGTCTTTGACAAAGAAAACGATTGCATTTTAGATTAAAAAAGTAAACATGAGTTTTTACCGGTTTTTATTAATAAATAGCAGCAAGCCGGTGGTATTGTCATTCTGGAACTTTGACAATTAAAGATTCATAAGTGTATCTCGGAAATGATAGCTTTTTCTTAACAGGTAATTTTTTATTACCTGTCCAGAATCCAAATTAGTAACTTTTTACATGCCGGGTGCACTATTTACCACTAATCTGTTAAGATCACAGGTGTCGTTTGCAGTGTCCGGGAATCAACGAAGCGCACATATTCCCGCCGCGTTCCAACAACACCCTATCACAATATCTCAATAAAACACAATATGCAAAAGCACAATACGATATCAGGGATGACAACACAAGAATATCGTTAAAGGATACCCGGAATCCCCGGTGGGGGGAAACTGCGTTACCGCTTGTCGCCAGCTTTCCAGGTAATTGACAGCCTTCGTGGAGGGGGGACTTCCGGGATACGAATATACACGAGGGGGGATATCGGGTGTGAGTGATGCGATGGTATTTCGTAAAAATATTAGACTGTTTTATTTTAGTTTTTTTTTTTTGGAAGTTGATTTTCCAACTGCAACATTGTATTTTTTTATATAAAATGGACTCTCTCCCGCGTTCGTTTGCGACGCGGGATTACGCTAGTGTCAAGTAAGCTGTATTGTAAATAGGGCACGAATTGCCAGTACGGTCGAACTTAATGCATGCCTGTATTTGAGTTTAAATTGTTTAAAAAAGTTAGACTGACCCAACATTTTATCATTGACGAAAATGTATTATTTATCATTATTAAACTAATAATTATCAACATGGTTTTTAAATATGAAGTAGCCACAATGGCATGGCTTCTTGATCATAATAAACAGAACAAATAACAGTGTTATTGCTTAATGCCGATGTTCTAATGTAATTTTTACATTCGGATCAATTTTCTTTTTTACAGATTTTATTCCATTTACTTGTTCTTAGGCTGTGCAAAATTCTTTCCGCAGTAGAAACACGACTGTTCACATCTTGATACAAAGATACCCAACGAATTTAATATTCAATAAATATGATGCAGGGAGCTTAATACGTGCGCTCTTTGAAATTTTAACTCGTCTTTAAGTAGTCGTAAAATGGTTATATCGCTTTTATAACTTTGTGCTAAAGTTTGTACAATGTTGCAAAGTTTCTTGTGTTATTTTGTCATCATTATTTACGTAGGATAATAAATAATAAATAAATAAATAAATATCTCTGGACATTATTCACACATCGCCATCTAGCCCCAAACTAAGCATTAAGCTTGTGCTATGGGTGCTAGACAACGGATAAACATTACTTATATACTTTTTTTTTTTTTTTTTTTGTAAATACATACATATTATACATAGAAACACCCAGACCGATACAAACAGACATGTTCATGCACACAAATGTTTGTACCGTGCGGGGATCGAACCCGCGACCTCTGGTGTAATAGCCGACTTCTCGACCATTACACCAAATGGCTCGTCGAATATAATATAAAACGGTATCATAAGGTTTTCAATAAAACGGTATCATAAGGTTTTCAAAGCCTAGTTAGTTTAGAGGTATTTTGCTCGATGGTGCAATTGGTAGTGACAGTGCCCTTAGCGTCAGGTGTGGCTTCGAATCCCGTCTAGAACAAACAATTATGTATTGAATCCAAGCAGAGCCTTATGGGGTGAGTATGTAATTATAGTGAAACATTATACTTACATTTCAACATACTAATAATAAGATATATACTTGTAATATTATAATATGTAAAGAAAACAATAACATTGCTAAAAAATAATACTACAAACATTGGAGACAGATGAATTATGTATCATATTCTACAGCTGTAATAGTAGAAAGAAACACGCATTATAACAAAGTATTTAAGCAAACAGAAATCGAACGAAATGACAAAAAAAAAAAATAACGATAAAGTTCCATTTTCATTTGTTATAGGTATTTTATTTTTGTCAGTGAGACTTCTAAGTTCAAGATTATCAGCTGTGTTCTTTTTCTATCCTTGGCAGTACGTGTGAACACAATGGCAGAATCTACACCACTTATTCACTCCCCCAATCCAGTTCCGTTTAAATGCGTTTCCGTTTCCGTTAAAAAATCCGAACTCGATTCCAAATCGCTTTATTCAAGAAAAAAAGGTATATCCATTAAAACCAGTTGATTTTCAATTACAAATTTGACACTGCCTTGGCAGAGCGCCAAGTGAGCCAAGCCATCTATTCTGGAAGTGTCCCAGTTAACTTCGGCTTGAACTGTTCATAAAATATAGAAGATATTCAGGTCAGGTGCTTTAGGCCATCGGTTCTTCTAAGATTTTAATCTTTCCTTTCGTACTTTTATCTTAAGAAATGCTTCTCAATTTATTATTTTTCTTTGTATGACTTAAGCTTTCAGTTAGTGTAGGAGTTAAGCGGATTATGAGAAGGCTTTATATTGAAGATCGTCCGTGGTTTTCAAATGGGATATTTTTAAGTGTACATCAAAATAACTGATTGCACACCAAAGGTTAGGTTAGATTAGCAGTTCAGTATTTTTTTGATGCACAATCAGTATTTTTGATGTGCAGTTAAATACAACCCTTTTCAAAGTATGGTACTATCCGATTCAAATGCTATTAGGATAATACCTTTTGGAATTGAGCGAAAAATTACGTCAACTGCGCTTGTCCGTAACGTTAGCAACGCATTATTTTTATCAAGTCGAGTCAAGCAACTCCAAAAGGTCATATCCTGATAGAATTTGAACCAGTTTTTTTGGGTTCTCTGAATTATTGCTCCAGATGTTCAAAAGTTACTTAAAATATTTATCAATTATAAAGACAGGCAGTATAAGCATTATAAGGCGAGCATCGCACATTAGAACTAATCGCAAGTGTCAATGGGCGGTTGTATCACTTACTATCAGGTGACAGACTTGTTCGTTTTAACCTTCCTTTCATTAAAAAAAAAACCGGAGATTGTGGTTTCGATTCTTGTAATCGTGTCTTATATTCGGAGCTTAGAGTTAGCCTTCAAAACAAGCGAAGCTACCTATCCAACGTTAAATTTTGAGTTAAAATAATAATAATATACAAATATAATGTCGTTAATTATTCACGTATAAGCTAAAGCAAGGTCATACGGAAGTAAGCGACAGAATAATAATGTGAAGGTACAAATAAGGAGAGGGTTCCGGTATTACCGTTAATATTACAGCGAGGGATCCGGTTCATAGTTATTAACTATTATTAAAAACAACGTAAGCCGACTTGGCGTGTATTCACAATTTATAAACAACGTAAGTATACGTTTTTACCATTATACCTCTAATGCTGAAATCTGATGAAATAGTTGATTTGGCTGTGTTCGACACTACTGATGCGGCTGGTATAAGGGCTCTTTCAAATTAAACGGTTTGTGTCGGACGGCTGCGGTACGGTAGCCGCGCGTTTGCCGCACTGCGCACGGACGGTCGTTATTTTTCATATACATGCGTTGCGGCAACAGTATGGCGAGCGTACAGGTCGGTTAACTAAAGCTGGCCCGTTCACGGTACTCACACTAGTATAAAATTTGAAAAAAGAACAACATCTTTGTAAACAGTAGCGAAAGCAAAACAATAACCCTTGTACTCATAAGATTGACCGCGCGCGAGAGGGACAGAGAGACTTTTCATGATATGCATTCAGTGCGACGTCACGCCACGCGCTTATTCACTGACACAACGTGTGAATGTGTTGAACGGACCAGCTTTAGTTAACCGACCTGCCCCCCTAGACAAGCGGCATTTATGACGTTCGTTATAGCTCAATTTGCGATAGCGAATGTCAAATCCCATACTTTCAACACGTGACTTTTCTATGGCATCTGTCAAATCCATACAAATTGGACTTAGCGAAATTCGCCAGCTATGAAGCGATGTCATCTTGTCTAAGCCCCCTGTACCGCGAACGCTCGACAGCAAGACTGTTACAAAACGTCTAATTTGAAAGAGGCCTAAGTTGTAAAAACTAAACACACATCACTTTGATACTTGTTTGTTAACAAATTCACGCTTTTCAGTGACATCGTTTGCAGCACAATGAATTACATCAAATGGCAGGACACTTCCCTATGCGCCATCGAGATAGTAAAAATTCATTGTGTTATTGTAATATAGCGTATTTGACCACTGCAGCTAAAACTCTTATAATGTAAAAAAGAACATTAACTAAAGAGGACGGAAACACGTCCTAGCAATAAGTTCTCTTTTTATTGGTACGGCAAAGATGAGGCCACAGTTTCCGATACGTGAGGGATATACTACGGCATACCAATGTCGTAAGCTCTTACGTCTGGCTATGAAGGAGATAATATTAATATATTATGTAGAATAAACAAACTATAGAGTGCATTCCTTCCTTAAAGGCCGGCAGCGCATCTGTGATTCCACCTGATTTACAGATGTCTATGGGCGGCGGAAGTCACTTTCCATCAGGTATGCCGCATCCTCGTCTGCCCGCTATACCATAAAAAAATAAAATTAATGGAAAGATAAAAAACATTGACAATCGTTTTTGAACTTTAGAATCACATATTTTAAACCGACTTTAAAAAAGAGGAGATTCTCAATTCAACTTTAGTTTTTTGTCAGTGTTACCTCGTAACTTCTTACCGAGTGTACTGATTATGATCATTTTATTAAACGGTGTTAGCACTATTTAGTGAAATATAATATACAACACACGAAAATCATAAAAATATTGTACCGTGGTCCATAACACCATTGATCTAGGAGGTAGGAAGATCCATTCAAAACACCTTAGCGATGAAATTCTCTGTCACACATGACGTGTATCAATGAATCTTTCAACAAATTAGGCCATGACACGCCATTTGCTGTACTTACTCACTTATAAACATCAAATGGATTCTTAATATCTCAGACATACAATATTTTTCTCCTTTTAAAAGGCATCAACGCCGTCTCAGACTGTTTGAAGTAGCTGAAATTTCTTAAGACGTTCAAACGCAGCCCATCTGAGTGGAGGCCTTGACATCCTTTCCGATGTTTCTTGGAGTGCTCAACACTGAGTGTGTGTGCTAATGTATTAATATCATACTGTATAGTGGTGTTAGATTGCAGAGAAAGTAGGTTTGCTTGCAATTAAATCAAACCGAAATTTATTTTATTCATGTAGGTTCTTTTACCAGGTTTCAGAGATGCACTTCCGAATCGTCAAATATCAAGGTTAAAGAGTGACTCTACCATCGGCATTGGAATATTTTTGTCAATCGAGATGAACCGGTATGAAACTCGTTACTTTTTTTTAATCGCCAAAGATTGACGAAAATTATACTAATCGTGCATCTATACATATTATTATGGTATGTAGTATACATAGCATAAAGATGCACGTATTGACACTCGAGCAAGCAAGGCGTTTGAGACCTTTGCCGTTTATGAGCAATGGTGACCACTAACCATCATGTGCCCTCTAGCTCGTTTGCGTCACTCTAAAAAAAAACAAATGAATACCGGATTCTAGAGGTACTTCGGTAGAGTATGTTTTACTATTGATATGGCGTATTGGTTAAGAAGTTAGCTGTTAGTAAAAAGTTTAACCAATTTATTAATGTTAAAAAGATTTGTTACTTTTTCTTTAATACCGGCAGTGTCATTTGCCTGTGTTCCTCTTTATAATGGCTACATTACTGCCAGTACATAAATACATATCGTCACGCCATTTCCCCGTAGGGGTAGGCAGAGACCAACTCATTCCACTTGCTACGATCCTGGCTCACAACTATTGCTTCTTCCACGTTCATAAGTCTTTTCATGCATGCCCGTCGGTCGGTTACTGCCAGTAATGGTCATATTATTTACAGATTACGACCTCTCTCAAAACTAATAGTTTTATAATACGCGGATGGTGCCGGAGTAGCCAGCTGACCGCCGTATTCATTATTCAGAGGAGCGCCGGCTTAAAATAACCCTCGTAACAACACAATACATTAGCTATTATGGTTGCACGTGGCTTTTGGTTTTTAAATCACTTATGGTAAAAAAAATCGTTTCAAATATTTGTTAGAACCCTGTTAATGTTTAACTGCAGGGCAAATGCCTCGATTATTTAAATCCAGTCATTTTAACAATAATGGTACTGGATAAATCATCACGGTTGCCAAATGCCATTGGTGATCACAAACTTGAGTTACGAGAATATTTTGATAAAACCAACACTCGAATTCTAATATTTTTTTTAATGCATTGTGTAACAAGCGAGCAGATCATACACCTGTTGGTAAGTGCCACGTCTGCCCTAAAGATAGTTCAGTGCCAAACAGTATCTAAGCATTTACTGTCTGGCACTACCCTGCGCCTGCTACACCGAGACGACAGTTATTAGGTCTCATATACCCAGTAATTTTACTATCATCATCATCATCGATAAAGGAATCAATGAAATACACAAGTACAATCAACAACCTCCATTTTTGACGTCGGTTAAAAGGGTTTAAAAATTACCTGTATATTACGATATCTCCCAACCAGCAAAAAGTGGTTTTTAAGCTATCCCAGGAGGATGAATCTTTAGGACTATATGAGAATTATATCCGAATATAAGTCCGGGAAAAGGCCCACTTTTTAAGTGTACTTTTGATTATAACACATTTATATTAGACCGCTAAAATGCTTGTTTACGCCTATATAACTCCTGTAATAGAATTACGAAAATCCAGTTACTCCTGCAAATCAATAATATAATCAATATAAGTAAGTTATAGTCGTAAGTAAGACTAATGCGCTCCTTGCAATGCTGATTTAAGCTCATTTTGGTGAACAAATGAACGAACGAACAGAATAATGTGTTGCGCTGTGTTGGCCTCTGTCATAATTTTTTTAACAGCTTGAATAAGGAAGTGGTATTTATCTTTATCAGAATTTATTATTGCCAGCCATAGTAGAAAAACAACATCTTATTGTTGTTAGTTAGTCTTATTAATATTCGTAGGGGAATGTGAATTTTCTGTGAAATTAGTCATAGTTTTAAACAAAATTTTAGAGCGCCTCTTCACTTGCCTTTATTTACATTTGAGTAATTATTTATTTATCAAAAAAAATGCTACGAAGGGCTGCCATTTATTTGGTAAGCATTTCCAAGTGTGACATAGTGCCATCATATGTTTATTTGGTTCTATATTGGCAAGTGTCAAAACTGCAGAAGATTCGCCATTTTGTATACCAATTTTAAGATAACGTTGACAATAACACTACTGTGGAATGCCAATATAAATATGTCTAGACTTGTAACGGCTTAAGACAAATCTATATAGAGAACATTTTATCCTACTAAATGCTGTTATAATCTTAGTGATTTATTATTTTTGAAACGCTGATATTAAATCCGCATAAACCTTAATTTCAAGCTTATGTAAAACAAAAACAAGAAATATAAATGCTATTCAGTTGTTTAACTGGAAGTTACTTATATTAGCCATACAATTTTAGCTTATATCACATTATAAGTAAAAGTAACTAGTGTGATTGCTCCTCAGTGTATCCTATCCTGGTCGATGCTTCTAGAGGAGGCCTAAGATTTAAATGCCTCTAAGATGTTATCTTATAGGCACATATAAGTCTTCGTTACCGGAGTAATTACACCTGAGAGTAATTACTCTTATTTAATGCCTTTATAGGAGTCCTAGACTATAATAGCCACGATATTTGATCCTATATGCCGATATAAGACCAAATTATAGAATTAAACATACTCAAGTGAAAATAGCACCATTTTATGCAGTTAAAAGCGTAGTAGCAAATACCAAAACCATTATCGGAGCTCTATAAGTCCATATAGCATTACCAATTGACCATTTTGCTAGTTGGGCTGTATCTTATAAAACCCATAGTTTTATCGTTTCACCGGCGAGAGCACAGCTGACCAACTCATATTTTATTCACGCCACGCGCCGCGGCCTTCGTAATATATCTGTAACATCGTGTTACAGATACATTACGAAGGCTGATTTTGATTCATTATGGCTCTGTACAAATTAGGGTTCGACGTTATTTCATTCAGTTTGACGAGCCATTTGGTGTAATGGTCGAGAAGTCGGCTATTACACCAGAGGTCGCGGGTTCGATCCCCGCACGGTACAAACATTTGTGTGCATGAACATGTCTGTTTGTATCGGTCTGGGTGTTTCTATGTATAATATGTATGTATTTACAAAAAAAAAAGTATATAAGTAATGTTTATCCGTTGTCTGGCACCCATAGCACAAGCTAATGCTTAGTTTGGGGCTAGATGGCGCTGTGTGAATAATGTCCAGAGATATTTATTTATTTATTTATTATAGTATTAATGGCTATTCAGTTGGATTATTGTGTCCAAGTTCTGATTTGATAGTGACAGGTTGTGGTCAGACCAAATATTCATATTCAGGGTCATTATCAAACCGAATATTTCAAAGGTGATGGTGACCGCTTACCATCTGGCAGGCTATAGACTCGAGCCTATGTTCTTTCCCAACGTCTAGTTTATGTGTGAGTAAACTAAAATTAATTAAATCAGTTCATTGATTTAGGCGTAAATAACAGAAGAGTTGTTTCGTATTCATAAAATTAAATTATGAATAAAATATTTAACGGGGAGTCTTGTCCAGCGGGGTTTTTAGAAACAGTGACGTCAGCATCGCTGACGTCACTATTTCCTTCACCAGTCTCGCTCATGATAAATAACGATACACAATGTTGGAACACACGTTTAATTTTACACTTTTAAACTTATTCCTAATATAGCCTAACAGAATAACAAGATATGGTACTCACAGGGCTTCTAGAGATCACCAACACTTTTAATGTCTTGCCTCCAGCAAGGCTCGAACAAGAATAATGATCCCGCGCTCCGCCAAAAACACTAACCGAACACAATTCAAAACTGATGTTGGCGGCAGCACTGTCGCTGGTTAAAAACACTACTTTTAATTACAATAACTTGGCTCATAGATTTTTCACAATATCCAAATAAATCTCTAAATTCATTAAACATTTTTAGAAGTTATTATTAGCCCTTACTTTATTTTTAATCCATTTTTATTTAAAACATCCGGTAACGCTCACAATAATGGCGCCGGATGTTGAGATACAAAAATCTTAAATGTTGACATAGAATTTTCACAATAACCAAATAAATCTCTAAATTAATTAATCATTTTTAGAAGTTATTTTTAGCCATTACTTTAATTTTAATTTGTTTTTATTTGAAACATCCGTTTAACGCTCTCAATAATGGCGCCGGATGTTGTGATACAAAAATGTTATGTTGACACAGATTTTTCACAATAACCAAATAAATCTCTAAATTCATTAATTATTTTTAGAAGTTATTTTTAAACATTACTTTAATTTTAATTCGTTTCCATTCGAAACATCCGGTAACGCTCATAATAATGGCACCGGAAGTTGCGACTGGTAAACAGCTTATTCAATTTAGATTAGCAAAACGAAATAACATAAAAACTCATTACTCATATTAGAGTTAAAACCATCTAGAATTATTATAGGTAAATCATTTCAATACAAATTACGCATAATTATTACAAAACAAAGTTCATTAATAATTATTATTGTAGTCTTGCGTCGACACGGCCATTCTGCGGGACGGTGCGCGCTCTGCACCAGTCGCGGTTCTGGAAAACCAAATACATTCTCTGAGCTAGGTATCCGTACACCGGTACACTAGCTGATAACTTGGTTATGGTTTGATACAATGTCACTTTGTATTAATGTGGTATGGAACTACTTGAGTACTTTAGAAACCAAGTTGTCAACTTAATATTGTGCTTAGACACCACATAGGGTCAGTTAGCATACACTTAGGTCATATAATCGATAGGTTGGTTAGTATACTGTACAGGAAAGTGAGCAAAGTTGTTGTCCATACTGGCACAACTTTTATTGTTGATATGTCAATGCAAAGGCTCCACGCCTACTTGCATGATAATATTGTTGATATGTCAATGCAAAGGCTCCACGCCTACTTGCATGATAATATTGTTGATATGTCAATGCAAAGGCTCCACGCCTACATGCATGATAATATTGTTGATATGTCAATGCAAAGGCTCCACGCCTATTTGCATGATTTACTCGAAGACAAGGATGATGCTGTGGCGCTGAGCGGTCATGTACGCCGTGGTCCACAGGGGCTCTAAAGGATATTGGAAGGGTCGATGCTGGGGCCTAGGCCTTATGACCGTGGTCCCCAGAGGCTCTGAAACAACGGGAAAATGATGCTGTGGCGCTGAGCGGTCTTGTACGCCGTGGTCCACAGGGGCTCTAAAGGATATGGGAAGGACGATGCTGGGGCCTAGGCCTTATCTTATGACCGTGGTCCCCAGAGGCTCTGAAAACAAATGTGTACATACTTTTGATTGAAGCTCACGGGAAATTGATGCTGTGGCGCTGAGCGGTGTTGTACGCCGTGGTCCACAGGGGCTCTAAATGATATAGGAAGGACGATGCTGGGGCCTGGGCCTTAGTATTATGACCGTGGTCCCCAGAGGCTCTGAAAACAACTTAGAAAAAGGAAAGGAAATCAGGAGTTAGGATTAATGTACAGTCTCTATGTTAGTAAAAATAGTATTCACTATCGTTGACAGACCTGCTAGCATTTAGCAAATGCCTTTAGGATTTATTTGTTATTAGTCTCGTTGATCTAGTATATCTGTCAAAGAAAGGAACTACATTATAAAAGTAGTACATACAAGATTGTTTAGGCATCCGATAGCTGGGCAGCCTGGGCAGCTCTGGACGTGGACGGCAGTGGTTCAATCGGTGCATCGAGGAGCTGCGCTGTGGTCTGCTGTTGAGTGTCTTCATTGACGCCCGTCGACACGGTTTCCTGCTCACCAGGTTGAGGAGCTCTGCGCAGTTGATCGTGAGCGACTTTACGCGGCCGCCCTCTACCGGTCACTCGTTTTACCATATAGCGGTCGTTGTCCAATATCCTGTAGATCTCGTACGGTTCGCTGTATTTTAGATCCAGAGAAGTTTGATTTCGAGGGTTGTTCTTAATTAGTACATAGTCACCTATGTGAAATGGGCGCATTCTGGCTTTGTTTCTATCGAAACGTTGTTTCTCATACTGAGCCGCAGCGGCCATTTTCTGTTGGACGTGCTGGTCAAGTGTCTCAAAGTCGATCATTTCACTTTCTATGTTTACCAACCTTAGCAGTTCCGGTGGTACACAATGTTGACGGCGAGTCAAGAGAGTAAGTGGTGCCACCCCAGTGACTCTGTGTGGGGTACAGTTGAAGGCAAGTTGTAGAGCTTCTAAAGCCGTTTGCCAGTTTTCAGTGTCGTAGTTTTTGATCATTGTTAGCGCATTTTTCAAGGTACTCATTACCCTTTCGACTTGTCCGTTCGCTCGGCTTACTCCTGGCGCAATAGTATGTAGATTGATTCCAAAACCATCGCAGTAGGCTTTAAACTCACCGAGGAATTCTCGACCGCCATCAACTACGATTTGTACTGGAGTTCCGAACAGATGTACGATTCTTTTCAGCGCTGCAAGACTGCTGCTTTGGCTCTTGTCGTTGGAGTAACTTAGAAGTATGTACTTGGTGAATGCATCGATGGCTACTATCACATACTCGTCCTGACCTTCTGCGTTCCTCGTACCAAGCTTGCCGGTGACATCCATATGGATAACTTGGAATGCTGCGGTGGGTTTCTGAATTGGGTGTAGTTGCGCTTGAATAGCACCCGAAGGCCCTTTTGATGTTCTGCAGATTACGCAATTGTCAACAAACCTCCTGACAATGCTGCTCATGTTAGCAAACCAGTAGGTTTCTCTCAACGTTTGCAGGGTTTTCTCCCATCCTGGATGTTGTAGCGATGTGTGAAAAGAGTTTATTAAACTCCACTGGAACGCCTTCGGTGCTACTATACGTTTGTACGTACCAAGTATAGGATCGGTGAGTATTTTCTTAAGCACGCCCTCCTCCAGGACGTAACCTTCAGCCGGAGTGTCAGTAGACATACTATCAATCAGAGGACGAAGAGTATCATCACGCCGTTGCTCAATTTGAAGCCACTCGGTATCTCTGGTCATGATGTTTACCGACTTTTGAGCATTTGGGTTTCTGCTGAAGAAATCTGCGTGCTGCAATCGCTCACCTTTTCTGTACTCCACCTCGAAATCATAATTTTGTAGAAAGGCCCACCAACGATGGATTCGGGGTAGCAAGTCCTTCTTGTGTTTGGATGCCTTTAAGGCGTTACAGTCTGTTATTACCTTGAACTTTCGGCCATACAAGTAGTGCCGAAAATGTTTTATGGCCCTCACCACCGCCAAGGTTTCGAGCTCGTAGGAGTGGTAGCGGCTCTCTGCGTCCGTGGTGCGCTGGCTCATGTACGCGACTGGATGCTGGCGGCCTCCAATGATCTGGATCAGGACCGCTCCGTAGCCGAGGCTGCTTGCATCCGTGTAGAGCTCGATTGGCGCGTCTTCCTGAAATAGTGCAAGGGTAGGCGCAGTAGACAGGTGTTGTATAATTTGGTTACGAGCCTCATCGTGTCTGTCGTTCCATTCCCACTTTGCGTCTTTCTTTGTTAGCTCGTAAAGTGGTACCATAACACGCGAGAAATTGGGAATGAAACGCCTGAAGTACCCGGCGAGGCCGTTAAACTGCCTAACTTGCTTTGCCGTTTGCGGAATAGGTGCCTTCGTTAAAGCCTCCACTTTCCTTGGGCTAGGACTGACTTGCCCGTCTGTAACTATATTGCCCAAGTACTCGATAGAGCGTTTAAAGAAGGCAGTTTTGTCTATATTAATGGAAAACCCGGTTTTTTGTAACGCGATTAGTAGAGTCCGACCGAAACTGGTTTTCCGGCCGAAACCGAAACCGAAACCGAATGTTCGGCCGTGGCTTCAGTTTCGGCCGAAACCGAAACCGAAACCGAAACTCACGTGGTCAAGTATAAAATTCCTGAAAATACTGAAAGTTGGTGCATTTTACCCATTATTCTGCATTAACTGGGACATGAAATGGAATTACAGTATAAAATTTTGTTGTAATCATTTATTTAATACTAGACTTCCGCCCCTGGCTTCGCTGGCGTAGGCTACAATCTTTAAACCACTATGAAACCCCCCAGGTAACTTCCAAAACCCCCTTCTTAGTGGAGACTTACACATTTAAAAGCACGCTTTTAGAAAATTTAAAGTAAAAAAATTAAACCACTTTTTAACACCCCTTGAGGGGTGAAATATTCAAAAATCCTTTCTTAGTGGGAGCTTACACATTATAAAGAACCCCTGTACAAATTTGGAAAATTTTATTTTTCAACCCCTAATTTACTCCCTTGGGGATGAAATATCCAAAACCCTTTTAAGTGGGAACTTGAACATTATAAAGAACTCCTGTACAAAAGGACCATGCAAAAATTTTATGGGCTCTGTCCCCACCCACCAACAGACTAGCACCAAGGCACTAGTTTCAATATTAACCTTGGCGGTCATGCACGCTAAAATGTGCTTGGGGTGGTGGCGTTATGTGTCGGGTGGTTACATTCCCTCTAATATGGTTGAGTGAAATTATGGCTGGTACGTACGTCATACTTGTGCTGCAGGTGCCACCTTTGAGCACTGGTCCTCCAGGGCTCACGGATTTTTCTCGATTATAGTCTCATTCTTATACTTTATACTGTATGGCTTGGTATTCTAAAACTAATCAGTAATTGTAACAAACAAATTGTAAACAAACATGGCGATGAAAAAGAGTAACTGTCGAGTTTCTTGCCGGTTCTTCTCGGCAGATGACTGCATTCCTAAGCTGTGGTAGAGTCACTCTGTAATTGACGATTCATAAATACTAATTGATACAAGTAATTTACATGAATAAAGAATATTTTGATTTTGATTTTATTTTGATTTTGATTTATTATTATGACATTCCATAAAAAGACAAATAAACATTTTTAATCTAAAAATGACGAGGTATTAAAAAAAAAAACCGTGCTTATGCCGCACGCCTAAGATGCAGAATTGCGCTGTAATTGTCTAGCTTGAAGTAGACTCGACTGTACAATATATTTTAAGATTACATTTTGATTGTACACTTTTATTTAGACCAGGGGTGTTACTCTTGATCGCCTGCACATTATTTTCACAAATTTCTAACTGGCAAGAGGTATTGACAGAGAATAGAGATACGTTTGAAATCAGTTGGTGGGTGGGGACGTTTTATTGCATGATCCTTTCATTTTTTATTTTTAAACCTTTTTTTACTCCCATGGGGAGTGAGTTTTCAATAACACTTTTTTATTTGAAACTGACACCAAACTAAAATATACTTCCCGAATTTTAAGTCTGTAACTTTTAAAATGACGAAGTTTTATACAAACTTCCAACCCTCTTTATACCCCCTTGGGGGTTAATTTCGAAAACCCCCTCTTAGTTTGAATTTACGCATTATAAAGAATCCTTGTACAACATTTCAAGTTCCTGGGTCTTGTACTTTGGGCTAGGCGTTGATTGTCAGTCAGTCCATTTCCTCCCATTTATATAGAAGACTAGCCTTTCGCCTGCGGTTTCACCCGTGCGTAATTCCTTTTTAAATATCCCTCTATTCCCCCCCACATTTTCGGGAAAAAGTATTCTATGTCACCCGGGGATAGTGTAGCTTTCCAATAGTGAAAGATTATTCAAATCAGGTCAGTAGTTTCGGAGCCTATTCAATACAAACAAACAAACAATCAAATCTTTCCTCTTTTTAATATTTACAAGTATAGATAATACAAAAAAACATATTAATAATACTTTTATTATTTTATCAAATCAAGTTCTTATAGCAAAATGTTTATCAGTTATCAATAATCGAATCACTAATTGTTACTGTTTAACGCACTGGCTATGTTGTGGTGCTACAGAGCTATCCGAACGGCCCACGACAATAATTCCCAATCAGGTGCGCCGCCAAAGTGTCGCCGCGAGAAACGAAGTTAGGCGAGCATGCACGACAACTTCCGAAATCAGTTTCGGTTTCGGCAAAAGTTTCGGCCAATTTTGGCCGAAACCGAAACTGCCGCCGAAACTTGATTTTTGGCCGAAACTCGGCCGAAACCGAAACCGAAACCGAACCTTCGGTCGGACACTAGCGATTAGTATCTGTTCGATATGGGCGAGACCTTCTGTGAATTCTCTACATTTTGAGAGAACGTCATCAACATAAACTTGACAAATTTGATCTGGCGAATTAATAAGGGTCGCTAGAGCCCTATTGATACATCTTTGATACACGGAACAAGCATTACTAAGCCCAAACGGCATGGCGAGATATTCATACATGCCGTCAGGGGTCACAAAGGCAGTTTTCTCAATAGAGCTCTCATTTATGGGAATCTGATGGAATCCAGCTGCCATATCAAATGTAGAGAAGAAGATACCTCCCGCCAATTGATCTATTTGATCGGAAATTATCGGGAGTGGGTAGTGATCCCTCAGAGTGTTTCTGTTCAACTCTCGGTAATCCACACACATGCGATCCTTGCCATTTTTCTTTTTAACGAGTATGATTGGACTCGAGAACGGTGACTTGCTCTCACGAATGATATTGTGTTCAAGCAACTCATTAATGATATCACGCACCTTCTCCCTTTCAACAGGACTTAATCTATACGGTCTACGCTCTACACACTTGTTTGGGTCTTTCAGACGTATTTCTAGTTCACCCGTATTGACACGTGTGCGAGGGTAGCCGCGGATAAATAAATGTTCAAACTTGTTGAGCAATATTTTAAGTTCGTTTATTTGATCATCATTCACCAAGTCACAATTTAAATTGTCAAATTTTTCGCTTTGTGATCGCATGTGGTAAACCACCGGTTGATGAACCAATGTTGCACCACGAGAATTCACTACTACACTCAGGTTCGTATTTTCAACCAGATTCATCCCTATCAGAATATCTGAACAGATTTCATAATCCGGGACTACGTGAAACTGAAGTTCTACTCGCAAATCATCAATAATACAAACCGTTACTAACGTTGAAAGTGATACTACCGTGAATTGCCCTATACCTTTTAGATAATTTACAACATCAATTCTTTTCCCGGGTAATTTTGATGCTAATGATTCGCGGATCAAAGAACATTCCGCCCCGCTGTCGAAAATCGCGAATAATTTTAAATCCCCAATAATTATCGGCATAGAATTTAATTTCGGTATACCCACACAATTAACGTTTGAGACTACCGCGCGTTCACGTTTGTAACATGTCTCATAGGTATGACCTACCCGCGAACAGAACGTACACGTTGGTCTGTTATCTTTTTGTTGTGCAGTTTTATCATCCAGGTGACGCGGTTGAGGATTCTCGCTTTTATTGCGGAAGCGACAGTGTTGCATATCATGACCGGGCTTTTTACAAAGTTGACAAAAATTGTCCAAGAATCGCTGCCGTTTGGCAGGGCCATGTTGTACGTTCGATGTACTTGGACTAGGACGTTTAATGCGTCGTATGGATGAGGCTACTGAAATTAATTCAGGTACCGAAGTGGCTCTGACATTTAATAACTCGATTCTCAGTCGTTCATCCCCAATGCAACCAATTACAGCCTCGACTGCGTCATCATTGGATAACTTATCTTTAGTAATACGCCGCCAAAATACCCAAGCCTGTGACAAGAACTGCGCAATGTCCTTTGAAGTGTCGTAATTATGTTCTCTAAAACGAACCACGTCGCGAGAGTACCGATTTTCAGGTTCAAATGTCGTAATTAAAACATCGCGCAATTCCTCCCAAGTGCTGGTTGAAACAAGCCAGTTGTCAACCCACAACCTTGCACGACCTTTGAGTAAGCTACCTACTTTCATTCTTACATCGTAGTCGCACAGGTTATAGGTTTCCATGGCAGTGGTTACATGCTGACACCACTCGCGTACTCCAACATTCGCGTCCGGATCGTATGACGGTAAAAACACATCATTAATTTTTACTTTTGAATCGGGCGAAGTTATTAAACGATCGGATACGTGCTGCATCATTTGTAACATTTGCGAGAAAAACTCCGCTGGAACCCCATTAACAGAAGGGTTACTATTTGCATTGTTTGAGCCAGGTATGCGAGCAGAAGTGGGTGGTAATCCCACTTCTGATAACGGGGAGTCTTGTCCAGCGGGGTTTTTAGAAACAGTGACGTCAGCATCGCTGACGTCACTATTTCCTTCACCAGTCTCGCTCATGATAAATAACGATACACAATGTTGGAACACACGTTTAATTTTACACTTTTAAACTTATTCCTAATATAGCCTAACAGAATAACAAGATATGGTACTCACAGGGCTTCTAGAGATCACCAACACTTTTAATGTCTTGCCTCCAGCAAGGCTCGAACAAGAATAATGATCCCGCGCTCCGCCAAAAACACTAACCGAACACAATTCAAAACTGATGTTGGCGGCAGCACTGTCGCTGGTTAAAAACACTACTTTTAATTACAATAACTTGGCTCATAGATTTTTCACAATATCCAAATAAATCTCTAAATTCATTAAACATTTTTAGAAGTTATTATTAGCCCTTACTTTATTTTTAATCCATTTTTATTTAAAACATCCGGTAACGCTCACAATAATGGCGCCGGATGTTGAGATACAAAAATCTTAAATGTTGACATAGAATTTTCACAATAACCAAATAAATCTCTAAATTAATTAATCATTTTTAGAAGTTATTTTTAGCCATTACTTTAATTTTAATTTGTTTTTATTTGAAACATCCGTTTAACGCTCTCAATAATGGCGCCGGATGTTGTGATACAAAAATGTTATGTTGACACAGATTTTTCACAATAACCAAATAAATCTCTAAATTCATTAATTATTTTTAGAAGTTATTTTTAAACATTATTTTAATTTTAATTCGTTTCCATTCGAAACATCCGGTAACGCTCATAATAATGGCACCGGAAGTTGCGACTGGTAAACAGCTTATTCAATTTAGATTAGCAAAACGAAATAACATAAAAACTCATTACTCATATTAGAGTTAAAACCATCTAGAATTATTATAGGTAAATCATTTCAATACAAATTACGCATAATTATTACAAAACAAAGTTCATTAATAATTATTATTGTAGTCTTGCGTCGACATATTTATTTATTTTTATTGGTGGTAGAGCTTTTTCAGAGTCCGACTGGCTAGCTACCACCCCCACAGGTGAAATCTGCCGCCATAACAGCTCTGGCTGTGTTCCGGCAATATTAATGTGGGAGCCATACACTTGAAATCAGAGGCTCGATGATCAGATAAATCTAGCCTGGCAGCACATTTAGGGACGTTTTCAGGTGAAGCGTCCCTCAATGGAATAGGCCGCAGTGACCGCTTACCATCAGGTAGACTGCGAGCCTGTCTGCCAACTGACTTAGTATATAAAAAATAGGGCATTATTCACTTAGCTCATACAATAAAGCATAAAAGAAGCAGCATGTCAAATTCAACCAACATTTTCGACCTCGTTGGTTCAAAAGACATGCAAAGAATGCCTTATTCAAGTGAGTTTTAATTCAGAGTACCTCAGCGGCGCATTTTATGCACTGAATGCAGTATTGAGCCAGTGCACTGCAGCCTTCTGCTGTGTCAATGTTGTCTCGACTCGGATAGTTCTTCCGATGAAAACGTATTCTTTGTAGTTTAGTATTGTGCTGTTGAAACTTTTGTATCTTTTTGATTTGTGTTTTGATCACCGATTGCATAATAAAAATAAGCTTTTGTGTGCTTGTTGTTCGAAATAATATAGATTTAAAATTATATTAGTAATCTTTAATTCAATATGAAGTAGTCTTTACGGATATTGGAAAATCTTTTGACATATTAAAACAGTAACATCCGATCAAAAATAGGTAAAACTTTGTATTATGGAGACGGACAAACATAAATCAATCCCGGACAAACATAAATTAAACCAAGTTTAGCACAGCTTGTACAAGGGGTCAATCAGACACACATGTTCATGCGCAGAAATGCATAGTGTGAGATTGTGTGAGATAGAACCCGCAACCTCTGGTGTAACATTAACAGCATTTTAGGCCTGGATGGAAAACTAGTTTATTCAATCGCAAAAGTGCCAACATCAGCATCAATTAAATCGGTGTCAATTGTTTAGACCACAGGCTACTTTTTGTTGGTCGTTATTAGAGCCCGGCCAATAAAATAAAAAACCTCGCCATATTGCGGAAAAATCTTGGAACTAATTTCTTCAAGTGGCAACAATCAAATAAAAAAACAATAAGATTTAATTCATTATTATTCTGTCAAAGTGTTTTGAGTTATTTGTGAGTATAACCATAGCAACCAAGTGTCGCTATAACCATAGCTAATGTGGCGCCTTCAGAGCATGTTTTTTATTTTCCTGGTCAGGATATATTATAATCTATATATGTACATTAAGGGTTAATTTCTGTTGATAAATATTATAAAAGAAAAATGTAGAATATAAGAGCTTACAGAGAATTTTCCCATCAATTGGTGAATGGCATGTATGATTTCAACTGTGGATATTTTCGACTAGAGTTCTTTGTGTCCGTCACGAGCAACCAAACGTTTGTCGCGCAGCACAATTCGCAATGGACGGCGTCAGCGTTTCTCTTTGTCGCCGAAAGAGCTGCCGGACCGTGAAACTACGCGTTTTACAAATATTCACATGGAAGGCTTAATAACTGAATAGTTTTTAAAGTTGGCTACCATGCCAGAGAATGTGGTTCGAATCCTTGTATATTTTTATAGTTATTAAACGCCAGCGTGTCGATACATGGCTAAGATGAATGTTTATAAATAACTAAACTTCCGCCCTTTGGCTTCACACGTGTAGACTTTTCGATGCTATTATGCAGGAAATATGTTTTTCCGGGATAAAATGAAAATTTTATGATTGAATGATTTAAGATGCACTGATGAATCGTCAATTATACAAAACAATACAAATAAAAAGTTTTTGTCAAGTTCCAGCTTTCATACTATCGTATACCGATAAAAATTATGTTTATTTGTTTTATATCAGTTTTATATGAATTGTATTCTTTTATTTGTAGTGATTAAGACAGTGCCTATCATTGTAGCGATAACTTGATTACAAGGATGGAGGCCTTTGCCTTGCAGTGGGACATTAATAGGCTGATACCTACCTACCTATATTATTTTATTATTTCGTTAATCGTCTTCATAAAAGAAGGTGGGTCATAATTTGAGTGGTATGCATTTTTAAATATCTTTTTCGTCACTTGTGAACCAGTCATTTGTGACTTTCCTGTCAATTTAACAATGTAATTCCAACGTTTGGAAAACTCTGAGCCGTTGCCACCCGGTCGGTCAGAATACATTTCTCATTCTGTTTGACACATTTCATTAAGGTCGGACAGTGTAATAGCCTGTTTTGTAGTAATAGCCAATTACTGGATATCCGAAGACCAATCGAAGGTTCGTGTCTGTTTCTTTAAGCAATGAGTTTAGTGTTAGGCTGTATTATGATTATTAGGAACTAGCGGTTTTTCAAATATCCCCCCCTTCACCCCACATTTCCGGGATCAAAAGTACCCAATGCCACCCGGGGATAGTGTAGCTTTCCAACAGTGAAAGAATTTTTCAAATCGGTTCAGTAGTTTTGGAACCTATTTAATACAAACAAACAATTAAAAGCTTTCCTCTTTATAATATTAGTCCTCCTAGCCGAGTTTTCGGCTACGGCGGCCAATTTTTTACGATCATCCAACTACGCAGGATATATTATAGTGATGCAGTAAGTGCGCAAGCACAGGTGCACTCCCTATTCCCTCACTCTCATAACATGGTGGGACAGCAGTCTGAACAGTCTGTCAGACGACCGAAGAGAGATCAGATGCAGGACCAACGGCTTAACGTGCCTTCCGAAGCACGGAATTATCATTCTTTTCATCATAATATTAGTATAGATTATGTGAATGATTACTCTCTCTACTACAACTCTATTTGTATCTCAACTAAAGTTGTACAAATATAAAAAAAGGACCTTTCCTCCTAAGCAGTTAATTCTTGCTTCGCACACACAAAAATAAACCTGTGCTCATAAAACTGCGCCTGTTATAAATTGAAAGAAGACGTGAATAGCGAGCAAAAAACATGCAAAGGTCAACTTAGATCTAAGGGAAGGATTCATTGGGTTTTCTAAAGGTCAAATACATTGTTTGTGTGATGTAAGTTCTTACTGAGAGAGAGATTGGATTTAACCTTTTATGAATTGTCGACAATCTTTTGTGGTGACATACTCGTATAAGAAAGACTAAAAGAGGGTAAAAACGTGTTAGAGTTTGAAAAATAACAATAATGACGGTAATGGGGATTTATGAACTTCATCAACATCTTTTAGTTCACAAATCCCCATCATGAGATCAATGGGGATTAGTGAACTAAAAGTTCAGAAATCCCCATTGATGGGGATATCCGATGGGGATTTGTGGAATAACCCACGTGAAATAATAGTAAAAACATGAAGTGAAAATATATAATAAGTGTAAATATAAAACTGAAAACATGAAAATGAACATATGAAGTAAGAATATGAAAGTAAACACATAAAAGTGAAAAATATATGAAAGTGAAAACATTTAAGTGAAAATATGAAAATGTATTTTTTTCGATCTTAGAACTCTGTTAAATATAATGAATCCTTTATTGGTAACTCCTTTTAAACAATAATTATACGCTCTTCCATTGGATTAGGTACTACAGATAAAATACATGACGTAATGTTCAGTAATAAATTTAGTTGGTTTTAAAGTAAATTGTCTGAAGAGAATTTATATTCATTGTATTTGGAATTTACGGAGCTTCAATTTCAAATAATTACTGTATAATAGAACAATTCGAAACTGAGTCATCGCGGTATCTTCTGTGAAATCTGAGTATGAAACACAATATTGAACGGATGCTACGGCGTAGGCAGTTAATACTACGAACTACGGCGTAGGCGACTACGATTATTGCTACGATACTATGAATCTGATATTATTGCTAAAATTATTTGTTGGAGAGGCTTATTTATAGTAATTGGATGTTTTCTTAAGTATTTTTTTTTTGTATTTTAAAGTCTGGAATAATATTACTTTTTTTTATTTTATTTATTTTCTTTCAAATGGACTTACATTTTGTACATTGTCCTTTTTTTATGACGCTGGCCACTCTTTTATTTTTGAAACAATGCTGACAATATTTTGTTTTTAAGATTTCTCAGTAGTATCCGGGTGGGATAGAGCCCTCCGGGTAACTGAACGCCGTGTAGAGTAGAGCGTCGCTTGACAAGCATCCAACTTATGTGAAAATCTACTTCAACGTGCTCAATGAATAAGTTATGTTTAGTTTGCATTAACGCAAATGTACCGAGAGATTTTTCCACACATAACAACTTTTGTGAATAGAATATTCACAGCTGGAATAACGTTGTTTGATATTCATCTTGTGTTTTGGCTAAGATTTGGTTTCATGTACGATTTTGATTGGTGAATTTGTATTTTTGCGGTATTCAAATGAATTGTTTGACTTTAGACTTCGAAATCAGGTCGTAGGTTCAATTTTGGTTTAGTCAGAAAAATCCTTCGATTTTTTTGCTCAGCGTTCTCTGAACCATAAAACTGCTCAAGTATTTGGGGCAAACCAAGTTACAATGCGCGTACTATCAGGTGCTAATAAACCTATCAATACTAACTAAAGAGGAAGGATTTGTTTGTTTGTATTGAATAAGCTCCGAAACTACTGAACTGATTTGAAATATTTTTACTGTTGGAAAGCTACACTATCATCGAGTGACGTAGGGTACTTTTTATCTCGGAAATGTGGGGGGAAGGGGGGGGGGTATATTTGAAAAAAAGAAATTACGAGCGATGCGAGCCGCTAGTTCAAATAATATACTGTACGAGTAAACTAAACGTGCAGGGTTTGAACTGACGAGCATTACGTTACGGCGGCGATAATCACATCTCAGTCGGAAATCGAACCCGTGACCTCTGGTATTGCTGCACTGAGGCTGTCTTGTTAATTCATGATCTATTTGTGTACTGATTTACACAGATTAAACAACACATCAACCGCCCTCTAAATCAAATTAGAGCCAGTATAATTTATTATCTTGCAATCAGAGCCGCGACGAGTTGGTTTACGCTCCTAACTGGATGTACAGTTGGAAGCACACCGACCTAATAATCTTCCCTACAACCAGTTTTCAGTTTCTTATATTGATGCATAAATTAAAATGAATGCATTAATTTCCAGGAAGGCAATTATAAAAGATTGACAAAAAATCTTCATAGCACAATTATACTTTTAGGTGTAATTTTTTTAAATTTTTTTATTGCAACAAGACGAGCCGATCGTACACCTGATGGTAAGCGCCACGTCTGCCCGTAGACAGTTCAGTGCCAAACAGTAAATATTGTGTTATCATTTGTTCTCAAACAACAAATGAAAATGCACCTTTACGTCATAACGTAATGTTGATTTTTGTCAAATGTTCAAATATTCTTGGTGGTTTTGAACGCTCAGATCATTTTAACGCTGACTGTACGAGCGATACCGCAGTTTCGTGACGTCACACGCTTCTATTGAGGCGTTTACAGTGATATATTGACTTACGAATCGACATCGGGCTTGTTATTTGTTGGTAAATACATTATACGTAAGAAATACCAAGGCCAATGTAAACAAACATATTCTTTTACTTTTTTGTAGTGTTTATCTTCTACTAAAAGTAAAAAAACAAAATGTTATTATTGGAATACATAACAATAAATGAATATTGTGGAACATCACATCTCACATACCTACATATAATATTGAAATCAACCTAAAATAAGGAACATTTTTGGTATTTCTCTTAAATACAAATAAACATCCAGACACAGTGTTGGTTCTGTGTTAAAGTGAGAAATAGAAATAGAAATGAGAGGTTATTAAATGTCCATTTTTTTAAATTGAATAACATCAATATTGGTACTGATTAAGATTCTAACCCACTCCACTCTCCACTCCGCTTAGTGCATAAAACAGGGTCATTACCAAATACACACTCCTAACCAGTTACACAAATCAACGAAGTTTTATTTTACGCAAACGATGATGATGTTAAGCAAATAACATAAATTCCATTTGTAAAAAACACGTTTCGTTCAGGCAACGAAACTGAATTAAATTTTCTCAATATTCATTTTTCGGTGCAATGAAATCGCTCCCATATGTTCGATATTGAGCTCGTAGGATCCTCAGTGAGCTGAATACCTGAGCTTCATTTCAATGCAATCACATTGTTTCCGATTAGTGAGCAGTCCAATTGTTTATTGGGAATGTAACTCGCGATTTATTGCGAATTCCTGATGTTTCATCCGTCATGTTCAAATTGAGATGTCAATTTAGTTCACTTTTGTTAGATTATTGTTTAGCGAAACTTAAAAGGAAAATTCTTTTTTATTTTTGCCAATGACACAGCAAAACAAGTTTTGTACTGTCCGCGTGGAGCGGCTTAGGCAAAGTAATTTAAACTATGACGTGGTAAGAATTATGGTGGGTTGACTTTTCAGAGTCCAATTGGCTAGCTACATACTACAGGAGAAATCTGTCGCCATAATAGCTTTGACTGTGTGTTAGACTATCATAAGGGAATATTAATGCGGATAGCAATGACGTTCAATATACAACTAGAGACGTCCGAGCGGCGTTGACACAGATGACATTAACACATTCGTTCAAATTAACACCTTATCTCGTGGCAGTTAGTGTTTAATGTCAAACGGAAACTCTACCCAATAGTTGCGTGGGCAGACTTTTGCTTCGGACAATATTTGAGCGTGAATGGGAGTCTAGTTGTATATTGAACGTCATTGGCGGATAGTCATAATATTTAATCACTATTAGTTGTTACTATAAACTCACAATTTTTACTCGTTTTGGCAATTCACTCATATAGAAGAGGAAAATTGTTTTCAAATTGCGTCGGAAAATATAATAAACTAAGTATGATTTTTTAATCGAAGTTTCATTAAACTTTACCTGTTTTTATATTTTCCTAAACTCCCTTCAAGGTCTCGAATTCTGTTCAGAGTAATCTTGGGCAAGCTTCGAAATAGAGTTTATTAACAAATATTTACTTTCTTTTCAGGTAAATAGTTTATTCGGCGAGTACAAGAAAAACATTATTAATAATTCTGAAGGTAAGATTTTAATATTTTAAGAGTAAGTCTTATCTTACAATAACTGGCCTTTAGCTCGCACCCTTGTCGTGCGATTCCCCAGGTTCGAATCTAGAATGGACTTAACATTTTAAATACAATTTTAATTTTTTTATTTAATGACTAGATTACCTTCGTTAAGTTTGCAATTATATAAATAAACAATAATAAATAAATATCTCTGGACATAATCCACACAGCGCCATCTACCCCCAAACTAAGGATTAGCTTGTGCTATGGATGCCAGACAACAGATAAACATTACTTTTTTTTTATTGCAATGTATAACAAGACGAGCATATCGTACGTACACCTGATGGTTAGTGCTACGTCTGCCCTTAGACAGTTCAGTGCCAAACAGTAACTAAGCAGTTACTATCTGGCACTGCCCTGCGCCCGCTACACCGAGACGACAGTTATTAGGTCTCATATACCCAGTAATTTCACTAGCTTCAGTGCCCTTTCCCCGAAACACAGAAGTGCTTGACACACTTCTATTTCACGGGATAAATATTCATTAGTTATATCAAGACATTTGACATAAAATATAATGTAGGAAGAAAAGATAAATTTATATGACCATAATTATACGTAAGTTATCGAAAAGGTCGCAAGCCTCGATAACCTATCCCAAATCCATAAACAAAGCCTTGGCGACCCTATTATCGACCTTTGACCGAAACAGTGCTGTTCCGCATCGATAAATAATATCGATACAAAAGTTTATCGCGCGAAAGAAATATATTGGCAACGTGTGCTTACGTAGTTTCTTTATGTATAGCTTATTTTATTTATTTAGACTATCTGAGACTGTGGAATTAGTGGTAGAGAGCCTTGTGACTGCTTTTCTGAAACATTAGTAAAGCGTGATTTTAATTCTAAACTCCGTACGGGTTGATAGTTGGACTTTTTCAGACTATTAGTAGAATATAACACACCCAGACACCCCACATTTTTAAATCCCGTGTCAAATCCTATTTTCTTTCCCTCCGATAACTTCCGCGTGACTAGGTAAATCAGTTGTTTTCTTTCTTTCTTCTAATTCCATCTTCATGGTTTACTTTTGTCAGGTGTTTCTTTTGTGTGAAATCCATGGTTATTATTTTCTATGTATTTATTTTACTAAGTCGGTATGTATGTATGTATGTATAAGTATGTGTATGTTTATGCCTATATAAGTAAGTATATGTTTTATTTTATTTTTCTCTTACTTTTTTGAGAAGTTTGAATTGGGTTCAACTCGTATTTATTTCTTGCTCTTGAGTTTTGCACTGCCTACTTTATAAAATTAATTAAAACTTTTCCTCTACCTTAAGGTTGACTGGAAGAGATTGCTATTAGCAATAAGTCCGCCTAAATTGTATCATCCAATTATGTAACATATTTTTCTTTTATAATTTTGTGCAATAAAGAGTATATCTATCTATCTATAAAGAATAACGTTTACGTTTTGCGTTAGTAGCAGTAAAAATGCACGTAAGTTCAGTCCATTGAGTGATGTACAATGATAAACTTTGGTGAAAAACGTGACGGTTAAAAAGTTACTATCCGATTCAAATGCTATTAGGATAATACCTTTTGGAATTAAGCGGAAAATGACGTCAACTGCACTTGTCCGTATCGTTAGCAAACAATAACAACGCATTATTTATCTGTGTGTGTGTGCGTCATCACTGTCGCGTCACGCAACTCAAAAAGGTCGTCCTTATAGCATTTGAACCAGATTATACTGACAAATGTTACTTGAACTGCGAATTAAAACTGTTACAAACCATTTTCGCGACACGCGAATTTAACTCAGGATCCTAAGATCATGGCCTCATACCACTGTGAACCACGTTGATGACCAACGAAGCATCATATTAAATGAAAGTTAATTTAGACGAGCCATTTGGTGTAATGGTCGAGAAGTTGGATATTACACCAGAGGTCGCGGGTTCGATCCCCGCACGGTACAAACATTTGTGTGTATGAACATGTCTGTTTGTATCGGTCTGGGTGTTTCTATGTATAATATGTATTTATTTATTCACAAAAAAAAAGTTTATATGTAATGTTTATCCGTTGTCTGGCACCCATAGCACAAGCTAATGCTTAGTTTGGGGCTAGATGGCGCTGTGTGAATAATGTCCAGAGATATTTATTAGTAATTATTCATTTTCGATAGCACAATCGAACCGCCATCCCTACCACTCAATGGAGGGTGGCCATAACGTCCGCTGAAGGAAGCCATAAATGCCACGACCGAGCACACAACCCCCGCCCCTAGCCCCGGCTATCGCGTGATCACTTCAAGGCTGTATTATATAATATTATGTAATCGATATTCCGTTGATTGGCTTGTAATAGTGGATCGGTTTATGAAGTTGTCATTTTAGTACAAATTACATTGGATATAATTTGGATGTTTATTTGTTTATGTATATGTTACAGTCAAAGTGATCAATTAGCTATTATATATAATGACTGGTCATTATATAATAACCAAATTGACTAGACAATGTGATAAATTGATCACTTTATCCGGATATTATTTATAATAGCTGGTCCAAGTTAGCCAAAGTAATCAATACGTACGTTACTGACATATTAAGTGTATAAATAGTTGTACAAACTATATAATTATGATACGTTCAACGATCAAAAACGCTCATTGAGCGGAAAAATAGCTTACAACGCGTTGCGGTCACAGTAAAACATCCAACGTACTGACACACAGAGGAGACTATATTTTGAGAGATATTAAGTTAAACAAAAACACGTCGGAGGCGAAAATCGACTCTGATGGATATAGGTTAGAAGGCTAAGGCGGGCCTTCGTGGTAATTTTTTTTTAAACCTGAAAAAAACTTTTGTGACCACAACGCGTTGTGAGCTATTTTTCCGCTCAATAAGCGTTTTCGATCTTTGAGCGTAACATACATATATACCATTTGATGATTAATAGTAAATAAACTAAATACTTTCTCTCTGCCCTGTCCAAGTAACATGGGTAGAATTCGGTTCTGGCACTCGCTGGCCGCTGCCGCGGCACGCTCGCTTCGCTCGCTCGGCTCGTGCATTTGTGGTCGCAGTTCTAACCTAACCTAACACAAATAGAAGAAGAAGAAGAAGAAGAAAAAGTATTTATTGACACACGTTTACACATTACATTATTAAAGAAATTATAAAGAGATAAAAATAAAACAAAGTAAAATATATTGACGCACGAGATAAATGAACAGCAACATTACGAACAGTAAACAAAAAATATTAACATGACTAACAACACAATAGACGTGGTCAATTGGGTCTAGTCTCAGCATGTGCCGCAACAGTTGCAGCTGCAACCGCTGCAGCGCTGGTATTATGACTAGGCCCAGAGTGACGACAAAATAAAATAGAAAATTTACATTTAACGGAAACAAATAAAATTAATGATAAAAATAACTGTAACCATAAAATAACATTAAACAAACTACATTCCATAATTAATACACATAAACAACAATTACTAAAAGGCACTTAACCCTTATGTGAGTGATTAATAAAACACCTTTATCAGAGTGACGAGGTACCCGGGTACCTTCTAAGGTTTAGACGTACTATGTAAACAATCAAGTTCAGTTTTAATAATGTTGATCTGTTTTTGATAATATACAAAGTGTGAGTGACCCACACTTTGAATATTATTATTATTTTAGTTAAACTAAACATGTGATAATCTCTGGCGACTAAAGCGAGGGAGTAGTGGAGAGCGGTACTAGACCCACTTAGTGCATCGTGCTTGAAATTGACACTTGACTGTTTACTTTGTTCGTATTGTAAGAGCTTACTTCTATTTTGTGAGTTTATTATTATTTTATTATGAATATTGGAGCGAGTACTTCTAAACAAAGATCACATGCTCGAAGATATAATATAGATAAAAGCAAAGCAACAACTGTTTGCTCTTGCGTTCCTCACAAAATAAAGCAGTAATAATGTTGTCTTCAATGCACATGTCACCAGTTACTGAAAGAAATAATGAAACTGCCAAGCCAGAAAAAATATATTATAATAAATTGGTATGGATAATATGGATAAACTGTTAGCAGAATATACCGTAAAACGCAGAACGAATCGGTGGCAGTTGGCACTTTTTTTACAATAATCATTGACATTGCAGCTTTGGCTGCATATACCATTTACATGGAACATACACGTAGAAATTATTGAAACCATTGAGTCTACTACTGTGTGGTAAAAATATAGAGGGAAGATCTAGAAATTGTATTGTGACGTCAAAATTACATGTGAGGTCTGCAATGCAGGACTTGCTTGGCCAAGAACTAAGGCCTTCGATTCCTTCAGGACCTACAAATGGGATAAGTCAGAATAGACGAGATGATACAGAGCGTCTAGCAGTCGTCGGAAGTTGCTACATATGCAGAGAACTCAAACGCAAGCAAAGAAAAACACGAAAAGCTTGCACTAAATGTAGTAAACCAGTTTGTGATGAACATGCAGTAACTCGTCCAAAAAAAGTGCATAAACAAAGAATTTATATTTTTTATAGACATAAACATCATAACAAATGTTTATTATTCCATTTTGGTACGAAATTATAAATATTTTTTTTTATTGTCATACAAAACACAAAGAGGTACCTGGGTACCTTGTCACTCTATTGTGAGTATAAAATATGTTTTAGATTCCACAAAACACTGTAAATAGTTAATTGTGTCAAAACATTAAAAAATATATAATTCATAAATAGTTAAAAGCTCTCACGAAATCACAGCTACCTACAGAGCGTAGAACATACTTTCCTTTTAATTTGAAAATGCTAAAGGTACCCGGGTACCTCGTCACTCACATAAGGGTTAAGTACGTATGTATTTAACATAGTACAAAACACAGATTGAGGGTTATATAATTCAGTGAGGATAGAAGAGGCTCCACCCTAGTCCGCCTAGTCAACCTGGAGCATGCCCCAACGGTGCTGGAACCCGATCCAAGAAGGAAGTCGAGAATAACATAAAGGTAGGTTTTCTACATCCTTTTGTTTATCCAACAGGTACCGTTTAAAATTCTTTTTAAACAAATAATGCGTCTGTAGATCGCGGATTGGTGGCGGGATATTGTTCCAGCACTTCGTTGCGGCATACCTAAAGGACCCACGGAACGCCGCTGTACGATGCTTCATTGCCACAAAAATGTGAGTGCAAGCTCTCTTGGGATATCGACTTAAATCTCTTGTCCACACCAATTTGTTATAAAGATAGAGAGGCCTTTCCATCTTGATGACACCGAACAACAATGTGGCGAGGTGAAGCTGCCTCCGAGCATCCATTTTAAACATATTTGCCGCGTTAAGGTAAGGAGTGACGTGAGACCTATAGGGAATTTTAAAGCAAAAACGTGTACAGGCATTTTGCACTCGCTGTATGAGCTTTGCTGTTCGGGACAGCAGACACGGGCCATACACTATATCACAGTAATTCAGCCTCGATAAAACCAGTGATTCGCATAAAGTGATTCTCAACTCTTCGCTTAAATGAGGTCTTATTTTATAGAGCAGTTTTAATCTATAAAAACAGTTCCTTGTGCACTCGACAATGTGGTCTTCAAAGTTGAGAGAGGCGTCAAAAAAAAATCTATCCATTCCTTTAAATAAATAATATTATTTCTTTAAAAAATTACCAGTCAGGCATTGTTTTATCACATTATCCAAGTCTATGAAGATATTATATATAATGGCTGGTTAGTGTGATCAATTCTGTGTCATTTATCACTTTAACCAAATTGAGTAGATATTATATATAATGGCTAGTTATTATATATAATATCCAGATTGACCACTTTGGCTGTAACATACAGTGGTGGTCATATAATTAAAGACACTTTGGAGATATTACGTTTTCAAAGTTTACCTACCCTAATACTTTTATTATAATACATTATTTATCTTGCAATATTAACTAAATTATTCTTAGGGTTATTGTTAAATGTTTGAAGTAAAATAAAGAGATCCAAGATGTTTGTATTTTTTTTTGTTGGTTAAGTTTATTGCGTATTATATACGAACTAATACAAAGACTTGGCCAACTAATTAAAGACAGACTGATTAAGTAACCTTAAAAAAATTAACTTGGTAAATTTTGAAACGAACTTTACTTTAATACATTTTGGACGTATTTTAAAAACATAAAAACACGACATTAATATTTTGTCGCATGTCCTTTAGCAGAAAATTAAGTCCAACCCCGCCTAGGAATTGATGCCTTAAAATTATTGCAGGTTTCAATCGAAATCTGCACCCATACCGTTTTATACGTAGAGTAAAGTTAATGAACATTACTTGTATGTTTTTTGCCACTATTTTCTTCACATTAGATCACATGTTTTCGATCGGGTTAGTGTCGGGACAGTACGGTGGCCAATCTTAAACTGTTACTTATTGGCTCCTAAGCAATTCTTTGACTCCTGCTGAAGTGTCTATGGGATCGTTATCGTGTTAAAAAGTCTATATTACCGGCAAATGTTCATTGGCGTAGGAAAACATGACTTTTTCTAAAATACTCCTTTATTAAATTTATTCCTGCTACCTTGTATTTTTTTTTATTAGGTCCCACACCGTTACCTGAAAAACATCCTCAAATTTTTGTATTACCTCCTAAACGTTTGACTGATTTCTTTGTGTACTTTGGATGCGTTTTTTTCTTTGGAGGACACCTACCGTAAACTTTTCCCTTAGAGTTAACCATATTAATTAAAGTTCTTCGGAAATAAACACATTTTTTCCTCAGTCTTTCTGTCCAGATGTGAATAGTTTTGGGCAAATCTTATTTTGCTCCGATATTTTTCTTCCTTCAAAAGAAGGACTTTAGGAAAAATCTTTCAAAAAAGTCTGACTTCCATAATTTCCTTCTTATCGTTCTGTTAGATACTTCTTTAGACCCCTCTACACCAAATACTTCAAAACGCGTGACTTTTGAGCCATTTGATGGGTCTTTTTTAACCAAATGATGTTATTTTTGAGGGGGTTGTTTTTCTTGGTCTAGATTTCGTAGACATGTGAACCGTATAAAACTTCTTAAAATGCCGGATATCGTCTATTACCATATTTAAGAGCATCGTAAGTGATCTTTTAATGTACTGTCCGATCAACCTATAATATAAAAAAAATTCAATTTTCTCCCTTTACAAGGGAGAATCGCAACTTTTCCCCTTTCCCATACTTATTCATTTTTATCACAATAATACTCAAAGCAAGTTTAAAAATAAGCTAGTTTTTGCTTGTCAAGAATAAAATCTGCATAATAGAAAAAGTTAAAGTGCTCCTTTTATGGTTATGATTACTTTAGAACATGAAATAAGCACTGTCTTTAATTAGCTGACCAGCGAAAAATGTATCGACAAAGTTTGTGTTACATTTGAAAAAGGAAAAAAGAATAAAATATTGCTTTAATAACTTTTTTGCTGTCCGCATTTTAAAAATACGACAACATTGTACGTATGAAAACCAATAAATATTAAATTAATACTATCTTGGGTTTCTAAATATCATTTATTTTGTTGTACGTTGTCAACATAAAAAGTGTCTTTAATTATATGTCCACCACTGTATATATTTGTGGTACCTTCGTAGTTTCTGACACCCATAACACAAATGCTTACGCTACTTTGGGGTCAGATCAATGTATGTGATGTTCAATATTTATTTATCTATAATATATAAAGCTAAATTACCCCTCATTATTTATTATATAATCCAAAAGTACTGGGAGTCACTTTGTTTCTGTTTTATTATTTCATTAAACGAATCGCTGTAACAAAAGAGTACTTTCCACATCAAACTGTTAAGAAACCTTTTGCTAAAACTCACAAAACTGAAACGCGAACTATGAGAGGTTCCTAGGTTTTATCGTAATTAAAGGTAAGATGCTATCGCCAGGAGATTAACACTATTATCCATCGAGCAAGCACTACCCGGCGTGCTTGTAATCTGGTTACCGCCACCGCCTCGGGACACAGTGGGATTGCATGGGATACACCTCGGAATGTGAGTTGATGGTAGTATGTGCAATATTGAGGTAACACGGACATAATTTATTAGACGACTGATCTAGGATAATAATTGAGATGTCGGGTATTTTAAATATAAATAAATATATCTGGGCATTATTCACACAGCGCCATCTAGCCCCAAACTAACCATTAGCTTGTGCTATGGGTGCCAGGCAACGGATAATAACGAGTATATACTTTTTTTGTGAATATATACATATACATAGAAACACCCAGACCGATACAAATAGACATATTCATGCACACAAATGTTTGTACCGTGCGGGGATCGAACCTGCGATCTTTGGTGTAATAGCCGACCTCTCGACCACTACACCAAATGGATCGTCAGATTACACCAGTGGTTGCGAATTCGGGCCCTGCACGGTAAATTGTTTGTGCTTATGAATAATATCTGTTTATACTAGTCCGGTGTATCTATGCACATAATAATAATATTTACAATAAAATATATTATTATTATGTAATCATGTTTATTTCGCCTATTAGTGCAAGCCTTGCTTACTTTGGGACTCGGCCACTCTGTGTGATTAATTTCCAGGCCTTTTTTGTTACTAATTATTTACAATTTTTACATAATTATATTATGTTTGTGCATAAGAGAGCTAGAGTATCCCGCATGAAAATGAAATGTTTTTGAGGATATAATTTGCCTATGCCATGTCCAGATCCAGGAGAAACACAAATCCAGGAAAAACATTTATGTGATAACACATAAATGTTTTTCCTGGATTCAAACCTACAATCCCCCTGACTTAAGCGCCAAATATGCTATTGATCAAATCAATACTTCGTTTCGTCAAGTTTTGAAGTGGGTTGCGCTGTCCTAAACTTCTTTTAACGTTATTATAATCCCACAAATGCACGTCACATTTATATTAATCCCGTCAGCGCCGCCACTACTACAAAGAAAACATCCCATTTTTCCCCGAGTACATTAAATCATAACTATAAATCAATTCGTACAAAAGCGTCCCGTCCCGCCCCCGGGACACAATGCCACCTGCGAGGCGGGACGGCGGGACGTGAATACAAAACAGCTGACTATCAGATGGTACGAGATTGCGCTTGGCTTCGGAACAGATCTGATAAATCTGGGACAGCATTGGAACAATAGATTACTGTTGATGTAAGTGTTGGCCTAGTTGTGTACTGCTAGGTAGTAAGTATCGCTCTGGATTTCAATTCACAAAAAAAGAAACAGAAAGGAAAGGATTTGATATAAAAATATAATATATTTCTTCGGTCTTAATAATCGAAATCCGTAACTTGTTCCAAATGAGTGTTTAAGCAATTAGTTAATTTTGATCCTTTTTGTTTAGTCTTACCAATTTTACTTAAAATATTTATCATATTTTTAAGTAATAATTTCAAATGACAAATTATCTTAAAGTTGTATTTAATGTGAAAGCTTCTTTTTAATACAGTAAATTACCAATTATTATCAAATTTAAATTATAATAATATATTAGTTACTTTGATCATATAGTTATAAATAAAAATATGTTGCACTTAATTTCCTACCCCATTTGGGCAGAAAGATTACTAAAGTTTTAATAATTGGAGGAAACGGGTTACCTCTGTAGATGTTTGTATTTAGGGAATCAAAGCTGTCTGAAATTGTTTTGTAGTGTGCAAAAGCGTTATAATTTAAATCAAACAAAAATTTGCACAAAGTTAAAAAAGTTTAATGCAAAATATCTTTAAATTAAAACAACTTTAAACGGATGAAAACTCGCGTATATTCTACATAAAATTCGCAAAACATCTTTCTTTACCACAATGCAAAAACTGTCTCTAAGATCTGTGACAAAAACCATTTCTTACTCGTCTCGAATGCAAAATAAGCGATGCTTGAAACTTACCAATTCAAATTCACTAATATTTCAATGACAGTTAAGTTCAGTTGCCAAATTACAGTTTTTGTTAGCAGTGCGCACTCAGGAACCACTTGGCCGCCTGCCACTTGCAAAGTTAATGGGCAACACTGTAGTGCCCATATTTGGTATGGAGACTGCATTTGACTTTACTTTCTTTGTAGACTAAAAATATTAATGGGCTGTCGGATAACAATAATGTTGTCTCGTTTGACTTTTATTTATACTATGTCAGTTGGCAGACAGACACGCAGCCCATCTGATGGTAAGCAGCCACTGCGGCCTATTCCATTGAGGGACGCTTCACCAGGAAGCGCCCCTCAATGTGCTGCCAGACTGTAGGCTCATTTGATCTTCGAGCCTCTGATTTTAAGTGTACTGGCTCCCACAATAATACTGCCGGAACACAGCCAGAGCTGTTATGGCGGCAGATTTTACCTGTGGGGGTGGTAGCTAGCCAGTCGGACTCTGAAACAGCCCTACCACCAACCAGACCCAAGGCGGGAATTGAACCTACGACCTCCGGGTTTTATAGGTACCCGAGCGGTTTAGCCACTGTTCCACGGAAAAAGACCTAGGTATAGAACCTATCCTCAACAGTTAAGTGTTTAAGAAGTAAGATGCCACACGTCAATTTTAATACGCCCCATCATAGGTTGCTATTATATCCTCAGCATTGAAACTGGATTCGGTCGACCTTTGCGACGGAAGTAGGCCGTCTGTAGGTCAGGCTGAATTAGCTCGCCTAGTGTAACGCTGTCGAGGCTAACTCGAAATACATTGAAATCTAGACCAGTATTTAAATAATCAGCTAATTGCAACGATATTAAATTCGTTGGCTAATTGATACAAATAAAGAGGTTTTTCTGGGTCTGAAAAGCTGGCGTTTCCGCCAGCTCTCAGTAAGAAAGTAAATAAAAAGTGTCCTTTCGATGCGAATAGTTGGAAGCCATTGGATTGATTTTCAAGTACACTACACGCTTTATGCAGCAATGCATGGGCCGGTTAATTGCGATCATCCGGGGATAAAAAGTATGTTAAGCCTATGTTCCTTTCCATGTTCTAGTCTTACATCAAAATCCGATCTGTGGTTTAGGCGAAATTAAAATAAACAGATAGATTTACTTCTGCATTTATAATATTAGTAGGCATTGACGTTCAAAAGTGCTCTCTGGGCGCCTCAGTTGACAACATGATATGATTGAAATTGAATCTTTCATTCTTGCATTTTCAATTCTTAAACCTTTGACTACGATTAGTGATTGAATTGAATTTTGGATTCTTATCTCTATGATTCTTGATTCGATATAATGTGTACTTTAAGCCAACTATTTACATTTGTACAAGCTGTTGGCCACTTCTAGCCTGCTGTTTTCCCATATATTAACTAAGTTCTGCTTTAAAACTGCACAGTAATTGAATGTTCTCGTAAGCCTTCACAGAACAGTGCGAGGAACATTATATTGCCCTAGCAACTGGTACATGTTGTTTTACAGAACAATTAGTGGATGGAGTTAATAACGGAGAGATTTAACAGCTGTCTGCGAGACTAATGATGCTGGGTATTGGGAGCATTCTCCGAATTCTAAGCAGCATACAGTTGAAGGAATTTATATGAAGATTTGGGATTAAATTAAACTTAAATATTTAAACTCTAAAAGTTATCCTTACTTTAGTTGTTTTGTGACATAACTCACGTCATTTATAATTTATTTGATTTATGATTACACTAAAAAACTTTTTCTAAACCGTTTTACCTGATAGAGGCCCAAGCCCGACAAGCGGCATTTATGACGTTCGCGTTCGTTAGATATTACTCAATTTGCGATATGTCAAAACACGTACTTTCAATATTAACCACGTGACTTTTGTAAGGCACTGTCAAATTCATACAATTCGAAGTTAGCGAATTTCGATATCGCTCTCAAAATGTTACTTTGTCTAGGCCCCCAGTTCTTATTTCTTTGTGATGAGACAAATTGCTATGCTAAGGAAAAATCAATACAAAACTCTTTAAGTAATGTTCGTCCGTTGCGCGTTGTCTTGCTTAAAGAGGCTGTGTGAATAATGTACAAGGGTTTTCAAGCTTACGGCCCGATGATTTTCACGCCCTTTTCACGCCATTCCTGAAGATCCTCATGCCACTACCTCTTGAGAAAACTTCTTAAATTAAATTCGGTCATCACTTATTAAGGTCGTAAAGTCAGTGTCAAAATGATCTGAACATTTGACAAAACTCAACCTTACTTTAAGACGTAAAGGTGCATTTTAATTTGTTGTTAAACAAACGATATAACTAAAAGTAATGTGCTAAGAGTGATATTTGTCAAATGTTCAGATATTTTTGGTAGATTTGAACGCTCAAAACATTTTGGCGCTGACTTTACTAGTAGGTATATCTTAATGCACGTAATAGTTCCGCTTAGTCGTTTCATTCTATTGTCTCAACAAGCTGTGATGAGATTGCATGCAGCGTTAATTTATATAATGCAATTTGAAACCGTCTTGAAGTCAGGGCAATTGCAGATTGCACAAATACAGGGAATGCGGGAATGTCGTTAATTCATCTCCGTGAATTCTACACATAAAATTTATTGTTATAACACTAGTCTGAAGTATAGATTTGTATGTACACTTTATACAATCGAAGTTTGGAGTTTAAGTTCGTCCTACCATTACAGTGCCTACGATCATAGAAACAGAGGAACTAAGTTATCTAAGTTCCCGCATACTCCTGCACTTGTGCAATCTACAACTGCACTAAGTTGCACTACCAAAACTGCATTATGCAAATTAGCATTGTCGCTCTACACGATCTAATTATTCCGTAGGTCAAACTCATACAACGCTTATAGGACGGTTTAACTGCACCGCTTGTATAGAAACTAATTTCTAGAAACTTCCGCCGTAGAACAGTGGCTAAGCTGCTCGGAGATAAAAAGCCGGAGGTCGTGGGTTCGATTCCCGCCTTGGGTCTGGTTGGTGGTAGGACTTTTTCAGAGTCCAACTGGCTAGCTACCACCCCTACAGGTGAAATCTGCCGCCATAACAGCTCCGGCTGTGTTCCGGCAATATTAATGTGGGAGCCAGTACACTTGAAACTTAAAGTCTCGAGCCTACAGTGTGGCAACACATTGAGCGACGCTTCCTGATGAAGTATCCCAGTAACCGCTTATCATCAGGTGGGCTGCGTGTTTGCATGCCAAGTGATGAAGTATTAAAAAAAACCTCGTCAGAAGAGGACTCTTGAACAAACCACCAGATTCTTGTACTCAAAAGACTCTCCTATAATCAGTAACAAAACCTCTCCAGCGAAATATGTTAAAGCATTTATTTTAAACGCTCTCGTTGCAATTACTGGCGCCGCTTTTAAGCGCTTTCAAACTTATTGTGTGAAGTTTTGAGAGATGAGCGGAATTTTGAACTCAAGTTTAAGTTGAGTAAGTGGCGTGCGGCGTCAGTTTGACCTACTGAAGATAAGGTTATAGTCGACTGATGACATAAAGGATTCTGGTTTCTAGACGGTCTGAAACAAAAAGCTCCTAAGACTGCAGTCGCGACTAGCACTACATTCTTAAAATTGGAAATTGAGTGGGATTTTGAAATGATAAAGGGCTTTTTTTATGAAAAGTGGCTCAAAAATACTTCAAACTGTTTTAAATAATGTCAAAAAATAAAAGTCATTGTAACTTTACTAAGTTTCTTCAAGAATTTTATAACACAAAACACAATGACAAGCCATTTGGTGTAATGGTCGAGAAGTTAGCTATTACACCAGAGGTCGTGGGTTCGATCCCCGCACGGTACAAACGTTTTTGTGTATAAAAATGTCTGTTTGTTTCGGTCTGGGTGTTTCTATGTATAATAAGTATGGATTTACAAAAAAAAGTTTTAACCACTCAACGCCGAACCGGCACTCGGGTGCCGCATAACAATAGATTTTCTATTGTGTCTAGTAATCCGGGGCTAGAAGGATTAAGTAATAAGTATCCGTTGTCTGGCATAGTACAACAAGCTAAAGCTTAGTTTGGGGCTAGATGGCGCTGTGTAAATAGTATCCAGGGATAAATACTATCGGATAGAATATATATTATTATCTGTCCTGTCCTATAGTATTCGTATTGATTCACAGTAGGCAATCTGTCGACGCGAGCAAAGCCGCGGCACGTGACTAGCTTCCATAGCACGACGCTTCGTAGTTTCACTGCGTCTGGGAACCTGGCTGGTTTTACATTTTATTTTGTAGTTATTTAGAGAAGAAGCTCAAGATTTTAGCTGACGCGGCTTCGTCTTTCTTTCTTGCAAGCTTGTATTTTTAGCGCTCGTTGGGTTTGTTGTTAAATATTGTAGATGGCGTTAAGTTTTTCAGTTTGAAGATGTACTTTTATTTTTAGAATAGCGACCCGACCTTGTTTGTGATCATAAATCCGTTGGCAAGCGTGGTGCTAAAGCTACACTTTCATTATAATTTATGAATGATCGACTATTATTGTACGGAAAGTTAGTTTCATATTAATAGGTTGATATGATAGGCTTTAAAAGTGTATGAAGATTTTTGTATGGAGGCTGGCTTACCAACTAGTCCCGCTATTTTGACTTTTTTTTAAAACAGCGTTCACATAATATCAATACAATCTTAAAATTACAAAATCCCGTAAAGAGTTACGTTTTAAAGATATTAAAGTAACACCAAATAAAGTTAAACCTTTGGTTGCTTAAATCTTGGAAGTGTGACACTTTACGGTCTTTTGTCTTATCACATCAAACGTTTGTATTAATGCTAAGTATCCATTTTTGAAAGAACTTTAAGTGAACGCTGAAAAGTCGTATAATCTTAAAGAAATTCAGTAAAACCATAATAACTTACGTATTCTACGATTTTATTTCAATAATAGTAATAAATAATAGAGTAAAGCACTCGGGTAGTAACAGATATCGACGTACGAATCCGCCAGAACCGGAATGAAACGAGACGAATCGAATCGACGGAACTGAATCTAAATAATTGAATGACGGTAGCAGGTAAGGGTACTGAGTTCTGAATAAATTTCCTGCGTGTCTAGTTTGAAACGGTTGGTTTTTTACCTTACGAAGGAAAATAAAACGATAACTGCGTTACATTGAGTTTAGCAGTGCGAAGACGTGACATGTGACATGACAGCTGTCATACACGTGATAAATCAAAATCTTCAGGAAGATTTCAAAAACGCACTCTTACAGTCTGTTCACCATAAGTTGTCCTTTAGCCGCTATATTGGCAGCATTGCCTACGCTTTGTAAATCTGTCAAAAAACAGATTTAAAGTATTGAAAAACAGTAGTACCAATATAGCGGCTAGAGGACTTCTTATCGTGAACGATCTGTACATTATGTATTTGTCAAACTCCATAAAAGTGATTCTGCTACCGGATTGTACAAATGTACTCCATCATTGCCATCCATCGTTGCCAGTCTTAGTGTTCTCTACCGTCTCTATATTGAGGAATGCTCTGAAGTGTTATTCCAACTCAACCCGTCCTCCCCTTTCCACTCCCGAACAACACGCGCCGGACTTCGTTGCCATCCGCATACCATCCAGACACTGTTGCCCCTTACCAAGAGGTATAGTTCCTCTTTTTTGCCCCGTGCCATTAGGTCATGGAATGCCCTTCCAGCTCACGTGTTTCCTTCCTCATATAATCCTGGGCTTTTTAGGCGGGGCGTGAAGCGGCATCTAAGCAGGCCTTCAGGGTGAGGGTGACTGGCTCAATGGGTACTATGTTCTATGCCAGTCAACCTTATATTTTGACCTCGCTTCCGCTTACCATCAGGTGGATTGAGGCCATCCTGACTGCTTCCATATAAAAAAAAAAACATTAATATTGCCGGAACACATCCAGAACTTTCAAACTTAACACCAAATCAGTCGTAAATAAAAGTATTTCTCGCTATCAAATGCGCAATCAACTTTGTCAGGCAGTCAGGAGTGAAACGTTGGGAAGTTTATCCGGTTTTAGCTCAATCGTTGAAATCGCAAACGAAGCAAATTAAATTTGAATCGAGAAACCGAAGTTAAATAATTCAATGGCGCCGCGTCGACAAGGGTTGGTGAAAGTCACTAATAAATCGGCATCGGAATAATGGAGAATTGCTGGTAGTAAATTAAACTTTCCTTTATAAATTGTACTAGCTTCTGTCATCACCTTCGTTTGCATAAAATTACGAATTGCGCAAATTACATATAGAAAGAAAGAAAACATTTATTGGCTATACATAAAATATACAGAAGGAAGGATTCAGTCATTAGAGAACTCATATCTATTTATCTTTTATATATATAAAATAAAGTCGTGTTTGTTACAACACTTATAACTCGAGAACGGCTGGACCGATTGCCATGGTTTTTGATTTGTTGGATTTGTTTCCGTCCCGAATAGCAGAATACATCTTAAAAAGAAAGGATTTTGATCAATTCCCACGGGAACGGGAACCACGCGGGTGAAACCGCGGGCGGCCGCTAGTAAAGAAAAGAAATGACAATAAACAAAAAAGAAAAAATACTAGGCCAATATTATTTTAAACATCTTCGGATATACAAACCTGGTTCAAATGCTATTATGAAAATACCTTTTAAAATGGAGCGTAAAATGATGTCAACTGTCCTGTCCTTGCCCCTAGCGTTAGCAATGCAAAATAATATCTGTATAATAATAAAATTATGTGTAAGTCATCACTGTCGAGTAACGCAACTCCAAAAGGTATCCTAATAGCATTTAAACCGGATAATAAATATCTTTGAACATAATTGACACAATGCAATCCATCCTAAGCATAAGTAGGCAATATAAATTCTAGTTAATTTTAATGTTGAAGCCTTTGCTCTAATAACCCTTATTTATCCCAACCATTTAAGGCTAAGGTAGTTATGAATAGTGGTAATTCGGTAACTTCTCGCGATATCCGCCGTATCACTGGTCAAGTTCCGGACGGAGCGCGGAAATTCTATCGCACAGGCGAACCGAATCTAAATAATTCAATAATACTTGCCTCAGTTTAGGGTTGTCCGAAAATTCTGGTTAGTTATTCAAGTATTTGTGATCTTCGTTTTGATTCATGGATAAAATAAGCAGCAAGCAGTTTATTCATGGTCAAAGACCAACATCATACAAATCAAGTCATAGTAAAAATATGGTTACTGGCTTAATCATCACGCTTGCCAAATGTGGGTTGGTGATCACAAACCCGAGTAGTGTTTAAAAATTCCATGTTTGAAATACCATTTTGAAGCATTAGGTCATAATTTATTAAGATTCTTAAAAAATCGAGTTTTTTCTTTACTCAATGGCGGGTAATGCATTTGTCATAGAAGCTGCATCATAGATTATGTCTTTGGGTCATAGTTGTGATACTTGTGATCACTTTCCATCAAGTCACCTACTTGGTCGTTTCGTACGTAAAAAAAAACATCTCTTATGAAAAGTTTCGGCCTCACCAAAGTCACGAAAATAAGAAGAAGAGAGAGAAGTTAACATATCCAAGTGTCATTTTAGAACAGTTTAAAAAGTGAACGGCACCCCTATCAGCCGGCAAGGGGGGAGAGGGAGGAGCGAACTGATTACGTTCCGGGAACTAATTCGCCGCGGCGCGTGACTAGACTGGGACACTATCTGTTCTAAGGACCGGGCAGTAAAGGTGCGATGCGCTAGATATAAACTGACTATTGACCTACCTTATTGCACTTGGCATTCGTGAAAAGTACGGAAATCTAAAGTTCCTTTAAAGTGGAAGATCTACCCCCGAGCTAGATCGACACATTGGTGACACATGGAGGTCATTAGTGATGGTGCATTTGGTGGTGGCACTGCAAGGGTTTTGTAAGTTTGTCATGTCTGTATGTGTGTCTGTATGTGTCACCGAAGTTTCTGAATTCATAAACAGATTGTGCGTTTTTTTATAATTGAAACCATTTGGCGCGATGCAGTTCTTAGCGGTGCAGTTATGTATTATAAAAATCGTATTAGAAGTTGATCACATTTAAGCACTTTGGCAAGACGTGGTAAGGGTATAAAAAAACTATTATTTCAAGCGATGACCCAATGTAAACATTCCGTATTTACCCTCTGATTTGGAACAAGATATCTATATAGATAGATATGTGTTGTTTTGGTTAGTTGGAAGTAAGCTAATGTTGTCAATGGATCGATACAGTGTATACGAAACCCTGGAAGCATTACGTGAGGCTCAAGTGAGAGTGACATCAATCACGCTACGCTCCCTAGGGTTGCTTCACTGTATTTACTATTTACTTTCTTCATTTAGTATTTATTTATTGTTCGTTAGGTTTTAACTTAGATTAGGTCATAATTTATGGGCTGCTCATTAGCCAAATGGCGGGCACGGACGAATGTTTGGGTATTAAGGGAAAACTGGGAGCTTTAGTGACTAGTGGGACGCATTTTCCCCGAGTCCTACACACAGCCTGCGGTCAAAGTGCATTTCACGCATTCTCCTAGAAAAAGATAGCAATTCAGCAAATTGTAAAAAACTCGTTTAAACATACACCATAAAACTCGTCACTCATACAGACATATTGTTATGATTTAGCCAACAATCTTTCTTTAAACAGACACTTTATCCTGTTATAAAGGTGTGTTTGTGCATTATAGTATGTATGTCTATTTAAATAAAAAAAAAACTCAAAGGTGTCTGACTGACTGACTGACTGACCATAGATATCTATCAACGCACAGCCCAAACCACTGGACGGATCGGGCTGAAATTTGGCATGCAGGTAGATACTATGACGTAGGCATCCGCTAAGAAAGGATTTTGATCAATTCCCACGCGAACGGAAACCACGCGGGTGAAACCGCGGGCGGCCGCTAGTCTTTACATAAGGGTGGTAGTTAACCGCACATCAAAATGTACTAAAAAGCTGCGCATCAAATAAATTGAATTGCTTACCTAACCTTTGGTGTGCAATTCAATTTTTTTGATGTAAATTTCAGTATTTTTTAAAGTGCGGTTAATTCCCCTTTACATAGTAAAGTGCATATGTAATGTTTATCTGTTGTCTGGCACCCATAGTACAAGCTATGTGTAGTTTCGAGTTAGATGGTGTGTGTAAGTAGTCCTTTGACAACCCTATATCCCCTAATGGACGCCTATCAGCTGGCGATGAGAAATGCACCAAATTATTGCTTTCGGAATACTTCCATTTGGGCACAATGCCGACGTTTTGCCCTATTTTGCTCCACTCCGCTCCATTTTGCCTCATTTCGCTCCATTGCGGGCCGGGTAAGTGTGTCGCTCTGTCGTTATTGAAAATGACGGATCGTGAATGTTCGGTGTGATCGTCCTTGGGGGAATAAAACCGCCTCATAAGTGATCTGAAGGTGTGATTTAGTAGTGATTACGACAATATTGGCGTTGAATAAGTATACGTATACTTTAGTGGTGTTGAAATGCTTACCCAACACTTACTTTAGTCAATTGTTATAGCTATCAATTGAATATTAGTTTCACAAGCGAGTTGCCTTCTGCCAGTCACCAACACCATCTCCAAACAAAACATAACTTGAACATAAAATTACATACAAATGGCGTACGTAGTTACATTTTTAATTTTATGTGTTTTTTTTTAAGTCTATTTTAAAAATAAAATTTTGTTCAAATTTAACCAATTTAGCTTCGGGCTGTGGACCTCTGTTCATTTTAAATAATTCAATCGAAAAATGAGACTTCAATACAAAAATATCAAAAACGCAATATTGAGTTACAAACGAAAAAATAAATACAGCCGTAAAAATATGCATAAATGTATTCACCAAGCATCGAACCCGCTACACAGAATTTATAAATAGATGTAGGCACCAAATCGAAAAACAAGAGAGATTGATTCCGCAGTTTTTGATTGCGACGCTTCAGTTCGGTCGAATGGGAATGTTTACGTTTTGCGGCCCAATCAAACTATTTTGCCATCTATTTTGTTTTATTTTTTATACCACGTCAGTTGGCAGACAGACACGCAGCCCACCTGATGGGAAAGCGGTCACTGCGGCCTATTCCATTGAGGGACACTTTATCAGGAAGCGTCGCTCAATGTGCTGCCAGACTGTAGACTCATCTGATCTTCGAGCCCTTAATTTCAATGTAGCCATGTTCCAATTGGTTTTTTCTCTTGTTAAGAGTTTCGGAGGTCAGATGGTCGTCGGACCTTTCTAATTAAAATAAGGAGAAATTATAACAAAGAAAAGACTCCTTTAAAACTCAATTACCATTCTGAAGAAAAACTGCATTCATAAACCATATTAATTACTATAAAATTCTCGTAATAAAGCCATAACGTCCACCATTTTACCTTGCACAAAAGCAGGATAAGAAATATTCCTCCTTTGTTCGGACTCATTCGTGACCTCTGATCAATTTCTGGGACGAGAGATAATTTGGACCTCTGTATGCATTGTATGTATAGACTTACATTTACTCGCTAAGTCGAATTTTCGAGTAGCTTTTCCTTCTTTTTCTTCTCTCTCTTACACACACTTTTCTAGTCTATCCTTATTAAACTTACACAACACAAAACACAAATGAATAACACAACACAACTTTTTAAATAAATAAAACCTATAGCTTGTGACATTATTCACACAGCGCTGTTTTGCCCCATACTAAGCATAAAGCTGGTACTTAAGATACCTACAACGTATAAAAATTACTTAAAATACTTATATTTTTTTTAATACAAAGAAACACTAAGGTCGACAGACACACAAACATATTATAACAATGTCTGTGTCTGTCGATCAAATGTTTGTAACGTATGAGGATCGAACTTGTCATCTCCTGGTGTTTTACCTATCCAATTTCTCAACCATAACACCAAACTGCTCGTTATAATCCTTAATTTTTTACTCTAACGTGTTTGTAGATAATAGAATTATTGCTTTTATCTATCTTGATCGGGTCAATGTACGCTTGTACTATGATCTAGAATTTAACGAGTCCAGTAACATTAAATATTAATAATTAGAAACTCCCTTCTATCAATATATTCTTAGTAGAAGACACAAGTCTGTTATACTCTCTACATAGACTAGTAATCTAGTTATCGATACAACCAGTAAGCGCTCTAGATATGAAAGCATTGTTTCCAGTAGATGCATTGTAAACTGTGTATTGGTTTATAGCCACTCCTGTGTTGATTGCTTGAGTGGTATATCTGAAACTTTGCTCGATAGCAGTGTGTTTGCAAGTGTAGTAGTTTATTGGAGTGAGAATCAAGAACCTAGAGTTACGAATCTAGATGAAAATATTTTTTAAGAGCATTTATAAGCGACAAACAGTGCATGACACATGATTCATGTTACACACATTTTAGTGTTTATCTACAATATATAAATGGTATAATATGCAAGCATGGCGCATTCTAGTTTTTATTGTGTCAGTAACACCACAGGCATGTCGGTAATCTTTTTTTTTCTTTATAATTAACATTGGTAGCGGGGATAAGTCCAAACATTTTTTTAAATAATAAAGCTTGTAGAGAATGTACAATAAGTGTAATGGTGTAGATATAGTCCAACTCTCGATATTGATTGTTTCAGAGCTATGTCTGGGACTTCGCTCGTGCCTGAGTATTTGCGGGAAAGCATTGTGTAAACAATCGACTAAGTTGAGTTGCGGGAAAAAGGCTGACTCTGACCAAGCAGCATTTGATTGCAGCATAGCGTTTGATATTGATAAAAAAATTCTCGATGCATTTGTGTTGCTTCGACTGTGAATTGTTTAATGGTTTATAAATACATAATACTATTCAACATTTACTAGCTGCCCTCCCAGACTTAGAACAAAAATTGAATATTAAAAGTTATGTTTATACCACACATTTATATTACATAAATTAACAATAGAAATGAACTATCTATGGGTAGTTCGTTTACATACATTTCGGCATTCAATTTTGTTGATTTATGTATATATGTTTATAATGTTAAATGTCGCAATGAACTTTTTAATTTTTTTATTACAGGTAATTTAGAACTTCACTTCAGAAACTTCTTCCCTAACAGGTAAATTATAGGATTAAGCGCAAAATACACAACTTAAAGTTTAGAAAAGCTTAACCATGAGTAAGGATCAAATATATAAACATATTTATTTTGCTTTAACTTTGAACACAAAAAGGAAAGAAAATACCAATAGGCTTGACTATCTCAGGTAGTTTTATTAATTCACAACACAACTTATAAAATAAACTTTATATAAGTATTATTAAATTGGAAGTAATGTCCTTTTATAGTCCTGAACATAAAAATACATACAAATACCCACATACATGTCTACTACACGGATAAATTAAATCGAACCATCCCTTGTAATCCTGAATAATAGGGGACACTTTAAGCCCCTGCATAAAAGAATCCTGGACCGAATAGGTCTCGAAGACTTAGCGGCGTCTCTCTTTAACAGTATCTATATGTAAATAAGGTAGCGCGTCCGTCCGTTCCGGTGGAAATGAAATGCCCTCGCGGGACCCGCCGCTATTTGGGTCAATGCTATATTTGACGGCCCATTTGGCTTAGTTTGACTTAAAAAGGTCGCGGTTTCGATTTTGCGAACAGGCTGTTCGTGAAGTATTATTTCGGCATCTTATTTGTGATTTATACTAATATTATAAAGAGGAAAGATTTGATTGCCTTAGATGATCTCAGCGTGGTTAAAGGATCATGAATAGAAGATAGAGATTCTAGCCCAATGACGTGACAACTTATTATATTACAATAAATGTAGGTGAAATCTGTAGCCATATTTCGGTAACATTATTTGGATAACACTATGGTGCAATGTAGTCGAAAAAATATCGGAACTGCGGCCTTTTTAAGTCAAACCAAGCCCAATGGGCTGTCAAAAATGGCGTTGACCCAAAAAGCGACAGACGTCCGTGAGGGCATTTCATTTGCACGGGAAATGGTCGGACGGTGCTGTTTGATTAACATATAGATTCTGCTTTAAAGGAACGCCCTAAGTCTTGGAAACCTGTTCGGTTTCGTCCGGGTAAATAACCCAAAGTGATGCGGAACACAAGGGGACAGTTCGGTTTCATTAATTTGTAGATATACTCTGATTTTTAATTCGACGGTATTTTGACAGCTGTCAATTTAACACTTGGGTATAAAAAGTTTTTCTCAGTAGAAATGTTTGTAAATAAAAAATGTAATTGACTTGAATTTATTTTAATAAAAATAAGTAACTATAATAAGTATGAGATCAAGATAACGTATGCCCATATAAAATTGCTTATTCTGAATATTTAATACGTATATAAATTTACGTACCTGAACATTAATATTAGTAGAACAGTAGTATTTTTACCTAAACTGGTCCCCACAGTTGATCTATTAGTAATCAAATCTTCTACTTATTTCTCAATCCAAAATCTTTTCATAAATGATTAACAAACAGCCGTCCATTTTCACAAAGTTTCGCATTTACAATATTAGTATGATAAAATAAAACAAATAAAGGACGTCTCCAAGGATAAGACCCAAACCAATTTATTTCAAAAGTTGTCTCCTCAGTTTGACCCAACAGGGTCTGAACCGCAAGCCGGTGGTCCCGCCCCGAAGGGACGTTGCATTTGCATCGGGTACCTATAAAGGGACACTCTATTTACATACGGACGGAGTGGTTAAAACGAATTGTTTTTAAGATTTTGCTTAAATAACTGTAGATATAAGAATGTTTATAAGCTACATTCTGTGGTATTGTGATCGTCACTTAGATACATCAATCATGCATGAGGTAACACACATAAAGAAAAAACGGCTATCACCCCAGAGATCGCGCGTTCGATCCCCGCACGGTCCAAACACTTCTTTGCATGAAAATGTCTGTTTGTATCGGTCTGGGTGTTTCTATGTATAATATGTATGTATTTACAAAAAAAAGTAGGTATATAAGTTATGTTTATCCGTTGTCTGGCACCCATAGCACAAGCTAATGCTTAGTTTGAGCTAGATGGCGCTGTGTGAATAATTTCCAGAGATATTATTATTGTATTTACAAACGCCTTAAGGCAGCAATTCTTCTAGCCTGCTGTTATAGTATATAAACGCATTCTCCTCCGCACAAAAAATAGTTTCATACAGTAACAGTACTGCAATATCCTGTAAATTAATGAAAAGGTGCAAAACTTCAACGTTTCAAGTACATTGTGTTATAACAGCAATTAAACCGGCTATTAACAATGAACATACTCCTACGGCAGTAACATCTGCCTACATACAAAGTAAACACAATTATTTTACCCCATTTTACATTTTACCTAACATAATAAATTCCGTCCTGCATGACAATACTCGCTGGGTAACAATCCTCGCGTGTGCCACGCAAAAATGACACTTAACCAGACAAGTTAGGGTTGAACGTTAAGTTTCGGGCAAGTCGTAAAGCCGGTAGGAACGCCTAAGAAACCGGTAATTTTCTCGGTCAAAGGGCGGACGATAAAACCCTCTGTGGCAATAAAAATGAACAAATATGGCGGCCGTGCACTCGTTAGCGACGGACGCGCCATCTGTCGCCAGCGTCGGAACTAACCTGCATCGCGATAGTTACATTTTAGTGTTATTGCACTAATTTATTATACTAATACATCTTTTTTCCCTTCTGCCAAGAAGAGTAATTTTGTTATAGACTGCTTATCATTTTGTGTGCATGAACATGTCTGGTTTTCATCGGTCTGGGTGTTTCTATGTATAATATGTATGTATTTACAAAAAAAGTATATAAGTAATGTTTAGTTTGGGGGTAGATGGCGCTGTGTGAATAATGTCCAGAGACATTTATTTATTTATGTTTGTGGGTAACAAGTTATGCCTTTTTCCTTCGGCCATTAAGTTTATTTACAACTCTACGGGATCTAAAGTTTAACAAACACTGTCATAAGTTTAAGCGGTTCGCTTACAGGTTAAGTGAGTTTAGGTTAAGAGTCTCTAGGGAGAAACCTTCCTGTTGTTTTAGATAACTAGGCGGTTTATTTTATTGTATATAACGGGGTTGGGAAGCGGATTGTGCACCTTTTATGTAATAACTAAGAAAGGAGAAGTTGTTTTGTTTGCTAACCTATCCACTATGTGAAACTAAAACGGTAATGAGTATTATTTATTATTATTATTTATATTTGTTTAGTTTTTAGTCTCCTATTTCTAGGGTTCTTACATTCCCGCAGGCTTGTGACCAACGCCGCCCCGACTTGAGGCCTCTCAAGTCGGGGTACCCGGGGATGGGCTGGTCAATAGCTAACGCTGGCACCGGCTCGTCCCAATCGGGTATGAAGGGGAACCGGGGGAGTTTAGTGGGTAGTGGACGCTTTAGTCTCGAGTCCCACACACGGCCGCAGGTTTAGCTAGCCTGCGGTTATGGTGCATAAACGCATTCTCCTCCGAAAAAAAAAAAGGCGTGTGACCAAAAGTAGTTCTTTGTGTCTATTGTTTGGTCTTGTATAGCAAGCATAAAGCCTTCGGTTTCAGGACTTTCAGGAAACAATTCTCCTTTTTTAAACCATGCATTAGACCCATTCTTGTCAACACTTGGGTGGAGAAGGTCTTGTCGATGTCTACCGTGGAGAGACTTTTGATGTTATTTTTAATTAATAAAAGAAATCAAACTCATAAAATATGTTCACCTTTTCTGTAATAAACGAGGATCAAGCAATGTTATACATGTTACCTTTATTTTTACCCTTTAAATATAATTTATATTCAATTGAAAACAGTTTTAAAACTAAAACAGTGGCCGAGTGAAAGTAGGAGCAAAAACTCACGGAATCGCCAGGTGTAACGACATCCGGCTAGGACAAAACTAAATGCAGAAAGTTGCATCCGCCATGTTGCATTGTTAGTCTGCAACTCTAAATTTATGCTTGCAATGTGTTAGTTGTGTTACACCACCGAGTTTTTCGTAATTCTTAACTACATTTTTTATTATTTACTAAATGTGCTTAATAATTCAAACATTAACTATTTATTTATTTATCAACAAAGTTTATCTTTAAACATTTTTATTTCACAGACTTATTTTTCAGTTACAAAAGGCAAATAATTTTTTTTTAATTTTCGAGCTTATTTTTTTTTTTTCATAAAGATTTCTGACTTAAAACTTTTCAGCATGTCAAGATTCTCTAGCCAAAAAAAATAATGCTGAAGTATGTAAAGTTAAACAAACACCGTTTAATTTTATTCGTGAATTTTCCAGCATTACCATATCCCTTACGTTCTTAGTACGAGTGTTCAAACAAATGTTTCATTTTAACGTGCGAAACCGCTATCCACAACTACGACACAGTGTAGTGGAATACAGTAATGCGGATCCATCTGATCCTTTAATATAGTCTCTAGCCTTTGTTATCATCTTAAAAAAATAAGTCGAGCCTTCTTTAATTTTCGAGTCTTGATTAAACAGAAACGATATTATTTTTCAACGGAGCGCAAATCTTAACTGAAATGTGATTTTTCAAGACGGTCGGACCACGTGGCCTAATGGTTAATATGAGATTCCTTACATTCATGGTTTAGCAACACGAAGTTGGAAGATCTTTTACCAATCTTTGGTATTAAGTTTATAGATTTTTGACGCGCGGAATACTTTACATATCACTCTCTGTTGGGGGCAAAGGGTGGAGTGTTGATATTCCCGTCACAAAAACACGGAGTTTACCAACGAAGCTTCTCCCTTTGCATCCATGATACCACCGGCAAGCGAGTGAATGCAACCTCCAAGGCCCTACGCCATTTAGGTTACTTCTCGTGCTTGCGAGGCGGCGCCGAAAATGGCAGCCACCACTGGGCACATCTCCTTCCGGATGTGAGCGCAAGATATTCTCAATTTCTTCACTGTTATCTTGCCTGCACTGTGACCAGGGTTAGCCTTTAAAACAGGGTCCATGCGATCTGTCCCAAGGGACAGTTTGCCCTGAGCACACTTAACCCGCAAACACTGGACCCTTCTTCTTTAGTTGCAGAAATAATCAAAATTTCACACAACTTTGTTGCTTCCATGTAAGATTTAGTTTAGGTTTGCTCGTAAACATTTTTTTGTATAATACAGGTGTAAAGAAAGCGCCATGAAGAGAATATTGCTTGACTCAGTAGTTTTCAAAAGATTTTTCTGAGTAATAAGTGGTTTATAGCATTATCCCCTCAATTGATGACATCATGGCGACCATTTTCCTTTATTTTGATTAGGAAAAACAAAATGGCCGCCATTTTGATTATTTTTTGATTTTTAATTTTTTAAAAAAATTATTTTAAATCCTTCCTGTATGCAAATACCAGTCATTTGGTATCAATAAAGTCATTATTAAATGGTCTACAAGTTAAAAATATATAATTTAAATTATATTCTACTGTGTTCGAACTGTATGCGAGGGAAAATACAAGTGGAATGAAATTGGGTAATTAAAACTAAAAAATCAAATTAAAAAAAATAAACAACTTGTTGCTTTAGTTGTCCACTTTAAATTAACCTGTTACTATTATGCAATAAACACATTAAATAACATTCACACCTTTACATAATAAAATATCAAGTAAATCAACAATTTCTGCATACAGTCACAGCGCCCGGCGCGCGAACATTTTAAAAAGATTGACAAAACTCCCATCGGTTTCAAATATTCGCGCGCCGGGCGCTGTCATTTGCTAGTCGCTGGTTTGTTCTACCAACCTAACAAACTAATAAAACACAACGAATCGTCAAACAAACGAAAACAGACTTTAAATACGGGCGATAAGGAAATGCCTTCTAAAGGCAGCCCATCAAACGTCGACCATCATGGCGCTGCCTTTAGAAGGCAGGCCATCAATTGAGGGGATAAATAGCTCTCCAACTATCTCCCTTAACAAAAATCACATCGATCCATACAGAGAGAAAATTTTCTTGTTCTTTGGATCCATACTATCCGATTCAAATGCTATTAGAATAATACCTTTTGGGATTGAGCCACAAATGATGTCAACTGCGACTGTCTGTAACGTTAGCAAGGCATTATTTTGCCAGTGTGTGTGTCAGTCTCACTGAGCTCTATGATAATACGCTCAGCGTATTACGCTGGAGTGGCTATAGACATTGAAATGACAGCTATTTTTTTCTGTCGACTTGAAGCGCCCCCAATAGTGTACTGGGAACTAAAATGACTTCTATTTTCTCTGTCTACGCTTCAAATGGACAGACATTGACATTGACAATGACAGCATTATGTTCAGTCTTCACTGTCGCGTAACGCAGCTCCAAACAGTATTATCCTAATAGCATCTGAACTGGATATTAGTTTTATTATGACGTCAAAAAGGGCAAACCTAAACACTTCTATTTCAAATCAAATCAAATCAAAATATTCTTTATTCATGTAAACTTGTATCAAGTATTTATGAATCGTCAATTACAGAGTGACTCTACCACCGGTATCGGAATGCAGTCATCTGCCGAGAAGAACCGGCAAGAAACTCGACAGTTACTCTTTTTCATCGCCATGTTTGTTTACAATTTGTTTGTTACAATTACTGATTAGTTGTAGAATACCAAGCCATACAGTATAAAGTATAAGAATGAGACTATAATCGAGAAAAATCCGTGAGCCCTGGAAGACCAGTGCCCAAAGGTGGCACCTGCAGCACAAGTATGACGTATGTGCCAGCCATAATTTCACTCAACCATATTAGAGGGAATGTAACCACCCGACTCATAGCGCCACCACCCCAAGCACATTTTAGCGAGCATGACCGCCAAGGTTACAAACTCTTCAGGATTCTTCGAATGAAAAATAAATTAAATTTTACTGAATTATAACATTTAATGTGTTACTGTATAGCAAAGTTAACATTGTTGATACTATCGTGATTCTATACAATGCAAAGGCGCGAGTCCAAGCTTCCTTCGACGTCAATGGACTGTTGAGGAAAGAAGTGCCGCAAGAAACTCAACAGTTTTGCCTTTTTTAAAAATATTACATATTATAAATTACAAATTCAAAAATTTAACATTAACATCACAGAATTAATTTATGTCACAGTAAATAATAATGTCAATACAAATAACAATACAAAGGCGCAGCCAGAGGAGCGGCAACAATAGTACTCTTTTATCATTTAAATAGTCTTCCACTTTATAATAACTCTTCTTGATGAGTTGGCATTTGATGTGTGACTTAAACTTGTGTATTGGTAAGTCAACAACATCTTGAGGTAATTTGTTAAATAACGCAACACTTAAAACAACAATTTATATCATTAATGAGAACTAAGCTAAATACCGACACAAAAAGTAGCCTATTTCTTTTCCCAAGGTTAAGTTTAAGTATGTACCAAATTTTATTAAAATCGGTTTAGTCTAAACTCGAAAGCTTAAATAATAGACACATAGAGCTATGTACTTTTTCATTTAACTTATTATGGATAACTCTTTAACTTTAAAGCTGCCTTGAAATATTTAGTAAGCAACACAGTGGTAAGCCAAGGTTTTAAAAACACAAAGTTCAAGCCATTTGTCACACAACAGCACAGTGCTCTGGTATAAATTGCAGTCGCTATTTTTGTCTGAAAGTTTCGTTTCATACAACTTTTGTATGCTCATACAATTAGCCTGCGGCTGCGGTCGCAGGGAAACGAATGCAATGAACGAAAAGAGTTTTTGTGCATCGTTTGCTTTGTACTGTTAAGCAAGAGCTCGTTAGACAAATTTTGAGCTCTATAAAAATCCTCTTGGTTCTGGTTGGTTGAATAAAACTTAACGGCATTGGAAGTTGCTTGCGTTTTCTTAAAATACTCGAAATGATTATGTTACTTTTTATTTTTATTTCGAAGATCCATACTATATTATGCGTGCGAAATTAACTTTACCGACCGTCTCTCTATTACTCTTTTGCGCCTAAACTAATTCGTTTTTTCTTTAATGTTAGTTTAGTTATATCCAAACTATAATAAAGATATGAAAATAATGTGCCTTAAATACTACGACTATATTATAGTTGAACAACAAATAACTTTTACAAATAACGCGGCAAATAGATGCCAAAATTGGACTAAAACCAAATAATCTGATAAAACCAAATTACGGAGGCCCATTTGTTCAATCTCGAGTTCCTCTCCAGGACGGAACCCACAATCCACGCATGTGAAGAGCAGTATTTTCCCCTGGGCTGTCACATCTGCCTGGCGAGTCGGCGAAATAAACCGTGTCAATCCACCCCAAGTCCCGGTGAAGGGCGTAGCACCCATTTGTATGCTAATGAGCATCTGCGGACATCCTTTTGTGCCGTGACAGTTTTTAAACGGGAAAATTTCACTTTGATGTTGACAGTTTTATTTTAAAATTATAGGGTTCCGTTGGGGGTAAAGAGGAATAATAAAAAAGTGTTGGTGAACATTTAGTCCCGAAGTAGTCGTTTCGTTAAGTTCATTTTCGTGTTGGTGGCAAATTTATTGTTTAACGTTAAGGGTCCCACTAATGATAATATTCTATAACAGACATGTCATCAATGACCCTTTTTGAAATTTAATATTAAACTAATTAGCAACTTTTGCAATGCCAAATCTATTCTAATGATAGCTATCTATAATTATGTGTGATTGCTCTAATTACTAGTAAAATATGTCAATGTAGTCGGTTTTAAACTCAGCACATCAATATTGTATTATATTACATCCATAATCATTTCGAAACAAACTATTATAGACGTAACATATTAATTTTTACAACAGTAACTGACTTCAGTATGGATTTCCCAGACTTTAATTTGATTTAGATAATTCTAGATGTCGATAAAATCTGTCCCGAGGGTTGTTTTAAAATGAAAATGAATTTATCCGGAACCCATTATCCAGAAATAAATTGAACTTATCCAACATTTTCGTCTGAGCGTCCGGCTTTGAATAATTTAACGATCTGCCTAATGCCGCTGTTAAAAAACGTTTAGTGGATTAATTGACTCTTGGCGGGTTCGTAAAAGATCGTCCACGAGTTGGCCGATTTTTAATTATTTTTTATTCCTACTAGGAAAAGGGATGGAACATCGAAATTAAGTCTCGTTAAATAAATTGTAATAGGAAAAAAATCTGAGCCTTATTGTTCATAATAATTTTGTGCAATAAAGAATATCTATCTATCTATCTCATTTTGTTTTAAAGTGACAGGAACACAGGATTAATTGTGTTACGAATACACTTTATTAGAAACGGAAAACATACGTAGACAATAAACAAAAGTTTTTACGGATCAACAACCGAACCACTGTTTTAATTATGGGCTGTCTTTGATTAAAAACTCATTGTAATTTATTTAAATAATTTATAATGATGTTAAAAGTACCCATATTTGAGTCAAATTTTAGTCAGTAATTCAAACTTCACAATGTTAATGAAAATTGAATTGAATTTTAAGATTATTTGATTGAATTTCTAGTAATTGCGTAAATATATTACGTAATGAGCCATTTTACCCAATTTCATCCTTGCCTTCGTCCGACATCTTGAAATTAATATAATATTTTAACTCACGACAACAAAATACCAATTTTGCCGTTAAAATATAGCCGAGTAAGGGGCGACGATTTCATAATAACAGTTCACGTAGTGATGTGTGTGCTTCCAAAGCGACCTTTATCGATGTAATTACATTTTGATCATAACAGCTTACAATTTAAACAATATTATACTAATAAAAATAAACTTTTGAACAAATAGGTATCTTCTTGATTTTGCTATTATTTAATTTCATGCTGGATCATTTAGCAAACACCGCACACAACACAACCATATACCAGACACTAAATTTAGTGTCACTCGGTAGGATCCGCCGATATTTGAATATTTTATTTCAAGTTTACTGGCCCATAAATTATCATGTTCAAAACAAAGCTCGAGTAGTTATGGCGGCAAATTTGACCTATGGGAGTGGTAGCTAGCCGTTCGGACTCTGAAACAGTCGTACTACCATGCAGACCTAAAGGAATCCAACCTTAAGTACTCCGGAATTAATATCCGAGCGATTTAGCCACTGTTCCACGGATTCGATCAATGTTTATGTTGTCATCTCAATTTATATTTTTGGTAAAAATATGCTACGAACATAAAGACATTAACATCGATAACATCGTATTAGTACCGCTTCGCTTCCCTAATCACCCCTCGTGTAAACATTTTCGGCGAAGCTACGATATTCCGTAATAAAGTACAAAGAATCTTTGAAGTGCGCAAAGAAAAGCGAAGATTTTGCTCTTTTGATCAGATGATACGTGATTTTTGTTCAAATTGTTTCTTTGGGAAGCACGTAATTGAGAATTTTTAAACAAAACATCCATTCTTTGAGTCGATTTACAATATGTGCTTAATAAACGTCTTGATTCTTTCTTTTCAAATGAAAAGAAGGTTGTTGAACCTTAACAATACAGTGTATTAAGAACTTTATTGAACAACTTTACTCGAGTTGGTCGATCGGTGTCAAAACTAATATTACGGAAACCAATCATACATGTTTTATAAACGGGACTGTACTAAATTCGCAATAAATAATGACTGGGTGCCGAAATGGAAATTTACCATACTTAATTTCCCATTTCGGCACCTTCCATGGGAAATGGGAAGGTGTCGAAACGAAACTAAACCATTAAAATATGTTGACAGTGATAGAGCCATGTTGTAGACAGGCCCTGTCTGTTATTTCAAATGAGCTGGCTACCCTTTCACAGAAGATCGAAGTATGAGTATACGTGCCGGCAAAGATCTTGACCGTCGACGGAGTGGAGGAAAGTTTGCGCATGTCCATTTGAACGTGACCAATAGCGCGCGTGCATCTCCCGACGCCAAAGCGCGCTATAGGTCAGAGGTATGCTTCTGACCAATAGCGCGCAGGCATTTCAAAATTCGTGTTCTGCGAAATTCCCACCCGATAGTCAAGAAGTTTGCCGGGGTCTGTAGTAGCTTTGCTATTGCACTCTGTTTGGTGAGTGAGGGTGCCAGAGGTACTATTATTTGCTTGCGATTAAATTTTAATGAGTTCTTTTTTTTAATAAATAACTTTTTTAATAGATATTTTCCTGTGCTTTATGAATTTAAATGTACCTACTTTTGTAAATTACAATTTTTAAAAGAGAAGAAAGAGAGAAGAAGAGAAAAAAGAATAAAGAAGAGACGAGAAGAAGAAGAAGACGTTATTGTTCTTTATACTCGTAATTGTACATCAGTTTTGTTCTCGATAACTTATAGTTTTAATAAATGTTCAATTTCTCAGTGGGGATAAAATCCAAATTGACGTCGTACCGGGAAAGAAGAGTTCCCAAGAGAGGCCTCAGGACAAGAAAATACTTTTGGTGCGGGAAATATCTGGGATGGATCGTCTATAGCCTTCACTTGTATGTAACTCTCATAAGATTTGAGAAATTTTAAAATCATTAAAGTTTCACTTTAGAATATATCATACTATTTTATATGACTTAAAATATTGTAATATTGTAGTGGTAGAGCCATTCTGTTTTACAGTACGGATGGGCCGGCTCCTCCGAGGAAGTACCATCACCCTCTCACAATAACACCAGCGTGAAATAATAGTGACTACTATTGTGTTTCGTCTGGTTTGTGAGAGTGCCGGAGACCCACACCCCGCATACCCCCGTAGGCCGGCAACGCATCAGCGATCCCTCTGGTGTTGCAAATGTCCATGGGCGGCAGTGATTGCTTACCATCGGCGACACGCTGACTCGTTTGTCGCCACTGACATAAAAAAAATTGTACTACACTTCTATGAGGTAGATAATGGCTAGACTCCTGAACGTGTTCTCAATTATAACATCTTAAGTACCCATGATTATCACTATGTTATTTATATGCACTGATCTTCCACTCGAATAAGCCGCTCGTTTGGGAAGTGTCTCCACCTTTCAGAAAGATTTTCCCTTCTTATTATAGGGTAGCGACCCGCAAGTAATGCCTCTGGTGTTTGTTATAAGCGTCCTTAGTTTTCTGGCGAGCCGTAGGCTTAAGCGCCACCATTGTGGTATAAAAAAACCATTTCAATATTATAATCCCGTAAATAAAAATAGACCCCAACAGCGTCTTAAATTCAGCCCTCCAAAACCCTCTCGAAATAGTATTACAAAAGTCAAACACCAATTCCTTTCAATATTGTCTTGTAAATACGAATCCTCTCTTTATATTTCCAGAGCAAAAAAACCACTGGATCGTAAAACATTACATTACGAATTAGAATATTATTTTCATTCGAATTCGCACCGGGGACGACAAAACTGAATATTATGGAGAAATTGGCGATAAAACGACCTCCCTTCCAGGCAGAGTTACGCTAATTTTAGTATTTCGCATTTTCATTGTTCTAAATACCATTTGCAGTGTTATTAGGAGCTGAAATTGAGGTTGGATGTCTGTTCGCCTCAAGAGATTGCTTTCGTAACGGATAATAACCATAAATATCATAGTGTTACGCTGGAGTTTATTTAAATTCTTTTTAAATCAATTATTATGTCATTTCAAAATCTTCGTGAAAATGTTATCGAATAATCAACTTATAGCCCTACCATTAAAATAAAAAAACCTCGCCATATTGCGGAAAAATATTGGAACTTTATGGCATAAAAAAAAAAAAAAAAAACTAATTTCTTCAAGTGGCAACCATCAAATAAATATTGCTGTCTCTCAAAGTGTGACTTGTTATTATTGGATATTGTGAGTTATTTGCGAGAATAACCATAGCAACTGAGTGTTTCTATAACTATATCTAATGTGGCGCCTCCAGAGCAGGTTTTTTATTTTCTTGCTCAGGCTATAGAAAAAGTTTCATCACTTTCCTAGATAAAAGATTTTGATAATATGATACAATTATGTTAGCTCCTAAATGTTCTTAGAAATATTACTGAACTTATTAAGTTCTGTCAAACCGATACAATAAGTTATATAATAAATCACTCAAAGATCAAAGAAGATACCTGTAGAAGGAAATGAGGTGCTCACTTTCAGAAACTTGTATATCTTTTATTAAAAATGTGAACAAGAACAAAGTTTTGGAAAGCAATCTACGACATTTTGTTGCTAACATGTCGCCATTTTGTTGCAAACACGACGCCACACGTCGCGGGGACGCGCGTCAGATCGAGAAATATGGACTTTTGAACGAACAACTTTTTCGACTCAACTTTGTCCAATATACGTTTGGTTCCGTGTCACAAGACATTTTGTTTTCTTTCTTTTCTCTTCGTGCAATAGATGTATTTTCTATCGTTTAGGTTTTGAAATAAACCTTTATCATATCTTCTTCATTACTAATGACTTGTAATGAATGAACTCTGACTTGATTAGCAAATATCAAGTTAATTCTCCACAAACTATTAAACAAATCGATGACGTAAGATACTGATCTACGGTTAGGAATTAGTATGGAATCCTGCATCACATAAGCGAAGTTATTATCGCCAAATGGCGTATGACACCGCAAAGACTGTACATTGGGCCAGTCTTCGAGCATAATTGATCTGAAGCTGTCCAACAAAATCTTTTTTCTAATTAAAATAATTTCTTATGCGTATGGATTCATTCATAACCGATACCTCTGGACTTTTGGTAGTAAAATAGATGCTCACATTGAGGAACTTGTAACCTTTTGTCAGAAACAAGAACAAGTGTTAAGTCAGAAGTGAAATATACGTCATTTTGTTACTAGCACGACGCCACACGTTGGCGGCTTCAGATCGAGAAATATGGATATTTGCAGGAACAACTTTTTCGCCTCAACTTGTCCAATATACGTTTGGTGCCGTGCCACTGGGTATTGTGTTTTGTTTCGTATTATTTGGCAAGGACGGTGCATTTTCTATGTTAGATATATGTATATTTATTCATTTTTGTAGACCCTGAATAAACATTGTACCAATTAAAATTTTTGCGATAATGCTATCGTAGTTTTCACTGTCATATAGTCTGCAACACGTTTACTGACTCTAAAATACCGGTTGTACGAGTAATAGGCGTATGCTCTAAGGTGGGCGAAAATGCGCTGAAGAAGAAGAAGACACGTAATATATATATGGGTGATATCTTCTATATATATAAAACTCAAAGGTAACTGACTGACTGACTGACTGACATAGATAGCTATCAACGCACAGCCCAAACTACTGGATGGATCGGGCTGAAATTTGGCATGCAGGTGGATGTTATGACGTAGGCATCCGCTAAGAAAGGATTTTGATCAATTCCCACGAGAACTGGAACCACGCGGGTGAAACCGCGGGTATTTTCTTAGAACACTTTTTTATTCTTTTTATCCATAAATTTCTCAGTTTAAACATAAATTAGTATCATAGAAAACAAAAATGCCTTCACAAGTCACAACAGAATATAAACATTTATGTCTATCCATTCAAATGTTTATAAAGCAACTTAAATAGTATTCCACAGCGTTGTAAGCAAATAATCTCGCTGTTGAACCATTCGCCCGGCCATTCATCACACATCGCACGACATGTGGTGTCAAAAAGCACGAAATATGAGCTTTCGGGGAACTTTTTACAAACTTTATCCAATAACCCTCGCTCTAGCGCGAGCTGTTTGTCTGTACGTCATGTGTTCCTTAGTTCTGATGGTAGTTCATTCCTAGTTAATAATTCTTTAGTAAAGAAAAGAACGTATTCTTTACTTAAGCTGCGTCCCCAGTAGGCAAACTGTTAGCGGCAGACTGAGTGAGCCACAAAGTGGCGAACTGAAATTTAATTTTCGAACGTCGCAACCAGTTTTGCTGGGAGTCGGCCGCTCACTGAGATAGTCGGCGCGCGACGCTGCAAACTGCGTACAGTGAGCGCAAAACTAGCAAACTGTGGACACTTCATTTGTTACATATGGAAAGGCGTACTAAATCGATAAGCCGCAAACTCAGTCTGCCGCTAACAGTTTGCCTACTGGGGACGTAGCCTTAAGGTCTGGCAATGCATAATGCCATGTTGCAAATGACCATGGGCGACGGTTATCATCAGTTGATAATAAGCATCAGTGATCATAATCGTTTGATCATTTGTCTTTTTTTAATATGTAAAGTGACTAGATGAGCCAAGTAGTATGTACATTTTAATGCTTCTTAAATGAAATTAAATGTTGTACAATTTTAGTAGTTTTGGTCCGTAGGACTTTTTCAGAGTCCCCAGTGAATTGACAAATGGGTTGAAGTGTATGTAGCGCGTCGCGTATACAAGACGCTGACTTTAGACTACTTGCCATTGGTTTGTCTTTCAGCCTTTCGAGTGTTTTTTTTATACTAAGTCAGTTGGCAGACAGACACGTAACAACAACACACTGGTTTCAAACGTCGCTTTACGTGGCTTTTGATGGTCAATTTTCTCAATACCCTTTCAATTTCCCGATAAATTGAAGTAGTATTTAAAAATGTAATAAGTACATTTTGCTTCGTTGTTGGGCCCAGATGACTGTCTCGTGGGAAATCTATAGCATCGGCACTCGCGACAAATTTCATCAGGACCGAGGAATTACGCGGGTAGTGGTGTGTAACTACCGGTATTTTATATGAATCGATTAAATACAGTCGTTTGAGTTAATTGAACATTTAAATTTTCACCCTACTTTTATTCAATTATATTCTTGTAATATTTTGTGTGCTGACAGTCCCGGTTTTGCACGGTGAGATGATATCTTATTTAAAAATATCAGATACGACAAAATATATTAACTAGTATCGTGTATTCGTTCTGGGGTTTATTTTTAAATAGTTAAGCTAATTAAGTTAGCTCAATAATTTTATTTTTGAAATAGTAATGCGCTGAAATAAAAACATAACTAACTAAGCAGAACTTATACTACGGTTTCCAGACTCCGGATAAACGTTACTTTTACTTTTTTTTTTGCAAATACATACAAATAGGTTGACACCTATATGACTATAAAGACCCAGACCGAAACAGACATGTGCGTGCATACACACGATGTTGAAACCGTGTGGGGATCGAATTCGTGACCTCTTGGTAATTAGCCGACTCCACCATTTTACTTTTGTCCTCTACCAGAAATAATGAGAAACCTTACATTCTTCACAGTCGGTTCTAAATTACCCGAGTAACCAGTATATTTTAATAATCTACCGATTCGTATGTCCGGTAGTAGCCGTACTTCACTAGCGCCTAATTCCTTAAACTTGGGCGAAAGGTTTTATCGCATCGCTTAGGCGAGCTCCATTCCGCTGATTGGCGTCCACGTTGTTTTTATTCGTTTAGCCTTTATTAACTTGCCGATAGTAATGATGAAGGCTTTTACTACTGTTGTTGAAGAGCAGAGGAGTTGAGACGGTTAGTCAAGATGTTATTGGGCCTTTAGATGCATGTGTTTCTGAAATAGACACCTTTTTAAATGCGTTTGAGCACCATAACTGTAGGTAATTGAGTCCAGTTAAATGTTTGTGATCGTTCTACTACTCGATGATTTCTCATTGTTTCCGCTTCGTTCCCGAAAGATGCGTTGCCTGGCTTTGAGAACAAATAGCGACGTTAGAACCAGTGATCCAAGTCCCATTTTCAACTTTTTGAGAAAATGAGGGAAACGCGTTTGAACTTGTTCCTGAAGTTGTCCTATTCCAAAGTGACCGATATGAATTCGCTTATGAAAATTGCTATAAGAAGCACTTGGATCAGTGTGGCATGAAAAATATGTCTTTTTTTGGGATGTTTATAACAAAATATTGATTTTGACAAAAATGACACTTGGATCACTATGGTTCTAACGTCGTCAAATATGGAAGGGCAAGAGTAAACTATAATAAAATTAAAATAGTAAGTGAACTGTGTCCGGAATCACGAAAAAATACAAACACAATACGAAAACTCATCGCAATTTATCCATATTATAGAGAAAGAGAATCTATCTCCTCTGCTATAAATAATATGATTTTACTTAGAAATAGGCCGATTTTAAAACTACTATAACTTGGCCACAATAGCTAAATATTCTTGGGATCTCAACAAACAATAACCTGATTTTAAAGTCATTTTCATCGCCTCCTACAACACACAAAGGCCTCTTTATGTTTTACAATTGAAACAATACAATTCAAACAATGGTATCTAAACCTTCCTGACTTAGGACGATTTGTCACAATCCTGTAGTCTTGTCTCACCCCCATTTGCAATTCAGATCGAGCGATAGACCCCCCTCCCCTGATAATGAGGATTTATAGCCTAAGATCCAACTGCCTGATTTTACAGGTATCTGTCTTTTTGAAGAAATAAAATTTTGAAGAAGTATAAAACGAATTAGAGGCTTTGCCTTTAAAAAAATATTGCAGCTATAAGTTTTTATTAATCAATAAATTTGTGTCATTAAAAAGGAAACGATTAAAGAATAACGACAAAACAGATGACTGTAAATAATTAAAATATACCTGTTTATACCTAGCAACCCTGACGTTGCGGCTGACAGAGTTGAAACCATTTTTTTTTAATTCTTTACATAATTTCGTTTAGAATGACTTAAAATTAATTAAAACAAATAATAATAGTTGCATTTATTGCAGATAATTGCGACAACTTTTTACAGGTAATATAATTATTGCAAATCCTTTGTATATTTCTTAAACATTAATTTAAAATGTATTTCATCATTAAAAGAGATACCTGCAGAATCGAGCAGTGGGTTCTTAGACTATAATGAGAATTTATGTTTCGACCGAAGCGATTAAAGCATTCGTCAAAGGGAAAGAAAAACGTTCGATTATTTCTTATAAATATTTGAACGCCGTATTGTCTGATCTTGAAAATGGCTTGAGAGTTTTTAATTTTTTATTTCCAAGATGCGGGAAGCTTCATTTGAAATTCTTCTTGAACGTCTTACGATCGAGACTTACTGGGTTATTTTTAAGTTTCTCCATTTTTTATGTACTTGTGATTTGGAGAGGTGTAAAGCTAAGTGGTTTTAAGCGCTGTCGTTTCACTGTTCGTGGTCTAAATCTATCATAGGTTGCCACTTGACATAAAATGTTTGCCAATTGTAAAATTTAAAAAGGTTTTACATGCCTGGCTTATTCAGCATGTTTTTTATAAGAAAGATGACTATTTAAATACATAATTAACAAACTAATTTTCTAACAATGTTTGCATGCTGTGATATTTATATATGTTAGTGTGAAAAGTTGCTTCGCGCAGAAAGTAACTTAAAGTTACTTACTCCCTCAATTTTATTCGTAAAAAACTTTGTTGAAACGCAAAATATTCATTCGTGCATGATCCGAATGAGGCTCATCAAACCGTCGTTACGCGGTTTGGAGCGCGGATGAATATGAATACATTTGAGAGACAAGTTTCTGACAGAAGTTTAATGTTGGAGTTTGATTCAATGCCTAAAGTAGAGGTATATCTGTCATTACTTAGGGATGTCGCATCTTTATGTACATATTTTATATATCATGGGGAATAGTCTCAAGAGTTGTGTGGATTTATATTGATACCCTGCTAAGTAACTTTATACATCTCGCTACTGTTGCATGTGTGTTTACAAAATCTCCATAATATATTTCATTGTGTTATTTCTTGGAAAGGAATATTTAAAAAGTAAATTGCGTACCTACACTCTAAAATATTTTTTATATTACTCGCATGTAAAGTCCCAGATAAAGGGTTAAATTAGATATTCATTAGTAATAATAGCTGATTCATCTAGTTTCTTTGATGTATAAAAAAGTAGTAACATTTTTACCATTTTCTATTATTTAACAAGTCTAAACTTGCCAAGACAAGTCGAAATTGGTGCGGAACTTTTCAAATTAAACTAAAATTGTCCTGAAAGAACCATCGGTCGTTTTTCTCCTTGTCGATTGTGAGTTAGCATTCAGCGCAGGCAATGGGGGACAAACATTGCGTTTTTATTGCTGGGCTCTTCACAAGGGATCCAAATGGTATTGGAAGCGGTTCAATGTTTTCTGAAGAAAGTTTGGCAAAATTCACACGTTGTGTGTGATTTATGTATATTGAGTTAAGAATTGTATTGCTAAGTGGCTCGATAACGCATTTGGTAGTCATTCTGCCCTTTATGGCAGGGATCGTGGGTTCAAATCCCTTCCAGGACACTTCACTACACTTCATAATTATTACTATATACTTAAGTACCTACGTTTTTTTTAATCTCAGGAACCTATGTTCATTCTGACACCTAGAGATCAAGTGCTTTCGCTACTAACTTTGGGGTCAGATTAATGTATGTGATGTTGTCCAATATTTACTTATTTATTATAGCCTTCCGCTCGCGGTTTCACGCGCGCGCAATTTCGTATAAATCCCCCCCCCCTTCCTCCCACATTTCCGGGATCAAAAGTACCCTAGGCAACCCGGGGATAGTGTAGCTTTCCAACAGTGAAAGAATTATTCAAATCGGTTCAGTAGTTTCGGAGCCTATTCAATAAAAACAAAACAAACCAACAATCAAATCTGTCCTCTTTATAATAATTTATTAGATTTACTTTTTAATTTTTCTCATATACTGCATCCACAAACGATAATTGATTATTTTGTCCTTGATATTTCCCATTTTCAAGATTTTCTTTTCCAGTACAAAGTATCGATACATCGTTTCGCGTCTTACTTTTTATAGAGTATGGTAGGTTATTGCCCGAAAAGCCTTCACATTCACTATTTAATGAAATATTTCTTTGCCTCCGCCCACTAGTTGAGTTGCCTTCATCTTTGTAGGATATTTTTATCTTTGTCATATTATGTTGGCTTACATCAAAAGTAATTTTTCGAGTATCTTCCCGCTTTGATACGGGTAGACATGAACAAACTATACAATAGACAAGTTTAGTAATATATGAATAAGTTTGTAAAAAGAAAGCTTACGAGCAAACGGATCGCCTGATGGTAAGTGATCAGCCACATTTGTAACATCAGAGGCATTTCATACGATTTTTTTATACTATATTATTGGGCAGACAGGTACCTAGGTACACAGCCGCCTGACGGTAAGCAGTGTAATCGGTCAGGAAAAATAATAACTCCTTTCAGCGATATAATCAACTTTTATTCCGTCTTCTTCACAACACTTATAGAACACAAGTGAACAGCACGGCTTCCAGTGAGCGACTGACCCAAGACACGGCAACCATCTTGCTTTTATAATAGCGATTTGACAGCAGACGTCAAATAGTGTTGCCGTGTGTTGGGTTAACAGTTAAATTAATATTAAATAAGTATTTCTGACAATGTTATTTAAATACATATATTATTACATATTATTGCATACCTGCGTATAGAACTATAATAACTATTACAACTCGGCCATCCTTGTTTGTAACGAGACCCTTCGTTACATTACATTTCCATAGAATCTAACCATCTTTTATATACCTAAATTAGTTATTAACTAAATATTTCAAATGAAACACAGTATATTCATATTATGTTAAAAAATAATGAATTATAACTTTTTTTTTAAACAACAATACTTGGAATTTAAATACTTTCATGAGAACTTGAGATTTTTTTGGGCATGCCCAACAGTCGATGTGATACTACTAGATCGGTTACCTGTTCTTTGTTTTCAAAATTAAGAACCCTCGATCTCATCGACTGGTGATCGGGCAGTGTACACTGTACACCCTGAATATTATGTACACTGTTATATTGCTCATCCTGAAAATCATGAGCATATCTTAAATTGCTCACTACGTATCAATCACATGATAGTCTTATTCATATCAAGTCTACTACAATTTAGACTTGGACATATCTTATCAAATTTATTATCAATTTGGACGTATCAATCACATGATAGTCCTATAAATATCAAATCTACTACAATTTAGACATATCAATCACATGAAAGTCTTATGTACATCAGTTTTTAACAATTTGGACGTATCAATCACATGATAGTCCTATAAATATCAAATCTACTACAATTTAGACATATCAATCACATGACAGTCTTATGTACATCAGTTATTAACAATTTGGACGTATCAATCACATGATAGTCTTATAAATATCAAATCTACTACAATTTGGACATATCAATCACATGAAGGTCTTATGTATATCAGTTATTAACAATTTGGACGTATCAATCACATGATAATCCTATTAATATCAAATCTACTACAATTTAGACATATCAATCACATAAAAGTCTTATGTACATCAGTTATTTACAATTTGGACGTATCAATCACATGATAGTCCTATAAATATCAAATCTACTTCAATTTAGACATATCAATCACATGACAGTCTTATGTACATCAGCTATTAACAATTTGGACGTATCAATCACATGATAGTCCTATAAATATCAAATCTATTACAATTTAGACATATCAATCACATGACAGTCTTATGTACATCAGTTGTTAACAATTTGGACATATCAATCACATGACAGTCTTACGTATATCAAAGTTATTAACAATTTGGACGTATCAATCACATGATAGTCCTATTCATATCAAATCTACTACAATTTAGACATATCAATCACATGACAGTCTTTTTTGGCATGCCCAACAGTCGATGTGAAACTACTAGATCGGTTACCTGTTCTTTGTTTACAAAATTAAGAACCCCGATCTCATCGACTGTTGATCGGGCAGTGTACACCCTGAATATTATGTACACTCTTTGAGATTTTTTTTGCATGCCCAACAGTCGATGTGAAACTACTAGATCGGTTACCTGTTCTTTGTTTACAAAATTAAGAACCCTCGATCTCATCGACTGTTGACCGGGCAGTGTACACCCTGAATATTATGTACACTCTTTGAGATTTTTGGCATGCCCAACAGTCGATGTGAAACTACTAGATCGGTTACCTGTTCTTTGTTTACAAAATTAAGAACCCTCGATCTCATCGACTGTTGACCGGGCAGTGTACACCCTGAATATTATGTACACTCTTTGAGATTTTTTGGCATGCCCAACAGTCGATGTGAAACTACTAGATCGGTTACCTGTTCTTTGTTTACAAAATTAAGAACCCGCGATCTCATCGACTGTTGACGGGGCAGTGTACATCCTGAATATTATGTACACTCTTATATTGCTCATCCTGAAAATCATGAGCATATCTTAAATAGCTCACTCTGAATAATATGAGCACAACTTAAATGGCTCACCCTGAATAACATGAGCACAACTTAATAATGTACACTTTAAACATCTGCACTTCATCATTACTGTTGTTAGAAATGTTTTCAGTATTACTTGAGCTGTCACTATCGTCATGAGTGTCGCTAAAACATTAACCATGGATCAAAATCAAATCAAATCAAAAATATTCTTTATTCATGTAGGCCTCAGAAATGCACTTATGAGTCGTCAATCATCAAGGCAACACAGCGACTCTACCACCGGATTCGGAATGTTGTTATCTAACAAGAAGAACCGACAAGACACTCGCTAGTCACTTCCTTGAATCGCCAAGGTTTTACAACAATTATATCAATACAATCTCTACCACCCCATACCCACCAAGTCATAAAGCTTTCTGTAATAAAAACAAAACAAGAAAACCCAAATACAAATTAGAATAGAAAATCTCAACTTTTAGGACTAGGTGTATAATAACCAATAATATAACATGACATAATAGTCATACCTATTAATTGAAATCACAAACTTGAAACACCAAGTTATCATTTAAATAATCGGTTGTCGAATCTTTTATCACTAAAACCTTTGATGTAGCTCTTAAACCCACCATGTGGTAAATCTAATATTTCGCATCTACTAATAATAATAATATCTGCAAATAATACAATCTTACATAGGTTATCGACAAAGAAAGGTAGGTCGCTGATGCAGATTAAAAATAAGAATGGGCCTAAAATAGATCCTTGCAGTAATCCTAGTATTATTAGACAATACTAGAGACCCACAAGACAAGGTTCCATTTACATCAACTTTTTGTATTCTTGAGCTAAGATATGACTCCAATGGATTTAATAAAGCTCCTTGAATTCCATAATATCGAAGTTGAAGTATTAGTGTTTCATGATCAACACAATCAAAAGTTGTAGATAAATCAGAGGAGCCCAAGAGCATTCTGCAACCTCTCCCAAACCTTATAGATGCGCTTTAGAAGTGTGACACCAGCATCAGTTGTAGATCGACCCCTGGTAAATCCATACTGTTCCGAATGAAAAAGCCCATCAGTAACAAAGTGCGCCAGCAACTGCCGACATAATGATCCTCTCAAAAACTTTTCTAATATAATGTAGTATAGAAAAAGGTAAAAAATCATTGGGGTCATGACCGCTCCCAGACCTGAACAAAGGCAAGACCCTACTGTGCTTCATCATAATTATCAGGAAAGACTCCCTCATCCAACCAACCCAATCATCTAAAATGTCAGCTAAACAAGAACAATCCCATTAAAAATTCAACCAATAAACTCAACTAATATACCAAACAAGTCACCAGTATTTTCAAGTTGAGAGACTCAGAGGCCTTCAATATACCAGCTGAATTATATTTAAAACCAAATGATAACAGACGTAGCCATCTATGGCCACAAGCGCCTCTGGAGCGCCCTGCGCGCCGGCACCGCGTGAACGCGCGCGCTCCCGCTCCGCGGTACGCGCCGCGTCTCCACAGCGAGAGAGCGCCCTGCGCCAGCACCGCGTGGACGCGCTCGCTTCCGCCCCGTGGAACGCCGCGTCTCCACAGCGAGAGAGTCGCCGAGTGTTCCTCTCGGACGACGCGTCACGGGGTTTAAAATATAATGCAACATGATTAATTTGTATATATTTTAAATAAAATTATAAGTAAGGTAAAAACCAAACCTCCAGAGAGTAGCCCTGGCGAGGTCAGGATATAGGATTTTCGAGAAGGAATAATTACACATAACATGCATAAGGCGTATATTTAAATTTATTTATTTTTAACGGAAACTATTATAATGCATTTAATAAACGTTTCCGAATAATAAATGTCTTAAAAGTACTTTAACTGGATCATTTAATTTTGTGGCCAGCAGGGACCAAAATGAGAAATGGAATGGAGCATTTTTTTAATAACTTACAGTGTATCTATTGGATTATTCAGTATTACATATTCTATTTTTTTGACATCGATATTATATTTTGATAAAAGAAACAAACTTTATTTTTTTTTTAAGAGAAAAAAAACAATAAATTAGAATGTACTTACACTTTGTAGGCAGATTCATCCCGCTTCTGAGATGTAATCGGTCAGGAAAAATAATAACTCCTTTCAGCGATATAATCAACTTTTATTCCGTCTTCTTCACAACACTTATAGAACACAAGTGAACAGCACGGCTTCCAGTGAGCGACTGACCCAAGACACGGCAACCATCTTGCTTTTATAATAGCGATTTGACAGCAGACGTCAAATAGTGTTGCCGTGTGTTGGGTTAACAGTTAAATTAATATTAAATAAGTATTTCTGACAATGTTATTTAAATATATTATTACATATTATTGCATACCTGCGTATAGAACTATAATAACTATTACAGCAGTCAAAATATACTATTTTTATACACTGTAGTGTATTATTATGTGTAAATATCCAGACACAGTACCAACTTAAATGTTCATTATATTACAAATAATAAATACCCAGATATCTTGGGGTGAACTATGGGAAGAAATAATTGCCCTTTGTACATCTGGGTGAACTATGAAGGTGGACCATGGGCAATGACTGAAATAAATATCTCCGGACATTATTCACACAACGCCATCTAGCCCCAAGCTAAGCATTAGATTAGCATGTGCTGTGGGTGCTAGACAACGGATAAACATTACTTATATACTTATTTTTTTGTAAATTTTTTTTTTTTTTTTTTTTTTTTTTTTTCCCTTTTTAATAATCTGCTATCAGTCCATAGGACTATGATCAGATTTGTTGGAGGTGGCAGAGGTTTACGGCAGATCAGAACCACTGCTCCGATCCACCTAATCAGGCAGCACATCGGCTCTCTTGAGTCTTGTAGTGGCTTTCGGTTGTAGCAGTGTGCTTATTAGAGGATTTGGGTGGGCGGTCAATCTGGACTTGTAGCTCTCAGAAAAACGTTTAGCCTCTTCAAGGACTGTTGGGATCTCCAGGTACTCATGAACTTCTGTGTTGCGAGCATACCAGGGCGCTGCAGATAGGGTTCTGAGTATGCTGTTTTGCATTCTTTGCAAACAGAGTATGTTGGACTTGCTGGCCGAGGACCACAGCTGTATTCCATATGTCCAAATTGGTTTGATGACTGAGCAGTACACTCTAACTTTGTTACTTAGCGAGAGAGTAGATTGTCTTCCTAGTAACCACAGAAGATTATTGAATCTCATGTTTACTTCGTTTCTCTTTCGTTCAATGTGCTCTTTCCAGGTCATCCTCCGATCTAGGTGGAACCCGAGGTATTTCACGCAATCTGTCTGCGGCAGAGTGTGTTGTCCGAGACAGACCGGTGGGCAAGTATTTCGTCTGAGCGTGAAGGTGATATGGTGGGATTTTGGTGCGCTTGCCCTGATGCGCCACTTTTTGAACCAGTCGTTTGTGTCGTTTAGTTGTTTCTGCAAGACTTGGCTAGCCTCTTTAGGGTCGCGGTTGCAGGCAAGGAATGCAGCGTCGTCAGCGTAGGTAGCTACACAGACGTTCGGGGATTGAGGTAGGTCACTGGTAAATATACTATACAGGACAGGTCCTAGCACAGAGCCTTGTGGAACTCCAGCACTGCAGTTGAATATGGATGATCTAGCGTCTCCCAGTCTTACTTGGAACCTTCTCTGTTCCAGGTAGGAAGTCATTAGAAGGTAAAAAGAGTGGGGGAGCAGTTTCTTAATCTTGCACAGTAATCCTCGGTGCCAGACTCGATCAAAGGCCTGCTGGACGTCAAGGAAGGCCGCCGAACAGTATTCCTTTCCCTCCAGGCAGTTTCTTATTGTGTTGTAGACTCTGTGTACTTGTTCCACAGTTGAGTGCCGCTGCCGGAATCCAAATTGATGGTCGGGGATTATTTGTTTTTCGTCCAAGTGAGCTCTCAGCCTGGACAGGACCACTCGTTCCCATAGTTTGGAGATCACCGGAGTCAGGCTGATAGGGCGATATGAGGTGACTTCGTTGGCAGGTTTGCCAGGTTTGTGAATCATCACAATTTGTGAGAACTTCCATAGAGAAGGCACGTGTGAGGTGCGAAATGTCGCATTTATTAGCATGGTAAGAAAGACTATGCACTTTTTGGGTAGTTCTTTCAGAAGTTTAGGTGTTATAAGGTCAAATCCCGGAGCTTTGTTTGAGTTCATCTCGGATATTTCCCTTGCAACCTCGCGTGGAGAAGTAAATTTTAGAGGGAGGCTCATCTGGAAATCCTGGTTCAGTATGGAAGTTATTTCTGGGTCCTCGGGATCATTGCTATCATTGGGTGTAAACACAGTAGCTAGGTGACTTGCAAAAGCTTCGCACTTTTCCAGATTCGTGCGTGCCCAACTATCTCCGGCTCGGATGGGTGGGGAGCATTGTTGGGGTTGAGATAGATTTTTGGTGGCTTTCCAGAGGGAATGCATGCCATGGGCATCAGGAGTCATCCTCTCCAGTCTTTGCTTCACTGTTTCATTGGCCGCTTTTGCAAGAAGTTCTTTGAGCTCTTTTATTGCGCGATTTAGTCGGGTTTTATCTGCTTGTCTATGAGACAGCTGCCAGATTCTGCGGAGGCGTCGTTTCTCTGCAATTTTCTGACGAATTTCGATGGGAAGTGGTTTGTTATACGACGAGAGTTTTAGTTCTGGCGTGCAGGTCCAGGCGGCCACTTGGATCAGATTCGTGATATAGTGACACGCTTCATCCACCTCCTCCGGGGTTTTTAGTGGAGTATTTAGGTTTATGTTGGAATTTAGATATTCTCGGAAGCTAACCCAGTCTGTCTTGTGGTTATAGAGTGCTTCGCTCTTGTCATCACCGATCAGGTTCCCAGAGCTTACAAGAAGAATAATTGGCGTATGGTCCGAAGGTCCATCAAGGCTTGATTCTAGCATAGTTTTCTGCTTATCTATGTTTTTTGTTATAAAAAAGTCGAGTAAGTCAGGTGTTTTACGACTATCCGTAGGCCAGTACGTGGGTTCGCCTGTGGACAGAGGTTGCAGGTGAAAGGTGTCAACACACTTTTTCAATTCGCGGCCCCTAGTCACCGTTAGACGTGATCCCCAGTATGTATGCTTGGAGTTCCAGTCTCCACCCGCAATAAAACGGTTACCAAGTGTCCTGAAGTATTCCGTAAACATCTCCGCTTTTATTGTATGTCGGGGTGGGCAGTATACTGCCGATAGGGTAATGGGACCTGAGCTATCTTCGACTCTTATACTGGTCGCTTGTAGGTAATCGGTCACAAAGGGTGCAAGTAGGCAATGCTTTATGCTCTTCTTGATAACGATTGCAGTCCCAGCGTGGGCTCCGCCATCGGGATGAGGTGTATGGTATATAATAAAGTCAGGAATGCATATTCGTTGTCCCAGCTTTAGGTGCGCCTCTGATATTAGGCAAACGTCAATCTTATTTGATCTCATAAACATTTCAACTTCGTTGGTGTTGGATGAAAGACCATTTATGTTCCAAGCAGCTACAAGTAGGGCCGTTTTTACCCCTTGTTTTGGGCGATTAGAGTCGCGATAAGGCTCACCAGTGACCCTATCTGCTGAATTAAGAGATCCATTTTCTCGCTTTGTTTTGTTAGAAGGACTTCTAAAGAAGATGTTGGCCTTTCTTTGGGTTGGTTAACCTCATTACCAGTGACAGCATCGGCGTAAGATCTTTTGTAGTCACTTAAATGTTCAGATTTCTGAGTAGTTGTGAAGGAAGAGTTAGGCATTGGCGCAGTTTGGGTCAATGGCTTTTTGTGAGTGATGGTGGTTTTCTGTTTACGTGCCATAATTTCCTTATAGACCGTACATCCTTTGTAGTTAGCTGGGTGGTCACTCGAACATAAAGCACACTTTGCAGGTGAAGTACGGTCCTTTTTTTTGCAGTCTGAGGTTTTATGACTTTCTCCGCATTTCACACATCTGAACGGTCTCATGCAATTGTTCTTAGAGTGGCCATACTGTTGGCAGCGTTGACATTGTACGATTGTTTTCGATTTGCGGGGATCTTCTATCTTAACTTTTTGGTGGAATATGAATTGAATGTCTTTAACTCTCGAATTATTGATACTTGGTTCAATATTTACGAAGAAGGTGGAAGTTGGTTTCCTATCGGGTCCGTATCGGGCGTTGACTATTTCACCCACCACTTTATTTTCAGTTTCCTGTATTGTGTCAATAATAGCTTGGTGAGGAGTGCTGTGATGAAGATTTTTTATAACAATCCGAAACGGTCTCGCATCTTTCGGTGTAAATGTGTGTCCTATTAGACCATTTTCCCTAATGACCGTGATTATCTTTTTGTACTCTTCGGCAGTGTTGGCGAGGACATGTAGGACATATTTATTCACCAGTTTTAGCTGGAAAAGATTCTTGTCGGATGCGGTTTCCAGAAGCTTCGATAGCTCGTTGACATCTTCGATGCCACTGAGAACTATTGGAGGAGGTTTGCTAGGCTTGGGTTCTTTTCTTGGAGTAATGTGTTCGTCCGCATCCAAGGTTAGTGTGCTATACCGGTTGTTTACTGAGGTTCTTTCAACCTGGGGCGGTGAGTCACTCATTTTCCTTTTTTTGTTTCCGCGAGCAGTAGGAACCCGTTGCCACGGTGGTGGAGCAGGGTATTCTGGAACATCTTCTTGGGAGTTGTCCTTCGGCGTTGGAGTTACTGTTTCCATAGGAGGTTGTTCCGTCAGATTCTGGGGGCGACTCTCTTGTTCGCTTGATGATGAAGATCGTTGTCTAATAAATAGACTCGGGTGAAACACTTGTTGCGTAAGTGTTTTTTGTTGTGGTTGTTGATTTTGAGGATTGGTGCTATTCATGATTGGATCCCACGAGTGAGGTCGAACAGGTCGGTTACCTACAGGGTGACGCCTATTCCTGTAGGAAGGCACTATACAACGGTGTGAGCCAGATCCACCGAGGTTGGCGCTCGAGACTATTTTCCCAATAGTCATACATCCTTTCGGCACGGTCCACACCTTAGGATTGGGGTGATTTTTTATTGAGGTTTTCTTCCTCGCAGTCCAGGTGATTAAGCCCAGACTCCCGATCTTGCGAGACATGACCACAAGGTAGCGGGTTGTGAAGGTCATTTCCTACCTCCATCACTAGCAGGCTGTTAGGCTTGCTGCTGAGTAGGTTAGTTTACCGCCGCCCACGACTCGGCGTTGTTGTTCATTTGGCACCACCCAGGGGGCACGTGTAGGGTAGATGTAGATGGTAGATGGTAGATGGTTAGGTAACTCCTACGGACGCGAACAACATTACCCCCCTAATTAAATTAAATAATTAAATTTTTTTGTAAATACATACATATTATTATACATTGAAACACCCAGACCGATACAAACAGACATGTTCGTGCACACAATTAATGTTCGTACCGTGCGGGGATCGAGCCCGTGACCTCTGGTGTAAATAGCCGACTTCTCGACCATTACATCAAGTGTCTCGTCAATATTATTATGAATGTTTATCGTATAGGATTCGAACTCACGACGCTGAGTACAGGGTCACGGTTATAAATTAGGCCTGATTAGCTAAAACGCCATTCGCAGCCCTGGATTCGTAACGTCACACCCGTTGCAACAGAATGCAGCCTGCAAGCTTTTTGATATAAATAAAGTTCAGAGAGTTTAACCGCGGCTTAGTGCACTAAAGCAGTGTTTGTTTAATTCTGACCGCAGTTTTCGAACATTGTTTTTAATCACTGTTATTTTATGATGAATATTATTTAGGGCCTGTATATTGGCACTTGCTTATAAATCACTAGCAATCCGCCCGCGCGTAATTTCTTTTTTCAAATATCCCCCCTTTCCCCCACATTTCCAGGATCAAAAGTACCCTATTGTTCACCGGGGATAGTGTAGCTTTCCAACAGTGAAAGAGTTATTGAAATCGGTTCAGTAGTTTCGGAGCCTATTCAATACGAACAAACAAACAATCAAAACTTTCTTCTTTATAATATTAGTATAGATAAAGATATGGACTTAACGCCTTTTACGCTTCCGCTCAGCATTTTCCATGGTGAACTTATGCTAAGCACAGCCTTAGTATTCTGCGGATCGATACATAGGGGCCATTAGTTTACTAACTACTATTTAATCAATTTAAAATAATTCAGAACAAAGTACGTTCTCTTTCTTTTCACTTTTCAGGCACACAGCCCCTTAATAAACGGTCACTACGGTTTTTTTCATTGAGGGACACTTTACCAGGAAGCGTCACTCAATGTGCTGACTTGCCTTAGATTCTCTGATCTTTAAGCCTTTCATATCAAGTGTACTAATCTTTGTACCTTTGATTTCAAGTGTACTGACCTCCACATTAATTTTAGCCAAACACATTTTAGTAAAACTAAAAGCCAACGCCATTTCCCCAAGCTCGTGTATTACACTTAAAACTAATCTTGATTTCTCTTTTCAGGTACGCTACCGCTGTACTAAGCTGGTCTAGAACAGGTATTGCAATTTTCATACGTAATGCTATACATAAAAAGCTTAAAAACATTGTGTCTACATACTAGCCTTTCGCCCTCGGCTTTGGCTGTGTAAACTACATAATATAATTATCAATGATATCCCGCAGACATGTGAGTATTATTTTGGAATCTGCTTAGGTCTCATTTCCAGCTCTTAGACTCAGCATACAAAAAATCACGCCGACCCGTTGTTATATGAAAGAAGAAGAAACAAAGACACTTCTATTTCTGTTATTTTTTGAGAATTGAGCATTATTCCGGGATGAAAAGTAGCTTATATTTGTTCTCAAGGCCGAGGCTATGTTTGTATAAAATTTTGTCAATATCGGTTTAGTGGTTTAGTGACAGACATACAGACAGATTTACTTCCACATTTATACGAATGTATTAACTTTCAAAGTTTTTACTTTTTTAGTGAATAGATGGTATTATTATTATTTGCATGAATTTACCGTGATATTTTGCGAACAAACTTATTAAATAAATAAGAGGAATGTTACCATTTGTTTTGCCCCTTTTTAATAAAACAAAAGCGTAATTATCTTAAATTCAACACGCAAGAGTCAACCCATATTGTCCCACTGTGTACGTGGGCAAATAGGCGTAATTAATTAACTACATTTGTGCCCGCAGTGAGGCGACCGGCCCATTGTGCAGTGAGAGCCTACCGGGGACGGGATTGTTTTTGCTGTTTGTTGAAACAATGTATTCCTTGTACCATGGAATGGGCATAGGTTAATTTTCTTTGTGTAGAGTTTAACTTAGAACCTAGAGAATAATATCTACAACACTTATAAAATTATTTTAGTTTCTATTTACGTTGTCAGAAATAGTCACTTTACAGAACAATTCGCAAGCGCATTATAATTAAAATAACGTAGTTCACGTAAATTATAATGTCAGGGTTTTATCTATTTCCAAAAAAAAAAAAAGATTTTGTTGGTTTAAGTTAACACTACAATTAAATTAAAATAATATGCTGTAGTAGCAGCTTACCAACTGGTGAGACGCGTACCTGTCCGCCAACTGAAAAATTATAAAATAAATGGGATCAAATATTATTATTTTTATTTGCAATTTTCTTCTTAACTGTTATGAAATGTCAGCAATCCATGAAAAGTTTAAGTGAACCACACTTTTTTTCGGTCAATGCCTCTAATTTCTACACAGTGGGTAGATTTTTTGCAATTGTTTTGCACAAATCTATCCCAACTCGGCTCAAACCACAGTGCGACCGCAGACGTATTGTTTTAATTGGTTTTCTGTGTGCTCAGCTTTGTGGCGGGATATTGATAATGCCTACGTATGTCATATAGATTCATCTATGGATTGAAGTATAAGCTTTTATTTTTGATCGGTGTTCATAATTTCTTTACTAAAATTAGTATTTTGATAGGCTCAGTGGCACAATGGGTAGTAGGTATTTTTTATTATGGCATTTGAGTTGGCAGATAGGCACTTCCTCCGAGTGACACTTTTTGGAGAAGTGCCACTCAATGGAATAGGCCTAAGTGACCGCTTATCATGAGGTGGGCTGCGCGTCGTCTGCCAACTGAAGTAGTATAAAAAAGCATAGGATCTAACGAGTATACGAGTAATTGCACGGGACTATACATTAATGCTTCTTTTAAACCATCATTGCCGGAACAGAATTTATATATTGCTGAATAAATTCTCAACAGTGGCGAAACTCGTGCATTCGAGCCATGCTGATTATATCTGTAATTTAATCAAAACTTCCACGGCCCGGCGAAGTTAATTATCGATTTAGTATCTAAACGGTTCGGCGGGCCGCGCAGTTCGGCCAACACAACTTTACTAATTAGCTGTTTCGGGAGAAAATGTACCAGTGTTTATCATCGACTTTCTGTAGTATATTTGTAGTAACTGTAGAAGAACAGATTTTAATGACCAAGAAAAGTGGATAGGCTAGAACTACTCGACTTAATTGGGTGGAAAGTGGAAACCGGGAAAGTTGAGTATAACTTTTTCCATAGCATGCGGAAAGACTTTGTGGACCACCGTGCCATAAGGCCGTTGATCGCCTCCATGGAACAGTGGCTAAGCCGCTTGGGTATAAAACCCGCAGGTCGTGGGTTCAAATCCCGCCTTGGGTCTGGTTGGTGGTAGGACTTTTTCAGAGTCCGACTGGCTAGCTTCCACCCCCACAGGTGAAATCTGCCGCCATATCAGCTCTGGCTGTGTTCCGGCAGTATTAATGTGGGGGCCAGTTCAACTGAAATCAAAGGCGCGAACATCAGATGAGCCTACAGTCTAGCAGCACATTGAGCGACGCTATGGAATAGGCCGCAGTGACCGCTTACCATCAGGCGGGCTGCGTGCCTGTCTGCCAACTGATGTAGATTAAAGAATAAAATAAAAGGGTCCACGTTTTGGCTCCGTATGCCATGACGAGTAGGATGCACTTATTTTAGATTTTTGTCATTTCGACGGTATTTTCCTTCATCGCAGAAAGATCGCAGAATTTTTAATGACGATTTGCAACTGGAAAAATGTCGTAAATTTCGAGAGAGCGACTTAAACCGTTCCGTTCGCAGTTTAAACGCTTTTAAACTCCACAAAAATCCTCAAACTTTAAGTTTATGGCCTGGAGGAAGTAGCGAAATGAATGTGGCCTGAATTTATGAGGGAGCAATCTGTGATGAGGGATTAAGTTTGATTAAATTTCCGTCGATGTGAAGCGGCTTTATTTCGGAACTGATTAAGTTATAGTGGAATGTGACCGGTTGCTCAATCAACATTGTGCCTATAGATAACCTTGAACTTACTGATGTGAAAAGGTTGTTATTTGATGGTTTTGTGTGAGTAAACAGTATCCTATGTGTAGAATTTGATGTAAACGCTTTTGACACTGTCAATTCTTTTTTTATGCAACGGTTAAATCTGCCGGGCATATTGTATTGTCTGAACTATATATGACACTTCACCAGCGTCGCTCAATGTCTGCCAGCACATTAAGCGACGCTGGTGAAGTGTCCATCAATGGAATAGGCTTCAGTGATCGCTTACCATCAGGTGGGCTGCGTGCCTGTTTGCCATCTGACGTGGTATAAAAATAAAGATAGCTAGCTAGGATGGTGCAGCGAGCGTGATAATTAAACTATCAAAAAACAGTGCTACTGTCTTTTTTAAAAACAATTGCCCCAATTTATCTTGCAGATATTATTTACAACTTATTCATCATTGGTTAAACCGGCTTTAACTTTCGCTGTTTTTATGTGTGAACATTAACAAATTTTTTACCCCAAAAGCTGACCCGATAGCTCAATCGAAACGTATGATGCAAAGCGACCGCAGCGCCATCTGTCCTCGCGACGTATTCTCGGCCGTGTGTCCTGTGCCATAGAGGTGTAAATCCCTCGGTCTCAGCAATTTATTAATATGTGCAGAGCGATGGAGCGGCGCGGCCGAGATATTTATGACCTACGCCATTTTCTGATATTTACCAACTGAAATTTGGACGGCAGTGCTGGGCGGATGTGGGCTTGTCGATGAAAGGTAGATGGAATTTTTAAAGCTGGCCAAATACGTTTCTATAATAAATAACGCATACGCCTATACGCACCCTTAGAATGAAAGTGACCAAACTCAAAATTCTTGAACTGACCTTAAAAGCATAATCTTTAATCCTGTAAAGAAAAAGTGACCTATTTCGAAGTAAAACAGGGTCAGCGCACTTTTACGGTCTCTTTAACTAGTCCCGCTAGCTAATATATTATAGGCCAGTTTATAGCAGTTTATGGAACAATCGAGAATTACACGAATTTGAGTTAGGTTACTTTCATTCTAAGGGTGCGATATAATAACGACTAGTCGCTTAAGGACCCGGCCCTGATTTTTTTTTGTGGGCAAAAAAAATTTGCTAAAATATGTTTTAAACTTAATGCCTCGATGGTCTAGTGGTTTAAGTACCGGGCCGAGATCTCGGAGTCTTGGGTTTAATTCCCGGGTCGAGCTAACTTTGTGTCGTTTTTTTCGGAACATTAATAGGCTGATACTTTTTTTTAATGTTCTCATCTGTTCGAATACAGTTCGGGTTTGTGTTGACAAATCTGAATTTGGAAATCGTAGTACCGTAAAGCCAATATTGTGACTTGATTGAATGTTTTCCCGAATACAAAGTTATGTCACTCAGTGGTGTTTGTACTTACATAGTATGTTGCACTTCACAATCTCTTGGTTAAACTGAAAATATATTTTAGCGTTTTGTTAACTTACAGAACAATTTTATAGTTTGACTGAACAATTTTCAGTCAAACTTTTTTTTCAATTTCCTAACTGTCATTCTTAAAACAACGATTTTTAATATTTTCCGTTTACACTTTTATTGAAAAAAGAATATGAATACTTTCCCATCCCTTTGAGTATATAAAAAAGAAATCGTTCCACGCTATCAAATAAATCCGACGCGGTGATAGCCGTAGTTATACGATTTCTAATATTTATGACTACTTCGATTCCGTCCTTGGCCGGACGTTCGGCTTTCGGCCTGAAACCTCGTTTTTATACTACATCAGTTGGCAGACCCTCACGCAGCCTACTTGATGGTAAGCGGCCACTGCGGCCTATTCTATCGAGATACACTTCAACAGGAAGCGGTGCTCAATGTGCTGCCAGACTGTAAGCTCATCTGATCTTCGAACCTTTAATATCAAGTGTACTGGATCCCACAATAATAATGCCGAAAAACAGCCAGAGCTGTTATGGTGGCACATTTCACCTGTGGGATAGGTATCTAGCCAGTCGGATTGTAAAAAAGTCCTATCACTAACCAGACCCAAGGCGGGAATCGAACCCACGACCTTCTGCTCTTAGACCCGAGCGGCTTAGCCACTCTTCCACCACGGCCTTCGGCCTTCATCACTCGGCTTCAATATGCGAACGAGGATCTCGTAATGACGACGGTTTCTCAATTAATGCGTTCCAATAGAACGGAGATCGCTTTTTCATTGTACGATTAAAGACAATTCGGATAACGATTTTAGACGTAAAGCTGTAATTATACAGGACTAATTGCTGAATTTGGCTTAGTAATTAACTAGGTTGTTGGGCGGTTTCAAATTCCTTTTCATATGCATGAATATTTTGGACGAAGGATGAAAAATGTGCGGAATGAAGGTCAACTATATGGCGTTGGCGAAAAGGGAAGATCTGTCTTTGAGTTTGGTGTCTGTGGTCGGGGAATGCGGCCCAATGTACCGACTAGGTGTGTTGTATTTAAGATAGAGGTGACAGTTACTTTGCTAGCGTGAATCAGGACCGGATATCTGATTGGCAGTGACGATATACGTAAGCGCTGTGATGTTTTGCCGGGAACGTCACAGAAGTAAAGGGTATGCTGGGTTGTGTACCATTGCTACTAAGGCGTCTGATATCCAAAGATAATATTTTATTTGAAAAGTACCTTTACCTTAACAAAGAACTCAGTCAAATGGCACTTCATAACCGTTATATTTATATGTTTATGTAACTAGCTGACCTAGTTATTACTTTATTATTTCCCTCGCAATTTTTCCATATTTGCTTATCGTTTAAACCTTCCCTGGACTTCCACGTATATTTCAAGACTATTTGTCGAATCGGTTCCGCCGTTCTCGAGTTTTAGCGGGACTAACGAACAGCAATTCTATTTTATTTATATAGATTATCAAAAGCACAAATACCTCAGAGCCGTGATCCCGAGCAAACATGAGTTCCAACGGGAACAAACACCCTGGTGGATTAATGTAAACGGCAACAAAAAATAGGACGCTCTGGTTCCACACGCATTTTAAGAACGTTTTTTGATTGTGACCACAATTTTATTCAGGTTTTATTTTAGCTGAGCTCGATATAAAGTAATAAAATAAAAATATTTGCTGAATTTTTACGTTGTATTAAAGGTTTGGTACAGAGAAAAACACGGTTGCATTTGTGGTGATGCTTCCTGATGGCTCCTCTGATCGTTGAGCCTTTGCTTTCAAGTGTACTGGCTCCTACATTAAGGTCTCTTTCAAATTAGACGTGTTGTGTCGGACGGCTGCGGTACGGTACCCGCACGTTTGCCGCACCGCGACTGACCGGCAATGACGTTCAATATACAACTAGACACCCAATCTCTAAGAAAAATTCCTCAAAAAACGTCCGAGCGGAGTTGACACAGATGACATTAACACATTCGTTCAAATTAACACCTTATCTCGTGGCAGTTAGTGTTTAATGTCAATTGTATACAACTTAACGAAAACTCTGCCCAATAGTCGGGTGGGCAGACTTTTGCTTCGGACAATATTTGAGCGTGATTGGGAGTCTAGTTTTTAAATTGAACGTCATTGCTGACCGGTCGTTATTTTTCATACAAAACACGAGGTGCGGCAACAGTACGGTTGACGTCTTGCTGTCGAGCGTTCGCGATACTTACCGAAACCAGCTAGAGCTTATTATTATTATGGCGGCAGCGACCATTTACAATCAGGTGGGATGCGAGCCTGTCTGCCAAACGTTGTAGTCTAAAAAATTACATAGGTTATGTCTAGTCTAGACTTCAATAAATGATGAACAGATGGGTGCCCAATTGATCAACGCCTCACGCGTTGACACTTCAAATTTCCCGACCAATTTTTCCTCATTTTCTATTAACATTACTTTGTTAATCGAAAAAGGTCAAGATATGATAAGAACTTATTTCGGAAAGCCACCTGGTGCCAAGAAAGGATGCCCACGTAACTGTCACGTGGAATTTCTTATTGTATTACATATATACAAGTACGGATGGCATTTTGTTACGTCTCGTCTAGCGAAAGATTCGCTACGTTGCTGGTCCTATATAAATAAATAAATAATCCCTGGACATTATTCACACATCGCCATCTAGCCCCAAACTAAGCATAAGCCTGTGCTATGGGTGCCAGACAACGGATAAACATTACTTATATACTTTTTTTTTGTAAAGACATACATACATTTATTATACATAGAAGCACCCAGACTGATACTGAATACTGATGCACACAAATGTTTGTACCGTGCGGGGATCGAACTCGCGACCCCTGGTGTAATAGCCGACTTCTCGACCATTTACACCAAATAAATAAATAAATGGCTCGTCAATTAATCTTTGTGGTGGTCACACTTAAAAAGCGACGACCTCGCAAGGGGTTCTGGTTATTATCAATGTCAGTACCTATTTCCAATTCATAAGCTAAACGGTAGCAGCACTTAGCAACAATAACTAAAATCCATAAAACAACAGCCAGTAAAGATGAAATGGCTGTGTACAAGGATTGCAAGCCAGCACTTCGCGAGATATTCCCGATCGCAGCGCTGTGCAAACCATTAGTTACGACAGGGTTGTGATTAACTGTTCACACCGCGATGATTTTATATCTGAGTCTAGTATATTCTAGCTTCCCTGCAGTCCTGACTCAGATATAAGGTTAAGTTGTTATTTGCACATTGACCAATACCACAGAGGCAGTCAAAGATTTGGTAATCTAATAGATTAAATGCAAGACTGTCAATAATTTTAAAAGTGTTCTTTCGATGCGTAAGAGTTGATCAATTGGCCACCCATCACACCCAATAGTTTGAATACCGGCTTGTATTATTTGTATGTCGAAAAGTCTGCTATTACACCAGAGGTCGCGGGTTCGATCCCCGCACGGTACAAACATTTGTGTGCATGAACATGTCTATTTGTATCGGTCTGGGTTTTTCTTTGTATAATAATATTATGTATGACGTATTTACAAAAAAAGTATATAAGTAATGTTTATCCGTTGTCTGGCACCCATAACACACTAATGCTTAGTTTGGGGCTAGATGGCGCTGTGTAAATAATGTCCAAAAATATTTATTTATTTATTTATTGACTACAGATAAAATTGCTTATATACTTAAGCACAACCAGATACAACGTTTGCACGGCCATTTTAACCAGTCGATCGTTATTTAAATATTATTTAGCTGACCAGACCAGATATTACTTTTATATCTTCAAGTATATCAAAGCGGAAGAGCCTCACATAAATTTCCTCTGTCACAGCCGAAAATATTAAATTAGCTACAAAATAATTAGTTCATTTAGCTAATTAAAATTAAGGTAAATACTTATTAATTACAGCCGGTTTCGGCAGGCTTGGGGCGAAATGTTTCAAATACACGTGGCGAGAAAATCGCTAAGATTATAATATAACAGTGTTTAGTGTTAAGATTCTCCTTGAAATTATAAATAATGTATCGTAGTTTTATATGTATAATATTACATGATTGTCGGCAACAAATACGTGTACTAATTTAGTGTTAGGTTAAATAAAAACTTGCACAAAAACGTAAAGTGCCACATAGTGTTTACTAGTCAACCCTAGGGCTAAGCAGAAAGGAATAGTATACGAGTAGAACGTGCTAGTAAACAAATAATGCGGTAAAAATAATAAAATAATATTATTATTGGTAAACGAACATAAATGATCAGTGACCAATATACGTTGTAACTAACCGGGTGTTTTACTCTCCGACTTCTTCACCCTCGCGCTACGGTTTCACCCGCGCGCAATTTCGTTTTTCCTATTTCCCCCCACATTTTCGGGATCAAAGGAATAATGTAGCTTCATCATCATCAGCCTATATACGTTCCCACTGCTGGGACACAGGCCTTATCTCAATTGTGAGATAGTGTGGGCCATACTCCACCACGCTGGCCTAGTGCGGGTTGGTGGAGGGGTGCGTAAGGCAAGTGACCAACCTTAATGTCAGATGTTATCAAGCCGCCAAATGGCCTCTGACTAGGCTTGACGACTAATATTTACATTATAGTAAATATCAGCCGGGACCAACCGCTTAACGTGCTTTCCGAAGCACGGAGACGCTCGAAATTAATGTCACTAAATATGGTCCGAATGGTCACCCATCCATTAACCGACCGCGGCGTAGGTAGCTTGACTTTCGTTATCGCTAACGAACCACTGTCACAGCTGCGCCACGAGCGCCTCGCCTTGATGAGAGAGCCACTTAACGGCTGTAAAAGCCTTGAGTTATAAATAGTGTAACTAACACCCCTTTCTTTTATATTAGATTTCATTAAATTTATCCATAAATTAGTTCCAAGCTCTCTATTACTTCAACTTACAATCCACTCATTTAACTCGCGCATAAGTGCTCAACCCATAATCCTACACTTCTCAACTCCCGACAGTTTTGAGCAAACTGAATCACTTTATAAACAAAATTTATCCACACTCTCGATGTTTGATAGTAAGCTTTTTTCCTACCCCGGGCTAGAAGTATGTGTGAATAGTAAAATGTATAATTTTTGTACGTAATTATTTAATGTAGAAGCAATACTTTTTATGCTGCTTCCGTGGTACAGTGGCTAGCACGTCGCTCTCCAAAGCAACTGTCACGCCACAGGGGCTCTGGGTTTGAATCCTGGGTCGAACTATGTAGAACCGTTGGCGGTATAAAAGACCCAAGCGGTTTATAATATACAGTTGTATATAAAATCAAGTAGGCCTACGAATGTACCCTGTGTTTGATGTTACAAAAACTCGCACAATCAAGTACAGTACAGTACCAAGACCCTCAACCACAAGACCCTATTTAAATTCCTAACAAAAATCACTTTCAACCACTAATTTTTCTAATTGACATAACATATGCACGTATAAGGCCGTGAGAATCCCTAATTTGGCCGAGACCCGTCCAAAACAAATTTGTTCTCGCCAGCGACCGCCGGAGACACTCGAAAATAAATAAACTTTGCTTAATTCGCGTTAATTATACAAAGGTCGCTTAGGTCGGGTATCTCGGTTCTAAAACACTAATTTAGTCGAGGTATTTATATATTAAATTAGCCTTCCGCCTGTGGCTTCACTTATACTCGTACACTTATATGATTATAAAACATTTACCCGCAGGAATTTAATATATTTAGGAAAAAAAAATACTGAATGTTACCCAAACAATCTCCATACAAAAAAAATCAAATCGATCCATTGCTTCGTTGCGACATGAAAGAAGGACCCATAAAAACAGTTCTACATCTGTCATTTCATAAGAATTTAGTATTTTTTAGGGTTGAAAAGTAGCCTATATCCGTTTCAAAGGTCTAGTCTATGTATGTACAAAATTTCATCTAAAACGGTAAGTGTGTGAGTATCACTCTTGTGATAATGAACTACTAACTAGTCTAATATGTAGAGCACCATTTTTTCTCTGTGCGTAATAGTATGCTAACCGCAAGCAGAGATTGTGACCGTGTGTTGAACTCAGAACCAAATAATACGATCGTCTTTTTACTCACTAAACTTCTCCGATGTCCGTTTCACATCCAATAGTAACGAGCATCATACCCACGATCCTTGTCTTGGCTGAACCAAGTTTTACAACCAAATGTGCCATTTAGTCCGTCATAAATATTTTCAGGACACATTTCGTAAATTGACCTGATTCAGAACAGAACCCGCACTGTACCCTCAGTGTCGCTGATTGGCACTAATTTACAGTTCCCCTTTTAACCGTTCTTTACCCTCTAACTTCTAAAACAACCCAAAAGGCACGATTTTAACCCCGAAATAGTTCCAACATTCGCCTCGTTAGGAACACGATACCAGTTTATAAGTATACTGCAATTCGCTGTTTTAAACTTTAATACCTAGCCATTGAGTCTCAAATGCCTTGTCAACATAATGGTCTCAACATTGCTCTTTAAACCGTCTAACTATTATGAGCTTTAACGTGCGGCGATTAGGTTGGAAATGGCGTGTAATGCGATAGTTTGCCAGCGTTAGTCGAATATCTTTATACACTATTTGATAGTTCGTGTAAGGGGAGAATTTTGATATAAGCGTATACATTATTTATGTTTCGTTATCTCAGATCAAAGTGTGGGTTGTGGTTTATAATGTCGACTTCTATAGACTGCTTTCCTTTAAAACTAAGGCCGTGTCCCCATTAGACTTACTAAACTCTACACCTTAGCGTTACTGTCCACGGCGGCGTAGCTTAATGGACGCGTATTCGTCATTATACGCTTGGTGTACGCCTGCTTGCAGCTTACATATTTCACTCGAGCTATATAAAAATAGAAATACTTCATCCTTCCGCTAGCTTGCTGGTGAACTACACAGTGGGTTGTAAGGCAGTAAAATACAGATCAGACATGCATTTTATAATATTCGTACAGGTGCCAGCAAACTTGTTGAAGATCGGTCGACAGAGAGGGGGAAGTTCGCGCATGTGCACTTGCGCGTGACCAATAGCGCGTGTGAATCTTCCAAACGCCCGCGCGTGCTATTGATCAGAGGTATGCTTCTGACCAATAGCCCGCAGGCGTGTTATTTGTGTTCTGCGCAGTCCCCACTCGATATTCAAGAAGTTTGCCGGTACCTGTAACTGCGATGAGCTCGCATTTAAACGCGTTTGTGAGTTTTGAGGCAACATAATTACGTTTTACAGCTTCTGCGACACGCGAGTGGTGCTTCTAGTATTGCAAGCCCCCTTATGCGGCTTTATTCGCTTATCATCAGGCTGTAGGCCTTAGCGCCTTCTTTGTGGTGTTAAAAAAGAAAATAAACCTACACTCGAGTCATTTTAATAGGCCACATTTGGCAGTTAATTTATGCAAAGAAAGGTGCTTCTTATGTCATCAGGAGTAGAGTCTAATTTTCTAAATGAATAATTGTATTAAAAGAACTGACGTTGTTTTCTTGAGTTTTATTCCTTTAGCGTATGGAATATTTTTCTTTGCATAGATGAACTGTCAAATGTGACCTATTAATTGACTTGACATTAACAGCAGATTATTTTGTGCAAACTACATACGGTATTCTGCCTACTTAAGTTCTGTCAATGATCTAATATTCAATAATTAAGTCAGTGCATTCCAAATAAACGGGCTCGAGCACAGCCTTCGTTATAAAGTGCGTTTGATTCGGCGATAGAGAAAAATATTGGAGAATATGACTTATATTGATCTGACCCCAATAGCGTAAGAACTTGTGTTATGGGTGTCAGAAACAACGAAGGTGCCACAAATATATACTTAAATACAAAATATACATCCATACACAGAACAAACACAAAATGTTTATCTCATAAGGTGTTTGTCCTGGGTGGCATTCGGACCCACGACCCCAGGCGCATAGGGCAGTACACTACCAAAAGCGCCATCGGGCCAGTCAAATATACATATAATATGTATATTCTGTTAAAAGATAGGTTACCGCAGTTCTCTCCATTGTGACAGTCGGTTAATTTTTAAGTCGTTTTTCGATGGGAGTCAGCCCTGCGCTCAATTATTCACGCGGCAGGGTTGTCGCTATTTATAGTGCGGTCGCGAATTATAAATGCACGGGTCAAGCCGAATTATTCCACTTGTGTTTTAGTTTTACTTTTAATGTAATTCGTATAGAACGCTATCTGAATGAATGAACATTTTTATATCATGTTATAAGCTAGTTTACTTTGACGATCCATTTGGAGGAATCGACTATTACACCGGTCGCGGGTTCGATCCCCACACAGGATTTAATATGACATGATATTTGTATGTATTTACAAAAAAAATATATAATTGTAATGTTTATCCGTTGTCTGGCATCCATAGTACAAGCTATGCTTAGTTTCGGGCTGAACGGCGCTATGTGAATAGTGTCCAGGGATATTTATTTATTTATTTACTAATATTCCCCTGCAGGACATGGTGTTAGGTAATATCCAAGGAATTTATTGTTAAACTAAAAATAATGTTAAATTGCTATGAAAGATGCGTTGACCCTACGGTTCTTCGGCTAGGGATGCCTCTATTTATAGAGTGGATCGATCCGCGATGACTGGCTGTCTGCTATGTAGGCCGGAGCACTTAGAAGATAGAAGATATGCCTGGGCTTTATGTGCCAACTAAAAGATAACTATCTTGATCGATGGGCTAAAGTTGTAAGTTTTTTTTTCGATTTCAAAAGTCAAGCAACTTTGGTCATGGCGGTGCTTGGATGGGTGACCAAAATTAGACACTGGTTTTCTCTTCACCTGGAAGATAACAACCATTCGAAGTCAACAAGTTAGTCGTACTATACTACAAATCAATTAAAATCATCAAGCCACTAAACCAATTTTGATGAAATTGAGTGAAGATATACCTTGAAAATTGGAACGTGACGTAAACTACTTTACATCGCAAGATGTTCCATTTGTTCCGATTCTATAACAGAAATAGAGGGTCGCGCGGGCGAAGCCGCTGGAGAAAGCCAGTTAAATATAAAGTTGAATTATACCATCAACGATGTCGCAATACTTACTAAATTTCATTTTTCCTCTGTTACAGGTACATTATTTATATATCAAGATCAAACAACCACCAACGGCGAAAATTAAGGTATTTTCTATCCTAAAAAGAGGAAAGATTTGAGTGTTTGTTTGTTTGTTTGTATTACGCTCCGAAACTACTGAACCGATTTGAATAATTCTTTCACTGCTTTGGTGAACATAGGGTACTATCAATGCCGGAAATGTGGGAGAAGGGGGGTTGAAAAAAGAAATTTCGCACGAGTAAAACCGTGGAGGCGGCCGCTATTTCGTGATATAAAAACACATTAAAACCACTTGGCCGCCACTAAGTAGCCACAAATAGGCCTGAATTTATTATGGCACATAAAAAATAAAGCAACGAAAGCAGATACGACCTTAACATTAGATTTAAAACTTATCGTGAGAGAAACTTTGTGTTAGCCGACCGAAACTTCCAAGCTAAGTTTGGGCTAAGAATAACTTTGTTCGTGAACACACAGAATCTATTCTTGTCAAGTAACTATATCATGTTTTGTTTTTAAAGACAGAACTTGTAATGTATTTGCTGTTCTTAAGAAATTATGAAATATACCCATTTGTTTTTGGGTAATATTAATCCATTTTGCGGTAAAACCAATTTTTGCATTTAAATGTTTTATTTGCAGTAAATAAAGTATCCAATATGGGCCAATGTTCATTTTTCTATGTTAAACGTTGGAAGACGGATGTTGAATCAAATGTTGATTGTCGAATATCTAATTCAGAATGTCAAATGTCCAATAAAGCGCTGGCCAATGTTTGATCCTGGGGGTGCGATATCTGACGTCCGGTGTCCGAGGTGCAGCGTCTAATGTCCTGGATTTAATTCCCGGGTTGGGCAAAAAGTATGTCGAATTTTGTGTTCAACAAATCCGACATACTCGTACATTTACCCGCCTCAGGTTTGTGATCAATCCGCATTAAGCAAACGTAGAAAAGTCAGTTGTTGTAACAAAGACCTGATTTCAATTATCTTTTTTAAAAGTTTTGGAAGTTTTAGGGGGTCTTTTTTTTCCTGCATAAATCTCTGAAACGACTGACGAAAACCATCTTGTCAAAATTATACTCATACTTAAACCAAACTTAACACTAAAGTGAACGTAAAATTCACTGCAGTTGGAGACACGACTCACGGGCGCAGTTAAAAACCGTCCGAGCGGTCTCACAGACCCTGCACCTGGGGCTGATGCACTTTTTGCGGTGAGCCAGGGTTAATTGTGGTAGCTTCGGCTTGCATCATATTTCATCCTTGTTGGAGTATGAATTGCAGTTCGACACGGGTAGTCTATACTTATATTATAAATAGAAAAGATTTGTTTGTTTGTATTGAATAGGCTCTGTAACTATAGAACCGATTTGGAAAATTCTTTCACTGTTATTCCCGGGTGACATAGGGTACTTTTGATCCCGGAAATGTGGGGGGAAGGGGGGGATAGTTAATAGTTAAAGGTAGAAATTACGCGCGGGTGTGACCGCGGATGTAATCGCTAGTATTGTAATAGAATGAAATATTTTGTTCTCCAAATAGGTTCATAAAAATACCTTTAGTAAAATACTCCATCTTTTTTTTCTACCCGCACTGAGACGTCAATGGCCTCAGACTAATAATGTTTAGTTCTTTTATTTCAAGTAAACCCATTAAATATTTCTGCGCCACAGCTTAAACGGGTCCGTATTTAACTATTCACAGTCCCTTAGGTGAGCCTGCTTAGGGATATAAGTGGGGTCATCTAGACCCCGACTGCACAGGGCGGGTGTGCACTCGCGGAAGTGGGTTAATTGACCGTGTATTTGTGTGGGGGTTATCTTATGTACTGACTTCATATTTGCTCTTAAATTATCACAAAAATCAAAGTGCAAGAGGCTGCGCATTTAAAGTAATAATACCATCTCATTAACCTATATTGGCCAATTTAAAATATTATGTATGTACTGTTTTATTTTTTTGTTAAAAGTGTTTTTGGCGATTGAATTAAAAAGAGTCCTAATATTTCTTGCCTCATATTATAGTTCTTGTCAAAAGATGGCAACATTACAAACAAACAAATACAATCCTCCGACCGCCTCCGTGGAAAAATGGCTAAACTGCTCGGGTATAAAAACACGGAGGTCGTGGGTTCGATTCCCACTTTGGGTCTGGTTGGTGGTAGCTAGGGCTTTTTCAGAGTCCGACTGCTCGCTACCACAGGTGAAATCTGCCGCCATAACAGCTCTGGCTGTGTTCCAGCAATATTAATGTGGGAGCCAGTACACTTGAAATCAGAGGCTCGAAGATCAGATGAGTCTACAGTCTGGCAGCACATTGAGGGACACTTTCAAGTCAAACGTCCCTTGTAGCGGCTATCGGAATGCGCTACATACGACAGACTGACGACAACAACGCAAGATTGCAAGTCAGCGAAAAGTGCACGTGTAAACATTGGCTTCGAGACTCGTCACTCGCACGTCACTGAGACAGCCAATCAGATATTCGATCCTGCGTCGCGCTAGCAGAGTTATTCTCTCGGCTAGCATATATACAACACACCAAGACGGTAAATTGGGCCGCGGTCACCGAGCACAGACACCTAGCTCGGAGGAAGATCTTCCCTTTTCGTTGACGTCATGATACGTAATCATCATACGTCACATCCCTCAATGGAATAGGCCGCAGTGGTCGCTTACCATAAGGTGGGCTGCGTGCCTGTCTGCCAACTGACACAGTTTTAAAAAAATCCGTTTCCCCAGATGAGCAGCTCATTCAAGTGGCAGGTCCACTTTGCTCTACTGCATATTCAGCCCCTTGCAAAAATTCTCCCCACTACGTCACAAAGCAACCTTAATAAAAAAATCCTAAGTTCTAAATTACTTAAGCGATCTTTTTATGCAAAACACTAAGAACTAGCTTCAGACATTACCACAATCGCCTTACTTCAGCCACTTTCTTTGTAACACGTCCACGAATGGTGTAAAAAGTAAAAATGGGGTTTCCCGTGTGAAGCAACAAAGGGGGTATTTTCTACCCCACCTAATGCACCCACGTTTGACGCGGCAGTTTAGTGTTAATTGTGCCGTTTCTGCGAATGTTAAGTCTGCGTTCTTGACCTACTTACAGAGAACTAGCTTCTTTATATGGAAATGAGTTTCAATTTAGGGTTAAGACGCTGTGAATGGGTTGGGGCTTAAAATGCCCTCGCCGGAACAGGGTTAGCGGAATAGGAATTTTCTTATTTTGCATTGTTATAACTTAGTTTGAAAATTTTGCTAACCTAATTGAATTGAATGAGCCTGTATGTTTGTTTACCATTTGGCTCCTAGCTAAAAGGCAAAATTATGAAGTTGCATTAGAAAGTATCAAACTCAAAAATCCATTTACTAGTGATGTGCCAAACATCTTATTCTTAGACTAGCGGGCGCCCGCGGTTTCACCCGCGTGGTTCCCGTTCCCGTGGGAATTGATCAAAATCCTTTCTTAGCGGATTTTTCCTACGTCATAACATCTACCTGCATGCCAAAAATCAGCCCGATCCGTCGCCCGATCCGCCAAATGTCAGTCAGTCTGTCAGTTAGTCAGTCAGTCAGTCAGTCAGTACCTTTGAGTTTTATATATATAGATATCTATTACTATTTTGACCTACCGCTTTATAAGTTACGACATACTTATAAGAGTACCCGATCACTGTTCCAAGCGGCGGTATCTAAAGTTGAGATCGCCATCATGATCGCCAACCTTCGTAAGAAGCCGGCACCATAAGAAGGAGATACATAACACCACTACACACTACAACATCGAGGTAGTCAAATAAATACATTTTTACCAGAAAAAAGCGTCTGTTGAATGAAAATTCCTGATATTTTCTTATCCAATCTACATTTTACGGTTTTATTGTTATAAAAGGGAACCCTTGTCTCAGGCGCTGTCGGGAAGCCATTACGGAAACTTAAGCAAATAATGTAAGAAGGAAGCGAGGCTGCGTCTCCGGGAAATTTATTGTGTTTCGGAACACATTGTGTGCGGCACGTGTGTCGGTGACGTCACTATCGGACGTTTATTGCTGGAAATTAAGGCTTTTTCTGGGAAGTCACTACCTGGATGGGTGATCTGGTCTGAATTGATTTCGCTGTATTGTTTTTTATTTGTTATCAGAAAATTGCATTTATTTGTACGTGTAAATGTTCAGAACAACTGTACCGAATTACATAATTATTTTTACGCAGAGTATGTATCTCCAGTTTTGAATAAGCCGTACCAAGCTGGGGCGGTTAGTTGAGTGATGGGCCATTTTATCGATACCTGGTAGGCACCAGCTTATCCGTTTTAGGTGTGAAGGGGAAATCGTAGGGAGTTTAGTGGGTAGTGGACGCTTCAGTGTCGAGTCCCACACACGGCCGCAGGTCTGGCTAGCCTGCGGTTATGGTGCATAAACATTAAACGCATTCTCCTCCAAGAAAAAAAAAAGGAGTTTAGTGGGTAGTGGGACGCTTGAGCCCGTGTCTCACACATAGCCTCAAGTTTCACCAGCCTTCAGTTATCTTGCATGAAATCCTTCACTAAAAATAAACATAAACAAAGGGATATTTTTAAGTGTACATCAAAAAAATACTGAAATGTACATCGAAATAACTGATTGCACATCAAAGGTTAGGTTAGGTTAGCAATTCAGTGTTTATTTGATGCACAATCAGTATGTTTTGATGTGCAGTTAAATACAACCCATAAACAAATATTCTATAAAGCAATGCTCGCAAGCTCTTTTAAGCCAATGTTACTACTAAACTCTAAATTCCTATAATATAATAAAGTATTAAGGAAGCGAGGAAACCGAGTCACGAAGAGTAAATAAACAGAAAGTTTCATAATGTATAATCCTAGCTAAGGATTACTAAGAATTCCGACTTTGCGAACTTACTTCGGATGACTCACAGACAGATAAAACTTCAAACAGAACAAAAGACTCGACTTGCAACGTAAACAAAGGAGATATTACAAAAATAAAGCGAGACAGAAATATCTTTAAACCACTACCTTTGTGTTTTAAACTTTTGCCATGCTTCGTATAAGAAGCATGTTTCACGGGATAAAAACTATTCTATGTGATAAGTATCAAATTATCATATTATCAGGCTACATATTATCCTAACAACCATTAGTCATAAGCTAACAGATATTAAATAATATCCAAAACGCTTAAAAGATTTAATTAAGACAGAAAGTTGATATTAATTTAGTTTACCTACTATTATGTGATTATTACTCGTAATGTCAAAAAGTGAGAATTGTATGTTTAAAAACATTTCCTACATTGTTAAAATCCGATTTTGATAAGCGTATAGTGATCTAGCTACGTTCATTTCAATGAAAAATACTTTTAAGCTGTAGTGGGAAAATAAATAAGGCGGATACTTTATTACTAGTTATACTTTTTACTTAAAATATCAGAGAACGCTTCTGTATACATAACACTTTTCGTTCAAAAACTTGAGTCTATTGAAAACGAACCAAACTTTTTAACAACAAAAATTCCAATCGCCGATATCATGTGCTCCTCGTATTATTCGTATGAAAATTTAATTAAAAACCCTCCCTGGGAAATTCCATTCCTGGAATATTGGAAGGTGCAAGGAGATGTGGTACTTCGTTTAAGTGAATTCATGCTTTAATTTACATTTCAGAAGGGTTAGGTTCACTTAGTTTTTCTTTTGGTTAAGTTCATTAGCTTACATTTTTTATACTTTATCAGTTTGCATACAGCTATGCAACAGCCTTTTCTATTAAGTTATAATAATAATAGTTTCTGTATCCCCACGTACGCCTTCCAAAAGGACCGGCCTCTGTGCCGTGATATTCCGTAGGAGAGATACAATAATAATAATAATAAATAATATACTTATTTTTAATCATGAAGCTTTGCTACTGATTTATATCAAGACTTTAAAGTCTTCTAAATTCGTTCAGTAGTTTTTGCGTTTGCGGTTGTTATTTATTTCTTTTTTTGTATCTCGCCAGTAATAAATGTCATCTTGCCAGTCTTCCAGTCCAAGTGATCACTAGTACAAACGAGGTTGCGAGCGACCGCGGTCAGATAATAATAATCCTACTAATCCTACTAATATTATAAATGCGAAAAGTCTGGATGTTTGGATGTTTGTTCCTCAATCACGCCTAAACGGCTGAACGGATTTAGATGAAATTTGGCACACGTATAGTTTATAACCCGGAATAGGACATAGGCTATAAAATTCCTACGGGAAACGTCTCATTCCCGCGGGAATATCAATTTTGAAACTACTGAACCGATTTGAATAATTCTTTCACTGGAAAGCTACACTATCCCCGGTGAACATAGGGTATTTTTGATCCCGGAAATGTAGGGGGAAGGAGGGGATATTTAAAGAAAAGAGATTACGCGCGGGTGAAACCGCGGGCGGAAGGCTATATCCGATAATCCGGCAATTGAAGCGCGCTGACCGGAATATCTGCTGCGACCGCGCCTCATTGCAACTTTTTAACACTATTAGTATGTGCCATAATACTTAAATAAAGTCAAGTTACGCAGTAACCGAGGCTTTGTTTACATATTTCAATAAATAATACAGCTGGCGAGAAAAAAAAAACTATTTGTAAATCGTAAATCGATTTGAGACATTTCATAGTGCTTATAGTGGTAAGCCTTGGGTCTTGACTATATAATACGAGACTATAGAATAGTTAATTAAGCTTTAAAACTACGAATTACAACTATTACAACAATTTGAATGTAGGATTATCTTCTAATGGCTAAAATATGAAAGACATATTTTTCGTTGGATTAAGTCACATATTTTATAACATTTTTGTTATTATCAGTATGCAAACATTACCGCATAAAAAAATATAGCAATATCTCTAAAAATATAATCTTCGTAGATTAATAAAAAATTCAATTAAAAATGGTTAACCTTTTGCTTTTCCCGCCACGTCACCAGTTGGGCAAGTTCTCGATAAACTTGAATCGGGCTTGCCGCGCAATTATCCGATAATCCACCGCGGCGAGGCGCCGACCTGCCGACCTAACGTCGGCGACGGAGAAAGACAAAAGGTTTTATTAAACTAATTTATTTTCCGTTTTTTATCCGAGCATTTTTGTTTCAATCTTGTCAGGGTACACTAGTACCATGATCCACGATCTGTAATGTCTACTTATTACATTAGAGCGACTGCCATGTTAGTGCGATTTGATTTGTTTTTTAATTTATTCAAAACTAAATTTCTGCCTGCTGCTTTTCCCACGTTAATTATAATATTACTAGCCTTCCGCCCGCGGTTTCATCTGCGCTTAATTTCTTTTTTTCAAATAACCCCTCCTTCCCCCACATTTCCGGGATCAAAGGTACCCTATGTTCACCGGGGATAGTGTAGCTTTCCAACAGTGAAAGAAATGTTCAAATCGGTTAAGTAGTTTCAGAGCCTATTCGATTCAAACAAACAAACAATCAAATAATTATTTCCTCTTTATAATATTAGTATAGACTTAACATCTTCCCGCTGCTTTTCCCATGTTAATTTAAATATTGAGCGTTATAATGCGGAAGATGTGATATGGAGTTTTTTGTTATAAAAAGTAGTCGCCTTCATACCAAAAATCACGTAAACTAGGACAAACAAAAATACTTCTATTTCCTTTTATCCATAGGCAATTAAGCATCACCTCAGAATAAAAAGTAACATGTCCTTTTCTAAGGCCTAATCTATGCCTGTATCAAATTTCATCAAAATCAGTTCAATTTCAGGGGAGAAATCGTAACAGTTGGAGTTACTTTTCCATTTGTAATATTAGTATGGGTTACACCATCAAATCATAATATACCCAATTGCCTAGAGACCACAGCTAGAACAAAGCTCGTGAAAATAACCGTCCTATTGGCAATTATCGACGTAATCGAACCTGTATACCCCTGGGATAGGCGCGAGTGTACACTCATAACACTATTATTATTACAGCGCTTGCACTCAAATAATATTAGCCTGGAGTTTTGTATGAGCCTCAGTGAATAACCAATTAATTATTATTTATTAGAATAATTAGAAAATATAGTGTACATATGTATTGTAACAATATAGATGCTTTCTTCAACAACAAGTATATTTATCAGCATTTTTTTTTGTTTATATGTGTGTTAAATTTTTCAATTGGAATTATTATCTGTTTTTTTTTTTATCTAACAACCGCTAGTTATCTATATTTATATTATTTTTTTCATTTCTATATCTGTCTAAAATAGTATGAGGAGCAAATAGCCATCGTGCAAAATAATTTAGCAAATAAGTTGTAATTATGACTTGTAATGAATAACTTCTTTAGTATCGACTAATTCCCAGTCTTTTATTCACAAAATCATACATAAATATTTCATCATAATTATTAGCTAGGTAACTAACAGATGGTATGAAATAAAAGGTCCATTTTGTCTGTTCCGTCATTTTCATTAGTGGAAGTGAGCGACGGACCGTTGTAATTTGTTGTAACAAATTAGTGGGCGCTCGTCGGCGGTAATTTGACGGATGGCGGTGACGGCTCGAACGTGCCGTCGTTTGTATTGTAACCGTCGATGAGGCGTGGTTTGGCATCAATGGTAATTACGTTGATTAATATTTATTGTTAATTAAAATAGTTTTACTGTGATTATTGTGGCTAAAACTGTTAATCTGGTGGCCTGACCATGATTTCGACCATGATTTCAGGGTCCTGATATTGGACGATTTTTCAAAGTTTTTCTGGGGTGTGTGATTACCAATAATAAATGTAACATCTATTCTGTGTATTATGTTCTCCGCAAATAAAAACATTTTATCTTTACCTTATCCAATCATTATTAAGCACTGGTTTAGAAGCAAATAGGTTTATATTACAACGATAAGCATTGGCCAATCGTTGTACTAATGATCTATTGCTTGATTTGGTACAACATGCTAAATTAATACGTCATAGTTGTAGAATTTATTATACATTTACCAAACCGTATTTCGTAGCTCACATTCTACGTCGTAGCACAACTCGATAGTCACGTTGCTACGATACTTCGTAGTCGCCGTCATATTGCTACGGCTATTCGTAGTAAATTCGTCGCTCGTTGTACGATTCGAATGGAGTGTTGTTTAATTATATTTTCTATAGTTATTTTTGAATTAGCATGGTTTGTATTTCTATAGTTATTTTTGAACATAGTGTATTATTTAGAATATAACATCTTAACATAGTTACTATAATAGGTACGTCATGATCTAGTATCTGGCAACTCCTGTTTTTTTAGCGACTGCCATCTGAACTCCGTATCCCTTAAAAGGTAAACTAGACCAATTGGATCATAGCTTCACAGCCGTACGGCTGTGCAGGTTTTCTAACTGTGTTGTGTACTGTATGTTGTATACAGATTATTTATATGCATTCGCGATGTTTTTAGTCGACGCCAAACCAGTGTTTTATCATCATCATCATCAACCTATACAACGTCAGACACCCCAAATGGGTTTTAATAAAATTGACCTAATTGTTTATTTATTTTATTTATTTATTAGGTCTACCAACGTTATACACACTAAAATCAGCATAATATCAAAGATAACATGAAAAGATATAACATATAACTTAGTGCGATAATCAATTACAGGTAAACACCACTTGACCAATTAAATACAATTGCTTAAAGTGTTACAAAAAATAATAAATCTACAAAGAGACCAAAGAACAGTGCGACAATCGCATTTTACAATTATTATAATATATCAACCTTCTTACCTATCTATAAACTTTAGCAAAAACAATCATAAAAAAAACCAACCCAAAACAAAATAATATTAAACGAATATAAAATAAAAAATAACATAAAACAAAACAAATAACAATATTGGCAATAGGCATATATTGTTATCTGCTTTGTTAGGCACAAGCAATAGAGTAGATAACATAGAAGGAAATAAAACTGTCAAGCCTGTGCATGACAGTTCCCTCCACACAATCCCCTTTCAAGATGGCCCATCAAATACTCCGAAACTATCCTTTTTACCTTGGCAAGCGAATCAGCATTGAGGTCAATTAAGTCACTCCAACCATTAAAAAGCGTGCACAACCTTGAAACTGGTGAATTAGAGCCCAAAACAGTCCTACGCAGGGGAGCGCACAAAGGTGTTATAGGCGCGCGAGGTATCCGACGGGGGACGCGAAAACTAAATCTATCCAAGAGTTGCGGGCAGTCAATAGAGTTAGTAAGTATTTTACTAAGAAACGAGATATCGAGAACTTTTTTCCTGTTTTCTAAGGACATGATTTTAAATAGGTTAAGCCTTTTTTCGTAAGATCTGACGCTTCTTGAAATCCCACTGCAGTAAGCCAAACTTGCCACGAATCGCTTTTGTATGCGCTCTATCCGTAGTGAATGTGTTGCATAATGGGGCCTCCAAACTACGCTGCAATACTCTAAATGGCTTCTAACGAGATTGTTATAAAGTAAAATTTTGATTTTATTACTTTTAAAGACCTTTGCGTTTCTTAATACAAATCCCAAAGCTTTTGAGGCCCTTTTTATGGAAAATTCTATGTGTGGTAGAAAAGTTAATTTTTTGTCGAAAATCACACCCAAGTCTTTTATTTCTTCTATCTTTTTAATTACAGCTGATCCAATGTTGTACTGAGAATCTATTGTCTTAGGTTTCCTGCTAAATTTCATATGATAACACTTATCAGCATTTAGATCTAAACCATTATGGTTACACCATTTCTCTAACCGGTTTATGTCATCCTGAATTAGCTTCGTGTCCTCAGCTGAATCGCACCTACCAACTATTTTTATGTCATCGGCATACATAAACGGCTTTGTGTTAATGAAACAGCTAACTACGTCGTTAATGAAAGCGTTGAAGAGAATGGGGCCCAGATGGGAACCCTGTGGCACACCAGAGGATACGAGATGCTGCTTTGACTCATAACCATTAACCACGACATAAAAACTTCTACCACGTAAATAGGAATTGATCCAATCCAGAAGGGAGCCGGTGAGTCCGTATATTTCTAGCTTAGAGATAAGTATTTGGTGGGAAACTTTGTCAAAAGCCTTACTGAGATCAGTATAGATCACATCCGTGTCCTTACTTTTATCTAGCGCCTCTATCAAATTTTCCGTAAATAATACCAGATTTGTGTTAGTGGATCTACGTCTCAAAAACCCATGTTGACAAGCGGTCAAAAAATGATTTAAGTGATTCTGGATGTATGGACAAGTATTGTGAAGGAAAAAACAACATTTAAAAAAATTGAAAAGGTTTTATGAGCTGTTTTAGCTTTACTGGCAATGCTGATCGTTTCTCGCGTCTGCGGCGACGCTTCGTCGACGGACGAGTCGGTAGGTATGATTTGCGCACGTGACGGCTTGACCTTTTAATAAATAGACACAAAAATTGGTTTAATGGATTCTACTCGATGTTCTAATCAAACTATTTCCAGGTTTTGCGCATTTAAATTGACACGTTGTATACGTTCCAACTACTGGGACACAGGCCTGACGGACGACAGTGGTTCGTTAGCGATAGCGAAAGTCAAGCTACCCACGCCACGGTCGGTTAATTGAAACTAGTGTTTGCGAAGTAGTAATTGTGAAATGTTGCGAGCGACTTAAAACGACTTTACACATTTGAAACGACACTTGAAACCATTGGACCACCAGCTCTAAACATAATTTTATTCTATATGCAATAAATTTAATATAATTCAAAACATGTCCATTCAAACCGGGAAACATGTATCGTATTCAAATGTTCCCGCAACATTAGCGGCTCGCTTTAATAAATTCACGGCACATAAGCTCTGTAATCCCCGTTGATTTATGAGGCCAAGTTTCAACTTGATTTAAGTTGAAATTGAAATGATTAAAACGGGGGTCGAACTCGGCGGTTTCGTGGAAGGCACGCGACTGCTATTACGCTTGTCTTGACGTAGCCTTGTTTGCTAGTTATTGCATTTTTACACGAATTAAGCTACTGTTACACATGCTCTAAAATAGCATGCTAAAAGTGTGCTATTGAGTATGCTCAATACGAGCATGCTTATAAGCTATTTACATTTGCTAGCAATAGGCATGCTAGGTTTTAAGTATGCTCCTGTCATAAATCCACATGCCATTTTATAGCGTGCTTTCTTGCTCTCTGTCAGTTCAAATAACTCTGTCTCTCTGTCTGTTGCGGAAGGCTGATCGATACTAGCATGTTCAATAAGCAGACCTGTTTAGACGCGCTTAAAGCACGCCCCCTTCCACCCGCACCGCAGGTAGCGTGCTCAAAAATCGCACGCCTGTCGATTTTTGAGCAAACTCGAAATGAGCATGCTGCTTTTGGGCAACATTCCGACACACATGCTACTTAGTGACAACTTTTTAATAGAAACATGCTTTCATGCTTGAAATGAGCATGTGTAACAGTAGCTTTAAGTGCACGTAATTGATTCATAGAAAAAAGACCGCATTACCTTTTTTTGGCATAAAATCTGAATGTAGTTTTAAAAATCTCTATTTGCCTATTAATACCGTACACTTTTCTGTGTTGAAGATAAATATTATTGTCATTCGACGACCGATTTTGTGTAATGGTTAAAAAGTCAGCTATTACACCAAAAGGTCGCGGGTTCGATGCCCGCACGGTACAAACATTTTTTGCATGAACATGTCTGTTTGAATTAGTTTAGATGTGTGTATGATGTGTATGCGCTTACAAAAAAAAGTATATAAGTAATGTTGATGTAGTTCGTTTAGTTCTACCGCTCAGTCCTAACCGTTGTCTGGCACCCATAGCACAAGCTAATGCTTAGTTTGGGGCTAGATGGCGCTGTGTGAATAATGTCCAGAGAAAATATTTATTTATTTTTGGCGATGAAAAAGAGTAACTGTCGAGTTTCTTGCCGGTTCTTCTCGACAGATGACTGCATTCCGAAGCCGGTGGTAGAGTCACTCTGTAATTGACGATTCATAAATACTTGATACAAGTTTACATGAATAAAGAATATTTTGATTTTGATTTTATGTCAATGTTCGTCATTTTCAAGTACAAACTCGTGACAAACCAATTGTTTGAACTATAATTTTGTATTACAGTAAGCATGTAATGCAATGATTGGATCCCGCCGCCGCGAATGGACCGGGAACAACAGTCGTGTTAGCGCAAACACGCCGTGATTAGTTCTCTCTGATCGGAATTCACGTCGCGGTAATTAATTAAATTAGTGGGTTTGGTGTTTTCGGGTAGTCAAGTTGATGGCAGTGAGGAAGGTAAGGTTTAAGTTACAAAAATTCCCGCGGACATTTTTCACACAGTCCAATACTAAATTTTTTCAAACTACATAGGTGCTGGTGCCAGACGTTAGATAAACATTACTTATAACCTTTTTTAATATTTTTTTTTAATACTTAGCCCGGCAAATGACCCCACTCCACCTGATGTTAAGTGGAAGTGAAGTCCAGACACAAGGACAACGTAAGAGACGTAGCATCAGTCACCCTCACTCTGCCGGCCCACAAAGTGCCTCGCCTCACGCCTCATTTAAAGGACCCTATGTTATAGGAAGGAGGGAATACATGGTTTTTGGAGGTGCGGCAAGGAAACGAGACATTTTAAATATATAATGTGGATTTTCCACTCGAATGAGCCGCTTTTCTAAAGAGGTACCTGTAAGGTATTACAGAATACAACAGTGGAGTAGCACAACTGTTGTGCTTTGTTCTGTCGGTTAGTAAGGTGTCCAGAGCTCTAGATCATGGTGGTGCAATAGAACACCCTTGTGTTGGTTACCAGGGTTGTATTTTACCCTAAAATTATAAGTTCGGTGACGCGCGAGTGACGACTCTGGTGTTACAAATGTCCATAGGAAAGAAAAAAATGTTATTTCCCACGCTTAAAATAAATATAAAGATAAACACTACACTTCTAAATTCTTGACTACTTTACCCATTTGGCTTAAAATCAAAACTTCACTGAACTATTACTACACTGTATCACCACTCTACTCATATTACTGATTGAATACTTGCGGGTTATGAGACAGTTTGAGTGCAAAGTTATTCCCTCGGGTCTTCGATTTCATTCGATAGTTCCTCCGGGATAGGTGGATATTGTCCCAGTTATGTCATAGTATAAACAGTACAAAGTATGTTACCTTCATACAAACGCACTGCGCGCGGCTTGTATGTATGCGCCATTAGAGCCCTGCCTTATTAGTATAGTGCCCGGCAAACATCTTGAAATCGGGTCGGGATTGCGTGAATTTTGAGAAGCTTGCGCGCTATTGGTCGTGCGCATGTGAACATGCGCGAACTTTCCTTCACTCCGTCGACCGAGCTACGACCGGCGTTGCCGGCTACGTATCCAAGCAGCTAGGATCCAAATGTTAAAATTGGCGACTTTGCCAAGTAACTCCCATACGTTTCAATAATAACTACTTGGATACGGTACCCGGTAACGTCGCTATGGATTTATAATGAGTCAGGGGCTCAGGGCTCTTAGTATCTAAGCGTCGCCGCACGCACACTCTTATAAAATCTCTTTGATTGCATAAAAAAAACTTATCGAGATTTTGTTTGAGTGTGTGTGCGATGCTCATAGATACTTCTAAGAGGGAAAAAAAATCTGACGTGCAAAAAATTTTACTATCTATACTAATACGTATTATAAAGAGGAAAGATTTGATTGTTTGTTTGTTTGTATTGAATAGGCTCCAAAACTACTGAACCAATTTGAATATTTTTTTCACTATTGGAAAGCTACACTATCCCCGGTGAACATAGGGTACTTTTGATCCCGGAAATGTGGGGGAAGGGGGGATATTTGAAAAAAGAAATTACGCGCGGGTGAAATCATGGGCGGAAGGCTAGTGTAAAATAAATTGCTGAATAAATAATTATATTTCATTTCATTACTATGGCGCACACATGCAAGCCACGGGGCGTTGTGTTGTATGAACATAACATACTGTATACAATTTATACTATGGTTGTATTCGTAGGAAGTTTGATGTGTTACATAATGAAGGCTTTGAATAATGGTTTGAGGTTTTGAAACCAAACTCATGTTAATGTTTACCACTAGTAATAGGTATTTACAATATTGCAAAGTTAGTTTGTATGTTCCGCTTCCGGAAATAATGGCGGAAATAATTTTATTAAGACAGTGTATACTACCGACGTGTGTAATGGTTGAGAAGTCTGCTTAAAGCATTAGAGGTAGTATTTACAAAAAATAAAATAAGTAATGTATGTCCGTAGTCTGGCCCCTATGCATACAAGCTATGCTACACTACCCCCCGGCTGAATGTTATCGAGAAAACTCTACAGGAACTCGACATGTCGTTCTTTCTCATCGCGAAAATTCCATGATACCCATTCCATTAGAATACTTTTACTAAGTTATCTATGTAAAGGTCAGTTTGTCTATTCGTATTATACAAACGTAGTCCGATACCCTGAGAAGGGGATTGTATAATACGTATTCGAGGAAACGTGATAGTCCCACAGGATTGTAAAGGATTTCTGTTAAAGACGATTACACGGAATCATTAGTGTAAAGGAATAGAGCGCACCTGTGCTAGTTTCCAAACTATAAATATCTCACACTATTCACACAGCGCACAGGAGGGGCTCGTGGCGCAGCTGTGACAGTGGTTCGTTAGCGATAACGAAAGTGAAGCTACCTACGCCGCGGTCGGTTAATGGATGGGTGACCATTCTGACCATATTTAGTGACATTAATTTCGAGCGTCTCCGTGCTTCGAAAGGCACGTTAAGCTGTTGGTCCCGGCTGATATTTACTATAATGTAAATATTTATTAGTCGTCAAGCCTAGTCAGAGGCCATTTGGCGGCTTGATAACATCTGACATTAAGGTTGGTCACTTGCCTTACGCACCCCTCCACCAACCCGCACTAGGCCAGCGTGGTGGAGTATGGCCCACACTATCTCACAATTGAGATAAGGCCTGTGTCCCAGCAGTGGGAACGTATATGGGCTGATGATGATGATGATGATTCACACAGCGCCATCTAACTCCTATCCATGCATAGAGCTTGTACAGTCAGCGCCAAAATGATCTGAGCGTTCAAACCTACCAAAAGTATCTGAACATTTGACAAAAATCACTCTTAGCACAATACTTTTAGGTGTAAATATCGTTTGTTATCATTTGTTGTCAAACAACAAATGAAAATGCACCTTTACGTCTTAACGTAAGCACAGTATTTCAATAGGTTTGTAAAACTGTGACGTAAGAATGATTTTTGTCAAATGTTGAGATATTGTTGGTGGTTTTGAACGCTCAGATAATTTTAACGCTGACTGTACATGGGTGGCAGACCACGGACCATACATGCTATACAAAGGAACACCCAGATTGAAACTGTTTGTATGTTTCTGGGTGTTTCTTGTATAATAAATACATAGTTATTTCCAAAAAATAAGTATAAAAATAATGTTGATCCGTTGTCTGGCACACATAGTACAAGCTATTAATGCTAAGTTTGGGACTGGACGCTGTGTGAGTAATGTCCCAGAATACTTATATAGTTAGAACTACCCAACATCCATGTTTCGAGTTGTAAATCCAAAGTACTTGTACAGTACAGTGCGAACGCAAGGGCTCAGGTACTTAGGAGTTTGATCAAGTCGTCGCTAGAGGGTGTACGTGTGTGAACTTTGCGGAACTAATCAGGACTACACCTCGTGGGGACTTGTCTCACTCAGACGCTGGGAAAAAGGTGAAAGCAAACAGAACACTGAAGTGCTGAAAGAACCTTGAAATTGTAGGCTCTCCGCGATTTCTCATAAATCTCTATCACAGCCTTATAGAACTTGAGTTACTACTATGTGAAATAACAACGTAGGTTATAGACGAGTATTTATTGGCCTAACAAGAAAATAAATTAATGTAGGTAGGAGCATTCGTTACAGGTATAAGTTAAGATGTTCTGTTTCAAATACAGCTACAGCTACGAGAGATTTTTAGAGCATTTTTGCTTTTTTTGCGGAAGAGGATACTTTTCGGCTAGCTAGCGGGACCTGTTGTCGTGTGTGGAACTCAACTCTAAAGAGACTTGACTCAATACCCACTAAACTTTCCCCGGTTTCCCCTTCACACCAGAAAGGGACGAGCCGGTGACCGAGTTTCGGCGATGGTCTTAAAAGCAATACGTACCTACGTGCGTCTTTAAATGTTTGTAGTGAAAAATTAGAACTAAGGTCTGAGTCATTAAACTTTACAACTATAATAATTATTTCCTTTTGAGGTTATTAAATATTAAATAAAATATTCCTTTTCATAACACAAACCAACGATTACGATTTAATTACCAAAGATATAAAAAAGTTACTTAAGAAAGTATCAGGTGTCCAAGTGAGAGAGATCATATTGGCGGCGTGTTAAATGGACAGTCGCCGCTACCTGCAACTTGTGATGAATCTGTGATGAACTTGTCCCTTCTGGGGCTATGTTGGTCTACCGAGGCTCTTTACTACACGCCTGTTTATCTCAACGACCGATTTACTGTACTTAATGGTTAAGAACGGCTATTATACGAAGAAGTCGCGTGTTCGATTCTCGCGCTGTACGAACATTTGTGTGCATAAACATGTCTGTTGTATCGGTCTGGGTGTTGATATATATAATATTTATGTACTTACAATAAAAAGTATATGAGTAATATCCGTTGTTTGGCAAACATAATACAAGCTGTATATATCTTTTATTTAGAGTAGTTTTTTAGCGTTACACTTTTTGTGGCTGACATGGCATACTATTATAACATTTATGTTAGTAAGTGTACACAGAATGGGGCTGCCTGCGTCTTAGCAGGCACAACCCCGTGGGAATTTGATGCCCTGGTTCTGGCCCAGGTGCATCGAATCCGGGTCGCGGCAAGGATGCGGGGGGAGCGACCCAGCTTGGAGGAGGTGGCGCTGGTTCGTGTCCAGGCCAGGGAAGAGACCCTGGCCAAATGGACGGAGGCTCTCCAAGCCCCAAGTGCCGGCCACTGGACGATTGAGGCCATTCGTCCAGTATTAAGGGAGTGGGTGGAACGCCGGCATGGCTGCCTCACCTACCGGCTGTCGCAGGTTTTGTCCGCACACGGAAGTTTCGGACACAACTTGTACCGTGTCCCCCGTCGGGAGGAGACGCCGCAGTGTCATCACTGCGACGCTCCCGACGACACGGCCGAGCACACACTTATCGAGTGCCCGGCCTGGCGACACGAGCGCCGCGACCTAATCGCGGCGCTAGGCGGTGGACGCCTCTCGTTGGCGACCATGGTTCGTGCCATGGTCAGCAACAGGAGTGCGTGGGAGGCGGCCGCCTCCTTCTGCGAGCAAGTAATGTCGCAGAAGGAGGCAGCGGAGCGGGAGCGCGAGGAGGACCCCCTCGCTACTCCTCTCCGGCGTAGACGGCCAGGCCGGAGAAGGCGAGCTCACTTAGCACGCCTTCTCCGGCCTGAGGGTTGACCTGAGTGCGGGGGTAGCCCCCCAACGCCAGCATTGCACAGGTCACTCGAGCCAAGACTGAGGGCCACCTAGTTTCTCGGGTGGCCCTCCCTAGGCGCCACCTTGACTTGAGGCCTCTCAAGTCGGGGTACTCGGGGATGGGCCGGTCAATAGCAAAGCTGGCACCGGCTCGTCCCAATCGGGTGTGAAGGGGAAACCGGGGGAGTTTAGTGGGTAGTGGACGCTTTTATGGTCTCGAGTCCCACACACGGCCGTGGGTCTAGCTAGCCTGCGGTTATGGTGCATAAACGCATTCTCCTCCGAAAAAAAAAAAAAAAAAAGTAAGTGTACACAGAAAGTGTCTACTGATGGCAAGTATCCGACACAATGCAAAAAAGTGTCTACGTTTACACATCGTCTTAATGTAAGGAATATCTTTCTTGGTAATTTGGCAATGTAAGTTGTCCCAAAATATTTATTTCTGCCATTTTATATACATACATTTTAATCATATTGCTATACAATATCCTTAGCGGGTCAAAGTGTGACTGACCTAACGTTTGCTTTATAACTTTATATTGAAACGTACTTTCTATGCTTTACCCTTCCATTCACACTAATATTATTAATATATAAAATAATTCATGCAAATTTAGCCTTTATTGTGTTAGTTTAAAGGCTAGTCTCCCAAAACATGGGCTCTGAAAGACGTATAACCCAACATTTGTCTTTGATCAACAGAGGCCGACGCGCAGCCTTTCAGAGTTCAGACCCGTCTGAGGAGCCTACATCTCTTTCACACGCATGTGGTTCGATAAGGATGGGTACCTTCGCTTGTGTAGTACGGATAGCATTGAAAGGATACGTAGGCAAAAAATTAATTATTGGATTTTAATATGAGTCTGGGTGTTTCCAAGTTATTATAATAATGTATTCAAAGAAAAAGTTTAATTGATCCATGATTGTCTGGCACTTATACCTATTACAAATATTGCAAGTTATGTTTAGTTTAGTCTGAGGCTTGAAAGTTCTGTGTGAATAGTGTTCAAGAATGTCCAAATCAGTCTGTTCGAGAGTTTTCTAATGTCACTTTGCACGCAACTATGGATTTTTTATTTGCGTATCTGCCACTAGTTCGGCAGTGATGGAAAGTATCGCGAGAAAACCTGTACCAACGAATGGCAGTGTAGCAATTATCTAATTGGTCTAAATCCCCCGGTACATCCCACTATCTCCATTGGGAATCTCAATTGATGAAGATAGTGGGAAAATAATTCCCACTTTTTTCCCCATTAGTCATTTTGCAGAATTACCACTTGTAAATAACACGAAATAGACTCGGTACATCACACTATTAGTTTGTTGTGATTGTGAAAAGTGCACCGGGAAATGCTATCGACAATCGACATGTTTGATTGTGTTTGATAATAAAATTTTGCATCTTCTGTTTCGTATAATTCGCAAGTGGTTATTCTACAAAATGATTATTGGGGATAATGACACCATAATCGATTGAAAAAATATTCCCAATATCTCCAAGGATCAAGAGGGCTATTCCACTTATCCCACATAGCCATCCTACCTGGGTGGGAAAAGTGGAATTTTTTTTCCACTCTTCCCACCCGGGTGGGATAAGTGGAATAAAAGGTCATTAAGACAGGTCTATTCCACTTTGATCACCTGGGTGATATCACCCAGGTGACCATTGGAAACAGTTTGAGTATCCTCTGGTCACCTGGGAAAATGATCACCTAGGTGATCATAGGCGACTCCAATTAAAATTATTATTTCGGTATCCGTAAATCACCTAAACATTTTAGTCTTTTTTAATCACCTAGGTGATCATAGGCGACTCCAATTAAAACTATTATTTCGGTATCCGTAAATCACCTAAACATTTTAGTCGTTTTTAAACAAATGCATTTCGGGAAAACAAATGAATATCGGGACAACAAATGAATGTCGCGAAAACAAATGAATGTCGGGAAAACAAATGAATGTCGGGAAAACAAATGAATGTCGGGAAAACAAATGAATGCCGGGAAAACAAATTTAATGAATGTCGGGAAAACAAATGAATGCCCGGAAAACATTGTTTATTGATCTGAAGTAAAAAAAACAGGGGCATGCGATTTTCGACCTTATCGACATTTACCAAAATAACTGATTTTAATGAACTAGCAAAGATAGTCGACAAGCGGTTGCGAAAAAGCAACAAAATTTTAAATGTCAATAAGGTCGAAAATCGCTTGCACCTGTTTTTTTTACTTCAAATCAATAGACAAACAAAAAAAAACAGGTGCAAGCGATTTTCGACCTTATCAACATTTACCAAAATAACTGATTTTAATGAACTAGCAAAGATAGTCGAAAAGCGGTTGCGAAAAAGCAACAAAATTTTAAATGTAATAAGGTCGAAAATCGCTTGCACCTGTTTTTTTTACTTCAGATCAATAAACAATGTTTTCCCGACATTCATTTGTTTTCCCGACATTCATTTGTTTTCCCGACATTCATTTGTTTTCCCGATATTCATTTGTTTTCCCGAAATGCATTTGTTTAAAAACGACTAAAATGTTTAGGTGATTTACGGATACCGAAATAATAGTTTTAATTGGAGTCACCTATGATCACCTAGGTGATTAAAAAAGACTAAAATGTTTAGGTGATTTACGGATACCGAAATAATAATTTTAATTGGAGTCGCCTATGATCACCTAGGTGATCATTTTCCCAGGTGACCAGAGGATACTCAAACTGTTTCCAATGGTCACCTGGGTGATATCACCCAGGTGATCAAAGTGGAATAGACCATTAAGACATGGGGACAGTGGGATGTATTGAATTTGAAATCCCCTGTTACATGTTACAGTGGTAAGATGGCCTTCGCTCCATGTAATAACTGGACTTGCCAGGTCCTCAATCATGGCGTAACCGTAAATATCTACTAAATGGGCACAAAATTGCTCACACAATAATTTTAAATGTTACAGTTCATAAGAATTTGGCATAATCTTGAAAGTGATTCATGTCAAACTGTTACAAGTAATACAGCCAGTTAACACACAATTGTCTCCAAGTACAACCTAACCGCCAAATAGCTGATCATATCCGTCTGCCGACTGTACTTGCGTGTTCTATTGGGCCCTAATTGGGGGAGCCTTTGAACCCCAATTAGTTCACTGAACAGGCTTATGAGATGGGCTTAGTTACAATATGTGTATAGGATTGTTTCGTATTAGTCTCGTGTGGGGAAGATGTGTTTATTTCACAGTTTTCTGGTAGATGCGTTTTGATTATTGCATTTTTATTGTTGTGAGAATAAAGATGTGTTTGGACATTGTTTAAAATAAGTATGTTACGATTGACGACCAATTTAGTATAGCGGTTTAGAAGATGGCTATTGTACTAAGAGGTCGCTAGTTCGATTCCTATACTGTAAAAACATTTGCTTGCATGTACTTGTATATTTATATCGGTCTGGGTGTTGTGAAATGTATATGTATTTACTTGATTATTGGACCATGTGCTAATTGGACAATTTGAGATTTGGGCAAAGTGCGAATTGGACAAATTGCTAATTGGACAATTTAAGAATTGGTCGTTGTGAGAATTGGAAATTTTGAGCGCACTGGACCTTTTAGCGAATTGGACATAATGCGCCCAACCGGTATTTACAAACAAAAGGACATGCCTTCCGCCCGTGGCTTCGCCCGCTTTAACTATAAGACGTTATACCGCGAGGATCTTCATAAATTGTAGCCTATGTGTTACTTTGATGTATAAGCTAAATTATTGTAAAGTTTCAATATAATCCATTTAGTAGTTTTTACGTGAAAGAGTACAAACATCTATCCTTACTTACAAACTTACGCGTTTATAATATTAATAAGATTATTACGCACATAACTTTTTGTTTTTTGTGAACATAAGAACATTCTGACCGATATAAACAGGCATGCAATATGAAAACAACAAAAAATTGTATACATTTAAGCTGTAACAGTCATGCAATCATTCCGCCTGCTTTCATTTTATTCGTATTTGTAACAAGTCTCGCATAACTCACATCACATATAAAACTCAAAAGATTTTTTTTCCGCCAGCATGTCGAAAACAGTGTTCAAACATTTGAAGGCTTTTCTCCCGTTGTTCCGACTAAAAGTAAAAGCTAGTAAAATCAGTCGGTTGCGCAATTGGCACGTCCAGTTGCAGCGGAGACTGCCATTCGGCCAATAAAGCCGTCAGGAAGCGCTGAGCGAGCGAGCAGAGCAGGCGGAGCGAGCGGAGCGGACGGAGCGAGCGAAATTGACGAATATATTTTTTGTGTGTTTTGTACTTATGGAGGTGGACATTCACACTTTCTGACTTTACTGCACTGAAGATTGTTTTGATAAAAGCTGTTAATTAGTGTCTTGTGTCGGCCACTAGCCACCAGTTCATATGAAATAAGCTCTCCCAGCCAGATGTAGACTTTTCAGTCTTTCAGACCACTTACCATTTAACGTACCGATCCCCACTCCTTAATCCGGCTCGAAGGACCAATATCGAAAATAAGTTAAACTAGGGCTATATTTGTCACTGGTCAATCTGGGCATCATCATCAGCCAAAAGACTTCTACTGCTGGACCTCCTCCAAGGAAAACTAAAACTATTCAGTCTTGCGTCACCCGTATTCCCGCGATCTTTATTAGGTCATCAGTTCATTTCTGATGCGATCACTCACTGTAGTCACTGGATATCTTACAGCTAAAATGACGAATGATTTTCTTCCTCTAAATCGCTACAGAACATGTTCTATGCACGCAGTCTAACAAGAGTTGCAAACGCAGGACGTCGGTGTTTTATTACGTTACGACCAGCGGAAATATTTGCACGGGCTCAACTGGCGTCGCTGCGCTCTGTTCCGCGGAATAGAATGAAAGCATTTGTTGGTAAATACTCGTAGCAGTATGTATGAAATGGTTGAAGATACTGACTTCTAGATTTATCTTAGGAATATTATTCTTGCAACTTATTTACACTGTACTATTTAGCCTAGTGAAATTGGTGGCTAGAAAAAGAATAAACATAGGACCTAAGTTTTTTTTATAATAAACAATAAATATAGGATATCATGCACACAGCGCATACTTACTAAATGAATTAAACATAAAATAGCAAGAAAATGTATAACATTACTTATATTAGTTATTTATTTATTTTTTCTTTATTGCACAACATAGCGCTACAAAAGGCAGACTTAATGCCACATAGCATTCTCTACAAGTTAACCCTACGGATAAGCAGAAAGAAATAGTAGGTAGTGTTTATTAATGTCCCAGTGCAGGGCAAAGACCTCTATCCTTGAAATCAAGTTATCGTTACAATGATGAGTCACCACGCTTGCCAAATGTGGATTGGTGATCACAAATTCGAGCGGTGTCCGAAAAAAACCGACACGAAGTTAGCTCGACCCGGGAATTGAACCCAGGACCACGAAAACTCGGCATGGTATATAAACCACTTAGACTATCAAGGCGTTCAACAGAAACAAGCATGATGGAATTTAAACCAATCGGCAGACCATTTAGTTGCAAATAGCCGTCCTTGTATCCCATGTATTGCATTTGACATGATGTTGCTAATCCACTGTCACTCAGGTGATTGTTTGCGGAATTGCCGCTAGGAGGACGATAGGTGGCGCTGTCCTCGTAGTCAGAGGCAATTTGATTACGAAATTGGGTGCCGATGTTGCATCTGTTTTCTAAGTGGATCATTTCATGGAATAAAATTAGCTTCTTTGATATTTTATTGGGTTAATCGGGCAGTTGCTTTTTTTGCTTAAGAATCAAATGTTAACGTAACGGTTTGTTAGATACTTTTTTTATTTATTATGGCACACTTAGAAGAAGGGAATCGTATGTTAACTAAATCTACTATCCGATTCAAATGCTATTAGGATTATACATTTTGGAATTGAGCGACAAATGACGTCAACTGCGCTTATTCGTAACTTTAGCAATGCATTATTTTGTCAGTGTGTGTGTCATTAAAGTATTATCCTAATAGCATTTGAACCAGGTAGTAGTATCACAGGTTTGATTCTTCAACCCGAAATTATCAAGTTGCGACACATAACTTAGCTATCACAAAATATTATTTCATAATAACTTATTTCGTCCGGAGTTTTTTTTTATTTATGGTCAGTCGGACAGTCAGGCTCTTAGCTTACCTGATGGTAAGCCGTCACTGCGGCCTATTCCATTGAGGGACGCTCCACCTGGAAACGTCCCTCAATGTGGTGCCAGACAGTAGACTCATCTGATCTTCAAGTCTCTGATTTGGCTCCCACATTATATTACCGGAACACACAGAGCTGTTATGGCGGCAGATTTCACCTGTGGGGGTGGTAGCTAGCCAGTCGGACTCTGAAAAGGCTCTACCACCGACCAGACCCAAGTCGGGAATCGACCCCACGACCTCCGTGTTTTTATACCCGAGCGGCTTAGCCACTGTTCCACGGAGGCGGTCGAAAGTTACATGACGAAACAGTTTTCCTTTTTCTGATTTCCTCTGAGCCTTAAAATCGGGCCGCGGTGAGCTGATTAGGGCTCGGCTCGCTTTGATTGTGGAGCGGTTTAATTAGCGCCCTTTACGCCATGAGTGCGCGCCTGGGGGCTGGGAAAGACTGAATTCTGCCGCATTTTTTTTACCTGTCATTATATCGTGAACTTTCTTTCAATACAGAAGAATTTTTCTTGCAGTATTGCATTCTTTCGGTAGTCCTTTACTTGGGGGTTGTCTGGTAGAGATCGCTTCTAGCGATAAGACCGGTTATTGTGCATTTTTTTTCATTTTATTATATGTTCTCTTTATTGTAATTTTTATTTGTTTTGTGTGCAATAAAGAATATTTATTTATGTTATTAATGGAAGAATACATATTTCTTTTTAATCTAGATCAGTTGGCAGACAGGCACGCAGCCCACCTGATAGTAAAAGGCCATTGCAGCGTATTCTATTTATGGACGCTTAACCAGGAAAAGTCGCTTAATGTGCTACCACACTTTAGCTTCTACTGAACTTCGAGCCTTTGATTTCAAGTGAATACATATTATTTTTATGAAATCAGGCTGTTTAACCTTCTCTTCAAATCCACTTAGTAAAATATTTTATTCTGTAGTACAGTCAAAAGCACATCAGACTATACACTTTGGACTTTGTACCACTCTTATGTCGGGGGCATAAGTGCTAATATCGAACTGCAAGTGTTTACCGTGATGTGCTGTTGACCGTAAATTATTTTATACTAGCCCTCCGCCCGCGGTTTTACCCGCGCGTAATCTCTTTTTCAAATATCCCTCCCATCCCCCCACATTTCCTAGATTAAAAGTACCCTATGTTCACCGGGGATAGTGTAGCTTTCCAACAGTGAAAGAATTATTCAAATCGGTTCAGTAGTTACAACATTGTTATTCTTGCGGGAATGTGACGTTTCCCGCAGGAGTTTTATAGCCTATGTCCTAATCCGGGTTATAAACTATACGTGTGCCAAATTTCATCTAAATCCGTTCAGCCGTTTAGGCGTGTTTGAGGAACAAACAAACATCCAAACATCTTAACATCCAAACATCCAGACTTTCGAATTTATAAAATTAAGTAAGATTATTATTATTAGTAGGATTTTTTTCTTTCATCTAAGACAAAACACTTAGTTAACCTGCTTTTTCCTTTTCGGATTTCCATTGGGCTCCGATTCCGAGCCGAGGTGAGCTGATTAGCGCTCGGTCTGTTTTGATTGTGGAATAAAGCGACCGGTTTAATTAGGCCCCTGCGCCCTGAGTGCGCGCCTGGGACTGACTAAGGCCGCAGTTTGTTTGTTTACGTCTACGAAGTTGTCTTAACGTGTATATTATCAGGCAGACTTATTAGTTGGTGTTGAAATATAATTTTGGAAGGTTACGTCTTGTACCTTATTAATCTTGTAGATTTAGGGATAGTTTCACTGCTGTCAGATAAGTTCTCGATTCTGTATTACGTTAGATAACAAATTAATGTCTTTTTTTGGAACTTATAAATTACGAGAATCCTATCTGTCAGCAGTAAAACTACAGATCGTTCACGATAAGAAGTCCCCTAGCCGCCATTGATAGTGTATTTTAAAAAGAGGTAGATATGCCATCCTTTGACGCACGGTGATTAGAATTTGATCCGTCGAGATATACTAAATCTATGTGCTTCACCAACCGTTGACATTATGCGTCCAAAATGATTTGTGTCAATTAACACAATATGAGCGGAGCATTTTTCGAGCGCTAGTGCGGTATCTACCTCTTTTTTAAATACACTATCAATGCTAGCCGCTATATTGGCAGCATTGCCTACGCTTTGTAAATCTTTCAAAAAACAGATTGAAAGTATTAAAAAACAATAGTACCAATATAGCGGCTAGAAGACTTCTTATCGTGAACGATCTGTAGCCTTTAGTAGTAATCAAAATAGACAAAAAAACCATCATTGATTTCTGACAGTTATATTAAAAGAGACTGACGGCGGAGACAGTGCTCCTTAGTTATAATCAAAATTGCTCCTTAGTTATAACAACCAAAGATCACAAGTATGACGTATGTGTCAGCCTTTATTTCATTAAACCATATTAAAGGGAAAGCAATGACAAATAGCGCCACCACCCCAGACATTTTAGTCAGTAAGCCACTATTGACAGTATTGATATCACCTACACGATATCAATAACTCTGAATACACAGCCCGTAACCTGTCCATCTCCGTTGCTTATAAAACACCCGATCCCCTCAAAGTGGCAGTTTAGCCTCTTTATAGTCGCGATGTATGCCACCTACAGAAAGGGAGAGATTTATGAAGGAAGGAACTACCGAGGTGAAGGTAGCTCTGATTTGTGGATATGGGTTCTAGACACAATGTGTGTCACTGATGTTAGAGAATAAGAATGGACGGTAACTTTTCTGTCTGAGGTGAACCGTTAGGTGTGAGCATAAAGCATTTACTAGAGAAGAAATTTAATGAATTTTGATTGTAAATAATTCAGTCAAAAATGTTTATGTATGTACGCGTTCGTTTAACGTTTTTCAAAAGCAAGTTTTTCACTTACAAATTTCTCAACCATAAACATTGTAATGTGATGTTTGAATAGCTCAGTTTTGCCTAAAACCTTCAATAAACCGAGTATACACAAATTAATAAGTGAGCGAGTGAGTTCATTTCGGTTAAAGTTTCTTCACTCAAATTTTTGACTGCGCTAAATTGAATAAATGTATTTCATATAATATTTTTATTTGTAATATTAAACAATACCATCGTCAATTAATTCAGATACTGAATTAATTAAATTGTTGGACGTACGCTGCGGTTGTTCACTGTCCCATTATATCTTAATTGATGCATTAGAGTCCATAATATATTAATTTTGTCATTATTGGGTACTATTCGCTTTAATTACGGCAGCCAATTATTTTGAGGTGCCTTTTAATTATTTGATTCAATGATACATAAACCGTGAGTGTACGAGTACGTGTCACCACGAAGAGTGTTTCCACAGAGTTTAAAGGGTCTTCGGACAAACGTCTTCTTTACTCCGTCCCACAGACAATAGCAGGTGTTACAATGTTTATCGGTTTCACAGGTTGAATGCAATGATTCTTTGAAAAAACATCCGATTCAAACTAAAGCTGCCTGTCCACTAAAGCGGAGCGAGGCAGCGAAGCGAAGAAACGTAGAAATATTAACCAATACGATTTAACTTTATGTCTGAGCGGAGATTTTGTGCCATCCTATTGGTTAATATTTCTCAGTTTCTCCGCTCCGCTGCCTCGCTCCGCTTCGGTGGACAGGCGGCCTAAAAAGTGTGATACCTAATGGTAAGTGATTACTACCGCTCATAGACCTGCGGCTATGGTCTCTAACGCGTTGCCAGCTTTTGAAAAAATTTTATGGATGAATGCCGAACAGGAAGACCTTTGAAGATATTTTTCATATTTTCTTTTATACTCGTATTTGTGAAAGGAGACCTTTTCACTTACCAAACGAAGCGCAATAGCAATGCTACTACCCGTAAGTCGATCTTCTGCGAAAGGGTGACAACTGCCTACTAGCACACAACTACCACATAATGAAAACTCACACATATACTACGAGTATTAAGGAATACTGAATTAGAAAGCCTAGCTCAATGTGCTTTCAGATTGTAGAGTCATATACTCGTAACCATAGAAATAGAATTTTTTTCTTGTTCTGTGCTCGTAACCGTGGAGCCTTTTATTTTAAGTGTCCAAGAAGTGTCATAATTTTCACCGTGCCGAAAAAATTACACCAATATACCAAACAAAACATTAATATACCCAATTAAATTGCACCATCCACATCGGCCATTAGTAAAACTTCCTCCCATTTTGTACAAGGCCCTCACGCACTGGGGTATAGCTGTACTGCCAGTGGGGGGGGGGAGGGGATGTTGGTACAACACAGACATTAACATAAAGCACTTTGAGCGCATTTGCATAATTCCAGAGTCGTTAGTCGCCGTCGCGAGCGTTATTTCACAAACACATACAAAGCTGTGTGTGTGAGTACAAGACGTCACATTTTTTTTTTATTTTTACACACTTTTAACCAAGTCAAGCGAAGAGAAAGTTCTTAAATCGATTGCTTCTATATTTTTATTTTTCAGTAACATTGAAACACCCGCGCCCAACGCGTATGCTACAGCTGTCCATTGTAGTGATCGGGTTAACATAATCAAATAAACGCCACGCTCGCCAACACTTCACATTTTATTACCGAATCCGGTGGTATATGGGTCATGCTGAATTCACTATGTAAATATCTGTTCACTTGCAATTCGTTTATTTGTTACTTTATTTTTCAGTAAAAATAACATCAAAAGTGCCAGCCAATCAGTTTACACAAATATGAAAGAAAATACATAAAGTTATTAAATTGATTGCAATATTGCTCTTTGCTGTACAACAAAATGAAACTTATATTACTCGAAATTCTCGAGAGAAATATCGAAATATTTTGCTCCGTAATATGGTCTGCGAAGCATGGGATCCAAGTGGACTAAAGCATGACTTGGTCGTGATATTGGACAACACATGCCCGTATTGACGTTAAGTGTACTGGCATTCTAAAGTAGTTACACATTTTCTATGACCTAGCGTTTTGTCTCGATTTAGTCAGGGTATAGTCCGACAAACTTATCTGTTCCGGTAGCGGTGTCGCTATTGTCGTTTTAGTATTGCCAATTAAATATCACTTTCGCACTTTTGGGACTAAAAATTATTTTATTGTCCTATTACAAAAAGTGATTATAATGTTTATTTGATATTTTAATAATTTATTGTTGACAAAAACGTAGAATAATAATTAAAAGAGATTTTTTATTGTTTATTAAATATTAACTTTGGACTTAATCGAATAAAATTATTGGCTTATTTGTAACAGCAACAACTGGCAACACTATCCTGTAGCAATTTTTGGAATTGTCATTTCACTTCACAATTTCGGCCACCGGTCCAATTTTGGCCACCGGAACAAATAAGTTTGTCGGTATATACGCTTGCATTATGACCCAGGATTTGGCAAGTTCAGTTATCACAATATAAAAGCGACTGCCCCTTAGGTTTAGGTTTAGGTTAGCCGGGGATTTACCGCACTTGGCCTCTAAAATGGGCCATTGTACGTGAAAATACGTTACCAACACCGTCACTCAAACCATCTGAGCTCGGTCCAGAGCTCCAGCACTGCTGTGATGTTCCGGAGCACCTCCCGCCGGGTGCCGCTGTTGGGTAGCAGGCGCGCTCGATGACGGTCCACACCCTTGCACTGCAGTAGTACGTGGGCCGGTGTTTCTTCAGCGTCCATGCAGCCTGTGCATAGCGGGCTGTCCGTCATGCCGATGTTGAACAGGTGCTTATTTAGCATGCAGTGGCCTGTTATAATGCCCACTGCATGTCTACTGAAACTGTCCAAGGTGAACCTACGACACGCGACTGCCCCTTAACCCATAGCGAAAACTTTGGCAGGCTAACTAGGCCAATTGGATCATGGCTACACAGCTGCTATTCAACTGGTTGGTTTCCTCAGGATGTTTTCTGTCACCACTGAGTTAATACGCACATAGGAATATCCATAGATGCGTAAAGATTCGCCTAAGCTTAGGAAAAAAATACAAAACGGTCATCAGACCTGTCGCAATGTATGGATCAGAATGCTGGGCACTGTAAAAGTTGGATGAAAGAAAGGTGCATGCAAGTGAGATGCGCATGCTAAGATGCATGTGTGGTGTGACAAGGTTAGATAAGATTAGGAATGAGTATATAAGAGGAAGTTTGAAAGTGGCGCCGGTAGTGGATAAGATAAGGAGTGCAAGGTTAGCTGGTATGGACATGTAATGAGGAGGGAAAACACACACTTCACCAAAAGGGTGATGAATATGAATGTAGATGGATATGTAAGCAGAGGAAGTCCGAAAAAGAGATGGATGGATTGCGTGGAGTATGATAATGAAAGATGTGAATGTAGAATTGACGGCTGATAGGAGTGTGTGGAAGGAAAAAACATGTTGCGCCGACCTACTTAGCGTGGGACAAGGGCAAGAAAATGATGATGAGATGCGTAAAGATTCGAATTTCGTTTGAGTGATCTCAGTGTTGTTCAAAAACACTTTTGACATCTCCTCTCTCGTCTCAGTGTAGGAGTACATTGTGATGGAATCATACCGAAGCAATAAGTCCGCTAGAATAATTTAGATTAAGCGCCGTCGTGGGCGGTGTGTAAACAGCGGCGCGACACCGCGGCGCCGTGCGACCTACTTGCCATACAACTCCTGAGGGGTCAGGTTATACTGGACATGATAAATTGGGGTTGAGACACATTTGGGAACGTAGAACCGCACTTTTCTGTACTTCTATTATTTTGTATGATACAAAGCTTAGGCTAGGCTTATAGAAAAACCACGCTTTTAAAGCATATCCACAGACTTCCCGTGTAGAAACTGCCACAGTTGCGGTCATCCAAAAAAGACGCTATGTGTTCTCCCGTCTTCATTGTAATACTAACCCAATGAACTACTGTTATTCGATATAATTATAAATGCTTTTGATACTAATATTACTAAGAAGTGAAATTATTACTAAGTAATTCTTTGCTTGTTTCAGGTACTCACCTACAATTTATTAGTGCGGCAGTTTGTTGAAGTAAACTAATATTTAGTAAGTAAATCTACGCACTCGTAATTTTATAAATGCACACTATAACGTATTATAAGGATTATGTTGTATTTTTTCCGAAATATAAAACATATTATAAACACAAATACATTTATACTACGAGTGAACGAGAATCGAATGTGCAATCTCTCGCATAGTATTCAGGTCAAACTTTATCAGTAATCATAAATAAAAAGTTCTATCCATGCAACTTTATCTCAAGGTATCTGCTGAATTCATCGTAGTATTGTAAAACATTCGTGTACTATAAAGAGCGGACCCCAAACAATGCTCTCAGAAGCAACTCTGCAACTCCGGAGCGTGAATTATTTGGTTCATTGAGTAGTTCACGAAGCTATTTGTAATATGACGCGAGTGAACTCACGATGTAGTTGTTTTAAGATGCTCATCTTTTCTCTGTACGTTGTTGGGGAGCTAAAGTTATTTTGTAGGGCGAATAGCTTAAAAGTTACACAGCCAAAATATTATTTTTGCGGTAAAAACTCGGATCTTAACTCCCGCGTACGCTTAGACTGTGAAATGTACTTCTCCGAGGTTTTCTCAAGAGACTATAGGTATAGAGTTCTTTAAGAAGGGCGTGAAAAGGTTTTTAAGGGCTCGACGACGCGGTTGTGTTTCTAGTGTTACAAGCAAAATCGATAAATGCTTACGATATTACAGGATTTTAAGTAACATTCTATTTTGTTAATCCATACTTTTTTTTCGGAGGAGAATGCGTTTATGCTCCATAACCGCAGGCTATTTTGACCTACGGCCGTGTGTGGGACTCGACAGAAAAGCGTCCACTACCCACTAAACTCCCCCGGTTTCGATCGATAAATGCGAAAGTATTATGGTGCGTCTATGCTTACGAAGCGAACACGAGCGGCGCACGAGCGGAGCACGAGCCGATCCAAAATTCGTGTACTGTGGACGGACTTGGAGCCTCGAACGAGCGCGCTTCGAGCATTCGTTTCGTGCTCGACTGTGCTCCGCCCGTAGACAGAGAAAACTATAGACAAATTGCATACAAATTGATAGTATCTATCGCATTCACACAAGAAAAAGAGGGCAATACGGATAGACCACGTAAAAGAAAGAGATAGAACTACACAATTTTTTGTCTCGCACCGCGTGCCGGTTTTTCGATATTTAGGCTGAAACTATGTTCGAGGAGAGATCGTCGTAGGCTCGTGGCAGGCTCGTAAGTGCGTCCACACTTGTCACGCGAGCAGAATGGTTCGACTCGTGCTCCGCTCGTGCGCCGCTCGTGCTCGCTTCGTAAGCATAGACGCACCATTATATTCCCGACACCTACCGATACCCTGTTCTCGACAAAACCAATTATATGATTTAACTAGCGGGCGCCCGCGGTTTCACCCGCGTGGTTCCCGTTCCCGTGGGAATATCGAGATATCCTTTCTTAGCGGAAGCCTACGTCATAACATCTACCTGCATGCCAAATCTCAGCCCGATCCGTCCAGTGGTTTGGGCTGTGCGTTGATATCTATCTATGTTAGTCAGTCAGTCAGTCACCTTTGAGTGTTTTTTAGAAGTGATACAGACATCGACAAAATATTACGAACGGACAGAGGCTACTTTTTATCCTACGATGGGGCTTGATTTCATTGGAATGACACACCATCATACTCCAGTGCATATTTTATCAAGGATGGTGATTAAACAGCAATCCATAATTGTAGTAGATGCTTCGGCCCTACTTTGGGACACTAAAAATGGGTTATACGATACTGAATTTATGAACCTAAAATTAATTGAAAAGATTTCGTTGTTCGAACGGTTCTTTCAAAAACCAATTCAATCTGAAGGAGTGCGCTAGAAAAGATAGTAGACATTTCCTATTCTCCAGCTACACTGAGTGGTCCCAAAGGTGAAATCCCCCCCACTTTCTCCCCACCCTGGGCATTGTGCGGCGGGTTCAGTCGAGTCATAATTACCAGTCGGTCGCTTTGTTCGATGGGGCTTTGTCTCATTCACAGTTAATACTTAAAGATTACTTCTAGTGGCTATTGATTATGTGTTTTATATTTAACTAGCTACTCGCCCTGGTTTTGCTTCAGAGACGGACGATGCGAGGATAGAAATATTTAAAGTTTGCAGTTAGGAGTACACCAACTTAACACTATTCTGCAAATTGCATACAACAAATTTTCAGCTTTATGTCTATCGCATAGAATCTTATTTTAGTTGAGACTTTGATGGATTAGAGTTGGTTTTTATAATCTATACTAACATTATAAAGAAGAAAGATATGATTGTTTGTTTGTATTGAATAGGCTACGAAACTACTGAACCGATTTGAATAATTCTTTCACTGTTGGAAAGCTACACTATCTCTATCTATATAGTGGGAGATGGGGGGGATACTTGAAAAAAAAATACGCGCGGCTGAAACCGCGGACGGAAGGCTAGTTATAATAATATATTTAGAAGTATCTCTTCAAAATGATGATACTTAAAACAAAAATCAAGAAGTAATGACTGCAAAGGTCACGAGTGCTCCAAACTTCTCAAAATAAGTACGATGAGTTACGAAGCGTCGAAGTTGCGAAGTTGCGAAGTCAGTAATAGCTGTTGTGAAGTTGGGACCATTAAAATAATTCATTGGGCACTTGGAGACTTAGTTTTACTCCTTGAATTTGTAATGAGTGTGAAAAAAATTCTTTCCCGTCTAATAATGAATCTAAGATCTTTTTTTTCTAGATTTGAGAGGCTTGGAACTTTAATCTTTTTTAAAGATTAAACAATCTTTTTTTTGTCATCCTGAATGAGTTTCGGTTATGTTAGCTGTTGATAGCTTTTGCTACGTGCAGATATTATGTCTTGTTGCCCAGAATCGAGTCAGAAATCATGCAGGATATATTTGTTATGGATGCATTTTTGGAATTTTAAACATTGATCGTCTGAAAACTTTCCATAATATCTATGTATGTAGCTGTTACTTGTTGTACCATAGAGAATAGTCTTGTATTTTCTACTAAAGATGTTACTGCCATAACAACCTTCTATGATAGACCCGCAAGCCACCTGGTACTTTACAAGGCCCACAATGTGCTGCCTTTTTGTAGTTTGCTCTGATCTTCCAGCCTTTCATTTCTAGATGCAAGACTAGATATTTTACGATAGCATTGTGTGGGTGGTGGTTGTGGTTTTCATTGTGACTGAAACTGATCAGGAGAAAATTACTTCATTACTACTTCTACTTCTTAGCGTGTCGATGGCTAAATGTTTCTGGCACAGTATCCAACTACCTGAACAGCACTTTGGTCAGCGCGGAAGAACACTTTTCTTTTGCAAGTATCAAGGCACGCGGGGCAACACAAGAGATAGGTCATTACATAGTTTAAGGGGAGACACCGCAGTCCTCAGCATTTCCGAGGGCTACATTAAAAACTACATAACTGCGACACACACACAAGTAGACGATGGATCTCCAGAACTGTCGAAGCTAGTTCACTCTAAAATACTGTTTCAAGCGTGTCCATGTTTCGTAATTTAATTTCCAGTTGTTTGTCGGACGCTTCCGGACGTCGGGCTGTCACCGCCATAAAGAATAACAATTAGGCCTTTGTGCTAATTGTCATTCAGGACGCGACGCGAATATTTCCGCGGAGCATATTTTCGTGCTTTTGACAGATGTTTGTGGAGATTCTGCGGGAGACTTTTTTGTTTTTTTGGTGATCCTGTTTTCACGGTACGCTAAAAATATCCATTTTTACTGTAGCATCTGTTTGGGTGTGATATAAAAATAACCGGATGGTTACACAGTCTCACTTATGACAAAGTTTAAAACTTTACTATTATATAACTAACTAACTAAGGGGAACTTTGTCTGTTTGTTACTCTTTCACACTTCAACTAATTATAATGAAATTTAAAGGGCCAAAGATAATCGTAATAGAAATTTTATAGGTATTTCTACTTGTAACTTCGTAAGTATTTTAAATGATTGGCAGAGCCATTGCGTTCGGTACTACCCCCGCTACCTTTCCACTTTTACATGCTTTACGTGGTTTTCTATAGAATGTAAAATACTACACCTCTACTTAGTTTTCGATAATATGTGTGTTAATCTTCTTTGCCTTTTTTAACATTGTACATCTAAAAAAAGAAAGGTCTAGCAATGCATATTCGACGCCTCGTGTGTGTTGCAAATGTCCATACCATCAACAGATTCGATTTCCCCTTTTTTACAAAAACAATAATTAAAAGCTTCTAAAACTCCGTATAAACCCAACCCCAAACCGTCCTGATTGTTATCCAACCGATTGAAGTTCAGGAATGAAAGGTCCCGGAATCACCTCAACATACTTCCATTAACCTGTAAAAAACCTTAACCCTTTAATCACTCCGGCTAACATTGGGGCAACTTTACCCGAGCTGGTTACCAAATTCCGTCACATACAAATTAAATTTTTCCACGCGCCCTGAATTTCTCCTAGCTGAAGTATTCATTAACACGAAAGAGGATTAAAGTCACGATTAAAAACTCACTCAAATCTACAATTTTGTGTAAGATTATATCTTGATAATTCGTTTCTGCATTGCAATCGTTTTAAATAAGTTAAGTAATTATAGTAGTTAAGTCAGTAACCTCGATAGTATCAAATGTTTGAGTTTAATGATAATACGGTAGAGAAGGTTATATTAGTTTAAAGTGCGAATATTTCAATAATTGTATTATTTACATTTAAATGTTTATTGTATCTAAACTAGCGGCCGCCCCCGCGGTTTTACCCGCGCGTATTTTCTTTCTTTTTTTTTTCTTTTTAAAATGCGATTACGCAAATGCCTTCATTCAGTCCACCAGGTATTAAACATCAATGAATTCGCCCCAGTTTAATGTGTTTTATTACAACAAAGTAAAAATAAATAACATTAGACTACTTTTGATATGAAAATTAAGAAGTCGGCTATTACAGCAGAGGTTGCGAGTATGATACTCAAATTGAAAGTAATGAGTGCAGAACATGTCTGATTGCAGTTTTTTTTAATGTTTTATTATTTCATTGACGTTTTAAACAACTAATGACAATAGTTACAGAGTGAACTTTTCCGCACGTTAACTAGTCTAGCCTGCAATTGTGCAATTAGTGCATAAAGTTGCACGCAACGAAGCAATATGAGTTGTTTCATCCACTCGCCGATGATATTAATAAACTTCGCAGCACAACACAAGCGGAAAAGGAATAATTAAAATGTGAAATACTGCGATTTCTAGGAAATAAACTGTAAATCTTTGAATCAAAGTCAAAGTATTTACTTTGCAATTTGATTTACTATGAAATTCGTTTGAACGTGCAAAAACGAATTGAAATAAGTTTCGAAATGATACTTAGGTTTTTGTATCATATACTCGGATATCCTTATGTTTCATTGCCACATACAATAAGATTTCTACGTGTCCGTTGTTTCTATAACCTAGGAATTATAGGACATAATGATTGTTTTAAGAGTGTTTAGTATGTAAATATCTTTTAACTGGATATACCGAGGAGTTTGTCTATACATTTTATAATGGAATAATTATAATATGTGTAGGATTCGTCACAAACACTTAGATTATTTAAAGCATGGTGGTTTACATAAAGATCAATAAGAATACATTGTTAAATCATTTATTGTCTAAATTTGCACTAATACAATCATGGGTGGTCAATTATTATTAAGCTTCTAAATGGAAAGTCAGTCTAAATGGAATTCGGCTTTGAACCATAATAGATTTTATATATCGTAAACCCAAAACTTTTACACAGCCTATACAAATAAACAATGCCAGTCGTAACTGCGAATATTTTGAATACTAAAACTGAAATTACCATAAATTCACTTTCCCTGGAGGTGCGTAAATAATTTGAATTACAATAAAACTTCGGAGGTTCGTCTGAGGAAGAAAATTAGGTGATTTAATGGCTGGGAAAAGGAAATTATTTGTGATTAACTCTTTTCTGTTCGGTCGAGTTCGGGAAAGATAGTTACCTTCAATGTCTACGGAAAAAGTCTTGGAATTAAAGGGAGGGAAATTGTGTTTGGCGTTTTGAATTTTTCAACTTGTCTGCTTTGACATTCCTGTCCACATGAATAGAGCGGAAAGGAGCCACCTCTATTTTTTAGGCTCTGTTACTTACCTAGCAAGACTTACAGCTGTGTATGAGACTCAGGTCTAAAGAGTAAAGACGGTTGTCCCAATAATTAGTAAACTGGTTTCCCCTTTACACCCGGTTGCAAACCAATGTCTGTCTTGTGGCGCTTGACCGGCCAGAGCTACCAAAAACCTGGATCATGGTGCAAGCATGCCCTGACTGGATTGTGTCAAAAAACATACGAAAGTATCTGCATTATATAGACTGTCCCTTGATTATGTAACTCTTTGCTTATATAATTTTATAGAATACTAGCTGACCCGGTGAACGTCGTATCACTTCGTTTGATAGGTAAGAACAGTTTGTATGGGAAAATAAAATTGTCTTTTTTTAGTATTTTCCTCGCAATCTATATAAATAAAACTCAAAGGTGATTGACTGATTGACTGACTGAAATAGATATCTATCAACGCACAGCCCAAACCAATGGACGGATCGGGCTGACATTTGGCATGCAGGTAGATGTTATGACGAAGGTATCCGCTAAGAAAGTATATCTCGATATTCCCACGGGAACGGGAACCACGCGGGTGAAACCGCGGGCGGCCGCTAGTACAAATATAAAATGTCATTAGAAGATAGCCAGTAAAGTATCACATTTTCAAATATAAGCAACCAAAGTTTTACTTCTCCATATTGTTTTTTTTTTAAATCAAAATGGCGGACCACTAGGAAGGCAATAATTTTGCGAATAATACATATGTAAAAATACTCATTAATATTACCAATTACTATTTATATGCCAAACGGGTTGTGGTAATTTTGCAAATAAAATTATGATTATACTTTACTTTTCAAATCGCTCGAAACAGAAAGAATGACAGTTTTAAAAACGCTCGAAACGGAAAGAATGACAATATTACCCCAAGTGCCTATATCTTTGTCTTTCTCGTCTTATTAATATCAGCGTCATGTCCAAAGTCTTGCGAAGTGTGATCATATTTCCGTCTCAACTTCGGTAATACAGTTAATTTCGTTAGGATATTGTTTGTCGTCGACAAACGACTCGTATTCTCGTATTGGACGCAATTGTCGATAACAACAAATCAACTTTCGCAAACTAAAGTTAATTATATTGTGTTTCCTTAGTTTATGGGTTTCGAGGTCTATTGAAAGATGATGAATTATATATTTTGGTAAACTATTTAGATATAAATTGGTCGGGTTTCGAATTTAGGTTTACATACTCGCCGTTGTTGGGCAATAGTCTCAATTGAAATCAAGTCAGTCAGTCAATCTGGTTTTTATATTTAAAATTCCAACTTTTTTTTCAATTTAAAATTACATTTTTATCTTTATTATTTTGTGTTCTTTCTGCTTGTTTTCTGAATTCTTCATTTAACATAAGGCGGTAATTTGCAGATTTATTCTCACTAACATCAATCACCTTCAAAAATATAATCATTTCGCAATTCTCTGCACATAACAAAATCATTTAGAGCTCCAACAAAACATTTTCCGAGCAACTGTCCCTTTAGTTTCTTATTCATCGCGAGACGTGTCATTTGTCACAGCGCGGACGAAGCGTCTTGGATCCATCAACCACAGGATAATAGGAAACTGGAGATTTCCGTTAGAGTATAAAGGACATTTTGGATTTGTAAAAGTTAATTTCTTTTAAAATAATTTTAAAATCGTTTTTTATACCACTTCAGTTGGCAGACAAACACGCAGTCCGCCTGATGGAAAGCGGCCACTGCGGCATTAAGGAACACTTCACCAGGAAGCGTTGCTCAATGTGCTGCCAGACTCTAGGCTCATCTGATATTTTATACTCTAGTTCCAAATTATTTAATCTCTGGCATTAAATATTTCATCATTATAATTATCAAAATCAGTTCAAACACAAAAAAATAAATTGAATTGTTATTTAAGTTAATTTCCTTTTTTTTAAGTCAACTAAAAACACACTAAGAAAGTTGTAGAGTTTTAAGGCATTTACAGCATCAGCATTAAATCTAGTCTACTGTCACCAATTGTAGTCTCAGACTGTAATGAAACTGTTACCGTGGACGGGCACTAACCACGTTTGTTACGAGCACAGCTTCTGTTGAGCGCCCATCACGTCACATTGTAGCCCAATACTGACATTTGAGCTACAACTATACTGTTTAGGGCAGTAGTAAAACTTCTCGTGGAGTGCAGACCACATCTTGGTACGAGTATACGTTTAAAGGCCAGGTAAAATGGTGATTTGCGCAGGAGCTGGATACGTGGACCAGGGGTCCTATAATTGCCTAAAGATTTGCGAGCCTTAACTGAAAGTGGGCAGGACACATTGCGAGAAGGACTGACGGACGCGGCCGTTGGGGCGGAAAGGTCCTCGAGTGGTGCACATGTACCGAAAAACATAGCCGATACCATAAGATGGAACGATGATAAAAAAAATCGCAAGAATTCACTAAGCGAGGGCGGCGCAGAACTGATCGAAAATTTGGAGAAAATTGGTTAGGCCTAAGTCCAGCAATAGACGTTTAGCTTAAATGATGATGATGATGACGCCAATTTTATTATTGGTTAACTCAGTGACCTATATGTGACGACTCTTGAAGTCAATGTTAAGATGTGCATGTGCAATTGTGCACTTTTCGCTGACTTGAAGTCTCGCGTTAATGTCAGTCAGTCTTGTGTAGATTCCGACAACCGCAAAGTCCAATATCACAGCAAAGTAGGTATATCAACCAGAACCGCGAAGCGTTCTAATGCCAAGGCACTTGTAAAATAGAATTAAATTGTTCATAACTGTACATAGTAAAGCCAAAAGACAATTGCAGTACGGTCAGCAAGGAAATTCGAATATATAAATATGAAGCAATAGAAATTGTTTTGAAAATAGTACCACCTGAAAGAGTTTTTTCTTAGAATTATTTGAAAGCGTAAACTTTTTCGAACAACATTTATCAAAAATAATTTTAGTTTATAAAGATAATAAGTTATTGTTATGCAAGAAGTTCATTAATATTTCTGCGAATGTAACTCATGAATATAATAATGAAACTGTAATCATACGCATTATTTCATAAATCGATTTCAATGAAACTAGAATTAAGTTTAATTTGTTTCAATAACAATTTTTATTGGAAATTGATAAAAGTAAAATAAATTTGACCGAACGAAAAACAGAAATACATTTACATTTTATATTAATAATGGGCACATTAATAATGGTCAGGGAATTTCCTAAAATAAATTCACTTTTAAAACCGACTGATAAAGTTCATAAATTAGTAAGTATAAAAACCGTAAGTAATCATTTGTTTCTATTGAATAATGAATATGTGGCGTAATCATGAGACACTTCCCTTATTGTACATGTTTTTGCCGACCGTACCTCCGAAATTAGCAGTCAAGCCACGCCAAAATCCGTAGCTATGGCAGTATGCGGGCCATCGTAGACTGAGAATGTCCCCGGACATTCGGGGCATCCAGGGCCCCGGGAACGCGGGACACGCGAGTCCCGCCTTTGTGTCAAAGACAGCCGGGCTTTTGGGGAAATTTATGATCTGAATTTCACCACTGAGAGTCCTGCAATGTGTGTGTAGAGCTTTGTTGTTGACGGTGTATGTTAATTTTGTCTGGTGCACTGTTAAAGTTGCTGAATGAAAGCGTTTACAGTGCTGTAACAATAATATTATAATTATTTTGTTAGACATTTTCACAAAGCGCTGTCTAGTGGTATACAAAGCTAAATCTATGAACACGAAGCAGTGGCAATAACAAAACTTACTAATTTTAACGGGTTTTTGGAAACGCTAGATGCTTTATTAATTTATTTGTTTTATCATTCATTTCTGTTAAAAATATTGTGTAATTGATGGACCGTAACATTATGAATCATTATTGAAATTAGAAAAGTAGCTCAAGACAATATAATAATGAAATAAAATTGTGTTGCTGCCCTGAAAATAGAAACTTTTCTGCAAAATGAGTGTCACCTCCTAAAAAAACTGAGCAGTCAGTCACGGCGACGAAGCGGAACCCAGACCTCCTGTAGGGTGGAAGGGATGAAAGGAAAATCTCCTGATTCATCCCGATATCGTAATCTTGGGGCGGTAGCGTGGAAGCCGCAAATTACACCGAGTTTCCGAGAGAACGATAAAGGGTTATTTTTATGATGATGTGTCGGTAGGCGTTTATGGGTCATATGATCGAGATACGATTTTGCCTGTCAATTTTCTTTCCATTTTTTAACGTATCCATAATTTAACAAATTGGTCTTCATGTTTCATGTTATACCGTTACTTGGTACACACAGTCATGATATCATCGAGATAACAACAATGTTCAAATCAGATATCACATTCAATAGTTCTGTTTCCATTCAAACCAGGCTTGTCACAAGATACATCCGACGGACACTTTCCGGCGCTATGTGACACATGTTGACCCAGTTTATGCTTGACTTTGCTTTGCATATTATATACAAATACCTATTATCTAAAAGCCTTGACAGCAGTCAAAGTCCAAGTCCATCAATAACGGAATCAATAACGCTCTTCGGTAGGTAGTTAGTTTAATTTATGATAAAGAAAAACAAAGCAATTGCGGAAATTTAATGATTATGGAACGTAGCCTCCAGTCGTTTTACTTGGAATTAATTTGGCTCCAACTTGCGTTGTTACTTGTGGACATGCTAAGCATTTATGTGCTTTTTTTATTTTCAAGGATAAAAATGATAAGGTGGATGTTTTTTAATTGTAGTGCTGCACGCTGTAATAATTTTTTTCGTACTAAAGGAAATCGTTCTTTGCTTTATAAATGTAAATATAATATCAGTCGTGCCTCCAGACCAGCCATTGTTTCTGTTTAATGTTATATATATATTGATACCACACCATTAACTCTTAGGCTTTTTTGCGACGTCGCGGTGCAAATCACATTAATAATGATAAATCGCTGTGTAAATATTTTATAGAGGAAAATCTCGTGTTAAGCGAAGAAAGGTTTATTTTTCAATTACTCTCACGTCGGTGGTCGGAACGACGTGATGGAATGCGAACAATTTATTTTATTTTACTCCCAAATAAAAAGGGGTTTACTTTCCGAATAGGAAAGAAATGTTCCCTAGGAAGGAACCTTTTGTGTGGAATTTCTTAAATTGATGCGAGATGTAAACAGCGTTTCTTCTAATGTTATTTTAGAACAAATGAAGATAAGATTTCTTTTTATAACTATTCTTACTGAATGTAGGTATATTTTAGTAACAGCAAATGTTTGAAATGTTTAGTCTCATTTGAACGCACTAATAATAATGTCTAAAACTTTAGCTCAAACTTCTGCTTCTACCAAATTAAAAAATGTGTACACCGTGTTTCCTTGTAGATATTTTCAGAAACTGGAAAATAAAACCCATTGGATTAAAATATGGTTTATATGGGTTTCAAAATTATACTATTATGTTTATTGGTGTTTGGAAAATTTTCGTCTTCAAAAGGTTTTAGTTAAGTTATTTAATTAGTAACTTTTTTAAAGAAGCTGCAAAAAGCTGTACATTGTGAAAAAGGTTAGACTCTAAAACGCTACACAAACCTTTTATCGTGTAAAACGAAATCCCTGAAAAGCCAATCCTTTATTTCTGTTAACCAAACACAATATGTTAGTCAGATGTCGAAATGGGCTTACAACCACTTTTGTTCCATTTTAGTCAGTTTTATTTGTTAAAATGGATAGTGAGTGATTTGATTCAGCGAGGCGTGCTCTGCGTGGCCCACTCCTATTGTTACAGTAGGCAAATCTACGATGGCTTTCGTTTAATGTTGACTGGTAAAGTACAGACTGCTTGTTATTTAGGACAGACTAGATCCTATCAAGCATAGCATAATTTATCTGGAGACCTGGAACTCGAGCTTTGGAAGGGAAGCACGAGGTATGTATTGAAATTAATTAATTTCAAATTTTGAATACTCCTGCGTACTTAGGAAAGTACCTAAAGCCGTTGATCCTGTGCCTGATCTCTCATCGTTCAGTCAATTCGTATAACTATTGTAAAACAGTTATTTTAATATAATAAAAATGCGCTAGTAGCAGCCTCATTCACTTTGAATGTAATAAGAATAGATTCAAGTAAATCGATTTCCTAAGTTCCATCGCCGTTAAATTTCCGATAATGCTTTTGTTTTTCCTTATCAGAAAATAGATTGACTTGCGAAGAGCGTAGTCGATTTTGTTATTGAGACCCTTGAACTTTGACTTACCTTGCAACTTGTATCAAATCAAAGTTGGCGCACTTGTACACAATAGGCAAGAGTTGTGGGAGTTGATTTTCTTCGTACCGACCGTGTCAGAAGTTGCTCTATGGATGTTTAACATAACACAATATTATAATTTATTGATCAAAGCTATTGGCAAATTCATGTCGAACAGACGGGTTTGTTTACATCGATGATATCATTGTGTACATATAAATTAATTAATTTCACTAAGGATACATAAATCGAGACCAATGTAAATGCGTATAGACTCGGAATTATTAAAGCAATATCAGTTTCACATTGAAATTTTCATTGGAAATATTTGCGCACAATTAGCGAACATTTGTCATAGCGGCAGTGGAGCGTTAAACCCGTAAATTATTTGATTATTGGTTTGCACTAACTTTGAGGATCACACAATATTCAAGTACAAAATAATAGTGATTTCCATTTATATATTTTTTTAACGTTCCTTCCATTCTAATAATGAATAAAAAAAATTCAATAAATGATTTATGCAAGCTCGTGGCTTCTCTCATGAATGATAGTGTAACGATTTTGAAGTAAATTCGCAATTTCTCGATATTTAAGACAAAAACAAAAGCGTTCGGATTATACAACTTCATCCCACAGCAATGTGATATTTCAGTGGGATAAAAAAATTGCGTCTCTGTGTGACAAGTGTCACTCCCCAGCTTCCAAACTAACTCCTTGCTAAAAACACGTCTATTTGTAGAGACATGAAAGAAAGACAAACAAAAACACTTATTTTTCTGTTATCCTAAGAGAACTTAGCACTGTCATGGCGTAAAATCGTAACAGATAGCGTTACTTTTACAATAATATTGGTATGTGCAATTTTATTGTAAATTACTTATAACAACTTTGGCAAAGAATGAAAATTACTTACTCATACTCAAATAAAAATAATACATAATAGTACATACTATAGATATTATGGTAAATGTTTAAAATCGATTCTGTAATGTGGAAAATAATCTTCGCACTGTAAATGTTAATCATTGCGTTGTATTAGTGATATCACAAAAACCACCCATCTCGTCAAAAAAAATATTCTTACCATACGGATGCTTGGCAGTTGACAACTGTACGTTTTTCTCTCAATTTCTTGTTATCAGCGGTGTTTCGGACCCGATACGAATTGCATTTCTTCAAAAAAAAAGAGCGCAGGCCAGCAGCGCATTTGTCACCGTAAAAGTCACTAACCATCAGATGTGCCCGCTATTTCATAAAAGTCTATTTTCCGATACACTAGGAATTTAAAGTATTTCAAATATAATGTCGGTAATAATAATTATCTTCACATTGAATCGGATCCCCGCTTATCCAATACGGTTGTTAGCGTCATTTTGTTATGCAAATTGTAAATGTGATTAAGAAAGAGTAATTAATGTTTATATACCTACTACGTCGCTTAACTTCTGAACAAGATGATTAACAGGATTTCGCCGGAGTTTCCGAGTTGAATAGGCTAAATGATTATGTCTCAGACTAAATGAGGACGTTATCTTGTTACAAGTGACAAAGTGAGTTTTATAACGTCTCTGGTATTTCAAACAAGGTTTAGGGTATCACTGTACACTAAATGTAAACTGGTTGGAAAATGGAATGCTTAAGCAAAAGCTTATATTATATTTTTCTTTTTTTTTTTAGTGTTTCATCTGGATCTGAATTTACCAGTCTAGTCATTACATTAAAAGCATAATCACAAGAAACATCTTGAGAAGAAGTGGTCCTCGCATCTGGACTCCACTTCCACTTAACATCAGGTGGAGTGGCGTCATGTATCAATATCTTTACTAATGACTTGATCACAATGATCGTTGATCGATCCATCAGATGTCACAATTGCTCGCTTACCTCCATCAATATAAAAAACCGATATCGCGACTTTTCAACTAAACTTTTACTGGTACGCACACGGTTGGAATAATAAACTCAGCGGTTTTATGAACTGGAACTTGTCTACTTTTTCTCAAAGGGCCATTATGATGCCACCCGAGTCCCGGAGTATTGCAACTTCCAAACGAATCGCTCTTGAAAGGTATTCTATGAGATGCGATGAAATGTAGATCAGGTTGTTTGAATCGATACCTTTATTGGTTCCGACTTCCGAGACTGGCAACCGGTTCGAACTTTAATATTGAGCACGTCTTCGGAAATATATTTTATTATCAATTCTCAATTGTGTATTTTGCTTATCGGTCATACATATTTTTTTATGTTACCATAGGGAATCGAGTATAATCCATTTTAAAACTTAAAAGTCTTACAAACTGAATTCATACTACATGATTATATAATAATACTTCTTAACATTATAATGAGACTGACTACTAGTATTATTACGGAAGATTTTAAACATGTGGACGATTCTTTTGACATAAGATATTAAAAAGAGTTTTTGGGTCACAGGTATCATGAAGAACATTCATGATACCTGTGACCCATCTTCCATAATCATAGTTACATCAATGGATGCCGGACGGTAAAACGATACATATTTTATTTCATAATAATATCATACTACAGAACGATATAGAATGATTGCACAGCTCACGGATAAAAAATAATCTATCATCAACAATTAAATTGATAACGTTTAATTTAATACGCAAATCAATCTAGGGAATTTAACTACAATTATGAAATATACAGAGTGAATTTCGCTCGAATTCAGCATTAACACGTTCCAAGGATTATTGTTGAAGGGCAATATTTGCCATGCTTAATAATCGCGCCGCAATCAGACGGATATTATTGCATACAATATACCGAAATTTCTGATTGGCGATTATTACTTGTATTGCGAAATTGGAGATATTTAACTACGTTTTAATCATGTGTGCATATTTTTAGCGAACGTTTTTAGTTGAATGATGCATTTGGTATTCTTAGGAGTTTGTTACTCCCAAAAAGGTGTCTATAACACTTTGAAATTATCTTTTGTAACCGTTATTATTAATAACTGAGCAATATTATACCTATATACGTTTTCGTCTATAGTATGACGATGTTTAGAATCTTGCGTCGCTACAATTCTTTCTAGAAATGCTTAAATATCTAATAAACGAGTACATTTTACTGGTAATACAACATTAACAACTTCAGACACAAATTCCCTGCGGAACGATTCAAAATTGAACATTTACACTGCGATAAAACGTTACATACAATTTAGTATCATTGCAAAATAAGCCGTAAAGAAAAGCATTAAGACGATAACTTCTAGCTTTTATTATGACCTTATAAAATATTTCCCAGCTCGAATTGACAGCGTGCATTTGCAATCCTCTTTGCCATATTGATTCAAACTTCGACCGGTCCAAACAAATATGTATCATGTACACTGCATCCAAGATTGAAATTCCGCTGAACTGGTTTCACAAAACAAGCTGGCTGTGAAAGACGTATTCCATCCGCTTAAATGTCCACAAGTCTAACGGGTTGCTGTACAAATGTGGACTTAATCTGGATATGGGTAGAGTGGAAATTTGTCTGAGTCTTTTTCTGTTATTGGATTCCTGGTTTTGATGCAAATTGAAACATGCACGTTTTTATTTGTTGCCGTTCTCTCGTATTGTTTATTCCCTAGCTTTCCCAAGTTGTGTACAAACATGGTGGTCTGCATTTAAATCTTCGTCGTCTAGTTGGCTGTTTAGATGTGTGTTTAGTTTATTAGCTCTACTGGGTTGGTTGTTAGCAGTCGGAACCTTGGCAGTTGCTTCGCTATTTTGATTTGCATCAATATTGCCGTATTCATAAGTAAGTTTATTTACATATAATTATGACGAGTGTGTTTGTTGTTTTGAAATGAGTTATGAGTCGTGGTTTATCTGGAATTTTAGTAAATGTCGGAAGGCATGATGTTTGAGTGAAAGTTTTGTATTTGTTTCTTTCAACTGACTTTGTTGAGATGTTTGTTCAATCGTTTTATATTTTGCCTATTTAAAACTATTGGGTTTAGAAATTTATGACTAAAAGCAAATTTAAATTTGGCTTATTAAGTAACGTTGAATTAATGGCCGTTACTTGAAACAACTAAACCCATCGTGGTCCACCAATATCCACAGACCGCGTGTTTCCTTATAATTTTCATCTACCAATCTTTTAGTAAATATGTGACTAGGAATCTACAGGTGGATTTATCGATATCATCTATATTGAAATCATTATCTTGTAGATAACAAATGTCTTAGAAACGAATATACTCAGCCAGCTCGATCTAACAGAAGCGAATTTTTCGAACTTAGTTCTTGTTTGTGATCTGTAATCCGCATTTGGCATTGGTGATTAAGCCAATATAATAACTTTATTAATATATAGCATTCCCTAAAGTACCAAAACTACATCAAGGTTGCATACAATTAAAACGACAGTAATTTTGCAATGCACATCGGATGAATTAATTCATCTAATCGTAGAAGGGAGGTCATTCCGACCCGGACAGTTGTAAGCTGGAATTACAGAAGCCAAGTATTCAAGAGGGCTCGGAGTGTCCGGGACTAATGGCACCTAAGTTGTGCCTAACTGCCGTCCACCCACAAGCGAGACGGAATCAAGTGGAATAGTTTGTTTTGGGTTTGGGAAAGTTTGATATTTGAATTGAAGGTTTGTTGATAATTAAGAATCAAACGAACTTACCTAGTGTAGTTTGATTCCAATTATGCGAGGGTCTCAACCGAAGACGATTATTATATTACTAGCAGAACATGAGATGGTGCTATCCTTGTCACACGTTTAGATTTATAACACTTAAAAAGATCTTCTGTCTCCCTCCCCCAACACTCCCACAACCGGGCAACCCGCGGCGCCTGACCTCATTATTTCAAAGTAAATTTTTTGTGTGTCGGTAAATGGATTAGCTTTTATTTTTATAAATTGTTTGTCGGGTTGGGCGGGATGGGACGACATAATCGTCTTCGGTTGAGACCCTCGCATAATTGGAATCAAACTACACTAGGTAAGTTCGTTTGATTCTTAATTATACTTCGGGTCTCAACCGAAGACGGTTATTATATTACTAGCAGATGTTTAGAGCATCATTGTAATATTAAGATAAACAATTGAAAATAAAAGATAAGTTAATTTTGTAAACCTAGGGCATAGTCAAATAATATGTCTTTTAAATGAATCATATTATACCGAATATGGCTTTAGCGAAATCACTATTATTTATGTGCATAACATACTAGGACATTTTTATTATAAAGAAGAAGAAGACAATCGAGGGATCGCTCCAACCAACACCGGTAAGATACCGGTAAGATAAGAAGAAGTAAGGTGGATGCAGAAGCTGACAGAGGACTGTGAGATACGAATACGCATTATGTATATTTCAATTGATGGCAATATCATGTATATAATTTTTTTTTTTTTTACTATCCCAATATAAAAGTGTCCTTTAATGAACCACAGGTTCTGTATACGTAGTTTTTAATATTCAGCAATTGATATAATATTATTGCCGCGAATATACGGCACTATAAGTAATGATGAATGGAAGGCCTCAGGTTACGAGGTCTCCATCAAATCAAATAATCTATTGTAATTATTAAATGTCTCATTATGATAATGGTCTGTATTCTTTGATCAAAGGCAATGACTTATCAAGTACACGGAGTAATCTTTTATAGATATATTATATTTTATATAATATTATTATATTTTTCAAAATAAAACACTGGGTGGTGATTTGGTGAAGCCAGTCTATATGTTTATATGCCTTTAATAGCTACGCGATTTATACAATCATTAGACAAGGAATGATGGTACCTACGTTAAATTTTATTGTATATTTTAGTGTATGTATTGTATCACAATATTATTGTAATACAAATTGGGACAAATTTTTTGATTTGCATTCACCAGTAAAGATTATCTATCCAATATGTATATAGCTTGATCTGATGTAAAATGCGTACATAGATATATTGTATATACATAGATTCATTGTAATGTTTGAGGAGTCGACCACTACATCAGAGATCGCGGGATCAAAATCCGCACGGTACGACCACTCGTGTCGTGTGCATGAATATATCTGCCTTTATCGGCCTGAGTGTTTTATTATGTATAATAAAAGTATACATTTTAATAATAATAATACAAAAATAACAAATTATGTAAGGAACTTTCATCCGATATTTGGCAAGTTTGGCATCCATAGCACAAGCCATGCCTAGTTTTGGGCTATCTGTCTGCTATGAGGTCATTGTCCAAGGAATAGCCAATTTTTTTTTTTTTTTTTTTTTGATGTTTACTTGCCAATTTCATCATTTTCATTTTTGAAAAATGTTAGACTAAGAATTTTAACGTTATATGTAAATAACGAATAAACGACTGGAAATGCAAAATGCAGAGGACAAAAAGCCAATACATTCAGCAAAATACCTAAGTGTATATTTAACGTATTTCTTGTGTTAATTACAAATAAACAGAATTTGTAAACCTGTAGTTATTTTTAAACGGAACGTTTTTGCGGTATTATCTATTTTCACAACACTGTTTAGTTCTAGTTCAAGTACATAGTGACAGTATTATTTCTTATTTTAATTTTTCTTCACAAGCTTATGTTATCGATTATTCGGTTTTAGTAGTAAATAATATAGAAAAATAAATCCATGAATAGAATAGAAAAGAAATATTTATTTAAATGTTAAATGTCTTATTATATTTCTAAAAATATAATAATAATTATTATTATTATATTGTAGTTAGACATAACCTTAAATGTGGTTCACATAACACTGTCTTAGAAAAAGGATCATTTGTTAAATTCATTATAGTGATGATTGCAAGACACAAATGTTTGCCGCATTAAATCATTTCGATTTTTGTTTTCCCCAAACGTTAACTAGTAGAGAATGCTTCTACTGTCAAGTCAGAATTTGTACCCTGATTTTTCGATCAATAAATTTTTTATAAATATAAATTAACTGCCAGTAGTCCTGAGTTCAGTAGATGTTTCAAACTATACACTAAATTACAAAGAAGGTTTTTGTAATTTAGAATAGACGATTTATATTATATAAGTAATTCTTATCAGAGCGTTAGAGATGCGAGTAACATATTAAATTTTTAGTAAATTATGAAAATTTACCATAAAATTAATAATCAGCGTATGGACTGTGCCATAAGCTTCCATTTTGTAAAGAATTGCGAAATGTGCCACTTTAATAAATTTATTATTATTGTACATAATTAAATTTGTCCTTTATTGTGACATAAGTTTCCGCGTAACAGTAATTGTCTTGAACTTAAGATACTTCTACAGATTCTTCTTTATATGTATGCATCTAATCATAAGACTGCACAGTCATCAGACATCACATAATTATGACAGTTAATTATGATGTCGCGCAGGTGGAGTGGTGGCCTCTCGGCGTCACTAGCCGCACCCTTGGTGGCTTAACCGCTGATGCTCCGCGCTGCGGCACCCCCCTGAAGTTTAAAGCGCCTCAAGTTTGCGTTCTATCGTATCTTATCGTTCTGATGATAATCAGAACTTTTCTTTCCGACATAAATTTCGAAAACGATAGATTTCGACGAATTTCGGAAATAACAGATCTGAAGATGTGCGAACACATGATCTGTTTGTTGTTTTAACTGTATCTACATATATCTTAATAATAATATTAGTTGTTAAAGATACTTTATTTTTCTCATAAGAATACAATAATTCACTTATTGAGAAACTTAAAAATACAGTTTAACATAAATTGTATGAGCGACATAGGCTCCACTAGAATTATTAACAAAAAGTCGGTAGTCTAATAACTAAACACAGTCACAACGCGGACTATTCACTTATTATTAATATCTTATTAATATCTTTATTTTCTTACAATTGAATATCAATCATAATTATTATGCATAATTTTGCGATTATTATGTCTGTCTGAAAATGATTATCTTTGTACAGAAACTTCTGTTGTTATTACTAGACATACGAGTATGTTATGTCTCAGTTTTTAGGGTTCCGTAGCCAAATGGCAAAAAACGGAACCCTTATGGATTCGTCATGTCTGTCTGTCTGTCTGTCTGTCTGTCTGTCTGTCTGTCTGTCTGTCTGTCCGTCCGTATGTCACAGCCACTTTTTACCGAAACTATAAGACCTATACTGTTGAAAATTAGTAAGTAGATGTATTCTGTGAACCGCATTAAGATTTTCATACAAAAATAGAAAAATAATAATAAATTTTGGGGGCTCTCCATACTTAGAACTGAAACTCAAAATTTTTTTTTTCATCCAACCCTTACGTGTGGGGTATCTATGGATAGGTCTTTAAAAATGATAATAAGGTTTCTTATATCATTTTTTTCTAAACTGAATAATTTGCGCGAGAGACACTTCCAAAGTGGTAAAATGTTGGTCCCCCCCCCTCTAACTTCTAAAATAAGAGAACGATAAAACTAAAAAAAATATATGATGTACATTATTATGCAAACTTTCATTGAAAATTGGTTTGAACGAGATCAAGTAATTATTTTATAAATTTTTGGGGCTTCCCATACTTAGAACTGAAAATAAAAAAAAAATTTTCTTCAAACCCTTACGTGTGGGGTATCTATAGATAGGTCTTTAAAAATGATAATAAGGTTTCTTATATCATTTTTTTCTAAACGGAATAGTTTGCGCGAGAGTCACTTCCAAAGTGGTAAAATGTTGGTCACCCCCCCTCTAACTTCTAAAATAAGAGAACGATAAAACTAAAAAAAATATATGATGTACATTACCATGCAAACTTCCATTGAAAATTGGTTTGAACGAGATCAAGTAATTAGTTTTTTTTTAAAACGTCATAAATCGTAAGCCGCAATTTTCCTCTCATTCAATCAACTCAACGTCGATCAAACTTACAAAGAACTACAAGAACTTTTATATTATGATGATACTTGCTGCTACGGAACCCTTCATGGGCGAGTCCGACTCGCACTTGGCCGGTTTTTTTACACTAACTAGTAATGATTTCAGTTCCGGGCATTTAGCCGAGCAATGAAAGCAATCTAGGCCCATGGGGACCCGATCCTTTGAAGCGTGCGTTATTATTATTATTTTTATACCCTGGATTTTTCTGAGTAATTGTAATAATTCCGGATCCAAATAAAATAAGTTTTTCTTGGATATCCGATAAAATCGTACAAGCTAGGCCGGTGCGGTTAATCGTGCCTGCGACCGGTTCTGTTTTGTCAAGGAGTAGTTTTTTTTTTTTTTTTCCACATTTTTTTTTTTTTTTTTATTTTTTTATTTAGCCACATATTAAAATATCTACAAGTTCAGACACAAAATTGATGTCAGTAACATCTGGGTTAATGATCCATACCTGTATAGAGGCAGGCCTCTTCACTTCTTTTCCATTTGCGACGATCCCGGCAGTGCCCGATTCATCCAGTCCCAGCCTGCGTGTAGTCGTCCACCACAGGCGGTGGTCTGCCTGTGGTGTCCACTCTGGGTCTCCATTCTAGCTCGACACTTCTAGAGTGGAGCAATGTCCTCTACACGACTAGCGTGGAGTTAATCTCAACACTTTTACAGTGGAGAAAATATATCCTCTACACGACTTGCGTGGAGTTAAAAAACTACTTCACGACTGGCGTAGGGTTAACCTCGACACTTTTACAGTGGAGAAATATCCTCTACACGACTTGCGTGGTGTTGAAAAACCACTTCACGACTAGCGTGGGGTTAACCTCGACACTTTTACAGTGGAGAAATATCCTCTACACGACTTGCGTGGAGTTCAAAAACCACTTCACGACTAGCGTGGGGTTAGCCTCGACACTTTTACAGTGGAGAAATATCCTCTACACGACTTGCGTGGAGTTAAAAAACCACTTCACGACTAGCGTGGGGTTAACCTCGACACTTTTACAGTGGAGAAATATCCTCTACACGACTTGCGTGGAGCTAAAAAACCACTTCACGACTAGCGTGGGGTTAGCCTCGACACTTTTACAGTGGAGAAATATCCTCTACACGACTTGCATGGAGTCTAAGAACCTCTCACGACTTGAGTGGTGCAATATTGTAATCACGCTTTGCGTGGATTAAGTAATAGTTTTAAATGGAACTTCATTACTTGAGTCCAAGAGTACCCTACCATTATAAGAATAAAGTAGGTCCTCATAAATTTTGTGGTATCAAAATCCCTCAACACTTTTAGTGATGTAACTTGTAGCGCTTTTATAGCTGAATGGTAACTAATTTAGCCATGTAGGCTATATATTATTATTTACATTTTATTTTTTATTTTTATTTAAACTTTAATGCACAATCAAGAGTACATAAGGCGGACCTAATGCCTAATGGGGCTTACATCACGGGCTGATCTTGCCCAGACCTCATTTATAAATGTTACTGAATATATTACTCATAGCAATAACATTTTGACATGTAATAATTAACGATAAATTACCTATGTAATATGTTTAATAATATTGTTTTTGTTTCCAATTTATGTAAGTAGATTTGCACACCTGCATGCAGGTTGAATACACGTACATTATAATCTTGACAAGACCTTTGTTTACTGTATTTTAGCAAAACAGTTTAATTTAATTTAATTTGATTTGAAATGTGAATATACATGAACTAAAATATGTTGGTAAGTATGTACTCACATAATAAAGTTACAAAATGTTATCATCATCACCATCAGCCTATATACGTTCCCACTGCTGGGACACAGGCCTTATCTCGATTGTGTAAATTGTTACAAAATGTAATTGCAAAAAATAAATAAAAGTAGGGTACCTGAAAATTTCCATTGGTCATGTTGATTCCTGTATTGAAATTATATTCACTGGTTAATACTTTTGGATTATCTGTAGGAAAAGTAACACTTTCACTATTTTTGGCCTTTGAGTAGGAAACTATCACTATTACTATCTGAAGATTCCGACCGTTAGCGTTTTCCTTTTTTAAATTTTTAGATAGGAAAACGCACGTGTGACTCGGACGGCACAAAAACACGTAATGAGGTCAGGCGCCGCGGGTTGCCCGGTTGTGGGAGTGTTGGGGGAGGGAGACAGAAGATCTTTTTAAGTGTTATAAATCTAAACGTGTGACAAGGATAGCACCATCTCATGTTCTGCTAGTAATATAATAATCGTCTTCGGTTGAGACCCGAAGTATAATTGACTTAATATGTTTGGGTGGGGTAAAAATTAGTACGGGATAAATTTATACTAATAAGAATAAAAACCGTACAAAATATTGTGTAAAAAGAAAGTCGTAATTGTATGCAAGTAAAATAGTATGTCAATTAACCTTCTTATCAGTACATAAATTATTGTCTGTTTCAAAATTAATTTCATTGAGGGAATCTTAGCACTGAACACTAGATAATAATTATATCGAGTGTATTACAAGACCTACTTTGTCGTTAGGAATGTCGTTAGCCAAAGCTATTATGTCATTAGGAAACAAAATGAAATGAAATGATACAATCATTTCTGCAATTGGATTTATAAAAAATACTTATTCGCACTAGCAAAAAATATGCATATACTGTTAATTTATTATAGAAAACTAAAAGTTAAACAAATTCAATTTGAATTCAAACACTGATATCGTAAAAAGTCCGCGACGAGAACTGAACTGATTCGGACTCAGTTCTTAACTGGGCCGCCTCCTCGGGGACCCCTAATAGGGGACGTTTAAGATTACTCCCGTTTTGATTCCAGTGTTCTCTGTACTTTGTCATAAAAAAGCTAATTAAATAGGTATTTTGTTTTAGGACACAGGGGAAAGTAGGCACAATACACGATTCAGGCTTCAACTCGTTGTTTTTTTTTTAATTCTTTATATGCCAATACTTCAAATCATAATTGTCTTTAATACTACTAGCAGTTTCAGGATATCTCTACTCTAGCATATACAATAAAACCGATTTCATGATATAAAATATTATTTCTATCCTAAAAATGTAATGTGTTGCTAAGTATTCAATCCTACATTTTTCGCCTACCTAACACCCAATCACTTCCCAAGTCACTTTAGAACTCATTACCATTTCCAGATCAAAAGATTACAATATAAACAACATCTTAAACCGGCTCTAAAAATCAAAGAAAAGTCGTTTTTAGATTAAAGATGGTACTGTCAATACAATTTTAGATTGAAATTAATGTAAATTGCGTCTCTTCAACCTTGGATGTAATCTTTGAAAAGATCAACCAATTTCCAAACAAAAAAAATCTCAAGAGATATCTTCGAGAGATTTTTTTGTGGAAAGCGCCTTGTCAGTTCGGGATAGAGTTGCGAATAGCAGACAGGAGGGTTGGTAAAGAAATTCAAATCATATTGTAAGTGGGGAGAGTGCAAATTTGAGTGCATTTCCAACGTTCTACTGAGTTCAATACTGTTGAGAGGTCAGGATTCAAGTCAGACACAATAGATTGAATTGTGTGTCGGGAGGCTTTCAAGACATTTCAAATACTTTTTCCGGTGTTAGACTGACTAGGGAATTACATGTGCCGTCTATTTTTAGAGTGCGTTGAGAAGTGGCTGACATCTTCGATAGGTTTTCTTTTTTATTGTCCTGGTGTTATTATAGAGGCGCTCGTGGCGCAGCTGTGACAGTGGTTCGTTAACGATAAGGAAAGTCAAGCTACCCACGCTGCGGTCGGTTAATGGATGGGTGACCATTCTGACCACATTTAGTTACATTTATTTTCGAGCGTCTCCGTGCTTTGGATGGCACGTTAAGCTGTTGGTTCCGGTTTATATTTACTATAATGTAGTTATTAGTCGTTAAGCCTAGTCAGAGGCCATTTGGCGGCTTGAATACAACATCTGACATTATGGTCACTTGCCTTACGCACCCCTCCACTAACCCGCACTGGGCCCGCTTGGTGGAGTATGGCCCACACTATCTTATACTTGAGATGAGGCCTGTGTCCCAGCAGTGGGGACGTATATAGGCTGATAATGATGGTGTTATTATGACTGTGAAGTTTGACTGCCTCGGTGTACAATAGCTAGTAGATCGCACTATTGAAAATAATACCTGTCTAATTTCTCACCAGTTCTTCTTGGTTTGTCCATGTTTCACGTCGCAATTCGCAACTAATGTGTTGATTTTTTTAATTGAGAAAGTTTAAGAGCTTCCGAAAAATACATTCTTGCGAAAAACGTCGTATAGACAAGACGACGCTGCCAAAATACATAAAATTAAAAGCTAATTAATCTGTGGCTCTGTTCCGGCAATATTAATGTGAAAGCCAGTACATGGAATTAATAAGTACTTTCTAAATACGTTTGTAAGCTAGCATATTTGACGTCGCCTGAATGTCTGGGAATATGAGCAACGTTATTTTAAATTAAAACTGAAAACGAATTTCAGCGAACCGTGTATCATTAGAGGATTATGTTACTGGATTTTTTCACAAACAAAGAGAAATGTTCTTCGCACTGCTTGTACGGTCAACAGTAAATCACGGTTAACACTTGCAGTTCGATAATAGCACTTATGCCCCCGACTTAAGAGCGGTACAAAGTCGAAAGTGTTACGTCTGACGTGCTTTTGACTGTATATTGTCAGTTCTGATGAATGTTTGTGCTCGGGTAAAATACGCGAGTAAGTTTTTTATTTACAGCTCATATGCATTGGGTGAGGAATGGATGTACTCGTAGTATCGGTAGAAAGTGTTTTAAATATAGACATGGATATTTTTGTTTTTAAAGAAGGTGTAAATAAATATAAATAAATTGACATTGGACAACAACATAAAAGGATCTGACCCAAAAGAAGGCAGCTTAAGCACTTGTCTTCATCACACAAATGTTGTCCTGGGTGGGATTTGAACACACGACCCCTTGCGCATAGAACAGGGTCCACTACCAAATTCGTCATGAGCTAGCCAATTACACGTAGGATTTTTAGATCAGACCGTGTGGGCAAAGACGCTCTCCTTTACTTAATCATAATTATGTGTCAGATTCAGAAAAATGTAAAGTAAATAATTATCAATCAGTCTATATTTAAGTCCCACTTCATGACAAAGGCTTGAACCATTGTAATCAAATTTTGCCTCCGTGGAACAGTGGCTAAGCCGCTCGGGTATAAAACACGAAGGTTGTGGGTTCGATTCCCGCCGAGGGTCTGGTTGGTGGTAAGGCTTTATCAAAGTCCGACTGGCAAGCTACCACCCCCACAGGTGAAATCTGCCGCTATAATTGCTCTAGCTGTGTTCCGGCAGAATTAATGTGGGACACCAGTACACTTGAAATCAAAGGCTCGAAGATCAGATGAGCCTACAGTCTGGCAGCACATTGAGCGACGCTTCCTGCTGAAGTGTCCCTCAATGGAATAGGCCGCAGTGGCCGCTTACTATCAGGTGGGTTGAGTGTCTGTCTGCCAACTGACCTAGCATAAAAAAAAGTTATCGCTGCAATGATAACTGGGTTATTCACTACGCTTTCATGATGCAAAATTGTAAAATCGAACAAAATTATTTTAATTAGATACCTATTACCAAAAGCACGTCAGACTATACACTTTGGACTTTGTACCACTCTTATGTCGTGGGCATAAGTGCTATTATCGACTTGCAAGTGTTTACCGTGATGTGCCGTTGGCCGTACATAATTTCTTCAAACAAAAGCTAAGCAATGGCACATTTCAGTGAGTGCCGTGAAGTGTGGTAAAGCAGAGGAGTTAAGCACTGGAATGCACGAGGTAATGCTAAATCAGCAAGACAAATTGCATAGAAGTGCAGCTTGGCGGAACAATACGAGAGTTCCACGGAATGCACGCGCGCGTAAATGCATTCAAGAGAAATAAACTAACGGTTAGCTACCTAATAATAGAGTTTAAGAAATATATTTAGTTTAGACTCACTTTCTTTTAATTGTCTTTGAATATTAGTATTTATGTCTCCCTTTTGCCGGTTTTTTTTTTACAAATGTGGGGCTTTTGACCAAGCAAAAATTACCCTAACATTCGTAAATTCATAAATTCGTAACTTGAAACAATACAAAAAACAAAACAAAATTAATTAATAGGTATTTATAACATACACTTTCATGTAACGCTCAGGTCTAGTCAATATTGTCATTTAATCTGAATTCAATTAAATGTACCTATGTGAATTATTATTGTAAATATTAAAATTTAATTGTATCTAATGATTTTGTTAAGTGATCTGATAATGTTATTTAATCGCATGACGACAAACTATTTGCTTATCAATATAAAACATGCATGTTTGGACTCGTATTTTCACTAAGCAAGTAAAAAGAAGAGACGGGACTCCATAGAAAAAAAAAGAAACAATGCCGATGTATGAAATTTAGGGAATGGATCAGTGCCAACCTAACGAACCTAACTGAAACCACAGACTACATAAAGAAAAATTTTACAAACCAATGTTGCCAACATGAACGAAAAAAAATAGTGACGTGTTATCGATAAAATGAGATCGATAAAATTACTTTTAATTTTCTCAAATAAATAAATGAATGAAAAATCAAAATCAAAAATATCTTTATTCATATAAGCATTCACAGAAGCACTTACGAATCGTCAAAACTAAAATATTTAAGTATTATAGTAGTTTACATATAAATACATGTATATTTATTTCGATATACATATATACGATATACTAATAACGGTGATGCCACACGGGCGCGTTGCGCTGCGCTGCGTCGACGGAGCGTCGTCGATGCGTTATATTTCATACAAATTGAACGGCATGCCACACGGTCCGTTGTGGCGACGCGCGTCGCCATAACGCGTGTACAACGCACGCGTAGCCGACAGACGAAGCGGGGGGAGTGGTGCAGCGCTCCGACGACGGAGCGACGACGCACGCGTCGCAGTATGGTTTATGCAGTCGAGATAGCGGTGCGCCCCAAGTACATAAATCATCATAATACTATTAATGACATTGACGTGGACTACCTTATCTCATTAGTTGAGGAAAGACCTCTTTTTTTTGGGATAAAAATCACAAACTAAACCTAAAATCAACGCAGACAACGCACGACGACGCACGACGACGCGTGGACAACGCAGCGCGTTGCGACGACGCATCGGATCGTGTGGCACCCATTCCGTCGAGCGCTTGCGGTGCGTCGACGCAGCGCAGCGCAGCGCGTCCGTGTGGGATCACCGTAAATTTACATATTTTTAAAAATAAATATTCATATTTTATTTTTTAAATTACAACATAGTAACTAAGATATAATATTTAATGCTAAACAGACTCCTGCCGCATTTTCCGCCACCGCTGATCTGAACCCCGGGTGTGTTGACTCTGGAGGTTCTGCAACAAATGTGGAATGGGTTATGTCTTATTCACAAATATTTTAACGGTTGACATGATATCTTATTTGTAGGCAGAGAACGCTTACTATAATATCCCGACGGTTTGTCGTAGGTAGTCACAAGTATCCAGGAGAGGGTCGAAGAACACATTTCCCGAGTCGTTAATACATTTAGGTTGACGCTGAAAGTTCTGTAAAAGGAAATACATATTCATTACACATAAGGCAAATCAAGTAAATATCTATTTTATTTTTGTGATTTATAGTATTAACTGCTAAATGCTTCGAACTAAATCAAGTATCTTTCAAATAGTTTCATACCTCCAGCTCGTAACAAATAAAAATATTTGTATAAAAACACTTACATATTCTACTAACGCCGTTATTTATTTCGCAATAGCTTGTTGTGCTTTCTTCGATAAATCCGCAGAAGTTTCCTCGGTTATCTCTGTTGACTCTGGAGGTTCTGCAACAAAATATGTAGAATGGGTTATGTCTTATTCACAAATATTTTTTCTAAGTTGTGTCTTTTTCTTTTTAAAATCCTGAGGTCGAAAATGCTTTCTACATGTTTAAATTATTGGTGCAATTTTTCTATAGGCACATAGGCCAAGTTTTACCCATTGCTTGCACCTACAAAGTAAAATTATTAAAGCACATTGATACCATTAATCTTTCAAGCCCCGGATTACCAGACACAATAGAAAATCTATTGTTACGCGGCACCCGAGTGCCGGTTCGGGATTGAGTGGTTAATGCAAAAACTTTTTTTCCTATTTGTCACAGCTCAGTCGCTGAACTTAATACAATTGATTGAAATGGATCAGGTTTAAAGACTTGCTTAAAAAGGATGGAGGGTAAATAAACGTTTCTTAATATAAATAGCACTGACACAAAAAAACTATACTACTTTTGTGCTATCGATAGTCGATAAAAAATTGCACTGCACTACTGTTTACGTAAAACATTATCCCACATATTTATTTGGAAATATGTCTTTAAATTCAATAATTTTTACGATATATTGAATAAGAGTATAGTTAAATTCGTTAAATGTACTAACCGATCTTCATCCAGTGGAAATTTAGCCATAAATGTTCGTTTTTCGTCTTCAACCTAACTTGTTCTCAGTCTACATATCTCGCACCTTACAATTGGCATATTTATCACTGCACAGGTTTACAGATTATTACACTTGAAAACTACGCAAATTACTGCTAAATAACTCTAATTTCAATTTAAAAACAGATAGTTTTATCCAGTGGATCAAACCACGAATTTATACATGACATTGACAATTTGATGACAGATTGCCATCTTGCAAACATGGCCGCTGTGACATATTATACGGCTAAATCAAAAGAGTCAGAGATGTCATAGCAACCATTTGAATGTGCACTTACTTCTCTACTTTGACGGGTTCTGCCGCCATTAAAATTTCCACAAATTTCATACAATCTTTTTTCTATACTAAGTTTCGCCAGACTGCGTATTTTGTAAGATCTAAAAATGTACCATGTTTTATGCAAATAAAGAAATTATCTATCTATCTACATATCTATCAATTTTAATCAATGCTAAATACCAAGATGTATGATCATGAGTCTTGGCCTCCACTAAAATGTTTCGGTGATTTAAGGATACCGAAATAATAATTTGAATTGGAGTCGCCTTTGATCACCTAGGTGATCATTTTCGCGGGTGACCAGAGGATACTCAAACTGTCGCCGATGGTCACCTGGGTGATATCACCCAGGTGATCAAAGTGGAATAGACCAACAATAAGAGTCTCCACATTGGGTCTGCCCTCGACGCAAAATGTCTTACTTATAAAGTTTCTGTTTACGTAAGGAATAAGCGGTATCTTATCCTTAGGGAAATACCCGCTAAATAGAGTAAACACATCTCAATTAATACCTAAGAGTGCTAAAGCAGTGCAATATGGGTTATCCTAAATCAGTAAGACGAATGGCTTGCACGCAGATGCAACGTGGTTTCACGTAATGCATGAGCTCGTAAATGCATTCAACAGAGAGGAACATGCAACTGTTGTTGTGTAACTGTAGATCAAGGAATCTGTAGTTTTGAATAAGTATTATTATTTTTATAATTTTAAATCATTTTGCCTGATTAATGGCGATATAAATGTTAATATTAGAAAAAATTCAACTTGTCCAGGTATCAGGTGGGACTTGAACCCGCGCCCCTCGGTGTCCGGACGAGAGCACGACAGATGTCATCGGATTGACAGAATTATGTTTCAAAGTTAGTGACTCGCCCGGACAGCAAGGGGCGCGGGTTCGAGTCTCGCCTAATACCTGGACAAGTTGAATTTTTTCTAATATATTAATATTTGTGTAAAAGTTTTATCACTAAGCTAGCGGGCGCCCGCGGTTTCACCCGCGTGGTTCCCGTTCCCGTGGGAATATCGAGATATCCTTTCTTACGACATAACATCTACCTGCATGCCGAATTTCAGCCTATCCGTCCAGTAGTTTGGGCTGTGCGTTGATAGCTATCTATGTCAGTCAGTCAGTCAGTCAGTCACCTTTGAGTTTTATATATTATATAGATTGAATATTTATATTGATGCAATATAATTATTTACAAACTTAAATCTTTATACTGTCTAGCAGTTTTTTTTTACCCTTTCCTTGTAGCAGAAGGGAGTAAAACAAAAAATAAAAGAAATGGATAATATGTATAGGTAGTGATAAATATTCAGACACAGGACAAACACAAAGGTTGATGTACTGACCTTATAACCTTAACGTTGGTCTAAATAAGTCGTCAAAAGCTAAGCCAGTGACAAAGAGTTCAGGGTTGGAAAAAGACACGCCGAGGTATGCCGCTCGTTAGCGAGGCGCTAATTAACCCTCGAACCAGTATAGCAGTTGAAAAACTTAATTTGTTTTCGCATGTATTTCAATGGAATAACGTTCAATTTAGTTTGACCGCTCGTGGCGCAGCTGTGACAGAGGTTTGTTAGCAATAACAAAAGTCAAGCTACCCACGCCATGGTCGGTTAATGGATGGGTGACCTTTTATTTAGTGGCATTTATTTCGAGCGTCTCTGTGCTTCGGAAGGCACGTTAAGCTGTTGGTCCCGGCTGATATTTACTATAATGTGTATATTAGTCGTCATGCCTTGTCAGAGGCCGTTTGGCGGCTTGTTAATATCTGACATTAAGGTTGGTCACTCGCCTTACTCAAAAAATTTGAGATCAAATCAAATACTATATATTATTATGTATAATATATGGATAATTCATGAAATCTAATATGGTATAAAAAAAATTAAACCGACTTCAAAAAAAAAAAGAAAAAAAAAACTACCTAAAAAACTGAAAAGCAAAAAATAATTTTAATAAGACATTCATCAAATGCGCTTATTGTCTAAGCCTATTAATTAAATTGTATTTTACGTGCTAGGTAGGTACCTACTAATCTGTTTGAAGTCGGTGCCAAGCCAAATAGTAGGTACCCAGATTACGTACCTACGTCCGCGGATTAATAAGTAACCCTTTATAATACATAATATTGTTATATATCATTTTTTATTACCTTTGGCTTGGCACCGACTTCAAACAGATTAGTAGGTACCTACCTAGCACGTAAAATACAATTTAATTAATAGGCTTAGACAATAAGCGCATTTGATGAATGTCTTATTAAAATTATTTTTTGCTTTTCAGTTTTTTAGGTAGTTTTTTTTTTCTTTTTTTTTTTGAAGTCGGTTTAATTTTTTTTAAAAAAAGTTTGTTTATTTTTCTATTTTTAGTGTGAATAACACGTAGGTAGTGAGTAAAACTCTTTCATAATAATGATAGCGAAAATACGAGTAGAATTGTATTATTTGATAATAAATAATAATATTAGGTATTCATTAAGTGTTCAGCACCATGGGTAGGAGGAGAATGCGTTTATGCACCATAACCGCAGGCTAGCTAGACCCGCGGCCGTGTGTGGGACTCGAGACCGAAGCGTCCGCTACCCACTACACTCCCCCGGTTTCTCCTTCACACCCGATTAGGACGAGCCGGTGCTAACCTTATTGGCTAGTGACCAGCCCATCCCCGGGTAATCATCAGCTTAGCTGCAAAAGTACATGAAATACAACTAACGTTCCACATATTCCTACAACACTGAAAGAATTATCCCCTAACTCCTAACCGTTAAGGAGTTGTACTTTCCATCATCACCTTAGCTGCAAAAGTACATGAAATACAACTAACGGTCCACATATTCCTACAATACTGAAAGAATTATCCCCTAACTCCTAACCGTTAAGGAGTTGTACCTTCCATCATCAGCTCATCAACATAAAATGATGTCTATCGGACGCAAAAACTTGAATGGCTTCAGAAAAAACAAGTAACGCGTAGGCGCAGCCTATAAAATTTGAGGTTTTCCCTTGATTTTTCCGGGATTCCATCATCAGATCCTGACATGGTGACAATGGGACCACCTCGGAACTATGCACTTTCAAGTAAAAAAAGAATTATTTAAATCGGTCCACAATTGACGGAGAAATCGACGGACATACATAAAAAAAAAAAAAAAAAAAAAAAAAAAAAAAATACATACAATCGAACATATAACCTCCTCCTTTTTTGAAGTCGGTTAAAAATGGCTAGTACTTTTTAGCTTGATCTCTTTCGATTATAATATAATTAGTAATGCGCAATTAAGTAAATGTTTTTTTTTTTCTATTTTTATAGTTTATTGTTTTGTTACAGGTACAGTCTTCGAAACTATCTACCCTGTTATGGAGTGTGTAAGGTAGATAGAATTAGGAATTTTAAGATTAATTAGCTAACCAGCCTTTTGCCCGCGGCTTCGCCACATGGGATGGAGGAATCTAATCCTACTATAATATTATAAATGCGAAAGTCTGGATGTTTATACCTACGGAAAACGTCTCATTCCCGTGGGAATAACAATTTTGAAACTACTGAACCGATTTAAATAATTCTTTCACTGTTGGAAAGCTACACTATCCCCGATAAACATAGGGTACTTTTGATCCCGGAAATGTGGGGGGTAAGGGGGGATATTTGAATAAAAGAGATTACGCGCGGGTGAAACCGCGGGCGGAAGGCTAGTACCTACTGTATAAGTGTAAGGAGTATTGTGCTTTGTTTGGTGAATGAAAGTGTCGGGAGGCCAAAACACCCGTTCACTCTTTCCTCTCCATCCTTTATCCCAGAGGTGCCATCCAAAGACTTAGGCAGACATTTTCAATTTTGAAACAAGATTTTTGTAATATTGCAAAAATTTCACCGGCAACCGATAAATTCGATACAATTTTTGATATATTAGATTCCAGAAGAATGCTACAGTGGATACCCGCGTGCTTTCGACAGCTACGGAGAGATTAATTACCCCTCCCCCCTCTGCCTTCACCCCCCACCATGCGGTCAACAGCGACCCCTGGCGGATGAAACATGGCTTTATGTCTTGGTGCACAGCTGGTGTATTTATTGTTTGGTCATAGAAAGCCGTCGATATTTCAAACATCAACATACAGATAATATAATATAGAAGTCATGGCAATCAGCGGTATTTCAGAACCGATATGATTTGAAAATTTTCAAGAAATAAGCGTCATAAAGTGCGGCAGTGCATTTTGTTATTCCTTCGGTATTGCAGATGTCTATGGGCAGCGGTAGTCACTTACCATCACGTGTCGCATGCTCGTCTGCCCGCTATTTCATAAAAAAATAATTTATCTTTGATTTGAATGATTAAATTCATTTGTATACGTGGGCTACAATAATTTTATTACGGAAATGTCCTCTAGAGAAATAATGGCTACCACAGCTCCCTGAAAATACGAATTAACCTCTGAATCCAATAAATCAAACCATTATTTCAAATCCAGCTTTAATCAAATTACATCAGTTTTTTAATGAAAAAAAAAATTATGAATCTCTTGCAAAGTTCGAAGCCGCGCAATTAAAATTAATGGCCTCATAGAGAAGCCAGGAAGTATTAATTTCATGGTAATTTTTCACGTCAAACCCGAATAATGGATGGAGTTTCTTTCGCTTTCGATATTTATGTATTTCGGGAAATTTAAACCTATACTTTATTTTTAGTGTTTGATCAGTTGGCAGACAGGCACGCAGCCCACCTGGTGGTAAGCGGTCACTGCGGCCTATTCTATTGAGGGACACGTCTCCAGGAAGCGTCGCTTAATGTGCTGCCATAATAAGCTCATCTAAATAATAAATAATAATAATAAATAATAATAAATATCCCAGGACAATATTCACACAGCGCCATCTAGCCCCAAACTAAGCATAGCTTGTACTATGGGTGCTAGACAATGGATAAACATTACTTAGATACTTTTTTTTTGTAAATACATACATATTATATAATTATGTCGAAGAAGAACAGCCACTTATAAATAAAAAAATAGGCAGAATCGCCAGCCATGAGTACGGCCACCGATTCTGCCATGATATCTACTCAATTATTTATCTATTAATTACTAGGGAGATATTTAAATTAAAGACTCACTTAGTTATTTGTTAAAAATAGAAAAGCTACTAATTATGCAAGCTAGTTTATTACGCCCTCGACTTATTAACTCTATAAGCTACGCAAAGCAACAGTTTAAGTTTATTAATTCAACTAAATAATTTACGCTACGCTAGGAAGTAAAAGAAATAGAAATGCAAAGGAAATCACTAGTTTTATTTAAAACAGACAGACAGAGTTTTTACTTACAATGTTTTCAACACCAGAATCACAAACAGAATGAGCTCCGTTCAATTTTTCCATCGCGTACCTCGCCATCTTTGCCGCCTATTTTAACTTTCTACAACCGCGGGCAGATGGCGCTGCACGCGTAGGATTTGCATTGATATTAAAATATTAACACAATTAAGCAACTATTACTTACATAGCTATTTGTAAATCAATTTCATATTTATTAAAGCGTGTTTTCAAATAACGCAAGCTAAATAACCGTACAATATTAACAAATAAACTTACTTGCATTGTAAATCACATGAGTCAAAACAGCTTATTCTTAAACACTTTTAATTCTAATCTTTACACAAATAATTTAATTAATGCTTATTTAAAAGTCTTATGATTTTAGAACAATAACTAGTAAATCAAAATGTTATTATTTAGAAGTTCAAATATCGTAATCTTTGACTCTAAATACAAAAGCAACTTGTTGTTCAGGACAATGTTTTTACATACATTTTAATTTCAAATCTTAATTCAATTAATTTATAACGTGTCTAAATATGACTTGTGATTTTATAATGGTATTCGTAATTAAAACTTTAATATAAGGCAAAGTATGAATAAGAAAGTTGCTATTTTGTTCCGAGCTACTCGCTTGTAAATCAAAACATTGAGTAATTAATAATTATACTTTGAATTATTACAAAATCAATTCTAAAAACATTAAAACAATTTATTGAGATTATAAAGAAAGATTTCGTATGTTAAATATTTCTTTTTAATTTAATAAATTACGACTAAAATCATCGTTGCGGCGACACGGCCATTCTGCAGTGCGATGCGTGCTCTGCATTGCTTCAATTTTATTTCCCAATCTGTAAAGTAATAATAAATGTTTTGAGGCTAGGTACTTCCACAGTACACCTATCCCTAATAGGAAATGACACAGTTTTGCATCATCAGAAAACATAGGTTTCATCAAGTATTAAAATAATATTTCAATGACTGTTCATTCCTCGTGACAACAGGGTTATATTCCAGTATGCCAATAGGTAATAAAATAACATGTCAATGACTGCTCACTCCTCGTGACAACAGATAGTTATAAAACGGTTATATTCCAATAGGTATTTGAATAACATTTCAATGACTGCTCACTCATCGTGACAACAGTTATAAGGCGGTTATATTTTAAGAAAGTGTGGATAGGGTTCGTTGTTGAACGGCTCCATACGCCAACAGTGATAAATGCAATATTTATTTGAATAACATTTCAATGACTGCTCACGAATCGTGACAACAGTTATAAGGCGGTTATATTTTAAGAATGTGTGGATAGGGTTCACTGTTGAACGGCTCCATACGCCAACAGTGATAAATGCAATATTGCTACTTTACGGCCCCCCATGTGCCGGTAGCTTTTTTTTTTTAATTTTTTTTTTTTTTTTTAATATTTTTTTTTTTTAATTTTTTTTTTTTTTTTTTTATTATTATGTTTTTTTATGTATTTTTTTTTTCTCTCGAGATTTTTTATCTCGGTAAATAGTACGAGCTCACGGGCTTTAAGCCAAGTGAGTCGCAGCTTCGACTGTTGTGGTTGTATCGTCCTGCAGGAACTTTCGTACGATATTATTATTATTATTATTTTCTTTTTTATGTTTTTTATCTCAGCAATTTATTATTATTATTATTATTATTTTTTTTTTATATTTTTTTATTTTTTTTTTAATTTTTTTTTTTTTTTACTGTCCCCCTGTCCACCACATTAGAAAGGTACTCTTGGTGCTGCAGTAACACCAATATATTATGAAGGACAACATGAAAGTTGCTCACCGTTAGGTATCAGTCTCGGTGGCCTCGTTGGTCACGGAAGCTTGTAGCGATGGCCCAGGTTGCTGTTCATCTGGGGGTGACACCTCGTTGATCACGGCAGCTTGTAGCGCTGGCCCAGGTTGCTGTTCGTCTGGGGGCGACACGGCCGCCGGCACTCCAACGCCCGGCTGCGGGGCACGCCGTAGCTGGTCGTGTGCGACCTTGCGAGGCCGCCCGTGGTGACCAACCACCTTTTTTACAAGGTAGCGGTCATTTTCAAGCACCCTGTGAACTTCGTAAGGCACACTGAATTTTAAATCAAGAGAAGTTTGGTTTCTTGGGTTGTTTTTAATCAGCACGAAGTCTCCTCGTTGAAAGTTACGAATATGTGCTCGACCTTTATCAAATCTCACTTTATCTCTGGACGATTGTTCCGCAATTCTCCGGTGGACATGCCGTTCTAATGCCTCCACGTCTATAGATGCGTTGTCAAAATTTACCAAATTTAATAACTCTGGCGGTACACAATTTTGTCGTCGAGTAAGGAGAGTAAGTGGGGCTACTTCGGTAGTGCGGTGCACAGTGCAATTAAGAGCAAGTTGAAGGCTTTCTAGTGCAGTATGCCAGTCTGTGCTTTCGTAATTTTTTATCATAATAAGGCCGTTTTTTAGAGTAGACATTACTCTTTCTACTTGGCCGTTTGCTCTACTCACTCCTGGCGATATAGCATGTATTTCAATCCCATACCTGTCGCAATAACTTTTGTAATCACCTAAAAATTCGCGACCGCCGTCAACTACGATTTGCCGTGGGGCACCAAAGAGATGGATCACCTGTTTTAAGGCAGAAAGGGTGCTATGCTGGCCTTTATTATTCGTGTGACGAAGAAGCACGTACTTGGTGAAGGCATCTATCGTGACTACGACGTATTCCTGTTCAGTAGGAGTCCCCAGTTTGCCCGTCACGTCCATGTGTATGACTTCAAATGGCACCGTCGGCTTGCTGATGGGATGAAGTTGTACTTGCGTAGCTCCAGACGTTTGTTTTGATGTTCGGCATATCACGCAATTATCGACAAAGTCTCTTACAATAGAGTTCATTTTGTCGAAGTGATAAGTTTCCCGTATTTTATGAAGAGTTTTTTCCCATCCTGGGTGTTTGAGAGAAACATGGAATGTATTTATAAGGCTCCATTGAAATGCTTTTGGCACGACAATCAGCTTTTTGGTGCCTAATATTGGATCTTCTCTTTCAAATTTAAGCATATTATCTTCTAGAAGGTAACCAGGCACGTGGTCGCCATTATATATGGAATCTATAATGGGCCTTAGTAAATCATCACGTCGTTGTTCTACGTTAAGCCATTCCAAATTAGTAGTCATTACGTTAACGGTTAGAGGATCCGGATTTCGACTTAAAAAGTCTGCGTGTTGCATCCGCTCGCCCTTCCTGTACTCTATATCGAATTCAAAATTTTGTAAATACGACCACCATCTATGTATTCGGGGCAACAGATCTTGTTTGTGTTTTGACGCTTTAAGCGCATTACAGTCTGTGATAACTTTAAATTTGCGGCCATATAGAAAGTGTCGAAAATGTTTAATGGCGCGGACGACGGCGAGGGTCTCCAGCTCGTAAGAGTGGTACCTGCTTTCTATATCGGTCGTACGCATGCTGAAATAAGCCACAACGTGCTGTCTGCCATTTATGATTTGTACAAGAATTGCTCCGAATCCTAGGCTGCTAGCGTCGGTAAACAATTCGATGGGCTGGCCTTCTTGGAATATTGTAAGTACAGGCGTAGAAGTAAGATGGTGAATTATTTTCTGCCGTGCCTGTTCATGAGTGTGAGTCCATTGCCATCGAGCACCCTGTTTAGTGAGTTCGTACAGAGGAGCCATAGATCGGGCGAAGTCGGGGATAAAGCGGCGAAAGTAACCCGCCAAGCCATTAAACTGGCGGACTTGTTTAACCGTACTAGGTACGGGTGCCTTTAATAAAGCTTCTATCTTTTTGGGGCTAGGGCGGACTTGACCATTCTCAACCACATTTCCTAGGTATTCTATAGATCGCTTGAAAAAGAGGCATTTGTCAATATTAATAGAAAATCCTGATTCTCGTAAAGCAATAAAAATCCTTTCTAAATTAGTGAGGCCAGAAGGAAAGTCACGGCTTTTGCTTATGACGTCATCAATGTACACCTGAGCTACGCTATCATTATGGTGATTATTGTCCGTATTGGCACTACCAGGGTTTAGAAGTGTCCCTAACGCTCGATTAATGCATCTTTGGTATACAGACGGAGCATTGCAGAGGCCAAAAGGCATAGTTAGATATTCATAGAGCCCGTCTGGGGTTACGAAGGCAGTTTTTTCAATCGAATCATCAGCTATAGGGATCTGATGGAACCCGGAGGCCATGTCAAGTGAGGTATAGTACTGACCGCCGGCCAATTGATCGATTTGGTCAGCGATAAGAGGCAAGGGGTAGTGATCCCTAATGGTATTAGCGTTTAATTCCCTGTAATCGATGCACATGCGATCATCGCCATTCTTTTTTTTAACTAAAATGACTGGGCTGGAGTAGGGAGATCTACTTTCGCGGACAATGTTATTTTCAATTAATTCTTTGACTATTTCTTTAACTTTTTCACGCTCTATTGGGCTTAACCTATAGGGCCGTCGTTCGACAAACTTATCTTTGTTTTTTAAACGAATTTCCAACATACCGGTATTAACACGAGAGTTTGCAAAACCGCGCGTAAATATGTCGATGTACTTATTTAGTAAAATCATTAGCTCATTAAATTGGGATTCATCGGACAGATCGTGATCTATACTTTCAAATAAAGGGCTATTCGACCGCATATGCATCACTCGGGGTTGGGCGCATAATACAGCGCTGCCTTGAGTCACAATAACGCACAGACCCGTTTCATCAAGAATGTTTGCCCCTATTAAAATGTCTGTCGTCATTTCGTAATCTGGCAGAATTTTGAACAAGATTTCTACATTAATACCGTCAATAAGGCAAACTGTCGTTAAACTACTCATGGAAATCACAGGAATTGGTCCAATCCCTCGCAAGTAACTGACGTTCTGATACCTACGACCCGGCAATTTATTGGCAATGGATTCGCGCATGACAGAACATTCGGCGCCACTATCAAACACTGCATTTACTTTTATACTACTAACGCTCAGGTGCATAGTATTTAAACCTGAACCGTTTTTATTGGATATAGAATTTATATTGGAAGTAATCTGTTTCTCGCGTCGATAACAAGTGTCATACGTATGACCAGGCTTTGAACAAAAAGAACAATGCTTATCACTTGACCTATTTAGAGTGGTTGAGGGTACTATTGAATTTTTTTCGTTGGTGGAGGTGTTTTGGTTTAAATTATTCCGATTACGGCAATTGTTAAAAGAATGGCCAGTCTTTTTACAATAATTACAATATGGGGAGTTTACTCGATTATCTATAGAATATTTGGCTCGTTTTGATGGTGGCTGGTGGGTACTACTTTGATGTGGCCGTTTAATACGGACGGAAGAAGCTACAGAGATCAATTCGGGCACCGAGGTAGCTCTGGCATTCATCAACTCAATCCTCAAGCGTTCGTCACCGACTGTTCCAATTACTGCTTCTACTGCATCACTACTGTCTAGTCTGTCTTTAGTCACACGTCTCCAAAGAATCCATGATTGCGTTAAAAATTCAGCAATATCCTTAGACATGTCATAAGAATGTTCCCTGAACTTAAGTACGTCACGAGAATAACGACTTTCGGGTTCAAAAGTAGTTACAATATTTTGACGTAACTCTTCCCAGGTCGAGGTTGTCACGAGCCAGTTATCAGCCCAAATTTTAGCACGACCTTTTAATAAGCTTGAAACCTTCATGCGGATATCATAGTCACTAAGCTGGTAAGTAGTTTTGGCCGTAGAAATATGCTCGCACCATTCTCTTACACCGACATTGCCGTCAGGATCGTATGCGGGCAAGAATACATCCGTGATCTTAACCTTATCACTATGTTGCTCGTTCAGTAACCGCTTACTCATAGATTGCATCATCATAATCATATTCGAGAAAAATTCAGGTGGTACGTTACCCGCTTGTTGTGGTAACGTAGTCAGTTGTTCAGGCGATGCTGGCTGTTCTGCTACTGATGCAGGGGTCTCGTTCGGCTGACTCGAGGCGGCTGCCTCGGGGTCAGGGTCACCCATTATTCGCGTTGCTTCAACGTGGCCGGATACAATCTGAAATGTTTAACAAGCGGACAGAAAAGGATCGCTGGTACCATCCCACTTCTGATGTCGAAGAAGAACAGCCACTTATAAATAAAAAAATAGGCAGAATCGCCAGCCATGAGTACGGCCACCGATTCTGCCATGATATCTACTCAATTATTTATCTATTAATTACTAGGGAGATATTTAAATTAAAGACTCACTTAGTTATTTGTTAAAAATAGAAAAGCTACTAATTATGCAAGCTAGTTTATTACGCCCTCGACTTATTAACTCTATAAGCTACGCAAAGCAACAGTTTAAGTTTATTAATTCAACTAAATAATTTACGCTACGCTAGGAAGTAAAAGAAATAGAAATGCAAAGGAAATCACTAGTTTTATTTAAAACAGACAGACAGAGTTTTTACTTACAATGTTTTCAACACCAGAATCACAAACAGAATGAGCTCCGTTCAATTTTTCCATCGCGTACCTCGCCATCTTTGCCGCCTATTTTAACTTTCTACAACCGCGGGCAGATGGCGCTGCACGCGTAGGATTTGCATTGATATTAAAATATTAACACAATTAAGCAACTATTACTTACATAGCTATTTGTAAATCAATTTCATATTTATTAAAGCGTGTTTTCAAATAACGCAAGCTAAATAACCGTACAATATTAACAAATAAACTTACTTGCATTGTAAATCACATGAGTCAAAACAGCTTATTCTTAAACACTTTTAATTCTAATCTTTACACAAATAATTTAATTAATGCTTATTTAAAAGTCTTATGATTTTAGAACAATAACTAGTAAATCAAAATGTTATTATTTAGAAGTTCAAATATCGTAATCTTTGACTCTAAATACAAAAGCAACTTGTTGTTCAGGACAATGTTTTTACATACATTTTAATTTCAAATCTTAATTCAATTAATTTATAACGTGTCTAAATATGACTTGTGATTTTATAATGGTATTCGTAATTAAAACTTTAATAAAAGGCAAAGTATGAATAAGAAAGTTGCTATTTTGTTCCGAGCTACTCGCTTGTAAATCAAAACATTGAGTAATTAATAATTATACTTTGAATTATTACAAAATCAATTCTAAAAACATTAAAACAATTTATTGAGATTATAAAGAAAGATTTCGTATGTTAAATATTTCTTTTTAATTTAATAAATTACGACTAAAATCATCGTTGCGGCGACATATATAAACACCCAGACCGATACAAACAAACATTTTCATGCACACAAATGTTTGTATCGTGCGGGGATCGAACCCGCGACCCTTGGTGTAATAGCCGACTTCTCGACCATTACACCAAGTGGCTCGTCAAAATCTGTTCTTTGAATTCAAGTGTACTAGCACCCACATTAGTATTGTTTTAGACAGTCTTTAGAGCATATATTTAATATCGTCTTTCTCCTTTCCCTATCAAAACCCCTCGACAGTCTAGTGGTTAAGTACCGAGCCGTAATCTCAAAGAGCTGTGTTCAATTCCTGATTCGGGCAAACTTTGTGTGAGATTACCCAAACACAACTCAGGTTTGTGTTCACACAACATATACTCAGCTAAGAGACCATTATTAAGATGTCAATTTCAAATAGTATCAACTACTTTTTACACAAACCAGCAATAAAAGGAATAGACATTATATTCTGACACTATATGTGGTTAGTCTTTCGATGAATGAATAGAAACTAGATATTAAAATGGGAGGTAAAATGAATTTCTAAATGAAAAATAGAAGCGTGTACCCTTTCACAAAGTCATGGGATCTCCGGTTGGCTGGGTTTTTTCAGTCCACTGACTCTCGTTTACATTTTATTTGCGGTTTACTGATGTAAGCACATGTCTGGTTGGATTAAGCTCTTATAATCAGCCTTTATAGGAAGATTAAGGTTGTTATTTAGTGTACAGCTGTTTTAATATCCGTGAGTTTTGGTCTTTTTTTCTATGTCTTTACCTACAGTTGGCAGACGGGCCAGAGACTAATTTGATAGTATAGTGTGGTAGATTTAGGGGATTGCTTCTACCATGTGTGCTAGCCTATTAAATAAACTTTAAAAATACGAACACATTGCATAGACTAAACAGACTGTCAGTGCAACATTGGTAAATAAAACTGCATAGAAAATATTTACCAAAATGTGCTACACAATAGATAATACTCATCTAATTTGACAATAATAAAATACATAAAAGACATAAGAAGTATAAAAACATTTAATAAACTGTATAATTCGTCAAACGTGTAATAACGAACGACCCAAATGGCCCAAAAATGGATAGTCAAAGTGATTGCAGGTTCGAATTGCAATCCCCGAAATCTCCTTGAAATAATCAAAGTACCGCCGTAAGCTGCACTCGATTGCAATCTGAAGTAATCTACTTCGTTTAATCCCCTCCAAATATTCGTTTGTTATATGTATCTGACAGTTTTGGGTTTCAGTAACTTTGAGTTTGGTTTGAACACTATCAACTTCACAGAGAGAGCTCTGTTGACTTAATACATAGGATGTTGAACATATGCGTATGTTTTTTATAGCAGCAGGCAGACGCGCAGCGTACCTGATTGTTATGCCTTAGTACGCCACCAGAAAGCGTAGCTCAATCTCTCCCATGCTACAGCATGTCTACAGGCCTACAGGCTCTAATAGTATATGTAAATGCGAAAGTAACTCTGCTGTCTCTCTGTCCGCTGCCAAAACGATTGAACGGATTGTAATGAAGTTTTGGCATTGGCTTTAAATAAAATTTGGGAGAGAAAGGCTCCGGATAACGCTTAGTTTACACCAAATAACAGAAATATAAATTTTTGGTTTGTCCTTCTTCCACACCACAGTGGAACAACGGATCGATATGTTTTTTTTTATACAACATCAGTTGGCAGACAGGCATCTTCGAGCCATTAATTTTAAGTGTACTGGCTCCCACATTAATATTGTCGTAACACAGCCAGAGCTGTTATGGCGGCAGATTTCACCTGTGGGTGGTAGCTAGCCAGTCGGATTTTGAAAAAGCCCTACCAAAAACCAGACCCAAGGCGGGAATCGAACCCACGACCTCTGGGTTTCTATACCCGAGCGGCTTAGCCACTGTTCCGCGGAGTCGGATTTTATGGGCTAAGGGATAATTTAAGAGCTGAAAAGAAACATGAGCTAATTTTTATCCCGGAAAAGTATCACATGCCTGCGGGATAATCTCTGTGTGTCGTATAATCTGCGGGCGAAGCCGCGGGCGGAAAGCTAAGTATGATTATAAAGAACGTTGGTATTCAGCCCCACAGCAGTTGAGTTATTAACTTTTTGTTCAAAATCAAATACAATAAAGTATTCAAAGCGGAAGATATTTAATCTTGGAAAGGGTTTTGTTAACAAAGTATTCTTGTAATTAGCATATTATTCCGCGGACTCCCGTCTTATCGCGAGTTTGGAATTTGTTCAAACTTTGTTTGATAAATATAAAGGGTTGATTGTTTTCAATACTTGTTTTTATGTTCTTGGTTATACTTTTTGAGAGGTTTTATTGGTCTACCTTATGTATTTGTTTAGTGTTCTAATATTCCTCGATGGTCTGTTAGTTTAACTGAGCAGCGGTCTCGGAAACCTCGCTCAATTTTCTCTTTTTTTATGTCAGAGACGGCAAACGAGCCAGCGGGTCGCATGCAATCACTGCCACCCATGGACATCTGCAACACCAGAGGAATCGCTCATGCGTTGCCGGCCTATGGGGGTATGAGGGATGTGGGGCTCCGAAACTCTCATAAACCAGACGAAACACAAATAGTAGTCACTATTATTTCATGCTGGTGTATGTAATGTAAAGCAGCGTGGCTCTACCACTACAAAACTTTTCTCTTAAGAAACGTACATATACCAACGTAATGTACACATTACTTGTATAGTTTTAAAGTGAAAGATAAAAGTAAGCCTTTAAAGATTAAAAGTACAAAATGATATTGTCCACTAAAAATATCACACAATCGTGACATAAAGAATAAAAAAAATAACCTCCCATTTATCAAACCATAATCTTGCCGTGACTCTTAGAAATGTGATGAGCTAATAAAGAGAGAACCAAAATAAAGAGACCTCGCGGGACCGAGAAGTGGAGATACTCATCCCGGGACAATTCAGTGACGTCACCGCCCGGCGTGACGTCATCTGTGACGTAATTAAGGGGTGAGGTGGCCATGGGTTAAGAATTTCTGGTAATTAGTCAGTCAGTCAGCAGCCTAATAAGCAGTTAAATAACATATGGTATTATGTACAAACTAGTCTCCCTTTTCTCGGAATGCACATAAAGCCGTTGATTTTTGAAGACTAGCCGTTTAGTGTAATGGTCGAGAAGTCGGCTATTACACCAGAGGTCGCGGGTTCTATCCCCGCACGGTATAAACTTTGTTTGTATGAACAGTCTGTTTGTATCGGTCTGGGTGTTTCTATGTATAATATTGTATATATTTATAAAAAAGAAGTATATACATATGTAAGTAATTTTTATCCGTTGTCTGGTACCCAAAAGTAAAATATTAGTTCGATTTTTAATCACGATTTTTCTGTAATCAAAAAAAGGAAAGTTCTGCCTTCTTAAAGAATCATTGCTACCTTGTGTCATTTACAAAGGTACCCTCATTTGTACAAACAAGCAGATGGCTTTATCTGATTGCTGGTTTTTGTACTTTTTGTATCTTTTGTACAATTCTAGCCAACGTTTACGGCGTTTTAAGATTATATTTGGTAATGGTTGAGAGGCACGCATCCCTGATTGTAAGCAGACAATGGGACTTATTTTCTCTCTCTCTCTCTTCTTCAGCGCATTTTCGCCCACCGTAGAGCATACGCCTCTCCAGACTTTCTCCAGATAGCCCGGTTATAGGTTTCCCTTTGCCACAAGGGGCCTCCGGCCTCCACTAAATCATCGGACCAGCGCGCTGGTGGTCTGCCGACTGGTCTTTTGGAGCGAGGTATCCAACAGAGAACGCGTTTGCTCCATCTGTCTTCTTGCTGGCGCCACATATGTCCAGCCCACGCCCACTTCAGCTTTGCAATGCGATAGCCGACGTCTACCACTTTTGTTCGCTGGCGGATGGCTTCGTTACGGACTCTGTCGCGCAGGGACAGCCCGAGCATCGCGCGTTCCATGTTGCGCTGGGTGACTTTAAGTTTGTTGATCAAACTCGCAGTCAGGGGCCAAGTCTCGCAAGCGTACGTTAAGCGGACTTATTTTATAGAAAAGAATTTCAATTGCCTGACTTGCGCATTTGGACGTGATCTTAATCAGTGTGCCAAAGGTCGTGGGTTTGAATCTTATGCACGGGACATAATTTTACATATTTGTAAATAAAAGTAAGATAAGATATTATTTTTTAATCCTTCTAGCCCCGGAAAAAATTGTGTCTACAATAGAAAATCTATTGTTAAGCGGCACGCGAGTGCCGGTTCGGCTTTGAGTGGTTAAAAGCGGTTTTGCAATACCATAGCCACTGCGATCATTGCTTATAATACTAAAATACACATAACAATTGACACACAAATTCTTAGTCTGCTAAAAATACGAGTACAATATATGAGACAAAAAATAATTTGAAAAATAATTTCTGTTGATTAAAATTTAACCAAAGCCGCGCGAAAAGCTACTTCAAAAAAATCGCTAAGAACTTCATTATTCACATTTCAGCCGACAGACGTCCAACGCAGGACATAGATCTCTACTAAGGATGTCCGAATCGGTCCTGCGCCACCTGCGTCCAGTAGATATCCAAATCTTTATGAGGTCATCGGTCCATCTTGTAGGAGGCCCTACCACGGCTGCGTCTAAGACCTCTCTTGAAAATCATCATTATCATCATCATCAGCCTGTAACAGTCCACTGCTGGACATAGGCCTCTCCAAATGCTCGCCACGCTGATCGATCCTCGGCCACTCGCATCCAGCTCCTGTCAGCCATCTTGCGCAGATCATCGCTCCATCTGGCCTGAGGGTGTCTTTTTTTTCGGAGGAGAATGCGTTTATGCACCATGACCGCAAGCTAGCTAGACCAGCGGCCGTGCGTGGGACTCGAGACTGAAGCGTCCACTACCCACTAAACTCCCCCGGTTCCCTTTACACCCGATTGGGACGAGCCGGTGCCAGCCTTGTGGCTATTGACCAGTTTAGCCTGAGGGCGTCCTACACTACGTTTACTGAGTCGCGGTCTCCACTCTAGAACACGTCTATATTCTTAAAAATAATAACCCCGAATGCTAGCATAATAATAGTTATATTAGCAGTAATAGATATAGTAAAACTTCACAAAGAGCCTCTTAAATCCGACTTGCTACGACGACAAATTGGTCACGTAATCGTCAAAGCTACGGACGTCGTAGCACTGCTACGCCGTAGCATTTCGTAGCAGCCACATTGCTACTGAATACAATTCAATTTGAAGACCCGTTTGATGTAATAGTTCGGGAGTCGACTACTAAACTATTACAACTACATAATACTAATTTTTTTCGAATTATTGTTGTTATGTGTTAGAATGTGAGTGTGAGTGGTCCTGTAGTTGACTGAAAAATAAATTAATAAAATAAACTATGGATTGCGGGTTTGAGCCCTGTATAGTAACAATAGTTTTTAATGGTAGGAATAACAAAAAAAAAGTATTAAAAAATTTAGAGTTGGTTGCATTCCCTTTAATAAGTTTTATTATAAATATTTTATAACAAAAACAAATAACCAAATCTTGGTATTAAAACAATTGCCAGCCTAATTTCTTGCCAATGTATGTCTGTAATTGAATTAATAACAAATCATAGTTATACAAGGTGTGTTTAGTTAAGATCTAGATGGCGCTGTATAAAAAAAAACTTATAATATTTTTATTTATATTCAGCCCTATTTGAAATTCCATAGTTGTATAATATTTATTCATGCAACTAAAGTAATAATTAGCACCCTGTGCATCGTCAACCCAATATTAAATAAAAAATCCGACACAAAATCTAAAACTTTACAATAAATTCCAATCAACCCTCCATCGCCGGGGCGTTTTGTACCCGGTCGAGTTTAACAATGTTACAGTCTTACACAATCCAATTTTGACCCCTCCCCGATCCAATCGTGAGACGATCGCCTGCAATCACGTCCAGAAATGAACCAGGGACCGCGGGATTGAAATATTTGATGCCCTCCGGTCGGTTTGACCCTCAGCAGTAGTGAGAGGTTGACGGTTTTAATTTAAGTTAATTTTATTTTTGAAGAAAGCAAGTTAACTCTGGACGTTCACTGCAAAGAAATTCTAAGTAGAAATAATCTATGCAATGTAGTCTACCTGCCTTCTATTTAGCCCCGATATCGACGGAAATTCTTTACATCCTACTAATATTATAATATAAATGCGAAAGTCTGGATGTTTGGATGTTTGTTTGTTATTCAATCACGCCTAAACGGCTAAACGGATTTAGAAGAAATTTGGCACACGTATAGTATATAACCCGGATTAGGACATAGGCTATAATATTCCTACGGGAAACGTCTTATTCCCACGGGAATAACAATTTTAAAACTACTGCACAGAATTGAATAATTCTTTCACTGTTGGAAAGCTACACTATCCCCGGTGATCATAGGGTACTTTTGATCCCGGAAATGTGGGGGAAGGGGGGAAAATTTGAAAAAAGATATTAGGCGCGGGTGAAACCGCGGGCTGAAGACTAGTACCTAGATCACATAAAAATGATAACATTTTCAGATTAAACTTCGTCATTACGTTAAGTAATTGGCATTGCGCAACGCCTTGCCCCGCTTTCGACTCGGGAATTGAACCTTTTCTTACTCATACGTCGATCTCCTGTGAGAGACCCGTAACCTGCTTCCCTAGTCGAGCCGGTACATTTTAACTGACAAAAATTATTTGCAGCATGGCTCTACATCACTTAAATATGTTTATAGCCGTAATTTGGCAAGGAATACTTTTTTCTGCGTCTGTTAATAATCGTAACAAAACAAGTCAAACAGCCATCGTATATACTCTTATATCGCTTCGTCAGAGTGTCATATAAATCGCTAAAATCGTAAAAAAGCGCTGCCACGACCAACTGTATCTATGGCTGTTGACGTTTGTGCTCGCTTGAAACGTTTAACATATTTATGTTTTCAGTTTGTAAATACAAGTGTAAGTATTTTAAAACAAATTAGGTAGTCGTTTTTTTATATCCCAATGCGGAGCAAAGGTTTGCATCATTAAATCAAGTTATCGTCACAATAATGGCTTAATCACTACTTTTGCAAATACACTCTCTATTCCCCTACAGAAAATACTATGAGTCCGTAGTCTGGGAGTTGACGGTGTAAACAACCATTACTATTAACCATTGGTTCTATGCCTGATCTCTCTTACGTTGTATCAGACTACTTTTCCATCGTTTTACGAGAGTTACAGAATAGGGAGTGCAACTGTGCACTTTCGCACTCACTGCAGCACTATTATAATATGTTTTGCAGTTGCGTTTATAGTAAAGATTGGCTGCCATAGCCGAAAACTTGGTTGGGAGGCCTGTCTTATGGGTTTTTTTTTTTAATTTTTGTAAGAATTCGCCAAAATTTTGGTTGGTTGATGTGTTTGCGCTTATTCATGATGGTAACAAAACAAGTCAAACAACCATCGCTGCATCGTATATAATCATAAAACGATCCTTCAGAGTGTCGCTGTATACATGACTCGTAAATAAGCGACGCCACGACCAACTGTATGGCTGTTGACGTTTTGTTTTACGATACGGAGGTTTTGTGCTCGTTTGAAACACTTAGTATATGTTTTCAGTTTGTAAATTCACACGCAAAGGCAACCAATAATACTCGTATGTACAAACCACGATGACTTGATTTCATTGATGATTCGATCATTGTAATCAAGTAATCGTCACAATTGTTGAGTTTGTGAGTGCTTACCCAAAGCCAAGGTTGTTGCAAAATGAGAATTGGTGATCACAAACCGGAGCTGTGTTAGAAATATCTGAAAAAATTACCCAGCCTGGGTATTGAACCCAAGACTCCCAAGTTCAAGGCTCGGTACTTAAGCCACTAGACCATTATCACCATTAAAGGACACTAGAACTGTTAAATCGATATCTATACTAATATTATTAAGAGAAAAGATTTGATTGTTTGTTTGTTTGTATTGAATAGGCTCTAAAACTACTGAACCGATTTGAATAATTCTTTAACTGTTGAAAAGCTACACTATACCCGGTAAACATAGGGTACTTTTGATCCCGGAAATGTGGGGGGAAAGGAAAATATTTAAAAAAATAAATCACGCGCGGGTGAAACCGCGGGCGGAAGGCTAGTCTTATACATAATATTATAATGTAATTAGATGCATTTAACCACTTTATTGGAACAGAGGCTAAGCCGCTCTCTATAAATTACCGTCCTGATTTGGATTTTAATAATAATGAAGCGGCATGCATCTGTCCCATCCTGATAATGGAACCTCTGGCCCTAGGCGGATAAAATGCAGCTGTAACGAGATAAAAAAAACAAAACAGCCATAAACGTCGAAATAATGCTATTATTTTGAATGTCGCATAAAAAAGAACTGCTTTTACCGGTCGTTTGACAGAGGAAAATATCGACTTCGTTTTTGTCACCTATTTCACGTAGGCGTTGAATATATTGGAGAGTCTTCTGTAAAATTTGAGCCTTAATAACAAGCGACAAAACTCAATTTAGTTTGACACTGACTAAATAGGAGCACAGTGAAATTAGTTTCAGTACGGCAATGGAGTTTTAAAGACAGATTTATTATTTGAAATATGCTCAAAGACTGCTGCGCTGTTCCGAAAAAATGCAGTGGAATAAGAGAAACTCCACCTTTTTTTTTAAAAAAAAGGGTTAAACCATAAAATAAATAATTTTATATTTCGCCACTAACATTTATCACCATGCATTTCTAACTATGCCTTAATAGACCTACTGAATTTAATTATATTATTTGTTTTAGCGTTATTTCTGCAATGTTACAGAAATCACAATAATCGTAAAAATAGCACAACATTTAAAAATAAACTAAATCTTTGTCCAACGATTAAATTATTTTAAAGCATTTGGTATTTCACCAAAAAAAATCTAACTTGTCCAGTTCTCAGGCGGGAATCGAACCCTTTTTGTTTCACTGTATGCATACCCAGTGCGCCCCGGATATGCGTGGTTGATAACCGGCCGGTTGATCCGGACGGGCGGATAAGGCGCCGCTCGTAAATCCCCGCCTTTGTGAACTAACCCGGCTAGTTCTGGATGTTATCGCGTTGGAAAAATGTCGCTTTGCACTTTTATTTCGGGAGCATTGTTTCCAGAATTAAAATTGCTGTGTTATATTTTTTCGTAAAATATTGCTTTTAGTTTTATGGTAGTTTTTAGTTTTTGTTGGTTTGTTCAGGTCGGACATCGTGTAGGTAAGTGGGGATCTATTTAAAAGCTTTGTTAAACTGTGCGTTTCCTTTTTTATTGCTAGGCTCAGAGATGAACAGAAAACGTTGTTGACACCACTGTCAGGCGAAGAGGAGCCCAAGGGTTTAGTGGAAAAACTTCGCCTTTTTTAGGGTAGGGGAATTCTACACATCACCTTTCATCGAACGACGAAGGGTGATATCGTAACGTGTTCCCTGGGATAAAAAAGGATGGCTTTTAATCTGCAAATAGACCCATGTCGAAAAATTTAATTTACATATTATCATTATTTATGTTACCGGAAATGTATGAAATCCAGGAATTGTGTACATTTCCTAGGATATAAGCTTTCGTGGTTATTTTTTTAACACCTCTTCTATTTCTGGGCGATTTTAGGAACTACATACAATTCCTAGGAATTGTGTACAATGACGGATTCCATACATTTCCGATAACATAGAACATTTTACAAAAACACTGCTGAAAGTAATTCATTCCAAAGCTTGGTTGTGCGCGGTTAAAAATTGTAGACAACCAAATATCGAGGTGATATATTTACCTAAATCCCTTCAAAAACTTTCTACTAAATCCAAAACCAATCAAACGTTTTCCAACACATGAGATAAACGGCAGGTGAAACCTGTCACGTGAATCCCGCGTCATTATCCCGCGTGAGGGAGGTCGCGCCAACACAATCAGCGAGATTGGGGATCGAAGGGATGTGTCCGATAGTTTTACTGTTACTTCGATGTGTTACAAATTGGATGTTATTTTTCTTCAACCGTGAGACTTTTTGTGTCAGCTTGTTTGTAGGGTTACGCGGCGTTAAAGGAAAGAAGGAACTTTACCTTTTTTTAATAATAAATAAATGAAAGATATATGGAATGTGATATATGAATGTAAATTGATTTTTAAAATAATAATTTAGCTTTTAGTTTAGACGATTGATAATGATAAGTGCTTTTATGATGCCTAAATTAATGACATTTTTGATTTTGATAAATCATTTCAACAAAAAGTATGGCCCTTTACTGAAATTTAAACTTATAGGGAATTTTCCGTTAAACTAGGTTCGTTAAATATGTCTAGAAGTCTTAAATAACAGCACAGGAAATAAACTAAATAACCAAAAAATTTATTCACAAAGTAAGGAACCTTGGAAAATACCGATCAAGTGTGAGTCTAACTCATGGGGAGTTAGACTCACACTTGATCGGTATTTTTTATTAATGGCTTCCCATTATTTTCCGAGCGTCGGATCTAATATCGGGGCACGCATGGACCGTCCAAGGGTGCCACGTATGATTATTACAAAAGTGCGAGTGAACAAGGCTTGCCGCCTCCATGGAATAGTAGTTAAGCTGTTTGGTTCTAAAACCTCGGAGGTTCGATTCTCGCCTTGAATATAAGTTAGTGGGAATGTTTTCCCTGAATTCATCCCAAAACTTTTAGTCACGAAATTGAATAACTTTAAAGATTATAAGGTTTATTATTACATAGCACAAAAGCGGTTATTTGGGGCAAAAAGTCACTTTCCCAAAAAAATACCGTAAATATACGCTAGTTTTGTTATCAATAACATTTTATTTACGAATCCATCATACTTGTGGACCAGTTGTCAAATATTTTATACACTAAGATGGATGATAAGAAAATATTGTTTGAACTTTTCAACGTCTCACATATACAAATAATTTTAGTAAGTGAAAATCAAGTTGTTGGATTTTTAGCTTTGATAAGGTAAATAGGAATGTTGACTTAATATTTTTTAGTATTTTAACGAAATTAAATTAAATTTTAATTTCAAATCGTTAAGTTAAGTAGGTAGAGCATATGTTCCACTCAAATGTGCTCGTCTGGGGAACCTAGAACAAATCAACTCATACTACTTATCAAGTATGTTGGTGAAAGTAAACGCGATACTTATATTAATTGACGTTTTGTTTTCTTTTCAGGTAATTTTCTACAAAAGCAGTGGGCCAATTTTCATCAGGTAGCTAAAGAAAACTTGATGGCTACTTTGGTATTACGTTAGTACAGAAGGCCAATACATCTAGAGCTCACGGGTTCGATTCTCGAACGGTACAAACGTTTGTGTGCATAAACATGTATTATACATTTACATGTTTTATCTTTTTATGTATTATGTATGTATGTACAAAAGAAAGTATGCATATAAATAACTAGCGGCCGCTTCAGTGTTTCACCAACGCGGAAATTCTCCCCACATTTCCGGGATAAATATTACCCTATGAAATAATTTTTCCTAGAACCTATTCAATACAAACAAACAAACGAATCTTTCCTCTTTATAATATTAGTAAGTATAGATTTCTGACACAAATAGTTCAAGCTACAGGTCGGTTAACTAAAGCTGGCGCATTCACGGTACTCACACCAGTATAATTTGAAAAAAGAACACTATTTTTGTAAACAGTAGCAAAACCAAAACAATATCTGTCACCCTTGCACTCATAAACTTGACCACGCACGAGAGGGACAGAGAGACTTTTCATGATATGCATTCAGTGCGACGTCACGCCACGGGCTTATTCACAGACACAACGTGTGAATGTGTTGAACGGGCCAGCTTTAGTTAACCGACCTGTATGGGATGAAGCCGGTGGTAATGTCACTCTGTAATTGATGATTCATAAATACTTGATACAAGTTTACATGAATAAAGAATATTTTGATTTTGATTTTGATTTTGTACTTATGCTTAGTCTGGCACAGGACAGCGCTGTTTAAATATTGTCCAGTAATATTTATTTATTTATGTGCCACATATCCTGTTTCATGGTTCAAACACACCCTGCATCAATCGTCACAAACCACTCAGAAATAGATGACATACTCGTAAATTCTCCATCTAACCCGTAAAATCGACTTGCATAATGAGTAGGCATCGAATCAAAATGACACGAATACGTGAGTGAGTGAGTGGGTGAGCGGAGGGTTATGCAAATGAGCCGATAAAGCGATCATTTGCATGCGGAAACAGCGCTTTCGTGTCGACGAATGACACCGGGTCAAAAGCTACGCTGATTCCATACAATATGAGGTAGAACGAAATTCTGCAAGTACTTAAATTTTAAGTAGCTATTTGTGCCCATCTGTTTGGATCCATGCGGCAGACGTGGCCAGCCCAGTTTCACTTTAACACTGACTGGGTTCCACGTGACGGACACCAAAGACGTGGCAAGATAGCGGAATGGCTTAAACGCCTTTATGCCCAACTGGCAGCAACTGGCACAAAGTAGGGAGTCGTGGAGGACAGAAGGGGAGGCTTTGCTCAACAGTAGGATCAAATTGGCTAAAAAATTCTAAACTTTGAGACAAACGTCGGTTAATATGAGTGAGGCTATATTTCTAATATTATTATTTTTTGACGAGCCATTTGGTGTAATGGTCGAGAAGTCGGCTATTACACCAGAGGTCGCGGGTTCGATCCCCGCACGGTACAAACATTTTGTGTTTATGAACATGTCTGTTTGTATCGTTCTGGGTGTTTCTATGTATAATATGTATGTATTTACGAAAAAAAAAAGTATATAAGTAATGTTTATCCGTTGTCTAGCACCCATAGCACAAGCTAATGCTTAGTTTGGGGCTAGATGGCGCTGTGTGAATAATGTCCAGAGATATTTATTTATTTATTTATTCTAATCTCGGCGCGCAGCTATGAACTTTTCGTGTGCGTATTATGACTAGGTTGGCGACGGAAAACCAGCTAAAATGACTTTTGGTAGGGCAATATAAGGCGAGCAATCCGTCTGGGATCAGAAGGTGTCTCCTAAAGGCAAGCGTCCACAGACCCGCATCGCACGCATCGGACGGATCGCATCAAACGAATTAATAACTATCACGGTGCTGATCAGTGAACACTGTTGTATGAGTTTTTATACAAGGCAAACTAAAATCCGTTACGTGCGATGCGTCCGATGCGGGCCTGTGGACGCTTACCTTAATTGGGCGGATGCCATAAGGCTAGCAGATGGAGTTTAGAAGGCGGAGCAGCGCCCCACCACCACCAGATTTACACGCATCCTTTTAAAATTAAATTGAAAAAGTCTGGTCTAGTATTTTAGGTACAAGGCCATAATCACGGGGTCCAGGTTTTAATTTTCCGGGTCGGGAAAAAAATTGTTAATAATTTTTCTAACACACCTCGGGTATGTGATTATTAACACGCATTTGGCAAGCGTGGTGATGGTGACCCTGCCACCATCATTGTGATGATAACTTTATTTCAATAAACCCTTTACCTGCAGTAGGATATTCAATAGGCTGATACCTTCCTTCACCATAGAAGGCAAAGTGCGGGAAAATGCAAATATTTATATTATGCAGGATCGATGACAAGCCGCGACATTTGCATGCGAAATATTGCACTTTGCGTGACTGATAAACCTGGCACGGTATAAGCTGGCATGGGATATGATAATTCAATAGTGTTCATACGGAAATGATATATTTCGATTTTCTACCCCATTTGTGGATGCTTTGAAACTATCGCAAATTGAAGTAACCTTATGCATGGTAGGTGGTTGAATGAAAATAGATTGTAGCTATCTCATTCTGTTGTGTTTTATCTCATTTTCGCTAAAGTACTAAAACTAAAAGCTGTAGTAGCCAATTTCAAACAGTGTTTGTGATCGTGAGTATGATAGTTCGAATCTTAGCGGCTATGGACTATTGTTTTTGCATATTTACTAACTCAGTGGTGCCCGAAAACATCGTGAGGAAACTTTCACATGGAATCGAATGGCTATAGTCATGATCCAATTGGTTTACCTAGTTCCCCTGTTAAAAGTATATCAATGAAAGTAAGCAGTCGCTCCAATGTAATAACTAGAATTGCCAAATACTGGATCATGGTACAAGCATACTCTGGCTTTAATAGGACAAAATAGTATAGTAATTACTTAACAGATTTTTTTAAACAGACGTCCTTTTTTAAAGATTCGCAAGACGTATCATATTGTAGGCATAAAACGCTCGGAATAGAAGCTCTTTACTACGAAACAACATTGTATTAAAAAGGTTCTTACTAAGTGCAATACTGTGGTTCCAAACTACCCAGCTAACTGCAACATTGACTCCTCCCGGGACACTAACAATTCACTTCCCGTTCGTCCCACTGAACTTGCTGGTGGGACGAACGGGAAGTGAAAATAAGAATTCCCGTTCGTCCCACTGGTGGGACAAACTTGGTGGGACAATCGGAAATGAACCCTACAATCAGGATCATAAATCTGTCGCATTCGATATCGCCGCGACGTAATTGCTTGTCGGTAACGCGACACGTGACAACACACTGCTTTGTTGTTGTTGTTGAAGCTAGTTGTTTAAGATTTACGACATATTTTGTGCAGTAGTTGAGAAGTTGATAAACCAAATTTTGTCAGGTTATACTTTTACGCTTACACCAATGAACTGATGAAATTAGATAGACATAGTGTAGACTTTATCCCGGGACAATGCCCAGGTTTCAAAGGAAAACAGAAATGAAAACTTTTTTGCTTGTCCTTATTTTACGTCTCTATGGAGCAACCAAATCGACTTGTTTTTTTTTGTTATGAAGATAGTTCAGGACTTAAATGGTGGCATGGGCTACTTTTTGTACTGGAAAAATATCACATTCCTCTAGGAGATCGTCGAATCCACACAGCCTAAGCCATGGGGGTAGGCTATTCAGTATCAGAATCAGAATATTTTATTGACTGTGTAACAAGTTCAACTGTGTCATATCATGTTTATTTAATTTGATTTGAGTTTTCAGACAGATTAACCTTATCTGTCAAATTTTCACAATAGGCTTCTATTACAATGTAGACTTTTAGACAAACCAGAGGCCCTAGTCAAGCGCCACTTATGACGTTCGTTATCGCTGAATTTATGATAGCGAATGTCAAAACCCGTACTTTCGATATCGATTGACCACGTGACTTTTCTAAGGCTCCTGTCAAATCCATACAATTTGAAGTTAGCGAATTTCGTTATCGCTGTCAAAATTTTACTTTGTCTAGGCCACCCAGGGTACCTTGATGGGGCGCTCACTGTACAACAATACTACTTGACACATCACAGCAATATATTCCACCTCTAGCACGTAACGTTATGTTTGACAAGGCAATTAATATTCAATGCATTAATTATCGTATTACACGACCCGCTGTACATTTCAATCACAGATGGGGTCCTTTATACCGGTGTTTGTGAACAATAAGTACATATATTTCCCATGGACGAGGGGTTTTCGGTCGATTCGACCCAGGATTTATTGTAGAAAATGGGCTATGTGGTGCTTTAGCAGCCTAATCGTACCCTCATTGAATAAAATACCATCTCATAGTATTTCATGAAAGCTTAAAAACATAATAATATGATGCATTTGTTACAAAGGGAATAAGATTATAACAACAACACTAATGTTTCACGTTTATTGTACCTAATTATGAAAAGTACCAAAAACGGCTATTATTGACAATTTTGGTTACATAACATTATTAGTCCCGTTCACTTACTATAAAGCACTTATGATTATATCCTCACATGTTTAACGTTTTAGTCATTTCCTGATCACGAATAACGCAAATATTAAGATAGGCACATAATATTAAATTATTATCTCTTGAATATCAATGTTTCTGTCTTCTTTTTGTAAAGCAAACAAAAGAGACCGGATCAGTTTTGTCTATCATAAATTAAATATTAATACATAGAAAACATTTACATTATTTGCCGAAATGCGATTCTTTCACTAACTCATTTCCGGCTGTAACCTGTATGTGTAACTTAGTAAATAAATAAATAAATAACAGAGGTAAAAGCAGACATTATGTAATGTGTTTCATTAAATTTAATCAGTATGAACTAGTTTAGATTCCAATCATTTGAAGCGCATCATTGAAAGAGCTTCAGTGCAATTAGGGCTTTGAATCGTCAAAGAGAAAATGCAATGCACACTTTCAATATTGAAACATAATTATTAAATGCTGGTTAAGTAAAGTTAGTTGGTTGTTAAATATAAAAGTTTGCTTAGTATTTAAAGAGCTTTATGTTATATCTACGAGGTTTAAAATGCCACTTCTGTTGTACGAAGTGAATGTTATATAAGTATTATATGTGCAAAAATAGATTTATGTGGAAGAAGTTACGCCTGAATTTTTTAGTACAAAAGTACTTAGCTTAGTTTTAGTAGTGGTAGAGCCATGCTGTTTTACAGTACGAATAAGCGGGCTCGTCCGGGAAAGTAGCACCCTCACACATAACACCAGCGTGAAATAATAGTGACTGCCATTGTGTTTCATCTGGTTTGTCAGAGTGCCGAGGGCCACACCCCCCATAACCACATAGGCCGGTAACACATCAGCGATCCCTCTGGTGTTGCAGATGTCCATGGGCGGCGGTTATTGCTTACCATCAGGCGAACCGCTGCACATAGGTAGATTTGACCGATTTAGGCGGCCAAAATTATTTTAGCGTCTAATTTTTTTTAAATTGGTGTTTATAATAAAAATGCGTCGAATTTTATTAAAAATAATTATTATTTTCAAAAAAAACAAAAAAGAAAAAAAAAGAGAAAAACAAAAAAAATTTAACTTAAAAAAATAACACAATGATTTTACTACAATAATAATTATATAAATAACATTATATGGTCATTTCACAAAAAAAATTAACTGAAACTGACAAATACCTAATTATTAGTACTCAATAAGATAATTTTCTAAATAATTACATTTGACATTTATATTTGGTAAATTCTGTCTTATCATCTTCTGAAATAAATATTTGCGAGTCACTACTGTAACACCAGAGGCATTGGCAGACTCTGTAACAAAAAGAAAAGGAATTACTAATAAGAAATATTAATTAAATAAACGGTTTTTAGAGTTTTTACCCTGACAACTTCGATTTACTCTTATTTAGCGATAGGCGCTATTAGGCAGAAACTGTTATTGTTATTTTAATTTTGAATATATGCCAAAATTATTGTCATATAAAGAATACCGGGGAAGACCGGGGAAGTATTTCAAAATGTCTTTTGAAGAATAAAATTTACAAAAAATTGCTAAGAAAAAAGGTGTTACGTTGAAATGCTTGTTAGATACAGTAAACTGACTAAATTTTTCATATTTTTTTAATTAATCAATAGATTCTTACCTGAATTATAGGAATCCATTGCATTCACTACACAAAAGTATGCCGAATTTTTTTTGTTGCAATTTATAACACCACTTAAACTGAAGGCACCGAGAACCGATACGTACACTGCATGCGACGACCTGATTTCGATTACCTGTAGATTTGCACAGTCGTTAGCTAAAAGTTTAAAATTATCAGGGTAGGTGCCCTGGAATGTTAGGTACATAATGGTGTCAATTGTTTATTTGTGTGGTGATTTTCAATATTTCGACTTTTGGCCGCCTAAATCGGTCAAATCTACCTATGTGCGCTGAATCGTTTGCCGCCTCTGACAAAAAAAAAAAGTATTATAGTATTTCGCAAGATCAATGCCTGTACCAAATTTTATCAAAATCAGGTCAGTGGCTTAGGCATAATAGGCATGAGAGCGTAACAGGCAGACAGAACGAGCTAATTTTACATATTAGTACGTTTTCTGCGCTCATTGGTTTAGTTGCCATGTTTTGTTTGAATCTAGACGACGATGACATGAATAATATTTGATGATATAAATATATTAATCTAAAGCAGACATTTACAAGCACATAAATGTTTCTCCAATGCAACGATAGAATCGACTGACCGACCGACCGAGAAAGTAGCCGACTTTTCAACCACACTTGCTAAAAGACTTCAAACTTTTCTACCAACTAACGCCATCTGTTATCAATTGCCTGTACTAAGTTCTAACTAACTCTTTCAAAGTCGTTTATTTCAAACATAAAGTGCAATAAATTTCTGAACGGCAATCCTTAGAGCCTTGAGCGTCTCGATACAATCCATCATGGAGATAGCAGGAACATCCCCATTTATCAAGGGGTTGCTACCCCATAATGTGCGGTTTGATTTACGGGAAATCTGCCGAGATTACACCGTTTTAGGGGTGTTTTGTGTTAACAGAGGGTGATTAACACCTGTTTAACGCTTTGGTAGATAGTTACAGTTTTTAAGATAGATGGAGCTGTTAAAATTATTATTAATGTTGTAGTAATTTTACATTTTACAGACAGTTCTTAGGCGTGCTTAGAGGCGAGAGAAAATTTTTACACAATAAAAAACAATAGACGTGCGGAGTTTGTAAATATTATGTAGAACACACGACGTTTCCCACTGGTTTAACTTTTGTAAAAGAGTCTTGATTGCGAGGAGGTTTTACTCCTCGACATTCGTGATCAAAAAACATTATTGCCTAGAGAATCGAACCCAGAACTCCGACAAGACGGTCCGGAGCTTAAGCCTCTGGACCAACGAAGCGTTACAGAGAAAAACAAAAAAAAAACCCTGTCCGAAATATCGAAGAACATAAATAAATAACTAAAGCTTATAATGTAAACACCGTATTCGCTATCAAAAAGCATTTTAAAATCGCTTAGGAAAATATTAACAACCTTAAAATAAAAACATGCCAACAGCGCCATCTGTCGGACGCGCGAAGAATAAAAATTAGCATGCTTTCCGAACAAGCGAAACGTGATGAGGAATTGAAGGTAAATCGCTTCCCCGATTTATCCGACATCGGAAACGGGATAACGTGGAATGATAAACAGCCTTACTTCCTCTCCCAACATTCCCTAGCAAAATGCACCTTATGCTATTATAATAAAGTTTAATATCAAATGGGCCTAACGTTGCAAAAATATTATTCTAAAGACATCAGTCCAATGCAGGTGGGAACAATCAATCTTTGATTTTCTCTGATGATGTATACTCGTCTCTTTTTTTCTTGCGGATAAAGTCAGTGTGTGAAAGAGATGGAGTGTCTAATGTAAGAATAATACAGGTCGGTTTTCGTGATATCTCGTTGTTTATTTTTGTATGGATGTTTTCTCTTGAGAAAAGGGTGTTGTTTTATTTTCATCTTATCTTGTGTTGGCAAGACGGTTTTGGCAAACTGACACGCAGTTTTGTTTTTGTACTTTTTGGTTATTTATTCATTCTAAGTGTTTGTAAAAATGTGTATATGTTACGCTCAAAGATCAAAAATGCTCATTGAGCGGAAAAATAACTCACAACGCGTTGTGGTCACAGTAAAACATCCAACGTACTGACACACAGAGGAGACTATATTTTGAGAGATATTAATTTAAACAAAAACAACGTCGGAGGCGAAAATCGACTAATGGATATAGGTTAGAATGCTAACCTTCGTGGCTTTTTTTTAACCTGAAAAAAATTTTGTGACCACAACGCGTTGTGAGCTATTCGTGTTCCGCTCAATGAGCGTTTTCGATCTTTGAGCGTAACATAAATACATAGATAAATTGAAACTTGCTTGCATTTTTGCACTAAAAAATTGATGTTGAATAAATAATATATTGTAAGCAACTGTAGTTTGTGATTTGTGATCAACAATTAGCATTGGTGATCGCTGTTATTAATTCAGTACCCATTAATATGCATTTTTGTCGAGTCAGTTAAAAAGTACTTTTAATAATGGAAAAGTTACACCGCCCCCAGCAGATGTCGGTGTAAACTTGTTACATAATTATTACTGAAACGTTTCAAAGACGTCTAAGTGGGAAGTTATGATCGAGTTACGATCGAGAAGGCGGTAAGAATTACTTCTTTAAAAGAACACTCGATAACTTGGTACAAGTTATACTCTTGTACTCTTAGTAACTTCTAATCTTGGAGTCATGCTGTAGACAGTTCTTGCATAGTAAAATAAATATCACTGGTCATTATTCACACAGCGCCATCTAGCCTCTTGTGCTATGGGTGCCAGACAACTTATAAACATGACTTATATGTATACTTTTTTTTGTAATTACATACATATTATTATACATAGAAACACCCAGACCGATACAAACAGACATGTTCATGCACACAAATGTTTGTACCGTGCGGGGATCGAACCCGCGACCTTTGGTGTAATAGCCGACTTTTCAACTATTCCAACAAATGGTCGTAATAACTTTCGCATTTATTATATTAGTAGTGATACAAACAGAAAATTAAATGTTATTTAACTCTACAGTTACAAAACAGTCTTAGATTAGCAAATAATAAGGACTTTTTAGTCATCAGGTAAAGTATTTAACGAAACTAAATCCCGTCTCAAATCTAACTATTTAAACAAGTTTCGGGACTTAGCGCAACTTGAAATGGACTTTTAATTTAAGCAGGTAGAGAGATAGAATCAAAGAAAAGGTCAAAGTTGAAAGGAATTAGGTTTTAGTCTCTGGAGATTAACATGAATTATATCAACGTTAGGTTCTTAATTAACGCTTAATTAACTCCTTGGTGGTATATATTAAGTACTAGGTTGTGATTTTGGGTTCTGGGTACATTTCCTGTGTTGGCCAAAATTTATGTCAGTTTTTTTTTGAACAAAATGTTCATTTGGAAAGCGTGGTGATTACTTGTGAAATTGTGACGATGTTATCATTGTAGAACTATGAAATGAAATTAAATAATTTATTCAGCAAATAGATGTTAAAAAATATTTATGCACGTCTATCTTTTTTTTTTACTACCAGCACTTCGACTTCAGTGGTCTGATGAGAAAAAAAATGCGTCTTGATATCATCGATGGAGGCCTTTGGCACAAAATATATAATAGTACTAACGTACCTTTTTCCTGCAGTAAGACACTAATGGAATGGACTTGACCCGCTCCATGGCGCAATAGGGTGTGACACTGCCGTGGATTCGAATCCCACCCAGAACTGATGTGATGAAATTTTTTGTTTATCCTGTGTCTGTATGTTTGCTTGCACAGGTGAAATGTGTTTTCAAAATAGCTCTAGCAGTATTCTGATAATATAAATAATGGCAGCCAGTACACTTGAAATGAATGGCGTGAAGATTAGAACCTACCTTGTGGGCTGCCACACAAGTTAAGAACCATCTCAATACATCTTAGATTGCATTATGTTTGTACGGAAAAACCTAGGTACATGATTTTCCTTTTCTTTCCTCAACAGCCCATTGACGTCGAAGTGCTGGTAGGGAAAAAAAGATTGACGTTCAAAAGTAGTTTTTTAAAAATCTATTTGCAAAATAAACTATTTCATTTCATTTTAGTCAGTTGTGATTTGTGACAACGGCTTTAATTTCAAAACTATATAACTAGTTATGCTTTTAACATTCTTGACATGTGCACATGGAATTTCCATATGAGATTTTCCAGCCGTTTGTCCCGATTTGCCCTGTCCCAACGGACGCAGTGTTGGCGGTGACCCGTTTCCACTGACGGGACAGCTGTCACTACGGGGCAAAAAATGATTCACAAGCGTCGAATTAAACAAGGTTTGGGTAATAGGGTGACCAAATTATTCTCTTATCCAATTCTCAGACAAACAAAAAATAAAGCTATTGGGTCAGTGTACAAATTATCCTTGGAAATAATTCACATATGGGCATAACTAACAAACTAAACATTGTTTGTAATATGTGTGCCAGAGATTAGATAAATGTTACTTAATCACTCACTTTTAATACATAAAAACGCCCAGTTTCTTGTATTTTCATTATTCTGCCAGATTTGCTAGACAGTTTTTCGGTTATCTTTTTTATGTATTTTTCAATACTTTATTGTCTGTATATATAAAACTCTAAGGTGACTGACTGACTGACATAGATATCTATCAACGCACAGCCCAAACCACTGAACGGATCGGGCTGAAATTTGCCTGCAGGTAGATGTTATGACGTAAGCATCCGCTAAGAAAGGATTTCTATCAATTCCCACGGGAACGGGAACCACGCGGGTGAAACCGCGGGCGGCCGCTAGTAACTTAATGCAATTTATTGTAAGGACAACACTCCCATAAGACACCAAAATTTAAAAGTGGTTTTTAATTTATACTGTCATTTAACTGAAGTGTGGTCCTCTCCCGGTGGAAGTAGGGTATACAGCGTGTGCTAATATGCAAGTATTAATTTTGCTGTATTTCCATATTACGTGGGATTTACGCTTCCCGTCTGCGTCATGTGGCGGATTAAATTACTTTCTGTAGGTGCTTTTCATACGTAATGCTTTCACGTTACTTCTGAAAGGGACTGTCAAAGTTTCACTCAGGGAAAAATAATAAAATTTATTTCTGAGATATAAAAGGTATGAATGTTTAATAGTACATACTGTATATGCAAAGCTCGTAAAATAAACAATTTTATTTTATCCCAGGATAATTCTCAGTCAGTTATCCTATGGGAAAACAGACAGTAATTTGACGAGCCATTTGGTATCATGGTCGAGACCTCGGCTATTACACCAGAGGTCGCGGGTTCGATTCCCGCACGGTACAAACATTTTGTGTGCATGAACATGTCTGTTTGCACGTTGTTTGAGTGTTTCTATGTATAATATGTATGTATTTACAAAAAAAAAGTATATAAGTAATGTTTATATGGACCATGACACCAAATGGCATTTAGTTTATGTATTTTAATATGTAGTTAATGCCCCCATAATACATTTTACACAAATGCTCACAATACCGTGAACAAAAATACCTATTATATAACTTTTCCGAGTCATATTTCGGTTTTAAGAGCAATATTTGCTTTAAAGATGTATTGCACTTGAATTGATGAAGTTTTAAAAGCATTTTTACTGGTTTCTTGTTTGGATCGTGTCATTAAAAAGTTGTGTCGTTATTGTCCGAATTATGGCTGAAGTTTGTTATGTATGGAGAGCGTTTGAGAAAACATAATTTAAGGTAATATTCCTGAAGTATATCTGACAGATATACTTTATTTATTAGTAGCCTTTCTCCTGCCGCTTTGCCCGGGCGTATTTTATGATGTTATCCCGCAGAAATGTAACATTTTTTCGCGATAAAAAGTAGTTTATGGTCACTATCTAGATCCAAAACTAACCCAATACCAAAAATTATGCAAATACAGTTAATTTTTAAAGTACTGCTTTAGTTAAAAGCTCTCGCGTTGTGCTTTATTTATTGTGGAAGCAGTTTAGAAAAAAAATAAACTAAACTAATCTATATATTTAAAACTCAAAGGTGACTGACTGACTGACATAGATATCTATCAAAGCACAGCCCAAACCACTGGACGGATCGGGTTGAAATTTGGCATGCAGGTAGATGTTATGACGTAGGCATCCGCTAAGAAAGGATTTTGATCAATTCCCACGGGAACGGGAATCACGCGGGTAAAACCGCGGGCGCCCGCTAGTATAATATAAAGAGATATACTTAAAAATCGAATTACAGATCAAACATATTTTTATAATACATTTATAAATACAATTGACATTTTAATACTGAGTACACTTTTAAGGTAGTAGAATTTAATAAATGTGTGTTATATGGGTTCCAGCACATATTGGTAGGAATATAACGCTTACGAGTCCCGAAACGAGAACCATTAGATAAAAACCTAAACCAACACTCAAAGTTTTACCGCAAAAATGTGTAAGCCTTTTTAATTCACCGCACCAGGGCTCCGCACTCGTACCAATGTCGGTTTCACAACGATTACAAACAAAATCTTGGATTACTGGGTATTAGCGTAATCGTGTGTGCTGAGTTAAATGTACTGGAGCGATTCAAAAACCCGCAATTTATGGGTCTTTATGGCTATGATCTATATAAATAAAAATGAATTGCTGTTCGTTAGTCTTGCTAAAACTCAAGAACAGCTGAACCGATTTGACTAATTTTAGTCTTGAAATATTCGTGGAAGTTCAGGGAATGTTTAAACGATGAGAAAATATGGAAAAATTGCGAGGAAAATACTAAAGTAAGTGATACGAAATTCACCGGGTCAGCTAGTATTTAATAAATAGCAATCATTGCTTTTATGATAAAAAAAGAAAGTATCTTAATAGTCCAGTGCAGGTCAAAGACCTCCATCACTGAAATCAATCGTAGTAATGATAGGTACTTAACTAGTCGCAAACCGGAGCTGTGTCGAGAATTTTTCTTTCTTTCTTTCTTTCTTTCTTTCTTTTTTTCTTTCTTTAGACCCGAGTCCCATACACGGCATTCTCCTCCGGAAACAAAAAATGTATTTTATAGACAGTCTATACTAATACTTATCTATTATTTTTTAATCATATTATAAAGAAGAAAGATTTGTTTGTTTGTATTGAATAGGCTCCGAAACTACTAAACAGTTTTGGAAAACTCTTTTACTGTTGGAAAGCTACACTATTCCCGGGTGACATGATACTTGTGATCCCGGAAATGTTTTAAATTTTCGTTCTATTCCAATTGAAATACAACCATTACAGAGTCCAAATCGTTTTTGTTGCTTAAAAGCAAATTAGTGAAAATTAGAACACAATGGACGTAAGCATTGGTACCATTTCTACAGTAATTGTACAGTAACATCTCTTTGTCTCGAACGGAATCCAATTTGATTCAAAATTATATTTATTCCGATTATTCCTGTAGGAGCCTGACCTCCGTTATTGCGATGCGATCGCCCGACCTTTGTTAAGCTTAGACTGGGAATTGGGTATTGGTCCGCGGTAACACATTCGAGTATGCGGGTTTCATTAGATTTTATTTTCTTCGAATTTTCCTTTGTGGTGAACAAGCTTTCCATTGATTATTGTTGGTAATAGAGAACGCCATCAATTTTCTGTTTCCTAATATTGGTAACACTAATTTCACTTTTTCATTCTCATGTTTACTCTGTCACTTCTGTTCGCGATCTTTTTAAGTAAAATGCTTTTGTTAAAACCAGTCGATCTTTTATTCCATCAATTTATCTTTTACAACTGACCGCCTCCGTAGAACAGTGGCTAAGCCGCTAGGGTATAAAACCCGGAGGTCGTGGGTTCAATTCCCTCCTAGGGTCTGGTTGGTGGTAGGGCTTTTTCAGAGTCCGACTGGCTAGCTACCACCCCCACAGGTGAAATCTGCCGCCATAATAGCTCTGTCTGTGTTCCGGCAATGTGAATGTGGGAGCCAGTACACTTGAAATTGAAGGCTTGAAGATCAGAGGAGTCTACAGTCTGGCAGCACATTGAGCGACGCTTCCTGATGAAGTGTCCCTCAATGGAATAGGCCGCAGTGGCACATACCGTGTGGGCTGCGTGTCTGTCTGCCAACTGACGTGGTATAAAAAACTCGGCTATGTGGATTTTCATAAGATCCATCAATAAAATGGGCCGTAATGGATGCTTTTTACCCATGTGAAACCTCTGTCCACTGCAGTACGTCTCTCTGTACACACGATTAGTCCAAAAGGGCCCTCTGCTCTCCAACCCATTAAAGTCAACCCTATTTGCGCCGTAGATTTGTTTGCCCCGGGCCTTAACGCCCAGTGAAAAATGTCGTGTGCCTCTCTGCTGTATAAATCTGAATTATCGCGCATTATGCGTGTTTTTTGAGATAAACGGACAGACCAAAGGACCGCGGTTGTCTGATGTTTATTTAGTATCTTTTTTCGCTGGTTTGACATTGCGGAAGCTTTTACGCCTAATTTTGTAGGCCTTTGTTTGGAGTTTCTGTTGTGTTGTAGCACCTGTTATGGCCTGTTGATAATTTTTATAATAGAGGGATAAATACCGACAATAAAACCTGGCCACTGGGCTTTTTTCATACAAACGTGGTCACTTTAGAGTCTCATAGATAGAAAACTATTTGCAGCTGTGCAATGATTGTTACGTCAATGGAGAGGCCAAAAGCTCGATAGTTTCAAGAATTTACACTAACGATGAAACGTTACGTGAACGATTTTTGGCAATTTTAGAAACTGTGATTCGATAATAGGGCGCTTGGCCTCTCCATTGATGTAATAATCATTGCACAGCTGCAAATAGTTTTCTATCTATGAGACGCTAAAGTGACCACGTTTGTATGTAAAAAGCCCAGTGGCCAGGTTTTATTGCCGGTGAGTTTAGTTTAGAGTTTGAAGGGAAACGTTAGCTGCAATATGTAAGTCCTTTTCGCTGCCAAAACCATGCCTTCACAGAAACTGTACAGTGAGAACTTACTCGGTTATTTTTCTCACCTATCTCTGAAAAACGCATTTTACATTAAAATATGATTGTGATAAAATAAACAAACTTTTTTTAAAAAAAATTAAACCGACTTCAAAAAAAAAAGAAACAAAAAAAAACTACCTAAAAAACTGAAAAGCAAAAAATAATTTTAATAAGACATTCATCAAATGCGCTTATTGTCTAAGCCTATTAATTAAATTGTATTTTACGTGCTAGGTAGGTACCTACTAATCTGTTTGAAGTCGGTGCCAAGCCAAATAGTAGGTACCCAGATTACGTACCTACGTCCGCGGATTAATAAGTAACCCTTTATAATACATAATATTGTAATATAATATCATTTTTTATTACCTTTGGCTTGGCACCGACTTCAAACAGATTAGTAGGTACCTACCTAGCACGTAAAATACAATTTAATTAATAGGCTTAGACAATAAGCGCATTTGATGAATGTCTTATTAAAATTATTTTTTGCTTTTCAGTTTTTTAGGTAGTTTTTTTTTTGTTTCTTTTTTTTTTTGAAGTCGGTTTAATTTTTTTAAAAAAAAGTTTGTTTATTTTTCTATTTTTAGTGTGAATAACACGTAGGTAGTGAGTAAAACTCTTTCATAATAATGATAGCGAAAATACGAGTAAAAATACGAGTAAAAAATAGTAGAATTGTATAATAATAATAATAATAATAATAATAATATTCTTTATTTGCATAAAACATGGTATTATAACAGATGATATAAATAAAAAAAAACATTTCAGAACAACATGTTTAGCCAATATAGTTCAGCGTGCAAATATTTAATAACTAATTTAATTTATTCCGTAACAAAATCTTTTATGTCATAAAAATTATTAGTAGCAATCCATTCAAACAATTTTTTTTTAAACAATCGTATGTTCAATAATTTCAATTCATTAGGTATTTTATTGAATATCTTGACACACATGGCTACACAGCTTTTACTATATTTAGCAAGGGTGGGAGTAACATTGAGTACAAGTCTGTCAGGGTTTCTACTACTACGTGGATAAATTTCACATGCTTTTGTAAACAATTTCTTATGCCTATATACAAACATGCATACTTCATATATATATAAACATGGAAGCGGTAACAAACCAAGTTTTTTAAAGAATGGCTTGCACGATACATCAGGCGGCAGTCCATAGATAGCGCGGATACACCTTTTTTGAGAGACAAATGCTCTGTTTACATCAGTGCTGTTTCCCCAAATTATAATACCATAACGAAGAACCGACTCAACATAGGCGTGATACGATGTTAGGGCAGCATTAAGGCCTGCTACATTTTTTATTTGTCGTAGTGCATATGAGAATTTTCCTATTTTGCTGCAGACTTCGTCCACGTGCAGTTTCCAATTTAAAGTTTGGTCCAAGGTTAGCCCCAAAAATTTTGTTTGCTTGGCTTGGACAATCTTCCTGATATTAAGGTTAATATTTGATTTATTATGATTAAATTGAATATAATTAGATTTAATTAAATTAATTTTTAAATTATTCATGTCCAGCCAATATATTAATTTGTCAATAGTTTTATTTATTTCATTTTCGTGGTCAACAACATTAGATTTATTAGATGTCACTATAATTGCAATGTCATCAGCATATAAGATGCATTTATGGTCGGTAATATTTGTAATATCATTAATATATAATAAAAACATAATTGGTCCAAGCACACTTCCCTGGGGAACACCACAATTTTTTTCTCTATATTCAGATAAGTGAGGTATTATATCACTATCGTTGCCCTTTGCAGTGATAGAAACACATTGTTGTCTTTTACTTAAATATGATGATATCCATGCCGATACAATACCCCGAATTCCAAATGTTTCCAATTTTTGCAGCAATATGTCATGCGAAACCAAATCAAATGCTTCTGTCAAGTCAAAAAACAGTCCAGTGACTAGATTTTTGTTGTTTAGGTTGGTCAATATTATATCTAAGGACGAATAAATGGCTAACGTGGTTGATTTATTTTTTTGAAAACCGTGTTGCTCAGCTTTGATGATTTGGTACTTGTTGCAATATTCAATAAGGCGTTTCGCCATGCATTTTTCAAATATTTTTGACAGGATGGGAACCAACGTGATAGGGCGGTAGCTATCTGCTTTATTTTTACAACCCTTTTTATAAACAGGCTTAACAATTGATTTCTTTAATGCGTTAGGGAAAATACCAGTTGAAAAAGAAAGGTTCACCAAGTACGTAAGGATTTCACATATTTCATCGTTAGAAGCTTTTATCACTTTTGTACTTATATCGTCGTAGCCTACTGCATTCGTGGTTTTTAGCGCCATGATTTCTAATTTAACTTCATTTTGAGACATTGGCCTCAAGAACATTGAGTTGGGTCTTGAGTTATTGTCGCAAGTACCTTTTGAAGTATTGCTTGAACCATCACGTGTTTTATCAATATATGTATTATTAAAAGCAGTGGCTATTTCTAGTGGTGCAGTTAATATGCGATCGTCTACTTCTAAAGACTCAATACAGTCTCTTGGTGCTATATTTATCACTTCATTCTTGATGACCGACCATGAAGCTTTACATTTATTATTGCTATTTTTAATGAAGTTCATGTTAGCGTTTCTTTTAGCCGAAGAAACACATTTTTTTAACAATGCAGAGTATTTAGTATATTTATTTTTATTAAAGTCGTTTTTATTTTTGTAATATAGTTGCCGTAAATATCTTTTCGTTTTGCAGCTATTTTTCAGTCCCTTACTTATCCAGTTTATTTTTTTCCCCCTTTTGTCACTGACTTTTATTTTCATCTTTGGGAAGCAAAGATCATAAAAGAGAACGAACAATTCATGAAAAGCATTAAATGCTAAATTAGTGTCACATTCCATGTGAACTGTAGACCACGACAGATTCTGTAAAGCTTGCTTAAATTTTCGCAAATTATCCGCAGTATAATCCCTTCTATACACGAAATATGGTTGCCTTTCCGATATTTTATGTCTTATGGGAAACTTCAACATTTGTGCAGTTTCATGGTCCGATAAGTACAGCGGCAATATTGATGCTGTGGCATTTTTAATATTACTTACTATATGATATAAGCAGGCGTGCTTACGAGTGGGAGAGTCGATATGTAATTTGAGGTCATAATTCGCGGCTAAAGCAAGTAGGTCGTTTGTGATCCTATTCTTTTTCAGTGTATCGATATTGAAATCGCCTGTCACAACAAACCGCGTTTTTGGGTTGTATTTTTTGCTTAGTTCGTGCATAAGATTATCAAATTTTTGAAGAAAGGCACGAGGATCTGAAGAAGGTGTTCTATAGACACAGATAATAATTAATTTAATCTCCGGTAGCTCCACACCGCAAATCTCAAACGATTTCAATACAGCCATACTTGTTAAAAAAGGAATATTTTTAGTTACTAAACCCTTCCTAGTCAAGATGCAACTGCCCCCTCTTTGATTTTTCCTACAAAAACTTGACGTAAGACAGTAACCATTAATTTTTAAGAACTGCTCATAACCTGACTTAAGGAACGTTTCAGTGAGACAAATTACATCTGGGTTGGTACCAGCCTCAGTTAGTTCTTTTAAAGTTAATTCTAAAATGTCTTGCTTAGATAACACACTGGCAATGTTCTGATGCAATATTGAGAAGTTTACGGAATTATTATTTTTTATCTGTTTTTTAGTTACGAAAAAGCTGGGTTCTATTTATGGACGGGAAATAAAAGGGAATTGTACCTTTTTGATTATGTAATAAGTTTTTGTTTGCTGGTGAGCCGGCTGTTTTAGGTTTACCAGCCTGTGTATTTATGCGAGCAAATAAGTAGGGTATAGTTCCCTTTCTACAAGCAATGTCACTGAGACTTTGCCTTATTGGTTTGTTACGCAAAATAAGTTTCTTAATTATACTAGGATTTAAAAATTTGTTCTCGTAATCAATGCAGTCAATGGTAAAATTTACAATTTTAGAAATGTCAGACAGTTTATAGGATTGACAGTCAAGGAATTTACAATTTTTATACTGACTACATATATTTTTAATACTTTGATTAAGATTGTATGTATTCAAATATTCATTATTAGGTATTCTTAGCACAATCACATTTGTTTTCATATTGTATTTATCTAAGATCGATCTGAGCTGAAATAGAACTGCATTTTGATTGCGGTCATTTTCGCCTACGCACAGTACAATTTTGTCACAGGTAGATAAATTACTAAGTTTAAGATTCTTCATTATTTCAGCACTAAGGGCATTTGGTTTGGTATCGGCGAAGACTTCGTACTCTTCGCATTTCGTACTTCGTCTCGAGTGCGATAGAGCTGATGCTAATCCGACGCAACATTGTGTACCATAGATTAATATCCTTTTTTTTCCTATTTTCTTGCAATTATTTATATTTGGTATAAATAAAGCTTTTTCAGCGGGAATGGTGTTATTTATAGGGACACGTAATTTATCAGTCAAGACATTTATTTCTTTTTGCAATGCCGCTATTTGTTCTGCTGAATCTTTAAGCTGTTTTTGCAAGGTTAAGATTTCTAAGTGTAGATGTAATGATTTGCTATTACGATCTTGATAGGAGTTTTTTTTACCATGTGTTCTTATTATTGTCGTTGGTGTTAGAATCTTTTCGGGAGTCTTCGAAGAGAGTCTTCTATCTTCATTAATAGTACTGCTCATGATGTTATGTTCAGGTGACGAGTAGCACAATGATTTTAAAAATTTAATCTCCATTTCCTGCTTGTTGATCTTTCTGTGTAACTCATTTTTTTCGAGAATCGTGTTGTCAAGTTCGTTTTGTGTACAATTTAAAGTATCGGTAAGTTGTTTAACTGTTTCTCTCAATTCTTCGGCTACAGATAAGTCTGTTCCAGGTTGAGTTACAGTGCCATCCAAACTAAGTGACAGTTTACAGCTTGTGGAATAAATGGATTCGTTTGACGTATCATTATCTGAAAGTACCTGCGAATCAGGGAGAGATTCAATATTTATTTCTTGAGATTGAGTATTTGTATTTGTTTTCAAAACGTTATCCTGTAATGAAATTGTTGTAGGTAGCAAGGATTTCATTGCAGCTTTTTTACGCGTCATTACATTTGAACTACTAGCTGTCGGGCTGTTTCTTCCCGCAGTTATGCATTTCTTGCATTTCCATTTATTTTTCCTTATACGGTGCAGACTTTCTGACGTACCAGCACAGTCATACTCGTACCAGTTTGTGCATTGTGAACATAATATTGTATTGTTCTTGTCAACACTTTTCTTACATCCAAAGCAAGTTACTTGATTGTTCGTGGATTTGGTTTTAACCTTGTGTGACATTTTTATTTCTACAAAAAGCAAAAATAAAAATAAAAGAAAAACAAAAAATAAGAATGTTCCGTGCCGGACTTGAACACTGAAGAACAGATGTGCCGTCTTAATTCACGCCGCTTGACGCCACGCCAAATAGGCGTTACATAGACTCGACGAAAAAGCTGTACGCCACCAACCACTGTAATTGTGGGATTGCTCCGGGGTTATGTCGTCGCTTTCTATTTTGAAGGTCACTTACTCCCTCGTCGCTTGTTGTGAAGATGACTCACAAGTTGACAAGTTGAATGTCCTTTGTATTCTTGCACTTTAAACTAAAACGGTTGGTGACAATAATTTCTTAAATCACTTATCTGCGGATGTTTTTCACCGGGAACAATTCATCATCTTGATCCATTTCACACATTTACTATTTCTAGGTGATTTACGCACTAGATCCGTTATCCGTCATCCGATGTTCTGTGTGTGTGTATTATTTGATAATATTAGGTATTCATTAAGTGTTCAGCACCATGTGTAGGAGGAGAATGCGTTTATGCACCATAACCGCAGGCTAGCTAGACCCGCGGCCGTGTGTGGGACTCGAGACCGAAGCGTCCGCTACCCACTACACTCCCCCGGTTTCTCCTTCACACCCGATTAGGACGAGCCGGTGCTAACCTTATTGGCTAGTGACCAGCCCATCCCCGGGTAATCATCAGCTTAGCTGCAAAAGTACATGAAATACAACTAACGTTCCACATATTCCTACAACACTGAAAGAATTATCCCCTAACTCCTAACCGTTAAGGAGTTGTACTTTCCATCATCACCTTAGCTGCAAAAGTACATGAAATACAACTAACGGTCCACATATTCCTACAATACTGAAAGAATTATCCCCTAACTCCTAACCGTTAAGGAGTTGTACCTTCCATCATCAGCTCATCAACATAAAATGATGTCTATCGGACGCAAAAACTTGAATGGCTTCAGAAAAAACAAGTAACGCGTAGGCGCAGCCTATAAAATTTGAGGTTTTCCCTTGATTTTTCCGGGATCCCATCATCAGATCCTGACATGGTGACAATGGGACCACCTCGGAACTATGCACTTTCAAATAAAAAAAGAATTATTTAAATCGGTCCACAATTGACGGAGAAATCGACGGACATACATAAAAAAAAAAAAAAAAATACATACAGTCGAACATATAACCTCCTCCTTTTTTGAAGTCGGTTAAAAATCAAGCCAAAAACTAGCAATATGTCATTCACGGACGATTGCATAGCAATGCAACTGCACCGGCGCTAATGGGAACCGTTGATTAATAGCTCTGACGTGTTTGTTCCGCTGACGGGCATGTTCCGATCCGGAACGCAATTGGAACGCGCTTGTATTAAATGAAACTGACGCTTATAGTACCAGGGCTAGGAATTGAGGATAGATTAATTGAATAAGAGATTCGTATTGCGTGTAAATCTACTGAAAGGATTATTTTGAGAACAATTTGAACTAATTTGTATAATACAACGATTAGTATGTTTGTAGGAGGTAATCTTTAATAACAAATAACTATTTTTAGTATGCGTGTCCATTTTAAGGTCATTGAGTTACAAGTAGTTCAGTGTGACGAGCCATTTGGTGTAATGGTCGAGAAGTCGGCTATTACACCAGAGGTCGCCGGTTCGATCCCCGCACGGTACAAACATTTTTGTGCATGAACATGTCTGTTTGTATCGGTTTGGGTGTTTCTATGGATAATTTGTATGTGTTTACAAAAAAAAGTATTTTATAAGTAATTTTCTGTGTTATTAGTGTCAAGGGATATTTTTTTTATTTACTATATTTCCTAAACCACTATTGGACTAGTGTAAACAACTTTCATGTGGTCAGACACCTCAAAAGTAACACATTCCATACACCCCATAGAAGTGAACACAATGGTGTTCTTAGCCACTCACACACACTTCACAGGACCATTTTTTTTTTTCTTCCGGAGGAGAATGCGTTTATGCACCTTAGAGAGGCCTGCGGCCGTGTGTGGGACTCGGGACCCAAGCGTCCCACTACCCACTAAACTCCCCCGGTTCCCCTTCCACCCGGAGAGGACGAGCCGGTGCCCGCTCTGTGGCGATTGACCGGCCCATCCCCGGGTACCCCAGCCTGATGCAGAGGGCCGGGGTTTGTGCCTTAACACTTCACAGGACCAAGGAAGACCCAAAGGAGATCGGCAGAAATGGGCTCGATCTTAAGCGTTCGTTCCACTTTCCAAAATATAATTAATATTCGTTACAAGATTTTTAATATTTAAATTTAATTTTAATAATATTTTCAAATGGTGAGAACATCCAGGCCATAATTTCAGATTTGTTACATGCCAAGCTGCAGTTGTCTAACGCTAATATTAAGACCTGTCATAGGTTGGGTGCTTTCTCTGAAGGCAACTCCCGGTCTATCCTTGTAAAATTTGCTGATGTCTCCACTAAAGCTGCTGCGTGGAAGAACAAAGCCCGTTTGAAGGGATCTGGCATTGTTTTGAGTGAGTTTCTGACTAAGAATAGGCAGTCTTTATTTGTTGCTGCCCGAAAGCATTTTGGCATGCGTAACGTATGGACACTAGACGGCAGCATCAACGTCAAATTGCATAATGGGACCCGACGACGCATCTGGACTACCGCTGATCTTCGCGAGCTTATAACCGCGCATGGCATGCCTGCAGAGGACTTGCAGGGCTCCCCCTCGGTGCCAAGTTCGAAGACTCCTTCGGCGGAGGCGTCTACTAAGGGCCAAGACACCACTCAAACCAGGCCCATCACACACAATCAACCCAGGTTGAAGCGTTCCGCAAGAAACAAATAGGTTCACTTTTCTGCACGTATAACTTTTTTCTACCTACTTTTATTTAATTTATATTTGTTGAAAGTGGATTTATTTTCGGTCAGTCTCAGTTTTTAATGTAAGAAATTACCCGCTTTGTAATTTTTGTTTTGTTCTTGGCCACTGAGTTGCAGTTTTATTTTTTAACCTCAAACAATGTGTCATACAATTCAAATGTCACTTGCTTGCGTTTTGTTTTGTTAATAACACCAAATGTCACTTGCTTGCGTTTTGTTTTACCTCCTGTTTTTTTTTTTTGTTTTTTGTTTTTTTTGTTCCATTTGTTTTGATTTATTGCTATGATTTATTGTAATAATTTAAGTCTTGCACGGTGGCCGTTTCAAACTTATTCTTACATAATATATTGTCTCTTTTTTTTTTGTTTTCCTTCTTTTTTGATTCCATATAATATGTTGTTTTGTTATATATTTAGATTATTTAAGTTATTTTGTTTTGTTTTCTGTTATATTGTAATTGTTATTATTATGCAGTTGGCCGGCAGGTTGTGCTGATAAGGTATAATTTGGTACCGTTGTTTTTTTTTTTTTTTATTATTTTTTATTATTATTATTATTATTTTCTATATAATTTTAGTATATTTTATTTATACATTTTTTTTTATTTATATTTTGTATATATATTATTATAATTATATAATTTTTATAATAATGTCGGATGATGATTCTTTTTATTCTGCAAATGAATCCTCAGACTCGTTTCTCTCTGCGGGACATGACACTGATGACACACTCCGGGATAATATTAAACTTGCTTTTAACAATGTTCACAGCCTTAATATTTGTCACCTCAATGCGCAGAGTATCCCTTCCCATCATACTGAACTTCTGGATGCATTTTCGTGTAATAACACGCATGCCATCTTGATCTCGGAGTCCTGGCTGAAACCTAGTCTTGTTTCTACTAGCTATAGTTTGCCGGGTTTCGTTCTTTTGCGCAATGATCGTGTCGGTAAGGGTGGTGGTGGCGTTGCAATTTATCTCCGTAGTGATATCCCACATTTCACAGTTGCAGCCTCTCCGTCCCCTTATTCGCAATCAATTGAATTTCTTTTTGTGGAAGTTACGGTCAAGGGGTGTAAAGCACTCTTGGGTGTTGTGTACTGTCCACCGACAGTAGATTTTTTTGGAGACTTTGAACATCTTTTAGAGGTTCACTCTTCCTCTTACAGGCACATTATTATTATGGGTGACTTCAATGTACTGCCGTCTATAAGAAAAAAGGCCGCTAAATGACATTTGACCATTTTTCACTTTTTAATACCAATATATTTAAAAAAAAATCCTCTATCGATCTATCTAGGAACGGTTATTCTATCTTTCACCGTTTCCAAGATATTTTTTTTAAAAAAGCAGCTTATTACAGAAATAATATATTTTACATCGCTTAAAGGTGGCAAAACAGCTTTACTAGATTAGAAGGTAGCTAAATTACTTTAACGTTTGGATCGTCTGAACAATTTTACTATCAATGCTTAGCTAAAAAACAGTTCTAATTTTGCAAGAAGCTAAAAGGCAGCAAAGTATTTTTAGCGGCTTTCTAGCTTGGTAAGGTTCAAGTATAAAGAACCTTGCTTAAATGAATAAAAAGCAGCAAAGCTCTCTTAAATAACTAAAAGGCAGTTAGAATCATTTAGCGGCCTTTAAGCTTTGCATTGTTTCTACTTTTACAATAAATAAACTAGTATAAAAATCCATGTTAGTCAGTACGCAAAGTAAAATACATAATTTTTACAAAGCTTTGCTTAACAAAAAAGCCGTTAAATAGCAGTACATCGCTAAAAAGCGGCAAACTCACAAGCCCCCGCACCCCTTATAACGGGCACGCTAGGCTGGCGGGGTGCGGCGGTTTAGGGAAAAATAAACTATACACGGATGAGGAAGTTCGCTGGTGTCGCGTTTCCCGCTAAAATCGTCACTCGACATGGCGGGAAGGTTTCCAAGGTAGGTATTTTATATAATTAAAGAAGTTATTAAAAAAAATTATAGCTTATAATTGCGTTTCTTTTTGTTTACTGCAAAATAGTATCGAGCGAGATCGACAAGCAGGCGGCTTATGTTCTTGAGTCAAGCTAGCCGTAAAATTTTTCTATGAGCTAGCCACTATGAATTGAAAACTGAATGCAGTCGAACAATATAATATTATTTATCTACATCCATACCCTAATATGTCTATTTTATAGTCAGGATCGATGAGCAAACGCCCTATATTTAGATATGAGTATCTGTTGCTGTATCTTAATGTTTACATTTTAGTATCGGTAACCGATACCTTAATTACGTTCAAATTTCGAACGTCTACCTAAAAAGTAAAAATTAATAGGTTTTTTCGATTATCGAATTAGTCGATTAGTAATTTTATGTTCCATTCCTATACATTTAATTCGATGCTGAAATTATAACAATCGATTTGAGAATCGAAATCAACTCGAGTCTAGATTGTTTATGGATTTTAAAAACTACAAACGTCAGTCATTATGACAGTACTAACTTTTACATACAGATTATGTTGGTAACGTACGTTTGCTCATCGATCCTGACTATAAAATAGACATTTATTATCATTATGAATGAAGATAAAGTTATGTATGTGACTGTACATAATTAGGCATTAAAATACTCATGTGATCCTTTTATGAAACTCACTTCGTTCGTTTCATAAAACCACATTCGTATTTTAATGACCATCATTATGCAACAGCCACATAAATAACTATTCGTTCCTCAGTCAGATAAGACGTATTTTTAAATATAAATTAGGTACCTTAACAAAGTTAATTTACTTATTTATGTTAGATGTAGATATTTTTGAGGTCCATTATTTACGTTGAAGTACGGTATGTTTGCTCGAATTCATACATTATTTCACAGCTTATTAACGACAGACCTAATTGAACGGCCTTATTGGGGCAGTAGCTAAGGAATGTTGCTTTTGAATGGTGTGATTTGGTGTATTTCTTTTAAATTATTTACTTACTTAACTTACCGTATCTGATATAATAATAAATTAATAACTTATAAGTGGTTTATGTAACACGAAACAAAACCAAGTTAATTCTGAAATTTCTGATAGTCAACATTCAAGTATTAATTCTAAAGACCACAAATTTTAAGGTGTTAATGAAAGAGTATACTGATTCTCTTATGTTGTGTAATGATTTTCTTTAATATTAAGGATGAAGAATAACTTTTTTAAATATTGGACAACATCACATACATTGATCTGACCCCAAAGTAAGTAACGTAAGCACTTGTGTTATGGGTATCAGAAATATATACTTAAATACAAATAAACATACAGACACAGAACAAACACAAATGTTCATCACATAAGTCTTTGTCCTGGGTGGGATTCAAACCCACGACCCCTGGCGCATAAGGCAGGGTCACTACCAAATGCGCCATCGGGCCACTCAAGCCTATTTACTTCGTCTTTTCAGAGTTCATTTTCAGCCCTACGCGTAGTAAAGCTTGGCTTAGGTCGCTAAGCATATTCTTAACCTGCTCAAATGACTGTGCGAGGATCACGATGTCATCCGCAAAACGGAGGTGACTCAAACTCGGTTCACATTTATACCTTTATATTTCCAGTTCAAAGTTTGAAGACGTCTTCGAGTGCATTAGCAAAGCTTTGGTGATATTACATTGGCGTACGCCACTTTTAATAGGGATAGTTATAGTACTACCTTGGACTTGGACAGACATAGTCGCTGACTGGTATAGGTTTTTAGCAGGTAGATGTATCTATAGGGGTGTTGGCCCAAAAGGAGAGCGGGAACGAGGATGAGTCGTGTGCGCCTGGTGTAGCGCAATCGTCAACACCGAGTGGACCAGATGTGGTTACCGCACGCGAGTACGGTCTTAGGCCCAGGATTTGTTGTAAAAACCTTGGTCAACACCGCAACGCTGTAGTGAATCAAAGACAACTCAGTGTTCTACCCAGTCGAACGCTTTTTTGTAGTCTTAGAATGCAAGGTAAAGAGGTCGGTTAAACTCGCTGTTTTTCTGTATCACCAGCTGCCTTAGCGTGAATATGTGGTCTAACGTGCTGAAACCACTTCTAAATCCCGCTTGCTCTTTAGATTGGTGTTCATAGGAAGAATACTCGTACTTTATAAATTTGACTTAGTAGTGGTAGTGTCTACTTTGAAGGTTTTGTAAATAAATAATGATGATTTTGCTAGCCTAAATAGCAGTTATATGAAAGGGTTTGATAATTTACCGCTTTTTAGCTATGCACAATTGTAATAAAAGTTATAAATAAATAAAAGTAAAGCAGTTAAGCCACATAAACTTGGCTAAAAGGCGGCTATGTGTAGTTAGCTGCTTTATTGCTATGAATAAGATCAATATAACTGCTTTATAGTTATGTAAATGTGGCTGTTTTCGAAAAATTCACAACTATAAAGCAGTTAAAACCTTTTAGCCGCCATTTAATTTTGTACACCTTAAGTTATTTTTAAAAGTTTACAAAATTGAGGGGAAAATATGTGTTTAGTTTAAAGAATATTACCAATTGTCTAAATCAACAAATTTCATGTGAAAGTTGACAAAAAGACCTTTCTTTTGGTGTATGACACACATTTGTACATACTTTTATTAAGGAGTAGCATCGATTTGAAAATTTTGCCGCTTATTTGCTCAATAACTCAAAAGTAGTTTTTGTCATTTAGCGGCCTTTTAGTTTATAGACGGCAGTGTAGATCTTATGAGGTGTTCCTCTCGGTCGTCTAAGTTGCGAGCTATCCTTGAGTCTGTTGATCTTGATTTACTTCCTCTCAACCCCACTCATCATAATAAAGATACTAGCGACTCTTGGATTGACTTAATAATCACCTCCTCACCAGATCATGTCGTTAGCCACGGGCAATTATCTGCTCCTGGTTTTTCTCGGCATGATTTGGTTTTTCTATGTTATAAATTAAAACCACCAAAACCAATACCTCGTGTGCGTTATTTGAGGAACTTTGCTAAGCTGGATAGAGGCAAATTACAGGCTGATGCATCTTCTTTAGATTTCTCTGCGATATGGGCGGCTTCTACAGTGGATGACAAGGTTTCTCATTTTAATCGTCTAGTACTGAAGCTTTATGACAAACACGCGCCTGTGCGGCCGGTTAGACTGAGGCGCCCTCCAGCTCCTTGGATTACCCGAGGGGTTAGAATGGCTATGTCTAGTCGTGATCGAGCTTTTCGGAAGTACAAACGCAGTCGTACTGAGGAAAATTGGGTGTTATTTAAGAGAGCCAGAAACCGGTGTAATCATATGGTAAGAGCTGCCAAGAGACGCCACTTTCATGAAAACTTAGTGCAAGTTTCTTCCGCTGATATGTGGAAATTCCTCAATTCCCTTGGCTTCGGAAAATCCTCTAATTTAGCCCCTAATAACTATCCCCATTCCATTGACGATCTTAACGTCCATTTCTCCAGCACTCCTTCACTTTGTAATGTTATTAAGTCCCAAACTATATCTGAGATATCCAGCTTGTCTTTTCCCCTATTGGACCTTTTCAAATTTAACCCGGTTGGTGACGAGGAGATTCGGAGAGTTATCTCCTCAATCAATTCAAAAGCTGTGGGTTTTGATGATGTGGGTAGAAATATGCTTATTCCCATTATTGATTATTTATTGCCCTTAATCACCCACATTGTGAATTTCTCACTCGATTCTGGTATTTTTCCAAACATATGGCGAAAGGCTCTTGTCCGTCCCTTGCCCAAAATTTCAAATTCCACCCTTCTTAGCCATTTCCGTCCTATATCTATACTCCCTTTTATGTCTAAAATCCTTGAGGCTGTAGTCCATAAGCAGTTCTCTAATTTTGTTTTTCAAAATAACCTTATAAGTCCGTTTCAGTCTGGTTTTCGCCCGGGCCACAGCACCACGACGGCGCTTCTTAAGGTTATTGAAGACATACGGTCTGGTATGGAGGTATCTGAACTGACTGTCCTGGTCTTGATCGACTTTTCAAATGCATTTAATGTCGTTGACCATGACATACTTCTAGCTGTCCTTGCTCAGATAGTATCACCTGAAACGCTAGAGTGGTTTGCGTCTTATCTTCGCGGTCGAAGTCAGGCAGTGCGTGTTGACGATCAGTTGTCTCGCTGGTGTGATCTGATTTCCGGTGTCCCTCAGGGTGGAATTCTCTCACCTCTTCTTTTCTCCATTTTTATTAATAACATTACGGTTAATCTTGACAGCTCTTACCATCTGTACGCCGATGATCTGCAATTATACAGACAGGGACGGCCTGATAATTTTGCGGATGTGGTTGGTGGACTGAACCGGGATCTGCAGCGTATCCGTGATTGGTCGGCTAGGTTTGGTGTGTCAGTCAACCCTTCGAAGTGCCAAGCTATCATTTTTGGTAACCCACGCCAGCTGGCTAAAATCGGTAATGCTGCCGATTTTCCGGTTGTCTTTGATGGATTGGTCGTGCCGTATGATTCGTCCGTTAAAAATCTGGGTCTGTATATGGATGGCACATTAAGTTGGGAAAAGCATGTTGCCGAGGTCGGCAAGAAAGTATATGGGGCACTTCGTAGTTTTTACCGCCTTAAAAATTTTCTCCCTCCTGCAACTAAGGTGCTCCTGGTTCAAGCTTTATTACTACCGATCATTGATTACGGCGATGTTTGCTGTTCTAACATGTCTCAGTCTCTACTCAACAAAATTGACCGCCTTCTCAACAACTGCCTTAGATTTATTTTCGGTGTGCGCAAGTACGACCATATATCTCCCTATCGAGCTCGCCTTAAATGGCTCCCTATCCGTCAACGTCGAGAGCTGAGAACTCTTTCCTCCCTCTTTTGCATCCTAAAAGATCCTTCTGCTCCTGAATACCTAAAGTCTAAATTCGTGTTACAATCTAATTCCAGCTCGCGCAATCTCCGTTCTCCCTATATGCTCAATCTTTGCACTCCCTCTCATAAGACTAATTATATTTCTAAATCTTTTACGCTCTCTGCTATTAGGCTGTGGAACTCCCTCCCAACCGATTTTAAACTTTCTACAAATAAGTTCCTTTTTAAAAAACGTATTCGTGCCTCCCTTTTGAACTCTCTTTAATAAAACGAGTTTTTTTTTTTCTCTCTTGTCTTGTCCCTTCTCATTCTCATTCCGATTCAATTGTTCATATGTTTTTTTTTTATTTATATTTATTAATGTAGGTATATAATTATAGTATTTATGTATGTATATTTATGTTTATATATAATTTTTTTTTATTCATGTATTTTTATTATTTATATTATTATGATCCAGTATTAATATTGCAATTTCTGCTTAGGTTATATATATCTCCTTTTAAATTACCGCACCAATCGCTACTTTCAGTCACGCCCAATGGTTGACTGGTAGAGAATGCCTTATGGCGTTAAGTCCGCCATTTTGTACTATTTTTGTGCAATAAAGTTTAAATAAATAAAATAAATAAATAAATATTTTTTACCCCGGGATAAAAAAAAACTAATAAATGAAAATACAATTGGTTTTGTAGTGCATCCGGTGTCTTATGTGCATAGTGCATAGTACGTCCGGTAGAATAATAATAACACAGATCTGCAATGGTTTTCCTCTTTGAAATCTGAGTTACGTTTTCTATAGTTTATGATGTGCTGATTACGAGAAAAATAATAAAAAAAATCCATCACGTCAGGATATTTTGATATTGAATATTTAAGATTTTGCTAAAAAATGTCTGAGCACCTACAGCTTAAAATGTATAAAACGTCATTAAATTACTTCAGCCTAATTTTTATTGCATTTAATTAGTGTAAGGGGACATAGAAATTAATGCAAATCAGAAATTTGTTAATTACCACATAATGAGTATAAGTAATTCGCATTAAACATGTCGAAAAAGGGGTATTTTGGCTTAATTTAGTAATGAGCTCATTCATACACAATGATTAGGTAATATTACCTAATTGTTGTAAATATTATTAGAAAAGGGTGTAATAAAGATAAACCAAAGGGTTTTTGTATAAGTACTCGCACTGATTTAGAAAATTAACAGTTGAACTGAGCATCTTGCAACATAAAGTCATCGCGAAGTTGCTTAAATTCTACGAATAGTTTTTGTAATATTTGCGGGAAATTTATGGTGATAAAACAACGAAACAGCATTACAGGCTTTGTGAAAAATATTTACAAAAGTTATTTTGGATACGTTTTAATTAAGTAACCAAGACAAAACTTGGACTCTTTATAAAAATTGTACGACTTGTTTATTAGAACTTCGCAAGTAGTCAAAAGGACAGAAAAATAGCTTCAAAATCGTTTCGCCTATGCTATGGAGAGAGCCTAAAGACCATGTTAAAGAAATAGTGGCCAAAATGATTATAAATTTTGGTGTAATGGGTTGTAATATGAGCATTAAACTTCATTTCCTTAATTCGCACATTGATTACTACCCAGAAGATCTAGGAGCCGTTAGCGAAGAACAAGGCTAAAGATTTCACCAATATTTGAAAGAGCTTGAAGTCCGGTATCAAGGAAGATGGAATGCTAGCATGATGACGGACTATTGTTGGTTCTTGAAGCGCGACGATCCAAACCGGAAATTTAAGCGAAAATCGCACAACCGAAGCTTCCAGGAAAAAAGGACCAGGTTCCACAAATAAAATTTACTTGTAATTTAGATTAGTAATAAGTTTTTATTATATTTTAGTAGTTTTTTATGCTAAAAGTAATGTAGTTCTTCAAATATATATTTTTTTATGTGAGAACTTGTGATTTTTTTCCTATTTTCTATCTGGACCTTTTTTGAAAAATCTGGAGGTGATGGAGAAAAACTGAGTACATATTCGTAATCAGCGCGCCAAAATACCCTAGAATCAGCTATCAAATTCCAGAGAGGAAGTTATAACCCTCATTTTGCAGGCCTGTGTAATGTTGCTAGTTAAGATACTTAAATACTGATTTTCCGATCAGATCCCATACAAATGACAGCTTAGAATAGAGGCACGATAATTTTCTGAAAAAAATTATGGCAACAGAAAAGTAAAAAAAAATCAAATGTCATACAACGTCTGTCAATCATTCGTTTCTGTTTGTTTTGAATAACTTAAGTGAATTATTTTGTTTTGTCGTTATTGTTGGAATGCTTGGTTTAATATTTGACGACTTTCGCTACGTTTAAATGACGGTTTCAGCTAAAACAAACGACCTAAGCTTTTCTTACAACGGATCCAGTGAACTCGACAATTGGGGTTATTTTTGTAGAAATCAAAATCATCCTATAACTATTTTTTCCCAGGGAGTGGATTTATAAATTGTAGTGTATTTGGAATATTACTTCATTTTCTACATAATAATAGTAAATCGGTAAGTGTAATTCATAAAAAATCAAGGCCCAACGTTCTATGGATGTTCGCCCGTGTCCTTTCTATTTTCTAAACGTATAACTATAATATTCATCTCAAACAATCTCAGTGTTACCAGTTAAATTAAATTGCTTCAGTCTGTGGTTCCAGTTGCATAGTGCAGCGAGCTTTGCAGTTAACACATCCCGATATTAATTTGCGAGTGAATTGCTTTTCTGACTAGGGCTACCAACCGAACACTCTATGCTACGGTTGGTAGTTTTGTCTATTCTAATGAAATCATTAATAGCTAACTTAATGGAGTCGCAAACCAAAGAATATTTTCTATAGCCTTCCGACCGCGGTTTCACCAGCGCGTACTATCTTTTTTCTAATATCCCCCCTTTTCCCCCAAATTTCCGGGATCAAAAGTACCCTATAACACCCGAGAATAGTGTAGCTTTCCAACAGTAAAAGAATTATTCAAACCGGTTCAGTAGTTTCGGAGCCTATTCAATACAAACAAACAATCAAATCTTTCCTCTTTATAATATTAGTATACTGGGTGACATTTTTTACCGTCAGGAAAAGGAAATCGGCAGAAATGGGCTCGATCTTATGCGTTCGTTCCACTATTCAAAATATAATTAATATTCGTTACAAGATTTTTAATATTTAAATTTAATTTTAATTAATATTTTTTACTCCGGGATAAAAATATAATCAAATAAATGAAAATACTATTGGTTTTGTAGTGCATCCGGTGTGTTATGTGCATAGTGCATAGTACGTCCGGTAGAATAATAATAATGTTGCCAGTTAAGATACTTAAATACTGATTTTCCGATCAGATCCCATACAAATGACAGCTTAGAATAAAGGCACGATAATTTTCTGAAAAAATTATGGCAACAGAAAAGTCAAAAAAAAGTCAAATGTCATACAACGTCTGTCAATCATTCGTTTCTGTTTGTTTTGAATAACTTATGTGAAGATTCACTGGAGGGTAGGCGATGGGTCCACGCGTCTTTTAGTTTTAAATCTTTTTATTTGTGATCTAGTGCAGTTTGGTGTTGAAAAGTGGTGTGATTTTCATTCAGTAAAGTGTAACGAAGTGTCATAAATAAGAAAATTGAAACAAATTGACTGAATGGACGGGTATTGCGTGTAGTGTGTCTCATCGGTAGATGAGACGCTCTTACCGTAATGGCGTCCATTCCCCCGTGACCTTGAGAGTATCCTCCAGTGTTTCCATGAAGCGTTAAAACATCTAACACCAATGTTTTAACGCAAGAAGAAACTCCCTCATTAAGTTGACATTGGCAGAATCACCGCGCCGCAAACAGGCGCGGGATAGAGTCCATTAAAAAAAAAAAAAAAAAAAAAAAAAAAAAAAACTTATGTGAATTATTTTGTTTTGTCGTTATTGTTGGAATGCTTGGTTTAATATTTGACGACTTTCGCTACGTTTAAAAGACGGTTTCAGCTGAAACAAACGACCTAAGCTTTTCTTACAACGGATCCAGTGAACTCGACAATTGGGGTTATTTTTGTAGAAATCAAAATCATCCTATAACATTTTTTTCCCAGGGAGTGGATTTATAAATCGTTGTGTATTTGGAATATTACTTCATTTTCTACATAATAATAGTAAATCGGTAAGTGTAATTCATAAAAAATCAAGGCCCAACGTTCTATGGATGTTCGCCCGTGTCCTTTGCGTGTGAGATAGGTAAATGATATATGTGACGATAGCATGATTATTTTAATTTAATTTTAAAATATTTTTGCGCATTTACCATGGCGAATCCGTTCGAGATTTACGCGGTCGCCATAATAAACGCGCAAAAATATTTTTAAAAAAAGTAAACTAATCATGCTGTCATCATCTATATCATTTACCTATCTCACACGCAAATTTTCCTGACGGTAAAAAAGTCATCCAGTAGATAACAAGAACGCGTCTTTGTTTGCATGAAGTTTACAAAGGTGAACAGGAACAGGATCGAAGAAACAGGACAGGTATGTATATTCTACCAGGAACATGATATTTTTTCGAAATAAAAAGTAAAATGTTACTTTATAGCTCTCAAACTGTCCCAATACGAAATATACCAAAAAAGACGTCAAAAGAGGACCAGCAAAACACTTCTTTTTGTTATCCCACTAGAATCAAGGCCTTTTACTTTTAGCCTATCCCCTTCCTAAGGTAAAGTCTATATTTGTACTAAATCCTATAACCACTCAACGCCGAACCGGCACTCGGGTGCCGCATAACAATAGATTTTCTATTGTGTCTAGTAATCCGGGGCTAGAAGGATTAATATTATAAATGCGAAAGTCTGGATGTTTGGATGTTTCGATGTTTGGATGTTTGTTCCTCAATCACGCCTAAGCGGCTGAACGGATTCAGATATTTGGCACACGTATAGTTTATAACTCGGAATAGGACATAGGCTATAAAATTCCTACGGGAAACGTCTCATTCCCGTGGTGTAATTTTCAGTGGTGAGAGCCTAATAAGCAAAGTACCTATTCTTGTTTACCTGTAATCACAATACATCTGTGATCAAATAAGAGATCTTATTTGCAAACAATTTTATACTTTCTGTCAAAGTTTATTGGTCACCACACGTTGAATAAAATTCAAAGAAAACTAAACCATAAATTGTAAGAACCGAAGCCATTGAAACATGTGAAGTTCCAAAGTGATCCAACAAAAATACTTTACGAAAACTACGATATATTTCACCTTGTTCGTATGCAACTTGACAACTTTGTGTGTTAATAGAAATTCAACTTTATGCAGTTGGGTTAGAGTTGGAATGCAAATGACAGTGTTCAAGTCTCCATGTAGGTGCTCGGGCTTATTATTTATGTCGTGCATCGAATTGTTTTACTTTCTGCCAACGTTTTGGCCACTGAATGTCTCACACATTCTGTGTGAGGGTGTGGGAAAGTGTTTTAGGGTCCCCATTGCGGTGTATCGAATAAGTGAATATACTAACATGATAGAGAAGAAATATTTATTTGTTTATCTACATCCATACCCTAATATGTCTATTTTATAGTCAGGATCGATGAGCAAACGCCCTACATTTAGATATGAGTATCTGTGGCTGCATCTTAATGTTTACATTTTAGTATCGGTAACCAATACCCTAATTACGTTCAAATTTCGAACGTTTTATAGTCAGGATCGATGAGCAAACGCCCTATATTTAGATATGAGTATCTTTGGCTGCATCTTAACGTTTACATTTTAACATCGGTACCGATACTAAAAAGTAAACATTTTAGTATTGGTAACCGATACCTTAATCACGTTCCGAACATCTTCTTAAAATGTATTTTATTCAAATTGACCTACAATGAATGAAGATAAAGTTATGTATGTGAATGTACATAATAATTAGGCATTAAAATACTCATGTGATCCTTTTATGAAACTCACTTCGTTCGTTTCATAAAACCACATTCGTATTTTAATGACCCTCATTATGCAACAGCCACATAAATAACTATTCTTTGTATTGAATAGGCTACGAACATACTGGGCCGATTTTAAAAACTCTTTTACCATTAGAAGCGGAAATTATCCCTGATGAACATAGGCTAATTTTTACCGCGGGAAAATGCTCCATTCCTACGGGAAAACGGGTAACGGACCACGGGTAGTAAGTTTTTCGCATAATGATGTGTCTGTGACAAGTTGCCATAGCAACGGATTGTTGATTATGGAATAACCAAATGATTTTTGGAGATGGCGAATAAATCCTGAAAAAAAATTACATTCTTACAGGATAACGTATAGTCCACACAAGCAATACAATATAGGCATTGACTAGACTTTAGAAAATGACCTAGGCTACTTTTACCCAATTTCCTTGGGATAATAGTAAAATGTTAGCGCGAGCGAAGCTGTAGTCGGAAGCTAAGTGATATGCAACAAACATAAGACCAGATGTAAGATCTTATAACCAAAGATAATATTCAAACCCACAGTAGGTACTTAATCTGGGAACAATGGATTCTTCCGACTGATCAATACCTACCGGCTAAAACAAAGAAGAAAACACAATGGAGAAGTGTACTTAGCTATCTACTGTTGAATGAAAATGACTTGACCTGATTGTAAATATATTATAATATGAACCTTTTTAATATGCCAGAAAGAATTTAATATACTTAGGTAAAATTTAATATATTACATTTTTATTATGTACTATGTAGGATTTAATCCAAAGTGCCATAGATCCAATAAAAAAACCATAGTACCTAACCATTAGTACGCGTGGTTAATTTATTGATAAAATTATATTTATTAACGACGACGAGCCATTTCGTGTAATGGTGGAGAAGTCGGCTATTACACCAGAGGTCGCGGATTCGATCCCCGCACGGTACAAACATTTGTGTGCATGAACTTGTATTGTCTGTTTGTATCGGTCTGGGTGTTTCTATTTATTATACATGTATGTATTTACAAAAAAGTATATAAGTAATGTTTATCTGTTGTCTGGCACCCATAGCACAAGCTTATGCTTAGTTTGGGGCTAGATGGCGCTGTGTGCATAATGTCCAAGAGATATTTTAACAACACTTCAAGCAGTTTTTACGTGAAAGAGTAACAAACGCCCATCCATCCTTTCCTTTATTCTGATGGTCAGAGTAACTTTCAAAATAACATAAAACCTATTTTTATCACTAGAAAAACGGAGCATGCCATGCCATCAATCCTCTCATGCGGTTACTATGACAACAGCGTCGGGGCGACAGCAGCGCCGCGACGGAATTTCCGCGCAACACTTGCTACGCTTTTCACGAGTCAGTTCAACTTTGCGCGGCTAGATGGCTGTTGGAGCTACAACCATTATTATTTTCAAAGATGAAAACTTTTTCATATTTCATTTTTACTTAATTCAACTTTTTACAAGTATTCCATTAAGATTTCGTAGTCATATTAATGAAGAAACATGAATATAAAGCTCGTGAGTATTATTGAAGTTTAATATAAGACTTATATTACACACTTAGTGTCATTATCCTTTGCAATAACATGTTGGTAAAGTTACTAAAGTATGAATGAAAAAGACTGCGTAAAATTAGGTACATGTTTGTGCTATGCGCATTGTGCACTTAAAAAATAGAAGATGTACTCGTGATAATAATATAATATATTTGAAAATTATTATTTTGTTATTTGGCCATAATAATATTATAAGGAAAGTTATTTTATACGTGTTGTATTAATATACAACAAAATTAAATGATAAATATGATAATTATCCACCTATATCCACTTTGCTACAACAAATGTAAAAATAAATTGCAAGATGCCCTCAAATGTATGTCCTACGAGGATACAGAGAATTTATTAACTGTATTGAAGTAGATAGATAAATGATAATTATGTATTATGAAATAGGTATAGTTCCATATTATTTATTAGCATTTAGTTTTTATTTTCACCTACCTATTTCACTAAGTGATATAATTATTTGTAGATCATTATAATTTAATTTAGATTTTCGCCTGAAACACAGGATTTCCTAGTTCAGGCTCATAAAGTTAATTAGATCTTAAGAAAATTGTTGTACTAGCTAATAGAATAGTTCTAAGAATTTTTATAAATTGATTTGATTTGATTTGATTTGAATTAAATAATGTCCATAATTCATAAATATGTACCTATTGGGATTCACGCTCACGTCTCGGTGGCCTAGTGCCATAAGTACCGGGCCTGTCCTGTTAAGTGTTTAAATTAATGTACTGGCTTCAAGTACGGTTCAAGAATATAATTTATATTTAACTTGTCGAACATTACCCGGGTTTTGTGGTTAACAACCTATTTTTGGCGTGTGTGGTGTTAAAATCTGTGTAACAAAATGTGTGTGACATGAGCAACTTTTATCAACATACCATATGGACGAAGCAACGAGCGGAAGATAGTAGAATATGATAGCGGGAACATTAGATATAATATTCTTATCCAAGCAACTATTTAAGTAAATACCCGATTTCAGAGCTAAATTATCCTTAGGGAGAACTTAAAACGGCTCTCAGAGCTATTAACTTCATAGCTCAGGCATTAACCCAGATTACGATAGTTTTATCCGGGGATTTATGATGACAGAACTATTGGAAGTTTTTTACGCTGTGTAGTAGTTTAAGAGCCATTTTGCGCATTACGATGCCTATTGAAAACAAATCATAAGTCGATAGCGAATAAGAATTTAGTATATCCAAGGATTATTTTTTTATTGCAATGTGTAACAAGACGAGCAGATCGTATACCTGATGGTAAGTGTCATGTCTGCCCTTAGACAGTTCAGTGCCAAACAGTAACTAAGCAGTTACTGTCTGGCACCGCCCTGCGCCCGCTACACCGAGACGACAGTTATTAGGTCTCATATACCCAGTAATTTCACTAGCTTCAGTGACCTTTCCCCGAAACACAGAAGTGCTTGACACACTTCTATTTCACGGGAAAATATCTGACACCGCGGTGGTACCCACCTAGACGGCCCAGTACAGGAACCTACCACCTGGTAAAAAAAATATTTATTTATTACTAGCCGTCGCTTCCGAGGTTACACCCGCGCGTAATTCTTTTCGTACCCCCTTCTTTCCCACATTACCGGGATCAAAAGTGCCCTATGTCACCCGGGGGTAGTAGTGTAAGTAGCTTTCCAACAGTGAAAGAATTTTCGAAATCAGTTCAAAAGTTTCGGAGCCCGTTCAATACAAACAAACAAACAATCAAATCTTTCCTCTTAGTAAAACAAGGTGTAACTAGCCACTTTCAGTAATTGGCCTACGGCGATGTTATTTAAAGTTAAAAGCGCTATGAACATAGCACGCTATCTATAGATGACAGTTAGATGCCTTTTAACTGTCATAGAAGGCGTGCTATGTTCATAGCATAATTTTAAGGGAAAACATCGACGCTGACACTTTACTTTTAATTATTATTATCGTTGTAGGTATATGTAGGTATTCAAAATTTATGAGATATCTGTCTGTTGTAATTAGAAGTTGTTAGTGCCTATTAGCTAAAACATCCATCTTGGTTGATTGCGCCATAACAATGGACGTCGGATGCAACTATAGAGGGAATTAATTAAGTGACTGACCTAATTTACCTAACTATTTTATGGCCTAAAGCTTTAAGAATAAAGTATTCATGTGTAATATTGTCAATAATGTATCATGTCTTTAGACTAATATGAGTCAGGTCTACACAGTCTGTGTTCATATATTCATTAAGAAATAAGACATTTATTAGATGTTTAGAATAAAAAAAAAAAAAAATTTGTTGTAAAAATTATAAATGTGTTTAACAACAAACTTTTTGATACTATTGGATTTGTAATAAAAATTCTATATATAAATTGATAAATAATAGCCCGACCAATAAAATAAAAAAACCTCGCCATACATATTGCGAACAACTAAAAAATCATATAAAAAAAGTAATAAAATGTCATTCATTATTGCTGTCTGTCAAAGTCTGATGTCACTTGTCAACCATGTTTAGTTATTAGCAAGGGCCTGACATGATTTGATAGAGTGAGATAGTCTTATTGAGATTCCTATAAGAGAAAACAAATAAGAGTGCCATGTTTTTATCTCTATCAGCGACCGGACTTTTTTTCATGGTCAGGTTATAGGCCAATTGTCAAAATAGAGGCAAAACAAACAAATGGGATATGTCAAGTGCACAAAAAATTAAGAATTTGTGGATTAATACCTAATTTATTCATAAGATTTATAAAAAACCGAATGTGTAGTGTTTGTGCCTAGCATACATAATGGGAGGGTGTTCATTAATTGGCTGCAAAAGCAACAATCAAAGAAAAGAAGCGGGTGTTACATTTCATACGTAAGTACACTGTTTTATATATTTTGATCACGTATTTCTTTCTCAAATCTCACAGGAACCCAGTTTCTGAGCTAAATCATTAGTTATATCATGAAAAACTTGAGAAATGGGAAATATCTAAGAAATATTTGTAAATATAACCTCTGAAACATTTGACATGTAAACCGGTAAAATTACGTATTACATATTTACGATAGAAGCCAGCTTAGCATAGACGTCTACTTAAATTAGTAGATTTATAACACTTCATAATTCGATTTCCGGATGCCTACCATACAGAAAAATTACCCCAAAAATTACCCCATATTTCAGGGAATTTTAAGCGATTTGATGTTTCCAGATTTCCGACGGATGATAAAACTCGTGAGAAATGGATAGAAGCAACTGGAAAAAAGAATTGTGTACCACATAATAATTTGTTCTAAACTTATAGCATCTCCCTTTGCCTGCCTCGGGGGTTTAAAATGTCTTATGAAAAAAATTGTAAATGTAGTTATATTAAGTTTTCAATAAAGAAATTACCTGTTTTCAATTAAAGTTTATCATTTTATTCCATTAACCACACAATCTCATATAGTTTATCACAAAAATAGTGGTCGATCGGATCCACTTATTTTCGCGCATTCGCTTGCGATATTAATAGCGAGTCAAAATATTGACTTTCACTCACTACGGAATTCGAATACTGCAACGTTTCTGACTACATTTGAGGGTAAAATTTTGCGTTCATGGCAGCCCCATATTTTGACGTCATAATCCCTCTTATTACAGAACGTGGTTTAAAAATTAAACCGAGCTTAGTCCTGACTAAACTCCTGACTAAAGTCAAACGCTATTACAAAACGAAGTTTTACTTCATTTCGAGTACTAAAGTTAGACCCAAGAAAGTCCGCCGATGCCCCTAGTTTTACTATGGACTAACTTTCAAACGTCAAAAGGATAACACCTTAAAAATTCCGCTCCGTTCTACGTATAGAAAGACAATTTTTGAAAAGAATCACTTAAATTTGTGAACAGAAAATTAAAAATATATGTTACTTTTTCTTACATTACTAAAACATATTTATAAATAAAGAATTATTATTTTTACTATCATATTTAAAGATTTTAAAACATGTCATAAAACAAAGTCTTGTAAAATGAAACGCACTGAACGAGTTAGTACCAGTAAATTATTCTTATGTTGGTATTTGTTTTGTAATAAGGAAAGTTTTAAAAAATAGTCCGGACCTAAACCTGTACTAACTAGTACAGTTTTAAACCTGTTTTAGCGATGTTTTTTGTAATAAGAGGGAATATGTCTATCTCTTACACCCGGTCGCTTGGTGGCATATCTAATATACTAAATCTATGGTTATTAGTTATTTCTTGTTGTTTGTGAGTATAACCATAGCAACCAAGTGTTGTTATAACCAGAGATAAATGTGGCGCCTACAGAGCAGGTTTTTTAAGTTAAGTTTTTTGCATTATGTGCATCGATCAGCGATAATAAGATTTGATAAAAAAAATATTAGCTAAACAGTATACCTACCAAGATAAAATATACTAGGTAAAAAATTGGAAATGTTTCACAACGTCGTATCTCTACGGCCATGATTGACAGATGTGACCTATAAATAAAAAAAGTTTAGACGGAGCGGTTACATAGCACACGCAACTTTTTACATCCCTAATAAATCAGGATTTAGTCCGCCATCTTGCGGGAACGTTTTAAATACGTTTAGATAAGCTGAGGGTTTTAATGGTTCAGGAGTTTTAAGGTAGGTATTTATTAGTAAATAGTAAGTAACTTATGTTAAAACATTGTATTGATCCAATATTGAAAATAACAATCTATCTGTATATAAATAAAAATGAATTACTGTTCGTCACAAATGTTTGTACCGTGCGGGGATCGAACACGCGACCTCTGGTGTTATTACACCAAAGGTCGCGGGTTCGATTTGGTGTGATGGTCGAGAAGTCGGCTGTTGGCGACTTCTCAATCATACCAAATTGCTCATCGAAATCTTAAAATCAAAGGCTCTGACATCAGATGAGCCTACAGTCTGGCAGCACATTTAGCAACGGTTCCTAGTAAAGTGTCCCTCAATGGAATAGGTCGTAGTGGCGCTTACCAGGTGGACTGCGTGTCTGTCTGCCAACTGAAGTAGTAAAAATTTTTTTTTAAATAGAACATAGTGAGTTCACAACCACCACCTAGCCTAGTTAGGTACCCTATTAGTAATAAATATATCTCTTTGCCTACCAGAGACAGCGTAGATTAAAAAGGCATCAATTACTGTGGCTCAGATAAGCCGATTGGAGTGGGCGGCCACAGATTGGCCTATTCTACGCAGATTGAACCTTTTAAACGAAAGATTCTGCGACGGACTTAGTAATGTCGACTGTGACAATGCTAATTTGAGGATTAGGGAAAAAGACGATTAGTAAAATCGAAATGTTTTGATGTTTAACCTAGAGTAAATCATTATACCGGTAAATAATTTACTTGTTAAAGAATTAGGCAAGCAGAAATCCCCGATTTCTTGCTGGTATAACATGTACATTATTTCAATATTTAAAAAGTCTAAATCCTTTAAAATTATTAAAATAAACCTACATCCATCGGCATACCTGATGGAAAGTGACTACCGCCGCCCATAGACATCTGCAAATCAGGTTGAATCACAGACGCGCTGCCGGCCTTTAAAAAAAAGAGTGTTTTAGTTGTGAAAGAGAAACAGACAGAATTACATAATCTTGCATAATTTTTGCATCAATAGTTTTAATAAATCTGTATGTAACAAATATTTATTAACGTATTTTTTACTTGTTCCAGTTTGTAACGCGTAAGAAGTAAGTCAAAATGGCGGCGTTTGTGGCGAAGCAGATGGTGGGGAACAAACTCAGCGCCGTTAAAGGTAAGAAGACTAACATAGACATTGCAATAAATAAGAAAAACTTTATAAATACATAAATAAAATTATGTGAAACGAATGTTAAATCAGTTAAAATTTGCTTATTTCATTGAAACTCTTTTCTTGTTGGATCGGCGCGTTTTTTACCCGCGCTCGCAGCGGTTCCGGGCCCGAAGCTTCCTACGGTTTTATTTCAAAACTTACGAGACCGGTTTTTTTCACGGTCCCGTAGGGCGTAGCCGCCGCGCGCGGTTTTAATTATCGCCCGCAAACTAACGGCGGGTGATACTAGTAATCGCAATCCTCGATAAGTTGTCTTTTGGTACGTCAAAAACAACTTATCAAAACCTCAAAAGTCACCGCAACTTAACAAGATTAGTCAAATCAAACCGCCACAGCTTCTCAAACTATATAAACAGTGATATTCTTCGCAACGGCTGATCTTTGCGAAGCGAGGCAGGTATCACAATACCTCGATTGGTCCAATAAGAAGACGGCACGCCCTCGTTACAGAAAATGTATTGGCTCAATTCTTTGCTACGGATTATTGAATTTTCTTAGAGATAGTCTTTTCTAGGGGTGTCATTGTATAGTCAGCTTATTAATATAGCGGTTTTTAGTGAGAAATGAAATCAAAGATATTTTTACAAAGGTAAGGTAAGGTGGTTTCTAGTTATTAAGTATGCATTGTTACTAACCTAAATATGGATCTATGACATCTGAAAATAAACGAATTAAATTTTAATCTAATTTAATTTGAACATCGCTTTATTTTGTAGAACTGATCTCAATATGTGTCAGACATCATTTAATTTTTACTCAAACATGTCAGAGGGATACATCATAAATAATATTTCATACCACATTATTGTAACAAACACTGTGTTTTTCAAAAGAAATGCTCACAGGTACTTTTTTAAAGTAGATATTTAACATCAATTTTGTAAATCAAATCATGGGTACATACATACCCATGTAACATACAATCGAAGAAAAGGTTTTATCATAAGGGTAAATAGCCCCTTGCATTTCAATTAGAATGTAAATACCTACTTAATAATTTTTTGAATCTAAAGTCACAATGACTCATTGTATAATTAGTGCCATAAAAAATAAAATATCACTGATTTATTTTGTTGTTCTTATAAAATACTATGTTAGGCAAGATTAAATAAGAAGATATGAATAAACACAATGCTAAAACTATAAACATGAAAAATAAATTTCACGTCACTTAAGCATTGTAATAAATACGAAAGATTGATAAAAAAATATGATCCAATCTTAATTAGTTAGCGACATAAGCTGATACCCTCGCCGGGAGCGGAATCTGCGACCCTAGGGAAATCTGCGGTAAACGCTAAGCCAGGAGGGGGAGAGGGGAGGACTTTTTATTTATTACGAGGAACTCTTTGTTAATTGCGCTGATGAAATTAATCGCTGTCTGAGCTAGGGATGCTTCATCGAGATTATTATTTATTTTTTACATCAAAGGAGATCTGGGACAGGGTGTGTCTTGGGATTGGTTTCTGCACTGATAAAGAAACATTTTAGATAGGGAAATCGTTTAAAAACTTGGTATTAATTTCGTTTTACGTTAAAAAATGGAATCATCATCATTACTAATATTATAAACAGGATAGGTTTGATTGTTTGTATTGAATATGCTCCGAAACTATGAAAACCGATTTGAATAATTCTTTCACTATTGAAAAGCTACATTATCCCCGGGTGACATAGGGTACTTTTTGATCTCGGAAATGTGGGCTTCAAGGGGGGGATATTTAAAAAGTCGCTGGAGAAAGTAAGAAATAGGATGTTTTTATGGGATAGCGGCATCTATCGATGTCTCAGCAAACTAATACGCCAAGTCTCTGGAACTCGCTTCGTTTTAAGAAGCATTGCTCATATTCCGTATTATTGAGTAGTTTTTGCATTTTGTCTAGACGGCACATCGTTATAGCCGCTCGTGTCATTGAATGAAATAATGGCTGACACATGAGCAATACTTGAATTTGTTGATGTTTTGACAAACTGTGGTAAAAGCAGATCAGGTGAAATTGAACTTTATTGCCTTTGAATTACGGTCGATTTATTAAACTTTTACTTTAATATCTTTAAAACGTCACCCTTTACGGGATTTCGTCTAATGACATTTTATGTTTGTATTAATACGAAGTATCCATTCTTGGGTAAACCATTTTGTAAAAAAAAACAAAATAGTGGGACTAGTACGTGAGCCAACCTCCATACAAAAATCATCATTATCCCTTTGTAAAAATTAATCATTTTATTTGTTTTCATCAAATTTATTTACAATTTTCAATTTTATAATTTACATTAAGTGCAACCCAGCCGAAACATCAAATAAAAATGTACAGATATAATATAATATTAAGATCAGATATTACAATTAGGAAATTATTTTCAAAATCACAAAAATAAATTCACATTTCACAGTAAGTAAAAATAACCCTATTCTAGAATTTATACGAAAGCTAATTAAATCACAAGTGTTAAATATAACTACATATAAGTTTATTTGGAAAATTAAAGCAAATGGAAGACGTTAGAAAGAGAAAAACATATTAAACCTTTATAAAAAATAAATTTAAAGATTTACTACCACTAGTCCATACAAAAATAATAATATAAGAATATTTTTAAATTGAAGAAACGTCTAATATCTTTTTACAACGTTTTGTACTTATTTTTTTTTTTAAATATAAGCCCTGTATAAAAGTAAAGGGCAGACTTCACTTTTCCTATTCACTAAAATACTCGTATAATGGAAGACTAAACAAGAAACATAAATTGCCTTTAAAGTTTCATTAAAATTGACTAAATGCAATAGTAAAAATAGAAACGACTATAATACAATAATATTACAACGCTAATCTAAAAGTATCCCTTAATAATTTCAATTTAAAATACCTCTTATTCTATGTTGCACAATGAAGTTCATTTTAAAATTATATTATCATCACAATGTTTATATTTAAAAATAGTTTTTTTTTCACTTTATAGCCTGTATGAATAGTGCGAGTTTTTATAAATTTTAATTTTTATCAATTCTTTAGCTTCCGCCACAATCCATTTCAATTGAATATTCTTTATTATGGAATAAGCTGATCAGCACCTTCTTTCTCATTCTCTCACTGCATCCATCTCCGTCGCACTCGGTGACGTACGCCTTTTTTATCTTTTCCGCAGAGCTCGGTAGAAGAATTAGTTTCCTTTTGATTGTCTGTAAAGAAAAATCAACTTTAAAAGAAGGAAGTAGAATTGCTTTTTAGTTTTATTTTCGTAAATTGTTACTGGGATTATGAGTACATTGTCCAGTTTTAAATATGTCGTGAAAATAGCAGTTCTGCATTGGGTTAGTGAATTTAAACCCAATGCATAACATTTTAAAGGGGCACTGAAAATTGTGGCCTTCCTATTGGTCCGCCATTATTTTTTTTCAAAACTGCGTTCACTTAAAATTGTTTCAAAAATGGATACTTAAAGCGACGAGATGTTTTGTATGGACCCGCTCTCGAACTCATAGACCCGCTCTCGAACACAGCGGGGCGGTAGCGGGAGCGGGCAACGCACGCAAGCGCACTGCGGATCACCGCTTGACAGCATCGTACCGCTCTTGACGGCCAGTATCAAGCGGTAAGAGCAGTGCGCCTGTGTGCGCCCCCGCTCCCGCTGCCGCGAAATTCGAGGCCGAGGCCTTATACTCTGTTAAAACAAAAAGATAGTCACCTTTCTACCCTTATCAGAGGAGCGGCGGTAACAGGATCTCTCGCTGCTCTCTCCAGAGAGGGGGGTATGGAACAGCTTCTTACTGATGGGTTGCATGTTGGGCTTGCGAAGGGGGGAGTCGGTTTCCATCTGAAAATAAACCGGACAAGTTAGATTTCAGCGGAAGGATCAGGTGGTATATTTCGTAAGGAAGGTTTGGAGAATTATGGACCTTTAGGATATGACCAATTTGAAGTAACAAAAAAGAAACTGTAAAAGAAACTTTACTAGAAATTTTCATACTATTCATGCAATGATGTTCAATATACAACTAGCACCCAATCTCTAAGAAAAATTTCTCAAAAAACGTCCGAGCGGCGTTTACACAGACGACATTAACACATTCGTTCAAATTAACACCTTATCTCGTGGCAGTTAAGTGTTTAATGTCAATTGTATACAACTAAACGGAAACTCTGCCCAATAGTTGCGTGGGCAGATTTTTGCTTTGTACAATATATTTTGAGCGTAATTGGGAGTCTAGTTGTATATTGCATGTCATTGTATTCATGGTAAAATTTAGCACTTATGCACCTACATTGTTCATAAGTTGGACTAAAACAATAGTGTACTGTAACAATAGTGTACCGGTATTAGTTATATTAGTTTATTCCCACACACAGGAAGTCGCAGGTAAGCCAGTATCTCATAAAACAATACGATAATAAAAGGCCTTAACTTCAAAGGAAAACTGCAAAATATCAAGTAGTAAAACCTGTTGATGTATTACAATCTCTGCCCTTTCCAACAATAGAGCCCAAATAATCCACCTGAGTGTCCATTTTGCACAAAAAAGTCCTAAATACCGTTTCTTTTGTTAAAAACCTTTCAATCTACCTGCGCGTTACAGGGACCTGCCTCGCATAAAGGAGGTTTTCTTGAAAGTTATTAGGTATTGAATGGGATTGACTTTGTGTGAAGATTAGAAAATTACCACGGCATTTTTGTCATTTAAAAATGTCTCATTAAATACTTATTGCGGATTTTTAATTACATAAAACTAAAATTAGCATTATTTTATAAAATACTAAAAACGCTACGTGACTATAAAATAAATTAATATAATTATTTATTTATTTCTCAGTCTTCAATGGACCATTTACACAGCGTTTAACATTACATAATTAATAATTCAGAGACATGTTTGGCATCAGATAGTAATTAATTAATAAAAAAAGAAAATAATTAATGATTTGCATACATAATAAGGCTAAGAGTCAGTTTAACCACTGACAGAAAAGTTTATAATAATTAAACATGCAGATAACATAGATGCTGTATCTTATGTCAATTTTCAAAACAAGAATGAATTCAAAGACTGTTTTGGACCTAGATTGATATTGCACATCCATGATTACCTACTACAAAGACGTGAAGTATCATTATTGAAATCATTAAAAAAAATATATAAAATTAAAAAATATTTTTTAATTTAAAACTTAAATATTGAATTAAAAGAATATATTTTATAATTAAGAACTTAATTGTATTATGGATGATTTAGCACTTTTTAATACCGATTTAACTAATAATTTTCATTTTTTTTACTTTTAAAATGAGAAGACATTTAATTTTTAGTAAATAAATGTGAACTACCAATTAAAAGTCCGTCCAATTTTATAAACATTCAAATATATTTATATAATTTAATCCTAAATTACACTCAAATAGGTAACAGAAAGCGCGCCAAATCCAGTAGGCGTTTCTTAGAACAGGCCTCCAGAAAAAAAATCACAAAGAAAAGCCGGCGCCAAACAGCATCCGCCACAAAAAAAAATAGTTCCACGAAATCAAAATAACAAAAAAAACACATACCGTTTCGCAATCCGATCCAAATTCCACGGACGTGTTCATCACATTATTTGCTATTAAAACTCGCAAGGATTCTCTTGTGATGGTGTTCACTGGGGTTGAGAAGGATGAAGCCATGTTTAAGACGCGACTGAACACAAGGGCGGTTGACGGTGGACTGTCTGAAGATTTGCTTTGACTCGCGGGTGGTAGGTTAGGTAGAGCGGAGCGGTGCGACAGTGCGGGGGATGACTGTATCGATTTATCGATGGAAGGTCGATTACATTTTGTTATTGGGTAAGATCTAGAGTCATAAAAAATACCTTTGTTACAGAAGGAATGTCAGTTTGTCAATTTTCTCTGATAGTTATAAAAAACAATGAAAACTCATGATTTTCGAAAAAGATTTGGTTTAAAAGTAATCTTTTTTAAAACGAGCCAAGATAGCCAGAGTAATCATTTATTAATCAATCGTTTTAATATAATAAACAGTTGTTTTTTAATCGGACAAAACTGTAGGCAAACCTTCATTTCTTATACTCATAAATAGCAATAGTATAATTTGATAGTTAAATGTGAAAAATTGATTACCACTCATTAAAATTGTCATAATAATGTGTATTGGATTTCACTTTAAAAACTATGTATGTATTTTAACCACTCAATCCCGAACCGGCACTCGGGTGCCGCGTAACAATAGATTTTCTATTGTGTCTGGTGATCCGGGGCTTGAAAGATTAATTAATACGTGGTATGCTGTTTTATAATTTAATTTATAATATGGCGGACATCACTTGTATAGTTTTATCTTTGTATCGTATTATTTATTTGTAACACTATTTTTGCATATTTCTTTTCTGAGTCACACTGTGAGTGTTGTTTTACAAATATTCCCACGTGTGAATTTTGGGATATCAATTCAAATGGTTTATAAAAGGATCACAAAGTGAGGCTATCAATAGTTGGTGATAACATAAAAAATAAATACATTCACACGGTCTGTTAAATACGAAGAATAAGGCTAAATGAATAATTTGTAGGTACACCTGATTATTACAACAAGCTTTGCTTAGATATGGATTTCATTGTACTGCGTGGGAAAATACGAGTATCTATGTTTATTTTTATCTTAACAGATGTATTTTGTGTGAGAAAAATTATAGTGCGATATGGAATAAATAGTAACATTTATTTATTCCATACCGCACTATGATTTTTCTTGTTATAATATACTGAAAAAGATATAAAAGTACATTGATATCATCCCAAACTTGGTTTATGTTGCAATTTTATGAAAACGCGCTTGCAATTGCCTAAAAGTCGACACATCTATCGATAGAACACCCCAACACTATATTTTTTACCGCCACCTACCTACATGCCTTTTAACGTTGCACATTAGTGAATGGTCACTTTACCTCAAAAGTTCCCACAGAGAATCCAAGGGGTGATCAGATTTGAAGAATTCGGTGTATAATAGGTATTCGCCGAATTCCGAGTAAGGCGGCTAATAGTTACACTACACAGAATAGTTTTTATGCTCCTTCGGTAGGAAAATAGGCACCAAACCGCGCCTGTTACATTCACCGCCTACGTGGTTCAACCACTTTAAAAACCTTTTTTTTATTCCACTTCAGTTGGCAAACAGACACTCAGCCTACCTGATGGTAAGCGGTCACTGCGGCCTATTCCATTGAGGGACAGTTCATCAGGAAGCGTCGCTCAGTGAGCTGCCAGACTGTAGGTGCTGTAGGCTCATCTGATCTTCGAGCCTTTATTTCAAGTGTACTGGCTCCCACATTAATATTGCCGGATCACAGCCGGAGCTGTTATGGCGGCAGATTTCACCTGTGGGGGTGGTAGCTAGCTAGTCGGACTCTGAAAACTCTGAAAAAACCGGCCAAGTGCGAGTCGGACTCGCCCATGAAGGGTTCCGTAGCAGCAAGTATCATCATAATATAAAAGTTCTTGTAGTCCTTTGTAAGTCTGATCGACGTTTTTATATTTGAGTTGATTGAATGAGAGGAAAATTGCGGTTTACAATTTATGACGTTTAAAAAAAAAGTATTTACTTGATCTCGTTCAAACCAATTTTCAATTGAAGTTTGCATGGTAATGTACATCATATATTTTTTTCAGTTTTATTGTTCTCTTATTTTAGAAGTTAGAGGGGGGGGACCAACATTTTACCACTTTGGAAGTGTCTCTCGCGCAAACTATTCCGTTTAGAAAAAAATGATATAAGAAACATTTTTATCATTTTTAAAGACCTATCTATAGATACCCCACACGTAAGGGTTTGAAGAAAAAAAATTTTTTGAGTTTCAGTTCTAAGTATGGGAAGCCCCAAAAATTTATAAACTAATTACTTGATCTCGTTCAAACCAATTTTCAATGGAAGTTTGCATAATAATGTACATCATATATTTTTTTTAGATTTATCGTTCTCTTATTTTAGAAGTTACAGGGGGGGGACCAACATTTTACCACTTTGGAAGTGTCTCTCGCGCAAACTATTCAGTTTAGAAAAAAATGATATAAGAAACCTTAGTATCATTTTTAAAGACCTATCCATAGATACCCCACACGTAAGGGTTGGATGAAAAAAAAAATTTTGATTTTCAGTTCTAAGTATGGAGAGCCCCCAAAATTTATTATTATTTTTCTATTTTTGTATAAAAGTCTTAATACGGTTCACAGAATACATCTACTTACTAATTTTCAACAGTATAGCTCTTATAGTTTGGGTAAAAAGTGGCTGTGACATACGGACGGACAGACAGACAGACAGACAGACATGACGAATCCATAAGGGTTCCGTTTTTTGCCCTTTGGCTACGGAACCCTAAAAAAGGTCTTCCACCAACCAGACCCACAGCGGGAATCGAACCAACGACCTCCGGGATTTTATACCCGAGCGGCTTAGCCACTGTTCCACGGAGGCGGTCAGAACCTAAATGTCATTATTGGAAGCAAAGAGCTGCATCTTGTGCACTGGCAGCAAGCCCCATATTAGAAAATGCGGGATTTACTAGGTATACCTACTCTTTGTTGAGGCGTGTTGTCGTCAACTATCCGTCCCCATAATCTATATAAATAAAAATTAAACTCGAGAACGGCTGAACCGATTTGACTAATTTTAGTCTTAAGGCGCTCCTTTACGTCAAGTTTTGATATTTGAGGGGGTGAAGCAGACGCAACAAGCGAGGGGGCCCCGCGCGTCCCGCGCGCGTTCTTATTCTGACACCATCCTTATGCTAGGGTCACACTATCGCGAAATCTTCGACGACCTACGACGAAGTGCTTTACCACATCAAATCGCTATGTGATGAACATTTATTTTTGTTCTGTGTCTGGATGTTTATTTGTATTTAAGTATATATTTGTGGTACCTTCTTTGTTTTTGATACCCATAACACAGTGCTTACGCTAGGTACTTACTTTGGGGTCAGATCAATGTATGTGATATTGTCCAATTTTATTATTAATTCATTTCGTATGAATTCTGATAAGTACCTATCGTTCCGGATTAATTCGGAATTTCCGGAAAACATTTAATTTTACTTATATAAAAACCTGTATTTGTAATAAGTATAATATAAAATTAGTAAAATGAGTATATTATAAAGTTTTACATATACATTATTGGTGAGTACCTACTCAGATAGTGGACACTATACACTCAAATGTATTTTTCTAAGTTTAATAGACTATTTACTTACATACTAATTTATTTATTTATGTATTAAAATACATCGGATACGGTTCGGTATATAGAAGGTGTTACAAAAAGGGTATATTAAGCCGAATACTATGTAATCAGACCATTTTTCTGAACAACTTGTACGAAATCTTATTTTCGAAAACGAGAAAAAACAACCTTTCATTCAAATGTCAGTTTCTATGAAAAAGATTTCTAGAAAGTTTTCAATGAAAACTTGTTTTTTTTTTCTCGACAACGAAAAAAATATAGGGTAGTGACACCGGTTTGCTGGCCAGCACCAGTTTCTGACCACTTAACATGTTTTTTTTGAATTATAGATAGTCTATAGACAGCTCATTTCTAATTTCGCGCCAGTCGACCTGGACTAACTCCACGGTTCTTAATCCAACAGCATAGCTTTATAATTTGCAAACTGAGCACTCAGTCGCCATTTCAAAAGGGTTTCCGCCAAATCCCATAGAAAAAAACCCAGTCCCGGCGCAAAAGAATTGAATCTCAGATTTTAGATAATTATTATTAGTAGAAACAATATCAAGAGTCACTATTTCCTGATTCGGGTTATTCCCGACTGCCCCTACCAAATCTGCCACCAGTAGGGGCAGTCGAAACTTTTTAGTTCCGTCTGCCCCTAGTAGGGGCAGGCGAAACTAATTTAGGTTCCGTCTGCCCCCACTAGGGGCAGACGGAACTAAAAAGTTTCGACTGCCCCTACTGGTTACCTATTTAGATAGGTAGGTAGCTACCCCAGTAGATGCCTATAGTACCGTACGAATGCGGACTCGTTTTGCGGGAGTTTTTTTGCGCGACAAGACGCGACGACGCGACAATTTGAAGAGTAGCTGTCCAATTACCATTAAATGCAAATATCTGAAGTAGCTCTTCATAATTATGTATTTAATTTACATTAAAAATACATATTTCAAAAAAGAGCAATACATTGATATTAAAATGTGTGAATATTTCGAAAAACAAATTAATATCGTGAAAACAAATGAATTTCGGGAAAAACAATGTTTATTGATCTGAAGTAAAAAAACAGGTGAACGCGATTTTCGACCTTATCGACATTCACCAAATTAACGGATTTTATTGAACCAGCAAAGATAGTCAACAAGCGTTTGCGAAAAAGCAACAAAATTTTGAATGTCAATAAGGTTGAAAATCGCTTGCACTTGTTTTTTTAACTTCAGATCAATAGATTAACAAAAAAGACAGGTGCAAGCTATTTTCGACCTTATCGACATTTACCAAAATAACGGATTTTAATGAACCAGCAAAGATAGTCAACAAGCGTTTGCGAAAAAGCAACAAAATTTTGAATGTCAATAAGGTTGAAAATCGCTTGCACTTGTTTTTTTAACTTCAGATCAATAGATTAACAAAAAAAACAGGTGCAAGCTATTTTCGACCTTATCGACATTTACCAAAATAACGGATTTTAATGAACCAGCAAAGATAGTCAACAAGCGTTTGCGAAAAAGCAACAAAATTTTAAATGTCAATAAGGTTGAAAATTGCTTGCACCTGTTTTTTTAATTTTAGATCAATAAACTATGTTTTCCCTACATTCATTTGTTTTCCCGACATTCAAAAAAAAAAGAAAAAAAAAAGATTGACGTGCAAAAGTATTTTTTAAAAATCTATTTGCAGAATAAATTATTTTATTTTATTCATTTGTTTTCCCGACATTCATTTGTTTTCCGAAATTTTCACACATTTTATTAAATGTATTGGTCTTTTTTGAAATACAAGTGTACATTAAATACATAGCGATAGTTACCCTTAGGCCGCGTGGTCCGATCGGCTTGTCCGATCGATCGGACCACTATGTTTTTTATTTCCTGTTGGTTCGATTATTCGAACTCTAAAGTTCTCGTGGTCCGATTATCGAATTACTGGGACTATTCATTTCCTTTACCGCGATAGTGTGGCCGTAGCATTAGGAATATAAATTACGAAATGTCAAAAGTGCAGCGCGCCGGAGCGACGTGCACAGGTCCGACGTTGCCAGTGGGCACAAGCGTACTGACGTGAGATTGGATGTGCGCTGAGGAATCGCGTGGGGCCTATTTTGTAGTTAAAATTCAATTAAAAATTAAATAATAAACGTATCGCTATAATATTCGGCCATGCAATCAGTTTAACGGAGAAGTATCGAATACAGCATTTAAATTGCTTAGTTTCGGCATAGTTTTGCAAATATTTGCTTTTAAAAATAGCAAAAAGCACTTTTTCAAAATAAAAAACTATCGAGAAAAGTATTACCAATCGTGTTTCTGTTCTGCATATATTTAGTTAAAGGACTGAAGTTACATATACTAAAATATAACGAAGGAAATCTTTTTAGAAGTCCGGTACTATGCTTTCAAAAAAACACATTTCACTACCCACCGCGCCTTAAAATGTTCGCGAAGGTCAGGAAAGGTTTAAACGATGAGAAAATATGGAAATTTTTTAAGGATAATACTAAAAATGACAGTTTTATTTTCCCATACAAACTGTTCTTACCTGTCAAACGAGATGATACGAAGTTCACCGGGTCAGCTCGTAAGAAATAAAGTTTTCATGGTGAGAATGATTCCTTGGTTTTCCAGTCTGATTAGCTAGCGACTCACCTCCAAACAGGTAAAACCTTTAGCCATAATGGCTTTGACTTTGTTCCACAATTAAAAACTTTTTAAATTTCAAATGTCTTTAAAAGTGGTAAATCAAAGGATCCAGTGGGCTCCTACCTACGGCTGTAGTATGACAAACTATTAGATAAATTATTTTCTTTAGCATACTGCGCCATGTTAGGCTTTATTATTAATAGGCACTATTAGAAATTAATTACCTATAGGTATTGGTTATGAAATAAGTAAGTAGGCGATTTTGTCACTATTGAATACGATTCGACCAATCGGTGTTGGATAGTAAATAATCGTGCATAAAACTTAAAACAAAAATAAAAATCAGTGTTTATGATAAATATTTATATTACTCATACATAATACATAATATAATCATTGTATAATTTTTAAACATTTAAAAATGATCATTGCAAAGATAAAAAAGACACAGATAAAAAATACTTCAAATTGTGGGATTTGAATCAGCCGCTGGCATACCCTTGCTTGGCAGTAGTTGGCGCCCTATTTAAATAAAAAATCATAAAAAATCATTTCTTTTTATACTAGATCAGTACTGGAAGTACCAATAACTGACGTTATTTACACTTTTGGTTAGTTAATCAAATACGAAACGTTTTAAGCCACCTTTTAACATCGTAATAACTAATAATATTTTATCCGCTTTGTAACAAACGCTAAATGGATTCCTTAATCTATTTATCATGATGATATTATGATTTTTTATTCAAAGAGGGCGCCAGTTACCGGCTGAAATTGCCTTGTCAAAACGTTAAAACATATTTTTTTGACAAATTCCCACTTAAACATATTCATTTTAAAAACATTCGAAAAGTATCATATTAAAATTATAAAGACCGAATACAATTATAAAAGTAAAAAAAAATATGTAGAAACAGTATCATCATACTCATTACAATAAAAATTATCAATAAATCATATTTTTATTTAAAATTTTTCATTTTTAATATTTTTTTGAGATTTTTTAAATCTTTTTTTTTTTGGTTACCTAAAATCATATTTTAAAAAATATCGTCCAAAAGTTATTTCATATTTCATAAACAGTTCCATAATATGATAAACATATTTTTTACGTGTTTAATTTGACAAGATATCTTTAAGTTAGTGTCTTGTGGATAAGAACATAGAGGCCACAATTGCTTGTCTTCACAAGATGTCTATGAAAATAACTTTAAAAAACACCGTCATTACCAATTGAGTCGTCAAAATATGTCATTAAGTGCTTGAATTGTGATAAAATGGCCGTATTCAAACAATTAACATTAAAATATTGATATTAAAACCATTTTTAAAAGGACACCTCCGCTTTTCCTACTTTCGATTTAAATGTCAAAGATCCGGCCAAATAATGAAAGTGCTTATAGAATAAATAATTGTCTATTTTAACATTATTTATGATTCTTTTGTAATATTGTATCACTCAAGCCGGCACGCTTGTCGCCGATCTTGTAAATTTTATTAGGACTTACAGGAATAACTTACTTTTATATTGACAGCAATGCACAAATATGAGTTAAAACATAAGTTTTTACGTACATTTAAACGAAAATGGTTGTAAAATTACTATTAAGTCCATCTAAAAAAAAAAACTTTAAGCCAGCCACTTTTAGGATCATCAATTGTTCAAACACTTTGAAAATAAGAAGAGTAAAATAACAATAATTTGAATTGATCTGAAAATTAGTGAAGACCTAGAACACACCATAATAAATCACTTAAATGTCACAGTGCACACCAATATTGTAGTGTATTTTAAATTTTGTAATTTTATATTTTATACGGGTTTGTTGCCTGAAATAAATGACAAAAAAATATTGCTACAAAAACAGCAGCCCTTAGGGTACTCGAGGCTACGGCCCGCCTGATGGTAAGCGGTTACCGTTACCTATACGCTGTCACATCAAAGACATCACTTCCGCGTCACCGACACTAATTTAAAGGGAAAACAAAACTATTGGCAGCAAGCCAACACAATGCCTTCCCTAATTTAGTAAAAGTGTCCAGGATATTTTATTTAATTGAGTTCTGGAGACCTTACTTACAGAGAGAAACAGCACTACAGTTATAAAGCGTTACTTCACTGTGATATTTTATAAGGTGGAGGTAATTCTACCCACAAGCGAATCATTTATTGGAAGAACCAGAATATGATGGTCTACCTTTCTTAAAAAATTACCAGCACTTTTTCATTTTTCTCGTAAACGGGGAGTTTAGTCGCAAATTAGCTTAATCCAAAATCGTAAATCATAAAACTGCCGACGAAATTGTCCTTGCATTTTTGCCAACGAGCCCCCATTTCCGAAATAACGCCATTTTGAAAATTATAGAAGTCAAATGTTGAGAAGGTATATTTTAAGGTATATTTGACGTTGCAAAATATGTTTGCAACGGAAACTGTGGCTGCAAAAAGATGCTATTTTGTTCATCAGTTTGCACGAACGCCAAATACAGTCTCTTGGTATCTATAATAATTAGATAACTCATATACCTTAATTATATAATACCTTAAATTTTATCTTCTTCAATATTTAAAATGGCGTTATAACGAAAATCGTGGCTCGCTGGAATGAAATGCAAGAATAATCACTGTCAGAAAAATAAAAAAATGCATAAGATTTTTGGCGCAATGTATTCTTTTTGCGCAAAAACAAAAACATCGCGCCAAGGATATTATGCTTTTTGTCATATTTTCTGCTAATCACCCAAAGACAGTTTTGTGGACAATGTTGTGATCTGCAATTATGGACTGAGCTGTTTTTATCGAGAAAACTCGCAGCTAGCAAGAAAAATACAAAAAATATAATTTTGACCTTTGACCTGGATTTACATTATAAGCACATAAAAGCATTGAATAATGCTCTAAGAGTAGCACACATTATGACATTGTGTAATCACGACCTTCAGTTCAGATCTATGCACATTATTGTTGTTTTAAACTTTAATTATTTAAGGCGCAGGTCGAAATCGATTTATCCAAATCTGTCAAAATACCTACATAAATTCAAAAGAATTTAGATATAAATTGTGGAATTCACTACTAAAAAATATCAAAACTATGAGCTGTAATAAAAATTGTTTAAAATATTAGTTTGTGAAAACCTTTATCTTTTATATTTGGGTGACTGTAAGTAAACTAACCGGTTTTTCGAATCCTGCGCCCTGTTTCCTTGTCAAGTTTTCAAATATCTCTGGTCATTAATTCGCTGCCATTGCGGAAATCGAAACAGTCCGGGCTGCTCAAATTCATATCCTCGCCACTTGTCTTGCTCTGCGGCAGACTTTCTTCAGACTTGGACTTCGACTTCCAGTTCTTGTCGAACATCTTCACAAAGTCCTCAATCTTCGGCGCCAACGCAGAAGTAGAAGTGGCCTTCGCATTCTGCGGGTGGCTGCTGAAGGACTTGAAGAACTCTGTGCAGGAACTGTAGCGCCTCTCGACGACAGCGCTTGTGGTGGGAACGTTTGATTCGGACTTGTTCAACCCCAGAAGCAGTTTCAAGTTGTTCGTCTCGACAGGCCTTACTTCTTCAGGCTTAACAACTTCAGGCTCAGTTGCTTCGGCCTCAACAACTTGTTCTTCCAAACTGTCGTCGACCTCGATAAAGTCGTCGGTTTCGTCCAGAAAACTGAACGTCTTAGGCATGCTCTCCATCAGCTCCAACTCGGCCTGAATCATCTTCCTCTTGATGTAAGACGCTACGTTGTGCACCGTCTCAGACAGCTGACATTTGTCAGCGTAATTCTTGTATTCCTCGAGGAATTTCTTCAGAGGAATCATCTGCGTCTTGCAATACTTACGGATGAATTTGCTTGTTTCCAAAATCTCGGCGGTTGTTGCACCTTTTTGCGGAAGCGGGTTTGCTTCGGCAACCTTGAAGAGGTGTTTGTCGTTCTTGATCGTTTCATACTTTTTGACGCTTGAAGGCTCTGCGGCGGTATTGCAGTAGAGCTTGGGGAAGTAGGTACGGAGGAAGGGGGAGGTGGGGGGCGGCTTTGTGAACATGCTCAACTCGTGGTTACGGCTGGCTATTTTCTGCTCTAGGGGGAGCTTTTCTTCCTGAAATGGGAAAAGTTATTCGTTACTATTATTTTTACGGTTATGATCGCCAAATCAAAAATAGTTAATTTGATTAGAAAATTGTGAACTTTGAGGGGTATGGTTCAATGATAAACTGTTTATTGGTGAATGACTCGTTGAGTTTTTTATAAGCACAAAACAAAATCGAAATTTAGTTAAAACAAACAAAATATTTCTTTTTCTTTTTTGTGACTTTTACAAAATTGGTTTTTCCTTTAAAGTCCAAACACAAAAAAGGGTTATTTTGTCTTATTGAAATTTATAACATAATAATTTTTGATTCCTCTCTCCATACTGTTAATCGCAACCTTCTTAATAGATTACGTATACGGTTTGATTGGTCAAAATGGTCAAGCCTGAAAAAACCGCTTGACAAATTAGTCTTTCATTTTATAATGAATTCGTCAAGAATTTTTTGACGCATTGGCGTTTGACAAAAATAGTTTTGTTCACATTCTATATGAATTCAGTTGACTCTTCAAAAACGCTTCCAGGTGAAGTGTCCCTCAATGGAATAGGCCGCAGAGGCCGCTTACATCAGGTGGGCTGCGTGCCTGTCTGCCAACTGACCTAGTATAAAATAAAGCGTTTAAAAATTCTCATTGGAATCTTCTATAATTTCCTTTAAGTAAAAAACACTCACCATTTTCTCCAAGTAATGATAGAAGTTGCAGACATCCTTGAACTTGTTGGCCTGACCGCAGTACATCCACACGATGAAGGCTCTCCTCACGGTCATGTTGGAGTAGGCTGGAGGCAGGGGCTCCAGAAGTGAGGGGTGACGGACGGAGACCAGGTCCAAGGATGTGCCGTTCATGTTCATGGTGGCTGGAAAGTGAAGGTCATAATTACAAAGAGAGGCAAGACTTTACTAAAAAAACTCTGCATTACTTACAGAATTCGAAACCACTGTGTAGAACCATCCTTATGTATAAATCTTATAATAATTAAAAAAAAACATCTTTACTTCTCTATTAATGTATACTAAAATATATTATTATTATTTGACGAGCCATTTGGTGTAATGGTCGAGAAGTCGGCTATTACACCAGAGGTCGCGGGTTCGATCCCCGCACGGTACAAACATTTGTGTGCATGAACATGTCTGTTTGTATCGGTCTGGGTGTTTCTATGTATAATATGTATGTATTTACAAAAGAAAAGTATATAAGTAATGTTTATCCGTTGTCTGGCATCCATAGCACAAGCCAATGCTTAGTTTGGGGCTAGATGGCGCTGTGTGAATAATGTCCAAGAAATATTTATTTATTTATTTTATTAATATTATAAAGAGGAAAGATTTTTTTGTTTGTATTAAATACGCTCCGAAACTACTGATCCGATTTGAAAACTTACACTGGCAGTGGCGGAATTGTGGCCACCATAAATTGAACCTTATTCCCTTGTTATACAGTCGAAACCAATGAAAATTTTCAATTGCTATACTGGTTCAAAGGGTTAAAGCTACACTATCCCCAGGTACTTTTGATCCCGGAAATGTGGGGGAAGGGGGGATATTACGCGCGGGAACTGGGGCCGCTAGTATGAAAATAAGTGTATTCTGTACCAAATATATTCGAATTTACAACCGCATTTTCTTTAACTTTGGTATTTTGTCTATCATAATTAATCGTTTAAGTTGTATAATTAGTGTTTTTTTTTTATTTTGGAAACATTTACAGAAGCACAGGTTAACAATAAAACTTTCACAAATTCTTAGGGATACTAATTACGTTGCAATACCTTCCTTTAAAAAAATACTAGAAAAGCCCGCAGCTTTACCCGCATTTTAACTACGAAACAATGTATAGCCGTTTTTAAACCAATTATTGAATCCATTTTAAGGAACTTAGAAAGATTATAGGTATCTAATGAGATTAGGTATATGTAATTTTTAAGATTTTTTTCTACCATACAAACCAGCATATAAACTTTTTATACTGAGAGATATTAAATATCTTTAATATATCTTATTGCAGTAAATGTCCAAGACAAAAAAAATACTTTCAGATCAACATTAAGTTAATATTAGACAAAATCAGACAAACTTAAATTATGATTACTAAGTGCTTTTAAACACAAATATTAAAGTAAAATTAAAGTCACAAATATTTTGAAGTGATTTTTTCATTTATGATATTTGAACCCCTTTTAATATTACTACCAAAATGTATGAATGGATCAGACAATAACATTATAATTTTGAGATTACTTACCTACCACTTAGTCAAAAATAAAATATAATATGTATACTAGTAGTACACTCAGTACTTAAGCACTTAAAGCACTGATTTTAAAAGTCAACTTGTCATGTTACACAGTTTTTAACTAAAATAAAAATGTTTTAATTACAATTTTGAATTAATTTTTCCATCGGCCGCTCTCATTCCGAGCTCTGTCTAGTCAATGATCGTTTGGTTTTAAAATTGTTTAGTCTTAGTACAAAATACCCTCGGTTTAAAATATTAACATAAGAGTTACTTTGGTTTACCCGATGTACGATAATATTTTTATACAGGTCCGAAATTAGGTTTGGATGTTTAAAACATCTCTGGACATTATTCACACAGCGCCATCTAGTCCCAAACTAAGCATTAGCTTGTGCTATGGGTGCCAAACACCCAGACCGATACAAACAGACAATTTTATGCTAATGTTTGTACCGTGCGGGAATCGAACCCGCAACCTCTGGTGTAATAGCGGACTTCTTGACCATTTCACCAAATGGCTCGTCTTATCAATTTCTTATTAATGGTTTTAAATATAATTTTAAAGTTGTCAAAAATATAAAAAAAAAAGATTTTATTTTATAATGATTTCTGTCACTGCGCGATGTGCTTATTGTCACTGCGAGTGATGCGCGCCAAAATTCAAACGCGTGAGAAACGACGCGTATAAATCTTCGCACATATCTACTAGGTATTATCTAAGAATAACGGAATTACTATACATACACTGGAAGTTATAATATGATGACACCTATATTTTTTATTTGTTATAACGATTCTTTTTCTTTGTTTTGTGTGCAATAAAGAATATTTATATTTTATATGTTATGTATTATGATAATTTTGGATTAAAATGTGTCTTTTTATTCCGATGATGATTCCGTTGATTAATTATAAAATTAAACCAGTTTTGCTTAGCATTCGTGGAATATGGAATTGCCAAAGAAGAGAATTAATTTATATAAATTATTTAGATTTTAGATTGTTTGATTAGGTTCTATAAAACACAAGAAAAAAGATTTTTTTTACTTGTGAAAAGTTGTCTACACATAATATAAATAAAAGAATGTTTGAAGAAATGGTTTCCATTTCTAATTTGACAACTGGTTTTTGACAATATGGCGGCCACCGTAAATCGCTGATTGGATGTCTACTAAATTAATATATACTATTACAAAATCCAAACACAAAACACAAAAACAAAAAACAACCCAAAATATTTGTGGGATTCGAACCCACGACCGACCCTCAAAAGTCAAGGGTCAATCGCACCAGCAAACACAAAAACCTATCTATCACTAATATAACAATAAAATGCAAAAACTCACCAGCTGGAATATCTAGCAGGTTTCTAGAAGAGATTTCTTGAAGTGCGTGCTTCAACACAAAGTGTTTTCTTAAGCCGTCACTCAGTCGTCCCTCTCTAGACCCCTCTGGCAAGATGGCCACCAACCAAATGAGCACTGAAACAAACAGTACCTGCGCAAACGCAGGATTTTACTATGTACCGTAAAGCAGCTGTCCCTTTCTCATCAATGGATTTGTGAAAGATGCCATTTGCTAATGCTGGTATAGCAATTACCTAATTACGGTGTTAAGTAGTTTTGATGCATTTTTTTTCGTAATTTGTCGGAAATATTTGCCTTTCTCTTACAATTAATAAATTGATTAAATGTTTGTTACAACTCGGCGATGATGGTAAACATCGTGAGGGAACCTGCACACCGCCTCCGTGGAACAGTGCCTAATCCGCTCGGGTATAAAACCCGAAGGTCGTGGGTTCGATTCCCACTATGGGTCTGGTTGGTGGTAGGACTTTTTCAGAATCCGACTGGCTAGCTACCACAGGTGAAATCTACCGCCATAACAGCCCTGGCTGTGTTTCGGCAATATTCATGTGGGAGCCAGTACACTTCAAGATCAGTTGAGCCTACAGTCTGGCAGCACATTGAGCGACGCTTCCTGGTGAAGTGTCCCTAAATGGAATAGGCCGCAGTAACCGCTTACCATCAGGTGGGCTGGGTGTCTGTCTGCCAACTGATGTAGTAAAAAAAACAGTCGAATGGGTCAGTCATGATCCAATTGGTCTAGTCCCCCTGTAAAGGGTTTATCATCATCATCCCAGCGCATTCCTGATTGCATCCAGTATGGAGCTCAGGGTCCGCTTCGACTATGATCCTAGATTTGACAAGCCTGGTTGTTACAGGTTCCCCTGTAAAGGGTTACGTACGTCAAATGGCAGTCGCATAATGACTGGACTTGTCAATTCCTGGTTCATGGTGCAAGCATGCTCTGACTAGATTTTTTTTTATTGCAATGTGTAATAAGACGAGCAGATCGTACACCTGATGGTAAGCGCCACGTCTGCTCTTAGGCAGTTCAGTGCCAAACAGTAACTAAGCAGTTACTGTCTGGCACCACCCTGCGCCCGCTACACCGAGACTACAGTTATTAGGTCTCATTTAAACAGTAATTCCACTAGCTTCAGTGCCCTTTCCCCGAAACACAGAAGTGCTTGACACATTTCTATTTCACGGGAAAATATCTGGGAATAATATATAGGAACAAAACACTCGGGGAAAGAAAGACTAGATTATCTTAGATTAGTAACCAGTAGATTTCCACCGTATAATACGTATGATTATTATCGAAAAACTGTAACAGGCTGTTGACAGCAGATTTCACGTGCGAGTGTTGTAGCTACAACTTTTAGCTAGGTCTCAGAAAAAGTCAAGTCACTTTCTAACCAGACCCAAGGCTTGAATCAAACCCACGATCTCCTTTTTTTTTTTCTCGGAGGAGAATGCGTTTATGCACCATAACCGCAGGCTAGCTAGACCCGCAGCCGTGTGTGGGACTCGAGACTGAAGCGTCCACTACCCACTAAACCACCTCCTGCATAAGCGATTCATTACTATTTATATAATTGCAATTATGTGCATCCACATTGACCCATAACACAGTTTTCTGAATCTAAAACTATAATATATGACGAAATGCGGTTCGTCAAAAAATATCTGATAAGTTTACTCATGTCCTAAGTAAAACACAGGCTCGACCTAGTTTATCTCGATACCAACATTAATGTAGGTAGGTGATGTGCACAATTTATAATTTTGTTTTACTGGTTATTTTTCCAACGCAACACCAAGATTCGCGATGATCGTTTTCTCTTTTAGTGGTTGCATTTATTAAATAAGCATCTTCACTATAATTTGTTACTGGTTCTCAGGAAACAAGCTTTGCCAAGTTTGACAATAGATAGCGGAGTATGCATAGTAATAAATATTATCCCTTACCAAGGGCATTTTCAGGTACGCGATAGTTTCCAAGAGTAATAAAATGTACTTAGTTAAAATTAACTTTGCGAATTCCAAAAAGATGAATGCCAAACCAGCCTTATTTTAAACAAAACCTTTTGTATTGTTTAAAAGTAAGCTACAAATCTGAATATGTGAACAGTTTCTAAGAATAAGGGATTTTGCTAAATAATTCTCATATTTAGCCATCAAAAGGCGAAATAAACATTTAAAAAATTTGCCATCCATTGTTTAAACTGTTACCTGTATTTTGGGATGTTTCTAACTTTATGAGTCAATAAAATAAATCCCTTGCAAGCCTTCTTTTCTTTCATTCATATTTCGTTATTCATCACAATGCTATCGCGATGAAACAAGGACCTTTGAAACGCTAATCCCTTGACAAGGTAATCTACCTGAGTAGGTATTCTTCTAGGATAGTAAAACTTTATTTTATTGTTTCTTTGTAACTTAAATACCATTTTGGGTTCCAGTTCAGAAACCGGTCAGACATATTGTCTAACTTTTAAAATTTTAAATTATTTTCTAAAAGATTTCGTAAAAAAAAAAAATATCAACCTAAGGAACATTTACCTGATACCACCAGTTGCTAAATCTTTTGTCTTATCGATAAGTGAATATAAGATTGTTCCCACAAATGAATCATATTTCCTTATCAATTTTGTATAAGCGTGTTATTTTATTTCATGTTCTGAGCATTTTGTCAGTCTAATCAGAGGTGCTAATCATGACCTATTAATACTTCCAGTTGTCGTCAGACCTCGGCAACCCTTAACAGGGGATGACCAATTGGATTCTGCCACCCATTGCAATCATACTGTGAAATAAGTGCTTACCCGGGAATGGGCTGGTCTTTAGCCATAAGGCTAGCACCGGCTCGTCCTAATTAAGTGTGAAGGAGAAACCGGGGAAGTTTAGTGGGTAGTGGACGCTACTGTCTCGAGTCCCACACACGGCCGCGGGTCTAGCTAGCCTGCGGTTATGGTGTACGCATTCTCCTCCGAGAAAAAAAAAGGGTTCATAAGTGCTATTATCGAACTGCAGGTGTTTACCGTGATGTGCCGTTGACCGTACTTACCAAGTTATGCTTAGTTTTTGACTAGACGGTGTAGTGTGAATAGTGTTCAGGAATTTCATAGGGATTTTTTAACCCAATTTCTTTCCTGACGAGTCAGTCAAGATAAGGTCGAAATTAATGGAATTTATGCAATAGAGTAGGAAAAAAGAAAATACAAAAACATTTGGAAGACCATTTTTAATCAATGCCATCTTATGTATTAACATTTCACATAAAAAAATATCAGCCTATTTCTTCCTTCTGCCAGGAAAAGGCTTTCAATGCAATTGACTTCCAATGATAAGGATCACTACGTTGGCTATCCCGGGAATTGAACCCAAGATCTAGTGGTCCTCTGTTTACCACTCGACCAACGAGGTGTTCACATTTGGAGTTCATTAATACGCAAAACGTTTTACGTAAAGTACAATACTACACAAATTAGAAGTTTCTTATATTTGATACATCACTTACTACTTCCCTTAAAGAAGTTATTATAATCCTTATAACGTCTAGTTAAGGACCATTTTACGCTTAGCTGATAAACATAATTAACTTATTTTGCATTCACACTTATAGTCTATTCTCGTTAAGAAAAAAGTAAGTCATCGTTGTTCGCCAGTCTAGTATTAAGCTTAGCTTTTAGTTTGAGATGGGTATTTGATGTGTGAAGACACTTTGACACTTTATATTCGTTCAGACTAATGACTGACTATTTTCTTAACGGGAATGAACTATGGTTCAAAAGTGATTAATTACAAGTTCCATGTATAGTAATGACTGCCTAGTTATTTCCTAACAAGGAAAAGGCCTCCATCATTGAAGTCAAGTTTACTTAGTTACTACGATTTCCAAAAACATTTAGTACTTAACCTATAAATTCGTCGGCACATCCTCAGTGACTTGTCCCAAATGATTGAGAATTTAGTTAAACAATTTGGTCAGCTGAGTCCAACAAGTAGGTACATTGAAGATACTGCTGCTGTCAGATCTTTTTAGACAGATAACAAGTCAAGTTTTAATCAGTCTTAAAAAAACCACACACAACGCACTACCAGTACAAAATTGTAGTAACTCAAAAATCGATTATTTTAGAACTCATATTATTAAAATTATTTTGTGGACGTATCAAAGAAAATAGTTGCTTAAGCACTTATTTGATAGGAAGTTGCAATTAAAGAATATCGTATACAATAAGATTAAAATAAAATTCGAACCGACCCTGGGCGCAATGCACCACTAAATTGGTCAAAACTAAGACTTTCAGTCATAAATTTTAAGCTACTCTCATTAATTCAATTAAAATTGTATACATTTTGGTACATGGAATTGTAAACATTTTGGTACATGGAATTGTATACATTTTGGTACATGGAACAAAAAAGTTATGACAGTTTTGTACTAGCAGTTCCATTTTAGACATTGTCAACTTATACAATTCAAATTCCATCAATATCAAATCGGTAATCCTGACATGTAGTCAAATAATCATAAAAATATCAGTATATTTTTTTGTTGACATAGAAATTGTTGTCATTCATAAATTCTTATTGAAAAATTATGGGATAGGAAGAAGAAAAAAAATAGAATAAGAAAAGTACCTAAAACATCATACATAGATATGTAATGTTGTCGTACACAGATGTGTACGATGACATTTTTAAACAAAAATATGCATAATTAGAGTTGTTTTTATATTAATAGTAATTGTAATCAACAAAAAAATAACTAATAGAAACAGATATTTTTTGTTTCAACAAATGTCAGACTAAAGACAAAAAAATCACTTTACATCAATTCCCTACTTTTAAATGTGAAAAAAAATGAAAATATTAAAAAATAAAATAACAAAAATAAATCAGCATCTATATCCTGTGTGTCCCACCATTGTCACGATCAAGTTGATTTCAAAGATGGAGGCCTTTGCCCTATGGTAGGACATTCATAGGCTAAATACTTTACTATAGCCTGTGCGCAAGGACCCAATTTAAAAAAAAATAGAAGAGTTACTGTACAAAAACAGCTGATATTTTCATTAAAGACTACAATTTTTTAAGCACACAGGAAACATGAGACCAAAAAATTATAAAAGTTCGAAATCTCTTTGTTAAATAAATAAGTTAAATAAAAAAATGCATTGATTATTATAAAATGCGAATTACAGCTTTCTTTTTGAAAAAAAAAATATCTGTTTCAACACATATATAACTCCTACTTACTATGTAACTAATTTATTTATTTTTTTTACTTTTTTATTTTATATATTAGTTTTTTTTTTTACTTTTTAAGTTTTTTTGCACAAAATTATACCAAAAGTCAAAACGGAAAAAAACTATAAAAATAGCGATACAGGTCAAATCTTTTTTTCGTGTCTGGTAGGTAAAAGTTAATCGTTCGTTGATCTAATCGTCAGAATGCCGGCCCTGAAATAGAAAATTAAAATAAATATAAAAAGGACTATAATATGACGTAGGGTTGTTTTGTTTTAGGAAGGAAGATGCGCTACAATAAAATTGTATGAATTAACTTAACTTGGTAATTTCTTTATGGTTTTCTAATTCGTTTTAACTGTAAACAGATCAATTTGCCAGTCTACCAAAATTAAGTACCATACTGCAGGCTCCACTGTTCTTCGAGCCTCTCATTTCAAGTGTACTGAAACCCTATAATTGCCGTAACACAGACAAAGTCATTATGGCATTGGAATTCGCCTACGAGGATGGCAGCGTATTAACAATTGCCGTGACACAGCCAAATGGCATCGAAAATCAGGAAGGGTTTTTGTCAAATGATAGACGTCGTTGTCGCACCGGGCTCCCAGGTGCTTGTCAAGTATAGACGACTTTGGCGTGGAAAGGTTAAAAGTTGTTGACGTTGAAAGTCCGCCATCTTTGTTTAAAAGTTTTAAGAAAAAGGTAAACTATTACTCACATTAACAGTAGGTGTAGTGGGGTTGCAAAGATACCATGGAGTCCCGACGGTAAAAGGCGCCAGCGAAGAACTGGCTTCTGGATCAATGTGGCGGAGAGGGTCGTACCAAATCGAGTTCGGAGCTGGTGGCCAAGAGCAGTTAACAGCGTTGTTAATCGTCTCTGAGGAATCAATAAGCAAGCTAGCAGTTTGTTCTAAATGCTGCTAATAGATGGCGTTGTATGTTGGTTACATCGCACTTTCATAGTTTTAAATGGACAAAAACAAAAAGATGAAGGCAATCTATTCCATTTGTGGCTTTAGTCCCTCTAGGTACATTGCGAAACAACTTAAAATTAGGAAATAAAAACTTTATATTCGTAATCAAAATTCAAATGATTTCAAAGGAAAGCGTTTTCAAAACTAACCGCTTTCGTGAAACAGTAACTCAGCCGCTCAAGTAAAACGTCACGGTCATGGTTTCGATTCCCGCCATGGGTTTGGTTGGTGGTAGGACTTTTTCAGAGTCCGACTGGCTAACTGTCCCCACAGGTGAAATCTGCCGCCATAACAGCTCTGGCTGTGTTTCGGAAAAATTAATGTGGGACCCAGTACACTTGAAATTAAAGGCTCGTACATTAGATGAGCCTACAGTCTGGCAGCACACTGAACGACGCTTTCTGATGAAGTGTCCCACAATGGAATAGGCCGCAGTGACCGCTTACCATCAGGTTAGTTGTGTGTCTGTCTGCCAACTGATGTGGTATAAAAAAGGTGAGCTTTGTTCCTGTATACGACTTGATACAGCATACTACTAATCCTACTAATAATATTATAACTGTGAAATTCTGGATGTTTGGATGTTTGTTGCTCAATCACGCCTAAACAGCTGAACGGATTTAGATGGAATTTGGCACACGTATAGTTTATAACCCGGATTAGATCATAGGCTATAAATTCCTACGGGAAACGTCTCATTCCCGCGGGATTAACAATTTTTAAACTACTGAACTGATTTGAATAATTCTTTCACTGTTGGATAGCTACACTATCCCCGGTGAACATAGGGTACTTTTGATTACGGAAATGTGGGGGGAAGGGGGGATATTTGAAAAAAGATATAACGCGCGGGTGAAACAGCGGGCGGAAGGCTAGTAATGAATAGTCGTCTCACCATCTATTCTAAATTGAGCATAAGTCCAGTCAGCACTGGGAGTAGAGGACATAACCCACTTCTCAGTGTCGCTGCGGTTGTCCAGGCTCTCTGCATTCTGCACCTCTTGATTCCCCTGGTTCTGAGGCTCAGGAGACTTCTCCTGGGCTTGTGTGGCCCACACAGGTCTGGGCAGTGTGTGTGCTTGTGGCGCGAGGATGTGGGGGTAAAACTCCCTTTCGCATACTGATGGGCTGGAGTCATCTTCGTCATCATCAGAGCAGGAGTACTCCAACTCTGACATGCTGGAACTCCTGATGGAAGATTCCGGAGCTGTTGCGGTGTCTGATGCTGAATCATCTGTTACGTCACTGCAAAAGGATTATTTCTTTAACATCATATACTTGGACAGTTTTCACAAAGCGCTATGTAGCTTTAAACCAAGCTTAAGTAAATATTAACACTAGTTAAATGCTACTTTTTGTAAAAATGTTATAGTACAGGATCCGTATATAGAACGACCTTCTCGATCTACTCGACCGGTGAAGGTTGGATCGGTGAATCCGTCTATCGCGCTAGATGGAATAGAGACTCTCTTTCTCGCTCATTTCCAACCGTCTAAAATTTTCAACTTCAACGCTTGGCAACCCTAATTTCTGACTAGTTTTTCATAGGCAACCGTATACCATCGTATTCGTAAAAAAATATCTTTATTTTCATATATAATTTAGTTGGTTACTCGATCGGTGAAGGTATTGAAAAAAGAAAAAACCTTTTATTTATTTAATTAAAAATATTCTTGACTGGATTTTATTAGGCAACCCATCACCGTTACATTCGTTAACATATTTTAATTCATAAAAAATACATTTCGTCCGGATACTCGATCGGTGAAGGTCAGGTTATATTACGTATCTTAGACTATTAAGGAATAAAGAATTTACATTGTACTATTACAAACGCTCGTGTAAGACTGAGTTGCAGCTATCAACGCCCAGACCCAAGGATCAAAGAAATACTAGTATTTTTTACGTTAACTTGCAAATATATTACACAAAAAAAATAGAACACCTTCGTTGATTCTGATAACTATACCACACGTGCTAGTACAAGTACTGCTAGATGCTGGATTAGATGGATTTTCGACTTTTCCTATTATTAAAGCATACTAATTATGACTATACCTGTTCTCCCCGTCATTCTCTTGTCTTCTCCAAACGCTGAAACAAAATTATTAGAAATAAATAATTAGTGCATACGCTAACAAGACTTATCAATCATCAACACAAGTCCGAACTTTTTAATACTAAGGCCATTGTTCAGGAGAATTTTAAGAGAATAATTTACAAATGTACTAGGGCAACATGACCTTATTGGACATGTTTTGTCAAGCATTTTTTTACGACTTGATTATTATGACGAATCAAGCGTATAGAAGAAAAAAGAGATTGAAAGCTGCAGTGTATTTAACTTTCATGAAAAAATGCATAACAAACTAAAATACATCTAACATACAACGTAGCAGGGCTCTAAGCGCTTTTCCATCCAAGATGAAGGCATACTTTTCCGAGCCGAACTTGCCGAAGAAATCAACCGGAACGAATTATACAGTGTGCAATTTTAGTCGTTGTTTTCCCGCAGTAAAATGATTCTATCTTAGTAGTAAAATAGATTAATAAAGTTATTTTTAAGTGAAATCAAAAGTTTTACGATTTATGATAGACGAAACTCGAACCAATAGTACTAGCTGCGTCACTGACGGTCAACGGCGGGGGTCATTGCCCTTCGTGTTTATCAAAAAAATGATTATTTACTATTTACTCACATTTGGCTTTCATTTTGCCATCAAACTTTTTAAAAAAAATCAAAAAAAGTTTTAAAAAAATTTTTCAAAAAAAAAATCAAACAAAAAATTACATGCATAAATGGATAGTACTACTGAAGGTGAAGCATTCTGCTGCGGGAAAACAACGACTAAAATAACACGCAGTAGAATCTTCGCATGAATTTCTATGAAACCTTGATAATTCACCGCCTTCATCATCATCATCAGCCTATATACATACGTTCCCACTGCTGGGACACAGGCCTTATCTCAATTGTGAGATATTGTGGGCAATACTCCATCACGCGGGCCCAGTGCGGGTTGGTAATCAAATTCACCGCCTTAGATCGTCCATATTGGAAGAACCCATATACTAGTTCGGTAGATGATGTCATTAAAACAGCGCTTGTGCAATCAAATCGACCGATGCGCTTAAATTCTGATAAGCAAGTGCGTGAGTGTCGGCAGAATTTAACTTTTGTGGCATTCTGCGTTACTCACCTACTAAAGTTGAAAAATGTGTGTTTTACGTTAAAGAAATGTTACTACATTATCATATTATTTTTCTGCGCTCACAAACGGTACTTACATGTGAAATAATTAAAAAACAACTAAATGTTTTTTAAGATTTATATAGGTACTTTTTGATTTAAGTAACTGAATAGTTAAAAATAAATGAGTTGGGGTGGAAAAAAAATCCAACTTTTATAATTACGCTTAATTTTTTTTTTATTTAAGTTAAACAGCATGTTTACAATAAAGAACAGTATTATTATAATTACAGTATGATAAATACTTACCCGATAATAAATAAGAATAAAAAAGATATTTAAAAATTCACCCTTGCATACAAAAGCAACATAAAGACCTTTTCGTTCAAATTCAAATTATTTTTATAAAGCTTCACTTATGAATCGTCAATTATCAAAGTTTGCTGCACTTTATTTACTCTACCACTGACGTTGGAATGTTGTTATCTATCGAGAGAAACCGGCGAGAAACACTCATCAATATAATATAATTTGTCTATTACCAATCTCATTACAGAGATAAAATAAAAAATAATTTAAGTATAGAATGGGACCCCGGCAAAGGTGGACAAGATCACAAGGATGAACTTAACATTTAAAGTAAATGAAATCTTTAAATTAATTAACTCTTACTCAATTAATTTTTTTTAATAAAACAATATTTTAATTCAGTATTTTTAATTTGTTTCCAGATGTATGTATATAGGCAGGGAAAAGCCGGAAAAGTGAACGGAAAGAAAAAATGTAGCGCCGTCTTATATAGTATATGACAAGGCGGTAAAAATATGAATGTTATACATGTTATATAATCATGTTTGATCTGATACAACTGCTTCTATGTTCTAATGCTGAATTAAATTTAATTAAAAAACATACAGTTCAATCTACAGTCGACTATCCGGGTACTCAATCGATTGGAAAAGTATGCTCGTATAGATTTCTTTTTAATGTCAGGCGGCAAACGAGCCAGCGGGTCGCCTGATTGTAAGCAATCACCACCGCCCATGGACATCTGCAACACCAGAGGGATCACTGATGCGTTGCCGGCCTATGGGGGTATGGGGGGTGAGGGCCTCCGGCACTCTCACAAACCAGACGAAACACAATAGTAGTCACTATTGTTATGTGAGATCCAATTCAAACTAAATTGCTAAGACACTTACCTATTATTATTAACATTAGAGAAGTGCGGCTGCGGGTTCATACTCGTCACACACACACGACACAGACAGACACTCTAACCACTTTTATAGATCCTTCCACTCTGGAAGGTCTACTAAAAATGACTAATAGAACTTTTGAAACAAATATTACCTGCGCAAGCGCACGAGGATTTACCATTTACCGTAATTAGAAGAGTAATGTCTTATTGTCTCTTTCTTGTTGTCAGATGTCAATGAATAAACAAGGTAATTTGTTAATGTTATATTAGCTAAGTACTTTGCTAATAATTAGGTTGGAGCATAGTTTTTAACCGACTTCAAAAAAGGAGGAGGTTATATGTTCGACTGTATGTATTTTTACCCAGATTACGTACCTACGTCCGCGGATTAATAAGTAACCCTTTATAATACATTATTATTATATATCATTTTTGATTACCTTTGGCTTGGCACCGACTTCAAACAGATTAGTAGGTACCTACCTAGCACGTAAAATACAATTTAATTAATAGGCTTTGAATGTCTTATTAAAATTATTTTTTGCTTTTCAGTTTTTTAGGTAGTTTTTTTGTTTCTTTTTTTTTGAAGTCGGTTTAATTTTTTTTAAAAAAAGTTTGTTTATTTTTCTATTTTTAGTGTGAATAACACGTAGGTAGTGAGTAAAACTCTTTCATAATAATGATAGCGAAAATACGAGTAGAATTGTATTATTTGATAATAATATTAGGTATTCATTAAGTGTTCAGCACCATGGGTAGGAGGAGAATGCGTTTATGCACCATAACCGCAGGCTAGCTAGACCCGCGGCCGTGTGTGGGACTCGAGACCGAAGCGTCCGCTACCCGCTACACTCCCCCGGTTTCTCCTTCACACCCGATTAGGACGAGCCGGTGCTAACCTTATTGGCTAGTGACCAGCCCATCCCCGGGTAATCATCAGCTTAGCTGCAAAAGTACATGAAATACAACTAACGTTCCACATATTCCTACAACACTGAAAGAATTATCCCCTAACTCCTAACCGTTAAGGAGTTGTACTTTCCATCATCACCTTAGCTGCAAAAGTACATAAAATACAACTAACGGTCCACATATTCCTACAATACTGAAAGAATTATCCCCTAAGTCCTAACCGTTAAGGAGTTGTACCTTCCATCATCAGCTCATCAACATAAAATGATGTCTATCGGACGCAAAAACTTGAATGGCTTCAGAAAAAAAAACAAGTAACGCGTAGGCACAGCCTATAAAATTTGAGGTTTTCCCTTGATTTTTCCGGGATCCCATCATCAGATCCTGACATGGTGACAATGGGACCACCTCTGAACTATGCACTTTCAAATAAAAAAAGAATTATTTAAATCGGTCCACAATTGACGGAGAAATCGACGGACATACATAAAAAAAAAAAAAAAAAAACTCTTACTAACTCTACTCTCTCAATCGCAAGTATTTATAATACAATCTCCATTTGTATGCTATAACGAATCAGACAGTTTCGAGTAAAGTTATCCATTGAAGGATCCATTTGGTGTAATGGTTGAGAGGTTGGCTATTACACCAGAGGTCGCGGGTTCGATCCCCACACGGTACAAACATTTGTGTGCATGAGCATGTCTGTTTGTATCGGCCTGGGTGTTTCTATGTATAATGTGTATGTACATATTTACAAAAAAAAAAGTATTTGTAATGTTTATCCATTGTCTGGCCCCCATAGCACAAGCTAATGCTTAGTTTGGGGCTAGATGGCTGTGTTAATAATGTCGAGAGATATTTAATTATATTTATCTAATATGCCCCGGCAGACCAGCACCCAAAGATGGCACCTGTAGCACAAGTACACCATACTTGTCAGTGTTTTGTTTGTGGTCGCGTGTGGAACGAATCCCACACACATTTATAAATATGTACGTCTTCAACTTTATCAAGATACTAAATATACATAATTAACCCTCTATAATAACCTACTAGACTCCTCTGGTTTTCCCCATGCATCTTAGAGGAATGAGCTGGTGCCCGTTTTGTAGTAAACGGCCGACCCACCCCTGTCTAGATCTTTTTTGAGAACAAAACTACGCGAGCGAGCACTAAAATCCTACCTTTTAAGTTTTAACCCTTGAGTACCGGAATCTGATTTTTTTCTATTTTGATTTATAAAAATATTGCTCTATGGTGTGAATCTCTAAAACGTAATATTTTGTTTTTCTATTCTTTACTAAGATGAAAGAAATGTAACCTTCCTTATTTTTTGTTACAGGTAAAACATACATTATGCCACGACAGGCAGAATTCAGCTTGCCCGCAAATAAGTAATAAAATAATTTTGCCAATTGTTATTGTTTTATAATTGAGAAGCCGACTATTACACCAAAGGTCACGGGTTCGATCCCCGCACGGTACACTTAATTAAATAAAGTATCAGCCTACAATAAATGTTCTGTGTCAGTTTTCTATGTTGTTCACATATGACATTATATGATATTTTTAAGAAAACGATTGAAATGAAGATTGTATTAATACAGGCTAAAAGAATTACTTTTGTTGCAGTTGCTATCACCACAAATCCATGCTAAAAAAAGTTCGAAACGAGCTTTTCCGAACCTGAGAATTCAGCCTCAAACTTCAAGACTGCCTTTTATTTCATCTACTAGATTGAGAAGCGACACGTTTTCTGTTCAATAACAAATCTTTTCTCCACAGAGCGACCTCACTTAAAACATAAAATTTGAAACCCCCATACACTTACCGTAAACACGGCGAGGCTATAAGAGAGCGCATAGTTTAAAGGTATTTACCGTCATTTTTCCGCCAAGCCTCAAATGGGGTGTAGGGAGCGAAATTCCGACGCTTTCGCCTTCGAACTGTGTAGAGATGTGACTTAATGTTACATCTATTTTATCGATAACTTTATACACACTTGAGAAAAAAAAATCTAATGATTTTTAAAATATTAACTAGCCCAATGTCCCATTTGACAATATTTTTTACAGCCTGGTTGGCGCATGGCCTATGTGCCATGGGTTATGGTTTTCAATCCAGGCTGTACATTTATGTAACTAAAATCTGTGATTGTCCTGTTTCTGGATGTTTATTTGTGGTATTTTCAATGTTACTGATACCTTTAACTTCTCAAGCTATTCTTAAAAAAACAAATAAATATCTAGACACGGAACTAAGACAAAAATGTTCCTCATGTATTTTTTTTCTATTTATTTAGAAATTATTTAAGCAAATAAGATCAATTGATATCTATTTTGACGAGCCATTTGGTGTAATGGTCGAGAAGTCGGCTATTACACCAGAGGTCGCGGGTTCGATCCCCGCACGGTACAAACATTTGTGTGCATGAACATGTCTGTTTGTATCGGTCTGGGTGTTTCTATGTATAATATGTACGTATTTACAAAAAAAAAAAATATAAGTAATGTTTATCCGTTGTCTAGCACCCATAGCACAAGCTAATGCTTAGTTTGGGGCTAGATGGCGCTGTGTGAATAATGTCCAGAGATATTTATGTCCAGAGATATTTATTTATATCTTAATAGATTCAATTTGTTTGCAAAATACAATATAATTCCATTTTTAAGAAAATATAAGTGAATCATATCATCGATATCATAAATGACGCCATTTTAATAAACTTTTATCGATAAACCTCTTCCCATCTCTATCGCCCTGAAAGCGCCGGTCCATTCCTTGCATTCTGATCTGCTCGGCTGTAATATTTGTCGTCGCCCGACCGCATATTAAGACAGGCGCATTCCTCCCCACTTGTATTGGGTTTATTGAGAACTCTATAAGGGGTTGTGTGGTACTCGGTTCATTTCATTAACACTAGTTAAAGATAGTGGGGTATGTGAGGCTTCTGACGTAGCTTAGTCTTTTAGCAGCGCACATTTTGTATTATAATATGGGATTTTTTATTACATACATATTTGAAACCTTGTTTACACGCAAGTGCCAGGTATCCTAGGTGTGAGACGAGGGAGATTTTGGTTGATTAGCACTTGACGAGACACGTACCAGATATTTGCAATAAATAAATCTCGAGACGACCGAAACGTATTAGGAAACGTATTTTATTTTACGATACAAGATAGGTTTGAATAAAAAGAAAAACAAATTAGTTTTTCTTATTGGTACACAAAGACAAAATAAATCGAAATCTTTCAATTCATCATGCCTTTTTTACATGTCTACAGTTGAATAACACTCGGTTCCCAGAATATTGATTTTCGCCTCTATCACATTTTTGGTTCCCGGAACGGGCTAAAGTGTCGGACTTTTGACATGATTCAAGTTTGTGATCACCTATCCACATTACAATATCTTGATTTCGATGACCTACATTAGAACATTAAATATGCCGATAATTTTATTAAAATATCGATAAAACGTCAACCGCGTCCCTAACGCGTCAGTTCATTCCGCGCATTCTGATCCGTCGCCTCCAATATTTGTCGCGGCACCAACCGCATATTAAGAGCTGTCGCATTCTTTCCACTAGGTATATAGGGACACGCCGATGTCTCGATTATAAGGGGTTGCAGCCTCAATTGTCTATTGATTTTGAACCGCTAATGGCGGCTTTTTGTCTTTTACCATTGGAATGTAATTGATCGAGAGGATTTATTAAAAGTTCGATTTATATTTTGAATTCAAAATTGAGGGCGATTGGGAATCAGAAGTGGCTATGGTTAGCGTTTAAGAATGTATTTTATTCTTGTAGGAGTGAAATGGGTTCTAATTTTAACAAAAAATAATCTTGTTTAATCCTAATTGTAAAGGTTGTCTGTAATGGTGCGTCTATGCTTACGAAGCGAACACGAGCGGAGCACGAGCCGATCCAAAATTCGTGTACTGTGGACGGACTTGGAGCCTCGAACGAGCGCGCTTCGAGTATTCGTTTCGTGCTCGACTGTGCTCCGCCCGTAGACAGAGAAAACTATAGACAAATTGCATACAAATTGATAGTATCTATCGCATTCACACAAGAAAAAGAGGGCGATACGGATAGACCACGTAAAAGAAAGAGATAGAACTACACAATTTTTTGTCTTGCACCGCGTGCCGGTTTTTCGATATTTAGGCTGAAACTATGTTCGAGGAGAGATCGTCGTAGGCTCGTGGCAGGCTCGTAAGTGCGTCCACACTTGTCACGCGAGCAGAACGGTTCGACTCGTGCTCCGCTCGTGCGCCGCTCGTGCTCGCTTCGTAAGCATAGACGCACCATAAGAGAATGACCTGACGCATCAAGTCCTCCTTTTGTTCCTTATGACGTATTGTGCAATTAAGTTTCAACATGTATTTCAATGCGATTTTGAAGTGACTGCTTAGAAGGACAGTAAATTAGTTTAAGCTAAGTGATATCAGTCGTTGATGGTGTGGATGTCGGCGCAATCAAATGAGTTTTTGCCTCTTCCTGTGCAGGAAAAATGAAATCTATACAGGCTGATTACAAAGACTGTCTAACTATGATCCATTTGGTCTTGTTCCCTTGTAAAGGCTTATCGTATGATGGTTGACAGCACACATTACAATATGCCATCTACGCTAGTCGTATTTCGGGTCATGGTTAAAACCGTGTTAACTTAAATCTAGAATTTGGCTAATCTAAATAGGGATAAAGCGCTCGAAGAATTGTTACCTCAATATTTGGAACCTAAAATACTTTTCATGTGTAAGCTAGCCACACAAGAATTCGGGTTTATGTGCCAGCTACGTTAGCGACACTACTTAATAAGCATTTTCCTCTATTCTTTCAAGATACGTCACGACACACCGCAATATAACTAGAAAATTTAATTAAAAAGCCAAGGAATTTTAAGAGCGGAAGCGGAGAGTTGAGTTATTAATACCGCTTTCATATTCCCTATTTCCTGGGACTCTGCTATATCCAGGTCAAATGGAATCCGCCCGATCATGCTCTAGACATCACGTCGGGCGGAATTCCAGCACGACCGGAATGGCGCGACGGAATATTTTTATTTCATTCGTACCGCGGAAAATGTATCGTATTATCGAAGCTTAGCGGACAATTATACTGATACTATGGAGCGGAATTGTATTGCGATTATTTCTTTTATCGGATGAATGGTGAAATGGTGAATATGTACTTTGCAGAGCGCTATCTAGGCTTACCTTCAGTTAAAGTAAACTGGACGGGCACTGGCTTGTCTCTCTTTGGCAGTGAAAGGGAAAATGAGGGAGTTTAGTAGTCAGTTTTTAGGGTAGGTACGTTTAGTGTTGATACTCGCGGTCGCGCTACCTTATAAATATCAAAATATGAACTATGATTACTCTCACAAATAAAGAATTATAAGAAAATCAACTTCTTAAAACTTTTTTTAAATTTCGTCTACTGTCTATATTAAAAAAGAAATCAATTATTCAAGCTGCCTGCTATAATCGTGCCCTGTTAATTTGAAGAAGGGAGTACTTTGTATTTACTTTTTTCATTTAAATATATAAAATATCAGTTCATTTCTCTATTTTGTAGTTGATAAAAAAGACAAGATCTTTGCACCTCATCACACAATATTAAATCGTTCTTAAACAAAAATGTCCTGGTGAATTCCTAGCACAGGCGAATTCGGGAGGAATTCCTCCGCGGACGTGAAGTCACGCCGTATTCCCGCGCGTCCCGGGTCGATGCTATCGCCTGGGCGGTTATGACCTGGGAATAACTGGGCTGAACCCTTTTGAAAATCCATTAAGAATTTGAGCTTGATTCCCACTTTTTTGTTAACTTCTTTCCTCAACAGGCCATTGACGTCGAAGTGCTAGTAGGGAAACAAATATTGACTTGTAAAAGTATTATTTAAAAATCTAGTTGCAGAATAAATTATTTCATTTCATTTCATTTCAAAACCAGGAATTTCTACACTCAAGAATACAATATTTTGGACTTAGTGCTAACGCTAAATGTACAATATAATTTTATTTGCACAAGTTGATAAAATAGAAATAGCGTATAAAGCGTTTAGAGTGTAATTGTGCACAAGAAGGCATTAATTGATTTTAGAAGTTTTTTTTATGACACGAGTATATGGAGGGGCAAAAGTAAGTGATGTTAATTGATCGCCCATGGAAAGGACATATTATACGACTAACTTTGAGAAAATAATATTGAAGGATAGTGAAGGCTTTTTCGATGATATGTTAAGTGTAGGGTTATCCCACAAATCCCCAAGCGGCTAAACAACTATTCTACGAAGGTAATCATTTTATAGTAGGTAATTAGTAATTTTCGTAAGTAGTAATTTTATAGCACAGTAAACTAGAAAAATAACTATAATGACTATCTAGTATTCTCTGCACTAAAAAAGGTGAAAAATAAAAGCAACTAAAAAAGGACATACATCTTGCAACTCCAATTAGAATTAGAATTTAATAAGAGTTCTAGAGTCTAATACAAAATATACAATTCTAATATGGAATAAATATGCTTATTGGTAAGTTTAATTATATAATTATTTTGATATTCAAAATCCAAAATATTTATTTTCGGTCGTCCACTTGTCTATAAATAATTAACATAAAGAATCAAGCACAAAATCATTTATTCAATTTAGCCACACAAAGAGGACATAAATGACTTAACATGTACTATTTAACTCATACCAATTATTTTATACCACTGTCAGAAATTAGGTAAAACGGTCTCTATCTCCTTAAATCTCTCTTTCGCAAAAGAAACACGACTGATAAAACCCTGAATCTGCACTATCGATAACAACACATCGAGCGCGTCACATCACTAAAGTAACGAGGGGGCGTGGCCAGACGTGTCGTCGTCATGGCAACGGGATCGCGTCGCGGGCACTGGATCGTCGCCTTTATTTCATTTGTACGCGTACATCTGAAAGATAATGCTGAATGTAGTGAAAATAACGTATATTCGAATAAATGTATGGTGTCATGTTTGGTTAAAGGGAATCAAATTACAGTAGAGAAGTCACGCCGATGTAAGTATGGTCAGCAAAATAAGTAAAAGAGAAATTGGAATTACCAAAATAATGTTGTCAGTTTGTCAGAGTATATTTTAGTCTACTGAGGAAAGAAAGAAAAGTCTACTGTGTGATAAATACCATGATATTGACATAGTAATTACGAGTATGAAGTGCTACTTTACTGTGGTCATTGTTAATTCAAATTCATTTATTTGCATGAAATAGGTGACAATAGTTGATAGATTTCTATTATTAGTTTATAAATGTAAACTTTATTTCGCTACATACATAATATCATAGCATGTAAACATAATTTATAAATACCGAGGAGCATCAGCCACTAATTAAAAATTATAATACTCATTTACACTATAAAAATTGTGTTGCAGTAGCCAAGAGTATAAGTCTGTTCTAAATTTCCATATTCGTAAAAGTTTAATGTTGTCAGGCAATTTGTTGTATATTTTTACAGCCATTGCATAGCAATTTTTTAGATATAGTGTCGTTCTGGGGGTAGTCAAGAGCACTAATCAATTCAAGAGATGCTCTGCCCTTCTTTAACAACACCTATACTGTAACAAAATAGTTATTTTGAATAGATCAGACGGTCAAACTGTAAAAAATCTAAAAAAGAAATAACAAAGACGAATGATCCGGACATTATTAAATCGAACGCCAGCGCGAATCAATAGCAAGAAACTAAAACAACGATATTAAATGCATCCCTAAACGTATAACCAGTCCTCATATATCTTCTTTAGATCCGTTCCGATATAAAAATTTATACCGGGAGCAATCCGAAGGTTATAAAAGAGGCTTATAGAGGATATAGGGCGTATAATTCACAGTTTGCAAACGGATATCGGATACGGATCGGATACGAAGGGATATTTGTACTGCAATTGTTTTGTGAATTGTTTTCAGGCCTTTTGCTGTCGTTTTAACTTAAGAAAAACTACCAATCTTGAAAGCACTAGGAAACGTGCCCTTATTAGGGTCTTTTTTCCAATATGATCTTGTGATTATGAGCCTTAGAGTTCCCGTACAGTACACGGGCCACACGCACGCCACAGCCGCAAAACGCCGCCACAGCATTATTTCTGTAGTTCTGTCAAGCAAAAAGCTTGTAGCGTGTGGCGGCCACCGGCGTCAACCGTGTCCGGCGAGTCCATACAAAATGTATGAAACCTGCAGGAGATATGCCGGCGCGGTGATGGCGCTTTTGTGGCTTTGGCGTGTGGCCCACTTAGGGCCATTTAGGGCCGGTCAATCAGAGATGGACCTATCAATCGCCATGAATAAGGCACCGATACGTCCCTTTTAGGTGTGAAGGGGAGTTTAGAAGGTAGTGGGACAAAAGTCTTTAATCCCGAGTCCCACACACGGCCTAGGGTCTAGCTAGCCTGTGTTTATAGTACTTAAACGCATTCCCATCAGACAAAAAGGGTCCTACCCAATCAACATCAAAATAAAATTAAAACCCAGTAAGTTCTTGCAAATCTATCTATTATCTATTTAAGAGGCAGCTTAAATAGATTTCAAAGTTCTCAGATAAGGTACGGTCAACAGCACATCACGGTAAACACTTGCAGATCGAAAATAGCACTTATGCCCCCGACATAAGAGCGGTACAAAGTCCAAAGTGTTACGTCTGATGTGCTTTTGACTGTACAATATTATGTATATTAAACAATAAATTATTATCTTATTTAGAAAAATAAACATTAATCAAACCCTAGTTTATGATTAAAAGCTTGTGTTATTTCCATGGACTTTACTCTTGTTAATATCATCAATTATTATTATTATTAGGAGCCTGTAGTGTCCCACTGCAGGGCAGAGGCCTCCTTACCCTCTTTCCATCTTCTGCGATCTTGAGCAATGGTGTGCCATCGAATGAGTCAAGCTCATCTCGCCACCTCCTTTTGGGTCTACCGCGAGGACGGACTCTGTTTGTAGGTATTTCGATAAAAAATCTTCCTACGATTTCTTTTCGTTTTAAACATAAAGTCTCAACAAAGCCTTCTACACGAAGCTATCGGTAATGTTTCTAGAGATGAAGATTTTTTATCTGACTGTACAAAACAGCTATTTATATCGCGGTGTCCGAATCGGCAGTGAAAAAATATTAAAATTATTAAGTGTCAATTCGGACACTGTGTCCGAATAAACTGTGTCCGAATCGACAGTTAGTCTACAGACAGTTAGTTACTCGATATTCTGGCCCAGAGGTGATCGGGACGGATGCGGCAGACATGGCCGGCCCAGTCCCACTTCAGTTGTGAAGCCTTCAATATCATCAATATCGTTCAATAAAACAATTCAAACAAAATGTTTTATCATTACAAAGGCTGAGCAGAACCGATGGAATGATTCTCTTCGCTTTTATACAATTTATTGACTTCGTTCATTATGAAATGGATTACATTCTGTCAGTGCGTCCGTGTGTCATCAGTGTAATGGAAATTAAATATGTACTGTTCAATCAGCTGTTTCTCGTATTAAATCGTGACAATCAGCGAACAACAAATTTCGTTTTGTCAGTTTGTTTGATACCCTTGGTTCGTTTTGCTAACGCTCATGATTCTAGTTGGTAATATGACAATACTAAAATTAATCATTGCAGGACACTTCATCAGGAAGCATCGCTCAATGTGCTGCCAGACAGTATCTTCATTTCTCTTCGAGACTGGAATTTCAAGTGTACTGGCTCCCAAATTAATATTGCCGGAACACAGCTAGAGCTGTTATGGCGGCAGATTTCACCTGTGGAGGTGGTAGCTAGCTAGTCGGACTCTGAAAAAGTCCTACCACCAACCGGACCCAATTCAGGAATCGAACCCACGACCTCCGGGTTTTATACCCGAGCGGCTTAGCCACTGTTCCACGGAGGCGGTCAAATATGTAACATTTTTTTTTCATAAATTCAGCTTTGAAGCCTACATGAAGTATATTTTAATTTTGAGTAGATCAATCCTTAGTAAACTTTACAAAACGACCGAACAAAAACCGACAAGGAAATAATAGCAGACATTCATTTTTCAAACGGAAGGCGATATTCAGCGGCTTAAGAACAAAATCCAATTTAAGAAGTTAATAAATAAAAAAGACCGCGGGTCTCCCCCCTCCCCCCATTGGTGAGTGTCCCGAAGCGATAGCTCGCGTCAACGCGTCGCAACGTTGCGGTGACATATTTATGTTGCGAGTATATAGTTTCTGTGGGACACTTGCCGGCGTATGTTATGGCGGACGAATAGATACTGTGTCAATAGAAATTGTGAAAAGTAACTCATATAGAACTATCTAGCACCAAAGATGCTTGTAGTGGTAGAGCCATTATGTTTTACAGTGCGAATGGCTTGTCCGGGGAAGTACCACCCGCTCACATAACACCAGCGTGAAATAATAGTGACCAAAATTATGTTTCGTCTGGTTTGTGAGAGTGCCGGAGGCCCACACCCTTAAAAGGCCGGCAACGCATCAGCGATTGCACTGGTGTTGCAGATGTCCATGGACGGCGGTGATTGCTTACCATCAGGCGCCCCGCTGGCTCGCTTGCCGCCTATGACATTAAAAAAAATGAGAAAACACCTAAGTAGAGTTTCCGTATTGTCTTTTTAATTAAATAAGTCAGCGAAAAATGACAGAACCAATCAAATACACCCAGAATTTAAAACACAGGCCGAGCTGTAATGGCAGCATTTCACCTGTAGGAATGGTAGCTAGTCAGTCGGACTCGGAAGAAGTCCTACCACCAACGCTACCCAATGCCAAAATAAAATCGACGGCTTTATAATTATTAGACCCGAGCTTTCTTTTAGGGTATAGTGGCGGGCAGACGAGCATGCGGCACACCTGAAATGAAAAGTGACTACCGCCGCCCATAGACATCTGAAAATCAGGTGGAATCACAGATGCGCTGCCGGCCTTTAAGGAAGAAATACACTTTTTTTATAAATACTTGCAAGTCGTATCGGTTCGGAAACACCGCTGATGACAAAGAATTCCATATCTTGGCCGTGCGAGCAAAAGCTGCCGAGCTGTGTAACCACTGTTTCACGGAGGCAGTCTGTTATTATTTGTATAAAGGGATTAACAAAGATTTTGACACAAATACAGTGTCATCAAACAACTAATCGGATTGTAGTTAATTAACATCATACCCACATTAAAACGTTCGGGCGCAAAATCTTATTATTATCTGTCACAGAACAGATTAACCCACGTTATGTCAAATTATGTACAATGTATTTAAACACTGGGGTTAAATTGCTTGGAGCTTAGAACTATTCTCAGGTAAAACTTATTTAGTGGAGTATCTGAAAGAACCTAGTTGTTTATAATATACTAGCGCCTTCTCCACGGTTACCTATTTCTTTTTTAAATATCCCATCCTTCCCCCCACATTTCCGGGATAAAAAGTACCCTATGTCACCCGGGGATAGTGTAGCTTTCCAACAGTAAAAGATCTTTTCAAATCTTATTTTTTTACATGTAAAAAATAATTTGTAAAGACAAGTGGATTTTGTTCAAACAAAACAGGGATGCATCTGAAACGTTGCACTTAAATTACTTTATACATCAGAATTCACAAAGATTTTTCTATAACACATCATGCGAACAAAGCGCTGGGAGCTAGTTATTTATATAAAACAACAACAAAATAATCTCGAAGAAAACCATGTTTTCCTGTTCACAACGAGGGCATGAAACGCCGCGAGCAGCGCCCGCGCCGCCGCCGGACGCTGCGGCCGCCATCTTGCGCGGTCCGGAAGCGCGCCAATCACGCAAGCTGTCATACTGCGCTTCTTTGATCTTTGCATTTCAAGACCATGTTAAATATTCAAAGATTTACAGCCAGAGTCAAAAAGTATGTTTTCTATTTGAAGAAACTCTTGTTTACTAACAAAAAGTGTAACAGTATGACAGTTTATACATTGAGCGATAATTCCTTGTTATGTGTCCTTCGAAGTAGTAGGCCGCAGAAACAGCAACTTTATACACATAAAGAAAAAGCGGAGGACCTAGGTATATTTTGTTTATATTTGTTTAAGTCGTAAACCTGTCTCATTTTTTGTTCCAGGTATGAACAACACGACACTTAAGATTTCCATCTACTTTAAACGTAGGGTAAGAGGTACAATTATTGGCACTTTAAGCAATTCGCAACTTTAAAGGCCTGTAGAAAATCAGCCAATTTAAATATCGACTTAAATTTGATTTCGTATGATTCTTTAATTATTTAAGAATAGATTTAAACGGGTTGATAGATATAAAATGTGATATATTAAGTGGCTCATGTTATCAAAATTATCGAGGTATTTAAAAGTTAAGATGTTATTAATATCCTGTTCTGAGTTAGTTATATCAAACTGTCAATATCGTGATTTTGACTAAGCCTTAAAATAATTATAAAAATTGTTAATTTTATCAGCACAAATGTGGTACAAATGTGCTGTGGTAAAAGGTATGTACCTTTCAGTCTATAATGCCTAGCTCTTCATTAAACAGTAGGTACCAACGTGGTACTAACAGAATAATCAGGTAAAAATAAGGAAGAATCATTAGAGAGTCGCAAAGAAATCAAACGATTTGAAAGATTTAAAAAAAATATATCATCATCTAGCCCAAAGTTTTAATTAATTTTTTTTAACCTAATTTAAGGTTTTTGTATAACTTCATTAAATTCCTTAACCGGGAAACGAACTAACAATCTTTTGTACAAATATTTAACTGTCAATGATATCAAAGACAGGACTTTGCAGGTTTTTAAACAAAATATCATTGCTTAAAAAGCTTTCAGTTTACAATATCAATCCTTTCCACTGTAGATCATTGTAACATCTCACTCGCTTCATTGATGATAATTGAAGACGGCTTTCTTCAAAGAAACATGAAATTGCAACCGGAGAGCGAGCGATGCAACAATGGAGCGAGCGAGCGAGCGAAGCGAAAACGAGATTAGTCGCTCTTTGATTAGAACTCTCTTCGGCGGCGCAGTAATTTCATTATTCCGTGCTGCGTTTACTTGCAACATCCCTTATTCTTTTTAATTGACTGCTATACAAAAAGCTTTTCAATTTATTGGCATGGCATTATTTAGCTCGTGGCGCAGCTGTGACAGTGGTTCGTTATCGATAACGAAAGTCAAGCTACCCACGCTGCGGTTGGTTAGTGGATGGGTGACCATTATGACCACATTTAGTGATATTTATTTTGAGCGTGTCCGTGTTTCGAAAGGCACGTTAAGCTGTTGGTCCCGGCTGATATTTACTATGTAGATATTAGTCGTCAAGCCTAGTCAGAGGACATTTGGCGGCTTGATAACATCTGACATTAAGGTTGGTCACTTGCCTTACGCAACCACACTATCTCACAATTCAGATAAGGCCGTATATAGGCTGATGATGACATTATTTACTTAGTATACATACCGCACTTCACGTATTACATGTAACTATTAAGTATTTGAATTGCCCTACATTCAGAAATACTGCATCAATAAGCACTCATTGTACCTACTATCATAGTAGACGCCCACGATCTTCATGTCTTAGATTTTAAGTTTGACTCGCACCGTCATTGTCATGTTTTGTCAGCCAGAACTATTATGACGCCAGATCTCATCTGTTAAGCGGTAGCTTATCAGTCAGACTGTGAATAAGTTTTATCACCAAAAAGAATTAAGGAACCTTTTGTATGTGGTAGAGCCACGTTGCAGGCAGTTTGCCTGCAACATGAATGGGCCGGCTCGACCGGGGAAGTACCACAGTCTCACAGAAGTACGGCGTTATAGCGATAGCCTAGCTATTTGTGTTTTGTCTGGTGAGTGAGATAGCCGGAGGCCCAAATCCCCCTTAAAGGCGGGCAACGCGCCTGCGACCCCACGAGAGTCTCGAGTGCTTATGGGCGGCGGTGATTACTTACCATCAGGTGACCCACTTGCTCGTTTGCCCCCCTATAACATAAAAAAAACCTACGTCTAAGTTTTAAAACCAGCTTAAACACTGTTCTTCTTTAGAATCTAGTAAGTCAATCGAATTTGTTGTAACTGATCAACTGAACCTTGCTAATAGTGCAGTCATTGAAGCATTATAGCTCCGAATTTTTTTACTGTGAACCGAATTGCATACAATTTTGGAATTAGGTTCATCTTACCCTTAACTTCAAAAGTGAAAATGATTTGAACTCCGCAACCACCATAGGGGGGGTTGCCACCCCTTCTCGGGGGTAAATTATTTTTTTATCAAAATAACCTCGGATATCGATAGAAGGCCTAATTTTAAGCAAAAAATCATCTATACAGTTTTTCAAAAAAATCAATACTTTTCAAGTTATTGGCAATTGAAAATTCGCAATTTTTTCACGTATTTCATCGGTTTTTTGCAAATATCTCCAAAAATATACGTTTTATCGAAAATTTTATACAGACCAAAATTGTAGCAGGTAAAACAATGAACAATTTGAATTTTTATAAAGTATTCTAAGTGCAATATTAAGCTAGATATTAAAGATCAAAGCCGTTTTTATTCTGTCTGAAATTTAATCGATGTGGTCAATGCCATCTAGCGGCGAGCAGATGCATTTTATGCATTCTAATACAAAAGGGTTTTGTAGTGCTTGAAATAAGCTTTAAAATGAGCACTATTAAAAGTCTTTTGCGCGTAAAATAAGTGAGCTGTATTGCAAATAAGGGAAGCATCTAATGTTTTTTCTACAAAATCAATGGGTTTCATAAGTGCCATTTCCACCAAAATTAAAATTAATCGTATTCCGCCTAGAAATAACTTTATTATGAAGAGTTTGATAGATATTATCAGTTTGGCTGCTTCAGGACACATATTTTTCAAAAAAGTCACGATTAAATAAAAAATCAAAATTTCAAATTTTTAAAAAACCCACTTTCTTTTCATAATATCTCAAAAATGACGACAGATACGTATAAAAGTGTACGGATTAAAAATTTAGGTATTTTTCTGACGAACAATTTGGTTTTTTTGTTTTTTCTGTCAAACAAAAATTGACGGAGATATGGTTGTTTAAAGAGCGCGTGGCAGCGCAATCACAGCCTCTCTTAAGCCCTTTAACCCTTCACCGTTTTAGAAAAAAGTTTTTTACTATATATTGCATTATAGGATGTTGTAGCTCTCTTAATTACCTTTACAATGGCTTTTTATGAATTGTGATAGCATGAAAATTGAAGTAGTTATGGTCCAAAAACTTATCATATTTTGTTCTACTTAGTAACTAAGGGGTAGTTTTAGGAGTAGAAAAGCTAAAGAATATGATAATCATTTTCGAGAGTGTGGAATAATATTGAAATCATTTTCATTTTATAAAAAAAAAAAAAAAAAAAAATTATCAAGGGGTATTTTTCAAGAGTTGAAAGGGGTTAACCCCCTAATATTTGATAATTATTATATAGAATATAAAATATTACTTACTCTATACTTACATCTTTTTATGTCATACCAAAGTATTTTTTTGTGATTTTTTCAATATAAGGGGTTGTTTGCAAAGGATGTAAGATTTTCAAGGGGTTGAAAATTATTTTAATATGAGGTAATTATGTTAGAAAATACTTTACAATTTCACCACTTACGATTAGACATGTTTTCTAGCGATAAAATGGCTCAATGTAAATTTTTCCATTAAGGGGTTGTTTACACCCCTTAAAAATAATAGGCGGAGTTCAGATCATTTTCACTTTTGAAGTTAAGGGTAAGAAGAGCCTAATTCCAAAATTTCATGCAAATCGGTTCACAGTAAAAAAATTCGGAGGTAAGACCGTATTTTTCGCTTCAATGACTGCACTATAAGTAGATTTGTTTGTGAAATGAATTACGTATGGGAAGATCACCTTTTCAATTTGCCTAGCTAGTACTTGGTCAAGTGACTTGCTCGGTGCAAACGCTCGTCGGGTTGATCGCGCCAATGAAAACGCAACCGCCGCGCCATACACTGATCCGGTTAGCCGCTCCGCAACTGTTTATTGTCTTTAATTCACTCAGCTACTACCGAACAAGAGTAAACGTGTGATTTTATGGCGCATTTGTTAGTAGGTTTGAATCCCACCTATCTTCTTTTTTGATGCCTGCGACCGTGTGTGGGATTCGTTCCACTACCCACTAAACTACCCCGGTTTCCCTTTTCTGCCCGATTGGGAAGAGCCGGCACCAGCCTTTTGACTATTGACCATCCCACCTACCTGCTGTTCTTGCAATATTACCTATTGTGGAAGCCAGTACACATAAAACCAAAACTTGAAGACCATATGAGCCTACTTTGTGGCAGCAACACTGGTCGACGGTTCCTGACGAAGTATCCCCCAGTGGTACCTACATGCCGCAGTGACCACTTACCATCAAGTTCTATTTTTTTTTTGTTGCCAACAAGCAGAAAACGCATCAACCAGATCATGGGCAGTAGCAATCAGTTACCATCAGGTATCATTCAAAGACGATTGGCTCATTAAAAAAAGACTTACATTTTGTTCTTAAATTAGGGCACAGAATAATTTTATTATTAGATTACATTACCATAGTGATTAGGGGCTAGATGTGGCTGAATATAACAATTAACATATTTAGATCATGATATTTATTTATTTTTAACTAATTTATTTAAGCACTCGAACTTTTCCTATAAAATAAGATTAGAGGAGGCTTGTTGCACGTGGCAGAACTCACGTCCTACGAACCCTTGTCCACCCAACTGTGATTAATTAATATCATAATTAATAACTGCCGGCTATGACTGATCGCCCTGACTTGACAACATTCTGTCTTTAATCACTGCAACTCTTCATATCATTAGGTACGGGTATTGTGTGACAGAAAATCACTAAAAGATGGAGATAATTTCAATACTTTACGTACCATCCTGCGATTTCTTTATAGTTATTTTTATCGGACAAGAACGGATTTAGGCACCATCGCCACAGGCTAGAGACGCCATCGACCGTATGTGGTGTTCAGGACTAAAAGACTTTCGTCCTACTTGACAAGCCTTTTGGTGTGATAGTCGAGAAGTCGGCTATTACACCAGAGGTCGCGGGTTCGATCCACGCACGGTACAAACATTTTTGTGCATGAACAAGTCTGTTTGTAGCGGTCTGGGTGTTTCTATTGTATATTATGGATGTATTTACAAAAAAAAAGTATATGAGTAATGTTTATCCGTTGTCTGGCACCCAGCACAAGCTAATGCTTAACTTTGGGTTAGACGTTGCTGTGTGAATAATATCCAGAGATAAGTATTTATTTACTAAACTACCCCAATTTCACCTTTCTAAGTTTCTATCCGATTGAGACGAGCAAGTTCCAGCCTATTTTTTACGTCGTGCAGGTCGAAAGGCTAGTGTCTCTTAAAATAAAACCAGACTATGTCAGTATGAAGGCGCCAACCAGAATTTTTTACCCAGCACTTGCTAGGACAGCTTAAAACGTTCTGAGAATAATAATTCCATTCTTAAATTTAATTTAGTCAGAGCACGGAGTACAAAAAGAAGTCTTTTTACGCATTTTCCTCTCGCGGTATCTGAAAAACTATCTAAAGCGAGGAAGGCCGTCGAAGCTCCCCCTCTTTGGGCCCGTATTTTCCCCACTTTTCCGCCGCTGCGACTATTATTAGGAAAATTCTGACTTATTGCGCGGCGACGAATGCTCTCAACTTGCGTCCGGATTGCGGGACAAGGCACAAGATTCAAACAATAATTTCAGCAATAAAAAAACGATCTTAAATAATTTTAAGTCGGTTAAAAAGGAGAACATCACGAGAACATACAACTCGTTAGACATCTCTTAAACTAATCGTCCGATCTTTTTATTTAATTGGAACTACATCACATGGACCAGCTTTTTCTAAACAAAAAAAATCATCAAAATCCGTTGGACCAAAAAAATGTGAGTTAACACACATTTGGAAAAAAAACATACAATTGAATTAAGAAACTCCTTCTTTTTTAAGTGGGTTAAGAATACGGATTTTCTTAAATATTTCGGTTTAAGTACTTTTTACCTGTTCTCAAGGCTACATTAACTTCGGTTGGAGTCCTTGATTCAATTCATGGGTGGCTTCGTATCGGATTTCTTGATTATAGTTCGGTTTTATGATGATCAACCAATTGGTAAGCCTATTAATCCTATCATTATTATCATCATTTAAATACAAGTAGGACGTAAATTTTGAAAGCTACAATAAAATAAGGCATTTTAAGGGTCATAAGTATCTATTTATACTACAATAGTGGCAGCATACTACCGAAAAACACTGTGTGGCCAGCTAAATGTATAAAAAACATCTCTTTAAAATTAAAATTTTTATCGCATTGTTTATTATACATTAACCGCTCTCGCTCGTGGCTCGCGCCGCGCTAAGTAACAAAAGCGTAATGCATCGTGAAAGGGTAGATATCTCGCGCGTGATCGCAGAAAATCCTAACTACTGCCATTTTAGAGCAATAGCGAAGTCCGTATGTACGTACTATGTTGTATTGTATGAAATAGAGATGATAAAAAGGTAGAAGTATGATTTAAAGGTACCTATACTATATTATGTACTTACACTTTGATATTTTGACTTTTGACGCCTCAATGGACTAGTGGTTCAAGTACGGAGCAGTGATTACGGGGAATTGGGTTCTATTCCCGAGTCGGGAAAAAAACTGTCGGCTTTTTAGAACACAGCTCGGATTTGTGATTACCAATCCGCATTTGGCAAACGTGGTAATTAAGTTAATAATTGTAATGACGACTTAATTTAATGATGGAAGTCTTTACCCTGCAGTGACAATAATGGGCTGATACTTTAACTTTTTTTAATATTATCTTGTATCTTGACGACAAAGGTGCAATGGTTGCAAAGTCGGCTAGATTACCACAAGAGGTCGTGGTTTCGATTCCCGCACGGTACTAATATTCGTGTGCATGAAAATTTATTAATTTATTTATTAATAAGGAATAACAAACGCCTCGATAGTCTAGTGGTTTAAGTACCGGGCCAAGATCTCGGGGTCCTGGGTTCAATTCCCGGGTCGAGCTAACTTTGTGTCGGTTTTTTCGGGCACAGCTCGGGATTGTGTGTGCATTTGGCAAACGATTATGGTGATTAAGCCAATACCCATCATTGTAGCGATAACTTGATTCCAAGGATGGAGGCCTTTGCCCTGCAGTGGGACATTAATAGGCTGATAAGTAAGGAATAACACACACAAAATGTCTGATCGGTCTGTGTGCTTCTATGTATTTTTTTGTTTGTGTCATGCATTTACTTACATAAATAAAGTACGAGTACATAATTAACGTTTATGAGTCGTCAAGTAAAACCGTCGAAATAGGTCACCTGTATACAAAGCGAAAATTACTGTTACCCATTTCTGTTTAGCTTCCTCAACACATCCTCTTAACGAATGTACTATTTACTCTACTTCAACGTATATTTCGTACATAAAAGTCAAGTAAAGCCTCACTAACTGGGCCTTTGAACAAAAGACCAAGGGTTGTATGGTCCCATACATATTAATTCGACACGAGGGCGCCTCGGCTCATACATATGTATGTATGTTATTTACTATGCAGCGACGGATTCTACTTACAGAAAGGAATGGAAAAAATGCTGGCTAGGTACTAGTGTAATTAAACTAGTATTTTATTGCGGTTCCTGTTGTGTATTATTTAAATGCTAGGACACAAAGTAATATTCAACATCAACAAAATAATAAATAAACAAAGGAGAATGCAAAACTTGCCTTTGTTCTTGGGCCCAAAAAAAATTAAGTTAATGTGCAGAGATAAGATGTATTCTACGTGAAAGACCATACACACACCATCAACTTTTATTATGATGACAACATAATCGGTCCCAGGGGGAAAAAGTTATCGTCCAACATAAATAATTAACACAATAAACATATATTTTTTTCACTAGGACCAATTTGTCGACGCCATAATAAAAGTTAAAGGTGTTTATTGGATCTACTTCGTAGTCTATGTCCCAAATCTGCACATTTATTTTTTTTGGGCTTACTCTTTTGCATTGTCCTTTGACGTGCCATTTGGTGTAATGGTCGAGAAGTCGGCTATTACACCAGAAGTCACGGATTCAATTCCCGCACGGTACAAAATGTTGTGTGAATATACATGTTTGTTTGTATCGGCCTGGGTGTTTATTTATTTATTTTATTTAAGGAAAACCAACAAATATACATCCATAACTTATGATATAGATCACTTGACACAGTGTTGCCTTAATTACAGGCAGGATTGTTTATATGTAATGTATGTATTTACAAAAAGAAGTACCTATTTTTAGTAATGTTTATCCGTTGTCTGGCACCCATAGCACAAGCTAATGCTTAGTTTGGGGCTAGATGGCGCTGTGTGATGAATAATGTCAAAAAATATTTATATAAGTAAAGTAACATTTATAATTGCTCTTATATCACAGCCCTTGGCTACCACAATACCTATACGACATACGTACAACAATAACATATGAAAATACACATAATAATAATCACTTCCCCGGAACACGGTAATTATTCTCACACACCAAAAGGGTAGCCCTCAAGATTGATCTACACCATTCATCTTAATGAACAGCTCCTATAATTTATATCGTTCATGGCAATTAACATCAATAGTAGACCTTAAGTGGTCGGGAGAAGGTCGAAGATGTATCGGACGGGTGTGGGAAACGAGTATGATGGAGTGGAGCTATTGTTGTGTTGTATGATTGTTTTTGTATTCGCTTTTGCTGTTATGTGGTCTGTATTTTAGGTTATAAAGGGAAAATTACGTCGACGTTGTAATATCGATACCGCATAACTATAAATTGGCATCTAATTGGCTTAGTATAGGTAAAGCCATGCTGTTTTACAGTACGAATGGGCCGGCTCGTCCGGGGAAGCACCACCCTCTCTCATAACACCAGCGTGAAATAAAAGTGACTACTATTGTGTTTCGTCTGGTTTGTGAGACTGCCTAAATCCCACACCCCCCAAACCCCCCCAATAAAAGGCCGGCAACGCATCAGCGATCCCTCTGGTGTTGCAGATACCTATGGGCGGCGGTGATTGCTTACCATCAGGCGACCCGCTGGCTCGATTGCCGCCTCTGACATTAAAAAAATCAAAAAAATCAACAAACAATGCAATGAAATCAGTGTAAAATTTTTGGCCCCCCATCTGAACCTAACCACACAGAAACTTGCTTAGCTTTTACACTATCACCCCTGCGTGATTCACAGCGCCTCATTTATCCATATATCAGGTGTCCCAATATATTTACATAGTAATTTATCTCCCAGATAAACTAACCAAGATACCGCATTCTGTTTAACTAACGATGCTTGCTCTAATGGGGAAACAATGACTCGTATTTATTGCTATCTTGAGTAAGACAATTGGGCGTCCTTATTGCGAAGACATAAAGTCTAGAATGGCTCGGCGTTTGTGATAATTAAGTCAGCAATCATTCAGCAGTGATTAGTAACATGAGTCGGGAATTGATGAGATGTATCGGATTATTGTCAGTCATCTGATGACCCAGTTTCAAGTTTCATCTATTGTGAACTGTTAAGGGCTAGTAGTTAGCTTAGGCTACAGTAGCCTAAGCTAACTACTAGCCCTTAACAGTAGTAATAAAAAATAAAAACAGTAGTAACTACTGCCAGAGAAGTTCGTAATAAATGACAATAATATAATATCTTTTATTTCAGTTCAGACCAAGATCCATAAGGTGTTATAACATATTTTCTTAAAATCTATGTTTATTTTAAATTACATGATATCAATTTAGGTATTTCAGTTTTAATTTGATTCTTTACTATTTATTAATAACATACAATGATGATGTCTCTTTTTAATTAACAGAAGTTGTAAAATGGAGAGTTTTTAGCTCCCTCGTGTGTCATTTTACTGCATAGTTTTACTGTTAGTCAATGGCATCATTACTTTAACAGACAACAAAACACATCTGATTCGGTGCAATAGCTAAAGATTTACAATTTCAACGGTCCATTTTAACAGCAACTAAAGAAATAAATATACAAGCGCAACTTTTGATTTGTAATAAAGGCAGCTTAGGGAATGGGCAAATCATCACAATATCTTTTTACAAATTACAGGCCTCATAACCTCAGTTGCTAAGTACTCCTAAATTTCGGGGTCCCAAGTCCCGTAAAAGTTTGCGCCTCGACGCCCGAGGCTGTTAATAATGGCGGCAGTGCGCCGGAAATTGTAGCCCGCCATTTTGTCGTCGGCCGGATGCAGAGCCATCTTTGTCCACCTTTGATTTGGCGGGATAAGTGATCGGCTCGTAGTGGTTGTCTTGGATGTTCTTTAAATCTCTTTTTTTTTTTTGTTAAAATTATGGACGCTTGGGTATTAAAGATTTGGGAACAATCGATGTCTTATTTTTTTTTAATGTGAACCTTTTAAAAGCTGTGTTTCTAATATAATAAAGGGGTAGGTAGAGGGTTGGGTATGGCCGCCATTGACGTCGAAGTGCTGGTAGGGAAAAAAAGACCGACGTGCAAAAGTATTTTAAAAAAAAACCTATTTGCAGAATAAATTATTACATTTCAGCCAGTCTTTACGATTAAAAAACTACCACTTAAACTACTAGGATGGACGCAGCTGGGACAAGTGAATGCGCAAGCACAGCAGGTGCTGCAAGTCGTGTTTCACTCTCAAGCATGGTGGTAGAACAGTGTGACACGATCAAAGAGAAATCAGCGGTTCTATGAACTTTCTAAGGCGCGGGAGTAATTTACCATGCCAATTTTCTGTCTCCGGACTGGGATTAAATTTATTTTTGAACAGAAAAACCACATGGTACAGAGGCCCTAGACAAGCGGCATTTATGACGTTCGTTATCGCTCAATTTGTGATAGCGAATGTCAAAACCCGTACTTTCAATATCGAAAACCCGTACTTTCAATATCGATTGACCACGTGACTTTTCTAAGGCACCTGTCAAATCCATACAATTTCAAGTTAGCGAATTTATTTATCGCTTTTAATCTTTCAAGCCCCGGATCACCAGACACAATAGAAAATCTATTGTTACGCGGCACCCGAGTGCCGGTTCGGGATTGAGTGGTTAAGATGTTACTTTGTCTGCAGCCATCACTTGCTAGCTATTGCAGCATGAAATAACTATACCTAATATTTCACGTGGTTGACGTGCATTGATATCCTAAACGCCTTAGTATGCAATGCTTGCTTCTTTGGCACTCCTTGGACACAAAACTCTAAAAAAATTAATAAAACTTCCTTACTCTCTCGACAGCGACTTGTTCTCGGCCTATTCGCCATATCGCCGGGGCCTGGGGGAAGCGGCAAATTACGATCGCTTCCGACGCGAGCTCTGCCGGAGACGCGTGTGCTGAGGGCACTTCACACACAGTGGAATAGAATCACTGAATAAGAATAAGATTCATTTCTATAATATTCATGTAGGAATTTCAGTAGTGTAATAATAAGTCGATCCTCGTACTTAGAATTATAATTTGATATTTTTCCCAACGACTTTTCTCATTTAAAATCAAAACGTCAACCCTTTTTCTCGCGTCGGCCAATCGCGTGGCAGTGCTGCAGAGCGCTGCCGCAGTCTATCATATTAACGCGCTGCGATTGGCCGACGCGGCACGGTGCGAGCGTGGCACGCTGCGATTGGTCGAGGAGTCGCGCCAGGTCTCGAGTCCCTATATGGCGTGCGTTACAGTAGTAAAATAAAAAAAAAAAAAAAGTGAATTATCATCTTTTAATGATCCCGGCAAGTGACCGTCCGCGACGAAGCTAGTACCGTTGATTCGAGTTTCGTCTATCATAATCGTAAAACTTATGATTTGATTAAAAAAACTTCATTGATCTATCGTACTACTTAGATAGAATCATTCTGCGAAAAAACAACGATTAAAATATAACCCAGTATATCATACCTACTTCTTCTTGTAAATTGTACAATATGGGAAACACAAGTACAAACCACCGCCGTTTTTGACCGCCTCCGTGGAACAGTGAATAAGCCATTCGGGTATAAAAGCACGGAGGTCGTGGGTTCGATTTCCGCCTTGGGTCTGGTTTGTGGTAGGGCTTTTTCAGAGTCCGACTGGCTAGCTCTACCCCCACAGGTGAAATCTGCCGCCATAACAGCTCTGGCTGTGTTCCGGCAATATTAATGTGGGAGCCAGTACACTTGAAATCAGAGGGTCGAAGATCAGATAAGCCTCAGTCACAGAATATATAATAGTACTACTACAGTCTGGCAGCACATTAAGCGACGCTTCCAGACGAAGTGTCCCTCAGTGGAATAGGCCGCAGTATCCGCTTACCATCAGGTGGGCTGCGTGTCTGTCTGCCAACTGAACTAGTACAAAAAAACACAGTCATGTTTAGGTTTACGCACACAAAATGTTTGGATCGACCTTCGACCTTTGGTGATAAATCCGACTTCTCAACATACCAGCTCCAATTTTTCACAACACGAATAAAAATACAAATACAAATATCCTTTATTTCGTCATCACAAATGTAATACAGCTTACAGTTTTCCCCTCAACGATACAGGCTTGTGAAAACAGCCCCGAAAACACTATCTGTTTATTGCATGTCGCTAGTGTAAACTTAAAAAACGAATGTCCATCAATTCCCGTAACAGTGGGTTGTTTATCCACCTTTTTGTGGATAAACAGTGGGTATAAATCAACCGAGCGGGTCGGACTACCGAATCCGTCACGGATGCGAAATATCGGATCCAAATGTAAATCCTACGTAAGTAATGGAATGTGAATCAGTTCTTTCCTTTGAAAGTTAGTGTGTAATAAGTTGAATAGTGAAGGATGATACAACATTAGGTCAATAGTGTTTTCTATTTACGAAAGTGGTGCCTTATGTAATTAATTAAAATACATAATAAATACTGGTTGGTAGTACGAGTAGGACTTTTTAGGGTCCAATTGGCTAGCTACCACCCCCTACAAGTGAAATCTGTCTGTGTTCCGGAAATATTAATGTGGGAGCCAGTACACTTGAAATTAAAGGCTCGAAGATAAGATGAGCCTACAGTCTGGCAGCAAATTGAGCGACGATTCCTGATGAAGTGTTCCTCAATGAAATAGGCCGCAGTGACCACTTACCATTAGGTGGGCCGCGTGTCTGTCTGCCAACTGATGTGGTATGAAAAAAAAGTATGTAGGCTTCAGATATGCATTTATGAATTATGAATGGTACAGAGTAACTTAACCATTGGCTTCAGAACGTTTATCTATTGAGAAGATGGCAGAGGCAGATGACTGACAAAAATCTCGATAGTTACACTTTTCAATCGCTAAATGCATGCTCGTGCCTCGAAAAAGCACGTGAATCCGTTGGTCCTGCGCCTGATCTCTCTTGGTCGTGTCAGACTGCTGTCCCATCCTTCTATGGCAGAGTGAGGAAATAGGGAGTGCACCTGTGTTTGCGCACTTACTCGTACAAATATTCTGTGAAGTATAGATTTGTCGCCTTAGCCGAAACTCGTCTAAGGCTGGTTTTAGAGTCACGCTGACGCGCGCGCGTAACGTAACTACATACTGGTTATACACTGCCGGTTTTCTTTGCAGTCCCGATCATCGCTATCTTACAAGAACAGCGATACTTGCTGATACGCGCGCTGACGGCTTGCTTGTCAGCGTTTTTATGGTTTGGCGGGCAGACGAGCATGCGGCATACCTGATGGAAAGTGACTACCGCCGCCCATAGACATCTGCAAATCAGGTGAAATCACAGGTGCGCTGCCGGCCTTAGTCTAAGTTAATTTAAATACTGACGCAGTGGCAGGCCTATTAATACGAATCATGATGATGCATGCGTATTCAAGATAACACATACTATACATGAATATCTACATATATTGGGTGGGTCTAAGAGACCGCCAGACAAAGGAATCTATGAAAGGACCCTCTGTTCCTGACGGGTTAACCCTCGCGGCGCTCCTTTGGTCTGTTGTCCCAAGATTTATTTTGAACTTTAGCGTCGTGGTTGGGATAGATTAGTTTCGTCTGAATGAAAGTGGTGTCTTGTTTGAAAATGGTTTGAATCGTAATGGTGAACTCTTGTGATCGTAAGGTCTTAGTTCAAGGTTAAAATCTGGATTTTTTTCTAATTTTCCAATTGATTTTTGAATTCTCAAACTAAATATACACATCTAATAGAATGTATTTATTAAATAACATTTTGTTTTAATGAACTTTATTGAATATTTATTTGTAAAATAAATTATCTTAAATTTTTTTTTGGTGTCTAGGAGTTGTACTTACCAGCAACAATCTACATTCTTGGAAAATGATAAAAGACTTTTGATTTAAAATCCTCACAAATATAATCAACTAATCTACGGCCAATATAACATTTAATATAAGCCAGTCATTCAATATTTTTTAATTCATACAAAAAATCAGTTTGTACAATGAGTACAACCTGACGTGCAGGTTGAATGATCTAGGCATTATGGTATTTAAAATAAAACCACAATGTAAGCTCCAATCCAAGATAATAATATATTTCTAGTATGGTCATTAAACAAAAAATCACAATACTAGCTATAATTAAACTACTCTGTACGCCATCTATTGGCAAGTTTTGGAACTCCGTTCTCTGTAAACAACTAAACTTACCCTAACTGTTGACACATGTGACATATTCCTTCAACCAAGTTAAGTTATTTACTATATTCCACAACAAATCAGTGAGATCTTATTATTCTTTCAAATCCTTCTAAATCTTTTAACAATTAAACTGATTTACATAAAAACTGATAATTAATTTAAAGATAAACTTACCTAAATAGAAATTTGCAATCGGATAACCTAAACGAACTTCATCACTCCATTAAAACCAATCAAATCCAGCAAAGTAAATAAATTCACATCCATTCGATATCGTAATGGACTTTTGTAGTAAAAGTCTTTGCCTAATAGTGGAGCTAAATGCTCTAACCGGAGCAAATAAGCGCCGTCTTGAAAACTAAAAGGCAAACGCAGTGGAGAGCTCGCTCATCGAATTAGCGTACATTCAATCTGTCAGCCCCCGCTCTCGCGAGACCCACTTTACGGGTCATCTTGGATTGTGGTCCAAGCCACAAGTGAACAGAGTGAAGAGAATCTTGTGACTGTAAAGAATTAGTTGGTATATCATTATCATCACACTCGTCCACAAGCGAGCACACACGACGAGCCATTTGGTGTAATGGTCGAGAAGTTGGCTATTACACCAGAGGTCGCGGGTTCGATCCCCGCACGGTACAAACATTTGTGTGCATGAAAATGTCTGTTTGTATCGGTCTGGGTGTTTCTATGTATTATATGTATGTATTTACAAAAAAAGTATGTAAGTAATGTTTATCCGTTGTCTGGCACCCTTATCACAAGCTAATGCTTAGTTTGGGGCTAGATGGCGCTGTGTGAATAATGTCCAGAGATATTTATTTATTACATTTACTTTTTTATTGCTCGAAATAATTTTATATTATGTAAGATTAGGTTATGTTATTTTACGTCTTATGTTTATCTTTATTTATTGTCACTATTTTTCTACTGAGCCCAAGGCAGTTTGGAGTGGTGTCAGTCTCACACAAACATTTTGTCAATTATTGTATCATATTGTATGTTTGTGATGACAAATAAAGATATTTATTATTGCTATAACATTCTATCCGCCATTTTGCCCACGCGAACTAAATTAGCGCGTATTGAGGAAAGCTAAACGACTTCAGAAACTATACATTAGATGGTAGCAAGGGACGGTGTCAAAAAAAAAGGTTTTACTTATCGCTACCGTTCGTCACTTGGACCACAACACACGATTGTATTTCACGAAGTGCGGCCAGTCGGCGTTAATTTATTGACAGTGAGTCTGAAGCTCTATTTATTAAGGAACTCGACGATTTCCGAGCCGTTTGCTCGCAGGTGCTGGGAGATGGATGCCCGATTTCACGGCCTTGGACGGAGATAAGATTTCGCTTCTCACGTGAAATGTGTTTAGATATATTGTTCGGAACTTTCCCGTTTTGCTATTTTACACTTTTTAAAGTTTGCTATATCTTATTTCTGTGAAGACAAATATTATCATTATCATCATCATCAACCCGTGACAGTCCACTGCTGGACATAGGCCCCTCCAAACGCTCGCCACGCCGATCGATCCTCGGCCACTCGCATCCAGCTCCTGCCAGCCATAAAAAAAAATTGGACAAATAAAAATGAGATCAACATTTTAAAAATAATTAGAACATAGCATTGTTACTCTCATCATGTAAGCAAGTAGACACAAAAGTGTCAAGTCTGTGCAAGAAAGGCTGATTTCAAATAATATCACTGGTGGTTAGTATTTGACACAAGACATCTTTGTAGCGCGTTAAACTCAATTTTACTTTAAATACAATCGATTTACTTAACAATACTTAGTTTATGATGAGACGGCGCAATTTGAATGATGTCCAAAGAGATTTATATACAAAGGCATATTTATATATTATATAACATAACAGCCATAGTTGACGACGTTAGAACCATAGTGATCCAAGTGACATTTTTGTCAAAATCGATATTTTTTTATTAACATACCAAAAAAAGACATATTTTTCATGCCACACTGATCCAAGTGCTTATTATAGCAATTTTCATAAGGCAATTCATATCGGTCACTTTGGAAGAGGACAATTTCAGGAACAAATCCAAACGCGTTTCCCTCGTTTTCTCAAAAAGTTAAAAATGTGACTTGGATCACTATGGTTCTAACGTCGCTAGTTGTGTTCCGACAATACAGTGTAGGACCCAGTGAACTTGAAGTCAAAGGCTCGAAGATACAAGGAGCCTTCAGTGTGGCAGCACATTAAGCAACGTTTCCTTTGTTAATTTTTCCTCAGTGGGATAGGCCGCAGAAGCCGCTTAACATCAGGTGTGCTGCATGCCTGTTTGACAACTGCTAAAGCATTCTAAAAAGGAAAGAAAACACATAAATGTATACAAACAGACACATTCATGCACACAATGCATGTACAGTCAAAAGCACTTCGGACGTAACACGGGACTTTTACCACTCTTGTGTCGGAGGCATCAGTGCTATTTATCGAACTGCAAGTGTTAACCGTGATGTGCTGTTGACCATACTTTGTGAAAATTTAACCCAGGACCTCAGATTCAGTCAATTGCTAAGTGGGTCGTCACAGATTCAGCCAATTGCTAAGTGGGTCGTCAAAAAATATTTAAATAGAAATCTAGGTCGACTTCAACCCCAAAAAGGTATCACTGGCAACAAAAACAGGCGTTAAAGCGTAATTAGAAAAAGCAAACACTTGTTATGTTTAGGAGCGGGTGAAGTGGGTCCAGTGGAGGGGTTGGTAGGGGGGGACCACTCGCGCCCAGACGTTATTTTATACGTAAACGGAGATAGGGCTGGCTCTAGCGACTTCCTTATTTTTTGTACGCCAGGAAATTCTGTCGATTGGAGCACCAAGTGTGTAAAACATTCGGTTGTAATGTTTTGAGGGTTAGGAAGCACCCTTAAACCAATTGCTTAAGCAAGGTAAGAGTCGTTTTGAGGTGATAACGTAATCTCAAGTTAACTAAGACTATTCTATTAGTTACACCTGCTGAAACTTTTATGCCACCAAATTATACTTTTTTTACAATTCTGATTTTTATAATAAAGCTAATTGTTACTGAGATCCGCCACAAACCGGGAAGCGATTTTTTTACCTGATTGACTTAACCACTGGTCTTAAGAAGGCGGTTTGTTTTATTAAATCGCTAACATTTCTTTTACTTTGTATAAACAATCAGTACAAGAAGTAAAATGAAAAACTTAAACTTCAGAATACTTGGCATTAAAATGCTTCTCAAAGTTCTTTAGGTTAACAACTGAAGTACTTAACTAAGCTTAAGAAAAACGAATGGAAATAATGTCTGAAAGTAGAAACAGACTGAAGTGAAACTCTCCTGGATCTTTGCCAAGAGTGAGAATATTTATAATAAAGAAGGCTTTTACATGTATTTTTTCTTGTTTACAAGGCTCCACTTATTTAGCCAATAAAGGTAACTTTAAAAAGTTTTGTAACAAGCAAATACAAAACAACGCCTTAGTTCTAACGATTACCAAGAGATGGCGCTAAGTGTCTTTTAAAAGGCAGTAGCGTTGTGATAATACGTAAAGACTCGTACATAGATCACGACCATTTTGTGGGCTACTAAATGCATCAATTATGTAAGTTATTAAACGTATTTTCTTGGAATTGTAGGCGACTAAGATCCAATAAAAGTGTGCAATATTAAATTTAAATTCAGGTCTTACTCGTAAAATGGTAATAAACAGCAGTAGTAGTAGTAGTACTACGTCAATTTTATACAATATACAATGTATATTGTATAAATTGACGTAGATTTATCTCAATTTGTTAAAAAAAATATTATCTGGGCGATAACTAAAAGAGACGTAGACCCCCCCCCCCCCTATGCAGGAAAAGCCCAAACCCGCTTGAATTCAGCTTAGCCGTTACATAACTGTTAAAACGACCAATTCTTTTCGGTTTCGGAACGCGATATCGTTCTTTATGCGAACTGTTAGTTTACAATCGTGCTAACTCTTTAATGGCAGAGAATTTTAGGATTTTCCTCACAAATTCTTAATTTTAAAAATGTAGTCATCGTAATTGATTGGTGTAATCGCTAAGAAGTCTGCTATTACTCCAGAGGTCGCGTGTTCAATCCCCGTAAGTTTTAGTTTTACAAAATATGTAGTGTGTGCAAAATAAGATGTTGACCTCCGTTCTGATGAGTGAACCTTCAGAAATTTAGTGTCCTATAAACAAGATTTATTCGCTCAAAAAATCTATTGGTCTTTAAAGCTGTTATTATGTTATTACGAACTAGCCTTCCGCCCGCGGTTTCTTAAGCGCGTAATTTTTTTTTAAATATCCTCCCCTTCCCCCTACATTTCTGGGATAAAAAGTACCCTATGTTCACCGGGGATAGTGTAGCTTTCCAACAGTGAAAGAATTATTCAAATCGGTTCTGTAGTTTCGGAGCCTATTCAATACAAACAAACAATCTAATCTTTCCTCTTTATATGTTAGTATAGTATAGACCATTTCATTTAGGGCCGGTATTTCAATATATACTTATCTTGATCTTAATCCGGGATTGATAATTAGTATGACTTAAGTGTATTTCATTATAGGATTAAAGTTAAGCGGCACTAAAGTCATACACTTTTACCTGTCAAAAGTAATACTTATCTTAAATGTTATACTTAACTTAAGCAAGGTTACATTGAAATACCGGCCCTTAGTAAATATAATAATATGTAGCTATATCATGGCCAGCCCTGGCGCGTCCATCAAAGGCGCCCGCTAAGTATATCAAATGAATTGTAAATGAAATCAGAGGCGAGTGGTGCGCTTTATCGTGCGCCATCTACCGGCGGACGCGGAGTGCCCGGAAAATTTACAATATTACTGCCCGGATATATACTTCGATTAGTTATAAAATTTTGTTAAAGGAAATTATTGGATTTGCAAGCGGTACAAATTGTGTTTTATGTTAAGTCAATTTTTCATTTATTGATCCGGCTCGAAGGACCAATTATCGAGTTTCAAAAACTCTATTATTGATATGTGTAGGAAATGAAACTCAACTAAACCAAGTTTATTTCATGTGTTAATGGTTTACCTAAATACAAGTTTAATTTGACGAGCCATTTGGTGTAATGGTAGAGAAGTTGACTATTACACCAAGAGGTTGCCGGTTCGATCCCCGCATGGTAGAAACATTTGTGTGCATGAACATTTGTCTATTAGTATCGGTGCCGGTGTTACTATTTATAATATGTATGTATTTACAAAAAAAGTATATAAGTAGTGTTTATCTGTTGTCCGGCTCCCATAAAACAAGCTATGCTTAGTTTGGGGCTGGAAGGCGCTCCGTCAATATTGAGTCTAAATAAAAAAGTTTATATTCATCATCGGAAAAAATGTCACCACCGTGATTCAGAAATGCAATGCTTTTTATAAATAATAACAATCAGTAACGACATAATGACACTCAACTCGTAGCACTTGTAAATGCCGTAGCAACAACCGCTGTCATAATTCGTAGTAATATTAAATAGCCGTGCTACGACTGCTACGGTTCGTAGTCAACGTAATGTTGTTCTACGAAATCCTACATGAGCTCGTAACGGTTTCGTAGAATATTAATTTAAATGTATTAGAATAAACACGGTATTTATTATTATGACAATGTTGCTATGTAGTGAGATTTGTTGTCCTGCTTTCGACTAATAATAAATACATGAAAGTTTATGATACTGGATTTTGTACTGTCTTACGCCACTTTTTTTTTATTATACTAGGTCAGTTGGCAGACAGACACGCAGCCCACCTGATGGTAAACGGTCACTGCGGCCTATTCCATTGAGGCACACTTCACCTAGAAGCGTCGCTTAATGTGCTGCCAGACTGGTAGGCTCATCTGATCTTCGAGCCTCTGATTTCAAGTGTACCTACTGGCTCCCACATTAATATTGCCGAAACACAGCCAGAGCTGTTACGGCGGCAGATTTCACCTGTGGGGGTGGTAGCTAGCCAGTCGGACTCTAAAAAAGCCCTACCACCAACTAGGACTAAGGTGGGAATCGAACCCATGAACTCCGGGTTTTTATACCTGAGCGGCTTAGCCACTGTTCCACGGAGGCGGTCACGATGGTGTTGAAGATTTTGTGATCTACCCGTACTAAAGCAGTTAAACCTATGGCAACTCACTGCCCTGCCATAAGACGTCTTTTTTAACGCAACGATTAACGAATATATTATATATTATTATGTAGTTATGTTTTTGGATGTGTTAATAATATTTTGTTATCCTTTCAGGTAAGAGAAATAAGTGAGGATCGAGCGTGGCAAGATATTTATTATGATTCATAATTATATTTGGAATATATTTGCGTTTGAAAATACTCCTCCGTAAATGACTGCTTCTGACTGCATATATTTGGAAATAAATACCATAATTTATTTATTAAGTACAGCACATTATACATACAAAACAATCTTAAAACTAATTCATCATTGATATATTCTGATCTATACCAAATAAACGGCGTACATAGCAATCAATGAAAGGAATTGATACATATACACACAGAAATCTAAATTATTTAGATTTCTGTGCATATACATAAAACCTATTTTTGTCACATCGCAAGGCAAAGGCCTCCTGGCTTAATCACCACGCTTGCCAAATGCGGATTGGTGATCAAAACCCAAACTCGAGCTGTGTTCTTAAAATCTTGACACATAATTTGCCCAAATCGGTAATCGAATCCAGGACACCGAGATAAACTGGTACTAAAATCATTAGACCATGCAGGCATTACATAAATTTTTCCTAAAAATTTCGTGCGAATCCGAGTCATATAATGATATTTGGCCTCATATTTTCATATCAGTGGCCCATTTAACTCAAAAAAAACACTTTTCCCGCTCATATTCGAACATTCAAGGGAACGACTGAGCCCATAAGGATTATACTTTTCATATAACACCCCGGAACAGATGATTTCACTCCCGGCCCAATAAGTCGCGTCGCGCAAAGTATGCATTACCGTAAAAATAAAAGTCGGAACCTCTTACGCCGACCGTACAACTGAAATTGTTCCTTCGAAGCGACACAGCGGAATATATGCCCGTCCTTTTTTCTCTCGTGTAATCCCGGACGCGCTGTCTCTTTCGTAATGGAAAAGTAGTGAAAAGGCTTAAGTGATCTCGGGAAAGGATAGGATTTGAGACGCGTGATTGAAATACTGAAAAGTGTGTAGTTTTTTTTTCGTTCTTCGTATAGTGACGGGAAATGGTACAGAGCTAAGATTATGTGTGTGTGACACAATTTTTTTTTTATTGTGCTACGTCAGTTGATATACAGGCACACAGCCCACCTGATGGTAAGCGGCCACTGAGGCCCATACTATCGAGGGACACTCAACAAGGAGGCGACACTAATTATGCCCATTGTAGGCTATATACTTATCTTTGAGCCAATGTACTGGCTCCCATGTGTATATTAATAGCGCACAGCCAGAGCTATTTATACGCTGACTTCAAAAATTATAATAATTTAAAAATGCGACATTACTGTTTAATTTCAAGTTAATTTTTGTCAAAAGTATTTTTTCGTTAAAATATTTCTATAATTATATACCATAAAACTATATTTATTAGCTACTATTTTATAAACAAAAATGTTTTTTACTGAATAAACAATTTTTATTATTATTTATTATTATTATTATATTATTAGTTTTGTTACGCATACCACAAATAATCATTAAGATGAGCCTTGTCCTACTTGCATTGATAATACGCAGTGTAATATTCAGATGAGTTGCAGAGACGACTGACGTGCTGAGACAGGATATATCAAAATGAAAATATTCTTTATTCATGAAGGGTTGCACTTGTGAATCGTCAATTACTTATTATACATATCAATATTGCAGAGTGACCCAATATGGCTATTTAGAGAACCAACAAAATTTTAAAAGTTACTCTTTTTAATCACTAAAAAGTGTAACTCTAAAATTATATGAGCCGCTCTATGTCATGTAATCACATTTAATTGAAAAAAATACTATATCGGAAAAGTCCCTTTTAAGTTATACCTAATTAAGTGCATAATATATTGACGAAAATGTTTCCTATATTGTTGTATACGTTTGATATCTGTAGCCATTTGGTGTAATGGTTGCGAAGTCGGCTATTACACCAGAGGTCGCGGGTTCGATCCCAGCACGGGTCAAACATTTGTGTGCATGAACATGTCTGTTTATATCAGTCTGGGTGTTTCTACGTATATTAAGTATGTATTTACAAAATAAAGTTTATGAGTACTATTTATCCGTTGTCTGGCACCCATAGCACAAGCTAATGCTAGTTTGGGGGCTAGATGGCGCTGTGTGAATAATGTCCAAATATATTATCTACTCTGTAATCGTTTCATCTATGCTCTATTTTCTTAGCAGACGGAAGAGCTTTGCCCTACTTGCGTTGATAATATTTAATCCGGGGAGTAATAATATTCAAATTAACCGCAGCGGGATGACTCGCGTGCTAATGCAGAGCATTTGTGCATTTAGATGACGGGCTATGCACATTTGGTTGTTACCCTGCCATGTACGTCAGGAGTTGTGAATTCGAATCCCATTTAGGACAGATAAAATTGTGATGAACAATTTTGTTTTACTAAGCATCTATCTATCTAATCAGCCCGTATCCACCCACTATTATCTACTACTCGTGCTATCGTACTATTTGTGCTATCGTACTATTTGTGCTATCGTACTATTTGTGCCAGACAACGGGTAACACTGACACACTTTTTTAAAAATACCATGTACAAATGTTTGTCCCATATGGAAATCGAACCCGCAGCCTTGTGTACCTAATAGCTAAATCATCCATTACACAAAAAGCCGTCATATTGTCTGATCTCAATATTTTATTAGCAAAAGCGAAATTGTCGCCTTGTTTTTTTTAAATATATTCTTTGGCAGCCGGACGATGGGGCTCGGAAAAGGGGCAGGCCCAAAAAGAGATGGCGTGACGGTCTTGACGAATATATCCAAAATTGGCCAGAAAAAGCTAAAGATCGTGATGTTTGGAGAGATTTGGGGGAGGTCTTTGCTTAGCAGTGGGATCACCTATAGGCTATATAAAAAAAAAATTCATTTAATTAATTACAAAATTCTTAAATAATCTAGTATAAAGTTCCCAGTATTCTATAACCTTGTGTTAAACGTAATGACCTACCCACCATAATGGTTCCGCCATTAATAATAATATAAACGGTTGGAGAAAGAGGTGATCTCTGTATTATTATAATAATAATATACCGTTTATTATCAGGCAAAACAATTACAAGTAAACACTTACCTATTATACGCGTGGTTCCCGTTCCCGTGGGAATTGATCAAAATCCTTTCTTAGCGGATGCCTACGTCATAACATCTGGTTTGGGCTATGCGTTGATAGATATCTATGTCAGCCAGTCACCTTTGAGTTATATATATTTAGATACCTTACAGACTAACATACATACAGATAGAAATTAGGATGAGTCTTCTTTCTTTAAGCGTTTTGTCCCATTCTAGTCAGAATCCTGGATTTGGCAAGTCTCGTTATTACATTGGAGCGACTGCCATCTGACCTCTGTAACACTTGAGGAAAACTAGACCAATTTGCTCAAGGCCACGTGCATATTTCCTATGTTTTTTGTCACCTCTGAGCTAGTGGTAAATATGCACATAATATACAAAAAATCATAGCAACCCACATTACCCTACCCCACTGGCACTACATGATTTTTTATCAAAAACTCGATACAGTTACTCTATTTAGTATTAGCTCCATGGTAGAGTAACATAAGTTAACTAAATGTTGTATTTTTATTATTCATTAAAGTTTTTTATCTCAAAAGCTGAAATTGTACCCAAAAAAAGATTAACAGTAAAGTATCAGCCTATTAATGTCCCACTGCAGGGCAAAGGACTCCATCCTTGAAATCAAGTTATCGCTACAATGATGGATACTGGCTTAATCACCACGCTTGCCAAATGAGGATTGGTGATAACAACCCGAGTTGTGTCCGGAAAAACCAACACAAAGTTAGGTCGACCCGGGAATTGAACCGAGGACCCCGAGATCTCGAATTGAATTGAAAAAACTATTGAAAAGCAAAAAAGACATAAGTTCATAATGCTCGTATGATTTCGCCTTCTATTGTAATACTAATAATACTCGTAACATAAGAAAAGATTCTATTTAATCGCTCCGCCAATTGCATACTGATTAAACATTAAAGAAATGCGCTGCGGTCTTTATGAGACATTACACAGACGATGATAATCTTCTAAAGAAAACACTAGTTTAAGAACCCTGATAACACTACACAAACAATACCTAAAGCAAATAAAAAATCAGTAAACCACACCACACCACATTGTTCGACCGGATTGTCAAATGCAAGGTATAATACTAAATTACTTAATGCATCCAACTATAAAAGATTTAACGCACACACCCCAAGCCCCCACTTCGGCCCCTTTGTCTACCCAGCCTTAAAGGGGCAAATGAATTATACCAACCATTTCTCTAGCTTTGCTTTTCGATCTTACATTTTTATTTAAAACTTGGGATCCACGCAAATTGGAGTCCCAAAAGGGAAGGAAAAAAAATCAGAACTCCCCAATAATGATAATTACAATCGTTATTAAGCGAACAATTTGATGGGAATCAACTTTTCTATCGCCATTACTTGACAATGCGGGGACAATTTCGTTCCTGCACCCTCTTAAAGGCTCGGGCGGGAGTAAGATGGCGCGACGATTTTTCCCGTGCGTGCGAGGGGGACGGAGCACTGCTGTATGCTTAAATAGTCGTGGGGAGCGGATTTCCCCAGCATTGCCTTCCCGGCAGTGGGCCAGGCAACATCTCGCCCGCCATGCCATCACCTCTCGCAACATAAAGTCTAGCACTTAGTTAATCATACGTATCATGTATTTTCTATTATAAAACAAAATTGGTGCTCAATTTGTTAAGGAACAAAGTATTTTTTATATTCGGACGTTGTTATGGTTTAGGGTAGTCTAGTATAGTAGGAAAGTGTGATAGAAAGCCGTCAACATGAATTTCTTGGGTGAGTAATTTTTTTTATTAAATTATGTTATATTTCGTAACGTGACGTAGTCGCGTAGCGTGCTACGGGTCTGCTACGTTTACTGAGTACTTTGTTACTTTACTTTCTTGTACAATTTGTTTCTAAATTTTATTGTACGTGCTTCGTTTTTATGCCGGTGTTATAAGATTAACATAATTTTATCGTATCCTTCGTAAAACTTTGTCACAAAAGGTTTTAAATTTAACATTAATATTGTATAAATGACTGCAATGGATTTTAAACTTTTCCAACGTGATAAATTATTTTATTTAAAATATTCAAATTATATTAAAACGTAATTAACTTAGTTTACATAGACGTTATTTTTGGCGACCATTTTTTATAATTTTTTGAGATGCGTTACGCATTTTAACCACCGTAGAATTTCGTACAAGTTTCGTAGCACGAATGTACCTATTTATTATATTATTTAAATTTTCCGGATAACTGTTAGCGTAAAAAAAAACTGGTACAAGTTAGCTGATTACATTTTTTGTTCGTAGCATTTCGTAGCACATTGCTACGAAGGCGACTATGATTTATATAGTTTGTACATTCACTTAGTTGTACGTTATTGATTGAAGGAACAACAATATTGCGTACAATAGTTTAATATTGCTAAGTACAACTGCTCAAATGGTTCTTTTCATTCCTTAATCAATTAAATAGGCTGTTGGAAAAATACGTAAGGATTCTAATACTTTAAGCTTTTGATATGATTTTTACAATTAACGAAATATATTAACTGAAAATTTTATAAAGGTTAAACACTAGCCCATAATCTCACTACAAGGAAGTAGTCCTCCGTTATTGAAAGTTATCGTTACTCTAACATCACACGCCAAGAACTTAAATGATGGGTCCTGGGCACTGATCTCCATAGACAACTGGATAGGCGATTGGTACCAAATATTTGATCCGATTTGAAAATCGCCATATTGGCGCTAAGAGCAGTAGTTAGTGTACTTGGAACTAATAATAGTATTGACTTTCGCAGATAAACTTCGATAATGCTGTCATTGTCAATGTCAATGGCTGTCCATTTGAAGTCATTTTAGTTCCCAGTACACTAATGGGGGTGCTTCAAAACGACAGAAAAAATAGCTGTCATTTCAATGTCTATAGCCACTCCAGCGTAATACGCTGAGCGTATTATCATGGAGCTCAGTGGTCCTGGGTCAATCACCACGCTTGCCAAATGCGGATTGGTGACCACAAACCCGAACTGCTACCTTTCGAACTGGGAATTATTTAAACCACTAGACCATTGAAGCGTTATTTATTTACTTTATAATGGACACACCACTGTACAACACGACAGACAACTTTAATATACCATCTAATGTGTCGTGCTATGAAAGCGTGCGGTGTGTGTGATGGGGTGGTGGCTAATCTGCGTCTAGCTCCCTTTGGAGGGGGCTGGGGTTAGTGTTCAGCCCTCGGCTAACCCTCGGTGTACAAACTCCATAAATTAAAAATAAATATTTAGGCACGGCTGGTAAATCTATGATAATTCTAGCTGGTAAGCTCAGTAAGAGTATGTGAAGTTTAGTAATTTTTAAAGAAATTGGGTTTCCTTACGTTTCTCTGTCATTTTTAACTAAGCGCCATCATAGGTTAAAGACGACAGAATCGAAAAAAAAATTGACTTAATAATCTATTTAATTTATTTACTTTTGTAATTTATATAATATATTTATTGGCCCTGTCCTTTGTGCAAAAAATAAGGCACTTATTTACTATATATGTAACTCTTTAACTACGAGTACACTTTACGATCAATAACTTCTAAATCTATACTTATTATCTTTGCCCCACCTAGTCTAAAAATGGGTTTAAAATTTTATTTTATGAAGTTAGAAGCGTAATTTATTAGATATGCCAAACTATCAGCTTCCAAATGATGGCACCAAACTATCTACCATCTGAGTTTAGTCCTATTAAAAGTTTCGAATTGTTTTTACACTGTTTTGCTCTGTTAATTCGCAACTTCATTATTTAACAAGAAAAGTTCTTTCCTAAATACCCGTACCACTTAATTTGACTTATTCGCGTTAAACTAAATAGACTTATAAAAGTAAAGCTTCCAGTTACATAAATATTTTCACTTTTAAAATATAAACATTTTAAAAAGGTCAACGTCCGAACCGGACCGTACCCCATTACTCAACATCCTGTATCGATGCAATCAAATGCACAAATATTGCTCGATGAAATGGAAAATTAAGAAGGTCCCTTCCATTTTTCACCCTTAGCACCCCATCTACACCTACTTATATACCAAGAGACATCTCTAGAGGGAATTTAATTTTCTGCACGTTTCTCCCCAAATTTTCTATGCCACGTCAAAGATTATAAATTGCCTGGAAATATAGGGGCAGCATAACAGAATTTAGTGTAGTGACTGGTAGTATTCTGTGCAGTGGTGTAAATTCCAACCCTGTATCGGTCTAAGAAGTAATTAGTTTTAAGGAAAATATTTAGCTACAGTTTGTGTCTGCTTTTGGACTTGACTTACCTAAGTTACGTTAGTACTTAAGTTATCATACCAGCGCCAGTAGACTATACAATATTTTCTAGGAATTTGAGATTATTCCGGGATCAAAAATAGCCTATTGTTCCTATCCAGCTCCCTCACTAACCCCATGCTAAAAATCCGTTGCTACGAGAAAGAAGGACAAGCAAACCCACTTCTATTTCAGTTATCCCATGGGAACTAAGATTATTCTGGGGTAAAAAGTAGCTAAAGTCTTTTCACAAAGTCTTGTCTCGTCTCGTCTGCACGAAATTTAAATAAATCGCTTCAGGGTTTTATGCGTCAAAGCGTAACAGACAAACTTTAGTATTTATAATCTTTTCTTCTATTCCCGGACTCATTTTGTTATTTTGTAATACTTATTTATTTAAACTTTCATGCACAATACATGTACATAAGGCGGACCTGATGCCTAATGGCAATATCTGCTAGTCAACCTTTGGGCCTAGCAGAAAAAAAATAGTAGGTAGTGCTAACGGGCAAAAGAGAAAGAAAAAAACTCAAAAATACATAACTAAATCCCAAACAAATTAATATAACATAAACACAATAATATATTTATAATAATAATAATATATAATAAAGTAATATTGATTGACGATTCTTGTGCATCTCTGAAGCATACATGAATAAAAATCATTTTTTTTTTGCATTTGAAACTTACGAATATTTCGTATGTATTTATCAGTATATCCACCGAAATGTCTGGCGGCTACAGCCGAAACCAGGCTAGGGAACGTGACCGAATTGGTTCAAGGCTACAGGCACTGGCGAGGTGCCAACTAGGTTGTGCTGGCTCAGCGGATCCGTCCCATATTTGACCCCGAACCTTTGTCCCGGGGGAAAGGATGGACTGCTCTGAACGTGCCAGACGACCTCGATATCCTAGTATTTATTTATTTATTTAAAAGAACCGTGTAAAATATTCCATCGCGTACAAAAAAGTTCGATGATTCCTTTTTTGTCGAACCATAAAGAAGTGGAACTCTCTGCCGGCTCATGTATTTCCTCCTTCCTATGACATGAGTTCCTTTAAACGAAGCGTGAAGAAGCACCTTGTGAGCCATTACTGCGATGCCAACGGATAGAGAACGCCACGGTGTTGTGTCCGTTGTCATGGTAATTTGGGTTCCTCTTTTGCTCACCATCAGGCTAAGTGGAGCCAATGTACTGAGCTAATATAAAAAAATAAAGGTGCACCGACAGTATACATATTCAACATTAGAAAAAATGCTTATCTATTGGTACAGGTCTTATATGTACTTTTATAGGTGTATACAACATTGATAAAAAATTACGTAAAAATACAAAGATAGACTAAAAAATAAAAATAACAAAAACTATCGAAACAATAACAACATTGGAATAGAGGTTCACTGCCTACCAGATAATAAATCTAACAAATTTCGTCCGAAGCTAGTATGAAGGCTTAGATCTATGTCGAACTATAACTTAGGTAATTTTTTTTAAAGGGGTTTATAGATTAAAAGGCCTATGAAACATTTTCAAACATGATCTCTTTGTCCTGAGAAGCGCACCTCCCTCTCTCTGACGTCATAGCTCAATACTGTACCCATCACACAGCGTTTAGCAAGAATACTAATATTAGGTACTTCAAAATTTTATGTGTTTTTAGAAAGTTTTAATAGTACTCGTTTCAGCCTAATTAATGTCCTTACTGCATAGCAAAGACCTTGATAATTAAAAACAAAACCACATTAATTACAACAAAAAAACAACATGTTTTATGCTATTAAAACACTGCGTTTCCATTTTAATTATTTTATTTTATTTTATTGTGGATTATAGGTATGAGACAATTTGTTGTTCTGCACTCCCATTCTTCATTGCGTTAACACACATAGAAAGGCCATATGATAAAAAAACTTTCAAACTACTTATCTAAAAATTGGCATAAAGCTTTCTCTAAGTTAAGACTAATCTACCCTTATAATTAATAAGCAATTCTTCATTTCACCACTCCCCGTCAAAGAATAAGCCGAGCTCAGACGTGCCGCGACCGCGTTTCCAAGGTTAGGCCACAATTGGCTCGGCGCCAACTAGGTTGAGCCCTCGGGGCGCGCTTGAATCAATGGAAATGGGGGAAATATACATAAATACACACTTTACTATCGTAGTAATAAAGTGTCATACCATATGGAGCATGAAATAAACATATTATTAATCTTGCTTGTCTTGCGTAACGCCAGTTTCTCTACTGTAGAATCAATTTCTTATTTAATTGCTAGGTAACTTAGATGGTATCACAGACAAAATACAAATGGTATCTCTTTGGTTAACTATCATAAAAATAATATAGAGTCATGTTATCTATCTAGAAGATAAATTACCAGGCTTTTAGACTACTTCCCCAGTCATGCGGCTCATTCAAGTGGAAAATACACTAATAGGCTGATACTTTTTTTTTACATAATCTATTTATATAATCTTTTTAAATGCTTGTGTGTATATTGTGATATAATTATCCCCTATACGCGTCGAGATATTCAGTAATGTGATAGGAAAAATTGAGAAGTAGAGCATAGCAACTCGAACCCACGTCTCGAACTCACGCTGTCCGGGCGAGTGCACTAATTCCTTTTTTGTTGTTTTTACTCCACTATTTGCGCAAGTTGAAGCAGTTAGACAATTAGAATTGTATATCTTTCTTTTTATTACATCTGGTAACTTTATCATATGTTGATAGTCCTAAAAGTAAATAAATAAATATAAAAAAAGGCCTTATCCTATAATTCGTCATCAATTACCCAGACAAAACCGGGTCGCGTAGTCTTGGCGTCTCGCCAACCAGTGGACCGGATTAGATTACCCGTCTCAGCCGGTTTCGGGTAATTCGGTTACCCGGCTAATGCGGGTTTATCGTAGGTAACGATATCAATGTCTGGGAAATATGTGATGTTTTTATGAATTACGAGTTACTTGCTTTCCGCCCGCGGTATCACACGCGCGTAATTTCTCTTTTCAAATATCTACACTTTCCCCCATATTTCCGGGATCAAAAGTACCCTATTCACCGGGGATAGTGTAGCTATCCAACAGTGAAAGAATTATTCAAATCGGTTCAGTAGTTTCGGGAGCCTATTCAATTCAAACAAACAAACATACAAACAAACGAACAATCAAATCTTTCCTGTTTATAATATTAGTATAGATTTATTATTCTTGTAAATAACTTCGGGCTATGATACGAGTATAAGGCCAAAATTATTACATTATCGAGTTTATTGCCGGTTCTATTTCACAGATTTTATATTATAATTGACAATTCAAAAGTGCATTTTTTAAGCCTACGTTAATGAATATTATTTTGATTTTGATTGATATTTTGTTGACAAAAATGGTGTACATACCCAATTAAATAATTGCGCATGTACACAAATTAATTAAATTGATTGCAATTGTAAATGTTTTTTAAGTACAGGAAATGATCAAGCTAAGTAATAAAATCAAAACAATTTTGGCTCGACACGGGAATAAAAAACGGAGCTACATTTAAACGTTATTGTAAATAGTTCGTCTATATAAAGCTAAACGAGAATTAAATGCAACAAGCAAGAAAACCATTACATTGCACATCCAAAAAGTACATTTAAACCAACCTCTTCCAGTTCAAATACCCGCTTCCTCTGAGAATCTTTCGGGAAACTTTTTAACGAGTCAGAAAAAACCGCAAGGGGCCGCCATTAGTGTCACCCCTCTCCTTCCGACCCCCTACATTAGAAAAGGACGTGTGTACATTAGTGAGTGGACTGGCTACATCACTCTGCTCTTAGCCGACTCGGATTAAAACACGCTAGTGTTACTACGAGCTCTTTATAGTGGGTTTAGGGTCCGTGTCGCGGAATTTATATGAGTGTGAAAAATTCTGCGTTACGCATTACATGTAACTTATGACGTTGGGATTTTTTTGTACGTTCTGGAACGGATTAGTAACAGACAAAGTTGGGCTGGTATTTTGTGTTCCGTTTTTGGGCTAGACTGAAATTAAATACAAGAGCTTTTGTTGGGGAATTGTCTTTGAAGATTATATATATCTTTAAAAGTTTTTTTTTAAATCTGCTTTAATAAATTCTTTTACCATAAAAAGCGGACATTATCCTTGATGAACGTAGAAAATGACCACGGGTAGTTATTTTTTCACATAATGACGTGTCTGTGATAGGTTGCCATAGCAACGCATTGTTGAGGAGTTGGCGAAAAAAACCCGAAAAAATATTACATTCTTACGGGATAACGTATATATTCCACGCAAGCGAAGCCGCAGGCGGGAAGCTAGTCTTTTAATAGATAAACACAACTTGCAACTTTCATGTAAAATACTGCACACGCATACTCAGACAAGCTGTTCCACAATTAACGGTAATAAATCGGGTATCCAATCAGTCGGCAATCCATTAGGCGGTCAAACACAGCTCCTAGAATGAAACGCAATTTATTAACCAGCATCTCGGCTCGTTACGCGGCGAATTCTCTCATAAAACATGTTTATTAGTGCTGCATTTGAATAGTTTCAGTGTAATTACTGTAAATTCTGTTTAACTATCTCAAGTATAATTGTTTTACATAACAGTTTTATCGGATACCCTTTTTTATACTAGGCAGACAGGCACGCATTCCACCTGATGGTAGGTAAGCGGCCACTACGGCCTATTCCATTGAGGGACACTTCAACAGAAAACGTCGTTCAATATGCTGCCACACTCTTGGCTCATCTGATCTTCGAGCCTCTGATTTCAAGTGTACTGGCTCCCACGTTAATACTGCCGGAACACAGCCAGAGCTGTTATGGCGACAGGTTTCATCTGTGGAGATGGTAGCTAGCCAGTCGGAATTATATTAAACTAGCCTTTTGCCTGCGGTTTTATCCGTGCGTAATTTCTTATTTTAAATAGTCAGGAGTATGTCTATGTCACCCAGAAATAGTGTAGCATTCCAACAGTGAAAGAATTTTTCAAATCGGTTCAGTAGTTTAGGAGCCTATTCAATACAAACAAACAATCAAACCTTTCCTCTTTATAATATTAGTATAGATATTCCATCTTACCTTATATTTGTATACTTATGTTGAATAGGTTTGTACTAGTATTTAGTGTAAATAAAACCACAATGGACTGTATGAAATGTGTTAATTCAAATTTGTCATCCGTATTACATATAGTACCGAAAAATCCAAACGATAGCGTGAATTAAAATAGCAGCACTCCATCTATTGACCAAATTTTAAACTAACTTTTATTGCAACTACTAAACTAACCTCTTACAAAATGACGTGAACATATGTGTAATACACAAGATGACCAATATGACTATCGGATGTCGGAAATATTATATCTAATGGAGTATTTAGTGTGATCTATCGTCGGACTAGCTCGTACATTTGTCGTTACCTGAAATTCGGCCTGATTTATCCATGCGTTGTCCATCCTAGTGCTGCTGAAATATCGATAGTAGATAGTAGTTGAACTTTGAAATTAACTTTGCTATCGATTCATCGATACTAACTATTGTGTGTGTAAGAATTTAGTATGCAGGCAGAATTATCGAGAGTATCGATTTACTATAAATATTTTTTATCGATGCTACATATTTATAATATTGATGTGTGTAAAAATAATAAAACCAAATCAAATAAATTTATTAAAATTCTTAGAACTATTCTATCAGCTAGTACAAACATTTTCTTAAGATCTAATTAACTTTATGAGCCTGAACTAGGAAATCCTGTGTTTCAGGCGAAATAGACTACCGATATCGATGGTAGATTATCAAATGACAACACTACTTCTGCAGGCAATAACACTAAATCCAGCCTAAGCCCGTGTTCACACGCTCGCCTCGCCTTGCTATTTGCATTTCTTGCTTAACATTGCATTTGCATGCGAATTCGAGATTTAATTGAGGTAAGCTTTGTAAGTGGAGCAAAGAGGATGTTTGGATGCATGCAGTGCGCCGTTAATATCTTAAATAGTAGTTTTAATGTAAGACATTTAGTGGAGATAGGACCTAATTTTGTTAGTGCTTTGTTTTCAATTTAAATTGTTGTACACAACATAAATGAGAATAAAATAAATCAAAAATAATATTTGTAAATGTATACTGTTAAAAAAGATAGTAAGCTATGCTACAAATATTGTTTCAGAGTATATTTCGCCTTGCACATATTTGTAGTTAAAATAAAAATTAGGCATTATTAACACATCGCTATCTAGCCCTTATCTAAGCACAGATAACAGACAACAGGTTCATTATTTGACTTAGGTACCTATATTATGTCCTTTTTTTACTAAAACCCATTTACGGGATAAACAGTTACGGGATTTACGGGATACTCTTTGTCACCCAGTGATAGTGCAGCTTTCCAACAATGAAAGAATTTTTCATATCGGTTCTGTAGTTTCGGAGGCTATTCAATACAAACAATCAAATATTTCCTCTTTATAATATATTAGTATATTTATAATGTTTGATTCGTTTTTAAAATACCTTACAGAAGAGGTAAAATATAAAAAAGTTAACTAAAACCGTAACCCGAATATCATAACCGCATCGAATCATAATATTTGCGATACCTTACCAAAAACAAATAAAATTGGCAACAAACCGTCGAATAAAGATCGCAGACCGACGGCCAATAAACTTCCAGAAATAAGGCATGTTCAAAGCACAGTGTTTTTACCGAACCAAGTGCCTACAGCTGGAAAATCAATATTTGGGTCACGAATGAAAACTACGCGAGTGATTTGGTTTAAATGGCTAGCGTTTCGCGATCATTTGATAATATTAATGTTAAAGTAAAAATAGGAAAGTTTTAGCCTATTAATGTCCCAAGGGCAAAGGCCTCTTTGAAATAAAGTTATCGTTACAAGGATGGCTTATGGCTGATTACACGCTTGTCTAATGCGAATTTGTGACAGCTTATCCGCACACATTTTGAACACTGTGTATAGCCCAGTATAGCCCGACCAATAAAATAAAAAACCTCGCCATATTGCGGAAAAATATTGAAACTAATTTCTTCAAGTGGCAACAATCAAATAAAAAACAATTCTTATTGTTTTTTATATCCAATTGCCAATTGATAGGGAATGACATCTTTGTCATTCCCTATTGCTCTCTGTCAAAGTGTGATGTTAATTGTCAACCGTGCCTTGTTATTATTGGTTATTGTTTGTTAGTTATTTGTGAGTATAACCATAGCAACCAAGTGTTGTTACAACCATAGCTAATGTGGCGCTTCCAGAGCAGGTTTTTTAGGTATTTTCTTGGTCAGGCTATACCAATGAAATGAACCAATGAAAACAAAGTAAGCTGGACCCGAGAATCAAACCTGGGTCCCCGCGATTTCGGCCCGGTACTTGAACTACTAGACCATCGAGGCGTTATAATAATATTGGTACTAAGCTGAATTCCTGTTGCGAGATTTTTTAATATACCAAGTGGGGCTTAAGCCTAATACAGACCGCCTATGGACGCTTGTACAGTTACTGGCAAACTGCTTGAATATCGGGTGGGAATTGCGCAGAACATGAATTTTGACACGCCTGCGCGGTAGTCAGAAAAATACCTCTGACGAATATCGCGCGCGGGCGTTCGGGAAATTCGCGCGCATTATTGGTCACGCGTAAGTGACGCATTAGCCCGTGGAACGCCAAAGTGGTAGCAGAACACCTAGGTGATCCACGGGTACAAAAAAGTAACCGTGGAACACCTTTTTTTTTTTTTTTTTTGTGGAGGGGATGCTATTTGGCACCATAACTCGCCTGGGGAAGGCGAGCCGTGTGTGGGACCAATTCCATGCCCCAGTCTTTATAAAGACTGGTGCACGAAGGATACCCACTAAACCCCCCCGCGCTCCTGCATCGCCGTCGGCGGCGTCTCTGGGCTAGGACCGACCCTGACAACCAGAGACACCGCAGGGCGACCTGCCCGCCTCTTACAGAGCGGGCCCCGCTTGCCTCCCCCCGGCGAAGGGAGGAGACTGGACAACAACGGCCGAGAGCGCCTGGTCGTTGCCACCCGTCAGGAGCCGTGGCCTGTGCAGTGCAGGAGGAGGTGTCCCCACACCTCCGTCCTGCAGGCCATTGCTAGGGAGAAGAGACGATTGGTCATAAACCCGTCTTCTCCTCCCCCTCCGACTTCTTCGGAGCAAGGGAGCGTGAGGGCTTTTCTCTCGCTCCCGCTCCGCCGCCTCTTTCTGTGCCATCACGTCCTCACAGAAAGAGACGACCGCCTTCCAGGACCTCTCACTTCCAAGCATGGAGGTGACTACCTCCGGAAGTGAGAGATTCTGGCCAACAACCGCACGCAGGACTCGGCGCTGATCATCCCAACTGGAACCGTGGAACACCTAGGTGAACCACTTAGGTGTTCCACGGGTCATAAACGCTCTTCATCGACCGATGTCCAACAAATTTGCCGGTACCGGTAACACCAGAGGCATCACTCGCGCGTTGCTGACTGTATAATAATTACAAGGGAAGACGTAACTTTGGCAGCTAAAGGTTCTTCCCGTCGCCGACTAAACTATGCAGATTATGCGTCCTATTTTCTTGTACTATCTGGTTCAATGCTTTTAGGATACGACCTTTTTGAGTTTGTGTGACGCGACAGTGATGACTTTCACACACAGATATTATTGCGTTGCTATTGGTTGCTAACGTTACGGACAAGTGTAGTTGACGCCATTTTTCGCTCAATTCCAAAAGGTATTATCCATAGCATTTGAATCGGATACTCGTAATACGCCTATATAAGCGTTAACGTGCTTTCCGAAACATAGGGGTAGTTACTATTCCAAACACATTATGTCCTTCTCTAATGCAGAATTTAGTATGTCACCATAAAATTATAATTACCGTTCGAATTTTATTTATCTCGCTAGATTGTGAACTATCTATTAATTGTAATCTGTACCTAAATATGTTTCACAATAGAAGCATCAGGTATTTGCCAATAAATTATAATTTATCAAATTGCAATCGTTTGATTAGACTCATGTTACACATTAAATTACAAATTAACAGTTGGTTTTGCTATAAAATGTTTTCAATTTATCGATAATTTACATAATCATAATCATTTATTACAAAATTAAAGCGACAAATATAATAATCAAACGGTTTTTGCAATTTTGCGGTGTTTAACTTTACACATTTATATTTGAGCTTGATGTATTTTATACTGGATTTGATATATGAAAACGCGTTTGTAACCCTCAACCGCTCGTGACCTGAAGCTCGCAATAAATTAACATGGTTTGCGTGCCGGCCCACTCGCGACCCCACAATACACTGTTGTATTTTTTATCCTCCTAATCCTACTTTCTAATCGACCGCACTTAAGGGTTAGTTATGGCAGGCTTATATAGGCAGAATTAAATTTACCTTCACATTGTGCAAATCTTTTGGACTGGTTGTTGTGCCAACATAAATTGTATATTTCCTTGTAATACTCGTAGAAGCAAAGAAAGTTACCATCTGGTGACTCACTAGCACGTTTTTAAGTATTTATTTGCCTGAGTTTAGTTTTATTACACAATTCACTCTGCAAAACTATACTTTGTCACCCTCAAATATGAAAAACCGTTTTGTGACCTTTCATCATCATCATTATCATTTCAGCCAAACGACGTCCACTGCTGGACATAGGCCTCCCCCAAGGATCTCCAAACCGATCGGTCCTTGTGACCTTTACTAACATAGAAAAGTCTAAGTCTAGCTCCAAACTTAGCAAAGCTAGTCTTAAGGATGCCAAATAATGGATAAACATATTACTATACTAACACAAACAGACATGACAGACACGGAAATCGAACCCGCAACCTCTGGTGTAATAGCCGACTCAACTTCATCGGTCGTCACATAATATAGGCTCTATCGCTCGGTTTAAGCGGCAATAAAACGACGACCATCGGCATCCAACGACAATGATATTACGTTGTACGCGAAATTCGAATTTAAATTCCACAATTGCATTCCGCGTCACGCATTTTAATGGAGGCGTGTGACGTCATCAAACGGTTTATTCCGTCATCTCTTGTGGTACGAATGTACGGATTGTACGGCCCATACAGGCGTTTTGGTGTTAAGTTTATTATGAAGATCTGTGGTGTAAAAGCTGACTTATCAATAAAAACCTCCGTGGAACAGTGGCAAAGCCGCTCAGGTATAAAACCCGGTCGTGGGTTTGATTCCCGCCTTTGGGTCTGGTTGGTAGTAGGACTTTTTCAGCGTCAGACTGGCTAGCTATCACCCTCCACGCAAAATCTGTCGCCATAACAGCTCTGGCTGTGTCCCGGCAGTATTAATGTGGGAGCCAGTACACTTGAAATCAAAGGCTCGGAGATCAGATGAGCCTACAGCCTGGCAGCACATTGAGCGTCGCTTCCTGGTAAAGTGTCCCTCAATGGAATATGCCGCAGTGCCCACTTACCTTCAGGTGGGCTGAGTTTCTGTCTGCCAACTCACGCAGCATAACAAAATGAAATATTTTTCGGAATAATGTTACTCTCAAACTGGGGATCGTTTGATACCAAAAATCACGTCAGCTCAACGTGAAAAAAGGACCAAACAAAAACATTACCGGCGAAAACCAATAAAAAATTCAACTGAAAGAAAGAAAGAAAGAAAAATAGTTTATTGCCTTTATAAACAATTACAAAACATACATATCCTCTTACTAATAATAATGTTAAAAACACAGTAAAGGCAAAAGGCAGAGGTTCAGCATTTGCTGCCGCAGGTGCAGGTGCCCCCGGGCCGCCGGCGTACCCGGGGATTGGCTGGTCAATAGCTAACGCTGGCACCGGCTCGTCCCAATCGGGTGTGAAGGGGAACCGGGGGAGTTTAGTGGGTAGTGGACGCTTTAGTCTCGAGTCCCACACACGGCCGCAGGTTTAGCTACCCTGTGGTTAAGGAGCATAAACGCATACTCCTCCGAAAAAAAAAAAGGTGCCCCCGGGCCGCGCTGGTTTTCAACCTCTCCTTGCAGCTCTCTGCAGCCCTATAAAGGGTTGATACACCGATACTTCTTTTTTAGGATGGCTTTTAATGTATTTATAAAAAAATACCTTGTCAGCCCTAGAGTCGTTGTTTACTTTCTATCGGCTGTGTTTACGGCAACTCGAGAGCTCCGCTTATACCTATCAGGTGTGGAGTGGTTTCGGTTGTTCGCCCTTTTGCCTCGCTTTCTTTCTTGCTCATTTTTCTTGCGGCGTTTAAGCCATTTCTTGTTGTATTTTTTGCACTAACGCGGCCTGCATCACCTCGTTTGTTTTATGCTCGTGTCGCTCTTGAGGCAATGTTTCTGTTACACGGAGTCACGATCATATTTATTTTATGAAAGAGGCAAACGAGCTTCTGAAATATCTGATGGTTTGTCATCAGGGCGTGGGCGATATGCCCATATAGACACCTGTGACTAGACTAAGATGCGTTGCCTAACTTTTAACTTTTCTATTGAATATAGAGGGAATCGGAAAGTGAAGGGTTCTGAAGGTTCATTCACCGGGGGCTTCGTCGTTTGACCCCGGTCCCGAATACACCGCGGTTTCAAACGCACAAGGACGCTTTTTGAATTGGCCGTTTGACACCGCGGTTTCAAGTGGTGAACAACTTTTTTCGACTTCGTCACTTGACACCGCTGTTATTATTTATGTACAGTTAAAGACAAAATGCATCGAAAAAAATATCCCAATATAAGTATCCGTTTTTTGTAATGACAACTTTGTCCCATAGGCCGCACCAATAGAACGCTCGTATTTCAGCTCTTTACTTCCAACCACTATCAGCCACTTTTTGGGATATGGTCACTTCATCTAGCTTTATTTGAGCTTGTTAACTCGTTGACTGCGGCAAAGACACACCCCTGTGTTTTTAAAATCTACAACTTACTTGTGTACTCAACTGTTCAAAAATAAGATTTTTATTGGCGGTGTCAAATGACGAAGTCGAAAAAAGTTATTCCCGCTTGGAACCGCGATATTATTAACGGTGTCAAACGGCCAATTCAAAAAGAGTCCTTGTGCGTTTTTCACCGCGGTGTATTCGGGACCGGGGTCAAACGACGAAGCCCCCCACCAAACGAAGCGCAACAGCAAAATATACTTATTTTCCAATTAGTACTCTACTACAATGTTAATCTTTTGTGAGAGAGTGGTTCTTTCCCGGTTGAGCCGGCATATTTCGATTGCAAAACATGAATGGCATGGCTCCAGCATATTTCGTAGTTTTATCGTTTCTTTTATGAAATACAGCGATAAACAAGCAAGTGTGACACCTGATGTGAGTGAACACATGCACTTAGGGCCTCAGATGCGTTGTCCGCCTTTGAGAAAAGAATCTGGAGAGAAGAATTATTTAACACCCCCCGCTACCCTCCCACATGATTCTCTACAAGAAACAAGAAATGGCACTACTTACCACTTGCTCCGTAGTCTATTCTACCACACAACGCCCACTTGTCACTTAGACAGAGGACAATGGTTTACAAAGAACATATTATTTATTCTTCTCGTATTCATCAGAGAACAAGAATGTTCTCTGAGGTCTGCACTGCCTTTTTATACAATTAATTTTACACTTTTCCTCTTCACTTTTCCTCTTTCAATTACTCTAATATTTATTGATAGCAAATAAATATTATGATTATGATTAAGAATGTTATTTTTAATGATTTAATGTTATTTTGTAATTTTATATCTAATGTTTATTTTAATTGTATTTCTGTATTTTTATTATTTATTATTTTTATCTGTTATTTTCAAACACAATTAATGATTGTTATTGAATAAATGAATTGAATTGAATTGAATCTTAGGGTTGCCTGGAAGAGAAGAGATCACTATAAGCGATATGTCCGGCTATATTGAACCACAAAATTATCTTACATGTTGTTTTTTTCTGTAATTTTTCAATAAATATTTCTTATCTCTATCTAAATTTATTTAATACGTCTAAAAAAGGACTGGGTGAAAAATTACCAAGGATTTATACAGAGCTGCCACATCCCCCATTTGTCTGAAATAAAACATTCCTCCGTCCAACTCATTTCGTCCTAAATAGTTCGTCGACCACATTACACTAGGAAAACAAACAAAAACCATCTGTTCGCGTAATAAGGGGCGGACGCCGAGCGAACTTAAAGGAACTTTAATTAACCAAGTAAAAACTAGTGTTGTCACTATTCGAGCCTTCGAGTCCAAGATTTTAACTAGCTAAGAAGATAGGCATTAATTTAATAAGTTTGAAAGCCTCGAAATCATAAGAGTATGGCAGCACATTGAGCGATGCTTCCTATAAAAAGTAAGGCTGCATTGGCCGCTAATCATAAGACGGACTGCCTGCCTATAATACTGAAATAAATAATAATAATAAATAAATAATAAATATCCCTGGACATTATTCACACAGCGCCATCTAGCCCCAAACTAAGCATGGGTGCTAGACAACGGATAAACAATACTTATATACTTTTTTTTTTGTAAATACATACATAAATTATACATAGAAACACCCAGACCGATACAAACAGACATGTTCATGCACACAAATGTTTGTACCGTGCGGGGATCGAACCCGCGACCTCTGGTGTAATAGGCGACTTCTCGACCATTACACCAAATGGCTCGTCGATCATCGAAATGTATTAATATTAAGGAGGAGTAAATTAAATTTACCTTCGTTCTTGACAGAATTCAAGCTTAAATAAGTTTCACTGCCATGTCAGGAAACAAATGGGGATTTAAATTTCAGAGCTTTTAATTATGCTTCTTTTAAATAATACGATGAAAACTCTAAGCTCAATTACAAAAAAGTGTCTTTTAGTCAAGTCTACAAACGACTCGAAGACTCGAATTTACTCAACATTAGTGAAAACATAGTAAAATCTGCGACATTACTACACTTTACACGCGGCCAGAGTCCGCAATGCGGGGAGATGTGAATTTGTAAGACAAGGGACTACAATACATCTTAGTTCTTCATTTAGTACTTCCCTATGCGCCAGGACTCCAGGAGTTAAAGATTCGATTTCCGCCCAGGACACACATTTATGTTGTGTACGTTTATCCTGTGTCTAGATTTTTATAAATGTATTTAAGTAAATTATATTTGCGGTACCTTCTTTGTTTTTGATACCCGTATCTCAGGTCAGATCAGTGAGGTATATCAGTGTACGTAATGTTGTCTAATTTTTTTACAACGATTTTGTTTCCTACTTTACAAGTCGCGTCAAGTCATTACGGTTTTTAAGAAGGAAATCAAACCCAGATTTAGGTATTTCAGTCACTAGATAGAGGAAAATATTGTAAGCTTAATTAGTTAAATTCTGATTGCCTTAATTTTACACTAACATCTGAACTACATTCCGCATTATAACTTGTAACGTAAGTTTCCCACCAGACGCTTAGGGCCGAATAAAAGCTAATATCACAACGCAACGCAAAACAAAACCTCGGCAAATTAAAAAAAGGTCCGCGGATACATTTCTCTACGCTATATTTCGTACGGATATACGGATATGTAGGGCTGTCACTTACACAGAAATATGGAAGTACATTTATAAGCCTTTAATTGCAAGGCAAACGCCTATATTATTTAAATCAAGTCATAGCTCCAATGATAGGTACATATCACACATTCTAACGTTATTTTTAAAATCCGATGAAAATTTAGCCTGTTTTGCAAAATTACACAAGCATCTATTTATTAATTTTTTAACTTACTAAATCTGTATTACACTAAAATTAAATCAATCAGTAAGTTTTTGGGCGTGAATGAAAGTAAAGTAAAAGGACTCACTCTTTGGGAACATTGTATTATTTGTGTTAGAAAAATCGTAGTTTTTAGTCAACTAATTCATGAAATGCCATAAAGATTGCTCTTAAATGCAACAAAAACTAATAACTTTTCTCTTCTCACTTCAACGCAAATAATTAGACAGCCCTATTCGGACCCTCACTGCCGGAGGGTAAATAAGTGGTCCTTTGTCTTCCTAAGGGATTAGACAGAGAGGACAGATGTCATATTCCATTGTGTTAGCTGGTGATGTATGAAACTTCTTATGATGTGGAAATTCGTATTAAGAGTTAGCAGCTATTTAGTTCAAATTAGTAGTAAAACAAGCTTTTATATTTTCTTTCCTTTTGAGCACACAAATTTTTTTTCCGTTACCATGGTTAAAACTTTACAATGCATTTTAGTTAAAAGTAAATTTTACTTCAAATAAAAGATTGGTGAAGTGGTTAAGAAGTCGGCTAATACACCAGTGACCACGAGCCGCGGGTTCGATTCCCACTCGAAACAAATAGTTATAAAAGCATTAACTTTATTTTGCCCGACCTGGGTTTTGAACCCAGGACCTCGAGGTCATGGCCAAAAAATTGAGACGCTATAAAAACTTCCCTTGAGGAATAACAAAGTCATTCAATAGGAATAAAATGTACGCTCCGACATTAACATTTATTTATATACGAAACAATTCCATGTTACAAATTATAGATTAAAGCCTTCCGTTTCAGTCGTTTTGTCTTTGAAGAGTTGGCAAAGTTGGAGTTAAGCTATTAGCCACCCTTGCCAACTTGCCCACAATTATCATAACGACTTGAACTGCCTTTGTACGGAGTTTTTGTCGAAATCGATATCTCTGAATGTTAGATGACGAGGTGAGGCCTTTATGTAACTTTGATGGCTTATATCGACGTTCTATGGAGGGTCTTGAATTGATGGAATTGGAAACGGTATTACATATTTTATGATGGTTCTTAGCCTTAATATCAAAATGTTATTTTTACATAAATTTTATAATGGTTCTTAGCCCTAAAATCAAAATGTTATGTTTTTTACTCAATATTTCTAATCCTAATGACTGCCATTCAGCAATAGTTGTGTAGGCCTGTAATTGGCAGGCATATAGTCTAAATATCCTAAAATTTTATGTCTATGGCGATTGTTGTATATAGGTATTTGCTGTTGGTGTCAGGTACACCAACAGCAAATACATACAAAAATTAATAAATATATAAAATATTTTTATTCGTTAGTTTCTCGAGTGGTCTTCCTATGGAGCAAACCCCAGTCTACTGCAGGCCGGGGTATCCGACGTTCGGCCGGTCAATCACCCGATTTGGTAGTGAAGGGGAAACCGGTAGTTTAGAGTGGACGCTTTAGTCCTGGGTTTTATACACGGCTGCTGCTGGTCTCGCTAACCTGTGGTTAAGATAAATAAAAGCATTCTCCTCTGCATAAAGAAACACACAAAAAAGAATTCAACTCTATGATATTTTCCAGTTTCAACTATTTCCATAGAAAAAACACCTCGATCCGTTTTAATGTGACAAATCGATGTAGTAGAAAAATGAAGTAAACCTTTCGTTACGTAAAGCAACGATTGAATGCTACCGTTTCCTGGCAATCAAAACGTGAAAATATCCACAAAATTAAATTTCAAAGTAAATTCTTCGGGTCCAGTGCGATTTTTGTGTTTTTTAATCAACCGAGTCGCGGGTTTCATCAAAGCGAAGTTCCGAAGCGAGAAGTTTGCGAAGTCCGTTAATTGGCGAATTATTTGGGGGACGATTTGTCTTTCGGGACAATGAGTGGGAGGGATTTGTAACCGAGTTATCCGTCCTGTATTTGATTTGAGGCAACTTAGGTTATTTTAGGAAGTAAATAAAGAAATTAACAATTACAAAACATTTTTAACTGTTCTTTAAATCTGGAAAACAATTTGTCTAGCTAAAATCTAATATAGATTCTAATTTCAATTGGTCGCAGGTATTTTGCCTAAATTAAAAACTAGTTTATATAAATATGGTATAATAAAAAAACACCCACCGCAATCTAGCCCAAAGGCGAAGCTTATGTAATTTCCCAACAATTTAATTTGTACTTTTTATATATTAAACTATCCTGGCTAACGATAAGTTACTATCTTTTTTTACTTAAAACTTAACTGCAAAACGAATTCTTATAATAAAGTGAGGACTCTACCAGCCAACCTTTGGGCTACGCAGAATGGAATTAAACAATGTGTAGTACAATAAAATATCTCTGGACATTATTCACACAGCGCAATCTAGCCCCAAACTAAGCATTAGCTTGTGCTATGGGTGCCAGACAACGGATAAACATTACTTATATATTTGTATTAATAAATACATACATAATAGACATACATAGAAACATCCAGACCGATACAAACAGACATGTTCATGCACACAAATGTTTGTACCGTGCGGGGATCTAACCCGCGACCTCTGGTGTAATAGCCGACTTCTCGACCATTACACCAAACGGCTCGTCAAACAATATACATACAACGTACATATATGTATATAACATAAATTTTCCATCAACACTAGCAAAGTTACAGACCAAAATACATAATATATCGATAGCTTTATTTATTCACTCGTCCACATTCAAAAGCAAGGAAAACCGTAAAATCTGACACGCTTTCCGTCCATATTTCTCGGCCCACATTCGCCCCTCTGAATAAATCCCGCTGGCCTGAGGTCTGATGTAATCACAACCTTCCCATTTTTCATCATTCCTTATCACTTCGTATTCCTATTCCATATGAGGCGTCACTATTCCGTAATGAAGGAAAGAGGATTGTGTGTATTTCGCAAGATGCTCATGTATTGATTGTGGATTTATTTTCTGTGATTTTAGAGGTGTTTGGCTTTGCTTGTCGGCCATTTATTGTTTTGTTGTGCCTGCGAATTTGTCTGCATGAGCGGTTTTAAAACTGCATAGCTTCCAGGCAACGAATAAACATTTTTGTTAATGTTTCGTACATACATATTATAAATATATAAAAATGATTTGAATGTATTTTTTAATAGTAAAATAGTTATACAGCATACAGCGCCACCAAGTTTTTACCGCGCGGGAATTAAACCCGCTACCTCTCTGGCTTAATAGCCGACTTCTCAACAATGGTCTTTTTTATTATATTACTAGCTGACCCAGTAAGCTTCGAATCGTATTTTTCTCGTAATTTTCTATATTTTCTCATCATAAACTTCCCTGGACTTCCACGAATATTTCAAGACTAAAATTAATAGTCAAATCGGTTCAGCCGTTCTCGAGTTTTAGCGAGACTAACGAACAGAAATTCATTTTTATTTATTATAGATAGATTATGGTAAATACATAGACATAAAACACAACGATCTCCGTTCTCATATTTCAAATGACCGCCGCCATTTTGAACCACAGACAATCAACGAGAAAAACTACCCGCAAATTAACGTCATATATTTAAAAAAGTGTTCGTAATTACTAGTCGTAGGCTGTAATTACTTGTAATACGATTACAGCGAAGTGGCTAGCTCACCGGGCTATTATTAGACGGATCGATATGACCGCCGTGTCGATCGACGGGTTAGCTGCATACACTTATGAAGGGGTGAAGGGGACCCATGAAATATGCGGGGTTGTGTGGAGGGTTCTTTAAGTGGGAAAGTTTGCGATTTGTCGATTTTATTGTTTGTTTATTAGTTCATTAGAGATGTCGATTGGCACAAAGTACTCATATCTCTGGCCGTTAATCACACAACGCCATCTAGCCCCAAACTAAGCATTAGTTTGTACTGGGTGCCAGACAACGGATGAACATTACTTATATACTTTTTTTGTAAATACATACATATTAATACATAGAAACACCCAGATCGATACGAACAGACATGTTCATGCACACAAATGTTTGTACCGTGCGGGGATCGAACCCGCGACCTCTGGTGTAATAGCCGACTTCTCGACCATCACACCAAATGGCTCGTCAAATGTATGTTAGTTTTGACTCTGTTGTGTTACTTTCATGTTACACGACTGTGACTTTTACGTTATTCCTTTGATGAAGTCCTTCAGAAAAATAGGTATCGCAACTAAAAAAGTTTACGTCGCTAATGTTGGCGCACTTGACCAAAGAATATACAAGTAGTAAAAAGAAATTAGTGTAATGACCTTGTTTTTCTCCTCAGTTGTTGGGAAGGTAAAAGATATTTTTTCCACAAAAATGTAACTTTTTAAGTTTTCTCAAACATCATTTTACTGTCGACCGCCATGACTTGCAGGCACTGGTGGAAACCAAACCTTTGAAACTTCTTTGAAACTTTGAATTTTCCAAAACGAGAGATCGAACTCACTACAATAAGGGTAGTCTATTGGAAATGAACCCATTTTGCCTCAGTCACGAATGTCATTTAGTAATGCCTAGTTTCTAGCTTGAAAACTTGTGACACTACAAACAGTAGACAGTGGGTGCAATGAAACAAGTTTCTGAAACAAAGTTTTGTGAAAGTAAAAAAAATGCCTATGACTCCGCTTTTTTTATGTCAGAGGCGGCAAACGAGCCAGCGTGCAGCGGGTCGCCTGATGGTAAGCAATCACCGGCGCCCATGGACATCTGCAACACCAGAGGGATCGCTGATACGTTGCCAGCCTATGGGGGTATGGGGAGGGGAGTGTGGGCCATCGGCACTCTTACAAACTAGACGAAATATGTACAATAGTAGTCACTATTATTTTACGCTGGTGTTATGTGAGAGGGTGGTTAATATAAACCACCATTATGTCGTCAGCCTCCGCGCGACAGCGTCATACGAGAACATTTTCAATTAAACGTGCCCAAATAATAATGTTGGTCCTGACCCCTCATTAAAGCAACACAACAAATGCACTGCTGCCCATAAAAACACACTTAGCCGAGTTATGGCGCAAACACCTTTATTAATGGTCGTTAATTTGCCATTTCCTAAACTACCTATTAAGTTATTGAGGAGTAAATAAAAACAAAAACATGTTTTGTTTCATTTATATTTATTTTTGACGAGCCATTTGGTGTAATGTTCGAGAAGTCGGCTATTACACCAGAGGTCGCGGGTTCGATCCCCGCACGGTACAAACATTTGTGTGCATGAACATGTCTGTTTGTATCGGTCTGGGTGTTTCTATGTATAATATGTATGTATTTACAAAAAAAAAGTATATAAGTAATATTAATCCGTTGTCTGGCACCCATAGCACAAGCTAATGCTTAGTTTGGGGCTAGATGGCGCTGTGTGAATAATGTCCAGAGATATTTATTTCTTTATTTATTATTTCTTATTTCTTTTGTAATTTCGGTTTGGCTTGCAGTGGAACATTAATACCGAGATTTTCTTTAAGTAGAATTGGGTAACCATCTAATAAATAATCTAACATGTCATACGTAATGAGATGATTTTCTTAATTAATTTGTTTTAAATCTATCGAAGTTTAGTTGCCGATTTTTTTCAAGCGTGCTAAATAATACTGGGCTTGTCAAATTCTGGATCTTTTTGGGAGCGTACCCTATTTCGGGTAAAACCACTCAGCGAAAGATTTTTTAAATCTTTAGGTTACATTATTATGCAGCATGTAAAATTATTCATAATACGTAACAGTAACATCGTAAAAACACACTCGGCGCAACAGTACTTGGCGTAAAAACTGTCGAACGCCGTCGAGACCGAATCGTAAAGCGTTTACGATGTCGTGTAAACACGGACATTAAATTAATTGGGTCAGCTGCATCTCACGTGAGTTCGTCTTATACCGTGTAATTAATAAGTTACACATTTCTTCATAAAAGGAAAAAAAAGAAATACGTTTATATAGAGAATATCAATGCATTGAACCTAAATTATATTTATAAAATAGACGAAAATTACTAAAACCACGCTACAAAAATCTATAAGGAAATCTACTAAGGAATTCTTAGCTAGAAATTCAACTGCTCTTAAATTATCCGTGAAAATAATAAGCCTGAAAACCAATGTGAGCCATTTTCCAATAGCCCAAAGCGAAAATTCGCCGTCAAGGTACAAGCCAGGTCGATATAGCAGTAATAAGGATTCCCTAGGCATAATTGAATCTGCTGCAGGCGCGAGTTGGCCTAGGCAACCGAATTAGGCTAGATTTTGTCGACTCGTGTCTGGCTAACTTTGTCAAATACTAACTTTGTAGATTGAGACATTCACGTGTTGTAATTGAGGTTAATATTTGTTTGTAGAATCAGATTCTAAGTTTTAAGACGCCAACTGTACGAATGCTTTGGTGACAGTGGTCTTGTATGTCATATTTTTATTCTTATGTGGTAAATGCTTGTAGCAAGAAATTTAAGGTTACAGACTAGCGTATTTCCGTGTTTCAGAAATAATAATATATCAAAAAAGGTGTAATCTTTACTACATAATATTATAAAGAGGGAAGATTTGATTGTTTGTTTGTTTGTATTGAATAGGCTCCGAAACTACTGAACCGATTTAAAAATACTTTTACTGTTGGAAAGCTACACTATCCCCGAGTGACATAGGGTGCTTTTTATCCCGGCTATGTGAGGGGAAGGGGGATATTTGAAAAAAGAAATTACGTGCGAGTGAAACCGTGGAGGCTGCCGCTAATATAAAATTTTATAGTGGCTTAAGCAATAAAATGGGATAAAATCCTAACCAGGGACAAACCATAAATTATGTTTATTTCGTCCTGAGATGGTTTTAATTGTATGTATTTAATTATACATTTATATATAGTAACTTTTACGTTTGTTTCTGAAACCCAAAACAAAAGCGCTTAAACTCGATTAAGCGTCAAACCAATATGTAATATGCGATGTTATTTCCCCAACACATTAACCCACCAATAAAGACGCTTTATAAAACGGCAAACAAACGAACTCCCCGTCCATTATTGCATACCCCAAGTTTGATATCGTTAATTCCAGCCATCAACTTTACATACCCTCATTTCCATTGGCATCCCATGTGGAGGCATTCGCATGCCGTTGCGTCCGGGGTAAACGAATTCTCAGTATAGCGGTATATCTGAATCTAATTTATTGTCCTGGCTCAATAGCAACGCCATTAAGAAAAAGGCTCTCGTTCCCACCCAGCAATTCAATTATTAATTGATCATTCGGTTTGAAAATGCCCGACATGCCTCTGACAGAATAATAATTTCGATTTCCGAGCGAGAATTCAATAATGCCAAGATGACTCGGTCTAGAGTGCGACGTATATTTTTTTTCACTGCCTTTTAATTAAATATCGAATGGAGTTTTGACGTCTTAGATGTTGAATATTCAGATTTTAGGGTGATTTAAATAATAATCATTTCGGGTTATTTACTTTGGGGTCAGTGGACCTTTTTTCGATGAAAAGTTACTTTACTTTTGACAGCTTTTTTAACAATATACCTACTTTGTTCAATATTTTCTTCGCAATGTTGAACACTTAAGATTCGTTTCACCTCTGATAAGATCATGACAATGTATCTGGTAGTTAACTTAGAGGTTTTAACTTTGCCTGACAGATATACATAATTATTATCTCGAACTTGCCTGCCAGTGGTAAAACTGACGCTAAAACGAAAAAAAATATGAAGATTAAAAGTAACTCGCAATGCTGATAAGCCTTCACGTCACTATTATAGAAACATCGCGTCGCTCAATAAACTGTTATGATAAGGCTCCCCTAATTTTCGTCAGGTTTATTTCAAGTATACATATTTATTTAAATATTTATCTTATTTCATAAATAAAAAACTATTTCCATCAGTGTTTACATATTTTGTACATTTATGTCTTATATTTTTATATTGTTAGTAGGTTTTTTTTTTTTATATGACAACTCGGCAACCACGTTTAGTAAGAAATCTACAGATACATACTATGTACAAAAGAATAATAAGTTTGAGAACTCGAACCGTATATAGTTTTAGATATAAATGCATTTCTCTTGATAATTACAATTTATTATACTTTTACAATATTAGGAATTAATTAGTCGGCGTTATACATTGCAAGCGCGGTAAAAATCTATCTGTCATCTCCCGGCTAGTGCGGGGCACCGTACGCGGTGACCATAGTGATGTGTAATTCGATTCTACTAATTATTCGTCTAACAATAGGTATTACCAGCAAATGTAATCAGCATAGCCGATATACACAAGATGAAACCGCATCAAAAATACATTCCCAGATGCACTTCTTTTAATTCAATCGCACTTCAAGTGGCGAAGACACTGCGTTCCTATTCACGAAGCAAATTATTTCTCAGACCGAAAGAAAAGCCAGCACAATAGCGTGAAAAGAATCGTACCCCGCATTCCTTTGGCATGGAAATGTTCTGTGTTTGACGCGACAATTTAAAAATCTGAACTCTGCGAATGCATATTTGACTGAGCTGAGGCGGACAAATAATGCATCGAATCGTTTGTCGAATAGTTTTTATGGATTTCGTTTGCATTAAATTCGGGATTGGAATAGTTCCCTCGTATACTAATCCAATTGTTTTAACTCAAGGTACCTGTAAGGTTTATACGCAGAAGTTTCATTCTGAAAATAATAAAGTTTTCCAATACATACCATAAAGATACCTTTCTATGTAGAACTATAAATTAATGAAAGGGGTACCTATAAGGCTGGCTTACCTACGAGCGAGTCCCGTCATTTTGACTTTTTGTCAAAACAGCATTCACGTAATTTCTATTCTTTCAAAAATGGATACTTAGGATCAATACCACTGAGCTCTATGATAATACGCTCAGCGTATTACGCTGGAGTGGCTATGGACATTGAAATGACAGATAATAATTTTTCTGTCGATTTGAAGCGCCCCCAATAGTGTACTGGGAACTAAAATGACTTCAAATGGCTCCGAACATGAGTCAAATGGACAGCCATTGACATTGATAATGACAGCATTATCGAAGTTTTTCTGCGAAAGTCAGTACTATTATTAGTTCCAAGTACACTAACTACTGCTCTCAGCGCCAAAATATGGCGATTTTCAAATCGGATCAAATATTTGGTACCAATCGCCTATCCAGTGGTCTATGGAAATCAGTGATCAATACAAACGTAAAATGTCATTAGACAAAACCTCGTAAAGTGTCACATTTCCAAAATATAAGCAACCAAAGTTTAGTTTAGTGGTGCCTTCGTTGAATGAATCTGATTTCCATTTGACAAGTAGGGGACAACTGGCTTTGTGATCAGCTCAATGTGTGATGTTTTCCAATATTTACCCAGTGGGGCACTTTACCTATTCTACGAGTACAAGTACACACAAAAATACACGCTTCGAACAGGATTTTGTGAAAAATATTTTCGCATTCAGAGCGTGCTAAAACACAGTAGTAATATATCGTAGGAACCGCAAAGCTAGGCTAACTTTTTTTTCGGCCTCGACAGGTTTGCAGAAAAATTGGTTAAGCGCGAATCAGTAACACCTAGAGTGTACCGTACACATGAAACATAGTGATTTATAAAATACATATATACAATTATATAAAATACTTGTAAAGGATATATTTTTACAACCCAACCGTTCGATGGCCTGACATAAATTATATTGTTATATTTAATCACTTGAGACCGTAGACGTAAACAACTTAAAAGACCACCTTTACGATCAAAGATAGTAAAACAGTTTTTATTATGAAATGTATTTAGAGTAACTTTTAATAATGACAGGTTCGTTATAATATATTTTCAGATAATAACGATGCGGTTTTTTTTAACTTACAAAAGACGCAGCATCTAAGTTTTCTGACTAATGTAATGATTTTATCCGTTGTCAGGTAGGGACCTGAATTATAGGGATAATTCAAGCTATGCTTAAGAAACTAAATGGTGCTGCGTATGACTAATATCAAAATATACATATGTATAGGGGAAGGGGGGGCAAGATGGGGTCCTTAACGTTTGCGGAGTAATAAAACTAACAATATTTGCGTCATGAGATCTGGTTTATTTTAATAATATTCTTTGGTTATCAGTCTTTCGTATTTAAGTACTTTTAGGAACTTATGTATTATAATAAAGAAATAAAAAATCAATAAGTAAAAAAAGTCGTATTACCCCATCTTGCCCCCTAGGGAGGGCAAGATGGGGTATGCTAAAATTAACCCATTATTGCTTACAAAATTCGCACGTAAAGGTTGAATCTTCATCCTCGTCCTCTACTCCAGCGCAGCTGCAATGAGACCATTTGCCGCATGCATGCGCATGCATCTTTTTTGTTTTTTGTCACTCTGTTTTTTTAATTGGTGTTTTCAAAGTTTTCTTTAGATCTCTCATCTCTTTCCTTTTCTTTTTATTTTCTTCTTCAATCTTTTTTCTTTTTATAGTCTCTTGAAGTAATGATAGTAGTTTTTCCACGTTTTCTTGTTGAGCGAGAAGTTTTTCGTGTTGCTGGATACCCTCATACCCCATCTTGCCCCTTCATGCCTATGTCAGTCTAAAAATTTCTAAAAAAATAACACTACAAAGTACAGAGGTAAACAAGTTCTTACCTGTTGGCGTAATCATTGACACACGGGAATAACTTGGCACTCAGTTTGAATAGTTGTTATTCAAGGAAGAAACACGACTTAACTGCGGTACAAAAATAACAAGCAAACTACCAAAAAATATATTTTTTTGGAAAACAATTAAAGCACGTAGTTTCGCCGCTCTTTTGCACTGCCAACTAGAAGCCAACATGGCCGCGTTACGTCACGCGATAGAATGATCGGGATTGGTTTATTAGTTTGCCTACTAACACGGGTACCCCGTCTTGCCCCCCCTTCCCCTACCTGCTTTTTATCAGCTATATCAAGAGACATCTCCCTTTACAATCAGATAACACAATCTCCATTAAATTGGCGGATATAACCAGATGATCGCTACCCGATCGAAACCCCTGTAGGGGTTTTCTGTTTGCCTGCGGACCCCTAGCGGCGCGTGTGGTGGTGACGAATGGCCAGATTGACGTGAAATGGAGTTTTGAATGGACGCGTCGAGTCGTCCACTTGTAGGGATGGCGCTGAGATAGGAAATGGAATACGATTTTTAAACTAAGATTCTGATAGAAATGAAAAATGCTGTTGGACATCTTGAAGTTAAATAAAAGACCACTAATTTGTATTTTAATTAAAGTTTAGATCAGACGAGACCAGGCAAGCGTCGCTTATTGTGCTACCATACCAAACAGTTCAATTATTATAAATCACAAGATTCCCCTTTATTTTAGGCTATATTACACAGTTGTGTCCTTCTTACAAACACAACATAAAAAAAAATTTCATTTAATGCCGCGAATAGTGTTCGTCATTTTTATTCATATACGAGTATGTCGTCAATAAATAGGCACTTTATTTTATTTTAATACAAACTCCCAACACCCAATCAAACAACAGCCTGTAACCGTCCACTGCTGAACGTAGGCCTCTTCCATGTTACGCCACAAATCTCTATCCCAGGCTTTTTTCATGCAATCACTGCCAACAGTTCAACGACTAAAAAAATATTTTTCGAAAATTCTTCCGTGGCAGCCCTAAATCGGCTGAAGCCAGTTAGCACCGGCTCAAACCGGTCGGAAGCGGTTGAGGGCGAGTGCAAATGCGTTGTCTAATTCCGCGGCCCTCGAGCCTCGCTCATTGTTCCCAGATTGGATCCCGGCTATCCCGCCCCTGGTGTACAATGGGATTTTATTCCCGAGATTGTGTTGGTATCGATAACTAAATTTACGTTTAATTGAACCTGAATCCTTGGGGTTTTCCACAGAACAAAGAAAATTCTTTTCTATGGGGTTTTCTTTGCCAAGCACTAATCACCACCGCAGTGCCAGATATTATCCCGTGAAATAAGTATGTCAAGCACTTCTGTGTTTCGGGGAAAGGGCACTGAAGCTAGTGAAATTACTGGGTATTTTACTAGCTAATAACTGTCGTCTCGGTGTAGCGGGCGCAGGGCAGTGCCAGACAGTAACTGCTTAGTTACTGTTTGGCACTGAACTGTCTAAGGGCAGACGTCATCGTCGGCAGTTGCCATCAGGCTCGTCTTGTTACACATCGCAATAAAAAAAACATCATCAGAATACTGTGAAGCACCAAGACAAAAGTTTGTAAACATATAAAAATGTCATTGTACTCGTAAATCAAGTTGCGTGAATAGGAACGTACCAAATGATAGTAGCGGTCGCACATTAAAAAATAAAAGTGACGGTAGACGCAATATTTTACTAATCTACATGCAGATGCATACTATTACGACGAGCCATTTGGTGTAATGGTCGAGAAGTCGGCTATTACACCAGAGGTCGCGGGTTCGATCCCCGCAGGGTACAAACATTTGTGTGCATGAACATGTCTGTTTGTATCGGTCTGGGTGTTTCTATGTATAATATGTATGTATTTACAAAAAAAAGTATATAAGTAATGTTTATCCGTTGTCTTGCACCCATAGCACAAGCTAATGCTTAGTTTGGGGCTATATGGCGCTGTGTGAATAATGTCCAGAGATATTTATGTCCAGAGATATTTATTATTCATAACGTCTTTCCAAGTCACAGCACCGCAGATCTAAATCAGAGAGCCAAGTTCGTTTAGTAAACTGACTTAATTAAAATCAAACTTTTGTGTCTGCGAGTAATGAAAAAGGTCTGTATTCTGTGATTTTAATAAGAAATCGGCTTAACATCCCTTGCTAAATAATTCTAACGCCAATTTATTATTAGAGGGAAATCACTTAAATATTGATCAACTACAAAACCTCCGGTAATTTGTATGAATTTTTTATTTGCAATTTATTTCAATGATCTTATAAAGATGTTTTAAATTAATTAAGTGTTTTCTTTATGTTATTTTAGTTTATTGTTAGATATACTTCATTTTCTTTCTTTTAATATAATTAACCACCATTCTAAGCTGCTGATTTAGGCTCAGTTTCATTATAGCATCTACTGGTTTACTTAGAAAAACTATGTAGTTTAAAAAGTTTTAATTACATTATTTATCGCAAAATATTTACTTTATTAATTTTAACTACCTACGTTAATATTTATTCTTTAGTTCTTGTATTGTATTGTTTTTTTTAAATATACTTACTTTCTTGTTAGCCAATGAAAGGCTACTAGGAATCAATGACGTTTTATATTGAACGTCATTGCTAGGAATAGATAAATTGCGTGAAATGCCATAAATTGAAAACGTAGTCGATAGTACGTCGACTGATTATAAGATATAAACGAAAACATTTGTGGTGGGTATAAACTGAATGAAGGAAGGAAGATAAAAATCATAATAATTCTGATGATGTTGATGATGATAATAATGATTACGGTGCTAATGATAATAATGATGATATCTGTATTGTTCCAGGCGCGGTCGGCGGTGACGGCGATGACAGCGACGACAAGGAAAAGGAAGAGGAGGCCGAGCGCGAGAGGCAAGAGGCCATCCGCGAGGCCGAGGACCGCCGCAAGGAGAAGCACCGCAAGATGGAGGAGGAGCGCGAGAAGATGCGGCAAGAGATTAGGGACAAGGTAAGTGCTCATAGAACTAACAGAGAAGAAGCTAGAACTACATGATAATAAAGAACAAGACAAAAGAATGACTTGACAAGAGATTAGAGACAAGCAGCATTTATGACGTTCGTTATCGCTCAATTTGCGATAGCGCATGTCAAAAACCGTACTTTCAATATCGATCATAATAATAAAGTGTGTTTTTAGTCGCCATGTCGCAGTGGTCTGGCGCGCTCCGCGCGTACGCAGTAGAGGCGTACTCTTGCAACGAGTTTTCGTTGTTTTCCTCTGAAAAAATCTCTAACATCTTCGGACAGTAAATTTTACACTTGTTGTAGTCTTCTGGTTTGATTTTTTGGACTATTTGGATCTTGTAAGGATGTAATTTTAAGTCTAAGGCCAAAATTCGTTGAACACTTGAACGGTAAAGGCTCAAAGAAGCAGCGTGTTTTGCGGTGTGCTTTACCCAACGAAAACTCGTTGCAAAAGTACGCCTCTACTGCGTACGCGCGGAGCGCGCCAGACCACTGCGACATGGCGACTAAAAAATCCGCATCCATGTCGCAGTGGTCTGGCGCGCTCCGCGCGTACGGAGCGCGCCAGACCACTGCGACATGGCGACTAAAAAATCCGCACTCATCATCTACCCAACGCTACCACTCCCCTCCCGCTAGCCCCGCGGGTACCCGAGGAATTCGTGTTTAAAGTTTAAAATCCGCGCTGAGACACCCTTTATTAATTCCATGTTAACGATTGACCACATGACTTTTCTAAGGCACCTGCCAAATCTATACAATTTGAAGTAAGCGAATTTCGATATTTTGTCTGAAGACCAAACAACACAGAGAACTAGCCGAGAGGAGAAGCTAGAAAGAGAGAGAGGTGTAAAGTGAGAATGAAGATGCAGTAAGAGGTTTGAAGCTAGGTAGTACTCAGTCCAGATTATGAGGGCAAAGAACTACGAGAAACAAGTAGTTAGAGCTATTGACAATGAAAGCACAATAAACGGTTAAGGTTATTTAAGGCCTCAGCGCACAACGAGACAGAAAGAGGAGTAGCAATAGAAATAGTAGTAGAATGAGAATAAAGATGCGGCAAGTGATTAGGGACAAGGTTAAGTCCTAAGTCGAGCTGCGTTCCTGTCTGGCAACTTAAATGACATATTAGTCATTAATTAAACGCAGAGACGTCACATTAATTTACTAATAATTTCAACTTTAAAACCCAACCAAAAAGAGTTTGGGTAAAAATGCAAAACATGCAAGCTGTAAAATCAAATTAACATAACGGTCAGCTCCAACTCCCGCATCACCCAATAAATCACCCATCTTTTTTTTAATGGACTCTATCACGCGCTTGTTTGCGACGCGGTAAATCACCCTTCCAAAGAAAACAAACATCAAAAACATCCCAAAAGCGGTTCACACTTCACGACCAATGACACGGCCATACATAAAATAACACGCCGCGTGTGAAGCGTCCTCGAGCCGAGCTCAAATTACCCGTCCCTCGCTCGCTCGCTCCGCTCAAGAGCGCTTGACCTATATAGCGCGAATTAATTGTTGACGTGTTACGTCCTCCGTGCGTTCCATTGTAATGTGGAGCGCGAAAAGATATGTCATGTTGCACTTGAATTAAGGTTCATTATTGCATGTCATTCTTGACAGTGAGCCAGGCTGAAAAGAGGATTAAACTGTCGCGATATTTTAGTATGTTAATACATAGTCGATACGTGAGAATTTCACATACATTCCTAAAGTAAACCTTTTTATATATAATACGTCAGAATTAATTAAAATAAAAATAATTTTAATTTTAGGCCTTCGCTGGTATGCTTGATTGAAATTGACCTTTTCAGTCTTAATGCAAATAAAATGATGGTCGTTTTTCAATGCACACATATTGCTTTTGGCTGTGCAACGGAAAGAACTCCTAATCTAGCGTAGTTACTATCGCGCCTGTTCTAATCCTCTTCGACAATATAGTGACCTGGCAGAAAGGCGCAAAGCGACTCTCAGCCTTTGTGCCGTGCAGCTCGAGTGACGTCACTCATGCGCTAATTGCTCACTCATTTCGCGCCTGACCTGATTGTCTCAAAGAAATCTAACAAGTATCTGAAGTAAGACTTAGTTGAGTGCTTAACAGTTAGAGAAAATTCTGACTGGCTCAATAACGTATTTGAATCAAAAAAAATTTCGTTCATGAAGGCTTAAGAGGTTGGTTTAAAGACATTTATTTACTCATAAGAACTTACATCTAAATACATAAGAGATACACTTATGTATCGTCAATTATCAAAGTAACACAGTGACTATACCCACCGACTTCCAAATGACGAGAATCTATCGAGAAGTATGTACTGGCAAGTACCTATCTCGACAGTTACTCTTCACGATTCCCAATATTAAACAACAATTATAACAATACAATCTACATCAGTCTAATTTTAATAAGTCATACAGTTTTATGTGCCAAAGACAAAATAAAAAAATCAAATAATAAATTGGTGTTTATTATTATAAAATTCGCTCCCAGAGAAAATGGATCACGCAAAATATCTGGGTAAATATCCAATCTACTAGCTTATTAAGATGAGTAGATAACCTCGAAATAACGCAGTATAAGGGGACCTAATTATACACTGAATGGAAATCTGGTTAATAAGCGTAATTAATATTATAATTAATGTCCGGACCGCCGTTTCGTATTTCGCTCGTGAAAAACTGTCCCTTGCGGGGAAAGTGGGAACGCACACACTGTAAGCGAAACGGAACATATAATTTTCTTTTATACCAAATCTGAGATTATCGTTATTTGTCCCGTGTTACAATATTATTATGCTTATCTATCTGAGTAAATATGCATTATATTTTCATTAAGGGCATTGAAGATTTTGGCCTTCCTATTTGTCCGCCATGTTGACTTTTTTTTGAAAATAGCGTTCACTAAAAAATTATTTCAAAATGGATACTTATAATACAAATATAAAATGTGATTAGATGAAAACCCATTTTATTTGTATTGATACTATCCATTTTTGAAATAATTTCAAGTGAACGCGTCAAAATGGCGGGACTAACCAGGTAAGCCAGCCTCCATACAAAAATCTTCATACCCCTTTGATACCTTGAACAAAATGTTAAACCAGAATAACAAATTAACCACTCAGGGCACAAATAATGTGGGACAAAAATTAACCATGTCATTTTGTAGAATGGAAACAAAAACACTAATATTTCGGTTATCTCATGGAAACTGAGTAATCCGGAATTAAAATCGGTTTCGGTATTTACCAAGAATATTTATTACTTAGCTGTTAGCTCGTACGTATCGCTTGCACTGGAGGTGCTCCCGGTAAGATTTTTGGAATTTTTTACCGTCCCACAAATGTTTTAGCGGATTATTAAGATGTTTTAATTAAAAACCGAGTGGAGTCCATTGTTCGGGAAATTAAGACGAGGCATTTTTCCGCGATCCGTCGTGGACCCTTTTGTCCGAGTTATTTCGGACATGAATTTCTCAAGATTAACTCAGATGGTGACGGTTGATGGGGGTTTTAAGTTTAAATGGGGTTATCCGGGAGATTTGTCTAAAAGTTTGGTATTCTGTTTAGATATTATTGTATTGTTATTTCTACGGTTGATTTGGCACGTTTGAATTTTTGGAGAAAAAATTTGACGGGCGGGATGACAATTGCAGAAGTTACCACATCAATATTGCCGAAACACAGCCAAAGTAAATTATGGCAGCCCATTTCACCGACAGCCAGTCGGACTCCGTCAAAGTCCTATCACGAGCTAGACCCAAGTTGGAAATCGAATCCATGACCGTTTTATACCCGAGGGGCTTAATCATTATTCCACGAAGGCAGTCAAAACTAAAATTTATAATAATAAACCTCTTTCATTGATGTCCCTTAAAAACGAATTCAAAAAAGAGGAGGCACTCAATTCTGTTTGTAAATAAATAAAATGCGAATACACAATATACTAATATTATAAAGAGAAAAGATTTGATTGTTTGTTTGTATTGAATAGGCTCTGAAACTACTAAACCGATTTGAATAATTCTTTTACTGTTGTAAAGCTACACTAGTATACCCGGATGACATGGGGTACTTTTGATCCCGGAAATGTGGGGGGAAAGGGGGTATATTTGAAAAAAGAAATTACGTGCGGGTGAAATGAAACCGCAGAGGCGGCCGCTAGTACACAATAAAAATTAATAATACCGCACCTACGTCAAATCTATCAGTTATTTTTTGCATTTAGTTATTGTAGTTGATATTAAAATATGGTGTATTAAATATGAAAATTCTATGTATGGATTAAAAACTCACATCGTAGTATGAACCGCTGAACAAGCTCCTACTGAGCCGTGAATCAAAGCTCAAGACCGAACCGTCTGAAAGCTTTCAGGAGCTTTTAGACTCGCCTCTACTTCACGCTGTTTAGCGAAATTACTTTTAACGAAATAAGTTACGCAACGCTTTTAAATTCATAAAAATTCGATCTAGTATTGTTAAATACTAGATCGAAATCAAAATCGGAATACGCTTTATTCATATAGGCTTAAAAAATGCACTAATAAAAACTATCTACTAGATCCTAGATTACTAGATTTAAGCCGTGATTTTGATTTTTAAGTTCAAATCCTAGGTTACCGAATTTTTTTGATTTTTATGTAATTTAAATTGGCACGTTCAACCAAGCTTTGGAATTTTATGCCTTTCCCTCCTCCTTAAGTCGGTCCCTCGGTGCTGAGGATCGTGGCTTCAACAAAAGCGTTGCAATATACTTCTCCATCTACTACTGTCTTCAGCTTGATAGAGAGCCTGGGATATCGGCATCCGCAATTCCTCGGACACCTGGTCGGACCATCGTCTGGGACTGCGGATCTCGGTCCGGTTTATGTCTTTAGCATTAATTTAATATTGAACAACATCACATACATTCTTGGAACACAGCTTGGGTTTGTAATTAGTATTCGCATTTGGCAGGCGTGGTGATTAGCCAGCACTTATCATTGTGACAATGTCTTGATTTCAATGATGGATGCCCTGCAGTGGGTTATATACTGCTTTTACGGTTATATACGGCTGATCCTTTTTTTCACTAGTTAAAATAACGCACATTAGGAATACATACGTCATAAGTTTAGTTTACGTTCTCCCCGCACGACACAGCCTCGTAAACCTTGGAATTTGGTACAAATATACCATACCAAATTTACTATGGTTCACCGACAGTTGCTAGAGCCATATATGTACTTTAGTTATTACCATCGGAAACCATAAGTGGCTATAACTGTAACTGTCAAATGTTAACTTTAGCACGGTTAAAATAAGCGTAACTTATAAATAGGGTATGTTCCATTAGCAGTTACTTTATGTACTTACCGTATTTATGTTAAAACTTGCCTGTGAAATTCTAGTAAGCCTTTTAAAAAACTGTCCTTACAAAGAAAATAATTATTTGCACGTAAAGTGTCTTGCCAAATTATACAATTTCACAAAAGCTACATAAAACGTTTCTCCCACAATCCGAACCCTCCTAGATATCTAATCTAATAAATCCCATCTTACTTCGTTAATAAAATAATTAATTCAGTTTAACTGACAATAAATATCACAAACCATACTGAGAAACGAACCCGAGACTTTCTGAAACGTCTTACAACGCGGGGCCTTAAAGCGTCTAATCAAATTATAAGTCCGCTCGCTCGCTCCGCTCAGTTCGCTCAGCTGAATTAGCGCGCCCTTTGACGGCCCATTTGGGCGCAAATCATGTTAGCGTTTGAAGATGGCTGCTGTAATAATATGAACCTAATAAGTGGTAAAGTTTTCTGAAATATTCTTCGTGTATAGATATGTAGTTAATGTAGTCACTGTGAACAGTTTTAGCCGACTTCAAAAATTAGTTTCTCAATTTTATTAGAGTGGTATGTTTTTAGGTTAAGAGACTATTATGGCGAGTGTCACTTTTGAAAAATAAGTTTTTATAATTAATCTGTAAAAAACACATACTATACAGCATCTTAGTTATTTGACTGATAAATCATCATTGCTGATGTCTCATAAGCCCATTTAAAAAGTCGTTTTTTTCATACATCTGTACAATCTCTATTTGAATACTATGTCTGATGTCATACTCTTTTCTGCGTTTAGGGATAGAATTAAAAGATATATTTTTATGAATAGAATTGGTCCCAGCTGATAGTTGGCCGGCAGTCCTCAAAGTTTTCTGTAAACATAGAAATATTATGTACTGAGTAATATTAGCTCAATGTCTGTAAATGAAGTTTTTTATTCATTTTAATCTATATTGGCTAACATATCATAGCATGCCATTGTTTGCCAGACCAACCATTCTACTAGCACAACTCCGGCTCATTCATCTTGGTGATGTGTTTCGTTTATAACATTTAGTAACATCGACGAGACCGCCTGTATAATAACAACACGTTAATCCCAACATAAAAACGTTACACAACAGTTTAATCTAGCGTGTTTGTCTGTTTGTGCACGGGATTGGTTCGTGGTCGGCGATGGCCGCCTTTCGCAAATATTGTTAAATACGAGCACACGGTGCGGTGGGCCATATGTGAGGCTTTAGATGCGATAAATAATAAAATGAAATTTTGTGGTTTATGCTCTTTTTGGTTACGGTTGGAGGCGCTCTTGTGGCGCAGCTGTGACCAACGATATTAAATTAAATTCGTTGGCTGTGACAGTGATTCGTTAGAGATAACGAAAGTCAAGCTACCCACGCTGCGGTCGGTTAATGGATGGATGACCATTCTGACCACATTTAGTGACATTTATTTCGAGCGTCTCCGTGCTTCGGAAGGCACGTTAAGCCGTTGGTCCTGCGCCTGATCTGTATTCAGTCGTGTCAGACTGCTGTCCCACGGTGACATGAGAGTGGGGTAAAATAGGGAGTATATCTATGTTTGCCCACTCGTTTGTGCCCTAATCAGCCCTCCCTTAAAATCAATAAGTAGGTTTATCAAACATGCAGTGATATTCTACTTAGAAAAAAAACATAAAAATGCATGTTATTTAAGCTAAATTAAAATTTTGTATTGAGTAGGTGTGTAGGATAAATATTACATAACAATTACACAGAAAAATAAACTTACCTACGTGTCCGTTGGTACGTTGTACAAAATGGAATGAGACCTGTAATACTTTATGTTGCCAGTCGCAATACATCGTTTTGCTTTTACGTTTTTGCGAGGTTTCCGTATCACGGCGAGTGGTCCGTAAGGTTAGTGGGTTAAAAGTTTACGTATTTTAATCCTTCTAAAAGTTTTTACATATAAAAATACACGAGGATATATTTCAGAGTAGTGCAGTTGTAGGATATGCGCATATGTATCAGAATAAATGGACAGTCGTAAATATTCTTGGGTTTCACACAGCGCCATCTAGCCAGAATTCAAGCTATGAGGCATGCCACGGATATTTTTGAACAAAATATCAATGACGTTCAATATATATTATACAACTAGACTCCCATTCACGCTCAAATATTGTCCGAAGCAAAAGTCTGCCCACCCGACTATTGGGCAGAGTTTCCGTCTAGTTGTATACAATTGACATTAAACACTAACTGCCACGAGATAAGGTGTTAATTTGTGTCATCTGTGTCAACACCGCTCGGACGTTTTTTGAGGAATTTTTCTTAGATAAATTGAACGTCATTGCAAAATATGCATTATTTTTATTGTTACAACGCCGCCGAGCAAAGTCCACTTACTAAATACCTAATCATTACGCTTGCTAAATGCTAAGTGATGATTGCCATCACGAACGAATCGCGTTGCCGACATTCGTCCTTCAATGGATTATTCGTCGATAGACATTCGTCCTTATATGTATGGCGGTAGTCGCTTGAAGACCAAAATCGTTGAGTATCGAAGATTTGCGTAGCCGTATGTACCAAGGGCCTTAGTATGACAAAATGCACTTTCAAGTAAAAAAGTGATTACACTATTTTCGGTGTCATTCTATGTATGTTTTAAAATTTTAGACCTCAATAAAATTTAAATTGGATCGTATCACAAGGACCAGCTTTCGAATATAAAATAAACTAATCTTTGAAATCACAAAACTACACGCAGTGAAATCTATATAACTCAAAGGTGACTGACTGACTGACTGACTGACATAGATATCAACGCACAACCCAAACCACTGGACGGATCAGGCTGAAATTTGGCATGCAGGTAGATGTTATGACGTAGGCATCCGCTAAGATTTTGATCAATTTCCACAGGAACGGGAACCACGCGGGTGAAACCGCGGGCGCCCGCTAGTGTTCACATAAAAATACAGTGAAATTGAAATAGTTATTTATGTGACTGCTGCATAATGAGGGTCATTAAAATACGAATGTGGTTTTATGAAACGAACGAAGTGAGTTTCATAAAAGAATCACATGAGTATTTTAATGACTAATTATGTACAGTCACATACATAACTTTATCTTCATTCATACGATAATATGTCTATTTTATAGTCAGGATTGATGAGCAAACGCCCTAGTTACCAACTTAATCTGTATGTAAAAGTTAGTACTGACATAATGACTGACGTTTGTAGTTTTTAAAATCCATAAACAATCTAGACTCGAGTTGATTTCGATTCTCAAATCGATTGTTATAATTTCAGCATCGAATTAAATGTATAGGAATGGAACATAAAATTACTAATCGACTAATTCGATAATCGAAAAAACCTATTAATTTTTACTTTTAAAGAAGACGTTCGAAATTTGAACGAAATTAAGTATCGGTTACCGACACTAAAATGTAAACATTTCAATGCAGCCACAGATACTTATATCTAAATGTAGGGCGTTTGCTCATCGCTCCTGAATATAAAATAGACATATTATGGTATGGATGTAGATAAACCTACCTTTTGTAATCGTTTAAAAACAAATATCTTACCCTATTCTAGGCACAATAGGTAAATGATTAGGTATGTTCTGGTAGCTATCGCGTGCTTCAAACAGTTAAGGCTCCGGCAAGTATAGACTATTGGGCGTTCCTTCGCCGTCTAGGCTTCATTTTACTTTAATGCTATACCTATTTAGCAGACGTTATTTAAGTCTTACTAATTTAAGTAAGTATAAAAAGCTCTAAAGCAGTCTCGTTTGTCTAAGAATTGCAGTGATTAGGGTCCTAAGTGAAAAAAAAATACGAAAATTGGATGCTATGTAGATTGTCTTTTCATGCGCTTTTTAGTGACGGTTTTGTTATAATTATTGCCGGAATACAGATGGCTAATTATGGCGACAGATTTCTCCTGTTGAGTGGTAACTCCAGTCTGAGTAGGAAGCCCCACCTGTAACCAGACCAAACTCGGGAATCGAACCCGCAACCAGCCTTTGCCGACCACTGCTCCACACGCTGGTCAATGTTTTAAGCAAAATATATAATTTTTAAAAGTATTTTCCGGAAAAAGTTACATTGAAAGGTTTTGTGGAATTTACAGTTTTAATGCAGTTAATATATTGCTCAAAAACATAATTCTCCGAAAAAAGGATTAACTACATTTGTATTATTAACTTTATACCTTAAAAAACAAAACAGAGCAATGAAAGTAAAAGAAGCCTCTAAAGTAGGTATACCATTTAGGCAAAATGGTGGGCAACACGCAACCCTGGTAGATACCGGCCCAATTATTGGATTAATAAGAATGTTATCTAACATCTTATTTTCATACAGCTATTTTGACTGTACATAACGGAAAATTCTTTATAGGTAAAGAAAATACAGACAGAATTTTTGAATAAAGTTAAAGTATTTCCTTGTTTTTTGGACAAAGCCACAATTTGCAATGGTATATGCATAGTATAATAAATTAATGTGTCGAACCTTTTACGAGCTTAAAATTGCATGAATATTAAAAAGTTTTACTCATGAGTAGTACGAAAATACATGGAAAATACGATATTACGCAAGAGACAGATTATAATAATTTTAACGATTGGATGATGTTACAAAGAAAAGTTTATTCTTTGCTGATACAAGCTTATTTAGCCCTTTTGCGAGTCTTCCCAAATGCGCGTATTTCTAGAACATCTGCTTGATTTTTATTGTTTTATATCAATACGATTGTGCTGTAGACATTAGAAGCTGTTGTCGAATAAAGCGACACAAAATTGAAATGAAAGTGAAATTTTACTCAACCTGGCAATTGAGCCCAGTACACTTGAAACCAAAGGCTCGAAGACCAGATGAGCCTACAGTTTCGCAGCACATTGAGCGAAGCTTCTAGGTGAAGTGTCCCTTAATGGAATAGGCCGCAGTGACCGCTTACCATCAGGTGGGTTGTGTGTCTGTCTGCCAACTGAAGTACTATAAAAAAATGGAATTTTGTTGTTTTGAGGAGGTTCAATTCTCAGCTCGAGTGAAATATGTGTACTGCAACAAAACCAATTGATTTTTAAACGCTATAGAAAGTCGCAGCTCTTTAGTTTTCGTTCAAGTAAGTAAATTTCCAATGGGAAGAGGCGCTGCACTCGCCCGGACAAACAAACAAACAGTGTTAGCGCGAACAAACACTGGGCGATCTCGACGACCCTCGCCGGTCGTTACGGGAATTGCTGTGGACCTTTAGGGCAGGACTTAGCTTGGAAGTCGAAAAGGCTGAGATCTAGTATATTCTTGAAGTGATTATACTTTACCCTAACAAAGAAAACTCTGTAACTTAGTAATAGCAAGCCGGTTCTGCTCCAACGAGCAGAAAAACATGTCATTCAAATCAAAAAACAACAACATGTTGCTATGTATATAGATAGCAACATGTTGTTGTTGTTTTCAAATCAAAAAAATTCGGTTTATTGTTTTTCCTTTTTGAGAAAATTGAGCGGTTTTGGCAATTTTTGAAACTGAGATTCGACAATTGGGCGTTTGCCTCTCCATTGATGTAATAATCATTGCACAGCTGCAAATAATTTTCTATCTATGAGACGCTAAAGTGACCATGTTTGTATGAAAAAAGCCCAGTGGCCAAGTTTTATTGCCGGTGAGTGTACTTCACTTGGCTTTGCTATGCTGAAGGCTAGACGGCGCTGTTTTCAATCAAAAGGTACAACTACACATTTTACCGCGATGCGTGCAACACTCTATGTAGCTCATAGACATAATATAGGTACATAATTGTAGCTACAGCCTACAACACGCGCGGTTAAAGCGCCCTCTGCCGCACAATTAAAACTTGCACGAATAGTTCATCGTTGTCGTCACGACTCGACGATCGTCTTTGATGACTTGCCTGTAGTTTTTGTTATTAATTAATGTCGTTACGACTTGCCGCGTTAAGAAGTGGAGTTGTTACAGTTCTTTCGGAAGTGACGTAGTAATTAAGAGAAAACTTATGACGAATGGTAGTAAATAAACTTTACGGGTTTTAGCCCCAAACCAAGCATAGATTGTGTTATGAGTGCCAGATAATTGTACGGACCGTAGCAGATAAAGCTGCTCTAATCTGTCAAAAATTCTCAATTGAAAGAGAACTCTTTATGAAGTGAATACAGCTGAAAATTGGTTGTAGAAATTGGACAGATTAGGGTAGTCTGAAGTGCTATCGACTGTACTTGTCAAAACTTGGATCATGGTGCATGCGCACCCAGTATTAATTCGGGACAAAACCAGGAAGCGTCGCTCAATATGCTGCCATACCATAAGCTCCTCTATTTCATGCAGATTTCTCCCGTAGCTAGCTAGTCAACTCTGAAAGAGTCCTTTTTTATACTTAACCCGGCAAATGACCCCACTCCACCTGATGTTAAGTGGAAGTGAAGTCCAGTCGCGAGGACAACTGGTGCAACGTAAGAGACGTAGCATCAGTCACCCTCACTCTGCCGGCCCACAAAGTACCTCTTCACGCCTCGTTTGAAGGACCCTATGTCATAGGAAGGACCCTATGACTCTATGTCATCCTTCCAGACCCAAGGCGAAAAAAAGTCACAAGCGAATAATAATTATTGTAACCGGCCTGGGTTTTTAACCCATACAGCTAAACCACTGTTTCGCAAAGGCGATGAATGTTCTTCATTAAATATTTATTATTTTGCACACCAAGTGTTTGGCACCTAAATTCTCTGAAACGGCGCGGGGCTGATTTGGTTGAACATTGTATAGGTATTTATTTTAACTCTTCCTGAATTGTTTGTAAATACAATTGGCGCTGCTATTGATATCACCGAAGTTACAAGGTCAGCTTATTTGTCAATTTCTCGAATAGTTATATGTTTATTTTATTTCGTCACGTAGCGTTTGCAGCGAGTAGAGAGGGAAACATTCCCTGTACATTAGCGCGCCGCGGTGGCCGGCCGCGGGTGGCCTCCGGTGGTTAGGGTTTTTGTTGTTGAGTGCCCCTAATGAAGTATGCTTGCATATAATATAATATATACACACATACATCTTGTATATCCCTAAATAAATAAATAAATAAATATCTCTGGACATTATTCACACAGCGCCATCTAGCCCCAAACTAAGCATTAGCTTGTGCTATGGGTGCCAGACAACAGATAAACATTACTTATATACTTTTTTTTTTTTTGTAAATACATACATATTATACATAGAAACACCCAGACCGATACAAACAGACATGTTCATGCACACAAATGTTTGTACCGTGCGGGGATCGAACCCGCGACCTCTGGTGTAATAGCCGACTTCTCGACCATTACACCAAATGGCTCGTCTCCCTCAATAGAAAAGGCCGCATTATCATCAAGGGGCCTGTGTGCCTGTCTGCCAACTGACCTAATATTATACTACTCATATACTATCTAAGTACAAAATAATCCAGAGGTTAACGTGTTTCCGTTAGTTATCGGACCCCAGAGCATGGCAAGATAAAATATCCCATGCAGATATAAATATCCAATTGACTGGCTCCATGAACTTTTTGGTAGTGACCCTTGCTTATGCGCCGGAAATCGTGGGTTCGAATACCAATCATGTCCTAGGAATTGAACCCAGGACCTCGAAATCACGGCCGGGCACTTGTATATAAACCAAAAGACCATCAAGGCATTATATTTATGTAAAAGTTCTTACTTACGACCGCACCAAAATACTTTTGAGTACGTAGTCCAGTTTAGAACCAGATGGCGTTGTATAAAAAAAAACACCTGTATTTATCATCTGAAAATCACTTTTTATCATCTGATTTTACTGACAAAAACTTCTTAACCCACCCACTTCCTAATATTCAATGTGGCCTGAGCAACATAAACAAAATAACAGGCGAAATGTGCCCCGTCTCTGACAGATGCTCCACAGGGATTAAAACAACCTTGGGCTAGTCATTTGTTTATCTTAACACATCCGACAAATTACCTATCTTGTCAACTCGGAAGATGGGGTCTCAACGGTAGGGCATGTTTTTGAGGGTTAACCAATTTTCGCCCTTGGGAAATGACCGGGTTTCGTAATGCTTTGTCTGAAAGGCTTTCAAGTATTTGTCATAAAAAAAGGTTTCAGGCGTAGTGCTTGGATGACAGATTTTGTGTAATGGTTGAGTGGTTGGCTATTATACCAAGACAGGGTTCGATCCCCGAACATACATTTGTGCATGAACATGTTTGACATAAATATTTTGCCCGTTCACATGATTTCTGTCATCTATGTAGCTCTAGAATTCGAACTTGTTTATTACTGACTAGCCTTCCGCCTGCGGCTTCGCTCGCGTGGACTATACGATATCCCGAATGTGAAATTTTAAAGGATTTATTTTCCAGCTCCCAAAAATCATTGTTTAGGTACTTGGATTTATTTATTTAAAAATATTACCCTTTTTCCCGTAGGAATAAAGCATTTTCCCGAGGTAAAAAGTACCTAGCCTATGTTCATCAGGGATAATGTCCGCTTCTAATGGTTAAAGATTTTTTTAAATCGGTCCAGTACTTGCTTTCGGAGCCTATTTAATACAAACAAACAAATTACATACATACATAACGTCACGCCTTTTTCCCGTAGGGGTAGGCAGAGACCAACTCCTTCCACTTGCTACGATCCTGGCTCACAACTATTGCTTCCTCCACATTCATAAGTCTTTCATGCATGCCCGTCGGTTTAGGGTACTCTTGACCTGACCTTCAGGACGTCGTGACAAACAAATTAGTGTAGACAAAATCAAAGTTCAAAATCAAACTACTATTTAGTAAAAATTCTCCTAAATGACTTCAGGTCTACATTTAAGGAAAACAGACTACACCACATACACCATCGGTACAGCTTTACAACAGTGTTTTTTTTTTCAAATCGGTTTAGTTATTTTGAAGCCTATTCTATACAAACAAACAAATCTTACCTCTTTATAATATTAAGTATAGATCTAAAAATCAATTTAAACAACCTCGTTTGCTCGGGACAATGTCCCGCGTTGCACCGCGTCGGGCGGGCGCCAAACCCCACTACCCATACATATTATAATACATATATAGCAAGCATGTACACGACCTCACTGCGCAAGCAATCAGGAAATTACATACGTTAACTTGGCTAGTGCAAAAAAGTGTGTCAGAGTCTTTGTTGTGTGTAAACATGGTTTACAATGTGATTCGGTTTTAAATTTACATTTTCTTCGCCCGGGTGAAAATTATGGTTTAAACCTTGTTCTGATAATAATAAACGCATCTTGGTTTGGCTATAAAAGTCGGAGGTCGTGGATTTGATTCCCGTCTTGGATATGATTTGTGGGAAGAGACTGGCTAGCTACAACCTCCACAGGTGAAATCTGCCGCTAACAGCTCTGGCTGTGTTCCGGCAATATTAATGTGGGAGCCAGTACACTTGAAATCAAAGGCTATTACAATGGGGTATTTACCTTGCTGGATAGTCCTTCAGTTGAATAGGTCGCAGAAGCCACTTACTTACCATCAAGTGAGCTGTGTACTTGTCTGCCAACTGACCAAGTATAATAAAGAGATTCCCTGGAATAGAATCACCAGAGTAAAAGATAAACTAAATCTTTTTTTTTATACTAAGTCAGTTGGCAGACAGACACGCAGCCCACCTAATGGTAAGCGGCCGCTGCGGCCTATTCCATTGAGGAACACTTCACCAGGAAGCGTCGCTCAATGTGCTGCCAACTGTAGGCTCATCTGATCTTCGAGCCTTTGATTTACAGTGTACTGGCTCCCACATTTACACTGCCGGAACACAGCCAGAGCTATTATAGCAGCAGATTTCACCTGTGGGGTAGCCAGCCAGTCGGGCTCTGAAAAAGCCCTACCACCAACCAGACCCTAGAGGGGAATCGAACCCACGACCTCGGTTTTATTACCCGAGTGTCTTAGCCACTGTTCCACGGAGGCGGTTAAACTACATTGTTTTAGTCGGGCAATCCGAAACCTAGCCGTTCACATTCTAGCAAAATACGCCGAGTGACACCAACCACACAGCCACGTTACACCAGTCTGAAATGAAAATAGTTTTTCTAACTCATCCTGTAAAGTTACCCCAGTTTCATATCTGATACACTGACAGTGCACGAGGTAATTTGGGAGCGCATTATGCAGCGCAATTGCAGTCGTATCACTCCCAGTTGGTAATTGCTTGCACCGGACTTTGGATTTATCGCTGTTGTTATGTAGTACGTTTTATGAGACATTTTGGCTAAGAACTCACGGCGCGGTTTTTAATCGCGCTTACAGCAGTTGCGATCTCGCAGCCTCTGTAGAGTGTAGATTTGAAAAAAGTAATAGCAGTTTTCACGACGCGATTTTCACCCACACCGCGCGCGGGTTCGTTTTTCTAATTTGAAAGTTGGTGTTAGTTACACTATTTATAACTCAAGAACGGATGAACGGATTTAGATGAAATTTGGCACACGTATAGTTTATAACCGGGATTAGAACATAGGATACTTTTTATCCTGGGAAAGATGGGGGAAGGGGGGGATAGTTAAAAAGGAAATTACGTGCGGGTAAGAGGGTGACCGCCAGTAGATATATTAATATTTATTAACCCTTTTCCCCGCCACGCTTTTTTTCCGAAAATGGTGCCCCTAACGCTACGCGACCATGAAAAAATTTTTTACCAAAAAATTATTAAATTATACTCAACTCATTCAGGCAAGTAAAAATACAACGTTTCTTGATCCTGCTTTTTTGTCTGATATATCAGTCATTGGCGTGGTAGGCACTGAAATGGTTTGTCTGATATATCAGTCATTGGCGTTGAAAGGGTTAACACGTTCAAAGTTACCAAACAGATAAATTTTCTCAAATTTATAAATTATCCTATTCCTATAGATTTATCCTTACAGTAAATGAATTTACCGCCTCCATAAATTTTCCCATCATCGAAATTCTTCAGACTTAAAATACACCAATACAACTATCGCTCGCTTGTTAGTTAAAAAGGTCCATACGCCATAACTGTAGCCCATCGGCCGCATCTCAATTTCCGAGCTGATGAGTTTCTAACGCATTTAGTAACCGTCCCCCCAGTGGGGACACGGCCCCCACCCCGCCTTTAAGCAAATTCAACTACCGGGTAGTGAACCTTTGACATCCTTTGATAGATTTATGGTGTAATATTAATAACTGGGTGTTAGTTTGATATTCCCGTTTACTACGGCTTTGTGCATAATGGTTTAGTGGGGAGAATTGAGGAGGTTTACATTGTAACAAATAGTCATTGTACATATATCCTTGAATATTTGTAGAATAATAGGCTAATGTTAGTATTTCTGGTTGATATTTTGTAATTTTTTGAAGAAATATCTTAATTTAATTATTATGCATTTGCTTATACATTAGCATCTTTGAATGTAGTACAGTTTAGTGGGCTTCGTGATAATATTAATTATTGATTATGATTGTAATATTTTTATCACCATTGTAATAATTATTTTGTTGAAAAGTTGTAGAAATAAACATTAGTTAATGGGATGTAAAAATGGAAGGGATTGATATCTTTCTGTCTATTCTGGGGGAAAAGGTTTGACTGTATCTGTATGGTATTACTAGATCCGTGTTTTGATACGCGTAGGTATGATTTTCGAGTATAATAAGGTACAATTCAACTGTATAAAAAAATATTTACGATTATTTTTTATGTTAAAATTTGATGAAAGAGTAAAATGCTATTCCCGCACACATCAAGACGAAGAAGGAGGCAGAAGAGAAGAAAACATAGAAGAACAAAGCTCATGGATGTTAAATTGACTCTAGTAGGGAGTCCGTTGCTATTGCGCGACTCCCTAATCGAGTCAGGTTGACTTCTTTGAGGCTAGCACGACGCAGAAGATAGCAGAGCAGATTGAAGATGAAAAAAGAAGATGATGATGAAGATTGTAATTAATTTTTGTTTCGGTTTGGTTGTCTATGATACGTGGTAATAACTTATTTACCTTTTACAACATTCAGATCACCTATAGAGAAATTTACAGAATCTAAGTCATTAAATTATTTTTAAAGTGGTCATAGACAGATGTTTAGATCATAGTAGTTTTGACTTAAAATAATATTTTTTAAAGTTAATAGTGTTAGTAACGCCTTATTGGTCTAGTGAATTAAGTACGTGGACTGGACACAACATTTCCGCATTTTACAATGATGATTAAAAATTGTTCGCAAGTGAGACATTAAGTCGGTCCCTTTCGGGTATGAATGACAAACCGAGACAGTTTATTTGGTAGTATGTCGGACGTTTTTTATCCCAAGTCCCACATCCGATTGCAGGTGTCACTATCCTAGTGCAAAAAAAACATTCTCCTTCGCGAAATAAAGGTTGGACATTAATATGTTTTTTTTTCTTTTTCGGAGGAGAATGCGTTTATGCACCATAACCGCAGGCTAGACCTGCGGCCGTGTGTGGGACTCGAGACTAAAGCGTCCATTACCCACTAAACTTCTCCGGTTCCCCTTCACACCCGATTAGGACGAGCCGGTGCCAGCGGTGTGGCTATTCACATATCCTAACATTTTTATACTTTTTAATATTTCTAAGTTACGCGACACAGAAATATATTGAAACTCGAACCCTCCACATTTTAAAGGCAGGCAAGTATACCGCCATAACTCATACCGATTTTCATTAAGTAAATCCAGCTCCCAAATTAGGGAATATTGCGAAATATATCGCAGGAACGTTCATATTAATTTCAACGCTGTAAACAAAGTTTGCTCAAGTTCCCGCTAACGGTCTAGGCCGCTTTCGATGAATTCGGGTCTTTGGTGTTTAAATAGTGCTTGTAAAACTAGATTTATATGGAAAGTTAGGTATCAGCATGTTAATACTCCACGAGGTTACGTAAGTTCCAAGTGAAACAAAATTAATTGACTAATGTATGGGAAAAGTTTTTTTTGATTTGTGACTTTTCTAGTACTGAAACGTCAGTTGGTCCCAAGAGATTTTGATCAGCGAACAAAATTGGACCGATTAGCATCAAAAAGTTTTTTTCTGAAAAATTGTAATTTTCTTGCTAACCGTACATCTTTTTTAAAATCTGTGAATGGGAATGAAATTTTTTTGAAAAATTATGGATAGTCTCCTAAGACCAATTTCTTGTAGCTGCAACGATTAAGGTACCTCCCTTGGCTGCCCCATTGAAACTTTCCACCCTGTATATAGGTATTGGCTTTAGAATGTGTCGTATTTTTTTATACTGAGTCAGTTGGCATACAGACACGCAGCCCACCTGATGGTAAGCGGCCACTGCGGCCTATTCCAATGAGGGACACTTCACCAGAAAGCGTCGCTCAATGTGCTGTCACACTGTAGGCTCATCTGATCTTCGAGCCTCTGATTTCAAGTGCACTGGCTCCCACATTAATACTGCCGGAACACAGTCAGAGCTGTTATGGCGGCAGATGACTGTAGGGGTGGTAGCTCTGTATGTTGTAGCGCATTACATTCAGTTTTATATTAGTTCAATTTAATCTTGGTAGTTGCCGGGAGTCAAACCCAAGACCCTGAGTATTCAAATCACAAAACCAACGAGGCAAAAATAATACAGTTCTTTTATGTCCGTGGAGTTATAACTGACGATTCGTTGTAAAGAAACAAGTTTAAATTGTAAAAGTTCCGAGGAAATATTTCGGCCATTTTTTATTATTGGCTCGTTTTAATTAAATTACTGGTATGTTTTTGTGCAGACAGAAGTATTTTATTCTTTAGTAATGTTTTTATTGTAAAATTTTTGAATAATGAAGCAGAAAACGCCTTTGTTGGGCTTGTTTAAGTACCTGGCTTAAAGAATAAGCAAGTCTTGCAAAAATTTTTATCGTTTTTTTTTTTGGATACAGCTCAGGTTTTCCAGCAATCCGCATATGGCTAGCCATTTTTGGCATAGCAATTTTTGTTAACAGATGAATAAATAATATTTAGGTCTAGTTTCACCACTGACAGATAAGTTCGTACTAATTGAGCTTCAAATAATGACTTGATTTGATCTATTAAACAGTTTTTATTATTATTACTTTGCATTAAGTTTTACTCTCTCCTATGAGGTTGATTTAAGAGCACGGGCCGTAGCCAAATGCATCTTTAAAGATTATAATTTTACTCTATACCTATTTAAAAAAATTCTGACAATTCAACTAGTGTATTGAATATCGTTGCTTTTTGAAGAAGCCCAAAAATGTAGAAGCTGGTATTTGGAATGTGTCAAGACTTGTGTGTAGTTCTTTTGGGATTACCCCAGTGGAGGAAACAATAGTAGGTATGTCGTTACTCTCCATTGCGTTTTAATTTCTATTGATAGGTCCCTGTATTTGGCTTGCTTTTCGGTGTGAGTGAATTGGAAGTTTTAGGTGTTACAAATGGATACAGATATCCACGACTTATTATTATTAATTCTACCTATAAGTTCTAAGATAAATAAGGCTGTCTTTTATTTTTAATTGACAAAGGAGTGACATCTAAGAGGTACCTACAAGTAGATCTCATTTATTTTACATACGATCGATTACAATTATGCTTAGTGATGTTAAAAAAAAACCTCGCTCTCATTAAGAAAGTAACTTAAAACTGTTAAATCCTTTCCAGCAACAATATCAAACTAAATCAAAAGTTCTCAATAACAAACTGACCTCGGATCACGTTCCGCGATCTAAGACTCAGTGTTGCCAGCATTTCTTTAGCTTGTTACAGAAACGGCACGGCCTTCCCCGTAATGAGATCCCGCGGAGCGACGGGAAAAATGTCTTTAAAATTAAAACAGATCCCTCCCCCGCCACAGGCTTGCATCTGCTCAATCACAGATTATAGAAGATTTCTCGTATATTTTAACTTTCTTTGTCTTAATTAAACTGGCCAAGCCATACTAATATTATAAATGAGGATGTAACTCTGTCTGATTATATTAAACAACTTGAAACGGATAAAGTTCGCGGTTTAATATATTTTTATTACAAAAAAGACTTTTCGAATGCTTCGCAGCAATTGTGATGGATGACGTATAGATATTATGCATCAAATGGATATTTAAATTGTATTTTTTTTTATATTTCCCTCAACATAAGGCATGTACCCGAGTCTACATTTATGAGTACAATCACTTCACAATTAAATTTTGAGTGAAACCACAATGTAAATCTGTCTGTCTGTTACGCTTTCAGACCTAAACCACTGAATAACAGATTTCATGAAGTTTTGTAAATCAAACTGCTCATACCAATTTTCTTTTGGAATAGCGAGGTATAGTCCATGCGAGCAAAGCGAACGAAATGCTAGTAAATAAATGTCGCTGGGGAATATCGTTCTGAGTGGGTAGAGCTTGGAAAGTAGCGTGGGTCGACTGTTTAGAAATATGAATTACAATGTTAATTGCATTGCAGGGGATTTGTGAAACACCAGTACATTATCAAACGTTCGTTCGGTAAAGTATTACATTCGCTGTTTTTGCTATCAATTAGTAAATAAAACTCAATGTAATATTGGTTCAGCAGTTTCTCACATAAATATTTGTTGTAAGAGGTTTTTAGAGTTCAAGTGAAAAGTATTTGTGAAATTTGACCCCACAAATACTCTCGTCTTATACCAGCAATAAAAATAATATCAAACAAAAGAATGCGTTTATAACATGTCCAATAGCTTTAATTAAATAAACAAAGGACAACGCAAGAAATTGTATGGGCTCTGTCCCCACCCACCAACAGACTTGGCACTAGTTTCAATATTATTCTGACATTCCATAAAAAGACAAATAACTATTTTTAATCCAAAAAATGACGGGGTATTTAAAAATAATTAAACCGTCCTTATGCCCCACGCCTAAGATTCAGAATTGCGCTGTAAGTGTCTACCTTCAAGTAGACTCGACTGTAAAATATTGTTTAAGATTACATTTTGATTGAACACTTTTATTTAGATCAGGGGGGTTAGCCTTGATCGCCTGCACATTATTTTCACAATTAACTGTGTCAATAAAATACTTGAAAAATAAAACATTCAATTTTCAAATTCGATTTGCGTGAAATCCCTATTTCTACGGCGAATGTCGTCATACAAAAAAAAAGATCAGTACGGCAAGAGGTATTGACAGAGATACGTTGGAAATCTGTTGGTGGGTGGGGACACTGTTTTGCATAGTCCTTTAATTAAAGCTAAATGTTTAAATAAAGAAAATAAAAAAAAACGTGTAAGTACAATAAACGCGATCTTTTGTGTAATACGAGTAGCTGACTTCCTACCCTTAACACCAAATCTGTCGTTGTATTCCAATTTCTTGACTAAAAGTTAAATATTATTGAGTGTTAAGGCATAAGGCAACGTTCAAGTGTTTAATTGTGCACACAAAACGCCTTTCATAAAATATTTGGCACAATATCCCATCCCAGAGGCCATTTATTATACCCAATCTTTTTAATATAACGATTGAAAGCCTTGATCGCCGGAGTATTTTTTATTTTTCCACAACAAATTGTCTACAAAGCGACTAATAAACGAAAGCGCTTTGGGAGTTCTTTAGAGACCAAGTTTATAATATAAATGGTAGAATCCGTTTGAGTGGCAACACTCGAAATCAAACGTGGCGCCCGCGGGGAAATTAGGCGGGAACCGTAGAGGAGACGGACAACCGACGCTTGGGGTAAAAATTGCAAAAAGATTTTTCATAAATATAGTTAAACTTAAGATACAACAAATTACATGTTTGTACTTAATCGATCGAATACTTTACCTTTGCTCGGGTTTTAGTTATTTACATACGGTTATTTTTTTCGTTAAATGAACGATTCGGTCAGATATGCCTTTTGGATCGAGTTGTTGTCAAATGATGGTTTCTCATACATAGGATAATTGATGTTTGTTTTTATAGACTACAAATTAATTTTATGATTTTGAGGATGTTACAAACACAAGTAGGGTAGTTCTCACTCACTACATTTAAAATTATGAATATAAATCTTTGTTTCTAGTTGAATTTATCCAATGTTATGATAATCTTTTACATTAATCGGTTACCGATACATAAATATAGTAAAAGATGAGGTTACTATTAAAATTCCAAAACGGGTGTGGTACATTATGAAGCGTTGAAAGAAGATAATGATTTTAAAGAAACCTTGAATTAACCATATTTTTTTCTGTAATTCCAGTACAAAATCCCCAAGAAAGAAGAAGTAGTGGAACAACAGCAGGCCGAGCCCGACAACCCGCTCATGAGGAAGAAGAAGACGCCCGAGGAGCTGGCCGCGGAGGCGGAGTTAGAAGACCAGGACGAGTTCACTAGTCAGTATCACCATCATCAAAGACTTCCACTGTAAAAACACTTCCGTTATGAGATGATTGATGCACCTTGGTGTGGTGCCTTACAAGGCTGAGTGTCCCTGTATGCTTCCACCAGTCTTTAAAAAGAACTTTGATAAACTTAAAAAACAACAATCAATTATTTATGATTAATGTCTATAGAAATCACATGTTAAAAGTTGTATTGAAACGATAAAGAAAGATAAAGGAATTGATACTACTTTTTCTACTCGCATCAAGCAAGATTGAATGGAATTTTAATACTCTAGTGTGGTCCTCTAATATTGAAAATAACTAATATCAAACAAACTGTTCCTTAAAATAAGGTTGATTTACTTTAATTTCCAGAATTGAAAAACACCATAGAAACGCAAGTGAACGAACTGAAGTCGCAGATCGAAAGTAAGTGCGTGATGCAGTGAGCGGCGCCGGCGGCCGGCATTATCCGAATACATGATGTAGCTGCTAAGGTCATTGTTATGACGACGTTTCACGAACCCGTACTCATCATTACACCCCCCACTCCCCCACATTTGGTTCGGGTACCGTCAAATTCGCGCTCAAATTTCGTAGGAGAGATTCGAATTCTAAATTTTTTCGGAAAGTAGTTGGCTAGGTGGCGCGTTGGTGCTGGTATTGAGCAATAATATTTTTATACATTCATAAAAATTTTTGAAGAGCAAACCTCACAGTCGGCGCCGAGCGCGAACGTAAGGTCAAAAAGTCATCAAGTCATCACACCAAGGCAACGATCGCTCCTCAGAGTGAACATCCACTTTTATATGTTGACGCTTGTGATATATTGTTATTTAAGTGTAATGAGGAAATAAATATAAATACAACTAGAAAGAACGATGTAATATTATTAAAGAAAGAAATGTTAAAATTTAAGGCGACTCTTAGCACGCGTGTAGAGACTCAACTTCAAATGACTTCTCATCTATTCTCATCTCTTTCGGGACGAATTCAAACTTACATTGAAATAACAATGTATTCTGTATTTGTTTTCATCCAAATTCCACTGGGCTTGGTGTCTGTCTAGCGGCCGCCCCGGCCTTGGCTTCGCTCATCGCTGTTTCTCTCTTGGAATCTTCAACTTTTGCCTCTAAATCTTTTGCATGCGTGCTTATGCTGTGTAAATCGATATTGTGTCAATGTATTTCGTTTAGGTGTACATACCTGTAATCAACCTAGCCTTTAATACCACATCGAACATAAAATAGGTACAAGTATTGTTAACCGACGGAAATCCCGGCGGACCTCCCACCGCGCAGGTCGAGGCCTCCCTGGATTTGGTTACGTCCATTTTGTTCTTGCATGTCTAATATTAAGATCAATGTTCGTTTAGACTTAATGTAAAGGATTGTAGATAACACAACTCTTCGCGTTGTTTTACCGTTACCGATAGCGTAGTTGACGCGTCGTTGGTTTTTAATCTAATGTTTTATCGATGTTTTACGCTTAGGTATAAAGTTATCACAACGTGTGAGCAAATTCTTCGAGCGATAGCCCTAGGGTGAGGTCCTGGAAGCCTTCGCCGGAACTATCAGGTCACCTGAGCATGTAGGATGAACATTGAACAGCGACGGGCTTAGGCGAGACCCTTGTGGGAGGCGGCGTTCTCGTTTGGCACAGAGCTAATTGTTCGAACGATTGACTCCACTTAAGCTGCAAATGCAAAAGATTTGTTATCGTCAAAAGCTGTGATATATAAATAAAATAAACTAACGCTGAGCGTCCGACGCGGCCTGACCGCTCGCGCCCTTGCATTCTCATTAGCTTCTACTTCTTCTACTTCGAATCTATCACTAATACCTCATACGGACACAACTTCAACTCATACATTCTATTCTCGTAGACTTGACTCTCGAACCGACTTTACATCAGCACATCATGTATTTCCTATTTAAGTTATAAGTTAAGTTCAACTATTTTATCGTTTATTTACGGCATAATGCTTTTTAAATCTTTAATGTTAAGTTACATTTTAAGTTGATACGTAATTATGTTAACTGAACTTTAAGGTCAATTAAACCTACCCTCACTCGATGCATTGAAGTCAGATCGTATAAAACTATTCAATATACACACACATGTAAATACGACAAATACAACAATAATTTCTGATGGTTTACTGAGAATGCTACTATTTTTCTGATATATAAGATTCATATTTTCTCGCACTCTATTGCACATTGATGTACCTATATTTTCATAGCTTATTTAGGCCCTTATTTTGAGCACGCATAGCTATCATAGTCTACTATATCTATATACTTAATATATCTAAAAGCTACCATAGATGGGCATCTGGAATGGACATAGCTAAGCCATTGCCCCGTCCATCGCATCGACTTCACATCTCTCGTATATATAAGGTATAACTTTAAAGTTTCACAGTGTAATTGTGGTTAGCCTAGGTTTATCATGTATTACAAAAAAAAACATAGTTCTATGTATGTGCATGGCAATTTCTAGCTAAACGGTTGTTCGTAGTTATTCGGAATACCTAAACAATAATAGGAGTAAGTATCAACCAAACCTGTCGTTTTGTATCATTTGACACGACCAATGTTCCGTAAGTTAACCTTCTCTATTCCATCCCTCCCTTTAATGACTCGATGTGTTAGCTAAATCTATCTAACCTGTAGACCCTTTCTTCGTCTATCTATCTTACTAGTAGTACGACCTTAGTCTATCTCTTCGTTGTTGACTCTCATTTAAGTAGTAATAGTTGTTTAGAAAATTATTTTGGTACGTAGCGGATTCTAGTTGCAATTAAACCATTGGACTAAACTCGCTGTTTGTCACTATATTAAAAACGACTGTTTTTGGATTAAAAGGAATAATTTGCATGAAATGTCGGTTGGTGTAAGTGTAAAGCTCTTGGATAGTGTGCGTGTCGTCTTCTCTTGTGCTGGGTTGTTACGAGACGGTGTGTCTAAGCTTCTGTACCCTACGCGACTGTATTCTATATCTGTGTGTTAAGCTTTCGATGTTCGGTGTATAGTAAATATTGTAATTAGTAATAACGTTGCTTAAGTGCGCAATATTCGAAGGAATTTGGGTGATATCAAATGGTTGTTGATTTATCAATGAATTTAGGTTGCTGGCGTTGAATTCTCGCACTGAGAGTTGCAAACGTTGATAATGTATCGTGTACAAGAAACCGGAACATACACTCACTAGATTTCACCATAACAACCAGACACATCGGATCTATATCCCATGACGTGTATCGATCAATAGCTATAAAATTCTTGCACAAAACCCTACGTTGAGTTCCCCTTAAAGTAAAATATTATAATGAATTTATAAAGAGGTTTATACAAGGTAGATGTGTAGCTTAGACATAAATGTACGTTAATCAGAGTATAAATTCATTTTTATTAATCACCCGTAGAATAATTTTAAGGGAATCTAAAAGTGACCAATTTTAGATTTTTTCCTCGACAAATTTAAATCAGTTGATCTTATGACTTTCATCTCAGGGTAAATATATATACTATGACTATTATTGTTGTCTATTTATATATCTATGTTCAGTTAGATTGTGTAGGTCGGCCGTGTGACTTTTTGGCCTTTAATGGCTTAATCTTTAATCCTTTTCAAAAGTGATAGTGAACCTTTATGACTTAATCCACGTTCCTCTGTCTCTAAAGTAGGGGGTTTAAAATTTTCACTGTTATTCTTAATCCTTAGAGGAGTTATGAAATGGTAGACTTATACATTTTAATACATACCTTGTTAAACAATTTATTAATAAATTAGCCTATTGATAGTTGCACTAGATCTAACGTTAGGGACCGGCGGGCGTATGGAGTTGTCATCTTGCAGCTGGCTAAAATTTCCAAATTCTGCTAACTACATTCATACTTTTTGATAGATTTTTTTGGATATGACGACTGCATACATGTCGCTGGATGGTGTGACGAATGAGTAATCAACCGAAATTATTCAAGCTAAATGGCAACTACAAATCGTACTGACTAAAACATAACAACTCGAAGTATTCAATAAAAAACCAGGTAAAAAAACTTTTCGGAAACAAAAAAATTAAACACACGCAAACATTAATACATCTGTGGTGATTTGAGAAATATTCAGGATTTTTAAAGTTTCAAGAGGTAATGAAAACTTTAAAAAAAAATCAAAAAAGATTCAAACTTATGCTGGGATAACAACGATACTACAAAGGACAATGCAAAAGACTGGGGCCCAAAAAAAACGTTGTGCTGATTTGGGACATAGACTACGAAGTAGATCCAATAAACACCTTTAACTTTTATTATGGCGTCGACAAAATTGGTCCTAGTAAAAAAAAAATTTATTATGTTAATTATTTATGTTTGTATAAAAATAATAAATTATTTGGACGATAACTTTTTCCCCCTGGGATCGATTATGGTGTCATCATAATAAAGTTGATGATGTGTGTGTGGTCTTCCACGTAGAATTCATCTCATCTCTGCACATTAACTTAAATTTTTTGGGCCCAAGAACAATGGCAAGTTTTGCATTCTTCTTTGTACAAAGTTAAAGATTAAAAGTTAAAGAAGGCAGCAATTTGACTAAATGTCACCAAATATGCAGCAAAAGCTTAAACTTTCCTAGCAAAGAAAATTATTGGCTATTTCAAATTGAATGAAGATGGTCTAACACCAAATCTGAACACAGAATATTTCGGCTGAATACTCAATCGATCCAACGCTACTTATTCTGAAGTCTATATCACAATAGCCACAGAATAAGCAATGACTAATAGGGTAGACGACATAGAGACAACGACATTGGTACCACACTACACAAGAGCTTCAACACTTAATACGCCAGTATTATTAAATACTTTCATATTACTTTAGAGGGCCATTTTAACTGCATCATAGTACTATACCATAAACGCTACAACATTATCTGTTTTCAGCGTAGTCGTATTTTTTACAGTATTATCTTTGTCAGAATCATTAATAGTTTTAATGGTGAGTGAAGATACATCTAGTATGAAAATAACTGATGTAATGGATACAACGTATGATTAAGATTGAAGAACACTGCCAGAGAATCGAACATAATTAGCTGTACAAATTATTATGTCAAGTGCCCTGATGCAGATCCTGTGACCCTCAGGATGTATTCCCACGACAATGGAACGAGTTCCTGTAGAGAACTGATCTTAAAGTGCCACAGTTTGCTGTTAAATTGCGCTTAGAGTTTATTTTAAATGTTAAGGACTTTTTACATTGTCGTGGTGTTGATATTTCAATGTTTTGTCAAGTCCTGTCGATGACATCGTTTTATGATCACTGCCTCTTTTGAGTACACTCGAAACGATGTCTTCGACAGGACATATTGTTTGTTCATCTAGCATAGTTATTGGCCAACTTTATTGAACACTTTTGATGCGTTAGCTTTTAATATTAGTGACATCTAGTGTTAAAAAATTGCAAATTACCGAAAAGGAACTAAAATAATTATAAAAGTTTAAAATGACGTGTAAGACAAATTTGAAAAATCGGAAAATCATTATGTACTGTATATGAACGAGGTTCATAATTGTATGTTGTATTGTTATTATAAAGAAAAGGTTAGTAGTGTATCCACGAATAACATTTAACTTAGAATTATGGATGAAAAACGAAAAAAAGAGGTTATTGTTGAAAATGTTTTTAGGTAATTAAATCGGATTGAGCTTTTGTGACACCTTGTTGTTATCAGAATAAGTTAGGGTTCAGTTCGCAATATTTCTGGCTGTATAGACTGCCACACGAAGGTGTCGGCGCAGTGCCCTTAAACCACGATGTTGTTAAACTGTTAGCAATTCTTACTTTCAAATCCTCAGTCGTCAAAACAATGTAAAAACTGCTAATAAGATCTACTTACCAACTGTACTTAATATAATTAATAAAGTCATTTATAAGCATAAGTTCATAACCAACATTTTGAACAAATGCGAAGCGTTTGCATTTAAAGACAAATTATTCGATTTTTAAAACAAACTTCATCACTATGCCAACAAACATAACAAAAATCCGATTTGGATTTGTTCAACATGTTCATTCAACAAGATCAACATGTTGTTTAAGCATTGCTATAACACGGGTTTAAGGGCACTGCTAAGAGACAAGTTGGACACCAGCCTGTCTGTCACATAGGTAGTATATAGTGAGCTTTGCTGAGTCTGTTTTCGCCCTACTGTTGCGATGCATTGTTAAATTTATTTACGAGGTCCCTATTAGTTATGTATAAAAGTTTAGAGGTAGCCATTTTCATATGAACTACATGGCGAATGTGAAAATGGTTTATCTAACATGTTGTTAAATAATAAATAAACTACATTGTACCACCATGACTGAGTTTTATTTTATTACAAAATATATCACAACATTACTACAACAAATAAATAAATATCAGACCAACTACACATCGCACACCCGGTAAAAAACTGTCATAACATAAAAACATGCAAATCTGGTAGAGTCATTTTGTTCCTTAATAATAATTGACGACATAATCGCACACCCACTAAAAAACTGTCATAACGTAGAGGCAAGCCTGGTCTCACTTTTTACAGTAAAATAATATTTTTATAATCTCACTTTTTGCAGTAAAATAATATTTTACTGCAAGGGGTGAGATTTGCTTGTTTTTGTGTTATGACAGTTTTTTACCGGGTGTGCGACATGCATTTTACCCCAACGTAACTAAACATAAAATTTACATAACAAACACTTAAAGATATTTAACACACAGACGTACACAAATATCAAAAACACATGTAACATACTAAATAGTCCTAGTTTCTGAGACGTAGCTTTCCCACCAAAAACTAAGATGAATGAATGAAAGCACTTATCAATGAAAAATGAACGCATTACAAAATGTAATGACAAACTGTTTCCAGATCCTCTACCATCTATGTCTACCATACACTACGTTCACGATCAGAAGTCCCCTAGCCGCTATATTGGTACTATTGTTTTTCAATACTTTCAATCTGTTTTTTGACAGATTTACAAAAAGCAATGCTGTAAATATAGCGGGGTAAAGGACAACTTATGGTGAATAGAGTGTACCAGCTACTTTATGTTTGAACCATGTTGAAAAACCTGGTCACTAAACTTTACCGTCGTCAGGTCGTCGAAACACCAACAATGGAACAATTTAATTTGATCAATTGAATCATCATCATACTTAACGTACAATAATATGTTGCATTGTATGTCGAGTATATCGAGTTGTATTTGGACGACACCAACACATAATAAAAAACATTTTACCTTTATTCAAAAAGCGAAAAGGTATCCCAAAATCTGTTCATATTTTCATTCAAATCATTCAATGTATGGAAAAGACTTTCAAAAGTAGATTTCACCCATCCAGTGTTAGGTTTTTCCTTAAAGTTCACTGTAGCACCATCATCTGTGATCTCTGTTTTAACAACTAATTTGCCAATTTCCTTTGATTTTGAATCTTCCTCATCTATATTCGGTTTCTGACCATTCTGCACTGACATTCTCTTTAACTGGCTTTGAATATTGTGAAGCACTTCCCAAAGTTTCTTATTGTCGTTTGTATCTACTTCGACTTCATTGTTTGATAAATCTTCTTTTTGTATGTTTTCATATTTTCCATTGATGTTTTCCTCATTTTTTACTATGTTTTCATTATTAGCCAATGCTTCTGCACCATTTTCAATCTTGTTATTTATTTCAATGTCCCCTTTATCATTGAATAAACTATTATATTTATCAGTTACATCCCTTCGAGTTCTAGATAACCTTCTTGTCCCTATATTTTCTTCAGATACTTCAATTTTGTTAATATTAGACCTCTTTCCAACATCTTTAGTGTTATGTACCATTTCCTTGAGATTATGGCGTTTGCTAATTTTATTTCTTTGAAGTTTCAAACTATTTCTTAACATATTTGTACTAACATGTCTTGTCCCGTTGCGAGCAAATTGCAATAAATTTCCAATGAAACTTAAAAGGGGTTTATTTTCTTCATCATGCTTCATCAAATCCTTCCTAATTTTTAATAGTTGCCGTTTTAATTTTCTAGCTCTTGGCCCTTCATCAGACGTTTGACGTTTTACCTTAAACGTAGGCTTATTCGTCAAAATATTGTGCATTTCCCTCAAGTAGTTATTTATGTTTTGAAGCATTTCATCGAATTCCTTGTTTCCTGTTTTGACGACGTCATACTCATCTAAAGGAGTGTGTTCTTCTGAATAATTTATGTCTATTTCATTATCTATCAATGACCTTTTGTTCCTGTTTTTCTTTTTATCGCGTTTTCCAATGTTGTCTTCTACAGATTCGGCTTCTAAGAGCTTTTTACCATCATTTTCTTTTAGATATTGGCATGCCTCAATCTTTGTGTTGGCAACGACCCAAAAACCGAAGGATTGCGCGGGCAAATTCAGCAGAAGTGTTTTATAAGGACGAACGCGCCTGATCACTGGACGGATATCCCCTTCCTGTGACATTATATGACCGTTCACGATGATATTCCTAAAACAATGTTGAAATTATTGTAATTATACATGATACCTACAATCATGATTGTTACATAAGGAGTTAGTTTGGTGTTTAATACAAAAAAAATGGAATGACTATACAAGTTGTGTGGAGAAACTATTATGAAGTAAGTTCTAAAAGAGTGATGAATGTAGCGAATATGAATGAGTCGTACGACAATCGAAAATAATAAAATAAATGTAAAATAGATATTGTAGGTAGAGTTGAAATAAAAACAAAAATCGACCAGTTACTTTGAACCCTGATGTATACAGTGAGTGACTGGATTTGAAAGAAGTCAATTGTTTGCCACTGCTGTTTGGTATTTAATGGGTTATCCATTAAATAGTATATCAGATTCAAATGCTATAAGGGTAAAATTTTTAGAATTGAGCGACAAATTGCCAACTGCGCCTGTGCGTAACGTTAGCAACGCATTATTTTGTCGGTGTGAGTGTCCGTCATCACCGTCGCGTAATGCAACTCCAAAAGGTATTATCCTAATAGCATCTGAACCAGATAGTACAAGATACAGCCCGTTAAATACTGCATAAAAAGTTAAAACATTTAGACTCTTAGTTTAACTCTCAGACTTAAACTAAGAGTCTAAATGTTGCTTAGCAGCATCAATGTTGACATGTAGAAATTCTAAAACTGAAGTAGGTACCCCATTGGTTAAGTGACCATAGAAAAGAAGTACACAACTCACCCGCTCTCATCTTCACTTAATATGAACTGCATGATATCTCCTCCTTCTTCCCGGTTGCTTAACTTCAACGACAGCCTCGCTGTTTCGTCGTCCATGTTCGCTCCGAACAGTGTGACGGCACCAGGTATCGGCTTCTGCCGCAGCGATGTACAATGTGCGAAGAGGACGGTGTGAGGTGAGTCTATGTCCACAGTAAGAACGCGCTCGCCGACTAAATTCTTGAAGAGCAGGGCCATGTAGAAACTCTGTAATGGAAAAACAAAAAAATTGATAAATTAAATACAAAAGTTGAAGATGGTTCATCCCATAGTCTTCTCACAAGGAGAACGGCGCTAACATACATACTGCATGGCGTTTGTCGGTCGTTGTTTTCCCGCAGTAAAATGATTCCATCTTAGTAGTAAAATAGAATAATTAAGTTTTTTTAGTCAAATAAAAAGTTTTACTATTATGATAGACTAAACTCGAACCAATGGTACTAGCTGCGTCGCGGACGGTCACCGGCAGGGGCCATTGCCCTTCGTGTTTATCAAAAAAATGATAATTTACTATTTACTAACATTTGGTATCCATTTTCCCATCAAACTTTAAAGAAAAAAAAATATTATGTTTTTTTTTTTTATCAAAAAAAGTTAAAAAAAAATTAAAAAAAAAATACTTGCCTAAATAAAAAATATTAAAAAAAAAATACTTGCCTAAATCGATAGTACTACTGAAGGAAAAGCGTTCTGCTGCGGGAAAACAACGACTAAAAAAACACGCAGTTTAATAATATGTTCCTAAACAACTAAAGCAACTTGTCGGTCTAGCTACTCGTATGTAGGTATAGAACACTTACCAGCGTAGGCTTATACAGTTCCCTCTCCGACAGTTCTCTGAAGTGCACTTGAGCCCCTCGTCTTGCAGAATGCCCCAAGCTAGCCATCCACGCCGCAGCTCGCTCCAGGTCAGTAAGCTGTTCCATGCCATGGTCTTGGTCACGCTCGCTCACCCACAGGGGAGCGGCGCTGGCATGTATGGTTCGGAGGAGCTTGGATCGTTCGAGGAGGGAGAGCCGCTCCAGCTCGTGAGATGAGGAGTTTCTGTAACATTATATTTATTTATTTTATTTTTCTTTATTTCGGAACCACCGCGTAATTTTGTATTTCCGTATGGATTTGAAATAAGCTCCAAATAAGTGATTTTTCTTGTTTTTTTTTCTTTTTATAAGAACCACTTCAAAGTTTTACAATAAATCTGTTTATTGCGATAACCTATTTCATAAAGCAGAACCACAATAAATACGCACGATAGTTATCATTAATTTTAACTGCATTTAAACATTAATTAACTTTGCCAAGGTGCATAGTTAGGTACAAGATATGTAGTTGCTACATTAACCAATGTTTTGGAAAATAGCACTTTTCTAAATAGGGCTACACACAAATGCATGGAACCTCAATCTAAAGAGACATCAAGATTCTTTTTTTTCAAACACAAGACAATCACAAATACCTATTTATCACGTAAGTGTATATCCCGGATGGGACTCGAACCCACATAATATGTGCCACATAATATTCGCCAAGATATTATCTTGGCGAATATTTCAGGAACACTACAAAATGCGTCATTGGTTTACTACGAGTAAATTACCAGATTAGAAGAACTCTGTAGTAATAGTATACCAAAATAAAACGACTAGTATCAGGCGGGAGATATTATTTATTTCTGGTGAGTATACATATAATAATTTTTTTTTAATACTAGTTCAGTTGGCAGACGGGCACGCAGCCCACTTGATCAGATGGTAAGTGGCCACTACGGCCTATTACATTGAGGGACGCTTCACCTGGAGAAGCATCGCTCAATATCTTCGAGCCTCTGATTTCAAGTATACTGGCTCCCACATTAATTTTGCCGGAACACAGCCAAAGCTGTTATGGCGGCAGATTTCACCAGCTAGCCAGTCGGACTCTGAAAATGCCCTACCACCGACCAGGCCCAAGGTGGGAATTGAACCCACGACTTCCATGTTTTTATACCCGAGCGGCTTAACCACTGTCCCACGGGCATATTAAGGACCATTAAGCATGTAAAAAGCTTTAAAAAATTTAAAATAGAATTGTACTACATGAAGCTCACCCATCCAGCATAAGAACATCAGTCATATCCAGCGACAAAGCGACGTAGTCCTTGAAGTCGCTCCGGGACCCCTCCCGGAGGCAGCCTGTGACGTCAGCGCCGGCCACGCGCCAGCCGCGCGCCCGCGCCCGAGGGAACGTGTCCACGATCACTCTGAGCGTCTCCAGGTCATTCAGGTACTCGTCTATGGACTGGTTCGAGCATTCTGGGAATACAAATATTGTAAGTACTGGCCATAGAAAAGAAAAATGGTAAAGTTTCTTGTTCTGTGGTACTGGCCTATATATTGACGGACTCGTACCCGTCAGGTGGAAAGGAGAAACCGGGAGAGTTATTGGGACGCTTTAGTCCCAAGTCCCACACAACGGCCGCAAGTCTGACTAGCCTTTTTTTTCTAACCCTATTGCAATGCGGGCGTTAGGGAGTTCGATTGGATTCACGGAAATAATACGAGAAATAACGAGAAATAATTAAAACTAGAAATAAATATACGATTCAGTACAGGTACCGGCAAAGTTCTTGAATAACGGGTGGGGATTGCGCACACGAATTTTGGTACGCCTGCGCGCTATTGGTCAGTAGCATACCTACCTCTGACCAATAGCTCGCGCGGGCGTTCAGGAGATTTGCGGGCGCTATAATTGGTCACGCGCAAGTGCACATGCGCGGACTTTCCCCCTCTCCGTCGACTATGTAACATAGTCTATGTTCAAAACTTTGAGAAGGTTCAAAAAGATTGCCGGTACCTGTACTTGTCGTCAAAATTACACTGTGTTATTAACATAAAACTACGTAAAGCGACATCCATACTTAGGTATCCATACCAACGATATTATTGATCCATACTAATAAATGCGAAAGTAACTCTCGTCTGTCTGTTACGCCTTTAGGTGAAAGACCGGATACTTTTTTCCCCAGAAAAAATCAAATTACACATACTTCGAGTTATACGTTATCCACACTGACGAAGCCGTGTGCGGAAAGCTAGTATTATACCTCTAAATAATAAGAAATTAAAATATTAAAATAAATATGTAATTAAATGGAATAAACTATTAATTAGGTATACAATATTCCCATTGTACCTCCAAACTCCAAAAGTACCTACAAATTGTTTAGGTATGTATTGTCAGACGAGAATAAAAATCAAAATGTAATAATTTAATTATTTTTTGTGACCACATAAGTCGAAAGTCAAAACAAGCAACATAAAATGGGAAAACAACATTTAATTTTCATCGTTGGAATTTTTTAATGGAAATCTTCAAACGTAGGTATGTACCTACCTACATTTTATTTAGATAATTTTATCATACCCTTAGAATAATGTTATTATTCTAAGATCATACCTACATACGGTATACCTATGAATATTTTATAACCATGAATGTTCTTCTTTGTTAATCTTGCCGAATGTCAATAATATTATTTATCAAGATAATAAAATTCTTCTTTGTACTTTAAAAAATTAATTACTTTACATATTAACAATTCCGCCGCCATTTTCAAAAACTTTTTTTTTACCATTTATTCTAAACCGTCTGGGATCAAAGACCATTCTGCCACTTATTTTTTAACATAAAAATTGTAAAGCCAAAGTATTAAGATCATTTGTAAAAGTATCAGATTAACAACCGTACTACAATCACCTAATACCTATTTTCCCAGGCTCCAGGGTCTAACAAATTAAAAAACTATTTCATGCAACGCAAATATAGCGAAACAAAATTAAATTAAGTAGAGTTGCAGGATTTAAAATATAGGAAAAAAACTTGTTTTGTGTGTTACTCACCATATCCAAGCTGCCAGAATATCTTCTCAACCCCTTCCTTATCAGCCACAGATAAAATATCCAGCGCGGTATTAGGATCCCACAGTCCCGATCCTGTTTTCTCCTCATTATTCAATGCAAACACTATTTCAAACCCTGTAGCTTTAGCCCAAACAGAAAATCTCTTCCATTCATCACTAGTTACTTCAACTTTTTCAATATACCTCCTTTTCTGTCTTAGAAGAATCTCTAAGTTCCTAGATATTTCTTCTGGATCTATGGAATCTTCTGAATCTGGTTTAAAGCCTGCATCTGTTTGCCTAGTTCTTCTATTTGTTTTGACAGCATTTGTTTCGTAAGTAGCTTGTCTCTTGCGAGGGTTTCTTAGGAAGTTGCCTAGGAAGTCTTCCTTGGGCTCAGGTAATATGGTGATGGTGGAGTTGTGGAAGGTCATGTGAGCTGTGGAGAGACCAGCGATGCGGAGGTAGGCTGGTGAGAGTGACGCTGCCATGCAGATGCATTCTTGACTGAAATAAGGCATAAAAATTAAGATAAGATAATTATAACTGTTCTGAGTAGTGACACATCAATTGAGAGACAGCTTCGCCACTGACAGATAAGTTCGTGATAATGTATATGTTAGATAACTTACAGACCGAAAAACTTATCTGTTCTGGTGGCCAAAATTGGAACTACTTGAAATGCAATGCAAAAACGATATTTACATATCTCTTGCTCTGTAAGTAGTCACTTACTTCCCTGAATGCCGGGGTGTATGGATATCATTACAGCATAGATCAAAACCTACTATGTAATGTTCACATTACAGCATAGGTTTCAAAACCTATCATGTAATGTTAACATTACAGCATAGGTTTTGGAATTTGAAAAAAGAACTGTCTTACTCATACTGCAAGAAGAATATTTTTAAAAAGTTAATATTTTTTTTCTCGGTATCTTATTTACTCGAATCGGAATCGAGACAATTTTTATTAGAATTTATGAAGATTTTATTTTAAATATCGAACTATTTGTTTCGCAGTCAAATCAAATCAAATCAAATCAAATCAAATATCTTTATTCGTCACCATAGGTAATTATATGAGTTTTATAACATTTTGTTTGCGTGTCTCTATGATGCACCTTAGAAGGCATACGAAATTATATAAATGAATTATAAGCAAATGAATCAAATTAATTAAATTAAATGCATACATTTTTCACAATCAATAAATTTACAATTAAACAAATTACTATAATATGTCAAATATTTAAAACTTGTCAAATATTATAAAATAAACAAAATGGTCACCAATCAATATTGTCAGAAAAAATAAACTAACATAAAAACATTTTTTTTTTTACAAATGAATTCAATTAAAGAAATAGGCAATAACATTTTTTTACAATCTATAAAATTTCAATCAAACAAAGTTACAATAAAATGTCAAGACTGTTTAAAATTTACTTGTCAAATATTATAAACTAAATGAAATGGTCACCAATCAAAATTGTCAAAACATAAAGCCAACCTCAAACCAAATTTTTTTGCAGAGTACAATATATTATTATTTTTTTACCATTAATTTTATACAGCAAAGTAGTCAATCATTGCAATATACATATTTAATTGAGATTAATTAATATCTGGGTCTATCAAGTATTCATTTATATTATAATAACATTTACTTATGAGAAGTTTCGTCAATTTCACCTTAAACTGATCAATTTTACATTTTTTAAGTGACTCTGGTAATTTATTGTATATATTTGGTGCCATATTTATTACACTTTTTTTCATTAGTGCAGTTTTACACAAATCAGTTGAGATTAACGGTTTCCTCGGGCGAAGGTTTCTGTTAGGGGGTTCTCTTAATTGAAACAGTTCTGGATTACATTTTACAAAAACACAACATTCCAGAATATATAAACATGGCATTGTTAGCAGTTTTAGTGCTTTAAAATAAGGTCTGCAGCTTTCTATAGGTTTCAGACCACAAATTGACCTAACACATTGTTTCTGGGCTCGAAATATCGTTTCTCGATGCGTCGAATTTCCCCAAAATATTATCCCATAGCGCAGCGTTGATGACACAAAACCATGATATGCCATCAAAACTGTGTTGCGGTCAGCTATTTTTGCAAGCTTGTATAGGGCATATGAGAACTTATACAGTTTTTTACATAACTCAGTCGAATGTGTTTTCCATGACATATTACTATCAATATAAACACCTAGGAACTTTGTGACATGTATCTCAGATATTGATTTATTTTCATATTTAACAGATAGTACTGGATTGGCCTTTCTTTGAGTGAATTGCATTAGGCCTGTTTTTTTTTAAATTGATTTTTAAATTATTTGTGATTAACCATTTAATTATGCTGTGAAATGTTAAATTTATATCCTTTTCATAACTTTCCATAATGTCACATTCAAAAAATATAGTACCATCGTCAGCAAAGAGTATCATGGGATGTGTACTAGACCATATTATATCGTTAATGTAGATGATGAAAAATAAAGGACCCAAGACACTACCTTGAGGTACCCCACATTTGATAATTCTCACAGTCACAATGTATGTTAGTTGAAATCTATTTAAAAATCGAACTGGCCAGCACGATTTGACGCGCTTGCGTGCCATAAAATCGTGAAGAGTAAAAAAGGCAGTCGACTAGAGCTAGGCGCGAAAGTAATTTTTTTTCGTGTTTTGGAGTTCTTTCTCAAAAGTTAAGTTTTTATACTTACCTCACAATCGATATGTAAAGCAGAGTGTTTACCTCGGGTGTAAGCATCAATTGCATACTCGGGCTAATTAGCGCCCTCGCTGCGCTCGGGCGCCAAAAACCTCGTATGCAATTGATGTCATACAGCCCTTGGTTATCAATCTACTATTAAAGAAGGCTAAGTTACATAAAAACCAGAAAAATGTTTTGTGCACGGACCTCAGGTCTTTGTGCATAAAACATTATTGATATCCGGCTGCCGGCTGTCTGCCTCTGGTGTGCGTCGTCCTTATGTGACAGTAACCACTTACCATCAGGTAGACCGAGAGCGCAAACATCTATATCTATACTAATATTATAAGGAAGAAAGATTTGATTGTTTGTTTGTTTGTTTGTATTGAATAGGCACCGAAACTACTGAACCGATTTGAATAATTCTTTCACTTTTGGAAAGCTACACTATCCCCGGTGAACATAGGGTACTTTTGATCCCGGAAATGTGAGGGGAAGAGGGGATATTTAAATAAAAATTGGCGCGGGTGAAACCGCGTGCGGAAGGCTAGTCGTGATATAAAAAAAATGCTATCCGTACGGACTACAGATGATGAAAACGATTGGGAGCTGTCATACTCCTCCCGTTTTCAAAAACTGAGAGCTCCGGTCAATTACAAAAAACCCTGATACTTAAATATCACTCACCTGCTAGCATATTTCTCCGTGCTCGAGAACAGGTACTTAGGATCTATGGTGAAACTCAGGAACTGGCTGCTGACCACATTGATGTGGTCTGGACTCACTCTTGCACTGTACGTCTCAGAACTCGCGCCCCCCACAACGAGACACGAGAGGAAGACTTTGAGCAGACTCCTCACTAAAGCCATCTTTGGACTAAACGATGCTGGTTGGTTTGTGGTTTTATTAGTACGTTGAGTTTGAGATATATAAGGTTGCGGTAATAGTGGAAAGTTAGGCTTTTTGAGAAATGGCTCTGCGAATAGTGCCTGATTTTAACTGAAGCCTACATTTACTAACTATGAAATTTAATAACGATATGTTCTATATTTAACCCTTTCCCCGCCACGCTTTTTTCCGAAAATGGTGCCACACACGCCACGACCATTAAAAAAAAAATTCCAAAAAATTATTAGGTTATACTCAACTCATTCAGGCAAGTTAAAATACAACGTTTCTTGATCATGTTTTTTTGTCTAATATATCAGACATTGGCGTGGTGGGCACGAAAATGGTTTGTCTGATATATTAGACATTGGCGTTGAAAGGGTTAAAAGGGTTACCTACTTATCTTTTGACGAACAGTTCAGTGTAATGGTCGAATTGCACCAGAGGTCGCAGGTTCAATACCCGCACTGTAGAAACATTTTATTTTGTGTGCATGAACATAATAAATATGTTTGTAATTTGTAATGTTAATAATGTTTATATCGGTCTGAATGTTTCTTTGTATAATAATTAATAAAGCACATTGAGCGACGCTTCCTGGTGAAGTGTCCCTCAATGGAATAGGTCGCAGTGACCGCTTACTGGGCGGCGTGCCTGTCTGCCAACTGATGTTGTATGTATAAAAAAAAGTATGTATTTTATAAGTATTTATGTATTATCCTTTGACTGACACCTATAGCACAAGGTAATGCTTAGTTTGGCCAAAATGGCTTTTATAACATTTTCGGAATTACTAACTTCAACTACAAAAGAGAAATTAGTCTAGTTCTGCTAGAATACATTTTCCTACCACTAATTAAACGGAAAAGTTAAAAACAATCCTCAAAACTAAACTTTTGTCTTGTTGAAAATGCCAATTAACAAAATATAATTATTGCATTGGGCAATTCAAGACTACTAAATATGAAATGAATGTTTGTCTGATCCGGGAAATTGCTTCATTTATGCGATTAAATAAACTAACCGCAGCACAAGAATCGCTGACTGGCAAATATCTGTGTTAGCACAACTGTTGTTGCAACGTGCTTCATTGTTAATTCAAGTGCATAAGTGCATTGTTTGTTGCTGTTACTGTCTGTATGTCACGTCCCGAACTATGACTGCTCCAGATGAGACTTCCTTGGAAGCACGCTTTTATAACGTCTTTCTGAAGTGAATTCCACAGATCTCCGACATAAATTAACTTCATTATTTAAATGATATTTGCCTTAATTTACTGAACGATGCAATGACGCGTTTGTTGCCATATGCACCAGTGGTCGTGGGTTCAAATCCCATCCAGGATAGATATTCATTTGAGATAAAAATTTGTGTATGTTCTTTTTAACCGACTTCAAAAAAGGAGGAGGTTATATGTTCGACTGTATGTATTTTTTTTTTTTTTTTTTTTTTATGTATGTCCGTCGATTTCTCCGTCAATTGTGGACCGATTTAAATAATTCTTTTTTTATTTGAAAGTGCATAGTTCCGAGGTGGTCCCATTGTCACCATGTCAGGATCTGATGATGGGATCCCGGAAAAATCAAGGGAAAACCTCAAATTTTATAGGCTGCGCCTACGCGTTCCTTGTTTTTTCTGAAGCCATTCAAGTTTTTGCGTCCGATAGACATCATTTTATGTTGATGAGCTGATGATGGAAGGTACAACTCCTTAACGGTTAGGAGTTAGGGGATAATTCTTTCAGTATTGTAGGAATATGTGGACCGTTAGTTGTATTTCATGTACTTTTGCAGCTAAGGTGATGATGGAAAGTACAACTCCTTAACGGTTAGGAGTTAGGGGATAATTCTTTCAGTGTTGTAGGAATATGTGGAACGTTAGTTGTATTTCATGTACTTTTGCAGCTAAGCTGATGATTACCCGGGGATGGGCTGGTCACTAGCCAATAAGGTTAGCACTGGCTCGTCCTAATCGGGTGTGAAGGAGAAACCGGGGGAGTGTAGTGGGTAGCGGACGCTTCGGTCTCGAATCCCACACACGGCCGCGGGTCTAGCTAGCCTGCGGTTATGGTGCATAAACGCATTCTCCTCCTACCCATGGTGCTGAACACTTAATGAATACCTAATATTATTATCAAATAATACAATTCTACTCGTATTTTCGCTATCATTATTATGAAAGAGTTTTACTCACTACCTACGTGTTATTCACACTAAAAATAGAAAAATAAACAAACTTTTTTTAAAAAAAATTAAACCGACTTCAAAAAAAAAAGAAACAAAAAAACTACCTAAAAACTGAAAAGCAAAAAATAATTTTAATAAGACATTCATCAAATGCGCTTATTGTCTAAGCCTATTAATCCTTCTAGCCCCGGATTACTAGACACAATAGAAAATCTATTGTTATGCGGCACCCGAGTGCCGGTTCGGCGTTGAGTGGTTAATTAAATTGTATTTTACGTGCTAGGTAGGTACCTACCTACTAATCTGTTTGAAGTCGGTGCCAAGCCAAAGGTAATAAAAATGATATATAATAATATTATAATGTATTATAAAGGGTTACTTATTAATCCGCGGACGTAGGTACGTAATCTGGGTACCTACTATTTTGGCTTGGCACCGACTTCAACCAGATTAGTAGGTACCTACCTAGCACGTAAAATACAATTTAATTAATAGGCTTAGACAATAAGCGCATTTGATGAATGTCTTATTAAAATTATTTTTTGCTTTTCAGTTTTTAGGTAGTTTTTTTGTTTCTTTTTTTTTTGAAGTCGGTTTAATTTTTTTTATGATGTATATATACTTGGTACCTTTGTTGGTTTAGTTACACACAATGATGGTTACACATAATACATGTGCTTAATTTAGGTACTTACTTACAGGTCAATTTGATTGTGTTTAAATTTTAATATGATTTTTGCAATAATGGGCTTAAATTGAAAATAATAATTACCTAGATTTATTTAGTAAGATAATGAAAAAATCGGGTGAGAAGGAGAACCGGGGGAGTTTAGTGGGTAGTGGACGCTTTAGTCTCGAGTTCCAAACACGGCCGGTCTAGCTACCCTGCCGAAATGGTGAATTACGCATTCTCCTCCGAAAAAAAGCTTGTTTGCATTATAAGGATGGGAATCAAAGTACAGTGTGGCAGCTCATTATGCGATGCTTGCTGTTAAAAAGTGGCACAAACCGTGGTAAAAAAATACCTATCTATTACAAGCGTCTGTGGTTGTACTTTGTGCACAATCATAGCATAGGACTAGATTTACAAAGGAACATGAAAGTAAATTAGGTAGGTAGGATTATGAATGAAATAGATTAGATTGAAAATAGCTAAGTTGATCGTGTATTAGAAAAGCAATAAACAACGTCATTTTCATTGGTTCATGAGACTCTGCCAATGACTCTGCCCCTAAATTAGGAGGTATTCCTCGAAGCGCAACCATTTTTAAGCGCAACAAATTAAGCGCAACTAAACTATTCCTCAAAGCGCACCAACGTTTTAGGCTCTAAAAAGTAATTTCTTCTTCTAAAACCGACTTTCAAAAATAAATAGTTCAATTTACAACTTGTTCTTAATTTATTGGTAGGCACTTAAAATATATTAAAATTAAAAATATTAAAATCCTGATTTATTATTTGTAAGCATTGAGCATTAAAATCATTATGAATGTAATATTTTATTACCAATTTTAAATTGCCAATATCATCCGTTTTCAATGCCACAAGAAATATTAAAAAAGCACACTTGTTTTTGTCTATTTTGACATTGACGTTTTTGTGACATTAGTCATCGTATCGTCACTTTATCGTCATAATAAAATTACGATGGGATTATTTATTTATCTCAAGAGCATTTTCGCAAATTGCTGCTTATCAATCAAAGCTGATTAAGTATCAATTTGTTGCTGGCTAATTGCTTTCACGTTCCACACGATGTCAACTTTGGAATTAGCGGGTGACGCCTACGATACCATTCCACAATCACGTAAATTTTCATAAAACTTTTTGTGTTTATTAGTGTAAACTTCGATGTTATTTTGTAGTGAAAATGGATAGTAGTGGTGAGAATAGTGATAAAAAGGACGATGGGAACTCTCAGAAGAAGGATTTGCCGCCGAATTTGCAGAAAATATGCCTTGTTTGTGGGGATAAAGCACTCGGATACAACTTCAATGCCATATCTTGCGAGAGTTGTAAGGCGTTCTTCCGACGTAATGCGTTAACTAGTAAAGAATTCAAGTGTCCGTTCACGAACAACTGTGAAATAACAGTGGTTACTAGGAGGTTTTGTCAAAAATGTCGCTTGGAAAAATGCTTATCTATAGGAATGGTGAAAGAGTTCATAATGTCGGAAGAAGACAAAGCGGAAAAGAGACGGAAAATAGAGGAAAATCGCGCGAAAAAGCGACAACACACGCCTGAGGATGCAGTGTCTAGCTCTAAAGTTATGAAACGGGATGATGAAATAACAAATAACTATATACCTACACCTATAGCGCAGGAATCTGTAGTTCAATATGATGTGTTAAGTACAACTTGCAGTCCAAGCAGTACTATGGTTCAATCACCATTAAGTAACGATATAGAGTCGTCGTTGCATTCTCCGCCAATGTACTACACTCCTCAAAGTGTCCAAAGTAGTGATCAATTGTATAGTATGAAGGTTGCTCCTATCGATGAAAAGTCAGTGATAAACAGGACGTTGTACGAACACCGATTGCAGCAAGAGTCGTACAATATGTATGATACTATGGATAGCACTAGTGGTAATTTATATGCTGAACCACCGAAACAAAATAGTATAAGGTTTGTATCAATACTAATATTAGGTATATGTCTTTATTAATAATGTTCAAATACATTATCAAATAAGAAATATAAAAGTAAATACAATTAGACTTAGGGTCAATTAAGTTCCAATTATTTTATCCATAAGATATTATTAGACTTGTGCTCCTTTTTTGAAAATTTACAAAGGATCAATGTTTTCAATGTAAGTTTTCTAACAGATAAATAATCACAAACTTATTTCCAACGAGTCATTTGGTGAAATGGTCGAGAAGTCGACTATTACACCAGAGGTCGCGGATTCGATCCCTGCACGGTACAAACATTTGTGTGCATTAACATTTCTGTTTGTATCGTTCTGGGTGTTTCTATGTATAATATGTATACAGGGTGTTCGGAAGAACGTTGAACATACGATAATGGGGGGTAGTTGGGGTGGTCTGTTAACTAACTAGCTCAAAAGATTTCACCTAGGTCTTAAGATTTTTTTTTAATTATTTTTTTTATAAAGGATGATGGGCATTTTGGTATCGGTATTTGGGCAATGTGTTCAATCAAGATGAATTATACATCGTTGGATAGCCCTTTTTAAGTAAACAAAAAAGTACTATGACGACCAATACGTACACGTTGTCCATTTCTAAATATAATTAAAATAAGCATAATGAGCATATGAAGTTTGTAACGCATTAAATGAGAAAACTTACTTTGAACTTTTTTATTTACTGAAGGAATACACAACCAATTATTATAAAATGATGATCATATAATATTTAAAATAATAAATAAAAATAGCATGACAATAAATATCACAGAAAAATTAAAATTATATAACGTTCAAGGCCGGATTACTCTAATTGGTCAGTGAATCAGGACTAGCGCTTCGGTTATTCTTATTCTATAGAAAACTACCTTTATAACGATATATCATTTATTTCGATTGGTGCCGATACCAGGTTCCATACTTCTGTGCCCATCATCCTTTCTATAATTTTTCGGTTTTGTACCTTTAAACCCGTCTAACTTTTTTTTTAATGACCAGATCCAAATAATTTTTTCATTATTGGAATCTTAGTGATTGGTAGGTCCCTTTAAATAAAAAGTTGTAAATTGCACATTGCTAGAAACAAAGTTATGGGCCCTCAAACATAAAATAAGAGTTGAAACAAATTTTGAATCTCAACTTCGCGTAGCATTTAAAAAATAAATAAAAGGGATGGATGACTTCTGATTTGTTAAAAACATCTCCAAAGTGTGAGCTTTCTAACGATATGTCGTTTGTTTTGATATCTTTTTCGTAACCAAAATTATTCGATGTTTTCTACCCAGGCGGACCATTTCGACGAAAATCTACATACGTGAAAACTTAAATGTTTTGCGAAATTTATCAATGCAAAGGTCAAAATAACAAATGAGTGGGATAGTGACATAAAGAATGTAGATTTTTTCTCACTCTTGAACACATAAAGGCTATCTTTTCTCTCTTTACTCTGTGTGGAATGCGCGGCGAGTGACGCTTCCCAAGAAGGTAATAAAACTAATGTTTCACTCTAGTACACTTACATCGTATCTTCCCTCTCTTTCGCTTTCGGAACAGGCGACTCAGTGGAAGTGTCAAAACTCTTAGTCGAGACTTAACTGTCCAAGAAGGTAATAATAATAATGTTTCACTCTATTACACTTACATCGTATCTTCCCTCTCTTTCGCTTTCGGAACAGGTGACTCAGTGTAAGTGTCAGAACTCTTAGTCGAAACTTAACTGTCTCTGCGATCGTACGTGCCCTTTGTGCCTACTCTTGTTACAGTTATCTTCGTTCTTGATAAATTCTACGCGCTTCACGCGCATTGGAGTTAACTCTGCCATATGCCATTAAAATGTCCGCATATTCCTCATTGGTAAATGAAGTCATTTTACCGATTAACAAACGTAACAGAAATAACAAAACTTAACAAAACAACTAATAACAATAATACAAAACGAAGATAACTGTAACAAGAGTAGGCACAAAGGGCACGTATGATCGCAGAGGCAGTTAAGAAAGTCCCGACTAAGAATTCTGTCCTCTTTGGTTCTGTCACTTACACTGAGTCGCCTGTTCCGAAAGCGAAAGAGAGGAAAGCTACGATGTAAGTGTACTAGAGTGAAACATTATTATTATTACCTTCTTGGGAAGAGTCACTAGCCGCGCATTCCACACAGAGTGAAAGAGAGAAAAGATAGCCGTTATTTGTGCAAGAGTGAGAAAAAATCTACCTGCTTTATGTCACTATCCCAGTAATTCGTTATTTTGACCTTTGCATTGATAAATTTCGCAAAACATTTAAGTTTTCACGTATGTAGATTTTCGTCGAAATGGTCCGCCTGGGTAGAAAACATCGAATAATTTGGTTACGAAAAAGATATCAAAACAAACGACATATCGTTAGAAAGCTCACACTTTGGAGATGTTTTTAACAAATCAGAAGTCATCCATCCCTTTTATTTATTTTTTAAATGCTACGCGAAGTTGAGATTCAAAATTTGTTTCAACTCTTATTTTATGTTTGAGGGCCCATAACTTTGTTTCTAGCAATGTGCAATTTACAACTTTTTATTTAAAGGGACCTACCAATCACTAAGATTCCAATAATGAAAAAATTATTTGGATCTGGTCATTAAAAAAAAGTTAGACGGGTTTAAAGGTACAAAACCGAAAAATTATAGAAATTTATAAAAAAAATAATTAAAAAAAAATCTTGAGACCTAGGTGAAATCTTTTGAGCTAGTTAGTTAACAGACCACCCCAACTACCCCCCATTATCGTATGTTCAACGTTCTTCCGAACACCCTGTATATTTACAAAAAAAAAGTATTTATGTAATGTTTATCTGTTGTCTGGCACTCATAGCACAAGCTAATGCTTAGTTTGGAGCTAGATGGCGCTGTGTGAATAATGTCCAGAGATATTATTTTTTATTATATATTTGCAGTTGTGAGACTTGCCCCTTATTCCTGTACTAAATTCTAATTGATCTGTCAGATTGAGATGTTATTGCTGAACCACTAGGAAGCGGATAGGGCTTCCAAATCCGTAATTACGTAATTACGCAAATACGTAATTAGGGGTAAAATGTGGCATTTGAAAAAGTACGTAACTGAATGCACGAATTACGGAATTACGTAAGTTATTTATTTTGGAATATTTTTAAGTGTACATCAAAAAAATACTGAAATGTACATCTAAATAACTGATTGCACACTAAAGGTTAGGTTAGGTTAGCAATTCAGTATTTTTTGATGCACAATCAGTATTTCTTGATGCACAATCAGTATTTTTTTGGTGTACAGTTAAATACAACCCTTTTTTTTACAAAATTTAGATAATGCAAATTGAATTACATGTCAGGGCAACACTTACTATTATGAAACTATCTAAAGCGAAGAAGTAATTCCCCGTCTGTAACATATTTTGTTGATTCCTCGTGGACAAGTGAATTTAGTTCATCAGCAATTAAAAATAAGGGGGTCATTATTGAGCGACTTTTAAAACAAGAATATTCCCTTAATTGCGTCAGTTGCGGATAGGTACGTGCGTGTGGTCTTAGTAACTAAAAACGAAATTAAAGGGAATTCCTACGATTTGTATGTTCAAGAAAGTACACCTTAAACGGACTCGTAAAAATTAGATCTCATTGTGCGATTGACATTTTGTGTTGAATGAATGTAATTATGTATGAGTATTTACGAAATTGCTGGTGGCGATCCAGAAGTTTTTTAACAGCCGCATACAATTATTTGCTCTTGATCATACCCACCTGTTTAGAGGCTGAGCAGGCTTTCTCATCTGCTGGTATTTTTGCAATAAATTAAGAAGCTCTTTAGGCGATCAGACCTTTTTTTTATACTAGTTCAGTTGGCACTGTTGGCAGACAGGCACGCAGCCCACCTGATGGTAAGCGGTCATTGCGGTCACTTTACCAGGAAGCATCGCTCAACGTGCTGCCTGACTGTAGACTCCTCTGATCTTCGAGCTTTAGATTGCAAGTCTACTGGCTCCCACATTAATATTGCCGGACACAGCCAGAGCTGTTATGGCGGCAAATTAATATTCGTCGTTATTTCAAGAATAACAAAATTAAAAAAATATGCTCAAATAATGGTTTGTTTATTGTTTTTTAACAAACATAACATTTCCACGTTGATGATGTGATTTCAAGAATAATAACGAATTTAGGGTCTGAAGTTCTGAACTCTGATCTCCCACGGTGCTTCTCAATTATTTTTTTTAATACTTCATCAGTTGGCAGACAGACACGCAGCCTGATGGAAAGCGGCCAGTGCGGCCTATGCCATTGAGGGACACTTCACCAGGAAGCGTCTAAGCTCTCAATGTACTGCCAGAGTGTAGGCTCATTTATCTGAATCTGATCATTTATTGTAGGTATGTTTTCAATTTTAAATCGTTTCAATGGATTTTGACTTTTGTATAAAATGATTCCATATAATTCTAAAATTACAGACATTTAAAAAGTCAAGCCAGAAGAATACATAGGTGCATTATTTTAGTCGTTCTATGTTTTTCATAAAATACATCAGTTACGTAATTATTACGTAATTCCGTAACTGACCCGTAAAATGCGTAACCAGTTACGTAATTGATATTTCCGTAATTTTGGAAGCCCTAGAAGCGGACTCTTTGTGGTTGACTATTAGTATCCATGTCTTTACAATGTATGAATTAAATTAATCATTTTTGTCATGATCAAAATGGTAACTGCTAAACACAACTGTGTCAATGACAAGTTTTATTTCCTAGAATATTTTTATCATCATGCAATATCATATATTTATCAAAGTAGAGATTGCATAAACTGAGAAGCCATACAAATAATTACAACTTTGTATGCATTGGAGTTTTATTACATAAAGCATGTATGTACTGTAAACAGATTATAGGAGATTTATGTATGCAAACACAGACAATAGAAAATACTTTTGCATCATATTATCATTTACCAGCTGTTCCACTATTGCCTGTTGAAAAGAACTGCCTAAAGAAAAGTAATGCTATATTTTATTAAATAAAATTAAAATAATTTTATTATTACTTTCCCTCTAAAAAAAGGTATTTCTTTTTTGATAATGTGAATTAAATCTGAGAAATAGACAGAAATTATCTAAAACCTTTTTTATTATTGTTTATTTATTTCAAAATGCAAAATGATTTATAAAACCAATTATTATGATTTGAAATGTTTAAGTATGTTTCAAAGTGTTATCTTCAATACGAATGAAATATATTCCAGGTCCCTTTTAACGAATGGGGACACAGTGCCATACCCCGAGCCGAAGGACCAACACGTCTGTGAGGAGATTCCGTCCACCAGCACCGACCCTGACGCAAACAAAGCTAGAGACATTCTCCAAGATGTAGAAAGGTAGAAGAAAAAGCAAATACTGATATATGTTACTAAGACTTTCCCGTTCACTGTTCGTCAGATGGGTGTATTTTTTAGTTTTCCCATCATCATCTTATTTTAGACCATTGCTCTTGTCGGTCATTCTCTCTGGACTCTGCATGCATCTTGAGCTCTGTATACGTCATAACGTCAACTTTCTCTCATAACTGTTAAGTGTAGTTAATTTGCCCGTGAATCGTAAATAATAACGTGATTATAAAAAAGATAGTTTCTTGAAGGACACCTCCATTAAAGTATTTCGTCACATCATAAACTAAATGTTTTAATTACAGGATAGAACCGAATTCAATGGAGTCAATATTATGTGAAGCAATAAAACTAGAGTTTGAAGCGTACACGTCTGTAAATCCATGTAGCGGATCGTCGAGGGAATTGAATGAGGTAAGAAATCATTCAATTTGAATAATGTTTGATGGATTAGGTAGTTGTGCTGTCTTTACCAAACATTTTTAGTTGCCGGCACTATTGTACGTAAGTGGACACAAAAATTATTTCATATTCGATACAAGACACAATGTGTCACTACCGCGCCTAAGGTCGCTCAAAGAATGCCGTTTTGATATTGGAGGAAAATTAAATTTACGATGGGACTGTATATTTTTTATGGGCTTGATAGCTGTTAAATCGGTATTTATTCAGCAACTGGACTATATCAATTCAACACTAAGTAATATCGTGTATCATATAATACTACCACTGGGCTGTGTGCCTATCTGTCTACAGATGTATCATTAAAAAAGATTGCTATTCGAACGTGTGACACTGTTATATTAAAGCGATGTACAGACCGACAAACTTATCTGTTCCGGTGGCCAAAATTGGAACTACAAAAATGCAATGCAAAAACTATTTTTAATGACAGTTCTAAATACACAGTAGTGACGCCGCGACCGGAACAGATAAGTTTGTCGGTCTATAATGGTAATGTTTTTCCTTTTAAACTTGTGATGATTCAACTTTAGGCTGCGTCCCCAGTAGGCAAACTGTTATTGGCAGACTGAGTTTGCGGCTTATCGATTTAGTACGCCTTTTCAAATATTACAAATGGAGTGTCCACAGTTTGCTAGTTTTTCGCTCACTATACGCAGTTTGCATCGTTTCGCGCAAAGTGGACACTCTATTTGTAATATATGGAAAGGCTTACTAAATCTGCCGCTGCAAACTCAGTCTGCCGCTAACAGTTTGTCTACTGGGGACGCAGCCTTATACTTCTGTTACTGATTAATGGGCTTGTTTTGTGTAAACAGGTTGTTTATCTATCTGTATCATCTATCGATACACTTGCAGGTGGAACGGGCGAAGCTGAACGAGCTGATAGTGGCGAACAAGGCTCTTCACGCGCCCATAGACGACGACATCTCTCTCCTCATCGGAGACATGGCCAGCACTGCCGGCATGAAGGTATCATAATCATAAATAATTATTTATTGCGAAATGTGGTTAGAATTGGTTTTAAATATTATAATAGTACTCACATTTACCTTGCAAGGACGCATAACGTTATATACTTTACTAGCGGGCGCCCGCGGTTTCACCTGCGTGGTTCCCGTTCCCGTGGGAATTGATCAAAATCCTTTTATAGCGGATGCCTACGTCATAACATCTACACCTGCATGCCAAATTTCAACCCAATCCGTCCAGTGATTGGGCTGTGCGTTGATATCTATCTATGTCAGTCAGTCAGTCAGTCACCTTTGAGTTTTATATATTAAGATTGGATTGTTGCGTAAATAAATAGATATATACCTTTAAAAGAAAGGGCTAACACAGTTTATGACCTTCATATAGGGTTTATTCCATTTAGTTCATCATCGTCATCATGATTTCAATCGAAAGACGTCCACTGCTGGACCTGAGCATAGTTCTATCTATCTGTTAAAGAGTATTTTTTTGTATGTATATATCTTTACAAAAAAAAGTATACTCGTTTTCTCGCACCCATAGTGGGGCTAGATGACCCTGTGTAATGTCCAATAAAATTTATTTAGGTGCCACACTCGGGAACTAGCTGACTGGCACCACATCCATTCTTAAACTACTTTTTAAATTTTATTTTTGGCACGTAAAACTGTATAACTAGGTAATAATAGTCAAATGGAGAAAGTATTGATAAATTGGTACAATGAGTAACTATCCAGTTTTTTATACGGTTCTTCTCCATTTCTATTAGTCTGGGTTAGACGGCGCTATATGAATAATGTCTTGTATTTATTGTATAACTTCAGGTAGGGGACGGTCAGCACGACCCTCGGCTGATCACGATCGTGAACCTCACGGCGGTGGCCATCCGCCGCCTCATCAAGATGGCCAAGAAGATCAACGCCTTCAAGAACATGTGCGAAGAAGATCAGGTACGATGACTACAGTTATGCATTGTATTTGATGATACCTTGATTGTTGAACTCTTGAAATGTAGGTTATATCAGTTGATATATAGACACTCACTCCACCTGACGGTTATTGACCACTGGAGAAGTGGAGACATTCCATCTAAGGACGTTTAGCAAAGAAGAGTCGCTCAATGTGCTGCCACGCTATAGGCTTTCTTGATCGAGAGCCTTTTTTTTTTTTTTTCATTTATTTAAGGCAACAAACAGTCATTTTTTTACATAAACAGTAAAATGTAATGTGAGTATATCTAAAGACCTAATAGTGCCTATAACGTTTTCTTAACAATATTTAAATATTGAGCTACTCTTACGACTAACTTACATTTCTGAAATTATTACAGACTTCAACTAGACATAAACAATCGAACAGGTTTAATTATAATATTATCTTTCCATGTGAGAGAGAATATTATGCAGATTAAAAGTATGTAATTAACAATTCGGGGTTTTCTGCATATTCCCATTAGAAAATAAAATAAATTGAGTGATGCTAAATTATTTTTTACAGTGATAAATTTGAATTTTAATTTGAAATTACTATTTACTGACTAAGTTTTGAAAGAGTACGGCTTTGAGCTTTGATATTGATGTATTAAATAAGTCTATATCTGCAAAACTCTTGTTGTAAACGTCAGTGGAACGATATATAAACGAGTTACGCGTATAGTTTTTACGATATCGTGAAGTAGCGAAAAGTGGTTTTGGACGTGAGGAGCGCACCGGCAAACGAATCCGTGAGACAAATGATAACCTGCTCAGCAGGAACGAGGAGTCTACTAAGTTATTTAGTATTTTGTAAAGAAATACTATGTCAAACATTTTGCGCCTATTGCTAAGAGATAGTACGTTGTTCTTTTTTAATGTATCTGTGTATGACTGATTTGAAATGTTTTGACGATAATTAAAGGATTTAAAGAAGATTTTTTGGACTCTTTCTATTCTTTTAATATGGACATCATAATAAGGGTTCCAAACAGTTGTGCAAAAATCGAGAAAAGATTTCCTTTCTTTTTTTGTTTAATAGGCTTGCATTTGACCGAGTGTCAAATGCACTGGCTCCCACAATAATATTTCCGGTTTTTTAAACCAATATACCTGCTTAAAGTACATATTATTATATCTGACAATAAGTGTTTACATGCGAAATAAATTATTTTTGAAATGAAATGAAATGAAATGAAATCATTTATTCTGCAAATAGATTTTTAAAAAATACTTTCGCACGTCAATCTTTTTTTCCCTACCAGCACTTCGACGTCAATGGCCTGTTGAGGAAAGAAGTGCCGCAAGAAACTCAACAGTTTTGCCTTTTTTTTTAAAAATATTACAAATTTTAAACTATTTCTATGATTATAAATTACAAATTAAAAAAAAAAAAAAATTAAAAATTAAATATTAATTAAAATATTTTATATTCCAGGTAGCGCTATTAAAAGGAGGTTGTTTAGAGATGTTGATCTTACAAGGCACTATGAACTATGACGGCCAGAGAAATCAATGGAAGGTATTTACATTGTAAAATACAATTTTGATTTTTGAATTTTTGAACTACGAGGTTTAGCTTTCATATGATTATTTTACTTAGTTTTCCTATGTTGTTTCAGATTTTTGATGTTTTTCATACTCTCTTTAAGTGATATTAAATTTTGTTAATTTTTTTTTTGTCATAATTTACCACTTAGGAAGCCAAATAAATATGTTTATTTCTTTCTTCTGTTTATACTTTGGTTATATTAAAAAACATGATCTTTTCCATCTTGAGATGCACATATAATATGTGAGATTAGCCTATTTTTATAATTTGTATTTTGTACGTCAACTACCGCCAACTTCTGTTTTTTTATCTGTCATTAACTTATTTATTTCTGTCTTGCAAACTTGTTCCCATATTTAGGTTGGTTTAATAGCACCAATAACTTACAGGTGCCGCACTGCCAAGAAGAGTTCAGCTGCATCCGCGCGGACGTCCTCAAGCTGGCCAAGGGCGACATCTACCGCTCGCACGAGGCTTTCATCCGGTCCTTCGAGCCGCGCTGGCGAGCCGACGAACACATCATGCTGATCGCCAGCGCCATCTTGCTGTTCACGCCCGACCGCGCCAAGGTCGTGCACCGCGACGTCGTCAAGTTGGAACAGGTCACTCACTCACTCCTCATTATACACTCATTTGCCGCCATCAGTTATTCATTCGCTGTCATGCGCCATCATCATTCATTCACTCACCGTCATCAATCACTCATTCACCGTCATTATTCACTCATTTACCGACATAAGTCACTCATTTACCGTTATCATTCACTCATTCACCGTCACCATTCACTCATTCACTGTCATCATTTACTCATTCACCGTCATCATTTACTCATTCACCGTCACCATTCACTCATTCACCGTCATCATTAAATCATTCACCGTCATCATTCACTAATTCGCCTTTATTATTTACTTGGATCATAGCTACACAGCCAAGAACTGAGCCAGAGTCCTTGCGATATTTTCCCTCACCGCCAGACTGGGTGAATGACACATAAAAAACAAACATGTGCATTCCGAGATACCAACCAAAGATCTCGCGCAAGTGAAGGGACGCTCAAAACTACTCAGCTTTATCTAGCTAACTTCATGTTTCGATAATACTTATGAATACATATACAGTCCGTTCACGATAAGTTGTCCCCTAGCCGTTATATTGGCAGCATTGCCTACGGTTTTACTTTTTCGCAATATTCCCGCACCTTCAACACAAGCTCCCTTGCACAGCTTTTGAATACTTTTGGAATGATTCATTTCATTAGTATGATCAAACAAACAGATCTTTACGCTTTGTTAATCTGACAACAACAGATTGACAGTTTTGACAAACAATAGTACCAATATAGCGGCTAGGGGACAACTTATGGTGAACAGACTGTAGTCAACATCTCTTGTCGAAATTTCGAAATACTGAGTAGAGTACCTAATCACTATAGTTACCACATCGTTTGACTTATTTTTGTTACCAACAGAACTCATACTACTACCTCCTCCGGCGTTACTTGGAAAGCGTGTACCCTGGCTGCGAAGCCAAGTCCACCTTTCTGAAGCTGATCCAGAAGATACTAGAACTTCGCAAGCTGGCTGAAGACGTCACCGGTGTCTACCTCGACGTGAACCCCATAGAACCACTGCTAATGGAGATATTCGACCTCAAACACCATGCCGCATGAGGTTACAGGTACAAAGTCTATGTTGTTGTAGTTATTTAGAATAAAATGAGGGTGTTTTAAAGTAAAATAATCGTTGGATGGCATGACGTAGGATTCAAGTCAATATTTTAAACGACAAACTGGTGATCCCAACCGTATACTCGATACTCGTACAGTCGAAATTGAAAAAAATATTGTGATAATTCATAGCTTGATTTCAACGATGATGGTCTTTTTCCTCAGTGGGACATTGAATAGACTAATACTTCACTCTTTTATAGCACTTAATGGCAAGTAGACACAAAATGTTAATATTATTGTTATAAATCATGTATGCCAAGTCACGTATATTTTATATTGAAATGCCCTTACGGTATTGGGAATATTTTTGTAAAAAAAGGGAATGTTGCAAACAGCGATATATAGATAAATGGATTTCTACACTAAAATGGAATCACAACTGTTTTTGTAACTTATTTTTAGTATAGCCTGACCAATAAAATAAAAAACCTGCTCTGGAGGCGCCACATTAGCTATGGTTATAGCAACACTTGGTTGCTATGGTTATACTCACAAATAATCACAATATCCAATAGTAACAAGGCACGGTTGACAACTGACATAACACTTTGACAGACAGCAATAATAAATGACATCTTATTGTTTTTTATTTGATTGTTGCCACTTGGAGAAATTAGTTCCAATATTTTTCCGCAATAAGTATGGCGAGTTTTTTTATTCGATTGGTCGAGCTATACAAGGAAGTATCTTTGTCTGACATGATCGCGTTAGAAAATAGATTTAGTACCGCTTATTCCTCGTCGTGCCACCAACTTGTTCCACTAGTGGCACGACAAGGAATTGTCATTCCTCGTCGTACCACTGAGTGCAGGTACATGCAGGGATGGTAGCTCTACTTAATTTCCCTTCAGATATATATATATATATCTATATACAGTCTGAGTTTTCATGAAGTCATTAAGAGAATAATTTACAAATGTACTAGGGCAACATGACCTTATTGGAGATGTAATACTTTGTCAAGCTTTTTTTTACGAGTTGATTATTATGACGAACCAAGCGTATAGAAGAAAAAAAATATTTTAAAAGCTGCAGTGTGATAAGCCTTGATGAAAAAATGCATGGCAAACTAAAATACATCTCCATTGAGGTCATGTTGCCCTGGTACCATACCAGTATCCGCTTTATGTGGATGGGGACAGATTTGAATCAACAAATAAAAACAGACCAATAAAGAAGTCGTATCCTTGAGAAAGAAAAAAGTAGGTCCGTTTGGAATAATATTTCTCAAAATAAAATAAATGATCAACTAGTTGGTTGGATTGGAATAAAACCTTTTATCGGGTTCCAAACCGCACAACCAGTTGGTCCGTTTAGTTGGTCGGATTGGAAGGACAGGTTCGTTGTACACAATTGAAAATATATTTAATATTCGTTACAAGTTTTTAAATTGTTAATACAATTTCATTCCATTTTTTTACCAAGGGATAAAAAAATAATTTAATAAAGTAGAGCAACAATCATTCAATAATCATTCAGTGGTACGACGAGGAATGACAATTCCTTGTCGTGCCACTGGTGGAACAAGTTGGTGGCACGACGAGGAATAAGCGGCGTTTAGTACAAGTATAAATCGATTTTTAATAATATAAGAGCCAGTTTCATCACTGACTCACAATTTCGTGATAATTTATTTGTTAGATATTCAAACAGAATATAGACCGACAAACTTATCTGTTCCGGTGGCGGCGTCGCTACTGTCTATTTAGAACTGTTATTAAATATCATTTTTGCATTGCATTTCACGTAGTTCCAATTTTGGCCACCGGAACAGATAAGTTTGTCGGTCTGTGTCCTTTTGTTAATTTTCTAAAAAAAACAGCATTATTGTTATTTATGACGGATAAATTGTAATAATTTATCTGTCATAAATATTTACTTATTACAATTATTCTGTCAGTAGTAAAACTGACAATAAAGTGATTAATTAATAAATATTATCAGGGTTTTTGTATATAGAACTAGTTATCGAAGCCAACGCATTTTAGTAGTAAAATGTAGTTAATTGTACAGTAGTAGTTTTATATGAATTCTTTACGGCCTAACTAAAGTTGGAGCTATTATTATTTATATTTACCGAAATGGTATAAATTATTATATTATATGTGTTATTAAAAATAGTAATTGTTTGAAATAAAAAATATAATTTTAATAAACAACTTGGAAGTTACGAACCTTATTTCCGGATTATGGAGTCAAAATTACAAAAATAATTATTATTTACGGTATTTTGAAATGACTGTCAAATCAGTTAATTTTGTCAAAAATATGTAGTTTGATAAAAAAAAGAACATAATAATTATGACGTCACATTTTCAGTGCCTGAACTAAAAATTTAATGTTTCGAAAAGATGTAAAATTTACGTTCGTATTTATTTTTTGAAATATCTTTGGCTTGTATTTATTAGTTTCATCGATATAAGCAATATTTTACATATCGAAAAATTAAATTATTTATTGTTATATTTTCACATTAAATGTTTGTGAATTAAACTTGTTCTTTACGTGTTTCATGTTAAATAAGCGCTAACTTTGTAGTATAAAAAAGCTAGCTGCTACATAGCGTCGACACATGACATATTATTATACACATTTTTGATGATTAATCATTCCAGGATGGGTATCCAACCAGGAATTACACTATTGGTATACCTACTCTTTAAAATGCCTCAATACTTATTAAAACTTAATAATTTTTTCATACAAATTGGACAATACACTATATAATTTTCCGCCTTGCAGAAAAATAAGTATATGTAAAGTTTATTAACTATTTTAAGCATTACAGAGATTTTAGCTTTATATCGACTGTAATATTCTTATTTTTGTAATATTTCGTGCTATTTATTTATTAATTAATGATGTTTGTGTATTAATTTTAATGAATACACATTATGTATTTAACTAATCATCACATTTGACAAGCATCAATAAACCAGTGTAGTTAATAATTTATTAATGAGACAAAATACGAACGAATTAAAACATGTTACATATTTGATGTTGATCCTACACATATTTTGTACTGATCTAAACGATAAACCAAAGTTTTATAAATGTAAATAGTTTGGAATAATTAATATGAATAGTGCATGTTGTTTAATAGACTGATTGCTTTATTTTAAATTGAAAGAAGTGTTAATTAGATTGGGCGAGCTTTACAATCTGTCAAAATGTCAGTGAACCAATCGTGGATTATCTTTGTCGTGTCATCTTGTGGATATTAAAATTTATGTTGAAAATACTTCATATGCAACGATCGTGGTGGAGTCGTGGAGTCACAATTTACTTTGTTATCTAAAGTTATAAAAAAAAATTATTTATCAATATAAAATGTTCGATTTTTGGTTTGCTGAAATTGTACTCGTATTGGTTCCTAATAAACGCAAAAGATGTTTTTTCGAGTGTTACAAAATGTGGCAAAAAATCCGTCATGGCATAATTTTTGTCCAAATTAATTTTAAAACCTTACTTGGAAATATAATCATCACACCTTTTGAATTACAGAATAACAAAACGTATGATTTTTCAGTTTAATAATTTAATTGGTGTATTCGGTTTCCTAACAGATTTCAGAGGCCATTTTTTTACATACACAATATAACCTACGAAATAGCAAAGCTATATATTGAGTTATGTGAAATAGCTCTCAGATTCGAAAGGTGTGATATATTTTTAATTACTGTACATTATCCTACTACAAAAATAAGAGAATCGCATATTTTTATATAAAGTTTAATGAGTCGTTATATTTAAATAAGTGCAATAAGTTAATGTATTTTAATTATACGAAAATATACTATAGTTTGTTATACAATTGCAGTATTTTATTACATTATTCATATTTAATTAGAAAATAAAATAAATAGTTGGTTTACAAAACTAAAAGTCTTCCATGAGAAATAAAATAAATGGCAAAACTTATATTATAATACGGTTACAGATACATAATAAGTTAAAGCAAATGTATAAACCGCTATTTCGTTCAGAAACACAAAAACAATAAAGTACATGGAATAACTTACTTCTCAGGTAAAAATTAAAATTGTATTAAAACCTAATGCCATACCCGTTTATAAGGTACCATTTACCTAAAATGGCCATGGACCAAATAGAGATAACTGTGCCAGTTAACAATAAATATATAATAAATCCTTGGACACAACTATTCATATTTTTGAACATTGCAGGTTGGCCCTATCGCTAGATTTTATCTGGCTGAACACGGAAAAAAATTGTTCTTTTTTCTCCCCGTTATTATGTAACCTTATTTGTTGTAATGTGGGAGCAATGCTATTCGAAGGGCTGTGTAGCAATGAACCAATTGGTCTGATTCCCCTGATAAAGGCGGAAGTCAAATAACAGTCGCTTTAATGTATGTAATAACCGAGGCCCTAGACAAGCGGCACTTATTGCTCAATTTGTGATAGCGAATGTCAAAACCCGTACTTTCAATATCGATTGACCACGTGACTTTTCTAAGGCACCTGTCAAATCCATACAATTTGAAGTTGGCAAATTTCGCTATCGCTATCAAAATGTTACTTTGTCTAGGCCCCCTGGACTTGCCAAAATTCTGGATCGTGGTGCGTCCCTGACTACTTCGGAACAAAACGCTCGGAGAAACAGTGGGAGCAAGGAAACTTGAAATGAGAGTAGCTTATAGAAGGGCATCTCAACGCGTGAATCTTTTTGAGCCAATAAAATAGAAATGGTATTGACACCATTTTTTTTTATAAGGAACACTCCACGGACTCCACTTGATGGTAAGCGGATGTAAGGTCCAAATATAAGGTTGACTGGCTCAATAGAACATAGTACCCATTGAGCCAGTCACCCTCACCCTGAAGGTCTGCTGAGATGCCGCTTCACGCCCCGCCTGAAAAGCCCAGGATTATAAGAGGAAGGAAACACGTGAGCCGGAAGGGCATTCCATGACTTAATGGCACGGGGTAAAAATGAGGAACAATACCCATACCTTTTGGTACGGGCCATCAGTGTCTGGATGGTATGCGGATGGCAACGCAGTCCGGCGCGTGTTGTTCGGGAACGGAAAGGGGAGGACGGGATGAGTTGGAATAACTCTTCAGAGCATTCCCCATTATAGAGACGGTAGAGAACACTAAGACTGGCATTTGGTGGCCCACATCTGTATACTATAATATGAAAATACTACGTGATAGGACCATAAGTTGACACAACAGGACTTCCAATTATTTCTAAACCTTACGAATTCTTATCAATACCTAAAGCTAGCTTCATTTCTAAGGAATAGTTCTCACTCATCCGGTCAAAATCGTCTTTGCCATCGTCTTTACAATCCCCAGCGCCGTCTTCACAGTCTTCGAATTCCTCACACTCAGTCGAAACGTTAAGTTTCTCATTGATTGCAGCTTCTCCTTCGTCGAGGACTGACTCGAAGTCATCTATTTTCGAATCATTGTCATCGGTTTTACCATCGTCAATTACGACTGCATCATTTGAGACTTCGTTTTTGTCATCGTTTGGTGTCAAATCATTATTTGGAGTGTCATTTTCTTCATCTTCGCAAATCATTGATTTGTCGATTCCGATTCCAGAATCATTGCACTCGTTTAGGACCTCCAATCTGAAAGACAATTTTTCAATGTTGAGCAATTGGAATTCTGAAGCAGATCGCAAATTAGATTACAAATTCAGTCGTTGAATCCTAGTAGTCCTGTAGCAGCCTCTAACTTGATCAGGAAACATCAAGTAACAATTGACTTACAAATACGAAATAGGATCCTGATTCCTGCATCGCGCAAGTAAAGTTCTTGTTTACCTTGGTCTCCGAATACAGTCAATCTAGCTCGAAGGGAGGTCTTCCACTTTTTAAAGATCATTAAATCTACAGTCCTTAACTTACCTATTCCCTAGTTCTTCAGTTAGAGTGCCTTCTAAAGAGGTGTTGTGACTGGGCACGAGGGTGGCGTCCACATCTTCACCATCACCCTCACCGTCAGAGTCAGCCAGGCTCACCTAATGAATAGTAAAGTCATCAATCATCATCAAAGTTTATTAATTTACAATTTTATTTCAGGACCCTGTATCGCTTTTTTTTAGTATGCAGAGAGGTTCGCAGCTTACCTTTTTTGTGTTATGGCAAATACGGTCTATTCCATTAAGGGTCTTTTAGCGAGAAAGAGTCGCTTAATGTGCAGCCTACAAAGGCTTAAAACGGGTGGGGGTGAGTTAGCCAATCGGACTCTGAAAAGTCCTACTAACAGTTTCATACCCGTGCGGCTACTTGGTGATATGCAGCCCTGTGGTCTTTGCTACTGAGGGACACTTCACCAGGAATATGCTAAATATGTGCCACACTGTAGACTCCTCTGATCATCGAGCCTTTATTACATGTGTACTGGCTCCAACATAACACATTCCGGAAATCTGTTGCTTTTTATGCTTCATCGATTGGCGAAGAGGCTGTAACTAATGGAAGGCAGCCCTGCCGCCTTCGCTACTATGCGACTCCTCACGAAAAAGCATGGCTTGTCTAATCTTCTAGTATTTAGAGTCAAGTGCATATCCTCACCGGCACGTAGTGCACGAGCTCGCCGGCGCGCCAGCGCTGCTCTGCTGCGTCCATGTGCGCCTCCAGAATCAGCGACACTTCTGGTAGCTGCAACACCAACCACAACCACTCTTAACATATTTTTGTCTTATACTGCGTGACATTTTATTGGGATCAGTACTTACCCGTGGTACTACCGGTGGAACTACTGGTAGTACCAGATTTGTTCAAATCACTAGATTTGTTTGGAGAAATGATAAAATCGTGTTGTTAATTTAACATCCTCCGTGATTTGATCAAATCCCTTAGGGAATTGACCAAATCCCTGTTTATATCATATCTCTGCGCCATGTATACTCACGGAGTACTCATTGTCGAACTGGTCGGAGATCTGCTCGATGATGGCGTTGGTCTTGTTGTCGATGTTGCCGGCCTGGCTGGTCAGCGCGTCCACCTGGCTGAAGTAGCTGCGCTCCTCGTACTGAAGCGTGCGGTCGAGGATCTCAGACGCGACTGATTGCTCGATGCGAGAGTTTGACGCCATGTCCGAGTAGTCTACGCCTGGGGAAACAAACTGGTCTGGTGATGGAGATATAACTATTATGTTGTGTTTCAGTAACAGTATCGCTTCAGCTAAGTGAGGTATAACTTTATTACGTTCCTGTAGTCAAATAAAGCCCAGGGACGCTGCCGACGGCGATGCAGGAGCACGGGGGGTTTAGTGGGTATTCTCCGAAAACCGACGTGTGAGTAGCGCTTTGCTATTGCGTGTCAATTAAAGTGTCAGAGCCAGAGGCCCAAGATCTAGATTTTTAATTTTAACGAACATAGATTTAAGAGGTTCTATTTTCTTACCTTGTGAAGGATACCTGTCGTCTTCATAGGAGTTGATAGTGTTGATGATGGACTGTCTCGCCTCTGCTGGGTCTACGTTCAGCATGGTCTCGTAAGACGAGGACAGAGCAGTCGACTTGCTTCCTTCCTCTTCTGCAATAAAAATAATGTTACAGGACCCAATAGGAAGGTAGGCAAAAAAAGATTGACGTGCAAAAGTATTTTTTAAAAATCTATTTGCAGAATAAATTATTTCATTTCAATAGCATGCCACCCGTTTGTATTACATTACAATATTAATCTAAAAATGTGTAACCGCTACATTGGCGCCCAACGTGGGGCTCGAATACAATGCTGCAATACTTAACCATTTCATTTTTTCAAACTGAATTTGGACAAGGCATAATACGGCAGAAGGCATTAGTTTGGACTGTTTTTATGAGTCATTGTCTAAATAATACTGCCTAAATAGTGTGAAAAGATGAACACTCCTAAATACATTAAGCTTGAAACATTACTAACGATCCGGAATAGAAGCTTTATTATCACTTTCGCTAATCATCTCTCCATTCTCATCAGCATCATCCTGATCTTCTTCTAGATTACCATCTCCCTTTTTAGTCTTAAATTCATCGCCTTTCGTAGACTTGTTACAAGACAAATCTAGATTTCCAGTATATTTACCCACTTGCGGAGAAGAACTCGGTCTGAATCTACCTGTTTTGTGGGTACTAGTTAATACCGTATCATCTTTGACTTTAGTCGCTGTAGTGTTTAGTTCAGCTTTATTGATATTTTTGGTTATTGGTGTATTTTTCGGTTGAACAGGAGATGTGCTTGGTCGAGCAGGTTTATTTTTATCTTGATTAGTCATTTTAGCAGTAGGCGGTCTTGTAGTCTTTGAGTTGGAATTAGCAACTTCTTTTTCTTTGCTTGTGCTTTCGATAGAAGCAGTTCCTGGTCTGTTATTCCTTGATGTAGATGCTTGTAATTTTAGCTCTTGTATTTCATCTTCTGAGGAATCCGTGTCAATATTTATGGATTCGGTATCACCAGATGAAGCTAGAAGCATGTTAAGATGCTATTATAATGTTAAGCATTACTTGAAAAGTGTTTTTCCGTTACATATATTTCTCGAAAGATTGTAATCTATAGATATTATAATAATTCTAATCCGTGTAAACGGTTTACAATTTTACGAATTATGTTTTCTTAGGTTGATTTTGCTTTAGGACGTTCTTTGACTATACTTACGTGCAGATTCCACCTTTTCTTCACCGATCTCATATTCTACATCAGCACATGGCTTCTGAGGGTCTACATATTGATACAGCACTGCCCCCGGTACGTATGTTAGTTTTACTTTGCTTTCATCTGAAACAATGATGCTGACTGAAGTACAATTGTCTTAGATTCTAGAAAGTTTCGTTTGTTTCTTGACGCCATTTGATTTTAGCCAACAGAAATTACGTTATACCTATACAGTAATAAGTTAACAAAAAAAGGAACGACATGTTAATCGTTCAAAAGAATTTAGCTGTAATGTAGATCACAAGAGGTAGGTTTCGGTATTCGGACTTTCGACTGATCTATAACGTTATGATAATGTTACTCGGAATAGGAATAGTTTTATCGTCTTGGAGCTTTACCTAGTTTGGCCCATATCAGATAAGTTCCTTGTAATTTTTCTGTCAAATATCAATGATGCTAATGTCAATTTTACAATCAGTTTGATCGCTGTCAATTATAATCTAATTTACAGCTATGACACCTGGATTAACTTTTTAGCATTTTACTAATGATGACGAAAGGCTTTGGTCGACTTGCAAAAAGAATCGCTAACACAACAGCTCCATGGAAAACTTACCAGGTTTATTCCCAGCAGTGAGCTGGCTCAGCGCGACTCTATCGAAGGCGTTATCGTGCTTGTATGTCGTGTACATCGTCTTGTGTTTCACCTCGTGTGCCGGCACCCGCTCCTCGGCCGCGTAGAATGCGTCCATCGTCTTCTTATCGTACAGTTTCTGGTGGATACCATCACTGGTCAATAAGTCCAGTTTATAATACTCGTTTATACTACTAATAGTCTACTAACTTACAAGTAGACTTAGGGCTGTTCCAAGAGTCATGGTTACTTTAACCATAACCCTGGGAGCAGCTCCAAATCAAGAACTTGCAAACTCCCTATTGCTTACAGACTTACTGACAAGTAAAATAGAAAGAAGATGTACCTAATGTTTAAAGGTTATTGAAATGGGAAAACTAAAATATTCACAAAAACAAAAAACGCTTTCATCGCCTTTTATATAGCGGCATTTAACAAAGCAAAGTTTGCATTGCTGATTCTATTTTCGAGTGATGTTCACGATTGCCGACGATAGACTGCGATAATCTAGACCTAAGGTGTTCTGTACCAAGTTTACCATAGGATCAACAGCCGGCTCTCCTCTATCGATCCTGGCCTGCCGCTCCTCCTGCTCCCGCTCCAGCTCCGCGAAGATCTCCAGGTCTTCAGCGCTGGGCTGCAAGTCTTCGTCATCACACTCGTCATCGTTCATGCGATGCATGTAGTTGATCAGCGCCACGCCGTCGCCTTCGCTGTGTTGAACTGTACCATACAAAATATTCGATAACGTTACATAGGTACAGGTACCGGCAAACTTCTTGAATATAAGGTGGGGATTGCGCAGAACACGCCTGCGCGCTATTGGTCATAAGTATTCCTCTGACCAATAACGCGTTTGGGCGTTCGGGAGATTCGCGCGCGCTATTGGTCACGCGCAAGTGCTCATGCGCGAAATTTCCCCTTCTCCGTCGACCGATGTTCAACAAATTTGCTGATACCTATACACTGATCTGACCCCAAACTAATTAGCTTAAACGCTTGGGTTATGGGTATCAGAATACAAATATTTAATGTTTTGCACATAAATAAGTAGGCACATACCAGCGAACTAAAATGACATGGAAGAATTCTTGCCGCTCCAAAATAGCGTAACGTAAACTGCACCGCGGTAGGCGTAGCTTAAAAACTGCACCTGTGAGTGAACCAGTCGGTTTACGGCACAGCGGAGAGCGCTGTCAAATGTCACATTGAAAAAAAATAGATTTTGGAAGGAAATAATGCCTTCATGTGTTGTGAAGTGGTGCAAAAGTCGTACGGACCACACCAAGTCTACTGGACTTAGGTTTCAACTGTAATTACGGCCATTTTTCACTTAATTTTGGATAGGCACCTCTGAGTACTGAAACATATGGAGGCGCCCTTTTGATCTTTTCCAAAAATTACATTAATATAAATATAAATCGAATCGACACTGTCATTACAAATAGGTATACACTTATCTCTTTTAAACTAAGAGATTGTTGCGTATGAAAAAAAATTTACAGATATAAATTATGGGTGGGTATGGGTACAATACAAAGCATTTTAGAAACACTTTTTAGTGACGTTACAAGCTATTGTCGCGTGCCGCCGCGGCGTCGCTGTTTTGTTCCAATTTTTGGATATCTAGTGATGGGATACTATGTTTTGACGTATCGATACGTTTTAGATACATTATTATTCTGCAATGGTGTTTTTTTTCTGCAGTTTTGTTTTTTGGTGGGCGATGGGCTGACAACAACAGCTGCATAGAATTTATATTAAAATGTCATGTTAATGTAGGTGTTAAAATATGTTTTAAAGGTTACCGCTTACTATAGCCTTCCATCATCATTGTAGCGATAACTTGATTTCAAGGATGGAGGCCTTTGCTTTGCCCTACAGTAGGACATTAATAGCCGAATCCTCGAACTCTTCGGTCACATCGCACGCAAATTCACTAACAACTTGGAAAGGCTGATAGTGACTGGGAAGGTAGACGGCAGAAGACCTAGAGGCAGGAGCCCGATTCGATGGTCCGACCAGATCCGCACCACCCTCAACTCCAACCTAGCCGACGCCCTACATGTCGCGGAAGATCGCCACAAATGGAGATCTATTATTAAAGAGAAAATAATTATCCCGCTCCAGCATCAGTAAAGAGATCACGACCCTCAGCACTGGGGAATCGACTCGAGGAGGAGGAGGTCATTAATAGGCCGATCCTTTACTTTACTTTTATAAGTACTTATATTATCTATTGATATTTTGACTATTTCTAAGTGCCTGTCCTGTTACAAAGCTCACGTAATAAGTTTTTACTTCATTTCTTCTCATTAAAATTTATATAGCATTCTGTTAAGGCTGTTATAAAATATCGTCACGTAAACTTGTATCGATAATTAAAATATCTATACAATATGGTTGCACTGCGGAGTACGGACGGGTGCCATTTTTTGTTCCAAATCAAGTTTAGGCATACACGTTTTTTTCGTAGGTATGCCATCTCCATATGTTTCAGTACTCAGATGTAAGCACAGGCTTCTCTTTCTTTCATCTGTATTTTGTCTCGCGTGTCACGAGAGGCGGCCGGCAAATCGCAGCGCGTGTATCATTCCATGTACGAAATGCCGTAACTGACGTCTCATATATTTTCAACTTAGACTTGACAACAATAACGTTGCATTTTACGTGCGGATAGTTTATTTGAGCATTTGTTTGAGTCGGTGTCGATATTTTCTGGCATTTAGTATGAACAGGGTACTTCCATATCATTTTAGTTCGCTGGCACATACAGAGTCACTACAACATGCGCCAATATTGGACTAGTCATTCAAAATAGCTATTTAGACAGTATAACATTTACACCATGTTCTTCTAGCCTAGTTTTGACCACGGCGGCCAAACAACCAACTAACTAGTCACGCTAATTAGTGCACAAGTGAGTGCACAAGCACTTGTGCAATTCTGCACTTCTTATGACCTCAATCTTAAAGGACGGTGAGACAGTGTTCAGTCTAAAATGACCGTAAGACTAGCAGCTTCCATAGCTACTGCAACTGAGGGAGTTTTGACTGTATGTACACATACTTACCGCTTTGACGCCTTGCATCTGTAGTAGTATCAATGTTACTAGACTCATCTTTGTTTTCCTTTTCATTTTTCTTAGTCTCCTTTTCTTTCTGTTCTTTATCATTGGTTGATGATTCACTCTTGTTTGGACTATCACTATCTAATGGTACTTCCGTGACTGTATTTGTCGTAGTTTCATGTGGTATTTCTTGGATTGTTATTTTCTTTAAACGTTTTTTAACTTCCTTTGTTTTAGTATCTGTAGACTTTATTGCATCTTTCTTCTCGTCAACATCTTCATTGTACTTGTTCTTATCAATAATAAGTTTTCTATCATGGTCTATTATCATATCTCCCTCTTTTTCTATACCGGAACGTGGCACTACTGTTTCGCTTATATTTTTATTATCGTTATCCTTTTGTAAATTAATTGCGTCAAGTTGAGGTTTCTCTTCACCTGGAATATCATTTTTATTTTCTTCTATTAAGCCTGTCTTGTCAGCATCTTTTGCTGGATTTAAATTATTATTATCGTTATTAGTTTCCTCTACTACCGACTTCTTTTCTGGTGTATCAATGATTTCAATAAGAGGTTTTTGTTTAGCGTTTTCTTGTGAATTCTTTTGTTCATCATCTATTTCGGTTATTTTAGCTTTATTAGCTTTTTTCGCTTCTGTAACATAACATGGTAAGTAATTAAATTAATCCATTAGGTAATGTAAAAAACAATGTGCAATAAGAGTCGAGGTCGGAAGATGTTGGAGTAAATTACTTACCAGCTAAAATCTGAGAAACGTTCTTCTTTTCTACATGCGGTTGTTGGTTGAACAGCAAACTATCCAGAGCTTTGAAGTCTGAAACAAATTTGCTGAAAGGAAAATACAAGGAGCTATAAACGTTTCTTTCCATGTCTGAAAATAAATTTAACAATAATATGTTCTGCATTGACTGATTTATCATCCGTCCCCCCCTCCCCCCTATTTTTTAACTTTTTTCTATTTTAAGACTTTTTCCTACGGTTTCACACAATTACCGAGCTGGATTCCAAATTTCATCCATAAAGGTCATCTGGAAGTAGGTTAGGTTTTGCTACTATAAGTCAGTCGGTCAGTACTAATTTTTACGACTTCAAAAAGTCGTAAAAATTAGGTCAAAACCTTCATATCTTTTGATAACCGTTTGAGCTAGCTTCATAAAATGCGCTTCTAGGTGTCCTTATGGATCTAATTAAACTCACGTAGTTTCATGTGTTTACGTTAAATAGGTTTTAAGTTATAGGAGGGTCAAAAGTGACACCAAATGGTTCGTGTAAATATACACTTGGCGCTGGCTAGCCCGTTTGCTTGAACTTGGCTTGACACGCCAGCGTGTCTAGATACTGAAATCTGTGTCGAGCTTATTGACGTCACGAACGTGGGTCTGGATGTTCAATATTACTTTTTTTTCTCTCTATACATTAAAACTTACTTTTCAGTCTCCGGCTTAGGCTTTAGGTCCCCTCGGTAGCCGTACCAGTAGTCGTTCAGATGCGACTCCATCGGCTCAGGCCTCTCTTCCTTGATCTCCTGTACCAAATGCACGCCGCCTCGCCCCAGCGGCGACCATTCTATTTGACTTGTTGAAGGTACTGAATTGTCAATAAACAAATTGGATGTTTTGTAAAAAAAATGTATTTGTGTGCTAAAAAATTGTTTCAGCAGCCAACTAAAGAAAAAATATACGAGGTTAGTCATAGTACCAAATACTAAAGTATTATGTGGACTAAAAGCGTAAAGTATTTCAGGAACTACAGTAGTTTAATGCAGGCCCTTCACCTAAAATATGCAGCTAGCTATCATATTTCGACACTGCTCACAGCCCGTTATACCAGAGTGATTTGACTTAAGAACTTTTTTAATGAAAAACATCATTCTGTTCTAAGTCTTTCATTGGTATACCTTCATCTTTCTTCTTCTCGTCCTCAGAATCACTGCTGCTATCCTCACTGGTAGAATCATCTGCCTCGGAACCGGTTAGCATGTCTTGAGGCATGCCGTCCTTTGTCTTCACGTCAATAGGGCCATACGTCTCTTCGAACTTGGATCTGTCGTCTTTTAAGCTTTCTTTTGTGGCTTCTGCTTTTGTTTCTTCTACATTCGTTTCTGGAGTTTCTTCCTAAAATAAATGTTTTTAATCCTTTGACATAAATTCTGTACTTTTTGCTAGTGTTATAGCATGCAAATAACAACTTCAATGAAACATAACTACAGTTCACGCCCAAAGAAACTAACGATTCTTTTATTTTTTCGTGTTGTCAAATTCAGTGCGATATGAACAGGCTATTTAAAAAATAATACGCTTTAAAACGTCAGAGAAGCCATGAAGGGGTTTGGTTTGTTATCTGATGATGTAAGTAGTAAACTTCAATTCTCTTAGATCTGAAACTATTCTTACCTTTGGTGGAAGACCTAATTTCTCCCTCTCTTCCTTTTCTCTCGCCTCTCTTATGGCTTTCTTTTCATCCCTCATTTTGATCAAATATCTCACACTCTGCATTACTTTCTCTTGATCTGCAGCTATCCAGCTAAAATAATATTTTATTGTCAAAATTATTTATAATTATAAACTTTATTGCACAACAAAAAAAGTACAAGTCAACCTTTGGGCCAAGCAGATAGGAAGTGGATAGTGCTATCAGGAAAAAAACGTTTCTGTTAAATTCGAAGTAATTTTCGAAGTAACTAATTCAAATCGCTTGATATAGCCTGAAGTCCCAAAGACTTCAAAAAACACTATGAACACACACACGAAAACTAATATGCGGGTATCGAAAGTGTGTTGTCCCCGTGTTTTTTTACACCACGGAAGTGATGATGGTTAGAGGTAGTGAGTTATCTACGATAAGTGTGGCTACTTTACAGCCTTTTTTCTCCTTACTTGATACTCATCTCTTTCCTACCTTACCTACAGTTCTACTAACCGTCTCCTCTCTGCGATCTCCTCTTGCACGCCGCCTCGCTGCCAGGCCTCTGCGCACGCTCGGTCCCGCGGGAACCCCGGACTATTTTCCAGGTTCAGCAGCTCCTTCAGCCGAAGCATGAGCGTCTTGCCAATATGCTATCATCTCTTTCCAATCTAACCTATGGTTCCTCTCGTCTCTTATCTTACCCTACTGGTGTACTAACCGTCTCCTCTCTGCGATCTCCTCTTGCACGCCGCCTCGCTGCCAGGCCTCTGCGCACGCGCGGTCCCGCGGGAACACCGGCCGGTTGTCCAGGTTTAGCAGTTCCTTCAGCCGCAGCGTCAGCGTCTTTCGATACGCCGGAATGTTGCGGACCACCGGGTTTCCGGTCAACACCAACACTGAGCAGCATTGAATATAACATGACGCTTTAATAGGTTCAGCTCTTTTTTTTTTTTTTCGGAGGAGAATGCTTTTATGCACCATAACCGCAGGGTAGCTAAACCTGCGGCCGTGTGTGGGACTCGAGACTAAAGCGTCCACTACCCACTAAACTCCCCCGGTTCCCCTTCACACCCGATTGGGACGAGCCGGTGCCAGCGTTAGCTATTGACCAGCCCATCCCCGGGTACCCCGACTTGAGAGGCCTCAAGTCGAAGTGGCGCCTAGGGAGGGCCACCCGAGAAACAAGGTGACCCTCAGACTTGGCTCGAGCGACCTGTGCAATGCGGACGTTGGATAGCTACCCCCGCCCGCAGGTCAACCCTCAGGCCGGAGGAGGCGTGCTAAGTGAGCTCGCCTTCTCCGGCCTGGCCGTCTGCGCCGGAGGGGAGCAGCGAGGGGGTCGTCCTCGCGCTCCCGCTCCGCTGCCTCCTTCTGCGACATTACTTGCTCGCAGAAGGAGGCGGCCGCCTCCCACGCACTCCTGTTGGCGATCATGGCACGAACCATGGTCGCCAACGAGAGGTGTCCACCGCCTAGCGCCGCGATTAGTTCGCGGCGCTCGTGTCGCCAGGCCGGGCACTCGATAAGTGTGTGCTCGGCCGTGTCGTCGGGAGCATCGCAGTGATGACACTGCGGCGTCTCCTCCCGACGGGGGACACGGTACAGGTAGTGTCCGAAACTTCCGTGTGCGGACAAAACCTGCGACAGCCGGTAGGTGAGGCAGCCGTGCCGGCGTTCCACCCACTCCCTCAATACTAGACGAATGGCCTCAATCGTCCAGTGGCCGGCACTTGGGGCTTGGAGAGCCTCAGTTCATTTGGCCAGGGCCTCTTCCCTGACCTGGACACGACCCAGCGCCACCTCCTCCAAGCTGGGTCGCTCCCCCGCATCCTTGCCGCGACCCGGATTCGATGCACCTGGGCCAGAACCAGGGCATCGAATTCCCACGGGGTTGTGCCTGCTAAGACGCAGGCAGCCCCATGGGAAACTGTGCGGTAAGCCCGCACAGCACGAGTCGCGATGACCCTCTGCGGTCTCCGCAAAAGGGCCTTTAGCGAGGAGGAGAGGCTCTCCGCCCAAACAGGGGCTCCGTAGAGTGCCATCGACCTTATCACCCCATGATAAAGCCGACGGCACCCTGGTCCTGGACCCCCAATGTTGGGGAGGACCCGTCCGAGGGCTGCGGCGGCGGCGCACAGCCGTGGAGCGAGGAGCTTAAAATGCTCCTCGAAACTCCACTTGGGGTCCAGGGTCAAGCCAAGGTACTTAAAGTGCGCCTCGACCGGGACCCGGACACCCTCCACCCGGTAATAGGTACAGCTCTGGTAGGAGTAGGAGCTAGTCAGATCAAATGTTTTTGTGAATTTTTTACAAAATTAAACCGTTTTCAGACAAAAAATGCACTTAAAAGCCGTTCGTTATTGTGAGACATTTTTTTGATATCAATAAATTATTCAATAACAAAATCATCAATGTATAAAGGTGGGGAGTACAGTTTTGTTATTAAGATACATATTTTACCTTTTAGAGTCTCCATGTCGGCTAGAACATCTATAATGAGAGGATCCTCCAATCTGTTATAGGAAATATCCAGGACTCCAAGGTTTTTGCACAGTGTCAAATGGGCCAAGTCATCTGAAAGTTAACAACAAAATTGTTTATTTATTATGTCTTCTAAGCACGCACGGAGAAAGTCGACCAATAAAGATTTCACCCTACTTTCCCGCTATATCCAAAAGATTTCAAAGTTAACAGAAGTTTATGTACCATTTATAAAAGATGATGAAGATTTAATGGAACTTACCGACAGAATTAAGCATATTGTGAGCCATACTCAACGTGTGCAAATCAGGTACCACTTCCAAGTTCTCTATCTTCGTTATAAAGTTATGGTCCAAGTTTAAGGTGTCCAGCAGTGGGCAGCCTTGGAGGTTTTCGATCTTCTTCACCACATTGTAATGGAGATACAGACACTTGAGTTGGGACAGCTTTTCCAGCCCTTCTATCTTCTGTATCCCGTTATTTTCCAGAAATATGCATTTTAGCCCTGTGTATTCCTCTAGGTTTTCTATTTTGGAGAAACCCTGAATAATGAGATCACGAATGAACAAGCCAGGCAAAGCTATAGCGAAACAACAATAAATCAAATTGTTAGTCACTGCAACTGTGTGCACTTTTTCTGAATCTCTTGAGGTTTCCTCACATGCTTTCGCCTTTGTTAATTTGTATTATTACATTAGATACTATTTACGGTGCTAAGCTGAGCAGACGTGCTGGTAGTGAAAAATTAAGTACTATGACCAAGACGAAGTTTTTAATCATACTAGTATTATCAAGACTGATATAAAGTTCTTAAGTTTTCAGCCTACAGTTGGCAAGAAATAGGCCACCCCTTTGCTTGTCATAGTTTGCCCTACGACACCAGCAAGAAATAACTATAGCAGCAAATAAGAAGTGTACCTTGAAATGTAAGTACAGTATATCGTTCAGGTACGGTGTGCAGTAGAGCTTGTGCTGTCTGCAGTGGTTCTTGATAAACTCCTTTGTCATCCGTGGACCCTATAAAGAAAACATGTTATAAAATCAGCTGTTTTGGTCATCTCTATTTTATGTAACAGCCTTATTGGTGGTAGGACTTTTTCAGAGTCCGACTGGCTAGCTACCACCCCCACAGATGAAATCTGCCGCCATAACAGTTTTGTCAGTGTTCCGGCAATATTAATGTGGGAGCTAGTACACTTGAAATTAAAGTTTCGAAGATCAGATGAGCCTACAGTCTGGAGCACATTGAGGGACGCTTCCTGATGAAGTGTCCCTCAATGGAATAGGCCGCAGTGACCGCTAACCATCAGGTGGGCTGTGTGTCAGTCTGCCAACTGATGTGGTATAAAAAATAATTATTATAAACCTTGTTCATCTCCTCAAGATCTTTCTCTAGCTGCAGTTGGTACTCTCTCTGCCTCTTACGCTCCTTCTCCGCAGCTTCTTCCTTGGCTTTCTGATCTTCTATCCTTTTCTTTTCTAGTGGCGTAAGGTTCTCTGCAACTTTGAGAAAATTTTATAACTATTAATCATCACATCAAAGTTAAATTTTTTTAACATCTAACGTACTTCTAAACTTGCCATTTAATTTGAATATAGATAAGTAGATAGCTATTTTTAGAGCTAATTAATATTTTATGTTTACCTTTCTGGTCTCCAGCTGAAGGTGTAGCCACACTTGAAACTTTGTCGTTATCAGTCGTCCTTACATGGTCGCCCTGTGCTTGTGCATCGATTTCCACGATTGATACCTTGTTAGTGTTATCTAGAAGAGCTTTCTTCTTACCCTCCTCTCTTCTTAGCATATTATTAGCTAGTCTCAATACCTCTTTATTGTCTTTCATTTTATCTTTAATATCGTAAAGCAGATCGTTTATACGCTTTTTTCTTTCCAGTTCCTGAGATTTGAATTCCGCGAGTCGTTTGTTTCTGTCATCTTTGTATTCAAACTCTACATCCCACAATTCTTTCCTTTCTTTCTTAACATCATCTATTTTGCCTTCTTTGTCAACACTGCCTGTTTGCTCTTCCGTTTGCTTTGATTCATCTTGTTCTTTCGAATTAGTAGTTTTATTCATTTCTTCATCAATTTTCTTTAATTCTTCAATCGATTGTTTCGCAGGATGCAATATCCCTTTTGACTTTTTTAATATATCATCGACTTCTTTGATGAAGACCGTACATTCTTTGTTCCTCAATTCGTAGCTTGCTTTGCTCTTATTGATTCTATCTTCATGACATAATAGCTCCGCGTTCAATTTACTTATGGCACTATTTATGTCCTCAATATGGGAATCGGTAACATTACTAACTGGCTCAATGTCTTTGCTCTCATTTTCTTCTTCTTTTGTATCTTCATTTTCTTCTTTTACCGGTTCAATTGCTCTGCCTCTCATTCTGCTATCACATTCCTCTTTCATTTTTTGGTAAACGATATTAGATTTTCTAGAATTTTCCAGCGCTTCATTAACATCATTTAATAGCTCATTCATGCTGTTAAGTTTATTAGTAATGTCTTCTCTAATCAATGTACTAAGGTTTTCTGCGCCTTCAACAATATTGCGTGCGAGATTTTTCATTTCATTAAATTCCATTTCGTTGTTATCTGCGTTTTCATTGCGACTTGATTCGAATATGTTTTCAAGAGCATTATGCAGCGTCTCCTCCATTTCTGCACTGAACTTTGGAGGGGTTTCTATTGCATTTTGATTGTCAGTTTGCTCTGTGACACCTTCTTTATTCGTTTGTTCAACTGGTACTACATTATCAGATTTAGCGCTGGATTTGCTTTCTGCATTGCTTAAAACTGAATTTATATCACGCAGTGCCTTTTCTGTTTCTTTAAGTTTTGCCTCCATGCTCATAGGAAACACATCATCAGCATTAAAATCCTCCTCTTTTTTCTTAGTTTCAGGCTTTATTTTTCCAGTTAGGTCAGGAGTAACTGGGTTATCTTTTAATGATATGTTCATAGCTTCATTAATAGCATAATTCTGTCGAACTTCCTCAAAAGCAGACTTCCTGATTTCGCCTTTGATGATTTGAACGGATGAATCTTTTAGAACTGAGTCTCTTTGGCCTTTACATTTTAGTTGTACTTGTTCGGAATCCTGTATTTCTTCAGAATCATCGTATTTGTCTGCCATTTTCAGTAGCATGTCTTTAGTCTCTTGGAAGCGTGTTTCGTAAGACTTGTCTGTGTATTGGCTCACGACTTTTTCTATAGCTTCAAACTCTTTATCATCACTATTTTCTGCTTCACTTTCTGATTCGACAGGTTTCGCCTTCTGAACAGGTTTATCTTGATAGTCAGTTACAGAGTTCATGAGAGCATGCATATTTTTATAATTTATCTTATTTACTTTCTCAGTATCACCCTCGGCAGAATCTAGTTCACTCCTCATGTCGGCATAAGATGCAATGTTAATCTGGTCTAATGGAATAGCTACATGCTTAACATCTTCAGTTCCAGTTACTATTTGTATTTGTCTAGCTTTCTCAGCTATAATCGGATTACCTTTCAGCTTCTCCTTTATTTCCTCTTCGGATAAAGGTTTGGTACAGTCTGCAATAGAAGTGAAGGGCTGCCCTGTCATCACTTCATATTCCGACTTTACTTCCCCAGAACATGAGGCAGCTATATAGGGTCGACTCTGACTATCCTTCAATGGCTTCAGTTCATTTTCTATAACCTTATCTATGACATCTGCTGGAAATTTAGCGTCTTTGAAAAATATTTTAAGCTCCTCTCGCTTTTTTTCTATGTATGCGGCATCTATAGTTGTTTCGGGCACTTCCATTTTAATTCGTTCGTAAAGATAAATATTTATTATTCACTTGACTTACTTTGCGAGTTTTGTCAAATAAATAAATAAAACATAACCATGGTAACAAAGTTTTTATTGCAATTGTTGGATCGAAGTTTGATTATGGAATTTCAAAAATGGCGCTTTGAGTTCAGTTACACGTAACATGCACATAACTTCGCGCAGTTTCGTGCTACTAAAATGAAAAAAAAATATCTACATTAGTAATAATAAATAAATAATGATTATTTTCTATATGGTATTTGTTAAATTAAAATACAAAACTTTTTCTGCACCTTCGTCGGAATCGTTGGTTTCCTGTCATAGATTTAGTATGTTTCCTGTCCATGTTTGTTTCATTTTAGACAGCTGTCACTCACTGTCTTAACAGACAATATCAGCATCATTACCGGTTGTTTCAAATAATAATCAATCTGAATGTGCAGAAGCTCTAGCCTCCCTTTTATTAAATGTCGCTAATGGAGTATTCCCTCAAAAAAGTAATACAATAAAAAAAATCCCGTTTCCGCCTTGGTGGGACAGTGAGTGTTCGGAAGCGATTAGAAGGAGGAAAGACGCTGAGAAAGCGTTCAAGTCTCTTTCTACAGATGAAAACTTCGAAGCACTGGCGGAGGTTTCCAGGACTGTCAGGAGATTATTCAAGAAAAAAAAATGGGAGGGATGGAAGTCCTTCTGCGCCTCGTTGTCGCCAGATGTCCCAGCGTCTGTGGTATGGGCCAATATAAGAAGATTCCGATCTGTTTACAAAGATCCTAAGTCCCCTATACTTAATGATTCGTTGCTTGACGAATTTCTAGATACTTTGGCTCCTCCGTCTGTGCCTCAATGTTATTCATTGAGCGGTAAGATCATGCTCCCTAGCACTAAGCAACCTGTGTTAGATAGTCCATTTAGTTTATCAGAATTGAAAGGTATTCTTTCATATGTAAAGGATTCAACGCCGGGTGTTGATGGAATACCATACTCCTTTTTATGTAGATTGAGTGACCCCAGCTTAGTTTACTTTTTGTCATTGATAAACTCTATAATGCAGAGTAATACAATTCCGGAATCATGGAAGGTACAAGAAGTGATTCCAATATTAAAGCCTAATAAGCCATCCTCGGATCCTTCTTCGTATCGCCCAATAGCTTTATCATCGGTTCTAATAAAATTGTGTGAACATTTAGTTAAAAATAGACTAGAATGGTATGTCGAAAGTAACGGTCTTTTGGCTAAGAATCAGTATGGTTTTAGAAAAAACAGAAGTACAATGGATAGTATAGGGATTTTTACCACTGACATTAGACTAGCCTTTTCTCGTAATGAGTCTTTACTGGCGGCATTTTTTGATATAAAAGGGGCATATGATAATGTTCTAATACCAATACTTATATCTAAGTTGATTAAACTTGAAGTTCCTGAAATGTTAATTAACTTTATAAATAATCTTCTGTCAGAGCGATACATAAGTATAAGTCAGGATGATATTAGTGTTAAGTCTAGAACGGTGTGGAGAGGACTCCCGCAGGGATCTGTCCTAAGCCCCATACTTTTCAATATCTATTCGCATGACCTAGAAGATTATCTCTGTGAAACTAACAGTAGTATTAATTTACTACAATATGCTGATGACTTACTTTTGTATGTCTCTGGTAAATCAATTGAATCTTTAAAGATCACTCTTTCCTCATCCTTTTTAGATTTAAAAACCTGGCTAGAAAGCAATGGACTTAGTATTTCAGTTCCCAAAAGCTCCCTAGTTTTATTCTCCAGAATGCGCTCTCCTCCTCCTATAGAGATTTATTATGAAGATACTTTAATCCCGGTATCAAAGGAAGCAAAATTTTTAGGTGTGATTTTGGACTCAAAATTATCAGGACTTGCTCACTGTTATTATTTATCTGCCAAATGTGAGCGGAAGTTGAATATACTTAGATGCGTAGCAGGAGTCTGGTGGGGAGGGCATCCCTTCTCATTAAGGCTCCTCTATAACGCTATCGTGAGAAGCAGTCTTGATTACGGTACATTCCTACTAGAACCTTGTAGTGCTCTTGGATTGGCCAAACTGGATGCGGTCCAGTCCAAAGCACTCCGAATAGTAGCTGGTGCCATGAAATCCAGTCCTCGAAATGCCCTTCAGGTTGAGTGTGCTGACCCTCCGTTGATCCTCCGACGTCAATATTTAAGTGACAGATTCCTATTCCGTCTTCTTCAATTTTCAAATCATCCCCTGATAGGGAAACTAGAGGCCCTATCTGACCTAGTTCAAACTTCACCCTATTGGGCGCATAAAAATCCTCCCTGTCTTATAATTAGCCTCAGAAAATTCAAAATTATTCAAGCACCTTTACATAGGTCTGTTTCCCTCCCCATATTTTGTACAAGCTTCGAATCCCTAATTCATAACCCAGTTGTTCACTTGAATTTGGACCTTTGCAAAAATGGTATCGAGGTCAGCACAAATTTTAAATTCCTTTTAGATAGAGATTGGCATGATTGGCACCATATATATAGCGATGCTTCAAAACACTCTGAGTCTGGCCTTGTTGGTGTTGGGGTATATCACCATCAGTATAAAATTGTTCAAAAAATCAAACTCCCTCCTGAATCATCTGTTTTTACAGGTGAGTGTTTTGGACTCTTCAGGGCATTAGAATATGCACTTCTAATGAAGCTTAAAAAAGCTATTATTTTTTCGGACAGTAAGAGCGCTTTGCAATCAATTTCTAAATTTCCGTTTAAAAGTAATAAAGTTCACCCTATCATTATTGAATGCAGGAAACTTCTATACGATTGTCATTTAAAAAAAATTAATATTAATCTGGCGTGGATTCCAAGCCATCAAAATATAGAAGGCAATGAAAAAGCTGATAGGCTAGCTAATGATGCTGTGGATTGTGGGGATATATTTCCATATATGAATTACTGCCAAGATCTTCTAGCTCTCCCTAAATCTTTTCTTAAGGAGTCCTGGGAAAAGATGTGGGAAAAGTCTAGCCAGAAAACAGGTAAAAATTATAGACGTCTGCAAGCAACTATACCAGCAAAACCTTGGTTTGCAAGAATGCGATTATCTAAGTCTTGTACCTCTATGTTAATACGCATGAGGCTTGGACACGTATGCACTCCTGTCCATTTGGCTAGAATGCATATAGTGAGCAATGACCTCTGCGTATGTGGGACAGATGTAGGAGACCTCGACCATATCTTTTTCGCATGTCCATTATATGACCACAATTCATTTTTGGTCCGTCTTGTGTCAATCAAGATCCCTCTTCCTGCCTCAGTAAATACTTTACTATGTACAAACAATATCCATGTTTATTCTATTCTTTCTGTATTTATGTATGAAAATAATATAAGAGTATAATTTAATTTGACAAATATTTAAATGGTGAAAATTATTCTTACAGCTTTTCCTAACTACCTGATCCGTCATAAAGTTCCTATTCATTCCAAATTTCCGTATTCTTTCTTTCTTCCTAAACGTTTCCTTTCCTTGCACAAAATCCTCCCAAAATGTCTCGTCTGCCATTACCAGCAAGAGTACAACATACAATACAACACAAGCAACAGTCAACCCAAAGAAGCTGATTCATCAAAACTTTGTCGTGGCTTAAGCACAAACCGTGCAGAGCCAAAAAGAAAAAAAAAAAAAAAAAAGTCAGTCTCAGTCAGTCTCAAAAATGTCAAAAGATGGGAACAAAACAAATTGAATTGGTGAGTTTTAAAAACATTTATTTCGGGTAAATACATTTATTACAACTGGAAGACCATTCAATAACCGACTCCATGTTCTATAGAACTTGAAGAAGATGGCGGACGAGAGAAACTTCCGCTCATCTTACTACGAGAAGGTGGGGTGCCGGGGCGTCGAGGAGAAAAAATCTTTAGAAATCCTGATGAAGGAGAAACCCTGGGATAAGGTGAAGTTGAAGCAGTTCTGCTTGAGGTTCACGGTGCCTGCCGCCTATAGGAACTTAGTATGGAAGGTTCTACTTGGTAAGTGATCAGTAGCTCTTCATTTTTAATAGCATTTTTTTTTCATAAATATTTATTTATTTTGATATAGAAACTTCTGTTTTTCATTCTTACAACACAATAAATACTATTTAACTTAAAGTTAAATGAAACAAACAGGCGAATTTAGCATGCAATAAAAAAAATCGATTGATATATATTATCATGTGGTGGTGGTTACATTCCCTCTAATATGGTTGAGTGAAATTATGGCTGGCACATACTGTAACAAAGCAAATTTATAATTTGTACTGCTTGGAAACGGTGTGGACGGGTAACGCCATCTAGCTGATCAGGAGCGAGTTATTAGCTCGCCGACAGATACCACACATCGATATTGCGTTTATAAAGTTAGTGGAGGAGGCACTGAATCTGCCGGTTTTACAAAAATAATATTATTAAATTAAAAATCTAAATTTATTTCTTATAAATATTATGGTGATTAACCATACATATTTATTTAGTAGATATTTGTTTTGGTAATTCCAACATTGAAATCGGCGAGTCACGTTCCATTGATGGGCATAGAGGTGCGTTTTTGTCTTTGCCTGATGGCTATGATTTTGACATTGGGATGATTTCCACTTCCTCTCGAGACGCGTGGTGGTAGACTCCTAGGTAGGAGAAGAAGGTTTCTCAGGAAACTTGGCCATGTGCGGCCTAATTCATGGAGTGATAAAGTGATCATCATCATCAAAGTACCCTGGTAAGTTCATTTCCTAGGATTTCGAGTTTTGGTTTTATGTCGAAACGTGCTTACCATTGTGTGTCTTTCCAGCACGCTGAATTGTACCCCTGGGCTTGGTGGGTGGAATCCTGCAATGATCCAGCAAGGAGCTGATCATGGATTTCCTAGGTAAGCCGAAAAACCAGTGGGAATATCCTGAGAGGAATTCCGTAACGCCTCGTGGTCGTGACGATAAAGTTACTAATAAAAGTCTTTTGTTACAGGGTTTAAATAATCATCGTTTCATCGATTGTAATCTTGTAATTGTTATTTCATTCTGAAATGAAATAATTTATATTTTTATAAACGTTCCACGTTTATCATTCATCTACGTCTCCGGTCGCTGGCGACTCGGATATATCCTGCTGGAGGATCTGGGCAGACTGAAGTAGCTGAACCCATCCCGGAATGAGGAGCATGGTTGCTTAAACACCAAGGACAGCGTAGCTTCATGGGTCGGTGACCGAGGTAACCTCCATGTTCTTTTAGCCGTAGACCGAGTCTCCACTCGTCTGGTTAGGATCCTTCCTGCCGGGATGTCAAGGTTGTAATTTTAGTACCTAGAGTATTGAGTAGAATCATTTGAGCATTTGATGTCTGACGAATCGATAACACGCCCTGTGTGTATTAAGAGTCCGTGTTTGAGTTAAGCAAGGTACGGGTTTCCTACCTCAATATAAATTGTATCTTGTGATATCGGAAGGAAAATAAATTGCATGATAAGAAAACTTTCTTTGATTTGTCACCATAGTCCCTTTAGTGGTTCGACGGCACACCCATCACCGTCGAGCGGCTAAAGGTGACATACACCTTTTTATCATTTCTAATTTTTGTAACAAGAATTCCACGTTACAAATGGCGCCCATAAGGAAATTTCAGTAATTAAGAACTGAAATTGTGACGGATCTTGCTCAAATGATTTTAAAATCAATTTTAAATTAAATATTTTATTTGTAGGGGTACAATTATATTTTATTACATATTTATATTTATACTACAGTAACAGCGTGCAGTGGTTACAATTTTGTGTAAAAATTAAATAAACTTATTTAAGTTTCCTGTAAGTTAGGTTATGTTTTTATAAAAAACAGATCAAATCTCTGGAGGAGTTTGTCTGGAAATGCCTACTTATTAATTTATAGCACTTGTTTTGTTTATTTGGTAACAGGTTACCAAATATTTATTTTGGAAAACACTGTTTTATATTAAGTATCTTTTGTTGTGTACTAAGGTTTAAGGTTATACCTTTAGTTAGGTTATTCATAAGCTTGTTCATACAAACAGGCAGTAAGCATTTATAAATAGGAATAATATTACCTTGTTTTAAGAAAGTGAATATCAACAAGTATTGTTGTTGTTGCAGTACATTTGCATATTTAATACAGTGCCATGGTACATATGGAGCATACATAATAATATTATTGGTTTCCTATGTTACAATCATTGATATTTTGAATTGTATGTTTACAAAAGGTCATAAATAGTGTTGTGTGTAATAAAAATAATACAAAGATATTAAATAATATTATAAGTGATAAAACAATATTGCCTAACAAAAGTTTTAATTAAGTAATTATAAACTGTTAGTTTATAAATTGAAAATACAATTTTGTGATCGGAGGTCAAATGCTTAAATCAAAATACTAATAGTTTTTTTTTTCAAATATTTATTGCATAAATAATTAAGTGCAAAAATGGATATTGACACAGTTTATTATCACTCCTTGCTCCGGGATGAGTTGATTTATGAGGTGACCACACGTTCAGAGACACCTGAGACTACAGTGCAAAAACTTAGAAAACAGTTGAAATCTTTGTCAAGTTTTGGTCCGGCTGAGTATGTTAGTGAGGATGTTGATCCAGGACCAGAGATTAAAATAATAAAAAATAAAATAGAAGAACTGGTCTCGAAGATTGACAACTTTGAAAAATCTCGCGACAACTATTGTTTATCTCGCATTAGGGCACTGTACTGTCATGTGTATCATAGACTGAAACGTTTAGTTTGTGAAGATTCCGGAGATAGGGTGACCCAGGAGAAGCTCCTAGCACATCTCACCAGTATAGGTACCAAAGTAGAGAAGTTTTTTAGCAAACCAGTCCTAAAAGGGGAACAGGACAATACGGAGGTCACTACGGACAGCGTATTAGCCAGTTCGGGTATTAAAAACATTGCCAAATGGAACATAGCTTTTGATGGTAGTGGCAGCCCTCATTCTTTTTTGGAAATGGTAGCAGAGCGGGCCACAGCTTACAAGGTAAGTGACACCGTTTTGTTCGACACAGCGTTCGCCTTGTTTAAGGATCAGGCATTGTTATGGTACAGGGGGGTCAAGGAACAAGTTTCTTCCTGGAAGGAGTTAAGTGAACTGTTGTTGGAGGAGTTTGCTCCTGTAGATTTTGACTATCGTTTGTTAGGCGAAATTCGTTCACGCACACAACACAAAGAAGAACCGATACACATTTATTTTGCAGTTATGAACTGTATGTTTTCACGTCTTAAAAAACCATTGTCTGAGGAAGACAAACTTGAGATTTTAATGCACAATGTTAGGCCCGTGTACACGGAACAACTGGCGCTATTAGATATTACGTCAATGTCCGATTTTAAGGACAAATGTAGGAAAATTGAGTCTGCTCGTTTGAAGTCGAAATTATTTAACGATCCTACCAGCAAATCATTACTTGCACCTGAGTATGACTACCAGGGTAACAAGAAAACACAGGTTTCCGCAGCTTTTCATTTTAAGGGAAAACAACATAACACCCAAACAAGAACGGAGGGTCATTCTTCACACTACCCTAGGAAAGCTGACGAGGGTCGTTCTTCACATCAGTTTAGGAATGCAGATATGGGTCATTCTTCGGCACAATCACAAAAAGAGCAAAGTGAACAAAAATTTACTTCTTATCACAGGAAGTCAAATGCTCATACAGGCGGTAAATTTAAGAGGAAAGTACGGTGTTTTGGTTGTGGAAATGATGGGTTCACAATCAGCACTTGTCCGAAATGTAAAATAGCGCCAAAAAACTAAATAGGCCTAACCGACACCGCCCGTCCGAAAAGGTCGTAGCGGAGGGAAAAAACAAATGGTTAAACGTGGTTTCCAGGTTTTTTAAGAATAACAACATGGTTTCGGTTTTGTTCAGGCCAGATAATAATGATATACGGCCATATTTAGACGTAAACATTTATGACGTGACATTGTGTGGTTTATTGGATTCGGGAGCTGCTGTTTCAATTGTAGGAAATGGAGCACATGAAAAGTTAATGTCATTGGGTTACTCAATGGACAATTCTGGTAATTGTAAAGTTTGTGTAGCTGATGGTTCCGAGTGTGAAGCTATAGGTGTATTATCATTACCTATCACTTTTGGAGGGGTCACAAATGTAATAAAATTTTTCGTTATACCCTCAATAACTTCTAATATTATATTTGGCGTTGACTTTTGGAAGTCATTTAATTTAATGCCTTCAATCTTCAAAAATGTTTCGTATCAGCAGACGCCAAAGCATTTCCTAAAGAACGCGAATTCTTTGGATAAACCTGTATATGGTATTGAATCTTTTGATGACATGTCCTCTGAAAACAAGAGATTGGCGGAACAAGTAGTCCAACAATTTTATGACATCTCATTTGAGAGGAAGGGTTTAGGTAGGACACATCTGACACAGCATATCATAGATACTGGTGATTCACCACCAATCAAGTGCAAGCCTTATCCTATGTCACCCGAGAAGCTGAAACAACTTCATAAGGAGCTAGACAAGATGCTAGAGCTCGACGTGGTTGCACCAAGTGAGGGTCCGTGGAACAATCCAGTTCTCATGGTACCAAAACCGGATGGCACATTGCGGTTCTGCCTTGATTGTCGCAAGCTGAATGCGGTCAGCAAAGGCGATGCCTATGCAATACCCTACATCCCACAGATTCTGGACAGTCTAAAAAACGCAAAATACATCAGTACCATCGATTTCAAAGCTTCTTTTTGGCAAATTGGCTTACATGAGGACTCTCAGGAGAAAACTAGCTTCACTGTTCCTGGTAGAGGATTTTATAAATTTAAAGTCATGCCTTTTGGTTTGTGCGGTGCTCCAGCTCGACAGCAGAGACTAATGGATAAATTGTTCGGCCATCCATTCTGCTGCGACGTAACTAAAGGATTAGCTTTCTGTTATGTGGACGATATTTGCGTGGTCAGCGAGGATCTAGATACGCACATCTTGATACTGAAGCGAATTTACGAAAAAATTAAGAGTGCAAACCTGACTATTAACTTCGAAAAGAGTAAGTTCTTCAGAAAATCTCTTAAATATCTGGGTTATGTGGTTGACGAGTGCGGTCTAAGGACTGACCCGGAAAAAGTACGCGCAATCCTGGAATTCCCGATACCTAAAAACGCAAAGGAAGTAAAAATGTTTCTAGGGACTTGCTCATGGTACAGGAGGTTCATTCGTAATTTCGCTACTATCGCTGCACCTTTAAACGCACTCACCAGCACAAAAACTAAATTTAAATGGAACCAAGACGCTGAAGCAGCTTTCAATAAATTAAAAAATACCCTTGTCACAGCTCCCGTTTTAGCTTGCCCTAATTTTGAATTGCCATTCTCAGTTCACTGCGATGCATCTAGCTATGGAATTGGGGGGATGTTAACTCAAAACATCGATGGGTACGACCACCCAATAGCTTTTATAAGTAGATCCTTGAACAAAAATGAACGCAATTATAGCGCAACTGAGCGAGAAGCGTTAGCCGTAATTTATGCTCTGGAGAAATTTGAACCATATTTAGGTACCAGGCATTTTACAGTAATCACTGATCACGCTTCGCTCAAGTGGTTTAAAAACTTGGAGAATCCCACTGGTAGACTAGCTCGTTGGGGATGCCGTTTGTCGCAGTTCAATTGCACCATCGAGCATAGAAAGGGGAAAGACAACGTCGTACCTGACACATTGTCTAGGTTGATGAGGGTAGAAGTGGTAAACACACCTAATGTTGCATCAACTGATGACGATTGGTACAACAGGATTTATAATGGCTGTACGACTTGTCCGAGGAATTACCCTAACTTTAGAGTAGAAAATAACACACTTTACAGGTTTAGTAAAGGGAAATATACGCTGACCCAAGAATTTGATTGGAAAGAGGTCATCCCCAGATCAAAACGATTACAGGTCATCAATGAAAACCATGAGCCTCCAACTTCGGCACATTTAGGAGTGTTTAAGACGCATAGAAGAATAAGCTTACGGTATTTCTGGCCGGGAATGTATCGCGACGTGGTTGACTTCATCAAAAATTGTGAGACCTGTTCAGCGTATAAACATAGAACTACTCTAACACCTGGCCAAATGGGACAACCGAAACAATGTTATAGACCATTCCAAGTTTTGTCAATGGATTTGGTAGGTCCTCTACCAAAATCGCGTTCGGGATATACTTTTTTACTTGTGGTAACATGCTGTTTTTCGAAATATACCATGCTGTTTCCTCTACGCCGCGCAACAAGCGCTTTAGTTGCAAAATGCTTCGAGAATTATGTTTTACTTAGCCACGGAATTCCGGAAACCGTAATAGGCTATTTGACTCATATCTTATTTCATATAATAAATGAGTATTTCGTACAGTATTTTGCCTAGAGAAAGTAAATATGTTGATTTTAATTATTAAAATCGCAAGATTAATTAAATAATCCAGTTTGAAAAAAAAAATTTTTTTTTTTTACTTTGAATCGCCAAATACGCTGTCGGCCATGATATGACGTCATACAATATGTAAACAAACAAACGTCATCTGTATCTGTATGCACGGTTGCCAGATTGGGTATTTTTTCTCTCAATTCTGGGTAAAAATTTGGATCCTGGAGAAATGTTTGGAGAAAAAAAAATACTTGTGTGTGGAGAATTCTCGGTAGTAAAATTTTTAGTTTTAAAACGCATCCGTTTTTTATGAAACAATTAAGCAATTTACAAACGCGTCTATTATAAAAAGTTTCAAGTAATAATAAGTCTCCTGCCGTGATGTTGATACTACTATGAAAATCAAAATCAAAACACTACTTCCCATTCGACGGCAGGGGACTTGTACTTTAATGCCTTTTGTTCTTAGTATTACTGGTAGAACCAAGGACAAAAATATTGCCTTTGGTTTGGTTATTATCAGTAGAAATACGACATAGAACCACGGGCAAAAAAAAGCAAATTGGTACTTTTGGGTAAAAGTAAAGAAAATAGTTAGTCTAAGATCCGAACTAAGGTCGATCTTCACCGAGTTGATAATAGAATGGAACTTATTTTATTATGAATTTAGCATATTAGAAAACATTTTAAAAATGGGTTGCCTAAAAAAATCCTGGACCGAGTATGTTTAATTGTATTAAAAAAAATTTTTTTTAACAAAATCCCAATTTTTTGCAGACAACCATATATCAACGTGTTCATAATAAAACAGCGCTTATGATGATATTAAAAAAAATCTATTATCCAATTAGGTGAAATTAACTGGTATCGACACATACGTATTTATACCTGACAACCCAGTAGTCCCCCCACGAAAATAATAGAAAACCCAACGGCTGCACATTCTATACGTTTTGTACGTTAAGTCAGGACATAATTTTCTTATTATCTTGTTATTGCAAAATTTTGTTTAAAAGCATTAAAAAAAAAGAAAAATTGGTCGGTCCAGGATTTTTTTAGGCAGCCCATTTTTAATATGTTTTCTAATATGCTAAATTCATGATAAAATAAGTTTCATTCTATTATCAACTCGGTGAAGATCGACCTTAGTTCGGATCTTCTACTAAGTGTCGTTTTGGAGAAAAATAATTGAAAATTTGGGGAGAAATAGAAAATCACATCTGGCAACCCTGTCTGTATGTCACTTGTGATTTATACGTAGCGTGGTGTTTTTAAGTTCATTAATTAATGTAAAAAATCTCAGATACCAGCGTGAAAAGTTACTGTTTTGTTGTTTTATTGAAAAAATAACATGGACGTAGGATTTGTAAAAGCAGAAAGTACAAATTTGCCAAGAATTGACACGATGATGGTTGGTAATTTTTTTGCCATGAATCCAGACTTCTGCTCTGCCGAGCTAAGAAACGTCAAGACTTCTATGTAAGTACTGTGCTTTTTTAAATAGTAGGCATTAAAGGGAAGAATAATTGAACTCACATATTCTTCCTTTTCAAAACTGATTCAAATCTAACTAGCTAACATTTAAATAATATATTATCTGATACCTATTCTATTTCTTACAGATCCGCAAGGGAATCGTACGGCGATGATGCCGTAGGATACGTCCAACTGAAACGAGATGGTAATATCTGCACAGTAAAATCTAAATTATGTCCTGAACATAAGGTACGCTCCAAGCAATACACAGTGTCAGTACTAGTAGATGAAGCAGAAGAAAAGATTATAAGTGCTCTCTGTGAAGATTGCCCTGCGGCCACAGGTGGATGCAAACATGCTATTGCATTTTTATTTTGGTTACACCGTCGCAGTGAAGAGCCTGCTTGTACATCCGTAGAATGTTACTGGAAAAAATCCAATCTATCAAAAGTTGGATCATCATTGAAAATATTAACGGCTAAGGACATGTGCAAACGACAACATCAGGATCCAGTACCAGATATAAGTGTGTTAAAAGAATTTATAGAAGAATGTAAAAAGAAAAAAATTGAAACTTGCCAGTTTTTAAAACATACCGAAAATTATATAGATAGTAAATCAGTATTATCACTGCATAACTTAATAAGCACATATACTGATTCTGATTGTCAAAGCTTTTTGGAAAAAGTCAGAGATATATTCACTGATGAAAACTTAAAATATGCTGAAATTAACACTAGAACTCAATATAAAAGCAACTTATGGTTTGAGCTTCGTTATGGGAGAATAACAGCATCCAAGAGCTATGAAGTAAGCCGCTGCAAAACATCTGATGGTTCTTTGGTTTCATTGATTTTTGGTGCAAGAACAGTGCAAACACCAATGATAAAGCGTGGCCAAAAGTTAGAGGACGAAGTGAGAGAAGTTGCAGAAGAAAAATTAGGAATAAAATTCACAAAATGTGGCCTCTTCATTTCTAATGAGTATCCCATGATTGCTGGATCACCAGATGGTATAAGTAATAAAAGTCTTATTGAAATCAAATGCCCGTCTACGGCAAAACATTTTGAAAATTATATAAAAGGCGGTAATATAACCAAAAAATGCTTAGCCCAAGTACAAATTCAAATGTTTTGTGCAAAAGTAAATCTTACTTATTTTTGTGTCGCCAGCAGTGATTTTGAAATTACTAAAAAAGTGTCAATATTACCTATTACATATAATGATAAATATGTTAGAGAATTAATTGTGCACTTAGTTTCATTTTGGGAACTCAATATTTTTCCTAAATTATATGAAAGTGTCACTATGTAACAATGTAAAATAAAATGCACTTTGTACTGGTATTATGATATTTTATTTAATAAGTGAGTCTTGTAGATTTATTAAAGCACAGGCTGTGATTACACAGAAATCTAATACATGTAATAAATTTAAATTTACTACTGAATGTGGTTTTAGGATTGAGAACTCTCGAATTCTTCTAATGACTCTTTCTACATGAATTCGAAGGCTTGCAATTTCCTTAGTTTGTTTTGCCTCACTTTTGGTCAATTTTAAGCCAGCATTAACACTTGGAGGTCTTAACAAAGTAAAGCCTCTGTTCTTTAAGTACATTTCAATATTTTTAAAACCTCTATCCGCTAAAATGTAAGAGTTTGGTTCCAAACTGTCCAGAAATTTACTATGTTCGAGTAAATTTATATCGCTCACTCTTCCTCCATATCCACTGGACACAAAGCTAACCAACCCATCAGGTGTACAGGATATGAGGTATTTATAGGTATTCGCTTTTTTATATTCTGACCAAGTCAACGCCTGATGAATGGCTTTTTTTGGTTTTTGTATTTCAATCTCTAGACAATCTATAATACAATTAATTTTGTTATATTTATGGCGAAATGCTATAGGCAGATTCTTTTTAATGGTTGTTCTAGTGAAACTTTTTACAAAAGGCGAAAGCACACTAACAATTAAAGGTACTTTATTATAAAATATCTTACTCGCTTGAGACAGTGAAATGTCAAAATCATCAGCTAACTGTGAAAATGTTTTATTTAACCGTATTTTCATTAAACACAGTAAAATATATTTCTCTGACAGTTTGGTGTGTTTTGAAATGAGAGCAACTATAAAATAAAGCTCAGCTGGTATTCCAATGTATACTCTTGGATTTTTATTTATCTTAGTTAGAGTGCTCTGTAAATTTAATTTCTCATCTTTAATAATCATTTCCTGTAAGCTGTCTACAGTAGTTTTGCTTGATGGTTCTGATGGAGATGAGTCAATGGATGAACCTCCATGAGATAATGTATATGATACATCACTGTCATATTTTTCATCAGTAAAAATCAACTTTCTTTTTGAAAATGATTGACCAGATATAGAGGGTTTGTTACTCTTTCTGCCTGATGGTTTAAGAGGAGATGTTGCAGTTGACTGGTAGGCAATAGGTTGAATTGGTGAAGATACAGCATCTTTCACAGCCGCACTGAACTGTACCTGTTTACTTCTATAGTGTTTTAATATACTAGTTTGAGTCACTTTGTGAGCATAGCATTGTGTTGTTTGACAAGATACATGTTCTTGTATAGGTTTAACTTGTACTGCTTTCTCGTGGACCCTCTCAAGAGAGGAGGAACATGAAGGTAAGACACTTTCCGTATTGAGTAAGTCTGAAAACAAAAAATTGATTGAAAGATTTCTTCAATGCACTTGCAACAACAGCTTCATAATAATAAGACTAGCTAGATAGAATAATATAATCATTTTATCATTACCTTCATGAAATGATGATGTCGATATTTCCATAGGGCAGACTCTCCTCTTTTCTTCCATTCCTCTTTTCTTGTCATCATCTTGCTGATCCAGAGTTGGGCTATGTTTGCGTTTTTTATTACTCTGACTCTCAAATCTGGATGGGACACAGCCTGGTTTCATTCGAATTCTTTTTACGGAGCCCATTATTTTGTATCGTACGTAATTTTCCATGTCATTTTCTAACTAAAAGGTAAATAACACGAACTTTATTTTGTTTACTGACTTGATACATAACCTAAAAAATGTATTATTAATCTAACTGTAAAGTTTCTATACATTGTTGAGTAGGTACTTACATCAAAGTGATCTTCGCAAAAATAAATCTGAGTAACAGTCGATAAAGATTCAGGATCCCTTTGAGCAAGTCTTAACCAGGTGTTACGTATATTTGTTTCACTGGGCACTCTAATCCACAACTTTTCTGGAGTCTTTATCGATGTGTTTTTGCATTCTCGGACGATGCAATAACGATAATTACTATATTTCTCATGTAGACTAGTAGAAGTCATGTTTTATTTAATTATAACTTTGTAAGGTTAAGTTCGTGTTGCTGTCAAATGTTTGTTTACAATAATTATGACGTCAGAACATGGCGGACAGCGTTTTCGTTCGTTCAGGAAAATTAAAATTTTAAATTACAGTTTTTCGGTTTTCTAAGTATCAAAAAAATATTTTAATATTTTTTTTGCTTTAATAGAGGGAATAGTTATTATTTAAGACCTACTTCAAAAAAGAGTCAAGTAGCCTATTACCGATAATGGGGTTCAATTCACGGGATCAGAGTTTCGTAGCGTTTTGAGAAGGTATAATATTCCTCGAGTACATTATGGCCCAAGGTATACACCGCAAATTAATATGGTCGAGAGGTATAACAAAACGGTAATGACAGCAGTGTCCTCTTATGTTAAGGACTAGGGATGATCGATATTTGAAAAACATCGATGTTGACATCGATGTTAACATCGAACTAAAAGTATCGATGTACGATAAATATCGTTCGAAAAACATCGATGTCTAAAAACATCGATGTTTTCGGTAACAAATAAAACTGTCTATTATATTTATGAAATGTGTTTATTGTTATTGAAATAACAAAAATTGAAGAAATTATCTAGTCTAGAATAATTATCTAGTCAATTTTTTGTCAAACACTGATATCTATGCAATATCTTTGTTTTAAGCGAAACAAATGTAGTCAAAATTTCGAGTTTAACAAAAATTGACTAGAAACATTTTGTTTGGTTGTTTTTGCACACTGCAAAATCACATTCAAGTTGCCAGTACGCAAAAAACTTAATTGAATCAACCTTGTAAAATAGACTGTAAAAGTAATTTTTAAAGTTTAATATACCTAAGAAGAGTTATTGCACAATGATTTACGAAATAATTTGTACCATATTGTACTTATGCAAGTAATTTTAATATACACACGATAAAAACTGCACAAAATATTGTCATTTTTCATTTCTAGCAACTCTGATGTTTTATTTCATAAAAGTTTCGGGGCGAAAGAACAAATGGCGATACTTTCTTTGCAATAATGTAATTTGTTAGAAATGTCCCCCCCCTGTTTCGATATTTCATTCTTATAACATCGATGTATCGATGATATCGAAGTGAAGACATCGATGTCAAAACATCGATGTTTTCCAGCTAAACATCGATGTTTATTCAACATCGATGAATATCGATCATCCCTGTTAAGGACGACCACCGAACCTGGGATCTGAATTTGTTTAAGATCCAGTTTGCAATAAACAGTGCAGTGAATGAAACAACAGGATTTAGTCCTTTCTTTTTGGTACACGGAAGGGAACCCATAATAAACGGCTCGTTTTATAAAGACGCTGACGACGTCGAGTATGAGATAGCGATGCCACGAGAAGAATACGCAGGAGAATTTGGGGTGCTAAAAGATGTTTTTGAGAAAGTTCGCAAAAATATTGTGCAGGCTCATGAATCAAACTCAAAACACTACAACTTGCGAAGAAGACAGGTCACCTTAAGGGAAGGTCAAGAGGTTTGGCGGAAGACCTACGTTTTGAGCGATGCTAATAAGTTTAAAGCCTCCAAATTAGCCCCCAAATATATGAAATGCATTGTCAAGAAGGTTCTTTCTCCGTTGGTATACGAACTCATAGGGTATGATGGCAAAGAGCTAGGCTCTTGGCATATCAAAGACATAAAGATTTAGTCTTTTGTTATTGGCATAACCTTCATAGGTTTTTTTGGGTTCCTGATTGCCGTAGTCCGTTGAAATACGTGTTGGTTGGTGTTAAACACACCACCAACAAAGACAAGGCATGTCATTTTCCTACCTTTTATGGAGGATTTTCTTTTATTGTTGTGTCGTAGTCCGTTTATGACGCGTAGGAAGACGGATCACCTCTCCTACGATGACGAGACACACAATTATGTGCTAGCGTTTAGCGTTGTATTAGACTTAGGTCTTAAGTATAACTTAGGTTACAATTAGGTTTAGCCTATAGTTTATGTTTAGTAACATGATTGTTAGAAAATCCTGTACAGGTAATAAGATTTTTAGAAATAGGTAGCTACCTTGTTAGTTATAAAACTTTAGTTCACATAATTGTGATAAGTTCCTTTTTGCTCTAGCTAAGCAAAAGTTTATAGTGAGAAATTCTCTCTTATTTAGGCATTCGCCGGTTTGTGCTGTACATCGAGCGGATAGTAACTCGCTAAATAAGCCATATAACTGTATAGCACGTTTTCCCCGCTGAACGACGTCATGAGAAAACATTTCTCCGCTGAACGATCGTCATGGGAAAGGATTTCTCCGCTGAACGATGTCATGAGAAAAGACTTCCCCTCTGAACAATTGTCATGGGAAAGGAAATATATTATAAGAGTTCCACTGATATACAGAAGGAATCTCAAGGGGTTAGTACGAGTTCCACTGGTTCACAGGAGGAATCTCAAATGGGTTTGTATGAATGGAGTGGTTTGAAGCTATAAGCTTGATACTACAGTGGTATGCAAGGTGATTATGAAAGGTCCAATTTCGCGATTTGAATGATGATGCATGCAAGAGTGGGTTTTTTAAGTCTGGAATGTCGGAAGTTAAGTTGTTTTGGATTTCCTGACAGTTAGTTTTTATTGGAAAGATGATATTGGATTTTTAGTAAACAATTAAATTGTTTTAGTTTTCTTTTAAGGTTTTATTTTTGAACTTCGTCCTAATGGTGGACAAGTTTGTTTTTTATATAAGTTACTTGTTTAAGTAGTTTCCTTCTTCAACAGAAATAGTATTGTAGTACCGATAGTTTAAACACCGGGGCGGTGTTTTTCGCGGGAAGGGGGGAATTGTAACAAAGCAAATTTATAATTTGTACTGCTTGGAAACGGTGTGGACGGGTAACGCCATCTAGCTGATCAGGAGCGAGTTATTAGCTCGCCGACAGATACCACACATCGATATTGCGTTTATAAAGTTAGTGGAGGAGGCACTGAATCTGCCGGTTTTACAAAAATAATATTATTAAATTAAAAATCTAAATTTATTTCTTATAAATATTATGGTGATTAACCATACATATTTATTTAGTAGATATTTGTTTTGGTAATTCCAACATTGAAATCGGCGAGTCACGTTCCATTGATGGGCATAGAGGTGCGTTTTTGTCTTTGCCTGATGGCTATGATTTTGACATTGGGATGATTTCCACTTCCTCTCGAGACGCGTGGTGGTAGACTCCTAGGTAGGAGAAGAAGGTTTCTCAGGAAACTTGGCCATGTGCGGCCTAATTCATGGAGTGATAAAGTGATCATCATCATCAAAGTACCCTGGTAAGTTCATTTCCTAGGATTTCGAGTTTTGGTTTTATGTCGAAACGTGCTTACCATTGTGTGTCTTTCCAGCACGCTGAATTGTACCCCTGGGCTTGGTGGGTGGAATCCTGCAATGATCCAGCAAGGAGCTGATCATGGATTTCCTAGGTAAGCCGAAAAACCAGTGGGAATATCCTGAGAGGAATTCCGTAACGCCTCGTGGTCGTGACGATAAAGTTACTAATAAAAGTCTTTTGTTACAGGGTTTAAATAATCATCGTTTCATCGATTGTAATCTTGTAATTGTTATTTCATTCTGAAATGAAATAATTTATATTTTTATAAACGTTCCACGTTTATCATTCATCTACGTCTCCGGTCGCTGGCGACTCGGATATATCCTGCTGGAGGATCTGGGCAGACTGAAGTAGCTGAACCCATCCCGGAATGAGGAGCATGGTTGCTTAAACACCAAGGACAGCGTAGCTTCATGGGTCGGTGACCGAGGTAACCTCCATGTTCTTTTAGCCGTAGACCGAGTCTCCACTCGTCTGGTTAGGATCCTTCCTGCCGGGATGTCAAGGTTGTAATTTTAGTACCTAGAGTATTGAGTAGAATCATTTGAGCATTTGATGTCTGACGAATCGATAACACGCCCTGTGTGTATTAAGAGTCCGTGTTTGAGTTAAGCAAGGTACGGGTTTCCTACCTCAATATAAATTGTATCTTGTGATATCGGAAGGAAAATAAATTGCATGATAAGAAAACTTTCTTTGATTTGTCACCATAGTCCCTTTAGTGGTTCGACGGCACACCCATCACCGTCGAGCGGCTAAAGGTGACATACACCTTTTTATCATTTCTAATTTTTGTAACAAGAATTCCACGTTACAATACGTCATACTTGTGCTGCAGGTGCCACCTTTGGGCACTGGTCTTCCAGGGCTCACGGATTTTTCTAGATTATAGTCTCATTCTTATACTTTATACTGTATGGCTTGGTATTCTAAAACTAATCAGTAATTGTAACAAACAAATTGTAAACAAACATGGCGATGAAAAAGAGTAACTGTCGAGTTTCTTGCCAGCTCTTCTCGGCAGATGACTGCATTCCGAAGCCAGTGGTAGAGTCACTCTGTAATTGACGATTCATAAATACTTGATACAAGTTTACATGAATAAAGAATATTTTGATTTTGATTTTATCTTATTTTTCAGATATTTTACCAGTATACCCTGACTCTCACCAGTTTGTGATGGAACAGCGTACAGACCAGTACAATGACCTGCTGTATGCTGTAGAGATGCTGGAAATGACTGACATGCAATCTCCAAGGAGCAGGATACTGTTGGAAATGTGGCTATTGGACAATGAGGAGAAGAAACCTCCTATTTTTAGGGAGACCAATTGGTCTGTAAGTATAATTATGTTCAAGTTGTAAAATGCCAAATGGATCATTTCCTCATTGAATATTCAAAAACACTAACTCATTACTCTCCATTTCTACAATAAACAAAAAAAAGATGTACAAACTCTTGAATAAAATTAATTGACTAAGGGCCGGTATTTCAATATATACTTATCTTGATCTTAATCCGGGATTGATAATAAGTATAACTTAAGTGTATTTCATTATAGGATTAAAGTTAAGCGGCACCTAAAGTAATACACTTTTACCTGTCAAAAGTAATACTTTTCTTAAATGTTATACTTAACTTAAGCAATAAGATAAGGTTACATTGAAATACCGGCCCTTAGATTTTTATGGACAGCCATGAGAGAAGGTCTTTATGGTTCTTATGGAGTATATTGTAGTAAATAAAGTAATTTAATTTATTAGTAAATAGCATAAATGTATAACAATTTATTTGGTACGGTTAACAGCACATCATGGTAAACACTTGCAGTTCAATAATAGCACTTATTCAGCCGACATAAGAGTGGTACAAAGTCCAAAGTGTATAGTCTGACATGCTTTTGACTGTACCAATGTTGGTGTATAGACTTAAAAAAAATAACAAAAAACCTTTCCTTAGTCAGGTGACACCTTTGTGCCCATAGCAGACACTCTCTTGGAGTTGTATGATGATGAAGTGGACATCTACTGGCTAGCCAAGAGTCTGACAGAAGTTGTGAGGAATATGCAGAAGGATTTACCAAAACTTAAGGAGGCATTCTTGAGCATGTTGGAGAAAGAAGATGGGGAACTTTATAAGTATGAATTTTAATACAGTACTTTTAATTTTCTTAAAAAAATATCTTTTACTTATTATAAAATTAAAAAAAAACATTTACCTTCCAAGTATTTTGATATTACATTCTTAAATAAAAAAAATTGAAATATAAGCAAACAAATTAATTAACTGCACACTAGTGCCACCTGTAATGATTTTTAGTAAATAATTTATTTAAAAATTACATTTTTATTCATTCTTAAGACTAAATTCATTAAAAATTAGTATTATCTTAGTATATTTATCAAAGTTTCAATTGTTGTATAATAATAATTTTATTGCAGCCACTTATTGGAAGTAAATGCCCTGGAGTTGTTACCACTTACAAAGTGGTTCAATTGCTGTTTTGCTGGGATCTTGGAAGATACTTCACTGACAAAGTAATAAACTAAGTTGATACCTTATTAGAAAATGTTAAGTAGAATTTTGTAGAATTAGATTACATTAAAATTATTCTATTTCAGAATTTGGGACAAGATATGCAGTGGTGCTCCTAAAATACTGTCTTTTGCAGCAGTGATGCTAGTCGTAACATTACGCCGGAATATTTTGAGGGCAAAGACTTCTGAGGAAGTCCTGAAATGTGTTTCAGAGGTGAAAATTAATTTCTTTTATTTCCAAGCTAAATACTTTGAACCTGTTGCTAATATTGATTACGAGAAAAAAAAATAAGTGTTGCCATATTGATAAAATTTTCTACATTATAGTAGAAAATAATTATTTCAGATTCCAGAACAATTTGAAGAAGTAATCGCTAACAAAGCAATTGAGCTTTGGCAGTACTATGGCGCTCAACCACAAAATGATCAGCTCGCAAAGAAATGATGTATGACCTTCTAATGAGTTTCACTCATTAGAAGTAAAAAGAAGGAAATTGTGTTTTGGTGTTCGAAGCAAATGCGTATAAGCTCTATAAATTAGATGCAATAAGAACAAGTTGTATGTGAAATTAGTAAGTTTTACATTAGAGTAGAAATGGTGCAGTGAAACATTAAAATCGGCTATACAAATTAAATTAAAAATTGTTATGAATACTATTTAATACTACTGCTAATATATCTTTTTAATAAGCTTTGTTGCATTTTTATTTATTTAGTCTATCAATGTTTCTTTATCTACATAAATGGTTTTAAAATTCAAAGCTAATAAACTATCTTTGACAAGTGCGTGAGTCGCACGCATCGCACCGCACCACACTCTATATAATGTACTCATTCTATCAACTCGCTTAGTCTCCTTTAAGGTACAATAATAATATCAAATAAATATCTCTGGACATTGTTTACACAAGAATTGCTTAGTACAATTAATTTCTCAAAGGCTACAAAAGATGTCAATTAATTAACCCGGGTTACCCCTTTCCTCCTGTTTCAATTAAATAATCTGCCAGAAGTAGTTTTCTATTTTCTACTATAATAATCTGTAATAATCCCAATTTTAAATATTTTTAATTTTTTTTTAAAGGCAACACTCACTCAATCTGTCGCCATTTTGCAAGAATGTCAGCCAAATCATCAGCTCGCATTTTAAGTTAATTTTTATGTTATTTTACGTGCAATTGCAGTGATTTTGGTTTTACAACATCAGTTTTACTGTTAACAGCAAAAATGGACCGTTTTATTAGTATGTGGAAAGTGCGGGAGTTGGCAGATAAGGTGTAAGTACACTTGTCTTTTTATATAAATTACAACCATCTGTGATGATAAAATACCAATTTGTATCTCTTTTTAGCCTTTGTTGAACTCGACTTTACGTAAATCTCTGCATGCTATTCATGTAAAATAGGTTTTTAAGGTTTAAATTTTAGAAACATGTGATGTGTCGTGAGAAACATCGCTACTTGTCAGATTTACTTTGGCGTTATCTATCCGCTCTCGTATGCACAAAATGTTGAAGGTAATACAGATTAGTAACCGGTTTCTGACAATTTGTTCTTTTAGGCGGTGAAATTAGCATTAACAAATAGCCCTGGCACCAGTTGGAGCTCTTTTTGGAAGTTTGCGAAAACTGTGCCCATCGAAATGAAAGTAATTAGCCAACTTTGTGACTGTAATCAGTCGATATAATGATCTAGTGGTTGCTAACCAGTTAGAACTTTGAGAAATTTTAACATCGAACGTTTTTTTGAAGTTTTACAACGATTTGAACTTGTCTTAATAAATGAAAAAATATCCACATTTCAATAGAAGCGAAACTCCTATCGCAAATTCTCTACATGAAAGTCAATTTGGTTCCTAGTGTTTCATTATACCGAAACTAAGGTCAATGTTTTTGACCATGAATATAATTTATACTCAAAGTATTGCTTACAGTCTGTTTCAAACACGATGATATGCCTGACACATCCATAGAACGTAAATGTTTGCGTTTAGGAAAATGTTGACTTCGACATAAATACAAATTTGAATAATAAAGAAATAGATCAACACTAAATACTGTACATTAATAACGATTTAATAAGAGTCATGGTGTTTTTTTTCGGTTTAGAGAAGTTTTATGTACATTTTTCTATAAAATATATAAATTATATGAGACGTACTAGGTTACGTTCTATGGTCTTTTAAACCAGAGATGTGACTTAGGTTTTATTATTAATCGATAAAAATCGTGAATAATCGAAACTATAATTTAAGGGAAAGAATAGTGGAATATTCGTAAAAAAATATTGTATTATGTAAAATAATACCCTCAATTTAAAATCGATGTTCACAATGTACAAAACTAACACGTTACTATTTATTGACCGAGTGAGCGAAGCGAGCGAGGGGTACAAATCATTTTTGTATGTACATATAAAGGTATGTATGTTTGTTCCGCGAAAATTCTCGAACGGGTGATCTGATTTAGACGAAAATGTAGGAATAGTTAATAGAATTTTTAAGTTTGTTGACCATCGGTTTAGTAGTTTTTGTAAGAAAATAAATAATTGTATTTTAATTCTCTGGGTCTGGGGAAACTAACTGTACGGTTAATATTAATTCAGATTTAGCTTTCCTGTCCGCTGCCTTCCAGGCTGCTATGTGCGTATCGGCATCATATTTTGGTCTTGGCCTTTCTCCACTTAAATACTCCCAGTAGTCGCTTCGTACAAGTAATGCCTCTATCTGTACCTTCCAACTGTCATAGTTATCTTTTGTTAATAATTCAATACTTAAGGTGGGTCTATGCTTACGAGCCGAGCACGAGCCGCGCACGAGCGGAGCACGAGCCGAGCCGCTCTGCTCGCGTGACAAATGTGGACACACAATGAGCCTGCACTGCGAGCGCGATGCAAATCTCTTTGTGTTCGTCAAAAACCCGACAATCGCGGAGCACAGTCGAACACGAGCCGAATGCTCGAAGCGCGCTCGTTCGAGGCTCGAAATCGGTCCACAGTACACGAATTTTGGATCGGCTCGTGCTCCGCTCGTGCGCGGCTCGTGCTCGGCTCGTGCTCGGCTCGTAAGCATAGACCCACCTTTACATACATTCGCAGACATGATTCGGTCGTACCCTTTTTCAAATAATTTTCGATGACTCCTTTCTTAGTTACATGTACCTATTCACTCTTTATTTTCGCTGGTCCTGGGCCCATAACCTTTGTAGGGGTAAATATCAGATAACACAGTTTTAAAGAGAAATATTTATTGTACATAAATAAGAAAAAAAAATATCTGCCTATTAATATCCCAATGCAGGGCAAAGGCCTCCATCCTTGAAATCAAGTTATCGCTACAATGATGGGTATTGGCTTAATCACCACGCTTGCCAAATGCGGATTGGTGATCACCAACCCGAGCTGTGTCCGAAAAAACCGACACAAAGTTAGCTCGACCCGGGAATTGAACCCAGGACCCCGAGATCTCGGCCCGGTACCTAAACCACTAGACCATTGAGGCGTTTGTACATAAATAATAACTGGAAAATATTTGTTTTATTGTCTTTACACTCTTACAAATATTTTCCAGTTATTATTTATGTACAGTAAATATTACTCTTTATAACTGTGTTATCTGATATTAACCTCTACACTAGCTAATATCAAAGTAAAAAAAATTAAAATTTATCATACATTATAAATCTATACTTTGAATCGATTGTCATAAGCACTAAGATATAATCGATAATCGATTGGTTATGCAGGTTGACACATGAGGTCACGTCTCTTTAATTGTCAAAGATGAGGTGTCACCCATATCATCGTGTTTGAAACAGACTGTAGTTAAAATTATGTTGCTTATGTTAATTTTGCAGGGTATTTTGAGTTAAAACATTTTTTAGCTGCACTAGAGCAATAACTATGTCCGGTTTTTGGATAGACTGATCAGGAATCAATTTTGTTTTACCTCCAAAACAGTCAATTTCAAGTCTTAGCATTTTCTTATTAGTAGGTAAATTGAATTAGATAAATATTAAAAAAACTTTAAAATAAATGGATGCTTACAAAAGAAAGTATGGTATTAGGATGTTTGTATGTAATTTAGCTTCATCCCTACTTTTTAATCAGCCGTCAATATTACTGAAAGAGGGTATTTTACTTTATCCATGTTGTGCCCTCACAGTGTACCAATATTGAATATGAACAAATATTATGTCAGAATGATGGCATACATTGATTATACATTGATTATTGATATCAGTTTAGGATAACAAATTACAAAATACCTACAACTCTCTTTTAAATATTTAGTTGTTGAGTAAAATGCTCTTTTTGTTTTTTCTTTATCATTGTGTCCAAAATTTGATATTGTCTTTTTGCATGCTACTCTATAATATTTTATTGACTAGGTTTCGAAGATCTGTAGATGAAAACTTTTATAAAGGTGATTTTGAATGCTCAGATCAATTTGACGTGGACTGTACTAGCACATAACTTAATTTACAGAGATGCATAGCATTTCTTCACATAACTTTATTTACCTACAAATCATAATTTTTAAAACCTGTTTTTCAATTAAACAATTCATTATTAATCACTTAAATCATTGATTTCGCAAATTGTCGATTGGAATGTGAGGATCTAGCTACAAATTAGTGGTATTATCTAATCTGTGTTGTTCCACCTTGCGTGGTATAATGGGGCAAACACATTATTGATAATTATCTTCGCTTGAATTTGTTTGAGTATTGTATTCATCCATTTGAAGAATTCATTCAACTACTACTTAGTTTAGATGGAAATCATATCAGTTATTTTTTAAATATTGTTTCTTAAAAATACATCTGTGGACCATCTATACATACATGGACATTTTCATGCAGTAGGCAGAGCTTTTACTTTAGTGCCTAATTTTTGATAAGGGGCAAAAAAAACGTTCTTTGACGTCAAACAACTACCTAAATAGAAATAAGGCAATGGGTAGATTTGGTAAGGTGCTATCTTAATAGTACTCAACGCACAATGTGGATACCTGCTACATAGCTGCTTAATAGAACCTAATGGAGTTAATTTATAAAGATAATTTATGGCAATTGATGCTTTCATATTGAAACTGAAGGTCAACCTCATCACACAATAGTTGCTATTCCTTTCATAACTTCCGTATGGATGAGTATAGTAGTAGTATTAGTTTATCTAATGCCACATTGTAGGGCAATGGCCTTCATCATTGAAATCCATTCATTGTCACAATCATGGGTACCTACTGGATTATTCATCACGCTATCCAAATGTGGATTGGTGATTGTAAGGGTGCGTTATCGGTGAAAAGTGGTCAGTGTTTCCACTGAAGCGGAGTTGGGCGGAGACGAGCGGTGAGGAGCGATGAAAAGTGGTCACTATTTTCACTGAAGCGGAGCTGAGTGGAATGGAGCGGAGCGGAGCATACTAATGACGTGACGATGATAATGACGTAACGATGATAATGACGTAACGATGATAATGACGTAACGGTTATAACTAAGGCACTGCGCGCGAGTCACGCACCGCCCCGCTGTCCTCCGCACAGCACCACCCCGCTGACATCCGGACAGCACCGCCCCGCTGTATTTTTATTATGAATATGCGCTCAGCTCTGCTCCACCCCGCTCGTGCTGTTTCCATTGAAGCTGAGCGGAGATTTCGAGCATCTCCGCCCCGCTCCGCGTCAGTGGAAACGCACCCTTAAGGTGCGTCCCACTACCGTGTGTGCCTGCTACACACACGTGTCGAGACAGCCCAGAATATCAGCGATTCCATGTAACCCTAGTTTGCGAGTCGTATTAAGATTCATGTCAGCATATCGACCTAAATACCGTTTAAGTCGTCATAAGTCTTAAGCGTCATCGTGTTTACAAACGGCAAAGGTGGATTTACGCTTGACAGCTCAGTAATCTAAGCTGTCGTATTTTTTTCACATACCAAAATGTGGCGCTTGATTCAACAGCCTCCTGATAGTAAGGTAACTGTCGCCTATAGACGCTTGTAACACCAGAGGCATCATTCTGGCGTCTGTTACTTGAAGGGAAAGTAACGTTGGCACCAAAAAAAGGGTTCTTCTTGCACCATGGACAACACTGGCACAACATGCCAATTGAGCTCAATGGAGACCTTACTCTCCGTCAGAAACTTAGCAAAACAATAATTATGAAGTGTTACTATACTGTCGTCATTTGTACATTAAAGCGAGGCACACATCTCTTGCGCACAGTGGTCATGAATGGACAGTTTAATTATTGCGCAAGCGCGTTGATAGGGTAAGCGAAATGCAAGTAAACACCAAGGTCAGCGGACTTTCGTCATTTAATTTATTCTTTTGTAAAAGGCTGTGACGAGCCCGTCGTGTTTGCAATGAGACAAGTGAACGTGTGTTTTACGTATGATATAGCCGCGAATAAATGATCTTTTAATTTATAATTTAACCAGTTAAGCAATGGAAAAAATTATTGTGATAACCACTGTATTACAACGGACTAAGGTTCAACTTATGGTTACTATTCGGCCACGATCAGTTAAAGGATAAACTTCTAGCTTGTGATATAGCATCTAGATCTAGGATATATTTAGGACTTAATTACCTATATGGCACAACACAAAATCACTCTACTCATTCATTTTCCTCGGTCGTGTTGTTAGGCCTAAGGTTTATTTACAGGGGGAACGCGTTAGACATCTTCACCCTCCGTCGAGGGCAGAGTGTGGTGTTTAGGACTCCCACCGGCCTGAAAAAAGGGGCGTGGCGTATACACTAAATCCCGAGGTACACCTAGCCGTGTCAGAGGTTTCGTGGGGGTCTAACGGAGCCTTGACTTTCACGGCACCCGGCAAAACCTTTTTTTATCGGAGAGACAACTTAAATAGTCTTGAGCACCAACTTTTTCGCAGTGCTTTACATCGCCTGCTTTCAGATTCCGGACTTTTACAAAGAGAAAATCCAAACATTGGTCCTATCCCTTGTCCGTCGCCTTAAAGCCTATTCGCCACTGCACCTCGTAGGCAGTCAAAGTCAGTTCAATCAGAATTGATATTGTTAGCTATTTGACGTTATTAAAAGTCAATTTGTTGTCCACAGCACAAATGTAGTGATGAACTACACAGAAGTGGAGGGCAAAGTCCGAGAAGCGACGTCGGACGAAGCGTGGGGCCCCACCGGCCAGCAGATGCAGGAGCTGGCGCTGGCCACGTTCACGTACGAACACTTCCCGGAGGTGATGTCGATGCTGTGGCGGCGCATGCTTCACGACAACCGCTCGCACTGGCGCCGCACGTATAAGGTCAGATGCTTATACTCATTTATCTGCGCCGAACGCGCAAAAGGAATCCCATTTTCTTTTTTTATATTTTAGGGGGGCAAACGAGCTGATGATAAGTGATCACTGCCGCCCATAAGCACCCGAGACCCCCTTGGGGTCGCAGGCGCGTTGCCCGCTTTAAGAGACGACAGTTATAAGGTCTCAAGTAAATAAAGAAATTACCAGGTGGTAGGTTCCTGTACTGTACCGCCTAGGTGGGTACCACCGCAGTGCCAGATATTTTCCCGTGAAATAGAAGTGTGTCAAGCACTTCTGTGTTTCGGGGAAAGGGCACTGAAACTTTTGAAATTACTGGGTATATGAGATCTCATATACACCTATCACCTGGTAATTTCTTTATTTACTTACATCACGTATTTATTGTGAATGCGAGCGCATCGATTTGATCCGTAGTTTCTGACGCATCGCTCGCACAGTAGATATTCTTCCACAAACTTGTTGCCCACTTCGTCCCTTTTTTTGTTTTTTGCATATTGAGCTCACCTCAATGGGGCGATAGTATATTTATAGAGTTGGTCCTTGTGTCCCAGTGCCTGCTGCTGCTCAGCTACCTGGTGCGCAACGGGTCTGAGCGCGTGGTAACGTCTGCGCGCGAGCACATCTACGACCTGCGCTCGCTCGAGAACTACACCTACGTCGACGACGTCGGCAAGGACCAGGTAACACCCTCTCCACCCCCTCTAGTATTACCCCCCTACCCCCTAGTAATAACCGTCTATTAATACCACCTCTAGTTATGCAGTCCTAGTACTACCCCCTTCACCCCTCTTGCAAATATACGATTTCGCTACACTCAACACAAAGATTCGTGGTAGATGGTGCCATAATAAATCACTTTTCTAACTATTGCGTACGGGTAAATTTTTGGACTATAGATAAAAGTGCGTGTGTAACTTTAAAAAAATGGCAAAAATGTGTGCTTCACTGTGAAACTCTGCAAGAACAGGACTCTAAGAAATAGTTCAAATGCTGGGCTAAAATTACAAATATTTATAACTTTGCCCTAAGCCGTAAATTCGCTAAGTTGTACCCTCATTGAATAAACTATTATTTTGTTGCAATAAGGAGAAGGTATTCTAATGAATCCGTTGTTAAAGGATAACTTGTATATTTTCAGGGTATCAACGTAAGGCACAAGGTTCGGGAGCTGATCGACTTTATACAAGATGATGAAAAACTACGAGAAGAAAGGAAAAAAGCCAAAAAGAATAAAGACAAGTATATAGGTGAGCTGTTTGTCTGTTACTCTTTCATGCAACCTACTGATCTAGTTTTGATGAAGTTTGTTTCTGGTATAGACTAGACCTTGGAAAGGGACTTGAACTACTTTTTATCCTGGGATTATCCCAGGAGCTGAGTTGCCGTGAGATAACAGAAATAGAAGCATTTCTCTGCCTTCTTTTACCCCCCCCCCCCCCTCCGTCGACCGATGGTCAAGACGTTTGCCGGCACGTATAACATTTGTAGTATTAGCATGTTTTATAATAATAAATTATTACAATTTCTTAAAAAATTATAAACTGACTTTGAACTGTTAGTTGGGGGTTATTATTTTTAATAATTGTGTTGTTTGGTGCAGGCATGTCGTCAGAGGCGGCGGTGATGGGTGTGCGCGGCAGTTCAGGTGGCTGGGGCGAGTACAGCGACCGCGGCGGCGGTGGCAATAACTGGGGTCAGTAGAAAACAATGTATTTTTACCCTTAGAAAACTTGTAGAACCCGACCGAACCTTTGGCTTCGGCTAAAATTCGGCCACTTTAGAACCTTCGGTTACAAATCGGTCGAAAAAGTGTCTAATTTGCCGCCATATTATGCGGTAAAATTTGCACGACGAATAGTTGTACAATTGTATTGTGCGTTTTTTCGTACGGCGAAACATTATATTTCGCTCTTACATATTGGATTGGAATATGTTAAAAATTCTTTCAACAGTCATTAAACCAGTTTTGAAAGAGTCGAATACGTTCAATATTTTTGGCATATTTGACCTAGTTTGCGAACCGACCAGGTAGTTGGTACGCAGCGCAGTTTGTATTGAAATTACAATGATTTTAAACGCTCCCCATAGAATGTCTTCACTAAAAATAACTTTCCGGTTTCTAGCGGGATTCTTCTGTACAGAAATAACATTCCGAAGCTGGCTGTAGAATCATAATATTATTACTTAATGATTTACGAGTATTAAGGCCACATTAAAGCATAAAATGCCGAGGTTTCAGGGCACATATAAAATTAATTGTTTGAGAGTCACGCCCACGCCCGTGTAACGTGGTTTTTGTAGGTACCCTATTTAAAAAAAGTTAATTGACTTAAATATGGTTTAATTCGTTTCTAGATGAGCCAAAGGACAGGAGAGAGCGAGACGACGATGATGACTATGAGAGGGAAGATTCAGACGGCGAATATGGGCACAGGAAACCGAACAAGTGCGTATATTCATTTGATTTTACAATGGGTCTGGGTGTACTAAGAAACATTAGCAGTAGTTGATGTTTGGTGTTTATATTGCGCTATTTGTTTTATCTACATCCATACCATAATATGTCTATTTTATATTCAGGAGCGATGAGCAAACGCCCTACATTTAGATATAAGTATCTGTGGCTGCATTGAAATGTTTACATTTTAGTGTCGGTAACTGATACGAAATTACGTTCAAATTTCGAATGTCTTCTTTAAAAGTAAAAATTAATAGGTTTTTTCGATTATCGAATTAGTCGATTAGTAATTTTATGTTCCATTCCTATACATTTAATTCGATGCTGAAATTATAACAATCGATTTGAGAATCGAAATCAACTCGAGTCTAGATTGTTTATGGATTTTAAAAACTTTTGTAGTTTTTCATTAATCGTCAGTCATTAATTATGACAGTACTAAACTAACTTTTACATACAGATTATGTTGGTAACTAGGGCGTTTGCTCATCAATCCTGACTATAAAATAGACATATTATCGTATGAATGAAGATAAAGTTATGTATGTGACTGTACATAATTAGTCATTAAAATACTCATGTGATTCTTTTATGAAACTCACTTCGTTCGTTTCATAAAACCACATTCGTATTTTAATGACCCTCATTATGCAGCAGTCACATAAATAACTATTTGCTCCTAGCTCGGGAGATGAGAAATCAAACAGCCAGCATAACGGTGTATAACTAAGAGCGATAACAACTTATATACTACTATTGCTAATACACATTACACACACTAACGTGATAATATGAGCGTCAGCAGATGACAGATCTGCGTGTGTGCTCCAAGTCTAAGCTGACGCTACAGAGTAAAATTAAAACGTACTAAGCGATTTGAGCACCTCTTTTTTGAAGTCTTAGAAATGAGCAAAATTAAATCAAAGTGGGTAGCTTCAATATAAGTGTGCGTATAATTTCAGTATGACTGCACCAAATAAGGTAATTTTATTTCCTGTGGTTGGTTAAGTACTGGGTCTTGATTTCGCGGTCTATAAAAAGTATGTGATGGACTTTTTTTGTATTTGTTTTGTGTTTATTTTATATATCTATACTAATATTGTATATCTATACTAATATTATAAAGAGGAAAGATTTGATTTTTTGTTTGTATTGAATAGGCTCCGAAACTACTGAACCGATTTGAATAATTCTTTCTCTGTTGGAAAGCTACACTATCCCCGGTGAACATAGAGTACTTTTGATCCCGGAAAAGTGGAGGGAAGAGGGGGATATTTGAAAAAATAATTACACGCGGGCGGAAGGCTAGTCTATACTAATATTATAGTATGTATTTGTGATACCTTCGTTGTTTCTGACACCCATAACACAAGTGCTTACGCTACTTACTCAGGAATCATGTTAATGTATGTTATGTTGTCCAATATATTGATTATTATTAATTAATTCCAGAGAGAACGTGTACCGCGACGCAGAGGTGGTGGCCAGCAGTCCGCCGCGCCGCTCGCGGTCTCCGGAGACCACCGCCAGTATCGCCACCGGCACCCGGCAATTAAACATCAGCTTGCGAAGCCCGGCCAAGGCGAAGCCCGCTACACCTGTGAAGAAGATTGATCTCGGTATGTGTTGTAGTTATGTGAATTAAACAAATTGATCACAAAATTTAAAAAAATATTGTCGTAAGGTTTTTTTTTTTGTCTTATATTGACAGCCCTCTAACGTAGTCAGGTTTTTTTATGCCTACTTTTTATTTGCTTTTTATATCATTAACTTTATCTTGTACAAACCAACATCCAATGACAAAAAACTATTTTATTTTTAAATGTTTAATGATTCCATCCAATGTTTTTCGATGCCCATTGTTTATAATATTCAAATTCAACATAAATTATTCAAAACATTATAATAATACATATAGGTATACTCACTTAAAATTACTATTCAAGAGAAAAAAACATTTCGCACGATTTCCAGAGGTTTTCATACTAGGCCTATATCTTGGGAAACCAACTTTCAAAGAAAAAGTGGATTTACCAGTTTACAGAAATAAGTAAAACTGTTCTTCGTTTGTAATATGCGTGTTTATTAAAATACTGTATATATTTTCGCATTTATAATACTAATATAGGTACTTTTTCCCATCAGGCGCAGCGGCGTCGTACGGCAAGTCAGCCCCCACGCCGGCGCCCACGCCCGCCACCACGCACTCGCAGGACCTCATCGACGACTTGTTCAAGACCTGCGCTGCCCCCTCACCCAGCGATACGCCGCAACATGCTGACTTGAGCTTGGAGGATGACTTCGATCCTAGGTAATAATTTATGAATAGTCTACATTAGTCTACTGCTGGATATAGGCCTCCCCCAATGGGCCAATAGCCATCAAGGCCAAGGCTTTTTTTTTGTAGTATTAGGTCAGTTGGCAGACAGACACGCAGCCCACCTGATGGTAAGCGGCCACTGCGGTCTTTTTCATTGAGGGACACTTCACCAGGAAGCGTCCCTCAATGTGCTGCCAGACTGTAGACTCATCTGAACTTCGAGCCTCTGATTTCAAGTGTACCTACTGGCTCCTACATTAAAACTGCTGGAACACAGCCAGAGTTATTATGGCGGCAGATTTCACCTGTGGTGGTAGCTAGCCAATCGGACTCTGCAAAAGCCCAACCACCAACCAGACCCAAGGCGGGAATCGAACCCACGACCTCCGTGTTTTTATACCCGAGCGGCTGAGCGGCTGTTCCACGGACTTAATATATTACTCACAATATTTTATGTACTCTATAAATAAAATGAATTTATCTTCATATTACAAAAACCATCCAAACGTACTGGCTATGCAATGATGAAAACTGACTCGACATCAAAAGGCTAAAAAGAAAGTTCCCAACAGATTTATAGTACCTAGCTATACAATTGGTACATAAAGGGCACACGTCGCTGGACTGACTGCCCTCCACGTCAAATTACTAAATCCTTGACCTGGTGCTGAATGTTCACAAACAGAAACAGATTGCGATCTAAAAAAAAAATATTACAAAAAATGATTTCTAATATTTACACGGTTACTACTCATTAAAATAAAACAACTTTAAACGGATGAAAACCGAGCGAGATCCGTTTAAAGTTGTTTTATTTTAATTACAAAAAATGTTTAAATTAGAATTTGATAAATTATTATTTCAGAGCGGAGGAAGCCAAAGCCTCTAACAACTCAGCTGGAGAGTTCGGCGAGTTCTCCGCCGCCTTCACCGCTGCCCCTCCACCCTCCACCGACGGCTTCGCGGACTTCTCCAGTGCCTTCACTGCACCTGCCACACCTGCATTAGACCTAGGGATTGTGCCGCAGGCTTCGCTCGTACAGCCCCAGCAGACACTGCAGACAGGTTAGTTGCGTACTTAGGAAGAAGAAAGAGAGAGAGAATCACGCATAGGTACCGCTCACACCACTTCAATCAGGTCAATTGGTTACTTAGGAGAAAGAGAGAAAGAATCTCACAAGTTACCGCTCACACTACTTCAGCCAGGTCAGTTGGTTACTTAAGAGAAAGAGAGAAAGAATCCCAAATAGGTCCTGCTCATGCAACCACACAAACATAGAACCTAGGGCTTCCAGCACAAACCCCGCCCACCACTCCCTGCCACCGACGGCTTCGCGGACTTCTCCAGTGCATTCGCTGCACCTGCTACACCTGCGTCGTTAGACCTGGGAATCGTGCCGCAGGCGTCCCTCGTACAACCCCAGCAGACACTGCAGACAGGTTAGTTTGGATACTTAAAAAGAGAGAATTCCAAACAGGGTCACCGCAGTGCCAGATATTTTCCCGTGAAATAGAAGTGTATCAAGCACTTCTGTGTTTCGAGGAAAGGGCACTGAAGCTAGTGGAATTGATGATGATGTCATAATCATAATCATAATCATAATCATAATAATTTATTGCATAAATGTGGTACATAAGATCTTACATATTAGGTATAGTAAATACGTATTTACTATACACAGAGACCGCACATTAACCCTGTAAGGGCACAGCAAAAGTAAAACTTAATCACTAAATCATACTAAATTATATTAAATTAAACTAGTTACTTAATTTATAAGTAAATAAGTAATACAAAAAACTATTTGGCCTCAAAATACTCTTCCAAGGTGTAAAAGCAATTGGTTATTAAATATTTCCGTAACATTTTGTATAATTCTGATGGCTTTTCTATTTTTCTAAATTGGTTTGGTAACTTATTGTAAATTTTAATGGACATGTGGTATATTCCTGAAGACACTAGATGCAATTTAGTTGAGGGGATGGCTAACTTGTCTCTATGGCGTAAAAGATGGGGTCGGGTGTAACAGTCTTTAGCTTGCAAATATAAATGTTTATGTTTGATGACGAAGTCGCAAACTGCTAGTATATACATAGAGGTCAATGTGAGGATATTTAGTTTTTTAAAATGTGGTCTGCAACTTTCTCTGTCTGTAATATTCACTAATATTCTGATACATCGCTTCTGTAGTATAAATAGCCGATGTGCATCTGCACCATTCCCCCATATCACTAAACCGTAGTTCAGCCATGCGTGCGCATACGCGTAATAGGCGCTAATTGCAGTCTTCAAGTCAGTAGTTTTCTTTAGTTCATATAACGCATAAGTAAATTTCGACAATTTACTAATAATTTTTTCAATATGGAGTTTCCATGAGACATTACCATCAAAAACTACGCCTAATAAATTGCTATTTTCAACCGATTCAATTTCTGTATTGTTAAATGTGATTTTTAAATTAATTGGTGCTTTTTGACGAGGTTTAAGTTGCATTAATTTAGTTTTTGAAATGTTTAACTGTAGGTTATGATCGTTAAGCCATTGTTCTATTGGATGAAGGATATTGTTTAAATGATTAGTCAGTTCGTTGGCATTGTCACATGGAAAAACAATTGTTATGTCGTCTGCGTATAGTATAGTTTTTGAGCTTGTAACGTGGGCCAGGTCATTAATATATATTAAAAAAAGAATACAGCTTAAAATGCTTCCTTGAGGAATTGAATTTTTAGACAGTTTCGTTTGAGAACGTACAATTTGTAAGGTGTTTGTGTTTTTGTTAAAATATTCAATCTCTACACATTGTTTCCTATTGTCTAAGTAGGACTTAAACCAGCTATAGGCTTGCCCACGTATACCTATACCGTACAATTTATCCAGGAGTATTTTATGTAACACTTTATCGTAGGCTTTACTCATGTCTAGCATTATCCCTATTGCGTATTTGTTGTTATTTATAATATTTAGTATTTCACACGTAAAATCAAATAATGCTGTGACGGTAGATTTATTTTTTGTGTTGTCCTCCCAGACGTTTCCGTCGACGGCGACACCCTTAGCTTGCGCTAGCCTGGGCCCTTGCATGGGCGCGTGCGTGACTAGCAAAACCAAATTTGGTTTTAAAAGTCCTGTTGCAAGAAGCACAGTAAAGAGACCCACTTGAGTTATAAGTATAGTCGTAGGAGGGCTTAGGTCGGGATTTTCGGAACTGGCGTTTGGCGTCAAGTTCTTCAAGACGGGTAAGCTCAAAGTTTTCTAAGCCCGTTTTGACAGCATTTCGCCATTCTCTCCTCTGAGCAGCCAGCCTCTCCCACGAATCACTAGATATGCCAGTAGCAACCAGGTGGCGCTTTAAGACATCCCTATAACGCAGGTACTGTCCTCCCGGTTTGCGTTTACCTGAGCCAAGCTCAGAGTAGAATACCTGCTTTGGCAACCTGGTGGACTCCATGCGCATAATTACTGTCGTCTCGGTGTAGCGGGCGCAGGGCAGGCCAGACAGTAACTGCTTAGTTACTGTTTGGCACTGAACTGTCTAAGGGCAGACGTGGCGCTTACCATCAGGTATACGATCTGCTCGTCTTGTTACACATTACAATAAAAAATAAAAAAAGCTAATGTCACCACATCAGCCAGGTCAGTTGGATACTTAGGAGAAAGAAAGAGAGAGAGAATCTTGCAGTCTCGCTTATGCAACCACACCACGGGCTTCGGGCTGGTCAATAGCCACAAGACACTGGCTGTCCCAATGAGATGCAACGGAGAAACCAGGGGAGTTTATTGGGTAGCGGACTACTTCTTATATTGTAAATGTTAATATCTGCTTCACTTCTTTTGCCTCACTATAATACTATTTATCGGGACTATTGTCCTAAGTCCCACACAAAATGTGCTTGTCGATTGCACTTTAGTAGATAAACAACTAATTTAAAAGAAAGAGAAATAAATTGAATGAATGTCTCCACAGCTGCCCCGGCGTCAAACTTAGACCTACTAAGCTCGCTGTCGCCGCGGCCACCCATCCACGCGTTGGACGCGCTGGACGACCTCTCGTCCTCGCTCGCGTCCGCCACGCTGCAGCCCACGCCTGGACCCGGTGAGTGAACCACTTACCACCATTATGACCCACTACCCACTATCCTTGGGTAGGCCTTCTGCCACCACAAACCATTTACTACAATGATATTATAATAAAAAAAGAGGTAGATAGGTTATGTCAGTACTGCTACACGTATAGACCGACAAACTTATCTGTTCCGGTGGCCAAAATTGGAACTACGTGAAATGTCAGTTTTAGGCAAAAACGTTATTTAGTGACTACTAAAACGACAGTAGCGACGCCGCCACCGGTATATAAGTTTGTCGGTCTATACCTATCAAACTGTGAATGCTTTCGCGAGACTGAGCTCGGGTGTGCTAATTAGCTTAGTTTTCGGGTGCCACTTTTTTAGCTCAAGTAACCTATCTACTTATTTTTTATTATAATATCATTAATTTACTACCTTATCTTACTCATTACAATCTACCACTTATCGCCCACCACCTGCTACCCACCACATTCTCTGCCGCAATTTTCTCGGATTTTTTTTTTATTAGAATAATCTGTTTGAAAATTATTTATAACATATTCTCCCCAATTTCCTCTATTTTTAGTTATTTCGTTTTTTTTTAATTTTCAGCATTGAAGAAACAGTTTCACTTCTGACTGTTAATTTCGTGATCAATTATCTGTTAGATAACGTATATGTTGTCTCTTGTCAATTTTCAAAGGGGAATATTTAAGTGTATATCCAAAAGATGCACCAAAATAAACCAGAGGCACACCAAAGATTAGGTTAGGTTTGTTTGCAATAAAAAATTTTTTTGGTGCACTTTCAACCTTTTTGGTGTATGTTCAACGTTTTTTGGTGTACGGTTAAATACAAGACATTTTCAAAAAGGAAGATCGCATCATTTATTTATCTGACAGATAAATCAATCACTTACTTACCTATTAGTAGTGGAACTGGCCTTTAGCACTTTAAACAAACATTTTCTTTAAGTAGTATAAAATAGCTAAGGCGAAAGTTTAGATGTTAACATGTACCTATTTTAATTTGAGTAAATTGCTAGTCAATTAGTATAAATACATGTGACTGTTCGTATTTAATTAAGTTATATCTTATTTACCTACAACTCGTGTCTCAGTGTTTGCATGCGTCCGTTTTTAGTGTATCAGTCAGTTTTGGGCACATTCAGGTATTTTTTCGTTCCAGGGAACAGCCGGCCCACACTCAGAAATGCCAAGGACGCCGTCACAGCCATTCTAGATGTTTTACAAGCCATTGACAGGATTAAATCTGATACAGACGTCTCGAGGATAAAAGGAAGTCTGAATATGTTGAGATATTTCCTCCCCGGACCAATAACAGTGCAAAAGTTATGCCGAATCGATGATAATGTTATAACTGCTGATTTACTCGACCGATACTCACAAGTTCTAAGCCTTATTGTCAAGATTGTCCTGCCACACTGGCCTTTATTGAGGCATGAAGTAGTCCCACTGTTTCTAGTTGAAGAAAACTTCTTTGTAAGCCACGAAATACTCTCAGTTTTATGCGGATTTCTCAAACACGAAGATGATATGAATGTACTAAGAGCTCTAGTATACATCTTATTAGATTATGTAAGGAGTGACACAGTTTTAACGGCGATCCTAGACTGCAGTTGCGTTGAAACAGAGGAAAACCTCCAAAATTACAAGCACAAAATGGAATGGCAGAATTACGTCCAATTACTGACAACACTGCCGGAAAGGGTTGCCAATAGATTACAGACAGAAACTCCTAAAGAGTTTTCGCATGAAAATTATTCGTACAAACTAATTTTTCATGTCATTAGATGTATCGATTATATGAGTGAGAGCTGTTTTCAACAGGAATGCATATATGATATATCTTATCTGGCACATTTTCTGTCTAAAGTCATAATAAATTACAATATGAGTGGCAGTTCGGACGCCATTTTGAAATTTATCGATATACTCGTAGCGTGGAACGTCCATGATGATTCCCTGAGCAAATTCGTTCGGCGGAAACTAACGCAAACTCTCTTCAACCGTTTAAACCGTCAAGCCATAGACTGTATATCGATAGTGTTGCTCAAAAAAAGTCCCATAGACTACAGAAGCGCGGAGCAAGCGATCAAACACATCCTAGGCGATAACATAGACTCGAGCAAAGACTGGAACGAAATTCTCATTAATCGAATACCGTTCTTTTACAAAGTATACGATTACAAAGACACAACCATGGTCGAGAATCTCTTATATTATTTATCGACGTCGAAGAACAGTGTGGATATATTAACGAATCTCATTTACAAGCTGGCCTGTGTCTGGGCAGATGTGAAGAAAATCCACGTGTCAGACATTGCCCAGCACATGTTCACATGTTTACTACTAATTCTCGCATTTAGATACCGCGTATTCATTTCTTTGAGAGATAAAATACCCTGGGATTTGTTAGAGTTAAAAAGCATATTGCTTAAAGGATGTTCGAGACATTTAAGGATACTTCTACCCGAGTTTAGAGGGATGGGAATGGCTACGATGGAAATGGTGTTTAAAACGATAGCTGAGTACGACGAAAGCGAGCGGGAAGCAGCTTCTGGTCTGTGCTTCAAGATGTGTGAAAGTGAAATGTGCGCGGAAATAAATAGAATAATGAAAGATATTTCGGGAAAGTGCTTTCTGGACCCTCAGCAAGTGATTCCATGGAACTTTAGGGTGAAGAGAATAGATCTAAAGGGTCTTTTGGATCTGATAGCGGCGCGAGTGGCCGATCAGGAGAAACAGCCAGTTCAGAATACTATTACCACAGTGGCGGTCATGACGGCTCAGCAAACACAGCAGATTGTGAAAACGATAATATCCGTCAAATTAGACGACTTACAAAGAACTGCCAAAGATATAGTCGAGGAGTTAGACTCGGACGACGATCTGCAGCCATACGATATGACCAATGACGTGTCAGTATCTTCTAAAAAGTGGCCGAATTACCTCAGAGATTTGCTAGAAACTGTAGCCGAAGCGAAAGACTTGGAAACCTTTGAAGCTAGTCTCGAAGTAGCTGAAGAATTAGTCACGAAGCAATTGAAGTCTGAGGATAGAAAACTGGCAGAGGACTTGCTGAATCTCTTCGTGCATTTAGACGAGAAGTACCACGTGGACAACTTTGACAGTATCAAGTTCAACATAGTCGTTTCCATAGTTTGTAGCCAGCCTAAAGTTTGCGCCGAGTATCTGTGTAAAGAGATCCATACGGATGTAGGAAGATACTCAATTGCAACTAAGATCTTTATGTTAGATGCATTGGCTGAGGCTGCGAATCGAATAGCAGATGTAAGGCCTCACATTGAAGAGAAGGCTAAGATTGAAATTGCGAGTAAACAGCCAGAGGAGCAAATACCAGCTGAGGAAATTATCAGGCGTCGATTGATCACGAAGACTCGGTATTTCCACTCGAAAAGGCCTCACCCGTTCGCGAGAGCGACGCGAAACGAATTCGCAGCAGTTTCAGACTACTTTTTCTACCCTTTAGTATCTGGATTTGGCCACAAACAGCTATCATTAAGTTACCACAACTTGAAACAGGATGTTGATAGCATTTTGCTGCTGAAATACCTAAACGTTGTTGGGAATATTATCCTCGCATCGAAAAACTGTCCGAAATGCTCATTCTACTGTTGGGAAATCCTCCAAATTCTGACTTATATGAGGCACACTCCGGACCCGAAGATTCAAATGGCTGTGATTTCCCTTCTAGCGTCTGTAGTACTGGTGCTACCGCCTTCGATACTAAAATCGGAATTTCTGAACATAATGATTGAGTTTAGGTCTTGGCTGGCGGAATGTTTGTCCAACCTTGACTTGACGATGAGGTTCGGGGGTCCGAAGACAGAATCGGCAGTTTTCGCTGGTCAAGTCTTGTATATGTTAGAGAAAGCATTGACAGAGACTGAATAATGGAGTAATGAAATTGTATATGTAGTTTTTTTACTTGATCCAATGACGTAAACAAAATAGTTAATTATTTCAATTGGTAGTAACTGACTGAATGTGTCATTGGTTTTCGACCCTCATCCAAGATCATAAAGTTCATTTTCCTCTTAACCAATTGCTATACCTTTTAGTGCTTAAATAAATACTTAGGCCAAGGTATTTTTCATCCCACCATCTCGGAAAGAGTATTTTTAATCTTCAATATCTAAGTGGAAAAGCCGTTTTTATTCTCTAGAGGATAAAGTAAATTGAATTTAGAACATCGTGTGCACTAAGTTTGTGAATTAAAAAAAACATTAAACCTATTTACTGCTACCTCTATGGTGCCGAATATATCATACAACTTTTTTTTAATTTGTAAAAAAACTCAGACTCGGAACCTTCTTGGTGTTCTTTTTTCAATTTGCTTTTTTTTGCATTTAGTCATTTCCTCGCTGAGGTGGAATGAAAAGTTACGTGTTGCACTCGAGTGCAAAGATTTTTCACCTCGTGCTCTTTTGATTCCCTCGCTAACGCTCAGGATTCTAATTTTGAATCACTCGCTGCGCTCGTGATTCAATTTTAGAATCCTTCGCTTGCTCGGTCATCAAAATTGAACACGCGGTTAAAAAGCAACTTTGCACTCTTGTATAACAAATAACTATTTTGGCCTTATTAGCAAAGGCTAATCTCTAGATTCCTTAAGAACCTAGACAAGAATTAGCACATTACGGGTCAATATCACATCTGTCAGATAAGTTTCACATTTATCTGTTAAATATCGATGCTGCTATCTCGTTCGTCAATATTAAAAAAAAACAGGATATCTGAAAGATGAATTACAAGGAACTTGATACCGATAAGATTGCCACTGCTTCTCGTAAAGAGTGGAGTCTAAATATGCGATTCCAATACTCAAATTCTTAATTTAAAACTATACAACAAGTTGTACATATTTTAAGTACCATCAGAGCTAAAAATATTTAATTAAAATCGTAAAATATTAAAATCGCTATATAGCTTCTAGCTTCTAAAAGGGTCTAGAACCAATAATATAATCCGTCATGCTCACATAATCTTAAATTGTCTTGGCTTACAGTCACTAACAAGTCCGCCATCGCGCCAGTCTTATATTTATAGAATTTTCTCTATGTTTACGTCATTGCATCTTATAATGTGAAAATAAATCATATTTTACAAACCTTTCTCTTATCTGTTACATGACCAGGATAAGACAAAAACGTGTCATTATTTCATTGTACCAAGTGTGAAAATTAGATGTAAGCAAAAGTGATATTGGATTGTAATGAAATTACCCACCGTTTAGTAAAGTACTGGAGATCGCTGCCTGTGATCGGGTTTTGAAAGGCCGTGAAAGGGTTTTTTGAAATTCTAGTTTGTAAGACGAATTTTAGTAATATACAGGACGCACATCAACCAACCTTAATATGCCAAAAAGCCTATTTGAAATAGAACCTCTAAGAAGTTTGAAAAAGGTTGAAAATTGGTTGTAGGAATTTGACAGATGTGGGTAGCTTGATGTGGACTGTACAAGTGTAATGTTGAACAATTATTACATTGCAGCTAGTCATCTTCTGTTTATTTTGTAAGTTTATAACGCCATTTTGTTTTATATGTAAATTTGAGCAGATATTATCTATTTATATAAAAATTAATGCCCCTTTTCGTTGTAATTTTTTTATAACTCAAGAACGGGCTCACATTCAAACCAAATGTTTAGGTTTTGTTCGGACTATTTAGTAGATGGTTTATGTGAAGTTTGCGCAAAATCGGTCGAGCGGTTCTTGATTTATCATCACATTTTTTGTTACTTCACTTTATACGTAGCGAAGCACGTACCGGGCCGCTAGTTGTTTATACAAGTTGGTTAAACCATGCCCCACTTCTGGCCAAAGGTTTTGATGAAATTCAAACATTGACAAATTTATTACCTCCAAAGCTTGGTTTTTATAACATTAAATGTTATTTTTAGTGTAGCGTTGTGATTATTGAGTCTTTTCTCTAGTCTAAACTTGTAAAAAATACTTGAGATTTAAACATTTATTTAATGTGTAAATTGATCGGGATAAACGCCCGGAGAAAATACAGATAAAAAACGTTTATATCTTAAAAAAGCGCACACTGATAAATGTATCTCCTTTTTTTTGAATATAATGTATTGGTTACAAGTGTTACAACCGCTTTCATAAAATGTTGAGGTTCTATGGCTCCTGAACAAGTAGTTAAAGTAATAGTTGTTCAACACTACACAGTTTAACTAAAAGATGTATATGTTCCTTATTCTATCTATTTGTACTATCTTGGTAAAAATAAATAGTCTTGGTAAAAATTCAATATTTTATTGACCTTGAGATAAAAAGAAAAATAATATAGTTTTATTGTACCTTGTACAAACATCTGGTACAGTCGCGAATAAAAGCCGTTGATTTTTTCTAGCAGCTAATGTGATATTTGAATTGTCAGTGTAATATGGATTTAAAATCAATGGTAGGCCTATCCCAAAAAAAAAGAGGTATGGGGCCATTAGAGGCTATACGGAACAAAAAATGTGTCCGCAAAATGATGACTGGACTGACTGATGTATTTGCTACAGCGGATGTCGTCTAACCAAACTATAAAACTTGCAGCGCTATAGATTGCTTACAGAGTATATTTTTCTGGCGACCAAAACGTCTTAAGCGCCATGCAAAGCAAGGCGCTTACGCGTTTTGTTCGAAATGCCTATCTCATAGATCTTGAATGAGTTGTTGCCGTAACCATGGTAACGGCAACAAAGCATCGCGCAAAAATTTTGTTTGCGGTGTCGGTTCTATACGCTAGTAATTGTAGTTCAAAGTATGGGGCTCAGTTTCATTCATTATTTAATTTTATGAATCCTCATCATAAATAGCATACTTATGAAAGTAGCCTTAATGTGTATGGCCGTTTCTAAATTAAGTAAATACGGCTTGTATTTGCTATTGCTTATTAATTTTGACATTACAGCATTCTTTTAGCATAAACGAATGAACAAACTTTTTTTTTTAACATTAATTCATAAGGCCATAGCCCAGAATCTATGGCGTTATCTTCATCCAAGCATTACCATCTATGCTTGATAAACAGGTAAGTGAACCAAATAACAGTCACATGTATTTATAATTACTATTCATTTTGTGTAACTATTTTTTTTTAAAGATTACCAGGGCTTCTTAAACTACACTTTCTAGCAAAAATATGCAGTCACAACTGTTTCTTCTGACCTAATTTTAGCACAGAATTTATGTAAAGTTATTTCGTTGATCATTACAATGAACAATTTCAGTTTTTAGCCTGTTCATTTTATTCTGAAAATTTTAAAATAGACAGAGATGATTACATTTTTTGCCAGTGAGTAAATTATGTGAAAAAATAGAAATAATCGCACTCTTTACTTTCTAAAATAAAAGTTTTAACGTTAGTACCTATATAACGGTTAAGAAGGCCTGCACTCAACCCTCAATCAATCCAGGGATCCAACCGACCCCAGGCGGTCTGCTGACGCCCATCGCGCCAGTCCAGCCGATCGCCCCCGCGGCCTCCGCCAAGCCGTCTGCCGCCCCCCAGCGCCTGGGGGCCACGTGGGCCGACACCACGGGAGCCATCAACATCGACGTAGACAACCTACTCGCCCCACGATCCCCTAAAGCCGGCCCCGCCCCCACCATCAACCAACTAAAGTCAACCCCCGCCAGCCCAGCCAAACCCCCGCTCAACCCAATGGGCAACTCCCTACCCAACCCAATCGGCACCTCCCTACCCAACCCAATCGGCAACTCGGGAATGATGGGCTTCCCCTACATGCAGAACATGAACAACAACAACAACTTCGTCCCGCCGTCAGTGAACAACAACAGGCAACAGTTCGCGAACAACTCGTTCCTGCAATGATATTGGCATCTGGCAGATGTTTGCCAGAACGGTTGAATGTTTTCGGTTTTGGAGTGACTGGTTTTTTACATCCAGGTTTTTAGGGTGACGTATTTTTTTTTTTTTAACAATTTTTAGAGCGAAATATCGATGTTTCGTCGTAGAATACTTACATAGTTTTAAAGACTATGAAGATTTTTGTGTGGTACCTGGCTTACTTAAGTAATCGCTATTTTGGAAATAAAAAATGGCGGGCCAGGAGGTAGCCCAAAATCTTCATTACCCTTTCTTTAGAATCTATCGGAATCAAGATCACCCGATATATTCCAAATCCTGTTTTGTTATCGACTGTACTCGTAATTGAGTCGTCAAAGATGCAATTAAAATAAAAAGTAATTGTAAATAAATAGATATGATTATATTTAATAGGGTATAGACGCGTGGGAAAGTGTCAAATTATTTTGTAATAAATGAATAAAATGTCGTCGCTCCAAAATTGAAATGACCCAAAAATTTTACCTACTTAGATATTCGATGTGGGTTTCCCTTTAAGTGTTAATGGGTGAATGTTTTATACGATTTTGATATTGAGGGTGTTACTAAGTGGAGGCGCGGTGGCAGAACAAATGATGGACCTCAATTTAACTCCAGAACAAGCAGACCAATAGCTGTTCACTGAATCTAGAAATTTTATTATTTTTGATTATCCGCTCAATTTTCTGCCACTCTGTAGACTCATCTTAACTTCGAGCCTCTTATGTCGAGTATACTGACTCAAACATTGTTATTGCCGGAACAAAGCTAACAGCTATGGCGGCAAAATTCACCTGGGGATGTGGTAGCTAGCTAGTCTGACTTTGAGAAAGTCCCCCCAACTCCTAGACCCAAAGTGGAAATCGAACCTAATACCTCCGATTTTTATACCCGAGCGTTTCAATTACTGTTCCATGGAGGCGATCAAATTTACAACAATCATCATCATTTTCTTGCCCTTATCCCACGCTAAGTAGGGTCGGCGCAACATGTTTCCCCTTCCACACATTCATATCATAGCCGTCAAATTAGCGATAAAAAATACAACCAAATGTATATTATCCCGATCAGTGACACAGAGTAAGCAAGTTCAGAGGTTTATCATTTAATTTGCAATAACGCCTCCAAAGTAGTGCCCTTAGTTCGCTCATTATAAACCCGCTGTGTAAAGTTAGTGTATAGTGGTGCATATCAAGGTATAGTTAACACATGATATTAATGTTTGTTGTAGTGTAGGCGCGGTCGCGGTTATACGTCACGCTCAAAATATGTTTAATGCCCTCCCATCAATACTTAGTTTACTGGTGTTTTAGTATTTTGTTGTTCAGTCTGTTCATCTGTGCTTTAGTTATATTCAATCTGAATTTTATACTTGACGTTATAATTTTATCAAAACTGTATCAATGTAAAAAAAATATGTTTCCGAAATAAAAAGTAGCATGTCGCTTTCCAAGGACAGAGGGACAGACATATTTACTTGCTTTTAATTATTAGTAGGGTTTCTGAATATAATTTTAAAATTCGTTGAATTTTGAGTTGTTTTAAAGCCATGTTGAATAATATTGACAGATGAACAGGCTACAACCAATTTATATTTTATAATTATTGTACCGAAACACCTTTTTTTGCATAGTTCATGATTAATAGTTTCACTACATTTTTAGTAGATGAAGAAATACGCATACAAATAATGAAATAAATATAAACATAATGTGGTCCTATGACCACCTGTGACCACATGAGATCTATTCTCAGTGGTTCATTTATGTAAAAATTTAAGCAAAATATTTACTCTATAATGACTTACAAATACATAACTTTAATTTTTACCTTGAAATACCAACCCGTTATCAACTCACATGGGTACCTAATTTCAAAAAGAATAGGATCTTCTACAAAAATTTTTACTTACAACTAATTTTTTTCTATTATTTAATTAATTTGTATTTTTTAAGCTCACAGTACATTCCTTTTTTCCATTGTTAACACCTCAACAATTTCTTTGTGTATTATACAAAAATATGTAAATACGCCATCACAAATTTTAATTCGAGAAATAAAATGCCAGTAATAATTTGCCATGTTTTTTCACTTCTTTTTACTTTTTTACAAACAAAATAATTATTTCACAACATATTTGTGTAATATACACTTATAAAGAAATAAGGTATTAATGACATAGTTTTCAAACTAAATACTGAGTTAGAGGTTTTTCGTAAGCGTTTACTTCGTATGTTAATTGTGTATGCAAAGAATCGACAAAAACAATCGATTTTGACGCCTACATTAAATATGGAATCAACGAATGAATTTCATACCTGCATACAATTTACATTTTAATAATATATCTTTAGCATAATGTCTCAACAAAAGTTTATAACTCTTACAGAGATTTTATTTTCCTGTCTTACTAAAACAAAACGACTTGAAGATATTATCAAGTTATTCTATAGCAATTTCCTTCTTTTTTTACATACGCATTTTGATAGAAGGTAATAAATTTTATAATGTGAATTATTAGTAGCATCGGGTGGTTGAGGATAATATGAAGTAACTTCTTGAAAATGTCTCTGTATGAGTGTTACTCTGTAGTATCGTGTACACTGTACAGTCGTTGTACTTGTATGAAACTCCTCAGAAGTTACATTGGTGAAGTTTTTACTTCGGGACTACTTATTATTGCAAAATAATTATGTTTTTATGTTTGTAAATAATTTTAATCTTCTGTTGGTCTCGCCTGCCAAAAGCTCATCATATAACTGCTAATAGTTTTATGATGAGCATTTGGCAGTGTTCCTACAATGCAAAATGCTCACTGTTCCTGGCAAGGGGGAGCTCCCCGGTGTTTAATGGGTAAACTCCGCCCTTACTAGGGCGCAGGAGTCCCACACACCACCCTTCGCCTTCGAGGGAGAATGACGGTACGCAACGAATTTTCTAAAAAAAAAAAAGAGGGAGATACTGCCATTGAGCACTGGCTCGATGCCAAATTGGCATCCAATTGGCATGGAATTGTAACTGGCCCTGGCATTTTTGGACTGCCAGAAATTGAAGAAGATAAATGTGACTTCTGAGAAGCAGTTTTCTCTATATGAACTAACAGTGAATCGACTGTAGCACCCAATGTACCTTTCTAAACAGGACGTAGGTCGTCTAGTGTTAGATGTTGAATATTTCGTGTTAATATACTATATTATAGTATTTTTATACCCGCTTCGATTGATTATATTAGTCCATGTGAGTTGTTTTAATTATTCACGATATCTAGAAAACTGATACTACTTTGAATTTTTTTGATAATTATGTGGTGTTTTGTGTCCATTGCTTTGCAAATAATTCCTATAAAATTGTTATTCTCACTGAAAAATAAAAATATAGAAAGGAATTATTTGTAAAATACAGTATGCTTTATTTCGTGCAAGTAAATTGAATATGAAAAATTTAACTAAATGTAAGGTAAACTTATTTACTTGTCGTGGATAATTTCAGTAGCTCAGTACAGTTAAAAACAAAAAAGAGAAATACACAATATGCTTATTTCTATTCTATTCTAATTTATCTATACGAAAACCGTCAAAAGTGACAGCATCGTTGTTATTTGACAGATACTGCGAAACTTTACAGAAATAAAAACAGTAATAGTAACAGCAAATTACAATTTGTAATTTTTTGATTTGGCAGTTATTGGCAGCATAATATCATTCAGACGAAATTCTTCGGTCGCTTGAATATTTAATTTTGTGACAATACTTTTGTTATTGTTGTATTTCTCTTCTTTGTATAAGCTAAACTAATGCAGTAATTAAGTAGTGTCAAAATTATATAAGGCGTGTCAGTGGTAAACAGGCCGTAAATGTGAGCCTTTGCCAGGAATTTGACAGATTTGCAAAGGTTGTTTGACAGATTGCTAATCTGTGAAATTCCTGCAACCAATTTTCAGCTTAATGTCCATCGCACAGAGTTCTATTTCAAGTGAGACTTTTTGAAAGATTTGCAAAGTTTGATCCGTGGTTCACTACTACGTAGTACGTACTAGGTACTAGTGTAAAATAATATTTATGAATATACGATATTGAAGACTACTGAGTACTGACTTATCTGAATACGCCTACGTCTCTTTTGTGTTCGGCACTGCAAAAGTTTTTGCATATGCAGAAACTGGTAAAAATTTTATGAATTATATCAATACATTGGTTTACGAATATACCGAAGTTACTTCTTAGTAGTAACATTGTTGAAAGTATGCCGAATGCGAAGTGGACATAAATAAAGTTTAGTATAAGTGTTATAACATAGTTGGACGTATCGTAACGACGGATTGTATAAATATAAATTAAATTGGATGGATAATTGAAAGCATTTTGTATACTTGTAGATGAATAATGTGTACTTAAAGTATGTGATTGTGTCATGTTTGTATGGCCGGGTATGTCGACTGATCGCCTACCAACCATGCCTCAGTACTAATGTGAGATTTAGTATGAAATTCAAGACAATATATGAAAGAATGAGTACCTACTATATTTCGTCTGATGATGTGAAGATTTGTCTCTGTTTAAATAGGGTATTTGCAATAATATGATCCTTTACTAACCTTTAAACGTTAATACGTTATTAAAATAGGAGACAACGTTCATACAAAATGTAAAGATGTTGACGTAACATGTCACTAGCTTTATACAAATTAAAAAAAATATATATTTTGTTCGATTTGGCTGATTTTATGTTGTATAATGTCATTAATGCATATATCCTATTTTATTTCTACATTTTTTTATAATTATAATGAGTACGAATAAACTAATTGCTTTTATTGTTAGAGCGAAACAGGTTATAATGTGTATTCACATACATTGTTGCTATGTTGTACTTGGCTCAGTATTTTTCAAGTTGTAACGCTTAACGTCCTTTCAAAATGATTTATCAAGTATTATTTTTAATGTATGTTATCGAAGTTAACATATTTAGGAACGAATGTATTAAGAACGGCTTTTTTATACATTATGTATAATTTTGATACACTATGTAAAATGGTCTTATATATGCCACTGTACTGAAAGATAACTAAAAAGTCACTAGATGGCGGTAGAATTGTTTGAATCACAGTGGTCAGTCAATTTTACAATACATCATTCGGTAAGTTATGGTGCCCATATTTGGGCCACGTTGTGTTAGGTGAATCCGTTTAATTTATAATATCCTTAACAAGAAATGAAAGTAGACTTTCTCATTACCAAATTATTATAGGTTATCAATATCCTATGGATTTCTTATTTTTAATTCATTGCAATAGAATACATCCTGGAGTATTTTTCATTGGGTTATCCCACAAATCCCCATCGGAAATCCCCATCAATGGGGATTTCGGAACTTAGTTCACAAATCCCCATTGATCTCATGATGGGGATTTGTGAACTAAAAGATGTTGATGAAGTTCATCATTCATTCCTTGGCATAGAGATATTTACAAAACACTGTCTGAATTATTGAAGGATGCATTTAAACCATTCCTGGGAATACAGATTAGAGTTGTGCATACGGCAGCTTGGCAGGGTTTTCCATTTTTTACATATTTTCAATTTTCAGATGTGGTATGATTTTATGTCCCAAAAACATACATACAGTTGCATCGATGGCTTGGTGGCTAAGTACCAGGCCGAGATCTCGGGGTCCTGGGTTTAATTCCCGGGTCGAGCTAATTTTTGTCGGATTTTTCAGACACAGCTAGGGTTTCTGATTACCAATCCACACTTGAAAAACGTGGTGATTAAGCTAGTAGCGATGACTTGAATTCAATGATGAAGCCCTTTGCCCTGCAGTGGAACATTAATATGCTGATATTAAGAGAATTGAGAATATTTAATAAATGGAAAACTGTCTTAGATACGTTATTATAATTTATATTGTAAATATAATTTTAGTGGTGAAGCGTATTGGGTCTGGCCGAGTATCAAAAATATAAGTTTGGGACCAAGACTCAAGAGTACTAAAATATTTTTCCTGGCAAGTAGTGGACTGTTGTCGGGACGCAATACACTTCACCTTTTTAGTGTGCTTATAATTTTAAAAATCATTTGGTGCCTGATTATTTTGAACTTAAAGTTACACGAATTCGATAGATGTTATAATTTACTACTATTCGTTTATTATTGGTTATATTCGTATTAGCTCTAAAAGTGGTTGATTGATTTTAGAAAGTTAACTTTGAAATGGTAAACATAAAATTGTGGTAAGACAAGTTTTGTCTTATCCAATCAATGAAATGTATCAATAAGGACAAATGTAATTTAATTTTGTCCCTAGCTAACATTAAAAAAGTAAATTGTTTATTAATAAACGAATAAATGAATTGGTCTCGATTTAGCAGAATCATTGTTTCAAAATAAACTCACCGGCAATAAAACTTGGCCACTGGGCTTTTTTCATATAAACATGGTCACTTTAGCGTCTCATAGATAGAAAACTATTTGCAGCTGTGCAATGATTATTACGTTAATGGAGAAGCCAAACGCCCAATTGTCGAATCAGTTTCAAATATTGCCAAAAACCGCTCAATTTTCTCAAAAAGGAAAAACAATAAACCGAACTCAACGCTCCATAATATGATGTATCTATTTAGTTTTCTATCTATGAGACGCTAAAGTGACCATGTTTGTATGAGAAAAGCCCAGTGGCCAAGTTTTATTGCCGGTGAGTGTATGATTTTATAAGTCGCAAAGTTAACTAAAGTCACGTGGACTACACAATTATGTTTAATACCTTTTGTTAGTTCAGAGGTTTTTGAATCGACATAATTTCTTATAAATGGTTATATCAATCACGTCGATTCTAGAACCATTTTATATTGACGATAAATCATTAACATCGTGTAAATATAAATATGTTTACTTATAGTTTCTAATAGTTCTTCCATTCGTTTCAATTCGGAGATTTGAAAGCAATAATTAATTTAAATTTATTTCTAGTTGATTATGAAGATGATTTTATTTAGTTTTATCATTCAAATGTATATTGCAAAGTTAGCGAGTGGATCGATTTATTCGCACAAGTAAATTAACGTGGGAAGAGTCAGATACAGACAAAATAATAGAGTTACGATCTTGCGCCCTACTTAACCTCTGGGTGTGTTTCCTCTTTTTTTATTATTGGTAGATATATTCACTGAAGCAGTGGCTGAATTTGTATTTATCAAAAAATGTAATGTAAACCTAATTGTATAAGTGGCGACATCTGGTGTTCTGCGTTACCTAACCACTGTAGCTGTTTCAGTGCCTCACACATAGAAGCATGTTTCTGCCATCTCGGTTAGAAGAGTAATTAAGACATTTTTCTTCCCGTTTTTCGATCAATTCTTGTAAAATGTATTACATCTGTAAAACATGTGAGTGGTTCTTATTTTGTCCGCATTAGACTTTCCCATTAAGTATTTAAAATATCATGTTTAATGAATATGAGTTGAGCTGTATTACTGAGCAGGCCGCGAGGTTAATTCGAAATCGTTAGCGAAATGATTTCGGCTAGATGTAAGTTCTCGAGACAAGGTATCGGATCAAGAATGATTGTTTACGTCAAGGACATGATGAATAAACTTAATTAAATTGACTGTTTCGTTTTATTTTGTATTTACCTTACCTTTTTAGTACTAATCAAGAAGAACGGTGTTTCAGGATAGATAAGGAATTGGAAAACATTACAAAAACGATATTTTTTAAAAACACTTCAAAGGACAATGCAAAACTTGCTAAGAACAATGGGCCCAAAAAATTAAGTTAATGTGCAGAGATGAGATGTACGGGTATTCTATGTGAAAGACCACACTGACACACACACCATCCACTTTTATTATGATGACACCATAATCGGTCCCAGGGGGAAAAAGTTATCGTCCATAATAATTTATTATTTTTATATGAACATAAATAATTAACATAATAAACATATTTTATTTTCCAGAATTTCCAAATTTTCCAAATTTTTACTTTTCCAGAATTTTTATTTAGCCACATATTAAAAAATCTGCAAGTTCGGACACAACTTATATGTCAGTAACATCCGGGTTAACATAATAAACATATTTTATTTCACTAGGACCAATTTTGTCGACGCCGTAATAAAAGTTGAAGGTGTTTATTGGATCTAGATCTACTTCGTAGGATGTCCCAAATCTGCACAACATTTTTTTTGGGCCCGATCTTTTGCATTGTCCTTTAAACTTTATCTCAAACAAATAAATATAAATGTAATTACTAAGAAAATCATTGTCATATTCCCGAACACAAAGTTGGTCTATGCACGATTTACCTTGGAATTACTGTATCTATTTTAGTCTAAAGAACACAGCATATATTTTACACGAATCGAATTTATAATTAAAATGTAGAGTCATACAATAAAACAAAATATATTTGTAAGCATTTATTTTATTCGTGAAAAATTGAGCGCATAAAAACTAGATCTAACAGAAGCTCTTAAAAGTAACTAGCGACTAAACTAAAATCCGCTGTCGTTGGATACGCGTACATTAAACACAATAATACTGTGAATTATCAGTAAGAAAATAGTTCAACATTTGCTCGACATTTTATTAGCGATTCCATGACGAAAATATTCGATATTCAGTCTTTATAAATCACTATTTTGGAATTCTAAATTAAATGAGGGCCAAAATTAAATATATTTTTTACATGACAATTTTGGTTAACCAGCGGTAGTGATAATGCTTTTTATATATCACTAAATGTTTGCTAGAAATAATTCAATTTGTATCAGACGGAACTCGTATCCGCAGCTTTCGCTGTGTATTCGCCCATACTATGAATTCTTGTAATTTTTTTTTTAATAAATCAGATACTGTCTAGTACTGTTTATTTATTTCACAAGTTTTACCTTAATTGGCCCTCATTGGAATGACGAAACAAAAATTGAAAAATTAGATACATTACCTATTACGTATTACATATTACGAAAATAATATCTATATTCAAGTTTAAAAATTAACTATTTGTTCGTATAAAAACGTATACAATAATTAAAATCAAATCTATTGTCCAATTTTAAATTAGGAATGATAATTATAAATTAATTATTATGTATAATATGGATGGAATCGAGTTAAAATAATATCCGAATTAGAAAAAATGCTAAAAATTACTCATGTCAACAGTACAGTGTAAATTAAATTGTTTTAATTACTTTAAAAATTTAGTTCATCTGTTTACCTGCGTTTTTGATAACATAAGATAGTTTTTCTACATTACAATAATGTAAATAACGAAACTGTTGTGTACATTCATTATTTATTATCTTCACAGTACCATAGGTCGTGTTAACTATTTTGAATCAATTTTCTTAAAGTATAACAACATAAATCCAAGAAAAATACAAGTACAATAATATGTGAAGCCGATTTTGCAACATCCTTGATTTTCTGGTCAAGGTACAACGGGTCAGTAGTACCATTGATAAAATGTTGTATCACTTGTACCATCAATGGTATTAGTCAATGGTACAACTGACCCATCGCCAATTATTTACTTTAAAAACATTATTCTTGGATTTTTTTATAAATATTCTGGTTAGCTGATGAACTAAATTTTTAAAACTATGTATTTAAACATGACCACAGAAATAATTACTAGCTTATAAAAAGCAACCATGGAATTTGGTGAAAAATTCATCTTAAAAAAAAATTAGGCGAAACTAATCTACACAGTTTTAACTTAAAAACTTAAATGGCAGTGTAAACTAATTTTATAAAAATATTACGCTCAAACTAGTGTAAGATTGAATTTCAAAATAGTTTTACAGCCTGTGTTCACTCGCTAAGAGTAGAGCTAACAAGTATAAGTGATACAATTGCCAAGTTTGACCTACGACTAATTAGAAGATTAAAAATGATTTAAGAAGCTAACTAGTATTTTGAAAAGCAAAATATTGTTTTACCATGATTTGATAAATTAATATAAATTTTCAAAATTATAATATAGGGGGCACACAGGTTTAAAAAAACCATAGTCCATAGACACGGTATACCAGATCAATGGTGCCAACTTTCATAAAAAATATAGGTTCTCTTCTTAGGTCAAATCTATGGATTCTTTTCACAATAAATAAAAAATAATAAAGAACGGGATTGTGCGACTGAAATGTACGAAGTAACGTTACTAATTCATAGGTCAAACTTGGTGCATGCGCTAACAGTGCAGATTTGTGCATAATTACCATGGGATGGGTTAACAATGTCATGGTAAGGCCACTGGTAGCGATTAAGCTATTTATCTTATCATTAACGCGCACAGCCGTGCAAAAGTGATCCAAACCGTAAAGTACCCAGTCCACATTTGAACGCCTAATATTGACAATGCATAGTCACTATTTTGTATAGCCCGACTAAAACCTCGCCATATTGCGGAAAAATATTGGAACTAATTTCTTCAAATGGCAACAATCAAATAAAAAAATTATAAGATGCCATTCATTATTATTCTGTCAAAGTGTGATGTCAATTGTCAACCGTGCCTTGTTACTATTGGATATCGTGAGTTATTTGTGAGTATAACCATAGCAACCAAGTGTTGCTATAACCATAGCTAATGTGGCGCCTCCAGGCCAGGTTCTTTATTTCCTGGTCAGGCTACAAACACAGACAAATGTGTAATCACATCAAAATTTAAATTCATTTAGTCGTGATCATAAATGGAATATTTGTATTTATCATCCTATACAAATAAGATAGTAACTTTATGACGATGTGCATTTTTTTTTCTATTCAACTGGTATTTATTTATCAATGAGATATTAAGTCAATTTCAGGCTAGTGTGTTATACATATGGCTGTGCGCGGATCTATACATATATTTTACAATGAGCATTTTTAAAACACCAGAATTATCAACTTAAAATCATAATGTAAGGCACTTTCATAGACAATGATAAAGAAACATAAAATGTGACATAAAAATAAATGAGATTTGTCTCCACAGAAATACCATTACTGAAATACTATAAAATGAATACAATAAATTATCGTTGTACTGAATTAAACTAATATAATTATTCTTAAATTATCACGATTCGAATTAATAATTAAAATTCTTAAATTAAATATTTTAAAATTAAAACTTATTGAAGTATAATAATTAGAAATTAAAAATGTATCATTCGATAGAGATCTAGAATAAAATTGAGAGAATTCTTCCTCATTAAAAAATGTAGATAATAAATTGTGTTTTTACTCGTTAGCCAGTTTCACCACAGACGGACAAGTTCGTGATAAATTATCTGTCCAATAAATTAGAAGCTGCATCTATTGCCAATTTGAAAAAAATATCATCAATTATGACAGATATTTCTGACACATCCATTAAACCGACCTTATCTGTTTGTAGTATAACTGGCCCTTAGTCTGTTTAATAAGGTATATTACGTCAAGTTAAAATTACCAAAAAAAAAACTGTTGTTTTTACACTAAAACGCTACTTTAGCTTCGTTGTTTGCTTGAATTATGTCTACTTATACGCAAAATTTGTATTTGTTTATGTTGTCTAATGACAGACCGTTAATTTAAAGAAACTAATGGATACCCCAAACTACATTGGACAATTTAATTCACAAGATTAATTCAACAAATTACACCATTAATTTAATTTTAAATTAAAAAAGTTCTTCATGTTGCAATTTTATTCATTACTATATAAAAATGCATGAAAACCCAATTAATGGAGTTATTAAATAAATAATACTACAGACATTCAATTTATCCCATGATTAAATAATTTCACATTTAAGTTAATAATTGTTTATACTTTTAAAAGTTAATGTGTGCGCTTATTATTGAACAGTATTTTATTGTTTAGTTAGCTTTTAACTCACATTTTTAATTTGTTTGTAAAATTGACAGATTATTTTATACTCAATTAAGTTAGTACTTTAGTAGACAGACTCGAAGCCCACCTTTTATTTCATTGACGGACATTTCATTCGAAAATTTCGCCCATGGGGTCGAAATCGTGCTTAATATCTCTGTTAAAACTGACATTGTTTTGGGAGTAACTCCCATGGAACCTACATGAGGTATAAATAAACCCTATTGAGGCGAAAAATAGCTACCTCTGTAGACTGCACTTCAACAAAAGAATAATTTTTGATGTTTAATTATGAAAATTAGTGTCATAATACCAAGAGATTTAAACGTGTTTTTATGAAGCGACGTACGCTTGGCAAGAAGCTGATATATTTTGTAACACTTGTGTTTGATAAGCAAAATTATTTGAGAGAAATATTTAAAATCTAAGCAAAAATTACTCAAATTTGCGCAGGGCTGGACTGAAATCTTTCCAATTCAAATAGAAATACACGTTTATATTACAATATAAGCAAAAATATTTTCTACAAATGTAAATGGTACAGTAAATTTCAAATGACTTGAAAATATTGTGCTTAAACTATCACTAACAATCAAACATGATATTTTTAATTGCGTATATCTCAAAATTTTATTAAAAGCATTTGTGACTATTTCCCCAGCCCTGATTTAGCTAAGCGAGGTTTAAATTGTATATTATCTAACTAGAAAAGGCAACTCCGTGTCAAAAGCACTGGTTTGAGCAAAACGCCTCGTATGTGAGCAGTGTTGTGAAGATATGAGCGAGTCAAACTTGACAATAAGTCTAGTTTGAGTAAGCCTGTGCCCCTATTTGGCTCAAAGTGAACGACTGACTCCCCATATAATAAATTGGACAACATCATAACATACATTGCTCTAGCCCCAAAGTAAATAGCGTAAGCACTTGTGTGTATCATAATTAACGATAGTACCAAAAATATACATTAAACATCCAGACACAGGACAAACACAAATGTTCATCACATGAATGTTTTTCCTGGTGTATTCGAACCCACGACCCCTGGCGTATAGGGCAGGGTCACTACCAAATGCGCCATCGGGCCAGTCAAATAGAGATTGAATGTTAAATTAAGTGACTCATTCAGTGAGCCGAGTCGCTGATACTCGCGGTTGAGAAGTTGACATTGAGTTAGTGACCGATTCGTTCAGTCATTCAACACTGAGCCTAATGGGGACACAGCCCAAAGCTGCTACGAAAAAGCTTACTTACACTGGATACTACTAAAGTCACAACTTTAGCTTTAATGTCAAATGTTGACATCACAGACAAATCTAAAGACTTATGCGAATGGTTGATAGAGTGCACTTTTTACTTTTTTCTACATCACATTAACGAAAAAGCGTGTTAAATATCACGGTTTTCACTGGTTTTCATTTACACATTGAAACTTTAACTTAAACCAATCATATTTTAGCAACAGTCTAAGTTGAGTCTCTGATGAATAAGTGAGTGAGTAACCATTCTTGAATGAAGGCACCAGAAGACTCTAGTGATTGAATGAGTGAGTTACGGCGTAGTAGGTAGCTGACACGGTGTAGTTCTAACAGTTAAGGTTTGAGACTCAAACTTGAAAATGACTCAAGTCTCTGTGAATAAGTGAGTAACGGCTAATTCCTGAATGAAGGCACCAGAAGGCTCAAGTGAGTGAGTGAGTTAAGGCGTGTCTTTGAGTGCATACATAACCCCGTCGTCGTAGGTAGCTGCCACGGTGTAGTTCTTGGAGGTTAGGTACTGTGTCGTCGTGTTGCGGGCGATTGGGTCTGTTGAGCGGAAGTCGATTACCTGCGGATTAAAAAGAAAGTGGAATTAGGAAAAGTGAAGGGAAGTTTAGTGTGTAGTGGATAGTAGTAGTGGGTAGTCCGTCCCACACGGTCGCAGGTGTCGTCAGCCTGCGGCTACGGAGCGTACATGTTTCTTTCTTTGCTAAAAATAAATGGCTTGTAACTCATGCAGATCGTCGTAGCCAAGTGTCGAGTGTGTGCTATGAGAGTGAGGGATCTGGATGGGTGACCGCCAGGCTGCGTTACCTGCAGGTGCAGATCCTCGCGGCCGAGCGGCAGCTGCGCGAGCGCAGGCGGGACGGCCTCTACTGAAACATGATGGGTGACCGCCAGGCTGCGTTACCTGCAGGTGCAGATCCTCGCGGCCGAGCGGCAGCTGCGCGGGCGCAGGCGGGACGGCCTCTACTGAAACATGATGGGTGACCGCCAGGCTGCGTTACCTGCAGGTGCAGATCCTCGCGGCCGAGCGGCAGCTGCGCGAGCGCAGGCGGGACGGCCTCTACTGAAACATGATGGGTGACCGCCAGGCTGCGTTACCTGCAGGTGCAGATCCTCGCGGCCGAGCGGCAGCTGCGCGAGCGCAGGCGGGACGGCCTCTACTGAAACATGATGGGTGACCGCCAGGCTGCGTTACCTGCAGGTGCAGATCCTCGCGGCCGAGCGGCAGCTGCGCGAGCGCAGGCGGGACGGCCTCTACTGAAACATGATGGGTGACCGCCAGGCTGCGTTACCTGCAGGTGCAGATCCTCGCGGCCGAGCGGCAGCTGCGCGAGCGCAGGCGGGACGGCCTCTCCGCCCACCACGAGGTAGTCTGCGCGCGTGGCTTCTGCCGCGAGCAGGACCGTGTACAGCGGCAGGCATAGCACGCGGGAACTGAATGATGCCTCGTGGCTGTCAGTTTCGTGGTACGTCACCTGCAAACATACGAAATAGTACGAGTTAAACATAGACCCGATACAGAAGCCCGAGGGTGGGGTAAGCGCGAGTATAGTTTGCAAGTTACATAACATTATTTTAGACTGCTGCCCCACCCTGGGCTCATGGCTGTCCCATCTTGGGCCCATTGATGGCTACGCCTATGTGTCTACTTGAGGCTCGACTGTGTGTTGCTCACCTCCCTCGGATGCATGGTGGAGCTGAGACACTCAAGCAGGGCCCTAGCCGCCCCTTGCAGAGACTAACCAGCCCACGCCCGGGTTATGTGTGTGTGTGTGTGTGTGTGTGTGTGTGTGTGTGTGTGTGTGTGTGTGTGTGTGGGTGCGTGGGTGTGGGTGTTGAGTGGGTGTGGGTGTTGAGCGTGAGCGTGTGGTGGTTACCTGTAGAACGCAATCGCTTTGGTGTATGTGTGTGTGTATGTGTGGTGTGCAATGCTCACCTCTCTGGGATGCACGGTGGGGCTGAGGCAGGCGTGCAAGGCCCGGGCCTTGCCCCGCAGCGCCAGGTAGTCCCTGGCGGCGGCGCGCACCACCACGCCCTCCCAGCCGCGCGCCGCCTCCAGGTACAGCGTGGTGGCGTCGCGCGGACCGCGCGGGAGGAACTCCACGAACGTGCCGTTGTGCTGAGGAGACGAAAGTATTTGCTATATAGTTCAGGCAGGGCTCCGGTTTTCGCAAGCGAAGCGCAAGGGTTGTTCACTTTAACCGTTACATTCATTCGTACACGCACGATGCCTTTTGGTGCTTTACGTGCTGTATATAGGTGCAAATCAAGTAAAAAAAATATATATAAAAAAGTAAGAAATTTATAAAAAAATAAATTTAGAATTTGACAATTTGCGAACTTGACCATTTGCGACCGCTTGACAAAATGCAAAGAACATCGGCAGAAATGGGCTCGATCTTAAGCGTTCGTTCCACTATTCAAAATATAATTAATATTCGTTACAAGACTTTTAATATTTAAATTCAATTTTAATTAATATTTTTACCCCGGGATAAAAATATAATCTAATAAATGAAAATACTATTGGTTTTGTAGTGCATCCGGTGTGTTATGTGCATAGTGCATAGTACGTCCGGTAGAATAATAATAATGTTGCTAGTTAAGATACTTAAATACTGATTTTCCGATCAGATCCCATACAAATGACAGCTTAGAATAGAGGCACGATAATTTTCTGAAAAAATTATGGCAACAGAAAAGTCAAAAAAAAAATCAAATGTCATACAACGTCTGTCAATCATTCGTTTCTGTTTGTTTTGAATAACATATGTGAATAATTTTGTTTTGTCGTTATTGTTGGAATGCTTGGTTTAATATTTGACGACTTTCGCTACGTTTAAATGACGGTTTCAGCTAAAACAAACGACCTAAGCTTTTCTTACAACGGATCCAGTGAACTCGACAATTGGGGTTATTTTTGTAGAAATCAAAATCATCCTATAACTATTTTTTCCCAGGGAGTGGATTTATAAATTGTAGTGTATTTGGAATATTACTTCATTTTTTACATAATAATAGTAATACGGTAAGTGTAATTCATAAAAAATCAAGGCCCAACGTTCTATGGATGTTCGCCCGTGTCCTTTGACAATTTGTGCCTAAACCGGCCAAAAGAAGCTAAGAAGTAGACTCACCGGGTCTCTACAGAGCGTGGCGAGCAGCTTAGCGCGCGGGCCGGGCGGCGGGTTGGGCGGCGGCGGGCTGCGGTGGCGCGGCTGCAGGTGCAGCTGCCGCACGTACGCCACCAGCGCCGCCGACTCCTGCGAGATGCGCGCCAGCTCGTAGTCCCGCGACATGTTCAGGCGGAACTGCTGTGCTCCCAGCGCTGAGGACAACCGAATCGATGCACAAGTCGAAAGGGAAGTGATCGCCTCCGTGGAACAGTGGCTAAGCCGCTCAGGTATAAAACACGGGAAATAGTGGGTTCCATTCCGCCTTGAGTTCAGAGTCCGACTCATCCGAATGGCTAGCTACCACCCAGGTGAAATCTGCCGCCATAACAGTTCTGGCTGTGTTCCGGCCATATTAATGTGGAAGCCAGTACACTTAAAATCAGAGGCTCGAAGATCAGATGAGCCTACAGTCTGGCACATTGAACGACACTTCCAGGCGAAGTGTCTCTCAGTGGAATAGGCCGCAGTAGCCGCTTACCATCAGGTGGGCTGCGTGTCTGAATTATAAAACCAACTGATGTATTATAAAAAAGAACTGGATGAAGAAGGGAACTATCATCCTTCTTTCGTTTTTGCGTTTATATTGGTGAGTTAGAGTCTGAAGGTCTGGAACTACCTTCCCCTTTTCTTCTTTTCATCCCCATAGCTCTTCTTCCATATTCTTTTCTCAAACCATGTCTGCGCTCCTAATCACACAGGACCATGGGTGGTAGTGTTTACTTACCTACTACATTCATTAGCCTCTCCTTCATATCATACATAATTTTAACAATAAGACCTAGGAAGAGTCATTTGTTATGTCAATGCATCCCAATGTTATAAGAATCAGAAACAACATTGTACCACAAACATAATAACAAAATCTACACAGAATAAACACAAATGTGTATCACATAAATGGGATTTGGGTCCCTACCAAAAGCACAATCAAGCTATTCAAACTGACAATGGATACAGAATTAACCAAAGGATTATTATTATTCAACTCACCAACAGTATCCATATAGATAAGCAGCATCGTCATGACCGTAACAAACGTTAACACGAAGAGCACAGCAGGCAACAGCCGCCTGTAAAGATCGTTGGGTTGCGTTTTGGTGAACGCAGGGACGGGACGAGCCACCACTGCCTCCGGGACAGGTAGGGGGAGCGGGAGGGATGTCGGTTTGTCGGGGACCATGTCTTTGGGCTTGTCCACTGGCGCTGGTCCTTGCTGCTGCTCCTCAGGAAGAGGGTTTTCTTGAATTTTCTATAAAAAAATAATTTAAGTACCATTTTGCAAAAACAGAATTGGTGAAAATTTGATTTGAAAAAAATTAAAATATAATAATGAGAATAAAAAAGAATCAGTACTTTATTTACTGAGAATAATTTTAGTTTTATTTAGATAATTTACTTAGTAATAAGTTTCTGAAGTTAGTCAAAACATTAGTTTTACTGATATTGGAATCAAAAAATACAAGCACAATTAAAAATACAATTCGCCTCTTTGCTTCGACAATGTGATATTTCCAATGTATTTGAACTTAACGATATCACGTTGTCGAAGCAAGATGAATTACACTGTGTACCTAAAACTCCCCACAAATAACTTCTCAAAAGTAACTCTATATTACTTGTATTGTGTATTAGAGCAAGGCAATACAGATATAAACTAAATGTTTACATAATTGATACATTAGGTAAGAATTAGAACCATCAAACCTGGCAAATAGTGCACAGGACTATTCCATAAAAAGCATGGTACCTGTAGTTGAATTTGTAGAGTTGGTGAACGAAAATAGTTTAAATTATCACACAATGAACATGAGGGCAAATTATAATGTTCTTAGAATTATTAACTTCATGTTTTTATTACCATAGCTCTAAGATCTATTGACAAGCACAGATGAAATCATATAACCTAAATTTCACAACAATTCGAAACGAAATCTCCAAGAAAACTTAACGAGAAATTTAAATAACGCAAATAGGTATATTTTTCTAGTATTTAGTTAAATAAGCACTTGAAAATTTTATGAAAACGCCAAAATATTGAGTGTTTAAAAGTGACAGGTGGTAAAAATTTTTTTTCAGTATTTTTTGTCTACCTGGCGTTCTTGTAAGGTTTCGTTAAGATATTTCGTAATAAAGGTGAACTTTGAACAGAGCTAATTTCGATAATAATACGATTTAACTTACTTTCTCGGCCATTATAGTCAAAATAATTGACGAAATTGATAAAACAAACACAAAACACTCTTTGTTGTAATGTAACTCACTGCATCAGATCATAACACACTTAACACAGACATTATGTAGTCTTGGAGCACTTATTCAACAGAAGTACACTGTAAGCTTAAAATATTAATGAATTAATTCACGAGTAATGAAACAAAAATAAAAATACATTAATACATTGACGGTGAGTCAGTGGCCGCCGCGGTGTTTGATTTGATGCGACTACATCGCGTGTTGAATTTCTACCATTTTCTACCTTTGAGTCACTTTGAGTTTGAATTGAATTGAAGCCTCATTACATTAAACCATAGATTTAGTAAAATTAACCATTCATTAACCCATAATGAACTAGGTATAAAAGTTTTATAATACGAGTCATAGATTTAGTATATAGTAAACTAAGTTTTCCATAAAAAGGAACGTATTCAACCCAAAGATAAAATTTTAAAACTGAAGTATTTATTGTTGAAAGATATTCGAATGGCGTAATGATTGGGAATCCAGTAGTAGTATTTGATTGGGAAGTCGAATCATGAGGTCGCGAGTTCAAACCTCGCATAGTACCCTACCAAGATGCATTTTTTCAAAAGAAAATTTTATTTTTGTTTGTTTCAAATTATTTTTTTATAATATGTAAACATTTGGTTATCATTGTCATTACCTTTTATATACAAATTTGCACATGATATCCAATATCCACGGCAAACGCAATGACAACAAACGTAACATGCGTTGGTTGGGGGCTCCCTGAGTAATATTGTTTTGTGGTTGCGGGCCTTATTTGTCGGCCATCTTAAATGGAACGCCTCAGAGTGAGGTAACGCCGTATGAGTCATGTTTTTTCGTGCGTGCAGCCGGCTCCATCGAATTATAAGACGTTGTCACGTCAAAAACTAACAATCCTAGATATCTCAGAGAAATTTAACTAGATCAGTCAAAAAAGTATTAATTATTTCAATTGTATAATTAAATATTTTATATAGGCAAAATATATTTTAGGGTGGATACCTACTAAGGTGTTATGTTATCATCTTGATTAGTGATGGGTAATGCTAATAATCCGGTTAATAACATCATGGATAATAATCGATTAAAAGCAGTTAATAGCCATTAATAGCCGCTTGATGTTATATGTATACATGATAATAGGTGTATTCAAACGCAAATCACTTCAAGGAAAGGTATTTATTGTCAAAGTTTTATAAATTACACAAAATTAACAGCAATTTATTGTTAAAATTGTTAGTATTGTTTTATAAAATCGTGTTAACTTACACGTAAATATGTACATGTAGTTAGGTATTTATAAAAAGCATTAATTATTCTATTTGTTCTTTATTTTATAACTATAAATGGAAAATTTGTGCAATATTAATTTTACCCAAATATTATTAACATTGAAAGCTATATAAAACAAAATCTTACGAATTGAAAGCTATATAAAACATATCTACGAATTTAAATTATAAACAATGATTAATCATATGAAATAAAATGTAAATACAAATAGTAAATAAGAATGCACAGTCTACAAACCAAAAGATGATTAACAATATAATATGAATTTTGTACTAATTTGTACCTATTAAATTGCTCATGGACACGTTTTGAATCATTTCGGAATCTATCGGTAAAAGATATTCCATAGTTTACTAATGTGTATTACACAGATTTTGGTAATTAAAAGAAGAGGAGTAATTATAATATCTGTAATTAGGTACATTTTAAATATTAAAGTCAGTCTCGACATTCTGCAAATTCAATTATGATCTTAGTAACTAAATCCATTTATCTATTCTATTTTTGTTCCTAATCGAAAATCATTTATTTATTGAAATTGTATAAAAACAGAACCCTTTTAAACTTAAAAAACATCTGTATTTATGTACGAAAGGAAAGTTTATACCGACTATGTTTTTCTGTTTGTCATTTCCACATGGTTTCGAAACTTGACGATTGTTATTGTTTTACGGTTTACTAGATAAAATGCGATACAATTGGGGCAGAGGGCAGACTCTTTAGATTGTCTTTAATTTAGATCTTTATAGGTTCTCATTAGAACTTTTTAGAAGACGATAACGAATAATCCAATATTTTTGACTCACATAGCCGTTTTATAGGTATAGCGTTTTGTATTTTATTTTTATCTTAATTTTACAGCTCCGCTCACACCTTTTTTGATTTGTTAATCGGACAATACTTTGAAAATGCACAGTTGTAATAATGGAAATTAAGCATATTATTTTTTTAGTCGTAAAAACATCAACACTTTACTTACAGTATAATAAATACAATCATTTACGTCAACGGTAACTACACATCAGACTACCGCAAAATACCAAATTTGCTCAATACATTTTGAAAATATAATTATGGTTATGATTTAAGTTTCAGGCATCATTGTGGAAAATTTAAGTTTCGGCACAGGTTTCGGGCCAACTATTATGCAGTTATCGGTGATTCAGAAAAACTCTAGATTTTACTCAAATATTAACCTTACAGTTTTAAATGTTATTGTCTTTCGAGATGTAAAATATACAATGTACTGAATTAAAATTTATGTTTATAATGTATTTCCTAACCATACATACCGATCATTTTGCAAGATGTACGTGTTACCCGTAAAAGTCTCAATTTTTTTGTTATACTTAATAAATAGATCGGAAGTGGATAGTAAATAATAATTTCTCTTGGTTAGGCTAAATATGAATTAATATTCTTGATACTGAAACTTGTTTCATCACAGAATTATCTGTGTTTATTTTTCATAAAGTTACCAAATAGGTAATACAAAAGTTCAAAACAAAAATTCGTTAATTATTTCATGTTATAATAATTATATTTCAGTGTGTTTTTGCTGTAGCGAATATGTGGGTAGAAATAGGTAGCTTTTATTTCTCATTGTATATTTTTTTACTGTGGAATTCAACATGGATTTTTTAAAAATCTTGAAAATATGTTTTTATTGACTTATGCAACATTTTCAGCTTGAATCCTTTCCAGTAATTGCACAGTATAAAGATGTATACTACACTGTATACACTCATCTATATTTTTTATAATAGTTAACTACTTATAAAATTCTTATAAACAAACATAAATTTGTGCATCAACATCTACAGCTACAGAGTGTAAAATGATTTTCAAATTACTCTATCATTTTAACTAACATTACGATGTAATAGGTAAAGTTTTCAGAAACGAATTGTTTCTAATACAATTTTAGCGATACATGTAAGGAGATATACGCAATCATCTTTAATTTTTTATTGTCAAATTCCGACATTCAATGTCAACGATTTTTTTAATTAATACAAAATCAATTTAGCTATTCATTATTCTTAATTTAATTAATTAACATTCGGATAAGCCATTTACTATTTGTAAATTACTGTAAAGGAACTTATTTTTTATTAATTTGCTAGTTCAAAAGGTTGACTATTTAAACTACAATTGTAATTTATTTTATGACAGTCATAGGTTCTGTGTATTTTTTTATTTATTTATAGCACAATCAATGGATGTGCCATTGATTGACTTACGAAAATGTGTCAAATTTCGTCAATAAAATATACCTACTTGCAAATGTCTGGTATTAATAACAAAATTTGACAGTTTCGGAAAGTCACTAGGTAATTGTTTGAAGGCCAACATTAGGTATTATTATAAATAGAATATAACTTATTGATTTTCAGCAACAGCAAAGTTTATTCAGGACGTTCAATTTGCCTTTTCATCCAGAAAGATGGTTCTTCTGAGAATAATCATGTTACTAATATTATAATATGTTTAATTTTAACAAGCGTTTCTAAAATACATTAATTATTTAGGCACAAAAACCGAATTTTTGAAATCCACTTCAGTTTAAATTTAAATTAAAAGACAAATCGATACAAAATAACATTAATTTTCTTATCGGCACGTCATAACAATTTGATTTCTATTTCATGATTAAAATTACATTTATGTAAAATGGATCCAATCCACATTTGACTACTTTTCGATTGTTTTTTTTGTTTGTTTTAGTTGACATCAGTGAATACGTTGTATGGCTAATTGCAATATTAAAGCTGGTATTTGTCATGCCGTTCTTTTTTCATTACTTACCTATGATATCGATCATAAATATCTAATATTACAATAATGATGAAATTGTGGATATAAAGAAGATTACATATTATTTGTCTTTATAGCGATGCATTAATAAATTATTAGCATTGATCGCCATATTATGTAATTCCTTTTGCTCTTAGTCTGATACTTTAATGATTATGCCATTCACTTGTTTCTTACGATGAAAGATCATGTCTTGTTTTGGCAATAGCCAGTTACATACATTTATACAATACATTAAAAAATTAGGGTGAAGATTATATTTACGTTAATTTGAATAGACAAAATTATTGTCATTATTTACTCACGCTCAAATTTACGCTAAGACAAATCTTACTTAAACAGTCCAAACATTTCAGTAGTATTGTTTTATTGTCATATTTTTAAACTCCATTCATAAAGCATGCGAATAATGCAAAATTTTAAACAGTTAAATCTCTAAAGAAAGTAGATTATTGTCTACCACTATTTATCTTAATTAATAATTAAATTCTCGCCACCTTCAATATTATCGTCAAAAAGAAAATAATAAAATACTTAAACTTTAAAGTATTAATTCGAATCCGTATAGTATTTACGTTTGTTACAGCATTTGTATCTAATTATTTTTATGGTTTTACAAAATTATACCATAATATTACCATTTATTGTCAAGCACATGGTATAAAAATGTATAATTACAAATTAATAAATCTAAAAAATACTTCTTAATATAATTATTACAATGCCAATTTATTGTCAATATTTCCATTGTGGCAAAATTTTAATTTTGTTTACTCCCTAAAATTTAAAAATCCTTTAAGCCAAACGTCACGGAATCAATTCCATAAATATTATTTTTACCCCCTTACTATGAAAATATAACGAGAGATCGTCTATACTCATGTAGATATAATTGATATTATTAGTAAGACCGATGGCTTTCTTCTACCTCTGAGCACACAAACTAATGTAACAATTTTAAACATTATTCCAAAATTACTTCTAAAGTTCAGTTTCTAACAATATTATATAGATTTTGAGACAATAATTTTCCATAATTAAAAATTATATTAAGCTCTTATATAATTATAACATAATTTGTATTATTGTCGTAAGGTACTTCTATTACTACGTTTCTTCTTGATTTATATATTTAAAGTGTATTATCTAAAAACTAAACATGTATAATAATAATATAAATGTATACGTAAATATTACAATTCCAAAAGTTTTCATTTTCTATCTATCTAAAGGCAATATAATATTTTGACAAGAAAGGGGGTAGCCGTATAAAACGTTGATAGTCACAGTACAATGTTAACTACAGACTCTCAAGTATTCCAAAGCCTAAATTGTAAAGTTTATGCATAAAATGCACTTTATAATGACTGATATGAAATTGATAATATGTACGTAGATTGACATAATTTACCCAATTTCTTAGACCTGTACAAGAAACGCGCGAGCTTCGAGCTAAATATACATTCCAACATTATTATCACAATCTTTACTCATGGACAACGACGTGTTTTGACATGTGTTGATACATAATATTCTTATTGTCAATTCTTTAATATTCTTAATTAATTGGTAACCTGTTGTTTCAATTATTATTTATTGAGTGAGACAAATCTCACAAACGTTAACAAGTAGGAAAACGGTATATTTATTCTTAAAAAAAGCATTCAAAGCACGTCATGGCATAAGTTCGCGAGTAAATAGCTCATTACTCAAAGCAGGAAGCTCGCGTTGATATCTTTGCCTTATCTGGTCACCATGTTGATGACGCTAACGATGGCGACAGCTGTGACAACTGTCAAAAAGGAGATTGGCGCCAAAATGGACGCTGCCTTATTTGCCCGGGCGCGTTGGTCACTGGGGAAGGGTACTCTGGTACCCGGGTCTACGACTTGTATCTTCCAACCGAGGTTATTGTGTGTGTAGCACTGAAAGGGTTATAGTCATTTAATATTTTCATAGTAAAAATAAGTCCTGAAGAATACTGAAGATCTTTACCCAATATTGTCACAATTTTCTAAAGGACAAGCACCAGTAAATGTAAAAAAAAAAATGTTTAATAATTTGTTTCAACAGATAATAATCATATTCTTATTCTTCAACTTCAATTTGTAGTCGTATTACAATTTAGATTTACAAATACATAGTTTTGAAGGTGTTAGCGAAAAAAAAGAAAAACTAATAATAAGAAAGAAATAACATATATAAAATGTACATGTATGAAAGGTAGGCTACCTGATAGTAGACCAAGTCCGGGGTCTCGTGTGCCACGGTCCAGTTCAGCACTGCCGGCTCTCCCTCGTTGCATTCTAGCTGCAGAGTCTGCATGTAGTCTTCGAACGTCTCGGACGTCGCCGATTGGTCGATTGTCTTGTGCGTCCATTCGCAATAGCGACCCACTGTATTAGAAATATTTTTTTATTTAATTTTATGCAATCAGTTTTTATTTCGTTTTTTTTTTTGGCTACGAAAATGATCTGGGGTATGTGACAATTTAACATTTTGTAAACGGATATAATATTTATGTTGTATGATAATGATATGGTAGAAAAACTACTATTTAGAAAACATTTGCCTCCTGGCAACATTGTAATTAATATCTTAAAAAATTTGACACGACTTTTTTGGCGGGACTTTTTTGAATAAAATAATGAATTTTATGCAACGCGTTTACACAAAACCATGCAAAGAATTAAAAAAATTATCGTGTGCCGTGAAAATAGGCCCGCCCGCTTCGAAGTTCGAATTTTACTTACTATCAGATTCAAGATTCAAATGCGTGATGAGATGACTTCTGACTTACACATACAGACACTGATCTCTATGACACTGGATGGGCGATTGTCACCAAATGTTTGATCCGATTTGAAAATCGCCATGTTGGCGCTGAGAGCAGTAGTTTGGAACCACAGAGTACCTTATAATAGAGTCATCAGTTAGATCGCCGTTCAGCGCCATCTCGTGAAACCGGAAGAAATTACATTTTTCAATATCTATATCTATAGCTACACCATTGACTAATATTATATACATATATATAACTACACTATACCTACGTGCCTGTATATAGGTATACATATTTTATGATTTAATTTTTATTGTTATATTTTAAACTAAAATAGGCATAAATTAAACAACACATCTAACTAATATAATGTTTATTTATTTAAAACAAAGAATCTAAGTTCAAAACACAAGGCAAAGGTCGATAGGCAAAGAAATCGGAGTCCGGAAAACAAGGCGATGGGTCAGAGTGTATGGGGCGCCGCGGAGAGATCGGAGTCCTAAATTCAATGCACTGGTCAGCGAGGGAATAGATAAATCGGCGTCCAGGTGAAAATGCAGGGTCGTTAAATAGAAAAAACCACAAGAAAAAGCAAAATATCACATTCGTGTCACGCTTAGAGTAGAACATATGGAGATGCCCTATTGATCTATACAAAAAATTGCTTATATGAATATACATCGAATCGACACTTGCCTTACAAATATATACTTATCTCTTTTCATCTAAGTGATTGTTGCGTATGAAAAAAGAGACAGATATCTTTGCATTGTACCCATTTTGGCAACACTTTTTAGTGACGTCACACAGTTTTTGACGCGTGCCGGTTTCGCCATATTGTGTTCCAGCTAGTGATGTGGCACAATATTTTTATGTATCGATACGTTTTAGATAGTTATATTCTGCAATGGTATATTTCTGCAGATTTCCTGTAAGGGAAACATTAAAGAAGAAATAGATAGAGTTAATAGGTGGGGAAAATATAAATCCGCGACATAAATTATGGCACGTTTGCTCGCTACACTTCAACGAAAACTGGTTTTACAGAACTCTCGACATAACAAGATTACGTGATGGTAGTATGACACAGAACAGTATCTTCAGTTTATCTTCTGTTTAGGATTTTTGGAAAAATGTAATAGGTTTATTAACCATGTGAAGTTGAAATTTCCATTATAATATATTTAACTAACCTATTGTTATATTAAGGCACTGCATCATCATTATTTTGTGATAGGAAAATAAGAAACTATTTATAGATTTCTAACAAAATATGTGCATTTATGATCGACACGTAAACTTGTATCGATAAATATATCGATATACAATATTGGTTGCACTACGGTCGGGCGCTATCATTGGTGGCGCCATTTTGTGTTCCAACTTTAGGTATACACGTTTTGTACCTACTTAGGGCATCTCCATGTGTTCTACTCTAAGGTGTCACGTAACGTAAACAAACGGTATTGACATTGACACTATTGACAGATAGCCATCCATGATTTTTCCGCTATGTCAATATATGTACGTTCCGTTCCCCCCAGATTCTGCATATTTAAAGAAATTTACTGAAATTTCTTATGTATTAAAGGAAACAAAAGAATTTAAAGTAACAATTATTAATAAAATATGCGATACAATGTGTTCTGTAAATTTACTTTATCTATTATTTTTAAGTTTTGAGAATAATAATGAAATAAAAAATTGCGTGAAACGTCTCGCAAATTTGTCGCTAACGCCATCTAGCGATATAGGAAACTACTAAAGAGAGCTAATCCTCCTCCATACAAATCTTCAAAGTATAGAAGTGAAAAGACCCTGTTTGGAACTAATAATAGTGCTGCTGACTTTCGCAGATAAACTTCGATAATGCTGTCATTGTCAATGTCAATGGCTGTCCATTTGACTCATGCTTAGAGTAGAACACATGGAGAGGCCCTAAGTAGGTCCAAAACGTGTATACCTAAAGTTGGAACACAAAATGGCGCCACCAATGATAGCGCTCGACCGTAGTGCAACCAATATTGTATATCGATATATTAATTATCGATACAAGTTTACGTGTCGATCATAAATGCACATATTTTGTTAGAAATCTATAAATAGTTTCTTATTTTTCTATCACAAAATAATGATGATGCAGTGCCTTAATATAACAAAAGGTTAGTTATATATATTATTATGGAAATTTCAACTTCACATGGTTAATAAACCTATTACATTTTTCCAAAAATCCTTACCAGAAGATAAAGTGAAGATACTGTACTGTATCATACTACCATCACGTAATCTTGTTATGTCGAGAGTTCTGTAAAACCAGTTTTCGTTGAAGTGTAGCGAGCAAACGTGCCTTATTTTATGTCGCGGATTTATATTTTCCCCACCTATTAACTCTATCTATTTCTTCTTTAATGTTTCACTTACAGGAAATCTGCAGAAATATACCATTGCAGAATATAACTGTCTAAAACGTATCGATACATAAAAATATTGTGCCACATCACTAGCTGGAACACAATATGGCGAAACCGGCACGCGTTAAAAACTGTGTGACGTCACTAAAAAGTGTTGCCAAAATGGGTACAATGCAAAGATATCTGTCTCTTTTTTCATACGCAACAATCACTTAGATGAAAAGAGATAAGTATATATTTGTAAGGCAAGTGTCGATTCTATGTATATTCATATAAGCAATTTTTTGTATAGATCAATAGGGCATCTCCATATGTTCTACTCTAAGGACTCATGTTCTGAGCCATTTGAAGTCATTTTAGTTCCCGGTACACTAATGGGGGGCGCTTCAAATCGACATAAAAATAGCTGTCATTTCAATGTCTATAGCCACTCCAGCGTAATACGCCGCGCGTATTATAATGGACCTCAGTGTCCTCAGTGCATACAGATATTATTTTGCGTTAAGTACTAACGTTACGCACAAGCGCAGTTGACGTAATTTTTCGCTCTATTCCAAACGGTAAGGCTCCATTCTTAATAGCACTAATCCGGATAGTACTTTAACCTTTTTTTTACACTATGTTAGTTGGCAGACAGACACGCCGCCCACCTGATGATAAGCGGTCACTGCGGCCTATTCCATTGAGGGACACTTCACCAGGAATTAAGCTGTGTGTGAGTGTGCTTGTGTTGCTAGCTACAATACAAGATAAAGAATATAGGTATGTGGTGACCTGCGGTGGGGTAGGGGTAGCCCTCGGCGTCGACGGCGACGCCGGCGAACACGCGCTGGCGCCGGCGCTGCTCCTCGCGCTTCTGCCCGAACCCGCCCTCCGCGCTGTCGCATGTACAGCGGGTGGAACCTGAGTAAGTGTTGTGACTTGTGACCTGCGGTGGGGTAGGGGTAGCCCTCGGCGTCGACGGCGACGCCGGCGAACACGCGCTGGCGCCGGCGCTGCTCCTCGCGCTTCTGCCCGAACCCGCCCTCCGCGCTGTCGCATGTACAGCGGGTGGAACCTGAGTAAGTGTTGTGACTTGTGACCTGCGGTGGGGTAGGGGTAGCCCTCGGCGTCGACGGCGACGCCGGCGAACACGCGCTGGCGCCGGCGCTGCTCCTCGCGCTTCTGCCCGAACCCGCCCTCCGCGCTGTCGCATGTACAGCGGGTGGAACCTGAGTAAGTGTTGTGACTTGTGACCTGCGGTGGGGTAGGGGTAGCCCTCGGCGTCGACGGCGACGCCGGCGAACACGCGCTGGCGCCGGCGCTGCTCCTCGCGCTTCTGCCCGAACCCGCCCTCCGCGCTGTCGCATGTACAGCGGGTGGAACCTGAGTAAGTGTTGTGACTTGTGACCTGCGGTGGGGTAGGGGTAGCCCTCGGCGTCGACGGCGACGCCGGCGAACACGCGCTGGCGCCGGCGCTGCTCCTCGCGCTTCTGCCCGAACCCGCCCTCCGCGCTGTCGCATGTACAGCGGGTGGAACCTGAGTAAGTGTTGTGACTTGTGACCTGCGGTGGGGTAGGGGTAGCCCTCGGCGTCGACGGCGACGCCGGCGAACACGCGCTGGCGCCGGCGCTGCTCCTCGCGCTTCTGCCCGAACCCGCCCTCCGCGCTGTCGCTGATGTACAGCGGATGGAACCTGAGTAAAACGACATAATGTATAACATAGGTATACAACTCTTCAAGCCTCAAGGCCAGTTATAAAGGGCTTTTTCTAAACAAGCGCGCTCCATCGTATTTTTTAACATCGGGCAACTTTGTGGTCAAGTAAGTACCTACTACTGGCTACAAATACAAATAAAAAAATATATCCGTGAGCTGGCTAAACAGTCATGTTGGCTCAAAAAGGTGTGCCCTTGCCCCATGTCATAGCAAATACTAAGGCGATTAACCTACTGCACCGCGGTTCGTAGCGAATCTCGCGGCCGTCCTATCTAAGCTACCTAGTGAAATTCCACGCGCGGGCGCGTTTTCAGTGTGTTGTCCTAGGCGTGTTTTCTATACAAATTGAGGTACTCGCATACAATGGAATAGAATAAAAGTCATTTATTTCAACATAACCTACAAATAGCCCTGCACTTCGCGACGGAGCGCGGAGGAGTGGGGTACCTAATCGCCAAAGTACAGTAGGTAATTGGTCTATGCAGTGTAGTCTACCTTCCGTCAATGTGGTCCCGATAACATTTCGAAGACACATAATATTATATTTATCACATATTATAAAGAGTTTGCCCTGGGTGGGATTCGGATCCACGACTCTTGGCGCGCAGGACAGGAACACTATTAATTGCGCCATTATGGCCAAAACAAAACGTTCTTCTATTAAGGTTTTGAGAAATGTAAAACAAATCAATTTCGGTGACTTATTTTTTAATAGTGTTGTTGGAACGGTAGACAAATTGCGCTGTGTGAACATTCTCATATTATTTTTTATTATAATTATTTTTATCCTGTCGTTTTTAACTATGGTAACTCACTTGGCTGGGTTGGTCCTATCGTCTCCTCCCTCCACGTAGAAGGTGTACGTCTTGCCGCGCTCCACGTAGATCTGAGGGATCAGCTGGTCGTTGATGTACCACGCGATGCCCCAGGATGGGTGACCTGAAATTAAGGAAAATTATGACTACTTTTATTGCTAGATATGTTGGCAGACATGCACGCAGCCGTAAAGTGGCCACTGCGGCCTATTCCATTAAAGGACACTTCACAGGTAGCGTCGCTCAATGTGCTGTTACACTGTAGGCTCCTCTGGGTTTTTCTGTTTGGGTAGTACTTATAAAAAATCCAGTCTGGAAGTTGACGTTGCAAAACATCCCAGTGCTTCGGAAAGTACGTAATGCCGTAACAACGGTTGTTGGCCTGTCTCTTTGGTCGTGTCAGACTGCTAATGACGTGCGTAATGACGAGTGCACCTGTGCTTGCCACACTTGTACAATCCCAGTGCCCATTGCTTCCAGTACTCCTTACTTACCATTTCACCAATGGAAAAGCTACTTACCTCTACTAACAATACCTACCCACACGTTGATCTTCTGTAAAAGACACGGCGGTTCATATCTGTTGAGCCTGCCCATTTCGATGGACAGATAGAAACTATTTACAGCATGGCATAACGTCATTAAAATGATGAATAGATGATGTGATGATGATGTATACTGACCGGTGATAGGCGTGTAGCCCCTCACGCCGCCGGCCGGGCCGATGCGGGCGGTGAAGTTGCTGACGCCGGTGATGACGCGCGGCTCCCACGCCGGCGGACCCTCGGGCTCCAGTTCGGCTAGGCCGATGCATGTGTTGTCGTTCTGGGGAAGAAGACCAGCTGCTTAAGAGTTCACATCAGGATGGAAGACGGGCACGCAGCCCACCTGATGCCTCAAGACAGGCAACTTTGAGTGGAGCACAATACGTGCTACCTAACAAGTTGCTAAAGTGACCCTTTCTATAATATTGAGGAACAGCGAATTCGTAGCTCAAAACTAGTGGTCACCAGCTTATTCCGGTTATGATGATTCCGGACGGATGCGATGCTGAATGAAACTGTAGACTCATTCGACACGAAAATTGTTTCCTTCAAACGGTGCTCCCCCTGCTTCCCTGTCAGGTTGGTAGCTGCTATTATGGAGGTTAATTTCTGCTATGAGATTGGTAACTACGCTTTTATGGTGACACCAAAGACACCAAAGTTTTTCTGTTCTTTATAAAAAATCTTTGGGTGATCTTAGGGCGACTGATTTCTTCAGTTACTACCAAAGTTTTTTTTATGGCGGCTGATTTCGTCTGTATGGTTGGTAGCTTTTATTATGGCGGCAGATTTATCGTGTTTCCACTGTGCTCTACCTCTCTTATAACCTATCTTGTTTTAGATATAAAGTGCGGGGCACCGTACGCGGTGACCATAGTGATGTGTTAATCGAGTAAACCAATTATTCGCCTAACACTTGGTACCTAGCCTTTTAAGGCTCTGAAAAGGTCCTACCATCTAAATTGGATGTTGTTAACTCACCATAGCCCCAAAGTCGAGCTGCACATCACTCCTAGTGGTGTCCATGAAGGAATGCGCGTTAGCCTCCAGGCGGGAGTTGAGCGGCCCGAAGGCGGCTATGACGGACTGCGAGCGCGAGGTCAGCACCTCCCTGTCTTTCGTAGGCTCCTTGGCGGCCAGCGGCCGGCGGTAGGTTATGGTGGTGACGCCGTTCTTCTGGTTCCCTGAGACTGTTGATGGAGTTCTAAGTTATTATAAGTCGAGCAAACGTGTCAGATGGTAAGTAAAGAAAAGAGCGTACCCTACCTATTACTTCCAATAACGGATATTTATTTTATGCTATGTCTTTGGCGTAGCAAATGTCTATGGGCGACGCGCGACGGGATCACTTTTTTATAATTTTATTATAGAAGGTAAACGAGGAAACGGATCATCTGATAGTAAATAATCAATGTCACCTAAGAATGATTCAAAGGGAACCAAATGTTGTTCGAAATAGAAAGAACTGACGGAAAACATACATAACTTAGGTACTGGGTAAAATCTAAGTCACTAGGTCATGTAAGTATATAACTTTTGTAATTAATTTAATGTAACACGAACGAGTTCTCTCAGGTCTGAGATGTTTTTATTAGTGGTGTTGTTACCTAAGACTGCATCATTGGATCCCCCGATCCTGGCATCCGGGCAAACCCCCTTCGATCCGTCGCACTGCGCGAGATGGGATATGGAATAGTCCACTGCCCTGGGTTGGTTCGACCTGAAACAAAGACAATTGTTTTCGTGTTTCCTTCTTCTATCGACAAGATTTTTGGTATGGGCTCGAAAGTTTTCCCAATAATGAAAAGCTAGAAGAGCATCTAGTATAACCTTTGGCACGAAAGTCTAGCGCTGACCGTTATGCGCAGAAGTAAAAAATAAGGTATTTTGGACCTTGCGCCAAACCGCTAACAGCAGCCGTAACGGTCAGCGCTAAACTTTCGTGCCGCGAGTTATATGAGAAGAACTACTAAAATAAGTGTATTTTCTTTCTCTCTTCTTTTTCTTTCTTTCTTCTTACTTTTTTCTTTCTTTCTGACTACTCACTTAGTATCCCAGAAGGCGACCACCACGTCAGCCCCCAGCATGGCGGGTCTGCCTTCAGCTCCCGACACACCGAAGGCCATGTACTGGTCCTTCCGCAGTCTGGCCGCTAGTGTGATCTGCACCTGATCTCCCTGGAATTACATTTGCTGTTAGGACCAGGTATTGTCTATTTAGGATTAAGGAAAGGCGGGTGTTTGGAATGGTAAGTACTATTAATTTAATTTCTTAAAACTGATAGTTAACCATAAAGAGCATTGGAGATTTTGGCCTTTCTACTGGTCCGCCATTTTGGTTTTTTTTCAAAACAGCGTTTGGTTTTACTTTAATATCTTTAAAATGTGACCCTTTTTTCTAATGGGATTTCGTCTAATGACATTTTATGTTTGTATTGATATCAGGTATCCATTTTTGAAAGAATTTCAAGTGAACGCTGCACTGTTTTGAAAAAAAAGTCAAAATGGCGGGACTAATCGGTAAGCCAGCCTCCATACAAAAATCTGCATACCCCTTTAAAGACCGACAAACTTATCTGACGAGCCATTTGGTGTAATGGTCGAGAAGTCGTCTATTACACCAGAGGTCGCGGGTTCGATCCCCGCACGGTACAAACATTTGTGTGCATGAACATGTCTGTTTGTATCGGTCTGGGTGTTTCTATGTATAATATGTATGTATTTACAAAAAAAGTATATAAGTAATGTTTATCCGTTGTCTAGCACCCATAGCACAAGCTAATGCTTAGTTTGGGGCTGAATAATGTCCAGAGAGATATTTTTATTTATATTTGTTCCGGTGGCGGCGTCGCTACTGTCTATTTAAAACTGTCATTAAATATCGTTTTTGCATTGCATTTCATGTAGTTCCAATTTTGGCCACCGGAACAAATAAGTTTGTAGGTCTGTATGAACATTTTATGCTTCACATTCGATTAGTTTTGATTCATCAAAGGTTCGATTAGATACTGTCCATTGTGTTCATTGTTTCTGATTATGGTCTTCACCGGCATAAATATTAGAAAGACTGAAGAATGACTTTACATAAAAAAAAATGTTAGCAAATGAAGAGTTAAGTATAATATTATAAATGGGATATTAGTTACTTATTTGTAGTTTTTTTAAGTTCTTATTCTTGATTAAAGAACTAAAATACTTAAATTAAATTCACACACATTTACCTTTGCAAATCACTGGCTACCAGCTTGAATGAGAAACGATTAAAAAAAGAAATAAATTACTTTCCAAGTACGATTAATTGGTTTTCAACTTATTATAGATGCATTTATAATCTTTTTCTAAAGTAGCCATATCACAAAATCGTATATACTTATCGGTACACAAAAATATATACATATTTAATCTCGAGCGGTCTTCTCATTTTAGCAGACAATTAAGTACGGCGAAATGAATGGGTAGTGCGGATCGGGATTCGAACTCGATATCTCTCACGGAAAATTCTTCAACAATGCGTTGTTCCCCACTGTAGGTATGCCTGATCTTCGAGCCTATATTTCAATTTGATTGGCCGCTCGCCGTAGTCTTTACTTAAGGCTGGTTTTAGTGTTATGCGGACCGTCAGTACGGATCACTCCGCGTAGAGCCATCTGTATTAATCTTCTAGGAAGAGTAATGCGGACGGGTTGGTACGGACTACGGACGATCGTCCGCGCGGATAGCTCCGCAGGTTCCCGCCGGTACGGAACGCTCTACGCGGAGTGATCCGTACTGATGACGGTCCGCATAACACTAAAACCAGCCTAAGAGGACATAATACTGTTCGTATGGTACTGACCTGTATTTCCCACCGCACCTGTAATCTCTTGTCCAGGATCTCCTTGCAATTGTTAGTGGCGCTGTAAGGGGTCTGAGAGGTCGTGGAAGACGTCTGCAACGTTATAATACATGTTTAAAAACATACCATGGTCGGTAGAGTTATTTTAATCGTAGTAGTAGATAAAGGTGTAGGTCTCAAAAATGGATTACAATAATAACAAGAAAAATTAAGTTAAAATGTTAAATCATAAAATAATATAGAGTTTTATATATGTAACAACGAAAAATCGGTACGTTAACAGTAAATACCTACCGACCGAACAGCTAAGTTGACAGACAGTCTCCTTTACTTTGATTAATTTTTATTAAATAAAATGTAGAAACAAGAAACAAGTACTTTACTATGCATACCCCTTACCATATTTTATGTTGACAAATAACATGAATAGTAATAAATAATAAAACCATAAAACTGAACGGGAATCGAATTCACTACCATCAAGTTTAACTAGAATGTGATAAAACAGTTTCTTATTCAAAACTAAAATGTTAGTTAATAATATCAAAATAATTTTAATGTTATGTTGTAATAATTACTTCACAAAGTTAATATTATATTAATGAGTTTAAGCAGAAAATTAGTGAAAAATAAGTTATGAATGTTTACTTACAGGGTTATACCACCAAGCAGGCTGTAAATGCAAACATCCAATATCCAGAGTAGGCAGAAAGAGATAAAAAACAGGAAGAGTGATTAGTAACAATATTTTTTTATTAACAAAACATAATTATGTGTTTACAACAATTCAGTCTAAAGATAATTAAGTACTTAATATTTGAATACGTAGGTATGTACAGTATACATTCAATAAATAGCAGTGGATGGATATACATAGATCACAGATAGTAAACTCCAATAAACTAGTTTTTTAGAAAAATCCAGAAAACCAGTCTTGTGAAAACCAAGATGGCTGTCTATTTGAGTGGTTAATTATTGTCAATTTTTGCGATTTGTTAGTAGCAGGTCGTCTTTTCGTAGAGGTTTTCCTTTTTCCCTGGAAAGCGCAAATTATTCAATGTTAGTCAGATGCTGCATGGGAAGAAAATTAGTTAGTCCTTTAGGCTGCTGTAGAAAGATGATTAGGAAATATCAACATAATCTAAACAATTAAATGACAGTATAATTTATAAGAGCATAGTAATGTCAAACAGGCCGAAAGGTTTTTATTATTATTATGCCTACGAAAAAATTACGATCATACGTTATATCTCTATCACAGAGAGTACATACTTAATATTCCGCAGTTTCACCTTTTATACGATACCAGGCTAAGCAGAAATCTTTTTGGTTGATCAAAATGATTTATGGTTGATTTTTGACCGCCTCCGTGGAACAGTGGCTAAGCCGCCCGGGTATATTCGATTCCCACACCTAGGGTCTGGTTGGTGGTAGGGCTTTTTCAGAGTCCGACTGGCTAGCTACCACCCCCACAGGTGAAATCTGTCGCCATAATAGCTCCGGCTGTGTTCCGGCAGTATTAATGTGGGAGCCAGTACCTACACTTGAAATCAAAAGGCTCGAAGATCAGATGAGTCTACAGTCTGGCAGCACATTGAGCGACGCTTCCTGGTGAAGTGTCCCTCAATGGAATAGGCCGAAGTGGCCGCTTACCATCAGGTGGGCTGCGTGTCTGTCTGCCAACTGACTTAGTATAAAAAAAAAAAATAGATTGTCTTACTAATAACGGTTTCCTTACGAAAAAAAAACCTTAAATTAGCTATCATCCTTCAACTTGTCAAACTTACTCACCCTATTGAATACTTCTCAACTTGCTCAACATTTGATTAACAAACAGCATATCTGGCTGAAAATACCTAATTGTTATTACTATTTCAAATTATTAACTGATTGATCTTCCACACATCCCCAACCAACACCCCAGTCCAAATAAACCTATTGACGTATTGATAACCCATTCACACATCAGACCTCCAAGAAATTCAAAGCCAAAAACCTCCTTTACTCAAGCAAACCTTTCCAACCGAACTCACAGTGATCTTAGTCTGCCCCAGCGCAGGAGGAACGTCCAGGTCCTTGGGTATGTAAACGTGGCCGAAGTTGTGGCGGTACTCCACGCACCAGACCGCCAGCCAGTCTATGTCGTATGCGGACAGCTTGCCTGGTAGCTGGATCTCGATGTCTTCGCCCTGATACCCTCGGAGGGGGTGGAGGGAACCCATCTCGTTTGGCACCTGAAATAAAGGTGGTTTAGAAACTTAATTAGAGAAAGATTGGAGTCTATGTGGTAACGACTGTTTCACAGAGACAACGATATAAAGTTGGGGATATACAGAAGGAAGAGGTGTAAAATGGGTCAGGAATCCCATTGTCACATTCTACCCAGTATACTAACAATGCCACACATTAGTAGAGTAGAGTAAAATGTGGGTCTCTCTCAAATCTTCTATTATTTTTACCCTTATTTCTCCTACCGTTTAGTAGGGAGTCATAAGATCATGTCTAAATAGTAAAAAAGTTAAAAGTTCGTCTCCGTTAAAAAGTAAAGCTCTACATCCCTCTTTGAGTCTAGTTGAAGCTAGAACTTATAACCAGGAGTATCTATAACGTTATGACTCCTCACTCACCTTGGTTCCAAACGGACTCGGCTCGCTCCCATTTCCGACCCAGAAGTAGGCGTCTGGCCCGGCGCCGTCGTAGTGCAGGTTGGGTATGTAGAAGGTCTTGGCGTCCAGTACGCTGATGTTGCCAGACCGCAAACCGTGGGCGAGCCGCTTGAACTCCGGGAGGACTCTCGGTCGTGGCGGGTCCAGCCCTGAAGGGATGAACACGTCGCCGAAATTCACCTGAAAAGAGACAAATAAATAAATAAATATTGAACAACATCAGTACATCACATATTATTATGTGCATCGATCTGACCCAGAAGTACCTAAGTAGCGTAAGCAAGCACTTGTGTGAGGGGTCACAGAAACAACGAAGGTACCAACTTAAACATCCAGACACAGAACAAATACCTACAAATGTTCATCACATAAGTGGTGTTGCGGGTATTTATGGGCGGCGGTGATTGCTTACCATCAGGTGACACGCTTGCTCGTTGCCTCCCTCTTACATAAAAAAAAGTGTTTGTCCTGGGTGGGATTCGAACTCAAGACCCCACCCCTGGTGCATAGGGCAGGGTCACTACCAAATGCGCCATCAGGCCAGTCAAATCTGGTAAATAATTACAGTTAAAATTAGGGCAATCGCCACAAGTCCTAACTTCAGAGTTTTACACACGGCCGAAGGTCCTGCTAGCCTTTTTTATTATTACTTTTTTACGGTGGATGGATAATATTTTGGTTTACCTTAACTGCAGGATAGCTAGAACTGCGGCCGTGCGAGTGGGAGTTGGGACAGTTAAGATGCATTTAAACACATTCTCCTGCGAAAATAAGATCACTAGGACGGTATTCTGTTTTTGTTATTTCCTTAGTCATACATGATCTGCTAGTGTATTGAGCATAAACAGTTAGTAAAGTCATGTTATGGGATTGGACTATTGAATTTGCTAAAATAGGAGTTTGGAATAAGTATAAATGTACCTACAGTGGTGGACATATAATTAAAGACACTTTTTATGTTGGCTACGTACAACAAAATAAATGATATTTAGAGACCCAAGATAGTATTAATGTTATATTAATTGGTTTTCATACGTACACTGTTGTCGTATTTTTAAAATGCGGACAGCAAAAAAGTTATTAAAGCAATATTTTATTCTTTTTTCCTTTTTCAAATGTAACACAAACTTTGTCGATACATTTTTCGCTGGTCAGCTAATTAAAGACTGTGCTTATTTCATGTTCTAAAGTAATCATAACCATAAAAGGAACACTTTAACTTTTTCTAATATGCAGATTTTATTCTTGACAAGCAAAAACTAGCTTATTTTTAAACTTGCTCTAAGTATTATTGTGATAAAAATGAATTAGTATGGGAAAGGGGAAAAGTTGCGATTCTCCCTTGTAAAGGGAGAAAATTGAATTTTTTTTTTATATTAAAGGTTGGTCGGACAGTACATTAAAAGATCACTTACGATGCTCTTAAATATGGTTATAGACGATATCCGGCATTTTAAGAAGTTTTATACGGTTCACATGTACACGAAATCTAGACCAATAAAAACAACCCCCTCAAAAATAGCATCATTTGGTTAAAAAAGACCCATCAAATGGCTCAAAAGTCACGCGTTTTGAAGTATTTAGTGTGGAGGGGTCTAAAGAAGTATCTAACAGAACGATTAGAAGGAAATTATGGAAGTCAGACTTTTTTGAAAGATTTTTCCTAAAGTCCTTCTTTTGAAGGAAGAAAAATATCGGAGCAAAATTAAGATTTGCCCAAAACTATTCACATCTGGACAGAAAGATTGAGGAAAAAATGTGTTTATTTCCGAAGAACTTTAATTAATATGGTTAACTCTAAGGGAAAAGTTTACGGTAGGCGTCCTCCAAAGAAAAAAACACATCCAAAGTACACAAAGAAATCAGTCAAACGTTTAGGAGGTAATACAAAAATTTGAGGATGTTTTTCAGGTAACGGTGTGGGACCTAATAAAAAAAAATACAAGGTAGCAGGAATAAATTTAATTAAGGAGTATTTTAGAAAAAGTCATGTATTCCTACGCCAATGAACATTTGCCGATGATATAGACTTTTTAACACGAGAACGATCCCATAAACACTTCAGCAGGAGTCAAAGAATTGCTTAGGAGCCAATAAGTAACAGTTTAAGATTGGCCACCGTACTGTCCCGACACTAACCCGATCGAAAACATGTGATCTAATGTGAAGAAAATAGTGGCAAAAAACATACAAGTAATGTTCATCAACTTTACTCTACGTATAAAACGGTATGGGTGCAGATTTCGATTGAAACCTGCAATAATTTGAAGGCATCAATTCCTAGGCGGGGTTGGACTTTTATTGCTGCTAAAGGACATGCGACAAAATATTAATGTCGTGTTTTTATGTTTTTAAAATACGTCTAAAATGTATTAAAGTAAAGTTCGTTTCAAAATTTACCAAGTAATTTTTTTAAGGTTACTTAATCAGTCTGTCTTTAATTAGTTGGCCAAGTCTTTGTATTAGTTCGTATATAATACGCATTAAACTTAACCAACAAAAAAATAATACAAACATCTTGGATCTCTTTATTTTACTTCAAACATTTGACGATAACCCTAAGAATAATTTAGTTAATATTGCAAGATAAATAATGTATTATAATATAAGTATCATAGGGTAGGTAAACTTTGAAAACGTAATATCTCCAAAGTGTCTTTAATTATATGACCACCACTGTATGTTTTATACGGTTATAATTACAAAATAATAATTGCCTTTGAATTGTCGTAGGCGGTGATCCATTATACTACATAGCCTTTGAGGTATTTATCGTAGGCCGTGAACCCGCGTAATTATTTACGTCGCAAAAGTTTTATTGGTTCAATTATTTACATTGAACATAAATAAAACTGACTACATAATTATTTCAACTAAAAATAGCTTTAGAGCCGGCAAATACGATTATTTACTACATAATCTGTAATAAAAATAGCCTTTAATATATCGTAGGCGATGATTCCTAACGTTTATTTACTACTATCTATCTATCTTATTATCTTTTAACTATAATATTTATCTATAATAAAAAATAAAAATAGCCTTTGAGGTTTCCGGTGGGCGGTGATTCCTATACAGTAAAATAACCGAAGCGTGTCGTCTGGTGTAGAATAAACTTTTATTAGGATAAGGTTTAATTTTTATCGTCGATCAGTTAATAAGTTTTTTCATCTTGTTTAATGTTAAATTAATGTTAATTAGTGACAAACTTCTTGTCTGTTCTTCTTGATAGCAACATTCTAAACTAAACCCGGTGGTAGAGTCACTCTGCATACCCAACGTGATTAGAACACTATGCATAAAACTATTAACATACGTATAATACATAGATTAAAGAAATTATTCCTACTTCTATGGTATAATATTATGTTTGACGAGACGATCTGTTGTTAGTACAACATTACCTACACAAAATTATCACATTACATCCTACGCAATAATATTTAAAAACCAGAAACCATTGATCCTACGCCACATAAACAAGTAGAGAATCGCAATAGAAAAAAAAAAAATAGAACTATGTATTTCGTTTTAATACTCTGTTGTTCATCCGAGTTTTCGGCAATGTCACATTTTGGCGGGAAACTCCAGACATGCGCGGCGCGCCAATCGATATTTTGTACGCTGTCACGCCGTGATTTCGGCGTGATAAGTTGAATTCCCGCTGCCTACTTATCGATCTGGATGTACTTGGCCGGTTAATGTTACTTTATTGAAACGTGCAGCATTATTTACTCGTCTTGTAGCCAAATTAGGGGTGACTTAATTCTTTACAATATTGTAAACAACAGCCTTTGCGTACAATCATAATATCTTTTTCGAATCATAAAACATGGCGAGCTGTCGATCCGTTAAAGTGGGACTATACTTTTAAATAACGAATAAATTCTATTATTTAATGATAACGAACTATTTATTTTTGTAACCTGCAAATAGGGTTCCGTACGTATGGCTGTAATGCTCCCATGATGCGTATAATATTACAGGGACGAGAAAGCCTACTTGTTGTTCCCCCGTTTTTGAAGTCAAGTTAACAGCTTAACTTCTTTTTTCAAATATCCCCGCTTACCTCACATTTCTGGGATCAAAAGTACCCTATGTTCACCGGGGATAGTGTAGCTTTCCAACAACGAAAGAATTATTCAAATCAGATAAGTAGTTTCGGAGCCTATACAAAACAAACAAACAAACAATTAAATCTTTTCTCTTTCTACTCGTAATATTAGTAAAGATAAAGTTTCTTCACAGCAACAGTTTACTAACCGTGAACCGTCGGCACCAGACGCTGAGCCACTTGATGTCCCTCAGGCGCTTTCCTCCTGGAAGCCGTAGAAGTATATCCGAATTGCTGTGCGCCGTGAGGATGGGTGGATCTCTGAAATAGAGTGAGAAGGAAATTAACAACTTACGGACAGGGATACTGAAGAATGTGAATGAAGAAATACAAGTTAACTACAACAATCGGCAACGTACTTGCGAATTTGCGACTCCTCCAGTGTTGAGGGTATCTATGGGCGGCGGTGATTGCTTACCATCAGGTGACCCGCATGTTCGTTGACTCCCTCTTACATAAAAAAAACTAGACCTGCGGCCGCGTGTGTGTGGACAATTGTCGCTTAGTGGGACGTTTTAGGACACTAAAATAATTCGTCCTACTACCCGTTAACCTAGCCCTTTACCCTAATACCCTAAAACGGAACGAACCGGTTCGATGTCAAAAGAAAAGAGATACCTACTAAAAAACTTTACAAAATGCTTTTAGACTATTCCCTGTACGGGTACCCCATCCTCATGTTTTATTGAGTGTTGTTCTGATCGGTGGAAATATTTTCATTTATATTTGTATTTCATTGATATTTCAATCATCACCGTAGTTTGGCGATGGAAAATAGTAAATACCTAATACACCGCAATTTTTTGCCGGTGTCTTTTCTGGCGAAACAACATTCCGGATCGGTGGTAGAGTCTTGATTTTGCATGCAAAATTATTGGTCTATCTCAAACAATATTTTACATCGTCATCAAATATGCAGAGGGTGCAGAGTCCATTACCATCGCGAAAAATGCAAACAAATTACCCAGCAATTAGTTAAACATGATTACGGGACCCCCGAGGAGCCAGGGCGTAATGGCCGCCTCGTTGGAGGGGCGTCTTGTCACAGTTGTCACGCTCGTTAATATCTGTTTTTAGGGACTGGCTTTTTGATAATGCATAGTATTAAAAATGCGGAAGTTTTAACTGTCTTATGATGTGCCAACCTTATGGGTGGATCTTCAGAAAAGTGCTCTCCGCGTAATTTCCATGGCATTTTTGAAATCGCTAAATTATGGTGAATTGCACAAATATTCCGAAAGCTTGTGCAAATTTAAACAACATATCAAAATTCGCCACGTACGGGATCTATACTTTTGCTAAAAAAAAATGGAGAAAATTGGCGGCCCATGGAAATTACAATAAAGGCCATGGAAATTACTCAGCAGATTAAATTTAGCTAAAAACCATGTCAAATATGAAATTAAGCTGTCATATTAGTTAGTTAGGGTAGTATAAAGATCTACATTGTATTAAAACAATATTAAGCAAAAATAGTAGCTTTATTTCACAATTACTTATGATACTCAAAGTAGGAACATGAAAGTGATAAAACTGTTATCAATTAACTTTCTAATACATTAAAATTGTTCCCATAACATTATACTTATGGATAAACATAATAGTAAACATAAAAAAATAACATATTGAATTTTTATAAAATAAGTCTTTTCATCTTCAATTTAATTGTTGGAATTCTTTAAAAGCGTTGCTTAGCTTGAACTATGAGAAAGTCTTTGATTCAATCGAGACCTAGGCAGTGCTGCAGTCTCTAAAAAGGTGCCAAGTGGACAACATGTATATCTACGTATTGAGGTACTTATACCAAAACGCTGCATATCGGTTCGATTGCAAAACCAGAGCTCAAATTCTATCCAACTAGAGCGAGGTGACAGGAAGACGTAATTTCTAAACTGTTCACTGTTGTGCTAGAGGATATTTTTAAGCCTCTGGATTGGCAAGGATTCTGTATTTACATCAATGGCGAGTACCTTACACAGCTACGCTTTGCCGACGATGTAGTTCTCATGGCCGAGACCATGGTGGATCTGAACACAATGCTCGAAGATCTTAGTAACGTTTCCATAAGAGTTGGTCTTAAAATGAATATGGACACGACGAAAATTATGTCGAACGTCCATGTTGCACCCGCTCCAGTTAGCATTGGAAACGTTACGCTTGAAGTTGTTGACCATTATGTTTATCTAGACAGGCAGTTCAGTTAGGTAAGTCCAACTTCGAGAAAGAGATCCCTTGACGAATCCAGCTCGGATAAGCAGTGTTCGGGAAGCTACGGAATATATTCGCATCCAACATACCTCAGTGCCTCAAGACGAAAGTCTTTGAACAGTGTGTGTTGCCAGTGATAACATATGGAAGCGAAACGTGGTCATTCACTATGGATCTCATAAGAAGCCTCAAGATCACATATTGGGCAATGGAGAGAGTTATGCTTGGTGTTTCTTTGTGCGATAGAGTCAAAAATGAGGAGATTCGCAAAAGAATGTAGGTAACCGACATAGCTCGAAGAGTTGCTCAGTTAAAATGATAGTAGGCGGGACACATATCCCGCAGAACCGATGGCCGTTAGGGTGGAAAGGTTTTGCAATGGTGTCTTTCAGTTTGACCGCGCACTTTCAGTGGGAAGGCCCTTTACTAGCTGGACTGACGACCTTGCCAGGGCCGCCGGAAACCGCGGGATGTGCGTGGCGCAAGGACCGATCAGTGTGGAGATCGTTGGGGGATGCCTATACCCAGCAGTGGGTGTCGTATGGCTGATGATGATGAACTTAAAAGAAACAAGGTAATTTCCATGGGTCTTACGTAATTTCCATGGTGTTTTATCCATGGAAATTACACCATGGAAATTACAAAAAAACATATATTTTGAAATAACTTTTCATTGAAAAGATATAACCAGCTAGTTTTTTACTGTCCATCTACATTAAGGAGCTAGGTATTTCACCTCAAAACCTATCTACTAAAAGTAGTACAATTTCATTGAAAAAATGTGACACGGGAATGCCGGAAAACTGGGAACCAAAATTTTTAAAATTGAAGAACGTACTCCAGCATCCAAAGCGCGGGAACCAGCGACATGGCTACCTCACCTGCTAGCTGCGGGGTAACTGACGATTCGAATACACCTATCAGGGTTCGCCTACGCCTGGCCAGCCCTGAGCAGTGCCCCTCGAAAGGCGCGCCGCGAAAATCTTGCTAAGCGTGTGACATATATACTTATGACCATAAAATCAAAAGTTTCCTTCCAATTAATTTAAAATTTGACCAGTATGTAAACTGATTTATCTATTTTAAATGTGTGTAGAAAACTAGTTAAAAACGTGGGTGGTTTTAAAAATATGTGCGATTGTTCAGAAGTCGGCGCTCGTGTGACACGTAAAAAACGTGCAAAATTCACCGGATTTGAGGTGTTGATGGTGAATTACTCAGATCTTTGTAGTTTTTAATCAAAGAAATCTATATGACCTGATGCTTAATGAAATGAAGAAACGTTGTAATAATAGTTTTTATCGTAATAATTTATTTTAATAGGAGATATGAGTCTGTGACACTCTGAAAATCCTTTTCTAAGAAGTAGCCTTATGCATTGCTGTTTGTGTTTTAAATGAACCACAAAATTATATTAATATTGGATTCCGTTGTTTGCTTAATCAACCTCCTCAGTCAGTTAGTCTATTACACTTTCACATCTAAACTAGATCAGGTAAGTAGTTGCTAAACGATAGAAATAGTTTCTCATAAAACCCTAAGAGAGGTATTGAGAAGTGCCTAAAGCCTACATTACATTGCATAGGCCAATTCGGCCTCGTCTTGGGGGCGCGTCACGATCCCGCCCCCATCCCGCGTCCCGCACGCCGACTGAATTCGGAATCAATTGCTCCACACTTTGCTATTGGGCTCATTTTAAATGCGTGAAGGAGGCATTTTAAAAATGATGTTGCTAATCCTTATTGAGCTGAAACCGTCCGAAGTGTAGGCGGAAAAGTAAGAAAGCGGACCCGTAAGGACGCAACGGGACAACGCTAAAGATGACGCCATAACAGCTCTGGGTACACTTGAAATCAGAGGCTCGAAGATCAGATAAGTCTACAGTCTGGCAGCATTGAGCGACGCTTCTGCTTCCAGGTGAAGCGTCCCTCAATGGAATAGGCCGCAGTGGCCGCTTACCATCATGCTGCGTGTTTGTCTGCCAACTGACCTAGTATATAAAAAAAAGATGATGATGAATCTTTTTTAAGCTATAGTGTAAGCGACGCGTTCAACAATTTGGCTTTTGTCAAATATTTTTCTGTGCTAATAATTAGCTAATAATAATTATAACTTAGTATATTTTGATAAACGTTAGAATAATATAAAGAATTAATTTAGAAAGCTTTATATGTATGTATATTTAATATTAGAATATATTGATATTTTTTGTACTGGTCACTAAAATTTGTAATCAATATTATACTGGTAACACTTTTTCTCTTCTACAAAATCCACGAGCGACTACGCATGTCGCACAGTTGTAATTTCCAAAAGTCTATCAAATTATAAATCTTCGTCAACAATATTTCGGTGTTTTTACTCCGTTTTGCACCCCCATCGTCCACAATTGGTCCTTCGAGCCGGATCAATGATCCACACTCCTAAGAAAATGGTGCAAACACGGAGTACGGCAGCGCGACTCGAGCGCGTACAAAATGGCGGTGTGCAAAGCGGTGTGCAAAAACGTGATGCGGACAGTCAACCTCTGCACAAAATGGAACTTTGTGCTACTGTTGGTGTCGGCAAAAGTGCATCGATCGACGTGCCCATGGTAAAAAACAACGTCATCGTGCCAGCAAACAGCATTAAATCGGAACCACCGCCGCCTGCGCCTGCAAGTATTAAAATATCTGACCGGTCATCCCAACTGTCCACGCAGGCAAGAAAAAAACGCTTAGAAATGCAAGCTGCGATGCAAAAGGCGAAAATTCGCATGGAATTGATAGATAAACAGTTGGAAGTGGATATAGCGGAACTCGAAGAAGATATTTACAGTCCACACGAAGAGAAGGGCAATGAATACGTAGAAAAATGGTTAGAATCTAGCTACAAAGAGTTGAACGAAGCTAACATCGGTAAACAGCGAGTATCTTCGACACCAAGGCCTGCTGCCGCCGCGCCGCTCCCGGCCGCCACCACGCCGCCGCCGCCGCCGCCGCCGCCGCCAAACACTCGACGGCCCGAGCCAACGGCACTCACAGCCCCCAGTGCCCTGCCAGTAAACGATACAACATACCATATGCTGGCTGCCACTATCAAGGATCTAGCCGCTGTTGCCTGTTCTAACAATAGAAACAATGCTAACCTGCTTACACGACTTAGTACACCGCGAGAATTGCCAGAGTTCGGCGGTGACCCGATGGAGTGGCTGCAGTTCAAGCAATCATATGAAGAGTCAACAGAAGTCTGTGGGTTCAGCGCGAAAGAAAACCTTTGGCGGTTACGCAAGTGCCTCCGAGGAGCCGCTAAAGATACAGTGTCAGCAATGCTCATTAGTGCGTCATCACCTGACCTGATTATGTCCACCCTACAGCTACGTTTTGGAAGCCCTGATGGCATTATAAACCGCATAATTCAAGATATCAAACGATTGCCTCCGGTATCTCATGACTATCATAAAGATATTGTGATGTTTACATGCAAGGTTCGAAACTTCATTGAAGCCGTACGTGCACTAAAGATTGAAGAGTACCTACAAGGTATGAGTATAGTTTCAATAATCCTATCTAAATTGCCTACAGTGTTGTTATCAAAATGGGCTGACTATAGCTATCCGATAATATCTGAGAATAATAATATAAAATCAAGATTGATAATATTGTCGGATTTTCTACAGGCTGAAGCGGTGAAAGTATCAACTATAACCCCATCATTGAACTTGAATGTAAACAACCTACGCACTGATAGCAAATATCACAATAATAACAGTCATAAACCTCACACAGTGTTATTGCAATCTGAACCCTCAAGCAGTGACAATACATGCCAGTTTTGTAACGCCGATCAGCGGCACAAACTAACAGATTGTAAGAAATTCAAGAAAGCGCTTACAAAAATAAGATGGCAATATGTAAAACGCAAAGGATTATGCTACAAGTGCCTACTGTGTCGTCACCTTCGGGACACCTGCCCAGCTGCCGCGTGCGACAAGGACAACTGCGGCGCCTCGCATCATCGACTTCTGCACTACGAAAATAAAAACAGTCGTGAGTGCAATGACATCGGCACGTCTTGTGAAAGTGATCGTCAACAAAGTGCACAATCGGTAGAAACTGTAACGCACATTAACGCGAGTGAGTGTCAAGTTTTACTTAAAGTAGTCCCAGTGCGTATACACGGCCCTAACGGTGTAATCAGTACATCAGCTCTTCTTGACGACGGTTCGACCGTATCTCTTATAAGCAGTGACCTTGCGCGGCGCGCAGGGTTGCGTGGCCAGCGCGAGACCATGCGCTTGAGCGGCGCCTGGAATAACAACAAACTGGTTTGTGATGCAGTTATAATGAACATTAGTTTGTCAGGTATGGACAATAAGATTTATTCAATACGAGCGCGTAGTGTTAATGAACTTAATTTACCTTTGCAAAACATTAGTAATGTTAATTTATGTTCTACAAAATTGTGCAATATTAAAGATAAATTCTTAAGTGTTAATAACAAACCCGAAATGTTAATTGGTCAGGACAATTACGATTTAATGATGCCATTAGAAATTGTTTCTGGAATTAAAAGTGAACCGTTCGCTACACTTACACCATTGGGTTGGTGTTTTCATGGGATGGTGCGCGTGCCTCAGACTGGGTCGACTTCTGGTCATGTTAATCTTTGTGTCTCAGCCCAAGGTGGTGTGCCATTGGAGGAGAGTCTTATGCTGCGAGATCTGCATGAACAGGTAAAACAATCTTTTACCCTTGACTCTTTAGGTATATCTGGTGCGGTTAGACAAAATGCAGATGATGTTCGAGCCTTAGCCTATTTGGAAAAAAACTCAAAACTTATTAATGGCCGCTGGTTTGTATGTTTACCCTGGAAAGATCCAAATTGTAATTTACCTGATTCATATGGTAATGCATATAAAAGGTTATTAGGTATTGAGAGGAAAATGTCAATGTGTGAAGGGTTCGCACAAAGGTACAACGAGCGCATTGAGCACTTATTGGTAAATGATTATGCTCAGGAACTCACTGATGATAGCCCGGCTTCCTCGAAGGAATGGTACCTTCCACACTTCGGCGTAGACAACCCAAATAAGAAAAAGCTAAGGTTGGTGTTTGATGCAGCTGGTAAGGTAAACGGTCTGTGTCTGAATGATTACCTACTATCGGGTCCTGACTTATTGTCTTCACTGTTTGGTATTATGCTGCGCTTTAGGGAACAAAGGATAGCAGTAACGGGAGACATTAAGGACATGTTTCTAAGGATTAAAATTCACCCAGCAGACCAGCATGCTTTACGTTTCTTATGGAGAAACAGCCCCACAGAACCTGTCAAAAAATATGTTATGTCATCACTTATATTTGGTGCTAATTGTTCACCCTTTATTGCACAGTTCATAAAGAACAAGAATGCCGAGCGCTATGAGTCATCGCTGCCTGCTGCAGTCGACGCGGTATGTAACTCACATTATATGGATGACTATATTCAAAGTTTTGAAGATGAAACCAGTGCACTCGAAATGGTGAGTAATATTATAAAAATTCATAAGGAAGGCGGTTTTGAAATTCGTAACTTTACAAGTAACAGTGTAGATGTTTTAAAAAGTTTACCTGGGGAAAGCTTAGGTGAGGCTGCCGTGAAATTTAAAATAGACCAACAGTACGACGGGGAACGAACCCTGGGATTAATATGGTTTCCGAAAGAGGATAAATTAGGTTTCGACGTGACCCTGAAACGTATACCTGAAGAGGTCATTAAAGGTAAACAAAGGCCTACAAAACGACTTATGTTACGTGTCATAATGTCCATTTTTGATGTTTTCGGCTTCTTATCACCATTCATTATTCAAGGTAGATCAATACTGCAGGACACTTGGCGTTTGAGTATTGGATGGGATGAGCATATTCCAGATGATATTTATATCGCGTGGTGCAGCTGGCTCGATCTACTCAAGGTAATAAAAAACTTACGTATTTGTAGATGCTACTTACCTGCTACGAGTGGGAAAGAGACAAAACATACTGCTGTTTCGTCTCCTAGCTACGCAGTGACTACGAACGAGATCAGCGCATCTACGGAAAGTGCTACGACGCTCCCGCGCTACGATGCCGTAGCACCCGCTGCGACTACAGCTGTATCTAAAAATAGGTATGAGAATTTGGAGCTCCATATGTTCAGCGACGCAGCTGCCAAAGGAATGTGCACCGTAGGCTATTGGCGATGGGACGATAATGGCGAGACGCGCGTGGCGTTTGTCGCTAGTAAGTCTCGAGTTATGCCAGTAAAACCGTTAACTATACCTCGAGCGGAGCTACAGGCGGCGTTGTTGGCTGCTAGGTTGGCCAACACAATCATGCACGAACATAAACTTAAGCCGGTACGTCGATATTTTTGGTGCGACTCCACCACAGTTTTACACTGGATTAGAAATAACACTCGTTCATACAAAGCCTTTGAAGCAAACCGTCTAGGGGAAATTGATGAACTCACAAGAACCGAAGAGTGGAGATATATCCCGTCATACCTGAACGTAGCGGACTTGGCCACGCGAGAGGAGTTTAACCTGGAAATATTTCAAGGTGAGTGGTTAAATGGTCCAGCGTTTTTACATGACAGCAGTGCACATTGGCCGTGCGACGCTATTCAGCCTGACCTGGATGAGGTAAATTGCGCTACTGTGATGGTTGTGGAACAATCTGTTTCGATGGCTAAACTACCAGTTCCTGATCCTGAACGTTTTTCATCTTGGCTTCGGCTGCTGAGGGCTACTGCTGTGGTTTTAAAATTTATTGATGCATGCAAGGGACTTACCAAGGAGACGGACTGTGGCACCATGAGGAAAGCTGAACGTTTGCTGCTACGCCACGCCCAACAGGAGACCTTTGCCGAAGAAATAGCTGCAGTACAGAAAGGTAATAGTGTTTTACGAAATAGTAAGCTACTTACTCTGACACCTGTGCTTGATGAAGAGGGCCTGTTGCGCGTTGGAGGTCGCATTGATGCCGCACTGGACGTAGACCTGGGAATGAAGAATCCAATAATCCTAGATGGACGGCATCCAGTAGCTCGACTTATTGTACGACATTACCATGTCAAAGCTGCTCATGGAAATCAGGAGACCGTAGTAAACGAGTTAAAGCAGAAATTCTGGTTAGTAAGATTAAGACCTACCGTTAAAACTGTCGTGTCCCAGTGCATGCTTTGCCGTATTCGAAAGTGTAAGCCGCAGATCCCACGTATGGGAGATTTGCCTCAAGCGCGATTAGCACACCATCAACGTCCCTTTACCTTCTGTGGGCTGGATCTTTTTGGCCCTCTTGAGATAGCTGTGGGAAGACGCAGGGAAAAACGGTACTGTGTTTTATTCACGTGTTTGACCGTTCGAGCAATACACATTGAGGTAGTCACTTCCCTGTCAACGGATTCTTTAATTATGGCATTACGAAGAATGGCCGCTAGACGTGGTTGGCCGAGCCACTTGTACTCGGACAATGGGACCAATTTGCGTGGTGCTGATAAGGAATTAAGGCAAAGTATGGCAAATTTAGACATAGATATCCTGAAACAAGAAGGTGTGAACAATCAAATGAATTGGCACTTTATCCCTCCTGGAAGCCCACACTGGGGTGGGGCGTGGGAACGACTAATTAGGACAGTAAAGACGTCACTAAAAGTAGTTATGACTGAAAGGACGCCCAGAGACGAAACTTTAACTACCCTTTTAGCTGAAGTCGAGAATATGGTAAATTCACGTCCATTGTCTCACGTCGCTGTGGATCCCGCGACTGTGGAATCGCTTACACCTAACCACTTTCTTCTAGGTAGCTCTTCCAACTTACCTGTTATTGGTGAGTTTAATAATTCCGATATGTACCTGAGGAAGCAATGGCGAAAGGCTCAACGACTAGCAGATATGTTCTGGAACAGGTGGGTAAAGGAAATTTTACCGGACATGCTGCCACGCAAAAAATGGAACGAAGAACAGGTGCCACTCCAGGTAGGTAATTTGGTACTTGTAGTCGATCCGAGCTCGCCTCGCAACACATGGCCGAGGGGCATCATTCACCAGGTTTACCCGGGTAAGGATGGTCGGACCAGGATGGTAGATGTTAAGACCAAGACCGGAATTTGGCGTCGGTCTGTGGCACGCGTCGCACCCATTTCCGTAGTAGATGTTTGAGTGCTGCACCGCAGCACTAGGGTGGGGAGTGTAAGCGACGCGTTCAACAATTTGGCTTTTGTCAAATATTTTTCTGTGCTAATAATTAGCTAATAATAATTATAACTTAGTATATTTTGATAAACGTTAGAATAATATAAAGAATTAATTTAGAAAGCTTTATATGTATGTATATTTAATATTAGAATATATTGATATTTTTTGTACTGGTCACTAAAATTTGTAATCAATATTATACTGGTAACACTTTTTCTCTTCTACAAAATCCACGAGCGACTACGCATGTCGCACAGTTGTAATTTCCAAAAGTCTATCAAATTATAAATCTTCGTCAACAATATTTCGGTGTTTTTACTCCGTTTTGCACCCCCATCGTCCACATATAGAGTAGAGTGAATAAATGATTATCGCCACCCATAGACATCTGCAACACCGGAGGATTCCTAAGAGTTCCTCAATGTAATAGAACGCATTGCTGACCATTTGGTGGCCTGTCTGCCAACTGAGCTAGCACAAGAAAATATACGAGTAAATATTTATGATTTGGAAAAGTCTTTTTTGCCAGAAGAGAATGCGTTAAGCAACGTAGCCAAAACCCATTAAACTTCTTTTAAGATTAACAGGCCCGAAACTATTTTTATGAAATAGAGAGATCAAAGAACACGTGACACCTGATGGTAAGGTAAGTGAACACTACAACCCATTGACACCTGCGACTAGGGTCTCAAATGCGTTGCCCGCCTTTGAGAAAATGAATGAAATTCAAGAATCATTTATAACAGTTAAAATAAAGCATGTAAAGAGAAATCACAAACGAAGGCAACTGTGAACGAACCCATACCAATTTGTAAATCAATAATCGCATGTCTAAATGTTATTGACAAGTCCAACCGCTTTGTTTGGTTACCATTAGCTGTTACTACTATTAGCTGAGTTTACTAATGTGTTACCAAGTGCTAGCCTTCCGCTCACGACTTCGTCGTAGACTAAACGACGTTTTCCTGCAGGAATATGATATTTTCCGGGATAAGTAGCCCAGGAGACCCACAATCAGTGTCATTGCAGGCCTCACACGCGAATGATCGACATATTATGAGCTCTTTTTCGGTCCACAAATTCGGCACCTCGTTTTTTCTTTTCTCTTTTGTTCTCCGTCTTTTTGTTCGTTAAAACTAATAAATTGTTTTTGTGTGCTGTTTATTTCTAATGTTTCTAAGGTATTTTAATACCAACAATCACGTTGTTGATCCGTTTTTTTGCAGCAACGTGAAAGAGAGACAAATAAAACACATCAAATTTCGGTATTCATTGGGATCTGGGCATTATTTCTATATAGATATATAGATAATAAAAGTAGTTTTCCCAAGGTCTATTCTTCTATGTTTCCACCTGATCCTTTTCCCAAAATCTAGTCAGTAGTTTAGTCTATGCCTGTGCCTAATTTCAATAGTTTAGGCTTGAAAGTTTAGACAGATAGACCGACGGAGTAACTTTCACATTAATATTTTTTGGTATAAATATGTATCGACTTATTCATGTCTGTTCACGCCTTTTTGCTCAAACCTCCGCGCGTCGCCCAGAGGAGGCGCGCGGCGATCTTCTTTTTTTTTACATCTGTCAAAATATAACAAAACGACAAGATTGAAAATTCATCAAAATTTATTATAATAAGCTAATTCTAATTATATCTATTATTATTTTTTATTCTAAGTAAAAGTAATTCCTCAAACTTGTCTTCGTTATTTTATCAACAACCGAACGCGAGTCCTCACCAATGTCTCTGCGGTATTTTTTAAAGCTGTGGCACCATTGAGCTACTATTACTACGTCAGTACCATAGAAATATTATGTACTGACGTACTAATAATAGCTCAATGGTCAGTACATAATATTTCTATGTGTGGCTGTGTGTGGCACCTATGATGGTCGGTGATCTATTGTAGTGATAGATGGTAGTCCATCTGTGAATAGAGTCTCAGATGCGTTGCCCACCTTTGAGAAAGAGGAAGGTTAAATTGTTTGTGAGAAAAGAAAAACGGAGTCAAAGTATAAAACTTTAACTCCGTTTTTCTTTTCTCACAAACAATTTAACCTTCCTCTTTAGCTATACCAAGCAACATTTATATTTTTCTCTTCAAATTAACGCGTTCTAAGTCCAGCGCATGAACCAGAATAACTTCCAGTAGGTAGGCAAAGTATTTACACGCCTAAACATGCTTTTAATGAATTCGCAAAACATTCGTCCTCGCCACATCAAGCGGAAACTTTGAGAGCCAACTTTACCGTAATACAGGTAACGTAGATTCTATGTGCTACAGGGTTATAAGGACCTTAGGAGCAGACTAGTGTTGTGCCGCGATCGCTGATCGTTAAGTATCCGCAGATAGGGATCTTTCAATAGATCCCGAATACGGATACAGATAATCAAGGGAAACTTCCCGAGACAACTTTGTTTGATCTGTGATAGTGGCAAATCATCAGGTCAAAGCCTTTTTTTGGAGTTTTAGCACTATTGAAACTTGTGGTCGTATGAGGGACTCTGGGCTACAGCTTCTAATCCAATAAACTCCCTCAGTTTCCCCTTTATACCCGAAGAGGGAAAGGTCAGCTTGTGGCAATTGACCGGCCTCTCGTCACAGGATTACGGATAACAGTTACTAGTTCTAGATATACTGCGTGTTTTTTTAGTCGTTGATTTCCCGCAGCAGAATGCTTTACCTTCAGTAGTACTATCGATTTATGCTAGTAATTTTTTTTTTAATTTTTTTTTTTAAATTTTTTAAAAACTTTTTTTGGAATTTTTTCTTAAATTATAATGGGAAAATGGAAACTAAATGTGAGTAAATAGTAAATAATCATTTTTTTGATAAAAGCGAAGGGCAATGACCCCGGCCGGTGACCGTTTGTGACGCAGCTAGTACTATTGGTTCGAGTTTCGTCTATCATAATCGTAAAACTTTTGATTTAACTAAAAAAAGAACTTTATTAATGTATTTTACTACTAAGATAGAATCGTTTTACTGCGGGAAAACAACGACTAAAATTCCACGCTGTATATAGTAAAAATCTGCTTTTAATCCTTCGTGTATCCGCGGATACATAGGGTCAAAATTCAGAAATGATTCTTCGGGTCACTTTAGTGGCGAATTTTTTTTGTCCGTTTTTGGCATTATTTTATATCGGAGAATAATAAAGAGATCAATAGAAGTTTAACTACAAAAAAATAGCCAAATCTAACCACAGGTTTTACCGGAATTATTTTTTGAAAATTTTGACGCCACTAAACGTGACATGTTGCGCCACTCAAGTGACCAGTTAAATATTATGAGAGAAAGTAATCAAAAAGAGTATTAAAATCGTAGTAAGGTTGGTAATTTTACACAATTACCAACAAAACAACACATTAACATTATCAAAAAAAAAAAAAAAAAGTATAATATAAAAATCTTTAATTTAGATTCGGGTAAACACAATCAGAAATACCTACTGTAAGACAAAAATAAAAAATCTTCAAATTGTAGCGCGTATAACAATTTTTTGTTAACTTAACAATCTAAAATTAAATGGCAAATTCCCTTTAGTGTATCATAATTATTGTCCCCTAATTAACAAAATACTAACAAAGACATTAACAAAATAAGGCCCCGTGGTTGGCTATGCAAAATAAAAATCCTATACCAAGTGCAATGAATAATTTAACAAAAATAAAATAAAAATCTTCTCAGGGCATTATCATACTGGTAACCCTGATGGGTTAAGCAGATAAACAAAGGTAAGTCCGCCACGATTGACAGGTTTGGAGGGTTATTTCAGATAGATCTATATTATGGCTGTAGTTACAAGTTGTTGGCCCATCGCCTGATTAAATTGTATTAGACTGAAACTTTCAAACCCACCGCTTGCCGAATGCTGGAAACATGTCAAATCGTGCTTTGCTCATAAAAGCATTATGAGCAGTTGGAGAGTCTCAAAAAGGCTCGTCTGGCTTTGCATAGAGTGCTGGAGCCAACAATTATGTACGGTAGTGAAAGTTGGGTGCGGCAGAGGAAGCACGAGAGTAGAATAAATGGAGTAAAAATGAGAGGGCTAAAGTTTGTTTGGAGCAAAGTTAAGTGACAGGATAAGAAATAGTGTTATAAGGGAAAGGTGTGAAATAAGATGTAGTGCCTAAGATCGGGAAAAAATGTTAAGATGGTTTGGACATGTACAGAAGATGAATAGAAAGAGACTAACAAAAGTGATAAACAAGGTATGAGTGGAATATTGAAAATTGAAGGCCTAAGCGAACATACCTACATCCAATTCAGGATGTTCTTAATAAAGGCTAGGTAAAAAGTACCCTAAACCGACGAGCGTGTATGAAAGATACTTTTACTTAAAGTTGAGGAAGCAAGGGAAGTATGTACCTAAATCGTATCGAGTGGAATGACGTGGTCTCTGCCTAGCCTACCCTTCCGGGATCAGCCGTGTTCATTATAGATTATAGATATAGACCTTCAAATACCGGGACCGATATAAATATTACGTACTCTCCAAAGCACGGAATCGTCTACCTTTTTTTATAATAGGTGATTCAGCCTGCAATGTCCTAACGAAACTGAGTAAACACTCATAAATATATTTTTTTACAATGTATGAAATACGAAACCAATTTCCAGATCAGTTTTGATAATTAAATCAAGAATTCATAAATACTTTTAGACTAGCTTATCACTATACGCTTCATAAATATTGTTTTATATGAATTATTTAACATTAATGAGGCTTTTTTCTAATGAATTTTGTTTATGTAATAAGACAAGTCACTTGAGTGGCGCACAATGTCACTTCAGTGGACAAAATGCCACTCAAGTGACGCCACTAAAGTGACCGAAAATAGGACATTTTTACAATTTCTGGCTAAACTGTGCAATAAATTCCTTTTCTTTATTGTAATCTAAAATCTCGATTATATTTACGACATAATAATAGTAATTACTGATTGATAATGTTATCCTAACATACATTTCATATGCCCACCTGAGTGACCTGGGATGAAAGAAAAATATATGACTCAAAAGTTAAGCACTTCTAGTTTATTCCTCGAACGACGATGAGTTGCCCGTCCTCTCTCTTCACTTGCCACGGCACAACTGGCGAGTGGGCGGTAGGTTTGCAAGATCATAGGTAGCTTTGTTGCGGAGTGTAAGTCGTTTTTAACCGCGCGCTCAAAAATTGCGAAATCGTGTGACCAAGACAAAATGCTTATTTCGTAAATGTTTTTGTTTAAATATGTGTGTAGTTTAGTATTTAATATTAAACTATGGTTTATCAGGCTCATTTTCGTAGGTAAAAAGTACGACATTGTCCAGGTAAATAAAATGCTACAAGCTTTTGAATTATGGAAGAGCAGAGTGTGACCACGCGAAGAACGCTATTTTGACCCCGATTTTAGGTTTCGATTGAAAGTTTTGTTTAACGTTTTCTGAAATATTATTATAAAATTATGAATTCTAGATAGCTAATTTAACCACTCGCGCGTCCGGGCGACTAGAGCAGCCCAAAAAAAAATGGCGCGACGCGTCCGGGCGACTATAGTCGCCCAGCTGACCTTTTCTGTTTGAACTGTTTTATCTGTGATACCATAACGAATATGCTTTTTCTTGGATATAGCAATGGGTCTCTGTTAAATTAAGCGGCTTTTGGACCGGTAAAATAATACGACAACCCAAGTTTTCGATTTTTTAAAATTAAATTAAAATAAACATTTAGGGCGGCCATTGTGTTTTGTGTTTTTAAATTGAAGTATTTATTTACTTAATTAGATATACTACTTATGTTGTATATCAAATTATTCCTCAAGATGTATACTTTATGAATATCATTAAACATCTATATGTACAGAGTTGGAAATGACGATAAAATCGACTTGAAAAACATGGTTTTTTGCGCCGGTTTTACGTCATTTTTAGTTTTATATACATTTTTTAAGTACTTTAAAATAGTTATTGTCATTTAATAGTCATTATAAATTATTCTCTATAGTATCAGCTATACACACATATTTTTTTTTTGTTGTAAAGCTTCATAATTTGCTTGATATAGTAATTTAAAGATGCGCATGCAAAAAAAAAACTACCCCCGCGATTTTTTTTTATCGCTGGACGCGTGACGCAATTCCAGCATCCCCGCGCGGACGCGCGAGTGGTTAACAAACAATCATATAAAAAAGATTTCTAGGCTGTGCGTTCTATATCATCGGAATGTAAGGCGTGTGACCGCAAATTTGGACCTCGTAAATTTTGACCCAATATGTTAGCGAGTTTTAACATTACTTTGTTCGGATACATTCAGTTGACTCGACCTAGTTCAGCTAAACTTACCTCGTGAAATTTTATAGCCGCTGTAAAGCTGATTTTAAAACTTGGTTGGATTTTGAACCAATTGCGCTTTTTGATAGACTGAGTCCTCAGGAGAAACTGTTATAAGAGCATTGGAAATAGCTAAAATCAAGCAAAAATTATATTTTTTCAACAACATTAGTTCAGTTTCTGACTGTTCCTATGACGCAAGTGGTATTGGTTATGCCCTCTGCTCTAGGGATAATGGGTTCGAATCCTACCCAGGATAAAGATTTTTGTATTTGTACTGTGTCTGGGTCTTTATTTGTATTTAAGAAACATAATATTTATGGTACCTTTGTTGATTTTGATACCCGTAACACGAGTGTTTACGCTAATTGGGGTCAGAGTAATCTAAATGTCGATATTTATTGACTTATCAACGCGAAAGTTTTACTGACATAAAATCAAGACCAAGATATGAACATTGATGATTGAAATCAAGTAATATTTTCCAATGATTAACATACTTGGTGCAAGTATAGGTAATTCTTAAGATAAGACAAGCGCGTGTATTCCTCCATTGTTTCATTCTTTTACGGCGGGAAAATTATAGTTACCATTCCTACAGGTGAAATCTGAGACAGTTTAATGGCGGCGTTCCGTCAATATAGGAGATTCAGTACACTGAAAAGATTTGATGCTTTCTGATGAAGAATCCGTGAATAGAACAAGCTGAGGGGCGGCTGGCCATCCGGTACAAAAGATTTTCAACACATTCAGATCACTACGACTTCTATTTGTTCGTATTTAACATTCCAAAAGTGCGGCAGCCCTCTTGTTTTACGCTCGATGCGGGGACGATTTTTACCCTGATTTTCACTGCCAACTTTGAGGCTACGGACTGTGACTTAATATTTTTATACCGGAAAACCCAATTCACCTGGTCCGATCCAGGCCTTAGACGCTGGACCCCTCCCGAAGTGGTTGCTATAAAGTGCGTCCTACTAGCCACTGCACCACGGAGGCTGTCAAAGGCATACATTTTCGATGGCATTATCATTATTGAACTTACCTAGTGGCACAGAATATACCTATAGTACCTAGTGGTATAATCCTCAGGGTCCCCGATCCCTCACCCAGAAATAGGCGTCGAGGCCGGTGCCATCGTATGCCAAACCCCCCAAGACCGTGCTCTCGTGTTCGGCATATTACACCGTGAATACTACCATTGTTCTACTTACCTAGTGGTATAGTCCTCGGGGTACGGCACGAGCGTCCCCTCGGGGGACGGCTGCGGCGTGTCCCCCACCCAGAAGTATGCGTCGGGGCCGGTGCCATCATATGCGAACCCGCGGACGAAGACTGTGCTTTCGTCGACGGCATACACGGTTCCTCGGATGCCGTGAGCGTACTGGGTCAGGCGCCCGATCATGCGCCCGTAGTACGGCTCTTGACGCCGCGAGAGGGCGGGGCCTGGGAACAAAAGAAGATAATGCTAAATATACGTGGATGTTCCACTCAAATGATGGAGGTATAATACAGTCTCTCTCTCTGGACATTACTCACACAATGCCATCTAGCTCCAAACTAAGCATTAGCTTGTGCTATGGGTGCCAGAGAACGGATAAAATTTTCTTGTAAATACATACATATTATTATACATAGAAACACCCAGACCGATATAAACAGACATGTTGATGCCCACAAATGTTTGTACCGTGCTGGGATCGAACCCGCGACCTCGTGTAATAGCCGACTTCTCGACCATTACACCAAATGGCTCGTCAAAATTACACACGTAAGTACAGATTTTTTTTTCATTTAGTTGGTTAAAAGAAAACTCAAGGTTTAAGATCAGGGATTAGGAGGAAATACTTAATGTCGGTCTGTGATAGGGGTGGTGTTTCCCCATTTCGACTGACAGAGAAACTAGCTCTACCACACATAATGCTGTAACAGACTGTTTGTACCGTGCGCGGATCGAACCCGCGACCTTGTGTAATAGCCGACTTCTCGACCATTACACCACATGGCTCGTATGATGAAGGTACAATATATTGGATCTTCTACTTGAATTTAAAGTAGAGCCCAGTGGATCTTATAGAAGACCACAGTAAGATGGCCCTTCATAACCCCTGTTCTATATGCTGGTAAGTAGATATGGTCACCGACGATGATGTTGGCAGCGGGAAGAATATTTTTGCTACTAACGTTATGTTTTCCTTTCTGATAACAGCGACACAGTAAACGACATTGAGTTACAAGTACTAATTGTAGTTCAATGGTAAACGATTGCCACCAGGCGGGCCGTAGGTCCCTACAAATCTCTACAAACAAGCCAATGTATACTATCCATACTTAAATCACACCAATTTTTTTTATTACCATGTTTTAGGTACCAAGTTATCGTCATGTGCAAAATGTGATAGGCTTTCACGTAGGTAGTTTAAAAGTTAGTACTTAGAGAAGATGAACAAACCATAAGCAGTTATACGATGTGATATGACACCTTATCTATGCGTGTATGCAATTCAGAAGACTCAAGAACAGATTTCGCCCATCCGGCAATCTCAGGTGACCTCAAACCGCCCATTGTGGGAGATCGCCGATATTGCCGTCCACTGTTATTACAGCTTATGCGTTGCGTGCAAATGCAGAATGGCTTAGTATTTAGTCAAGTAGTTTATCTTTAAGCTCTTTTAAAGATAGTAAACTATTTTACGGATTTCTTTGTCAGCTAGCTTATAATCCTCCCATGGTACACAAAATTAGTATTTTCGCATTTATAAAATAATTGTAGATTTATTTGTCTATAAATAAAAGATGTCATGAATTTATCTTTGCATACTTATTAATAAATGATAAATAATCAGGTAGTATGAAAACTGGTCCTTCGAGCCGACAATTGAATATGGACGACGATCCCTACTTCCTAATTTAATCGCATACCGCGCAAATCGGCGCATTATGAAACAATAACATTGTATCCCGTATCCCCAGCGACTTCGCCAAAGTGGGATCTCATTATTTTGCCCGGAGAGGGACTTGCTAGGAACACCATATTTGCAATGATAAAAGTGGGGATCGAATCAGCGTTACCAGTTTTTATTTTTGCCAAGTCGGGACTTTGGTACTTTTTGAGTGAAAATAGCGGGATTCTTCCGCCAAAAGCGGGTCATAGTAAAAAAACGTTTATAATCAAAGGTTTTCAAATATTTATCTTTTTATTTGAATTAAATTACGTTTACGTGACAATAGATAGCAAAAGTATCCATCTCAAGTAGCCTCTCTCTCCCACACTCTTATCTTCATTAGGCGCCTTTCTTTTTCAGCACTCTGCACGTACGAGTACTATTATAATATATTCTGTGACGTACGGTCGAGTTTTCCCCGAAAAGCGGGACTGAGCCTGTCCCACACGGGACATTTAATTTTGATTTAAAAATCGGGACGTCCCGCCAAAATCGGGACGTCTGGCAACGCTGGATCGAATCTAAGCCAAATCCTCAATGTTTCATCATTTCACATTTTCAAGAATATTTAAAATTGAATTAGATGGTTCAACATACCTAATGCTGAGCTGCTGTCTGTTTGTATCCCTTATCATGACAACATTACATAATGTAGGGTAGGGAGCCCTAATTGCCATGACAACACCGAGTTGTTACTGTTTCGCGCAAAAACTACGACTGTAATTTCAGTCAAATAGCTTATACCTACATCAAAATGAGACATAGGCTACTTTCTATCAACATACATTAAAATATGTAGTAAAAAATAAAAAATCGAATTTAAAAAAGAAAAAAATGATCTAAAAAGAAAAAAAAAATTCGCCTTACATGGAATTACTTCTCCATTTTTAGCCTAGTCAACGCACCAAAATATGTAAACAAACTTGTAAAGTACCTAATATTAAAAACCAGGAGGCCTACCATGTACTTGTAGTTAGCGATTCATTTCCGATGCAATTCATTTTAGGAACCTAAGCTGAATTGCTAAAATTCGTACCATGATGTGCCTTCAGGACATATTTCCTCGAACTAGAGATCCTGGTCACCGTAGTCCGGGGTTCATCTCCCGGCAACTGCGACTCGAGACGGTGAAGACGACATGTTTTAAAGCTCTCAGCGCCCTCTAAGGGCGACATAAAAATGTCTTTATGGTGCTCCCGAAGGGAATAATACTTTTTACACACTTTTATTGTCTTCATAGAACCAGTAGGTCTACATCTCCGAGGACTAGTTAATAGCCACCAGGTTGGCACCGGTTCGTCCCAATCAGGTCAAAAGGGGAAACCGGGGGAGTATAGTGGGTAGTGAGTGGGGTATAGTCCCGAGCCTACACTAGCCTCCTTCGCATAAAAAAAGCTCTACATCTCGGAGGTGGTGGGTTCGATTCCAACTTTGGATTACGACATTTTTTGAAAAGGAGTCATTAAATGCCTGACTCCGGAAATATTAATTTAGAACTCCAGAAAAGGATATAGAGTCGTTCTTTCTGATTAGGTATTCCTCAATAGATTAGATTTCTATCTAACGACTAATATACCTATGTATCTGTGATAGAAATCAAGTTTTGTTCAATCAAGTCGTATTACAGTGATATTGGCTTGTCAAATGCGGATTTGTGATCAAAAGTCTGAGTCTGAAAAATCTGACATAAATGCTTAATCTGGAATTCGATCCTCGGACCCTGAGAGATCACAACGTACTTAAACCACTCGACAACGGAGGCTTTCAATAAGTTTTCCATAAAAATGTCATGACTAAAGCGAAATAGACAATCACGAATCGAGCTCTGAGTCAAATGCTATGTGACAATAATGTCCGTCAAAGCTATAGAGACAAGGACGTTCCTCTTCAATTTTCAACCTTAACGTTGTAGATATAGAATTTAAAATACTGCTCGAGATGCTCGGATATTTTGTACAATATCCGTGATAACGTGATCGATCACAGATTGAATTGTAGTACATGAGGTGGTGAAAGATTTTCAACTAAACGCGGAAACTGGTGAAGGACTAAGTATTTTCTGGTGTTAAATAATATACCTTAATACCATAGTTATATTAATGTGATATATTCCTATAATTCCTTAACATAGTTATATTAAAGTGATTCGTCCCTATAATATGACTAAGAGTATAATTATGATTCGGTTCAAGCAGGTTCAAGTTTAGCGATATAATTACAAAACACACATAATTACGTTTAGTGAAATAATTGTAGGAGTTTGAACTGACGCTGGATTTCCAGTTCTGATAAAATAGAGCTCGATCGTGGGCCATTAAACAATATGCTGGGAAAAGTTTAAGTGTTTTCCCACTTTTTAATCTTCTAAAAGGTCATTATTGGTCAAACTGAACACTTGTTCTAACACGACGAGTGTTTCTAGTAGTTTTTCTGTTATTATTGCTATCAGTACCTAATAGAGGTCTCAGCACTCGCCGCCCGCTGCCATTGTGCGCTTCGTTAATTATTTTCCTTTACTCACAAAATTAACCTAAAACATTTAATTTAAAATTCATTAACACTGAAGCTTGTAAAATTACTGGGTATATGAGACCTAATAACTGTCGTCTCGGTGTAGCAGGCGCAGGGCAGTGCTAGACAGTAACTGCTAGTTACTGTTTGGCACTGAACTGTCTAAGGGCAGACGTGGCGCTTACCATCAGGTGTACTATCTGCTGGTCTTGTTACATTGCAATAAAAAAAACCGTGCCCCCGTACTACAGGGGTAAATCGCGAAATAGTTAAAATTCGTCCGGATCGGAATCGATTTCGTGCGTCCGCTGAGTCAGCGAGGGGAGACCGGGGTGAGCCCGACGTCTCTTTAACACACTTTCTAGTAACGTAACGATTGTACTAGAAGCGGGAATTCACGGGATGCGGGTGGTGTAGGACCGAGCAGTTTGACGAGGAGGCCGATTTTGACGTCTTTCAAATAATGATTTACTAGAAAATATTATTGAGCTTCTAAGCAATGTTCATTGCGTAGATTTCACTGTACACTTAATATGGTCCTTCGAGTCGGATCATATGTTCGTATATAGATTTGTCGAGATGTTACAATTGTCGAAAGACTTTGCAAATACTGGAAATGATAGGAAACAATTTCAATAAGTTATCTTAAGCCAATTATAAATGTAGAATTGAATAAACCCCAAGTTCTTGCGTCAAATTTTTTAAATACCTTCCCTGATATTATTTGTTTTGGTTTGTGAATTGGTTGCACTTGTGACATAAGCGATATTGTTTTTTAGGTAACTGTTAACCTGAAATTCTTAGTTAATACGATGAGAGAGTCTGAAAAATGACAGCGGTAATACCTTCGTGCTCCAAAATGCTTATAGCCGTTGATCTTGCGCCAGATCTCTCATCAGTTGTGTCACATTGCTGCCCACCGACCTTTTAATAGTGCAACTGTGCTGGCGCTCCCAGTGCACTAATCCTAGTCGGCTAATCGTAAATAATGGCATCTGCTGCCGAAACTCGGCTAAAAGGACATATTTTATTCCGAAACAATTCCACAAAAGGGTCCCATTGAACGGCTGATTGTACGGCAGAGATGAATTATAAATCGATCGCATATTCGGCTCGCGTTAAGACAAACGAGTATCGTAATGTCGGGACAAAACTGTATTAAAGTATACGTGTGAGGGGAGGCAACGTTAACCGCTAGGGAGGGATAGGGCTGTCTGTGAGGGACAAATAATTAATAAACTTGTCTTTCAGGGAATATGACATACGGCTATCTGAGACCTGTGGTAGTGGTGGGTGGTTTTAAACGCTATATGTTTTAAATGGAAGAGTTGAGTGAATAGTTAAACGAACACCTTTAGCCCCGAATACACGGCCTGCTGTTATGGTGCCTAAACCTAAAATTCATCTAGGCATCATAACATCAGGCTAGTTAGAGCTGTGGCCGTGTGGGGAACTAAAGACTAAAGCGCCCCACTACCAACTAAACTCCCCCTTTCCACCCGATTGGGACGAGCTTGTTCCAGCATTATAACTATTGCCAGGCAGCCCAGGTGTCGCTAGCCTGCGATTATGGTGGGTAAAATCATTCTCCTTAAAATAAGGATGTTTCTTATACATCAGGATGTTTCTCATCATGCAGGTATCAAAATCAAGAAAGATGTAATTACCTAGTCCTATTGAATGTTGGCACCGCAGTCAAATTGAACTGATTCGAAAAATCCGAAGAGAAATCAGACGTAGTAGAACCATTGTATTATTTAACTCTCCGAGACAGGATTATTGAAACCGCCAGAGAATTAAGTAATCCGAACTGAAACTGAAAATGTCCTATCAGAAAACTCCAGGTCCAAATTTTCAATATGTCCCAGGGTTCAAACCTGTTAAAGCGTTACCGACTGAGCACTACAAGGCATGCAATGACAAAAGGTCTCTCTTTAATTCTATCGCCAACCCTACCTTACCCCTGACGATGCGAAATCTCAGGGGCGAAAGCGTCAATCAAAATATCCCCTAATGGGGCGATGGTTCCGCTTAGGATATTAGATAAATACGACCCCTCCCCTGGGTCCCCTGTCTCCCCTGCCCGGCCCGAGATAACCACCCGAAGACTTATGATGAATGTTGTAATGATAACTTAATTGACTGATGATATTTTGAATGGGTAAACTTGTCCCGTAATAACAATAATAATTATTGATCTGTTTCCAAACATTCATGAGATTTTTATTTGTTCAGATGTCGGTTGCATCCCTGAGAGACATGTCAATGTAAGCAGTAAATCTCGTTAGATGTAAAAATGAATTGTGTACCTATTATTTGCAAATAAACGCTTTGTTACTGGCAAGCAAGTAGTCTACCTGATTTTAAACTGGCCTGGTAAACATATTACCGGGCCAGTTGAAACATTTTTTCCCATCTGGCCCGACGCCGGGCCAAGTCACCGGGCCAGATGGGATACACTCAATGCAACTGGGATACTTTTTTTATTTAGGCACTTAACCAAAAGTATCGCTCATACGTTCGTTGAGACTTTTGATTTCTGTTTACTAGTTAATCTCCGATTTCATGTGTGGTTGTCATTCCTGTCAGTTGCAATACAAATGTGTTAACTTCAAAGCGCAGGTTTTACCTTTGAAGGTGGTAACTCTGAAACAGATCTTCCGCCATACTCAAGGCGGGAATCGAACCCACGACCTCCGGGGTTTTAGATCGGCTTAGCTTTGCCCTGAAGGCAGTCAATAAAATGTATAAATACAATTATTTCCTATAGTAATTAAGTGCATCCGTGCAAAGTGAGATGGCATCGCTAGTGCATTATAAAAACGTGCCATTTTTAACCACTTAACAAAAATACGTTCAGGAAACTGCCTCTTCCGAATTAACAGGCTCCCTCTGAGTCCATGGCATTATGATAATGGTCCGGGGTCGCCAGAAGGGCTGGTGGCTGCGGTATAGTGTTGTAAGACGGTCGATAGTTTGACGATCGATAGAATTGTAAATTAGTATTTATAGTATCTCAGTACATTGGCTCCACTTAGCCTGATGGTAAGCAAAAGGGAAACCCAAATTACCATGACAACGGACGCAACACCGTGGCGTTCTATCCGTTGGCATCGCAGTACTGGCTCACAAGGTGCTTTTTCACACTTCGTTTAAAGGAACTCATGTCATAGGAAGGGGGAAATACATAAGCCGGCAGAGAGTTCCACTTCTTTATGGTTCGACAAAGAAAGGAATCATCAAAATTTTTTGTACGCGATGGAATACTTTTCACGGTGAAGCGATGACAACGCTGACTAGAGCGAGTGGTTCTAAGCCGGAACGGAGAGGGAGGAATAAGGGAAAAGAGTTTGTGATGCAAAATTTTATAATCGACAGTATCTATAGTTGATAGACAGCACGCAGCAAATCTGGTGGTAAGCAGCAACTGCGGCCTAATCTAGTGAGGGACATCTTCACCCAGAAGGCGTCGCTCAATGTGCTACCACACTGGACATCTTCCAGCCTTTAATTTCAAGTGTACTTTATTCAAATAGGCAGAGATGCTCTTATGAATCGTACATTATTAATAATGGTACAAAGTGACTCTACCACCAGTTTCGGAATGTTAAACATTAATAAACATAACACATAACACCAGCGTGAAATAATAGTGACTACTATTGTGTTTCGTCTGGTTTGTGAGAGTGCCGGATGCCCACATCCCCCTTTAAAAGGCCGGCAACGCATCAGCGATCCCTCTGGTGATGCAGAATTGCAGACGTCCATAAGCGGCGGTGTTTGCTTACCACCAGGCGACCCGCTGGCTCGTTTGCCGCCTCTAAAAAAAACTTTTTTGCATGCTGAGACTATACCCAAGGTCACGATATTATCGATAACTCACAACACTAGTGTGGGGTGCATAACATTTGCGGGATTCGACGATTCAAGTGACTTAGTCGATTGATTTTCACAATAGGTGTCGAGTGAAGCTTTTATTGACTTGTAGGATTACTGGCCGCCTGCTGGTTCGTGGGTTCTATTCCCTTTATTATTTATTATTATTTATTCTTAACATAATAATCCAAAATATTAACATAATACGTATTTTTACGGTATAACTTACGCTATACAGCTTTACCGCATACGGGCACTTTGATATTATGGTAGGATTTTTTCAGAAACTGAGCAAGGATTAACTATCGAATGTTCAGAATTATCGAAATAAGTAATGATAGTGAGGTAACACGAATAAAAAAGCAGTCGTATTGAGAACCTCCGTATTATTATGGTCGAACCAAGGTGGAACTCAATATTTTGTCTATGTGTTTAGTTTTCTCTTTAATTTTTTTTAAAGCATGCCATCTTTAATTATGTAACATAATAAAATATGATTGTAATTTGTACCAGTTTGTCTGATTAGCGTTTACCTAAAAATCCGAACTCCAAACATTTCTGTTCCCCAGCTCTCGTTTTTAAGAATCGCGTAAGGCATGTTTGCTACAATCAGGAATCTCGTAACTCTGCCGAATCAATACATTGTGCGGTGCGCGTATGGAATACCTTTTACGTAAATGAAAACACAGGGAGTTTTATTCTTCACGTTACATCACGCCAAGATGTTTGGTAACTATGTTATGGTATAATACTTGGGCCGATGGGCCCGAAGAGAAATTTGGCAGTGATTAACCTAGGTATGCGCCAGGGATTGTGGGTTCTGATTCCACCCTGACACCTGATTATTATTTTTATCCTTACCTATACTGACCCACTGCTAGGAAAAAGTCTTGCCAATTCTCTCCTCTCAACTCGGACGAACAGTGGCTACGCCGCTCGGGTATAAAACACGGGGGTCGTGGGTTCGATTCCTGCCTTGGGTCTGGTTGGTGGTAGGGCTTTTTCAGAGTCTAGGCTAGCTACCACCCCTACAGGTGTTCCGGCAGTACTTTAAATCAAATGCTCGATGATTGGATGAGCCTACAGTCTGGCAGCACATTAAGCGCTTAATGGTGAAGTGTCCCTCAATGGAATAGGCCTCAGTGACCGCTTACCATCAGGTGGGCTGCGTGACTGTCTGCCAACTGCACTAGTTTATAAAAAGCAATTCTAGAATAGAATCAAAGCCTGTGGTTGCCACCAGTCAGTCTGAAATAGTCTTAACACGAATGGAACCTTTAAAGTTGACCTCGAGTCCTCGAATGATACTGTTCCACAAAGACGTTCGATTCACAATAAACAGCTTCAATAAATATTGTTTATTCTAGAATGAGGGCAATAACCTTTGCTACAAGCACAAGCAAGTTATTAAAATGTGAACCTTAATACTTGGGAATAAGACTTGTATATTTTGTTAGGTAGGTCACGTACATAAGTACTTAGTTTTCTAGGAGACGCCTACCTACATAGTAGTACTATGTATACAACTACAGTGGGCGGGTTTGGGATCCACCTTTCTTATTTTTTGTAAACCACGAGGGTGACGCACAAGCCTTCCCGATGTCACAGAATATATACTAAAGTACCGATGTTAAGCGGTAACCGTCGTCGCCTATGGACGTTTGTAACAACAGAGACATCACTTGCGTGTCGCCGACCTTGTAAGTTGAAGGAAAACGTTTACAGTTAAAAAAAGTTCTCGCTCACATCACTATGCCCTCCCAAATTGAGCTCTCTGGAGGCCTTACCTTGCCTCACCGACTAAAACAGCACAACAGTTCTTCAATGTGGTCTTCTGTAAGTTAAAGGTACTAACCAAGATTAGAGCAGCTTATTTGAGTCGAAGATTTTGGGTTTAATGAATAACATTCATCTGAACATTATTAAAACTCTGTTTAGCCCATAACTAAGCCTAGCTTGTACTGCGAAAGAAAGAATGTAACTACCAACCCATTGTTAAAACAGAAAGAAGACGGGCGAAATTCCATAGAAAGTAGGGCCTAGATTTTTTATGGATTACACTTACATATTAACTCTTATAATGTAGTTAATAAAGTAATATTTCAAATACACTACAATTTATAGATCCCCCTTCATGGGAAAATATAGTTATAGGATGATTTTGATTTCTACAAAATAACCTCATATTGTCGAGTTCACTGGGTCCGTGTGAGAAAAGCTTAGCCCGTTTGTTTTAGCTGAAACCATTGATAGTGTATTTAAAAAAGAGGTAGATATGCCATCCTTTGACGCACGGCGATTAGAATTTGATCCGTCGAGATATACTAAATCTATGTGCTTCACCAACCGTTGACATTATGCGTCTAAAATGATTTGTGTCAATTAACACAATATGAGCGGAGCATTTTTCGAGCGCTAGTGCCGTATCTACCTCTTTTTAAATACACTATCAATGGCTGAAACCGTTTTTTAAACGCAGCGAAAGACGTCAAATATAAACCAAGCATTCGAACAATAACACCAAAGAAATAGGATTCACATAAGTTATTCAAAACCATGGAATTAATATTAACTATGTTATATTACGTTTATGTTCAAAACAAACAGAAACGAATTTGTAAGTAAAATTTTTCTATGGATTGACAGACATTGTTTGACATTTGATTTTTTTTACATATCTGTTGCCAATTTGCCATAATGTTTTCAGAAAAATTCATGGAACATGGAATTAATATTAATGGAAAAAATATCGTGCCTCTATTCAGCTGTCATTTGTATGAGATCTGACATAGACTTAATAATATTTAGCTAATATTAATTCCATGGAGATCTGATCAGAAAATCAGTATTTAAGTATCTTAACTAGCAACATTATTATTATTCTACGATATTCTACCGGACATATTATGCACTATGCACACAACACACCGGATGCACTACAAAAACAATAGTATTTTCATTTATTAGATTATTTTTTTATCCCTTGGTAAAAAAATATAATAAAATTGTATTTAACTAGTTAAAACTTTGTGACGAATATTAAATATATTTTGAATTGTGTAACGAACACCTAAAATCAGGCCCAATTTCGCCGGTCTTCTTTACCACACATCACACACATGGTAATTAAACATATTAGGTAGGTATTTTAGTAGGTTTTTTACTACAAAAATCAACTGACAGTTGAAATAGGTTTTTTGCAAATCACAGCAAGAACTCTGGGCTCCCTCTCCCTCTGTTGCCTCGAGCCCTTACCTCCGTGTTTAGAGGGTATTGTGTTTGCGCAGCACTCCCGACCCCTAATGTGCCGCGATTGAGAATCGAACCCGCATACCGTGACCACAGTTCAGTGAGAATGCAGTGAGATATTATCTGAGAGTTTTGTCCCGATATGCACCATGATCTAGAATTTGACATGGTGCAACATTGAACATTGAAGCGACTGCCATGGGTGTGTTTTGCACTCCACTTTCAACGAATATTTTGTCGTATCCATTGAGCTACTATTTCTAATATTTCTATGGTCGTATCATAGAATTTCATACAGTTTCATTCTTACAAAGATGTTCATCTGTTTTGTGGAATTAACCATCACAAAATATGTGTAGATGAACTAACCAAGCTCCACAAATATTTGAAATGAAATGATTTATTTCTGCAATTGGATTTATAAAAAATACTTTTGCGCGTCAAGTCTTTTTTAGCCTACCAGCACTTCGACGTGAATGGCCTGCCGAGAAGAAGGGGGCTTCGTCGTTTGACCCCGGTCCCGAATACACCGCGGTGTCAAACGCACAAGGACGCTTTTAGAATTGGCCGTTTGACACCGCGGTGTTAAGTGGTGAACAACTTTTTTCGACTTCGTCACTTGACACCGCTGTTAATATTTATGTACAGTTAAAGACAAAATTGCATTAAAAAAATATCCCAATATAAGTATCCGTTTTTTGTAATGACAACTTTGTCCCATAGGCCGCACCAATAGAACGCTCGTATTTCAGCTCTTTACTTTCAACCACTATCAGCCACTTTTTGGGATATGGTCACTTCATCTAGCTTCATTTCAGCTTGTTAACACGTTGACTGCGGCAAAGACACACCCCTGTGTTTTTAAAATTGCAACTCCAAGCTCCAGTGCGGCAATACACGTTTGATGCGAGGGCAAAAATGTCCATACGACTGTGCGCCCCAACACAAAACGTGTGATCAAGGCAGCCGCTTCGCACAGTGTATTATGAACCCCATTTTTGTTGCATGTGCTTTTTTTTCCAGAAATTGAAAGTTTTTGTCATTTTAAGCACACTAGTAAAACTCCGGCATTGATATGACGAATAGTTTTTGAGAAAAAAAAATTCAAAGTTAGCGTATATCCGGGTCCGGAAAACCACAAAATTAAATATTGCGACAAAATTAAAATATATTTTTAAATTTTGATTATGTCTATCAAACAGACATAAAATACCAGATATATCTGCAAAATTGGGTCCTTCTACCTGCAATGCATAACGAAATATAAAATATTTTGTCATTTTTCTTTATAATTTTTTTACTCCTCCATAACGCTGTATTAGCAGATGATTCGTAGATAAATCGAAACCTTGGAAAGACCACTACCCATGGTATTTATTTCGTATGCTAATTCAGCGTTATGTAAAAATAATCAGTAATTTTAGTTTTTTTCCAGGGTTGTCACCTTCCTATATCCGGATATTAATATTTTTTTCAAATCAAGAATCAAATTAATTTATTGAGTTTAGCCTTATACAAGCACATGTGAACGGTCTGGAACGGCTCCATGATGCCTCGCCCCCGTTTCTCCATGCTACGTGTAATGACATGGGGTTTTAGCTTTCCCCTAACGAGGGCGGACTCCTTCCCATGTCACCATAGCATTTCATCGAAATAGCGACAAACAGAACATTAAAATCTATTCGAGTCAATATTAATGGATTTGGATTAAACTGTCACTATTTGCTAAGTGAAACAAAACATAAACCAATTAAAATATAATCATCGCTAGCGCTCTTTTAGGTTTAGAGAAATAAATATACAAATACGCGTACATACAGACTACATACAAAGATACATACATACATGTGTAAAAACATTATTAATAACCTCCTTTATATGACGTCGGTTAAAAATCAAGATTAAACGAAGTAGGAATGAGAAATTAATATCCCGAACGACAATTTTAAAATGAAATGATACTTATAAAAATATATTATCTCATGATCCGGATTCTAATCTCTAGTGACAACCCTAGTACCAAAACATCCGGATAAAAATTGAAATGCCCATTACTTGTACATAACGCTGAATTAGCTTACGAAATCAATACCATGGGTAGTGGTCTTTCCAAGGTTTCGATTTATTTACGAGTCATCTGCTAATACTGCGTTATGGAGGAGTAAAAAAATTATAAAGAAAAATGACAAAATATTTGATATTTCGTTATCCATTGCAGGTAGAAGGACCCAATTTTGCAGATATATCTGATATTTTATGTCTGTTTGATAGACGCAATCAAAATTCAGAAATATATTTTAATTTTGTCGCAATATTTAATTTTGTGATTTTTCAGACCCGGGTATAAGCTAACTTTGAATTTTTTTTTCTCAAAAACTATTCGTCATGTCAATGCCGGAGTTTTACTAGTGTGCTTAAAATGATAAAAACTTTCAATTTCTGGAAAAAAAAGCACATGCAACAAAAATGGGGTTCATAATACACTGTGCTTCGGTGTGGCCGCACACACCACCAGTACTTAATGATTTTTATGCTTTTATATTGTGTTTAGCTATTTATACATAATAAAGATAGTTAAATTTTCGTTAATACACAAAGCGACTAGAAATTCATTTATTGAAACATTAAATTCGTTCATATTATTATACACATAAAATTTAATTCAGACCAAAAATAAGCGTCTTATGACGTTATTTTCAATTTTTTTTTTACAAACAAAGCAATGCACGACTCCTGCAGCTTTCATTTCGTAACCATCAAATACTTAAAACTACTACTAAAAAAATACCGACAAGGAAATGCAGGAACAAGTGACCTTACTAATTGAACCATCTTACCCTTTTGGCTTTTGGATAAGGCTATTGTAATAGCTACTCGTTTTTTACTTCTTTTGCAAAAGATACAAACTTCTAACGATTCCGTTAACGAAAACGTATTCCATGCAAAAACCAATACACGACACGTTAATGCTTCCTAAAAACAAGTAACTTTTCAAAAAAAAAATATAACCTTGAGTAGGATCCTTCAAATCTACAACTTACTTGTGTACTCAACTGTACAAAAATCAAAAATAAGATTTTTATTGGCGGTGTCAAATGACGAAGTCGAAAAAAGTTATTCCCGCTTGGAACCGCGATTTATTAACGGTGTCAAACGGCCAATTCAAAAAGAGTCCTTGTGCGTTTGACACCGCGGTGTATTCGGGACCGGGGTCAAACGACGAAGCCCCCAGAAGAAGTGCCGCAACAAACTCGACAGTCTGCCTCTTTTAAAATCAAATTAATATTATACAATATAAAATACACTATTATGGTGATAGTGTCCATGAGCATGTACATGTGCAGGGAAGCAACTTAATGTGTCCACAAATTTTTATCATTACTATAATCTTCTATTTTATAATAGCCTTTCGCTTCCAGGTGAAGCGTTTCTCAATGGAATAGGCCGCAGTGACCGCTTACCATCAGGTGGGCTGCGTGTGCGTGCCTGCTTGCCAACTGACCCAGAATAAAAATAAAAAATAAATCATAAGGCATTGTTTATTTTAGCAACAGACAACAGAAATCGCAAAAAACCTGGTAAGAGACATCTTACTTCTTACTAATATTATAAATGCGAAAGTCTGGATGTTTGGATGTTTAGATGTTTGGATGTTTGGACGTTTGGACGTTTGGACGTTTGGATGTTTGGATGTTTGGATGTTTGTTCCTCAATCACGCCTAAACCGCTGAACGGATTTAGATGAAATTTGGCACACGTATAGTTTATAACCCGGATTAGGACATAGGTTATAAAATTCCTACGGGAAACGTCTCATTCCCGCGGGAATAACAATTTTGAAACTACTGAACCGATTTGAATAATTCTTTCACTGTTGGAAAGCTACACTATCCCCCGTGAACATAGGGTACTTTTGATCCCGGAAATGAGGGGGGAAGGGGGGATATTTGAAAAAAGATATTACGCGCGGGTGAAACCGCGGGCGGAAGGCTAGTAAGAGATAATCTTTTCCTAAAAAGTCACTGCTTCATTCGATATATTGGGTAAGGGATTAAGCCTGCGGGACTAACGTGCAGTTTTGATTTGCCACGGTTTAGAGATGGTAAATCGAAGGGGCTGTTATTTAAAACTTTGAAAATATTTCCTTTATTTTCTACGAAATTTCAAAAACAAGCGAACACGCCTTTCCTTGGTCGCGTATTCGTTATCCTAACTAAAGTAAATAGCTATACCTTAGTATAAAATACCTAAAAAAAATAAAAAATAATGATCATATCAGCTTTGCCTCGTTAGGGGTCCTGGATTTTATTCCCGGGTCGGACAGGGCTTCTGCTGAACTTTACAATTCGCATTTGGAAAGCAAAGAGATTACGTACCTACCCATCATTGTGCCGATGACTTTACTTCAATGACGGAGGCCTTTGTTATGCACTTAGAATAAATAAAACTTATTCTATGGTAATGCAGTGGGACTCTGAGCAGGTTGATACTATTCTTTAAGACCCCAAGGTCAAAATCTTATTGGTTAGGATCGAAAATAACTCTTCGTGACGTTCGTTAATGACCACATTATAAATGCCTCATTGACAGAGACGGCTCGTTGGTCTCTATAAATTTATTACTTGGGCCGCCATTATAAAGACACTCAGTGTAGTTTTATACATCTCAACAACGCACGACCCTCTAAAGTTTTATTTCCTTTCTACGGCAGAATGTTTTGAGAACAAGATATTTCGGCGAAAACATGAACAGAGGGAGTACAAGTTAATTAAAACATGTTTTGTGCTGAGACAATGCGCCGTGGAAGCGTGGGAATCGATTGTGCCATTTCCTGCGAGTTGCGATACCTACCGTATTACACAGTGGCTCTGTTGCGACGATTTCTTAAAATCTACTATTGTCTTTGCTACTGATTTTTCTAAGATCAAGAGTGGCATGATCTTTGTTTTTTCGGAGGAGTATGCGTTTAGGCAACATAATTAACTAGACTAGCAGGACCTGCGGTAAGAGGCGGGTAGCTCGCCCTGCGATGTCTTTGGTTGTCAGGGTCTGTCCCAGCCCAGAGACGCCGCCGACGGCGATTCAGGAGCGCGGGGGGGTTTAGTGGGTATCCTTCGTGCACCAGTCTTTATAAAGACTGGGGCATGAATTGCACAAGTCTCACACACGGCTCCCCTTCCCCAGGCGAGTTATGGTGCCTAATAGCATTCCCCTCCACAAAAAAAGGACCTGCGGCCATGTGTGGAACTCGGGACTAAAGCGTCCCACTACGTCTAAACTCCCCTGGTGTTTACTTCACACGTGTAGAAGACAGAGGTGTCCGCCTGGATCTTGGATTTGAAATAGGTTTCATGTGGTCCATCAACAACAAAGCATTAGTGTGGTAGAGCTAGTTTCTCTGTCAGTCGAAATGGGATTGCTCGACGCCTCGACCGGGGAAACACCACCCCTCTCACAGGAAGACCGGCATGTGAGTCTTCCTAATCCCGATCTTTTATCAAACGCCTCCATAAAAATCATGAGTTTTCACCAACGAAATGAACAATTTTTCTAAATTTCTCACTATGCTCAGGTCAATTTTTAAAGCATAACGTCAGAAAGAAAAAATATGAAGTCGTATTTTTCCGTCTACGATTTAGATGCCCGGTTTAAAACTCGTGAGGACAATGGTACGTTCGTACTTAGGGTAAGTTTCACCGCAGCCCATAAATAAAAATCTGATTTGCACTTGACAAAATCAGGATGTCTAAAACCTAAATTTTCCACGTCAGCACCCAGCCTTCAGGTCAATGAACCTCAGTATCAGCGCGTGACCCTCGTGACCTCTACGAGGCGATGACCTCGCCGTTTCACTAGACAGGCCATTGTGATGTTGCACATGAGTTTTGACATATCTTGCATCTGGTTTTAGGGTTAAAGAGTAAAAAAACAAGTTTTGACAGCCTCTGTAGAATATTGGTATCTACTGCTTATCAGCTTCAACTGACAAGGGTAGGTATTGGTTCTTGGAAGAAAGTTTTTTTTTATTGTAATGTGTAACAAGACGAGCAGATTGTACACCTGATGGTAAGCGCCACGTCTGCCCTTAGACAGTTCAGCGCCAAACAGTAACTAAGATAGTGTGACACCGCCCTCTGCGCCTGCTACACTGATGATCCTAGTAATTACTATGTAATTGTTTATTTTATTATTATTACGTCTTGTGGATCTTGTGCTTTAGTTGCCGGCTATACTTACTTATTTAATAATAATAAAAATTAAGTTGTTTTATATTTAATGTTTAAATTGAATTGGAGAGAAAGTCCGATAAATAAGCTTAATATTAAAGTTTTTTTTAAGGTTTTCTATATTTATTCAGTTGCGATTGCAGTCGTCTTGATTACGAAATGCAAACCATAAAACGTGACCGAACACAGCGATTGGAATAATAAACTATTACTGTGGAATCCGCTTGATCCAAGAAGGATTTACACCGGACGATTTTTTGTAATCAATCAGGCATGATACAGATACGCGATTTAATGGATTCGATGGGGTTTACTGGGTAGTCCGTCTTTTACAAGACATCTCGGCTAAAAATAAACTTGTATATGTGTGGCAAGGCAGGTTTCACCAATATTTACAGCAATTCTTGTGTAAAAGAAACGACAACCGAGTAACACTGCCAAAATTCGGAAAAGTTAAAATAATGGGCTAACTAAAAAGAAGTCCAGTGTAAATTCACCTGTATCCCACGATTTACGAAACGTGCTGGGATTATTAACAAATCGATTTGTATAAATCCCTCTTAAACCAAACAACTACACTTGATAGATTCAGATCATCAGTTATTATCACGATACCTGTTCTTATGACGGTATGTCTAAGTACACACATCAACACTGTCTAGGGATATATTTTGTATAAAGTTCTTTAAATCAAAAAATATTGGTCAGTTTTAAAATCTTGTGAAGAAAGCTTATTTCGTCAGCCATTTTGAACGATTCTAAATTTGAATTCGAAAAAATAAATTAAAAACAAACGATTTACGCGGAACAATGGTAGCGAAGTCCGTAGGTTTAATTTACCGACAGTAGTTTTTGGCAATTTTTTTGTGGCAAATTTTAGTTTTTTAACAAGTTATTGATTAATTTTGAATTAATGTTATTGTTTACATCATGTAGCGGCGCCATTTATCGAGAGAGGAGATTTTAATGGCAGTAGTAATGCTCCAAGCTGGGGCTGCTCAACAGAGCATTGTTGAGGAGATTGACAGAAGGCAAAAGGTGATATCAAGGTCATGGTCACGTTATCGTGTTACTGGTGATGTGGCTAAAAGATACCCAGGCGGAAAGCGCATAACCACTCAACGAAAAGACTGATTTTTGCAAGTTGCCGCGAGAAGACAACCAAATGTTACGGCCATGCAATTGGTTCAGAGGCTCCAGTCAGAGCACCAGTTGCTTGTGAGTGACCAAACTGTAAGAAAGAGGTCGCATGAAGCTAATCTTCATGCTCGCAGACCGTTTCGTACTCCAGCCCTACGCAAAAAAAATCGTGGACGACGTCTAGAGTGGGCTCGTGAACATTTGCTCTGGGAAGATAACCAGTGGTCTGTTGTGCTGTTTACCGATGAGTCTCGGTTCGGTTTCCATCCCGATACACATAGAGTACGTGTTTGGCGAATTCCTGGTCGTGAGAGCCGCCCCCAACACCCTCAGGAAGTCCATCCACACTACGACGGGACAATTATGGTTTGGGCAGGAATTCATGTTGATGGGAGAACAGACCACGTTTGAATCAGAAACACCATGACGGGTGAAAAATGCCGTAAAGAGGTGCTAGTACCAATAATCTACCCCCATCGACTACAGATGGGCCAAGAATTCGCGCTCATGGACGATAACGCCCGTCCTCACACAGCGAGAGTGGTGACGAGCTGGGTGCAGGAGCACGACCAATCGGTCTTAGGCTGGCCCGCTCAATCGCCTGATCTAAACCCCATAAAACACGCGTGGGACATGCTCCAAAGAAGGGCTTTGAGGAATTTTCCTGCAAACATTGCGACGGAAGAGCAACTTTTTACGCATCTTAGCCAGATCGGACAATATTCTGAACCAAGACTTTGATAAATTAATCCAAAGCATGAAAAACCGTTGCAGGACCGTTATTAACGTCATGGGTGGTTTTACTGACTATGATTTTTCACATTCCTGTTAAAAACAGAATATTTTTTTCTTATTTTTCACTATTCCTTGAGAAAAACATTCATTGTTAGTTTACCATTATTTCGCATTTTTTTCTTTATTTGAAGAAAATTTTTTTATGCCAAAGAAAACAGTATTTTTTTTATTCTAAAGTATAGCCTAATAAGTAAGCTTTATAAAAACATATATATGTTGTATGTTATTTTTAATAAATTATAAGTTAATTGATTTTATACAAAATATCCCAAGACAGTGTTGATGTGTGTATTTCCTTGTGTGAAATCATCAGACATCAGAGATGCGCATTTTTAATTCGCCAAGTGTTACAATGATTATGTGCATACAATCTCGATTACTCTATATTAAACAAGTCAACAGTTTTCTGTATCAATCAAAGATAAAATAAAATGAAGTAATTTGGTGCTTTGCCAGAAATGTTTGATCCAATTCGGGATTTGAAACCAAGCTGCCTGAAGCGACTTTCGGTTTTACCTAAGTGCGACCCTAGTTACACCACGAAGGTAATTACAAAGCTAGTATATGTATGTGAATTTTGTAGTGGTAAAGCTATGCAGTTTTATAGTACGAATGGGCCGGCTCGTCCGGGGAAGTACCACTCTCTGCACATAACACCAGCGTGAAATGATAGTAAGTGACTACGATTGTGTTTTGTTTGGTTTGTGATAGTTTCAGCGATCCCTCTTGTGTTGCAGATGTCCATGGGCGGCGGTGATTGCTTACCATCAGGTGACCCGCTGGTTCGTTTGCCGCCTCTGACATAAAAAAAGAATAGACTTGTGATTGATGGTTTTACAACAAATAGGCTACGAGCCAGATAAGTTTATATAATAACATACTAACAAAATCCTCCACTAATAAGTGTCAAGTTTTTATGAACAAGACATAAATTCGCAGCAGTGTTTTTCGTCTAACCGGATCTTCTGGTTTTTTGGTAGCCTGTTGACTATTCTGTGGGATCAATGACATGTTACAATGCTATCATCTAGAGCGTTTTTGTTCTTGTTTCTTATAGGATATAATGTAGACGCTTTATTTATAAGATTTATTTAAAGGAATAAACTAAATAGATTCCTTGACGTCTCGTTGTTTAAGTGATTTTAGGTGTCAGGGTTCTAGGTGAATTCCCGAGTCAAATTAAAGTTGGTTTTTCGGACTAAATACATAAGCATTAAACAAGCGTGTTTTTAAGCCAGTTGAGTACCCATAATTGTAGCGATGAATTTGTCAAAGATTTGGCCTTTACCCTGCAGTGGAACAATAAAATGCATATTAATTGTAGTTTGTTTTTGGAAGCCCAACAGGAACTCTCAACACCATTCACAAAAGGGAAATATTTAAGTTTAGGTATATCCAAAAAAGGCTGAAACGTGCACCAAAATAAACCAAAGGCACACCAAACAAAGGTTAGGTTAGGTTAGCAATTCAATACTTTTGGTGCACGTTTCAGCCTTTTTTGGTGTACGTTCAGCCTTTTTTGGTGTACGCTTATAAAACAACATTTTAAAAGTGACTTGTATTTATTTGTATTATATATTTTTGTTTTATATATTTTTGTATTTGTATTTTGTATTCACAGTTGCTGAGGCCTGAGGGTCATCCGAAAGGATGACGTTCTCTTTTCACTACCGGCCGTGACACACGAGTGAAGAACTATTGGGACTCATTACGAAGGTCAGTTATTTGTATAGTGACAAATTTCAATTTTATTTTCCTTAACTTTCATAGCCAAGATCTGAATTCGATGACCATACATTCAATTTCATAATCGCATTATTGACATTACTAAAAAACTATGTAGTCTAAATCTATATCGTGGAATTTTAGTCATTGTTTTCCCGCAGTAAAATGATTCTATCTTAGTAGTAAAATAAATTAATAAAGTTCTTTTTTTAATTAAATCAAAAGTTTTACGATTATGATAGACGAAACTCGAACCAATAGTACTAGCTGCGTCACGGACGGTCACCGGCCGGGGTCATTGCCCTTCGCGTTTATCAAAAAAATGATTATTTACTATTAACTCACATTTAGTTTCCATTTTCCCATTATAATTTAAGAAAAAATTTCAAAAAAGTTTTAAAAAAAATTTAAAAAAATAAAATAAAAATTAAATACTTGCAAAAATTGATAGTATTACTGAAGGTGAAGCGTTCTGCTGCGGGAAAACAACGACTAAAAAAACACGCAGTATAAAAGAAAGTCGTGTTTGTTACAACACTTATAACTCGAGAACGGATGAACGGATTTAGATGAAATGCTATGCACACGCATAGTTTATAACCGGGATTAAAACATAGGATACTTTTTATCCCGGAAAAGTGGGGGGAAGGGGGGGGATAGTTGAAAAAGAAAATTAAGCGCGGGTGAAACCGCGGGGGCGGCCGCTAGTTAAAAATAAATGTAAGGTCCTCTAAAGAGTTAATTACGTTTATAAATAGTAAAATTAATAATGTCTATAAATAGAAACGTTTATAAATAGTTACATTAATAAGGTTTATAATTAATTTGAAGGATTCCAATGTGTTTATTTCCTTTAGGTCCCTAAAGGAAATAAAGCCATTTTTTTTAAATCGCTCTACTATAAATTTAAAAAAAAAACTGAGATAGGTACATTTCTTCGTGATATGACCGACGATATAATGAATGTGGGTTTGTATCTCATCATAAATCTAGGGTGTGTGGAAAATCTATACTTCTATACTAATAGTATGAAAAGAAAAGATTTGATAGTTTGTTTGTTTGTATTGAATAGACTCCGAAACTACTGAACCGATTTGAATAATTCTTTCACTGTTGGAAAGCTACACTATCACCGGTGAACATAAGGTACCTACTTTTGATCCCGGAAATGTGGTGGGAAGGGAAGGTATATTTGAAAAAAGAGATTACGCGCGGGTAAAACCGCGGGCGGAAGGCTAGTAAGTAATAATTCAGCCCCTGCGTCCCATTGAGAGGTTTTTTCACCCCAAGTCCCTGTATGCTCCAATCTTTCCTCTTGCCATAAGCTCCCCTACCATTGGGCCAAGGAAGTGCCTCTATTGTAACCTTAGGCATGACCTAGGCTCAGATGAGATCACTAGAGCACCTTGCAAGTGTAAACTAGGTTACATATTAATGCTCTATGTGTTGCAAATCTAGTATAACATGTTGAATGACCTTAATTGTCATTAAATTATATCAGAGGACATTTGAATGATATGTATGGGACCTATGTGTAACCTTATTAAGCTATTGCATAGCTTTTATCGCGGGCTTTGAGCGCGGCCACCGAACCTAGAAATTCCGTAACGCAAAAAAACCTAAGGAAAAATCCTGACACTCGTCTCACGTCGTAAAAATCGTCTCTGATTGCCACACGTAGGTATTTTTATTCAAAACTATAGGTTAGTTTTGAACAATAGGTAAGGTCCCACATTGGACGTTCTAACTTTACACGCCATAACTCTACAAGGCCTAACTTCACAAACTCTACACCTTAATCAAAATATTATGTGGCTTGGCCGTTCCTTACTACAAGAACTATTGTTTAACAGAGTATGTTTTGAAAAGCACACCTTATGCCTATGTGAATGTAGCGAAATGGCCAAGCCACATAATTATTTTGACTAGAGTAGAGTAGTTTGTGAAGTTAGGCCTTGTAGAGTTATGGCGTGTAGAGTAGAAGCTTGGCTCTACATAATATCTGTTTTGACTGTGCGAGTCTCACTTGGCAACATTTTACTTATAAATTTTTTTGGTGGGATTACTATTTCCACTTTCAAATTGACCCTTCTGAATTAAACAGATTATATCACCTACCCGCCATTTTTTGTCTATGGTTTCAAACAAAATAATCCGCCAATATCAATCGGTTAAAACAAGATTGACCAGACCATTTTATACACGAAATGTAGAGTCTAATGTACATATTGTTAAACTTAAGAAAGTTCCACAAAAATAACAAGTAACAAATTGACTTACCGGCATGAAGAACGAGGATCGCGACCGCCAGCCAGGAGAGCGCCGGCGAGCCGCGAGGGGGCGGCACCCACGACGTCATTGGGCGAAACACGGGGGCGTACAACCTCCACAATATAATAATATAGCCTTCAACCCCGAACCGCGTACTCACGTTACGTTTACGTTAGCGCGGGAACCGACTGACTTTTGTTTTTTTAAAAACACTATTTTTTAAATTCACCGCGCGCGTTCGACGCGCGCCGAGTCTCGACCGCGTATAACGGAATCACTTTCACTATGCCACTTACGTCAGATTACATCTTGCTTTCATGTAATAGGTAGGTACACTTCGAAACTTGTTTTTTGACCTTACTAACTATTTTATTGTCGTCGTTTCTTCTCCAGTCTGTTTTTTTGTATTTTATTTATTTTTATTTATATATTAATTGATACTTTTGTTGTCTGTAAAGGAATTGTGCATTAATTAAATAAAAAACAAAAAATATTTTCATACATATCGATAGAACTCTTATTTTTTACGTAATTATAGGTTCTAGATGCATGTTTTTAGATAAAAAATGGTTGGTGCGTCGTTCATTTATGGAATAAATATTTTTCTGCGATGATATTTCCAAACTTTCATTTTATCTACATTAAACCGTTTCACATTTGCATACAATTTAAATCTTAGTCGAGTGCTAAATGTTTGTCAATAGAGTGAATCACACTGGAACATGCAACGTATCTACTAAAATACGTACTGCTCGATCACATACAACCCAATGAAAATATTTGGATAAATTATTTTACACTTTTTTACAAAAAAAAAATAACACTAAAGCACAAAATTATAAATCAAAATCATTTACATTGGTGTTTAAAAATATTGAAAATGCTCTAATTTTCCAATGAAATATGTACCTATCAAGAACAAGAACTTAATTTTTTTGATTTAATAAGGAGCTTTTATAAAAACGGTGAGGAAGCTTTTCTTGGCCACATGTATATTATGAAAAAATAAACGTGTACAAAAACTTTCTCTTTCTTGCTTTCTTGTAAAAAACCTACATTGAATTTTTTGGGTTCATTTTCTTTCGAATAATTAGCGCACCAATTCTCAGATTAGATAGAAATTAGAATAGATATTCTTTATTGCACTACACACAACATAGAAACCATGTTACATAATACAATACAAAGTATGACAAAAAAATTAGAACAAGATAAAGGGCAGTGCAAAAAATAAGAACCAAAATTTCTACTAACACTACCAGATACACTGTGTTTTTAGAAAACGTAAAAAAAATGTGGCGAAACCTTAGAGCAACAAGGTTAAGTGATTTTCTATTATTGACTATTGTAATCAGCTCCATTCATCAAAGTTACGACTGGTGAATAAACAAACAAATCGACTGCATTAACCACTCAATCCCGAACCGGCACTCGGGTGCCGCGTAACAATAGATTTTCTATTGTGTCTGGTAATCCGGGGCTTGAAAGATTAAGAGGAAATTAGATGCGCATGCACTAAGTTTGGCAATAAGCAGCGAAATGTTCGCGAGTTTTGATATATCGAGCGGTTGCAGCACTAACTTAGTCTAGTTTGCTTTGCCTACGATGACTGCAATGTCGTACTATTATAATATATTCTGTGGTAATGTGACTGAACTTATGGTGCAATTTTTTTTTTTTTTTTTGGCGCAGAATCCTTTTTTGCACCATAACCGCAGGCTAGCTAGCTGCGGCCGTGTGTGGGACTCGAGACTAAAGCGTCCACTACCCACTAAACTCCCCCGGTTTCTCTTTCACACCCGATTGGGACGAGCCGGTGCCAGCCTTGTGGCTATTGACCAGCCCACTGAGATAACAAAAATAGAAGTGTTTTGTGTCCATTTTTACGATCTGCTCGTCTTGTTACAATTTGTAATAAAAAAAAATCATAAACATCACGTATACACTAATCTGACCTCAAAATAAGCTCACTTGCGATGGGTATCATAAACAAGGAAGGTATCACAAATATAAACTAAACAGAAATAAACATCCAGACACAGAGCAAACGAGAAAATTGAAAAAGGGCAGGATCTCTATCAAACGCGCCATTGTGTCATTAATGTGAGAACATAAAAGGCTCGAAATAAGAAAGCCTAAAATATGGCATCATATTGAGCGATGCTTCCCAGTTACTTACCTATGAAAATATATGAAAAATATCCGTCTACAAAAATCTAAATTTAGGTACGAAGCTCCTTAAAGAGTAATATAAAGCTTTATACAGAGCTGCTTCGTCCATTAAGATGTTTTTCTAGGAACATCGGTGTAGTTTCTTTGCGAACTAAGTTAGAAGGAACGAGCCAAAGGAAATTGCAACTCATCTTTTAGCATAATTATAATGTTTCTGAGATACTTTGTAGGAAAGTAAGGTGTTGATTAAAATAAAAAATAAAATAGACATTTTAAGAGAGGTAGAGTATCGTGCCAGGTCGATTTAGATCGAGTATTGAGGAGGGCGTTGGGGGAGGCCTAATCATGTTCAGCAGTGGACGTCATAAGGCATTGTGAATTTTCCCTCGAAATCATGGCCAGGTTTCACTAGACTAACAAGACGTACAGAGAAGATAGATGAAAACATGGTCTGAGAGATACATTTAGGAGCAAGCTTAGTGCAAATTTGGTGCAAGTTAAGAGCAAATTCAGTACAAGTTTAGTTCAAGTGATATTTAGCGTAGTTTGCTGGCTGACATTTGCCCTTCAGGATATCATTTGTTTCAAGAGATGAACTTTATTCACAGTTGTGTTCACAGTCACAGTCACAGTTCTGCCCACGCAAATCCCTTATGAAACACAGATAGAACCGTAATATCCAGTGCTAAATTTAGCCTAGCACCAGAAATAGACAATGTATATACTAAAAAATTGTATACCTACTTTTACTTAATTGCTCTCGCTTAGTTGGTCTAGCTAGTGGTGTAAGTACTTAGACGTAGCCTCGTGGAACTGGATTCAATTCCCAGTTTAGGAATATTCGAAAATACGTCGCGTTTGTCCTCACAATTTAGAAAGTGTAGAGATTTAAAGTAATGTTGATCTTCTTTTTTATACTAAATCAGTTGGCAGACTGGCAAACCCACCTGATGGTAAGCGGCCACTGCGGCCTATATTAAATTCCATTAAGGAAGAATTATACGGTAGAATAAGTGCTCGTTTGTAGGTTGTGAATAAAGAAATTTTTTAATTGACTTTCATACACTAAGCCAGGAAAGGAGGACGAGGACACTCATAGTCAATATTATTATTTTGCTGCTACATAGTAGGCTCTTCTGATTTTCGAGTCTTTATTATGTGTACTGGATCTCACATAATTTTTACAAAACATAGCTGAAGCTATTACGGGGGCCAATTTCATCTATTCAATGATTTCAATGATGGAAAAAGAATTAGCTTCTTGGGTTAGCTTTTAAGTGTGTAAAATGGAAAACGGAGGAGAACTAAAACTTGTAATACCTATTATAGCGAAGCGAAGCGGAGCTCCTGCCACTTCTCCTTAGGCATTTTTAATAAAATGTCTAATTATGTTTGAAGACTACAAAAGCTATGCTACATATTTTCATCCATTAATTAAATTTAAATGGATGGAAATAAAATAGCTTTCGGTACGAAGTTAAAATATATCGTTCAAAAATGCATACACAAAAAAAAGATTATGAAATGTTCGTAACTTCTTCTTTGTTACGAAAAGGTGTAACAACCAATAAGAATAAAAAAAGGTTAGGTGAATTAATACCTATTTTGGTATAAAACTCGTTACTTCAAAGAATATGCCTTTTTTTAAACATTTGAGAATAAATATTATTAAAACTTTTGAAGAATTGAGCACATCCAAGTAAGTGAAAGCCTTAATTTTAAAATACATTAGGTAATAACTTTAAAAACTAATCAGTCTATTATTACGGCTTAATTTTTTGTAAATTTTTAAAGTTTAAAGTAACTTTATGAATTGACTTTAGACTTGCTTTGCTTCGCAGCAGCGAACTAAGACTTCGATTCAAATTGTAATTATCATTGCGGTTATATGCGTCTAAACAAAACAATATTAATGCCAATGCGTTTAAATTCAATGTGAAATTAATCCTACATGTACATTTTGTACATCCATTGATAATTGGGCAGCATGTTTTCGCTCGTTTGCGTACGTTTCGGCGAAACGCCGAAAACTGACTGAAGCCGAAAGCTTATAATCAGGAACTAGAGAACAGTTCCTACATCCGCCATTTTGAATCCTATTGCAGACGCTTCTCAAGAATTGGGTACCTACTTGAATGTTTTCCGTTTACTATCATTACATACATTTTTTGTGTAACCTTTTAATGTTGTACTGGATTTGACTATTCACAAATTCTTCAGGTATAAATAGAGATTTAAACCTGAAGAATGTTGTGAATATTATAAAAAAATACAAGACAGGGTCCTTTTTTTTTAAAGTTATAATTTTAAAGTTACTGATTTTGTAGGTACGTGTTGTCTAATCTGAACTTATTCTTTTGATTGGAGATAATTGTAATATTTTTTGTATTTAGGTATTTTTCAATCAATTTTTAGGTAAATAAAATATTGTCTTAATGGAAGTTATTGTAAGGAATCTCTATTTTACAGTCATCATTTTATAAGGCTAGGCAAAATGCAGTTTTTTTAATTAAAAAATATTTTCGCGAAGAGAAATCTCCAGAAAAATCCATCACATTATCGATTCACTCGACAGCACCAACCACACAAAAATAAAAAATATTTTCACGAAACAAAAAAGTAAATGGGGCATCCGAAAACCGCAATCTACACATCCCGAATCGTGGTTATGAAAATATCGATCCCGATAGACCGGCATTCATTGCGTGAAAAAAAAACACTTTGAAAAAAAATATTTTGACATTTTCTTTTTTTTTAAGTGGTAATCGATAGATGTTTTAGGTTTAATTACATTGCGTTTAATGTATTTTTGCGTATAAACAGCGCGATACGCGCTCGCCGCGTCGCGGCTTAGGTGGTACTGGCGAGTAGAAGGGAGTCCGCTCGATGGGGGAATTTTTCCCCTTTGTCAGGGAAATGGGGTAATCTGTGAAGGCTGTCATAATTGTTATCCGTAAATCCGGTGATCGTGAAAGTCTTTACAGCTTTGAAGTTTTGATTGATCTGAGGGGCCTGACTTGTAACACTGCCTTTGTATTATTATTAAGCGTTTTATTTTTTAATATTGTCGATTGTGCATTTTTAAATATACCGAGTACCGGGAGTACCGACTCTCCGCTACTTTACGCTACTCTGCGCTACTCTATGTTACTCTACGCTACTCTTCACTACTCTTCGCGACTCATTGTAGTTATTGTCATAACCGTATTAGTGAGGAAACCACGGGTAGAGCCGGGCGGAGGCTCCGCCCGCGTCTCCGCCGTAGTACACGACAGCCTACGCGTGTAGGCATAGCCGGGACACTTGGCAATACCGACTCTACGCTACACTACGCGACTCTGCACTTCTCTACATTGTAGAGCGATGTGAGGTTATTTTATCGAGAACATGATGACTACAAATTTAATGGATGACAGCCAACTCCAGTTTTGCAATGCGTAAAAACCAATTTTGTTTTGAAACTGCAAATAGCCTTTAGATTTTAAAATATTATACAAGATATATAATCCATTGGTAAAGTGATCCTCGAGAAAACTTGCACAGTTGAATGGAAGTGCAGCGATAATCCAAATGGTCTATTTACTCTGTTAAAAGTTACGCAGGTCAGATGGCAGTCGGGCTGGTCAATAGCCACAAGGGTGGCACCGGCTCGTCCCAATTGGGTGTGAAGGAGAAACCGGGGGAGTTTAGTGGGTAGTGGACGCTTTAGTCTCGAGTCCCACACACGGCCGCAGGTTTAGCTAGCCTGCGTTATGGTGCATACACGCATTCTCCTCCGAAAAAAAAATGGCAGTTGTTACAATGTTATAACTTGACTTGCCAAATCCTGGAGCAAGCGAGCGCTGACTAGCGAAATGCTTGACGAAAGAACCGAGCTTAATAAAACCCTAGTATGTATTTAATTAAAGATAACACTGTATGAAATGTATCAAAATCTCTTGTTTAGTTTCTGCTACGAGCAGTGCTACAATCCTGCTACGTCGTAGCAAACGCTACGGTGTTTCGTTTGATGATCCGGGACAAAATATTTATTTATTTACTCATACTTCAAATAATACAAAATAAGCATCGACTAATTTTTGAGTCCGCAAAGAAAATTTCTATCATTTTCTAAGAATTGATATTTATTTGATTGCGTTAAAGTTTTAAAAGAATATTTCTGTAATGTTCTACAATATTTTTTTTTGCAATCATTCTAAAGTTATCGCATAGGTACATTTTACGAAGTTACGACTACGATTTAAACGATTTTATAATATTTTAGTTATTACAGATAGACGAAGACGTTTACGTAGATAAAAAAGGCTTCTCAGTTTAGAGCGTTCAGTTTTGTTATAAGTTCTTTTAGACAATATTGTATTTTTGTCAAAAACAAAACGTTATTGTGTTACTCGAACCTTTATGGGGTACCTACACCCCGTCTGTTAGCGTTGACGACAAGCAACCCCCATGGTTACGTGGGGGCGATTACACTAATGCAAGTTAAATCGTCACTTGCGTCCCGCTACACCATGGGGACGAGGGGGTATCAATGGGAACGGAGTAGGTGTATGTCCACTAAGAAAAGTCTGTTTCTGTGGTTTCACCAGAGGGTGTGCATAAACTTGTCTGATTGTATCGGTTCTGGGAGTTTTATTAAAATTATGTATAATATGTGATAATAATTATGTATCACAGAGTACTCTGTTTAATAATGTAAATATGTATGAACATAAAGGTATGTATATAAATATTGAGAATCCGTTGTTTGGCTATCATAGTACAAGTTGTGTTATAGTTTGAGGTCAGATAACGACATAGAAAATGCAAGAATTGCAAGATGAATTTTTTGACATAAATAAAGCACTCCACAGCACAACTTCAGTATTTAAGCAGAAACCACTGTCAAATACTTCAAATCAAATCAAAATAGTCTATACCCAATAAAAAAGCTACAAAGAATCAAAATATTATCTACTTAACAAAAAAGCTACAACGATGCATTTATGAATCAACAAATGTTACAAAGTCACTCTACCACAAATTTTTTCGAAGATAGAGTGCTCCGCAATGGTACAGGCCGCAGTGGCCGCGTACCATTATGTGGGTATGTCAGTATGCCAACTGATACTAGTATAAAATAAGGCAAATTGATAGTGATTCTTTTCAATTGCAAATTTTGGTTGGTGGTAGGGCTTTTTAGAGTCCCACTGGCTAGCTACCACCCCCACAGGTGAAATCTGCCGCCATAACAGCTCTGGCTGTGTTCCGGCAAAATTAATGTGGGAGCCAGTACACTTGAAATCAGAGGCTCGAAGATCAGATGAGTCTACAGTCTGGCAGCACATTGAGCGACGCTTCTAGGTGAAGCGTCCCTCAATGGAATAGGCCGCAGTGGCCGCTTACCATCAGGTGGGCTGCGAGCCTGTCTGCCAACAGAGTTAGTATAAAAAAAAAATATCAACACGTTGAGGCATTAACACTTATTGTCTTTGTACGTACAATCAGAATGCATAAATCCTTGTTTATAGAATGTGTAAATCCTCTGGGGTCCGTTCCCTATACTTTAATACCACAAGTGGTCGCACATCCCGATTCGTCCCGGAATCTTACCGGGATGAGGGGAGCTTAGAGGGTACCTATCTATCTTTAGCTAAATTGTTTTTTTAGATCTCCGAAGAGATTTCATAGCCCTCTTGTTTCGCGTTGATTGGGAAAGTTTTGGATGTTTTAATCGATATTGGAGACGGAATGGCAAAAATGTCACGTAAAAACAGTATTTAACAAATTCTCAGATTAAGGCTTTCGGCACACTTAACGAAAATTACGTCGCGGATCTTTTGCGACGGAACGCCAATACATGTAACAAAAATCTGATTAGAGGAAAGATTTGATTGTTTGTTTGTTTGTTTGCATTGAATAGGCTCCGAAACTACTGACCGATTTGAATAATTCTTTCACTGTTGGGAAGCTACACTATCCCCGAGTGACATAGGGTACTTTTGATCCCGGAAATGTGGGGGGAAGGGGGGCGGATATTTGAAAAAATAAATTACGCGCGGGTGAAACCGTGGGTGGAAGGCTAGAGGCATATAAATTACAAACAGCGGGCACACTACGCGGAAGATCGGTCGATCCGTCGCGGACAATATTTATATGATACTACTAGCCTTTCGCCCGCGGCTTCGCCCGCGTGAACAATATAGGACGTTATCCCGGGGGAATATCTTTATAAATTGTAGCCTATGTGTTATTCTAATGTATAAGCTATATTATTGTAAAGTTTTATTATAATCCATTCAGTAGTTTTTACGTGAAAGAGTAACAAACATCCATCCATCCACCATACATACACACAAACTTTCGCCTTTATAATATTAGTAGTGATTACGTGCATTGAATTTCCGTCCCGTGTGCCGAAGGCATTAATCTAGTAAATAAATATAAGATAGCTTAATTTACATTGATTTCCGAAGTTATACAACCAGGAATTATTAGGTCGATTTTCGCATTAAGTCTGGTTGGTGTGAGGATTTTTTCTGTCCAACAGGCTGGCTACCACTTCCACAGTAGAAACTCGTAAATGTAATGAAAAGTACAAAGTCTGCTTTATAAAAGGTTTTTTGTGTAGGTACTACGTCAGTTGGCAGACAGACGCACAGCCCACCTTATAGCAAGCGGCCACTGCGGCCTATTCCATGAGGGACACACTTCACCAAGAAGAGACGTCGCAAATATATGATTTATTCAAAGATGCACTTACGAATCGTCAGAAACAAAAAAATTAGTGACTCTACCACCGGATTGGGAATGCAGTCATCTGTTGAGAAGAACCGGCAAGAAACTCAACAGTTAAGTACTCTTGCTCAATGTTGCCTGCTGCCACACTGTCTGATCTTCGAGCCTTTGTTTTCAAAAAGAATTTGGAAAAAACCTTGTCTACATTTCTAATGATGCTATAAGGGTACTTACAACGATGCTGGTTTTTTTGATAATTAAGTATTGACCAAAGGGACATCACCTAACTTCAGTTTAAGACAGATGGAAAAGTGGCCCATAGTTAAGTAAAGTAATTAATAAAGTGTCTGCTGTCTTTTACAAAATGTTGAACCTCGACATTCATAATCTATATAATATAAAAGAAAGTTATAACTTAATAACGGATGAACCGATTTGGCTAAAAATTGATGGACAGGTAGCTTAGAACCAGGAAACAAACATAGGATTTTGATGGGGGAAGGGGGGATAGGATGGGGGAAGAGGGGGATAGTTGAAAAAGAAAATTACGCGCGGGTAAAACCGCGAGGGCGATCGCTAGTTACGTTAGTAACTACCTATTTAATAAAGTTTCATTTAGAATTGAATACAAATAATTATCTCTAAACGTTGGCAGCGCGACAGGGAAATGAGAGTGAATCAAAAAGCGAGGAGCGGGCATCTAATCGACGCCCTCACCCTTAGGGAAGGGTCCCGGGGGACGCTCGCGACAATCTATAGTGTTGAGTAGGTATATAGATAGTCTATTTAGTATAGTACTTGTAAACAATGGGGCACGTGCATTTCTTTTTATTTCATTCATAATTTATGTTGGTCATGATGTAGGTAGAGGTGACTAAATCTTATTAAGTTACAGGTACAAATAAATACTTATTAATAGGTAGGTATACATTAATATTACACTGCCTACAATTTTTTTATTTCGGTGGCAACAGAAGTTACGTCACAGGACATAATTAAGTGGGCTGGTCAATAGCCACAAGGCTGGCACCGGCTCGTCCCAATTGGGAGTGAAGGGGAAACCGGGGGAGTTTAGTGGGTAGTGGACTTTTAAGTCTTGAGTCCCACACACGGCCGCGGGTCTAGCTAGCCTGCGGTTAAGGTGCATAAAAGCATTCTCCTCCGAAAAAAAAAAAAAAAAAAGGACATAATTAAGTGCATTTTATAACGGGGCCCTGTGTGCGATTGCTTTGTAGTTTTTTAAACTTGTTGTTTCAATCCTATTTCCTCTTTGTTTTCACTTAGGTAAAAATACCTATCCCTAAAATTATGTTACTAAAGTTTATTAAAGTTTTTTATTTTGAGTTTAATGCTTTAAGAAGAATCATAACATCCGAAAGAATCCTAAAAGCACGACCTTAACTAATTTCTTGAAATGTATTTTAAGAAGAATTCATAAAAATGTGACTATTATAAACCTACACAATCTCGACAAATCAATTGAAGTGCCAGTATTAGAAGAACCACAAAGCAAGCAAAGCATTGCGATACAAATATTTTGCAAAAGCTACGCCATCTATTGACATAAAATAGAATTAAGTTATTACCCACTCTAAAGCACGCTACGTGAGTTTGACGAATTACCGCAACCACTTCAGTACGATTGAGTTAACAGGAAAGACGATAGATGTCTCTACTAGCTACGATCAAAATAAAAACATTAGTGACGTAGCGTTATCGTTATTTAAAAAACTTATCGTTATTGTTGTTTTGATGTTAACCATGGAATTAATATTATCGATGTTAACGTAATAATTAACATTTCAATTCTATAAGTAGATTAAAATAAATATAAAAATAAAAGAACAAATAACTTTTTCAAAGCTATAAAAGTTAATAAAACAAAATTTTTGATAAATTTAAATTCTAGGATATAAATAAAATAACGTTCTAAAACCGGTTATTGCTATATGGAAACGATTAAATCAACTTTAACTGATGTAATTTGAATTCCATCATGCAATCATTATTGCTGCTGATTGCATTTTATGATCGTAGATATGATGAGGCATGCAATAATATATATGTTTGGTAGTTAAATATTATCTACGTAATTATGAGTAAGTAAATAAAACGTTACGAAATTGAAATTTATTCCTATAAACATTTTATAAAAATTATTTCATTTTAGTTTTTGACATATTTGTTCGTTTTTGCTTAAAATGGGATTGTTAAACGGACTAAATGTGTTTTAGTAAAGATTTTCACTATAAAGCATGTTCAATTGTCCATTCAATCATTGTGTTAAAATCTATGTTTTTACTGTCAGACGCAGTCAATTTTAATATAATTATTTAATTGATTTATCTACAAAGTTTAAAAAAAATTAATCTTTTACTCAAATCCGATAGAAACCAACTTATTTATTGAATACAGAAACCTTGAATCTCACTAGATAATGGTACAATTTGTAATAAGTAAAAACTTCGTTTCAAAAATTATATTAATCCAACTTAGGCACACAAAGAAGACACGAGCGTCAAGCAGATATAATTTTACTGTTATTGTTTATTGAACTAAAACACCACATTAGTGATTAATAGCACGCGCTATCAGTGGACACTGGGGCTATGCGAGTGGGGTCATCACACATGATTCATGCGTTGACGCATGCCAGCGAATCATAGACTCAGGTGGTTGAGGAAGTTTTGATTAGAATATATTGGTAATAGGGTTTTGGTAGGTTTAGATTGTATTGATACGAGACGTTTCTGAAGATATAGTTTTGAGTATGAGTATTGTATATTTTACCGGAAGGGAATTTTTTTTCCTTATACTAAATAGACGAACTTGGGTATAATGTAAAGAATTATTTCAGTTATAAGTTTCATTGCCAAAAAGTACACAAAGCACATAGACATAAATTATGACAAAATTATAAAGGACTCTAATATAGATTTACTATATCTGTTAGTCAAAGGAATTTACACTCATTTTTAATTTTAGAAATGCGCTAAACAGCATTTGCTTTGTTTCCAGCCCATTGAGCCGTAGCCCGATGTTTACCGAGAAGGATTACTCAAAACATGTCACACTTATTGCGATTGACTCATCGTGGTCGAAACTAGTGTCAGCATAATTATTTACGTGTATGTACTTGTAAGTAAAATATCGTATTTATATTCGTTTAACTGGAAAATGATGTAGCCTCTAAATTTTTCACGCTACTTAATTATAATTTATAATTTCGGAAACCGCGGTAGTTTAACGGGTTGTGTATGGGACAAACGCCTTCACGCACATACGGGTAGGACTTCAAAAGATGGCTTGATAGAGTTGATAGTTTTAATAAATTTCAAAGATCCTGAAGTCATTGGCATAAAGTAGGTACCTACCTATCTTTTTACATACCTTTTCCTTTTAAAGATACCACTTAGGTCTTATTAAAAATTAATACCAAATGATTATGTGCATTTACATATTTTATTTGTTGACAAAAGATTGTGTTTTTCTAAACATATCATTTAAACTTTTTAGATAAAGATATTAAAGCGCAGTCATAATGTCTGACATCGAAATTAATAAGCTCGTTCTTTCTATTAAGAGGTCACAAATTGCTGCGACTTGTGACTTCATTGGCAGCTTGTCTTTATTTAATAAGCAGAGAATGAAGTCATTTGCTTAAATTGAATGAAGTCTTAAAATTTGAGAATGAAAATATGCGACTGGGAATTTTTACTACTCCACGATCCACGACATAGTGTGTATGGAGTATGGAGATAGTTTATGCTACTTTTTATCTCGGAAAATATCACATAATTTACCAGCGAAAGCACCTGGTGAAAATTATTGCTGGCCTAATAATATTAGACACAAAGAATAATAAAATACAATGTTAATCAAAAATATTTTCGTGTCTTATCACATATCTGCGTGGAAATGCGTGGAAAATGGACAAAAAATATTTGTCATATTAATCCAACTGTGGCGGTAAAAGGGTTAAGACTTTGTAACGAATGCTCCTACCTACTTTGATTTTTATTCTTGTTAGGCCAATAATTACTCGTCTATAACCTACGTTGTTATTTAACGCAGTAGTAACTCAAGTTCTATAAGGCTGTGATAGAGATTTATAAGAAATCATGGAGAGCCTACAATTTTTCCTATAACCCTGAAATCTTATGGATACAAGACAATTCTATTTATAAGTACTTACAACTACCTATAGTGTATTAGAGAATACTATATTCGATCGATTTGTCCATCACTATGGGGCGTTTTATCTTAATAAATAGAAAAATGAGACAACCGCATTTATCTCTGCTAAAGTAAAGTTCAAAAGATAATAAAATCTTCGAATCCTACCAATGGTATATGCTAATTTATTCTAGATTGACAATACTATCGATTAATTCGATTATAATAAATTATATTGAATAAAGTAAGAATCGATATTATCGATTAGATTGGTGTCGTTTAGGTACACTCTCGATTATCATAACGGTTGTCATTATTTGAGCTCCAATTGCACCATCGATTAATAATAATCAATGGACAATCAATTTCACGGCAACACTATTAGGAACTATTTATCTATTTAAGATTTAAGAATCTCCTTTATTTTCTTAGTAAATGCGAATATCTGTGATGAACAATAAAACCATCTTTTACTTGCTTGTAAATAAAATAGGCCCTTTGTCTCCGTATATTTATCTATCTGCATGTATGTTAGCCTGTAATATATTTATTATTATGGTCATTAGTTTCTTAAATTTGTGTTATTTAAGATAAGCCGGTTATTATTATTATTGTTATTTGGCAACTCTGTATAGTGATGAAATGAACCTAACTAGCAAACATCATAGAAGTACATAAACCACATCAAGTCCCGTTCCCTTTTGTCTAGGAATTTAATTTAATCCCAATGATATTCTATCTATGAAAATTAACATAATATTTAAGTATTGAATCTTAAAGAACGCACTGGTCTTTCGTAGTACACTTATTATGAAAGTAATTCTTTATTCTAAGTTCTCCGTTTATTCGACATCATAGGTAATGTATTTTCATATTTATAACCAATGACATGTATGTACACTAATTTTAGATTTTTTTGTGCTAAGTCGAGAGATACCAATAACAAAATTACTCTATAATTGTCTATGGATCCTCCCCGCCTATACCTCTTAAGTGTTTATTTTATCAAATACATTATTTACTAAATTATTCAGGACTTTTTTATGAATAAAATTAATTTATTTACAAGTGATCTTGGTAACACTATTATTTTATCTATGGCATCATCGATTGTTAGTCTTTGCTTCATACGATGCTCCAAAATTATAAAAGGTAATGTCAAATGTCAATGTGACACTTTGAAAGGTATTCTATTATAATTACAACAACAACTTTCTTTGAAAATAAATTTGTTTGAAGTGAAAACCAATGATTCGAAGGCATTAGAATGTACCACCAATTTCCCAAGGATATCTACAAGGAATATGACCAACTCAAAGGTAATCGCAACAATCTTAACTAGTCTCCGTGCCCTATCTTTTTGTCTCGTCTATTATCACATCGTAATCAAGTACAATTAAATTAAATTATAACGATTGAATCTTTGTTCCAATGAGGTTGATCTGTTACAACTTGAACTGGCGTGCATTTTATTCGACAAACAATAGTAAATTAATTTTGTAAGATGGAAGTTAGTCTCCAGTAAGCAATCCCAAGGTAGCTAATAAAGTAGATTTTAAACTGCAGTGTAATTACTAACTAAAAGGGTAAAAAATGGTTGTCAGTTGCTGTTAACCGTTTATCTAATATCTTAATTGTTATTTAAAGACAATCATGCACGTACATGGCTTCTAATGGTCCTTAATTATTTTGCGACCAAATTGAAACGACCGGATGTCTCGAGTACAAAATAAGAATTAGTTTCGTTCGCTTGAGTCACCGGCTTTCAACATGTCGCTCATTAAATGCAAAAGGGCCGCAAAACAAAAAATCAGCAAACCAGTTTTATTACAAAAATGTGATCTAAGCACTCGATATTTTATAGTGTGAAAAAGACTCCCGCAATTTTAGCTATTATAATTGAAGAACAGTAATGGTGCCACTTTTGCATTAACGCGGTTTGACCAGTAATTTCAGTGCAAAAGCGCCATTTTTTCAGTTGCGACCCGACCGGCAGCAAAGACGCACCTCAGTTTTGTGCAAAACAGCAACAATCCAAAAAAAACAATGAGTTTTTTATAGACAACATTTTGGATTGCAACTGCTTTGCACAAAAAATCACGTAAGTTATCGTTGTTTTTAGAAAGTTTTTTTTTTTCATTTAAATTTTAAATGTAACAATTATGCTTTAAAGTCTGAAACTCTTGCTCTGATAGGCCTAATTTTGAGTTGTTTTTTAGGATTAGTATTTAAAAAAAACTTGATTTATGTAGAAAAATCGTATTTTTTAGAGAAAAAACACGTAATTTTGGAATAAAAGTTTTATGCAAAAGAGATATTTGTGTTATTTTTTCCACAAAGATAAAAATTACAAAAAAGTATGTATTTGTAAAAAAACTATTAAAAAAAGATGCATCCAATGATGTATAACACTTATATATAATCTTTAAAAATATAGAAAAAATACATAAATTCGTTTTTCAAATTTTGTTTTGGCTCTCCTGTAAAAAAATGATATTTGGGATTGCGTCCCTTTTGCATTTAATGAGCGATGTGCGCCAGTCTTTATGTATCTCTTTGACAAAAAAACATATTGTGTATTTGGGGTTTCCCAAGTACCTGCGGTCCCAAACCTGGATGTTGGTAGGAAATATTATAAAGCCGGTGGTTTCGCACCATTTCTGTTATCTGTGTTTCGCACCTAACCTTGTCGTTTGTTTTTTTATTTTGTGTCACACACATTGTTGTGACAATCGCCTTTGTTGCATAATATGAGTGCGCTTGTTCCTGTTTTTTGATTAAGTTCAATTCAGCAAAGTTAGGTTTCCACTAAAGCAGGATAGGAAAATTTGAAACAATAGAAAATTCAAGTTTGAGAACCATATTCGCAAGCGAGCGTCTAAAAGGTCGCATTAGCGACCTAACGGTCATGTAATGACACGATATGTAGGCTCAATATTAATCATTTCGATCTGTCGTATACAGTTATCGGGTGTTTAATGCCAAAATAAAAAAAAAGATTGATGACCACTATTATTTTTAATGCGAAGCTTTTAAATATTTTATCTATGAATACCTATAGATAAGTTTGCGAAAGCGACTCTAGATTACAATAATTCACATTCACGTGACGTGTCGATTTAGTTGATATTAGATACATTTGTCATGTCATTGTTCCTATTGTACAATTAGAAAGTTTTATGAGTGGCAAATTATGATACCCTTAGGAAGAATAAAAGAAGAATAATAACTTCAATACATCGATCTGGACAATCTAGAATTAATATAGTTTCCGACTTTTGCTATTTGACTCAATGCCGCAATGGCAAACTTATTTGGAAGTGACCACTGTAATAATTGACAAATCTCCCTCTAAGTCTGAACAAACATAATCAAACATTTATGTTTGTCTTTTTGTGTCTGGATGTTCAGTATATGTTTTCTAATGAATTTATTTTTGTTCTGACACCTATTGTAATACAAGAACTTGAGATATTTGTTTCAGGAATAACATCAGTAAAGGTATTATAGTCTTACATTTTCATTTACATCTCAGTAATAGGCAAGCATACAATATCAGATTCTTCAAAGTATGTCTATATTTCTAAGGTCTGCATACACTTTCGCTATTTACACCAAGTAAATCAAGGGGAAATCGTGATGCAAGTCACCATATTTAAACAAGAACAGATCACTATACGTACACAAGAAATTGAAGATGTCTTTCTAAAAGTTACTTGCAATACGTTAGAGATGAGTTTATAATGTGGTTGATAACCTATGATATTTACCCGGAATAGGTACACATCGAAGTGAACTACATCAAGTTAACCCATCTAGGGCTGTCGCTCTTAGTTTAAAATTTCTTGGACAGGCCAGTAATTTAGTACTTCTAGTATTATATTATCTGTGTTAGTACTATTCCCTGGACATTATTATCGCAGCGCTATGTAACTCAAAAACTAAGCATCGATTGTACAATTGGTGCCAGGTGATTGAGATGATAAACTTAACTTTTATTCTGTTTTTTTTTTAATACACAATATATTAGACATAGAAACCCCTACATAGATTGATTTTCAATTGTTTATAATCCCTGCTTCAATTTTATCTTTTTTTTCTGTTTTTTTTTTACATTTCTTGGTTCGCAGCTGGTAAAGAACCAGTAGTATGATGAGGGGCGAAGGGGTAGGTTTGGTTAACAAATGTTAACATCTCAGATAATCAAAGTTAGTCAAGTGAAATACGAGTAGGTATAAGGCGGTGCGTAGGCGTATTCGCTTTTTGTTACAGATACAGCCCAGGCCCACCGTTTTAGCCATTGTATAAAGTGGATAAATGATTTTAAAATAAACTTGTGGCTAGTATTCGACACAAGAGTCACAAGACATAAATGGGAATAAGGATAGTTACCGTTGATCTCTTATTTGATTTAGGTGAACAGGAGATGCAGTCAACCCTGTTCCCAGCCAGTGCTGCGTGGTATAACTTTTGCAATAAACTTGTACACAATCCTGTCCCACCCACACGCTAGACCTGACACATTAATGTGGGGGCAGGAATGTCGCTGGATACATTGCAAACTCAATAAAACTTTTAATTGAGAGCACAAAAAAAGAATTAAATAATTAAAGCTATTGTCATTAATTTACTTTTATTGTTTGGACAATGACCTGGGAATAGTAAGGAAGATAAACTGACTACTGACAATGATGTTGTGAAACTTGTGAGACAGTGAATGAGGCTCCAATTATGGAAATGAAAAATAATTAAATAATTATTTGGCTGCATTTATTAACTTAAAAGATTCACTCTTGCCGGTGGAGCACTTTCCACCCCTCTTTGGACTCTACCAGTACCTTGAATTAGACCCCTCTTTGGACACTACCAGTACCTAGAATTATGATTATTTTGATGTAATAATCAAAGACACACACATATTATCGTCTCTACGTTCAAGAAAACGAAGTAAAAAGCAGAGTCAGACCTAACATAAACATACGCTCTTATAACTTGCCGAGGATAACAAAGTGATACAGAAATAGATTGTGCTCTGAGGTGAATGCCTCACGCATTATTCGCTCATAAAAAATAATAAAACTGAATTAAACATGTGACTCACATATTTGAGGAAGCAATAAATGCTTAACACGTGGGAATGTTTGCTTTTGATAATTTTTTAAGTCCGAAGAATCCATTTTACGTTTTTCGAATACTTAAACTCTTCATCATAAGATATGCAGGAGATATAAATGTAGCAACAAGTTATTGTTTATATGAAGCCTTCTGTTGTTGTAAAGGCACAAATGCGCACCTCAATGAAAACGGCCATCACAGCTCATCCCATTGAGGGTATTTGGAAGCCACAAAGCATCAGTATTTTGTATCCTACATTAATTCAAAACATTATCGCAAAACTCCCATTGTGTTTACAATTGTTATTGTAACACTAATAATGTTTAATATTAGACAAAACCTGTTATAATCGTTATGTTATAATAATATGACAATTAATTAATGATTTATGAACATAAATGTTATTGAATAAGGACTTATAGTTCTTCCAGTGGCGTAGCGTGCCTTGTCGGGGCCCCGTATAAAAATTTTTTTGGAGGCCCTTATGTAAAGATTTTTCACAAAAGAAAAAAAAATATTGTGAGAAGTAATATTTATTTATCACATAATGTTTAGCGCGCGTCACGCCTTCTATATTATTCCTACTTCTATGGAAGTAAGTAAAACGGGGAAGTCCCGCAGCCCGCCATAACGATGTAGTGTTGCCAACTTTTGAACGCACGCTTAAGGCGGGAAAAAAAGGAATTGCTTTATAGAATTTTGTCATGTGTAAAATAAAATAAATTAGAAAGTTTTTATTCTTTTTCCTTACACACTTTGGGGGCCCCCGTGGCCCGGGGGCCCCGTATAATTGATACGGCAAATACGGCGGTAGCTACGCCCCTGAGTTCTTCCTTCTTTCAGATTTTACGTTTCTTCCAAGTAAGAGTTAACTAACGTAAGGTATTTGTAGGTACCTACATGTTATACAAACTTGAATACAACCACAAAGTAATAGCAGCTGATTTTTCCTTTAACTGTACATACCTTATTCTTTTCGATGTAAAGTCAAGACAATGTTGTCGTTATTAATGAATGCATTGTAGAACCACACCGATCGCACCGCTTTACCGAGCTACCGTTGCCAGTTTTACAATGGTAAACGCAACGCTGTGACCCCAATTCCCAAATATAGTGTAGTCTTGTAAGGCTACGGTAGGTTCGCTAGTTAATGTCACCTTTGAACTTCGATCACTAATAAGAACTAGATACACAATCAGCGGCCAAAAGTGTCCTCACCGAAAGAGCTCCTAAAATCAACATTTAGGTGGACTTTTATCTTAGTAGCATTCGAACGCTCCGACAATAAACATGCCTAAATGCTCCTTTTAAAAGTGCAAAAATCACCCATCCAAGACGAAAAAAAAGGATGGACTTTCATATTTTCGGGAAGTATTAATATTATCATTAATTATTATTATCACTTTTATTAAAAAATCTTCGTAATATCATTTTTAAAAATTAAATTGAAATAAATACCAGTAGTTATAACGCAACTCAATTGTAAAGACCTCAAGCCCACTTAAATTGTTTGGGTTATGTTCGTTTACTCGGTTCCATTAATCCGTGGAGACGCTATTGTTTGTAATTTTTTTTTATTATTAAAATACAACTGCATTGTTTTTTTGTTTTATAAGACTTTGGTACTTTTTTAAAAGTAAATATTATACAAACATTTATAATAAATTAAATTTTTAGTGGATGTAATAAATTTAACATGTGAGATTTTATTGGAGTTTATCCCATATGATTCGATATAAGAGGCCCTCCTTATAGAAATTTTAATGAGGAGGGGAAATACAAAGGATTATGTTACAAATGTTCATCATTGTATTAATGTATGTTGTGGTGCTTAAAGTTCTGAAATAAATTTATTATAATATAATTTATATAAAGGTGTGAAAATAGTATAAGTGTGACCTGTGAGCGTGACTCACTTAATGTTATTATTATTTTTTTCAATTTTGAATATAAATACATAATTAATGATATCTGTGTATATTTATTTCATTAATAAATAAATGTTGTGACTGTGTAACTAAAACTAAAATAAACCCATTCCAAAAATCCCATACCAATATTTACAATAAAAACAAAAAAATACTTTTGAACAATTCGACTCCACCCCGTTCCCTGTCCTTGCGGCGAGCCTAGGTCGTAAAATTTTTATGGTATTTGGCGCACTGTGATTCGTCAAGCGCGAGCACTCGTAATAGCTTTGCGAAATACAACTTCACGCATTGCACGTAAGGTTGAGTTTACATTATTCCATCTAGAATTTTGCGAGAAAGAGAAAGAACTAGATTTTCGACCGTTTTGAGGCGACTTTTGCATGGCATTGTGTATCTAGTTCTTTAATTAGTGATCGATGCCTTTGAATAAGCTTTTCGACTTCACGTTGCCGACCTTAAATGTTTTTACTCGGCTTCATAAGCCTTGACATTTGTATTTTTCGTTTGATCTTGACCAACATCGATTGGATTAACTCTGAAAACTCAGTCTACTTCTAACAGTAAATATTGCTTCATGTCTTTGAGGTAGGTCGGTAAGAACTTGGAGCGTAAATGAGATAGGTTTCAGTTTACTTTCAAAGTCTTCCTTAGCAAAACTTTTAAAATAACCTTTCATGATGGTGGAAATCCTAATTCCTTGAAACATCAATAGCCGAGACGAGACGATTTTTCATTGAAACTATAACGTATTAGTTGCATTAAAGAATTTACTTCTTCTGGCATTAACACTATCGTGATATGAGAGGACAGTGCGTCTAAATAGAAGTTCCTACAATAGTAATGATTATTTGTGAATACCTAAGCATGTGCACAGAATCCAGTGCAGTCCAGACAATTCTAAACCACTCTGGACATACAGCTGGCGAGATTAATGCGACACATAGCTGTCCCAGCAATTAAATCACTTTACAAGTCGCACCATTCGGGTTGGCTGCCCACACAGTTCGCCTGTCTTGTGACTTGTCGCTTACTCTAAAGACAAGACGCTGTTTGGTAGGTCGTTTCAGTAGAAACGGTTTAAATTTAGAATTTCCGTTCGTCCCAACTTGGACGAAATGCGTTCAGTGCGCCTTCGACGTGGTCTTTGACATGCGGTGGTAGTTCGGGAGATATTGTTTTTTTTTTTTGTAATCATTTAGTGCAGTGCTTAAAGTGTTAACGATTCCGTTTCTAGATTTGTTGAAACTTCTTGTCTCAAAAGAAACAGGTGTGAAAGTATGTGTGTCGGTAATTAACATACAATACGGTGGTTTGTTAATGAGTATTGATTCTTGGTAAAGGAATTTACGTGTCATCGAAAAAATATCCTAACGGTAAACCCAATAATGTAAAAAGAACTGATCACAAACTTAATTTAAATTAATAAGATATTGGTTCCAAAATAGACCCACGCACCTCAATCAAACATTGGGTATATTTACATTTTTTACCTACTCTTATTGACGATACAACAGAAAACCAAATAAGTAGGTATATATTTCTATTACAAGGAGTAAAACGATCAGATTAAGAATAAGGTATGATATTAATAATTGCAAACTAATATTTTAGGACTAAGTACTTTTTCATTCATGTCATGAAGACAAGTTTAATTTAACAAATGAATGTATAATTGTATTACTTCCTGTTCCTCTTTTAAATCTTTCTCTGTATTTTTTCGAAACTTATCAGCGTTTGCAGTTTCGCTATTTCTACAGCACAGTTGACCAATTGCTTCTATCACTTTATTAATAAAATAGTGAACAATTGTTCACAATGAATAAAGTGATAGCAACTGCTATTAATTTAGATATAACACGGCTATGTGTGTTTCGAGATAACTAACGAAATTATTAAAAATTAACTGGTATCCACACATTTTTTTTGCAATACAGTATATCTGCTTTCCCTAAAGTAGCTAATTAAACAACTCCGTTGGGATTCTGTTTGAAATCATCTTTTTATTTCATGATAATTTTATTATTCATAAAAGAAATGTAAAATATCTATCTATCTATTTGATAACGTAGTACATACAGACATTAACACTAGTGACAGAAATGATCGAGCAACATAAAACAGAAGATAAAACAATCCATCTAACATATAAAACAAATTTAAAATGTATGATAAATGAATAGCTGCGAATGCTGTTTCTTATTAGAACTACAGCATCGATAGCTTATCAACTACTAGCTCATGCAACGATAATTCTATCTAAAAACAACGAAATTCTAAGAATGTTTAATTACGCTATGGAAGGTTGAGACAGCCTCTAACGTAAACAGAAAGCGTAAACACCGATCCCAATGACTCACGATGACGAAGTTTTCATTATCATATCACACCAACACGCATTCATTACTAACGTTAGTTACCATCTAGCACTCGACTGATATTATCGTGTACATCATTTCGCGTTTATTTTCTTTGTTACTTTGTTTTTATATGTTGATTTATCAAGGCCGATTTATTGAGTGAGCGCGGTTGACACAGTTAAGGTGCCGTGTACGTAGAATCACACGTAATATCCCTTGCAACGAGAACAAAGGCTTTTATTTGCAAATTTTTTACACTCCGACACACCAGCCTGTTGATCTCAACACGTGTCCTGCACGTTACATACGTGAAAACGGGACGATGCGAGCGTTCGACGCGCGCCTGTGATAAAAATCGAATGCAAAAATGATTAAAAGGAACGGTGATAATGTGTTTGCGATCGCGTCGAGTAACAATCAGTGTCAAGGCGTGCGGAGTGCCGTCTCGCTCTGCCCGGGCGGCGCGGCCACGAGAATACCGCGCGCCACTGCCGCCAGGATGACGCCGCCCGACATACAACACAACTCCAAGGAGGCGAACATTGCGCTCTCCACGTACGTCGAAAAGTGGAAAAACAGATATGAGGAATCAGAAAGGAAGCACAAGACATATCTCCTCAAGTCCGAAAAAGGTCAGTTTTTATTTATTTAATCCAAAAAAGCTTTTATTTTTGTATTACTTTTTGCGGTGTTATTTTGCGCATGCTCCGAAACCCCCGAGTAAGTCGTATGCAAATGAAAACACAGATGGAAATCCTAATCCCGTATTTGTCGGATTATGACAGATATAACCTGTTGCTTACACATTAAAATTCGGTAACTCCTATTCGTATACACCCTAGAGTTTTTATGTAGGAAACTTAGTTTAACTTCACAATATTTCCTTTTATCTTTGTTTGTAAGGCAGACGTGAAACCAGTTATTGAACTGCGCAATACCTGACGTATTGAATTCATACTGATTAGAGAAAGGAAAATTTTATGGAAGAGTAACGATTTTTAACGTTATTTTTATTTTTCTCGTTACGTTGCATCACTATTTTTGTTTATTTTGAAAGAAACAAAATGTCAAATCGCTAAATCAGCTGACACTACGAAAACACCCAAAAATTTTACGGTTTTTCCAGGTTTTTCGCACTTATAGGCAATTTAAAGAATAAATCATGATTAACATACTATAGATAAATCCTATATTAGCTTTAAGTTCTAATGAAGTTCTTTGTGTGTACTGCAAATTCATAATTATTAGGACAAAGGACAAAACATCTGACGAATTTATATCCACTTCATCAGGATGATATTTTTAAAGTAAGTTATTAAAATTATTAGATACGATCATAATAGAATCCTTTTATATTTGTCTAAGGTACTGTCTTAAATTAGGTATCTAATTTTGTCCTATAGATATTGTATCTTTGCTTTACGAATCCTATATTTTGTTTTCGAGTTGTTTATTTTGAACTGTTTTGAACTGATTGAAAGACATGGCATGGCACCCATAAGCCGAGAAACTAGCAACTTGTTTGTTCGGTGTCTGGATGTTTAAGAGTATGAAAAGTATTCATTTGAGTGCCTTTGTTTTTTTCTGATTCTGATATATTAGAAAAAAATAAATTTGTCCAGGTACCTCCCGCCCTCCCGCCTGATAGATACCTGAACAAATCGATTTTTTACTAATATATTTAAATTAATAATGCCATTAAGCAGGAAAAATGCTTTAAAAAATTATAAAAATAATACCTACTTAACCTTTAAGTACTGACGTGGGTGTCTCACTGATGGCGAGATAACAAAAGTAAGCCTTATTTCGAAGCTGTTAAAGATACCCCCACGCCCTTCCCTGTACCTTCGGGATTGAACACGTCGATCAATCAGCCGAGCTCTCTCAAGCGGCGCGAGATCACGTTCAGCTGTGGGGCTGAAAAGTGTCTCTCAGACGTGAGGTCAGTATCAATCAGAAAAATTTAAAAGTCACTAAAATCCAAAATATTTACGTAATTTGAGAAGCAATACTATTATTTAGACTGATATTTTAAGTATAAGAAATTTGCCAAAAAATGCTAAAATAGTTCTTTTGTAAAATAATTTTTTTTAGCTAAGCGAAAAATAGATTATTTAATTTGTACCAAATAAATACTGATTTCATATGAAAATGTTGTTGTTTTTGCACTTATTTTTATAGAATAACAATAAACAGATTATAATACATAATTATAAATAATGTGCAAATTAGTTAATAGAAATAATCCTCTTCGATTATTTCTTAAGCCGTCTGAGATACGTCACGTCACCATTTATGATATGACTAAACCACATCAGTACTTAAAGGTTAAAACTATTTTTAGTTATCATTTTGGACACCATTATGATGACTCTTTATTGCATTGCATTTTCCTTATAATTATGTTTTACACAACAGTTTATTACAGTTCCATTACTCTTAAATGCTATTTAAAATTTTGGTAATATTATGTGATAAAGCTAATACCGAGATTGATCAATCCATGTTATTAAAATCGTTGCACTGCTCATTATCGGTGGAGAATTCGTCCACACACTCTAAAACCAAAATGGTTGCATACTGTGCCTTTTGGAAGGAACTTCCTCCTGCATTTGATAATGTTGTGGAATGACGAGACTACAGTATGGGGCCCTTCAAGTAGGGCGTGAAAAGGTTTTTATCAGGTCGGCAATGCGCAGGTGATACCCCTGGTGTTGCAGGCGTTCATAGGCTACGGTAACCGCTTACCATCAGGTGAGCCGTATGCTTGATTGCCAACTTTATGCATTAAAAAAAAACCTATAGTCTGCCTGGTATCCATAAACCACTAAACTGGTTTTAATGAAATTGGTAAAAACGTAGTTCCCTTTCGACAACAGAAATAAAAGCTATTTGTTTATGCTTTTGTTACGTTGCAATGGAGTAATGGGTCCACGTGATTTTTGGTATAGGTACCGATAGCTAGGGAGCTCAGGCTAATTTCTAACCTGGATAAAAATCACATTCCTACAGGATAATATTACTAGAAAATAATGATGATGAATTAAAAGAAGAAAAAAAGAAAAAAGGCCAAAGACAAAAAATACACAAAATTACATAATAAATTAATAATAATTAAAATAAAACAAAAAATAAAAGTTAGAATTCTTGCCTCAGCATAGGTATGCCGTTGTGACATTTAGAAAACGGCACAGCAGCGCTGGTATTCTGGAAGAACCCTAATTGCATTAAATACTATTTTTTTTTAAAGATGATACTTAATGAATGTGGATCCATATATTTTGAAACTCTGGGATATGGTAGAGTTTTCCTGTAAGCAACCATGTTTTAATGGGTGAAGCCATAAGCTTGCTTGGAAATTAATATCAATAAATTAATTAAGGAAAGAGTACTTTTAATGGTGAAAGGTCAACTTATACTATAATTAGCAATTTAGTTTATTTTAGTTCTAACAGGAAACTTCCCTCTAGAAATACTAATTAGAATTTCTAGACCTCTCTGTGAGTTTAAGAAAGCAATAAATGTTGTAACTTTATTCCCTGAAAATTCATTTATTCACCTCAATATTTGTTTTTTACTGATGTTCGACCGCCTCCGTGGAATACTGGCTAAGCCGCGGTATAAACCCGGAGGTCGTGGGTTCGATTCCCGCCTTGGGTCTGGTTGGTGGTAGGACTTTTTCAGAGTCCGACTGGCTAGCTACCACCCCTACAGATGGAATCTGCCGCCATAACAGCTCTGGCTGTGTTGCGGCAGTATTAATGTGGGAGCTAGTACACTTGAAACCTTCGATCACTAATTAGTGATCGATGCTTGAAACCAAAGGCTCGAAGACCAGATGAGCCTACAGTCTGGCAGCACATTGAGCGACGCTTCCTGGTGAAGTGTCCCTCAATGGAATAGGCCGCAGTGACTGCTTACCATCAGGTGGGCTGCGTGTCTGCTGTATATGATATGAATGATGATAGAATATTTTTTTTTCACGTAAGGGTATTTTACTCATTCCACACAAAACTTTTGGTGCAAAATGCAGTGTGCATTTAAAGCATGCGTCTGAATAATGCATGTACAAATAAGTATGTAGGTATGTCTGTGGGTCGCGAGGCCGACTATGCAAGGATGCAATTAAATAAATTGTCTGTGTACGTTACAATTTACTTTTATTATGTCAAGTCAATCAATTGTTATTTAAGGGTTTTTGTAATACTTCCGCTGGTAAGGCAGCCCACCTTGAGCCGGTCACTCGCCACTAGGTGGAAACTAACTCGTCTTGTTTCGGGTGTGAAGCGGAACCAGGGGAGTTTAGCGGATAGAGAATGCGTTTATGCACCATAACCGCAGGTTAGCTAGACCCGCGGCCGTGTGTGGAACTTGAGACTAAAGCACCCACTAAACTCCCCCGGTTTCGTCTTCACACTCGATTAGGACGAGCCGGTACTAGCCTTGTGGCTATTGACCAGCCCATCCCCGGGTACAAGTTTCGTTAGCCTGCGGTTAAGATGTTTCAGCGCATTCTCCTCGGAAGAAAAGTGGCTGGTATCAGCTGGTGGGATGCGTGCCTGCCTGCTAAATGATCTACATAAAAAAAGTTTTTTTACTAGTACGGTTGGCAGACAGAGCTGTTATGGCGGTAGGTTTATCCGGTGGTAGCTAGCCAGTAGGACTCTCAAAAGTACCACCAACCAGACCCAAGGCGGTTCCTCTGATCTTTGAGCCATTTCAAGTTTCATCATCAGCATAGGCTGATATATAGATACGTTCCCACTCACAGAGATAGATTTTCTGTGTTCCCACTGCTGGGACACAGACCTTATCGCAGTTGTGTGTGAGATATGTGGTATGTGGGTCATACTCCACCACGCTGGCCTAATGCGGGTTGGTGGAGATTTTAAGTGTACTAAAGAATATCCTGTTCTTGCAGCGAGGCGGGAATACGATGATCTCCAAAGGCGGTACAACATACTCCATGAGGAACGGAACCACCTGGACTGCGAGCTGCGGGAGCGGGAGCGCGAGCTGAGCAAGCTAAAGAGCGTGTCGGAGAAGCTGTTCCTCGAGTACCAGCAGCTGAAGAACCAGCATGAGGTCGACGCGGGGGTTATGCACAAGTGAGTGGAATCTTCTCTTTCCGCTAGTTTTGACTCTATCTAATCAGGGTGCGCTTGGGCTATAGTCCATGGTAAGTGAATGGATGCTTGTTATTTGTTTATGCTCAGAATGCCAACTTCGCGAAATGCCAACCGCTCACAAATAGCCATCTTCTTGTGATCCACGATTTGGGAAGTTCAGTTACTACATTGGAGCGATGGCAATCTGACTTCCGTAACCTTTAACAGGATCCATCAACCACTTTGATTGTATTAATCGAATCATGGCTATACAACCATTCTCTAAGATAAAACGCTCTTGCTTAGAAAAAGCCACTTGTCTTGAAAAGCCCCAAGTTATATTAGTTATGAGAGACGGATCAAGGCAGAGAGATCCACTCCCGCACAGTTCGTACCAAATCATTTTTAACTAAGATATTAAGCTTTTACGTCAACTAATGAAGGAATAGGCGAGTCTAGGATATTAGTAGAGAAGTATGTTAATGCCTTTTTTATCTTATCTTTCGGACGTTATGTGCACGTTATTGCAGTTAGTTTCAGATAAATACTCGAGTTCTTAACGGTAATGCCATTTGTGTAGTTTTGTTTACATAATTGATAATCACCACAGTTGCAGTCGTACCATCTGGATGTCTAGCTAGTACCGTTTTTTTTCGGAGGAGAATGAGTTCAGGATCCATAACCGCAGGCTAGTTAGAACTGGCCTTTTGTGAGACACGAGACTAAAGCGTCCCACTACCCACTAAACTAAACAGGGAGCTTGATGCTAACCTTTTTTCTTACATTAGCTTTGTAGGACAAGAATGTAGTTCTACCAGTCGGGCTTAAACTTGAGGTTTTGGTTTGTATCCTGCTTTGGGTCTGGTAGATTTTTAGACTTTACCAGAGTCCTCTGGCATTCTCGCAAAAGCAATGGTACTACTCATGCGTCAGTCTTCTGTGTGAAGAAGGTACTTCTCGGGAAAATCGGCCCATTTTGACTGATAGGAATTGTCGTTTGCAGCATGACTCTACTAAAAATAAATCTTTTTGACTCTAACACTGCCTGTTGATGATTTAGTCGAGAATTAATACAAGATTAGCTCCAATCCGCTGTAGTTTATTAATTTCTTAATACTTTTATCCATTTACACAGGTATTATAACGAATAGGATTGTCTGTCAATCCGGTTTAGGTGTCGCGAAATAGTCAGTTTTCGTAGAATACGGTCGGAAACGAATCGTATGGTGAAACGTAGAACTATTTATTGTTTACTCGTTATTTTGTTTGTTTTAATAATGAGCGCTGAGTGTCGACTTTAATCATTTTTGAATTTTTTTAAACATTGCATTTAACGTGTGGTTAAAATATGAAAAGTTTTTTTGATAAAAAATGAGCGATTTAAATGTGCATATTATAAAGCGATCTGTTAACATTCGGCCACACGTAGAAAGTGGCTTGGAGGTGGTCACACAAGTCGCGAAAATTATGCAAAATTCTTTATTATTGTAAGTTTTCACCATCGGAGAAATGGCCGCAGTACGGATCCAACTCTGGTTATAGCGGGGTTTATAATATTATATATCCCTAATATAAAAATTGTTAACGGTGGTGTGATGAAAGTGTCGATTGTCGGAAAGATAATCATAGCATTTCAAAATGTAAGTTTGTTCGTCTTTTTGTATTTTTACCGCTCTATTAGTATTCCGAGCGCGGTTTCGTTTGCATAGTCTAGGCATGATTTTGGCTGTTTTATTTTTTTATCTCTGGTTTAAGACCTAAGGTTATGCTTTGCCTAGGTACGAAAAACATCCTCTGTATATAGAGGCCATTTTAGATATGAAGGTAAAGCTTAAATTAATGTGTACGGTGAGCCACGGATCAACATACCCAAAGGACAACGCAAGAAGTTGTTTGGGCTGTGTCCCCACCCACCAACAGACTTGGCACTAGTTTCAATAATATTATGACAGTCCATATAAAGACAAATAACCATTTTTAATCCAAAAAATGACGGGGTATTCAAAAACAATAAAACCGTCCTTATGCCGTACGCCTAAGATTCAGTGTTACGCGTAAGTGTCAAGCTTCAAGTAGAATCGACTGTAAAATATTTTTTAAGATTATATTTTGATTGAACACTTTTATTTAGGCCAGGGGGGTTACTCTTCATCGCCTGCACATTATTTTCACAATTAACTGTGTCAAAAAAATACTTGAAAAATACAACATTCAAATTCGATTTGCGTGAAATCCTTCCTACGGCGGATGTCGTCATGCAAAAAAAAGATCAGTATGGCAAGAGGTATAAATAGACATACGTTTGAAATCTGTTAGTGGGTGGGGACGCTCCTTTGCATGGTCCTTTGTCAAAAAACTTTACTTGAAATATAACACTATGCGATGGACAATAAGCTGAAAATGGGTTGCAGGAATTTGACAGATTGGGGTAAGTTAATCTGTGGCTTGCTGTACACACAAAACCTATAAAAATATTATGAAAATATGCTTTCCGCAAATTCTAATGACAATATCTCTTCTCTCCAGGGTTATGCAGCAGGCGGGCGAGTGGTACAAGCAGAACAAACAGCTGAAGCGACGGAGCACAGCCCTGCTTCAGGCGTTACCCACCAAGGGAGTTGACATTGACCTCACAGACTCTACTGACACAGGTACTTTACCCCTTGCTACAGTAGATATAAGAGTAAAGTATCAGCTTATTTATGTCCCACTGCAAGGCAAAGGCCTCTAATCTCCATTATTGAAATCAAGTCATCGCTTCAATGATGGGTTTTATATTATAGCCCGACCAATAAAATAAAAAACCGGCCAAGTGCGAGTCGGACTCGCCCATGAAGGGTTCCGTAGCAGCAAGTATCATCATAATATAAATGTTCTTGTAGTTCTTTGTAAGTTTGATCGACGTTTTTGTATTTGAGTTGATTGAATGAGAGGAAAATTGCGGTTTACGATTTATGACGTTTTAAAAAAAAACTAATTACTTGATCTCGTTCAAACCAATTTTCAATGGAAGTTTGCATGGTATTAAATAAAATGTACATTATATATATTTTTTAGTTTTATCGTTCTCTTATTTTAGAAGTTAGAGGGGGGGTGACAAACATTTTACTACTTTGGAAGTGTCTCTCGCGCAAACTATTCCGTTTAGAAAAAATGATATAAGAAACCTTATTATCATTTTTAAAGACCTATCTATAGATACCCCACACGTAAGGGTTTGAAGAAAAAAAAATTTTTGAATTTCAGTTCTAAGTATGGGAAGCCCCAAAAATTTATACTAATTACTTGATCTCGTTCAAACCAATTTTCAATGGAAGTTTGCATAATAATGTACATCATATATTTTTTTTAGATTTATCGTTCTCTTATTTTAGAAGTTACAGGGGGGGGGGGACCAACATTTTACCACTTTGGAAGTGTCTCTCGCGCAAACTATTCAGTTTAGAAAAAAATGATATAAGAAACCTTATTATCATTTTAAAAGACCTATCCATAGATACCCCACACGTAAGGATTGGATGAAAAAATTTTTTTTGAGTTTCAGTTCTAAGTATGGAGAGCCCCCAAAATTTATTATTATTTTTCTATTTTTGTATGAAAATCTTAATGCGGTTTACAGAATACATCTACTTACTAATTTTCAACTGTATAGCTCTTATAGTTTCGGTAAAAAGTGGCTGTGACATACGGACGGACAGACAGACAGACAGACAGACAGACAGACAGACAGACAGACAGACAGACAGACAGACAGACATGACGAATCCATAAGGGTTCCGTTTTTTGCCATTTGGCTACGGAACCCTAAAAAACGTCGCCATATTGCGGTAAATATTGGAACTAATTTCTTCAAGTAGCAACAATCAAATAAAAAAACAATAAAATGTAATTCATTATTATTCTGTCAAAGTGTGATGTCAATCGTTCCTTAATGCCTTGTTACTATTGAATATTGTAAGTTATTTGTAAATATAACCATAGCAACCAAGTGTTGCTATAGCTATAGCTAATGTGGCGCCTCCAGAGCAGGTTTTTTGTTTTCCTGGTCAGGCTATACCACACTTGCCATGTGCGGGTTGGTGATCACAAACCCGAGCTGTGTCCGAAAAAACCAACACAAATTTTGCTCGACCCGGGAATTAAACTCAGGACCCCGAGATCAACACGGTACTTTAACCACTAGACCATCGATGCGTACAGTAGATGGAAAATAAATAATATAAAAATAATAAATTTGAAACAAAAACACAGATTAGTAACGTTTTTCAATGAAATCCTATTATTATATTCAGTTTGATTATATTATATATTTGACCAAGATGTCGAGCTATGCGGGTTGCTGATCATAAACCCTCTTCTAAAAAACCAAAACTTGCCCGATTGGGGAATCGACCTAAAGACCGTAGATTCACAGCCTTGTTTTTAAACCACTAGACATACAAGGTATTCAACATGTAGATTTCCTACGGTAACTTTAAAACATCCGCTTTTTTCTGACATTCGATCCTTTACGAGATCGAAAGGTAATATATCCGTCTATTTGTATTTAATTAGGCATAAATATTCATTTACAAAGAATTACCATTATAATCTGATCATTATCTTCCGATATGGTCTTTAAGAACTACTAATTAGTTTTTTATCACTAATTAATAGTGCTTAACCAAATGAGAAGAATAACGCATGAAATGTCCATATTTTCCATACTAGAAAAAGTCAATTTTAAATGTTAATTAAATGATTTGCATCTTTTATTTGATTTTAATAAAGCTACTTTGAATACGGCAGTCTTGAATGACTTCTCATTTCAACAATGATTCGACTTCTACTGATACACACAGTTTGTTTGTTGTGATGACAACAAAGTGTGTGTATAGACCTGGGTCCGGGGTTTACATCCCGGCTTGGAACAAAAATATGTATGAGGGCTTTTTGATGGCCCATGGAACACATAGAATCACCGCCTCCGTGGAACAGTGGTTAAGTCGCTCGGGTATAAAACCCGGATGTCGTGGGTTCGATTCCCTCTTTGGGTCTGGTTGGTGGTAGGACTTTTTCAGAGTCCGACTGGCTGGCTACCACCCCTACAGGTGAAATCTGCCGCCATAACAGCTCTGGCTGTGTTCCGGCAACATTAATGTGGGAGCCATTACACTTGAAATTAAAGGCTCGCAGATCAGATGAACCTACAGTCTGGCAGCACATTAAGCGACGCTTCTTGATGAAGTGTCCCTCAATGGAATAGGCCGCAGTGACCGCTTATGATCAGGTGGGCTGCTGTGCGAACTGATATGATATAAAAAAACAAGAAGAGAAGAATGTTTGACTCTTATTTCCTCCAGCTTCAGACACGAGCAGTAACGAAGAAGTAGAGTTCTTGAAGCAGACAGTGGCAGAGCTGAGCAAGCAGATAGCAGAGCTGCAGACTGAGCTCAACACCGCCAAGCTGCACGAGTTCGAGGCTCACGAGTCCAACGTGCTTCTGGCTCAGGTAAAGAAAGAACGAAAGAAAACAAGAAAAAGTTGTTTATATCTGAAATGTCAAAAACTGACAGCTGTCAGTCAGAATCAGTCAAATCAAAAAGGTTATATAACTTTTTATACGTAATGCTGGCCATACACCATACTTCCTATCGTCAAATCGACATGACGTGATCGATTGGATCAAATCGAATTGACCGTATGTGGGCGTGGATTGACATAACAAAAAGATTTGACATGCCAATCCAGGATGAAGGATGGTGTATGGCCAGCGTTAACTTTATTGACAAAAAAACGGGTTCAATGAGCGGACTTTATGCTAAAAGCGACCTCTGCTAGTGGTATAGAAGAATAGAAGGGTATCACACAGACACAACGAAACGAAGGTACCACAATATACTTATATTTAAATACAAATAAACATTCAGACTCAGAACATTCACAAATTGCGCCATCGAGCCAGTGGCGTAGCGTGGGTGTCAGCCGCCCGGGGCGGAAGACAATTCTGCCGCCCTTTTTTACAATTCTGCCGCCCTTATTTTTTGCTTTTCAGTTGGCAAAGCAACCCAGGGGGCGGAAGACGATTCTGCCACCCTTTTTTACAATTCTGCCGCCCTTTTTTTTTGCTTTTCAGTTGGCAAAGCAACCCAGGGGCGGAAGACGATTCTGCCACCCTTTTTTACAATTCTGTCGCCCCTTTTTTTCTTTTTTTTACTCCTCCAGGAAATTTTGCCGCCCCCTTAAAAGAGCCGCCCGGAGCGGACCGCCCCCCCCGCCCCCCATCGCTACGCTACTGCATCGAGCTAGTCAATAACTTATAGACAACGATAATGATGACCCATTCTTCGATAAGTAAAATAATTGGGACCGATTAACCACTAATTATAATTGTAATCCTCGCTGTACGCAATACCAAACATCTCCCATCTCTCTCCAGGAAGTAGAAACAGAGCGAGAGAAATGCTCTACACAAGAGAAGGAGCTGGAAGACCTGAGAAGTCAGCTGGAGCGGCACAACCGCGTGTCCAAGCTGCTCATGGACGAGGTCACCGCGCTGAAGAACAACGCCGACAAGGACAGGGAGATGGCTGAAACGTAAGTGCGAGAGAGATAGAATATATTCTATAAGTACACTGACTAGGACAGGGAGATGGCTTAGACGTGAGTGCGAGAGTGATTGACTATATTAAATAAGCACACTGAATAAGACAGGGAGATAGCTAAAACGTGAGTGCAAAAGAGATGGTGTAGGTGAAATCTGAAAAATAATAGTGTGGGATCCAGAACACTTCAAATCAAAAGGGGGATTTGAAGTGTACTGGATATTGGGTAGTAAATTATATTACGAAATTCTTTAATTTTTGAAGTCAAAAACTGGAGGTTTTGGGATTTTTCTTTTCGGAAGTTCAATTACGTGGGGGTTCATTGGGTAGTTATTTCATTTTTGAAGTAAAAAATTTGAGATCTTTGGATTTTTCTGATTGGAAGTTCTGTTACGGGGGTGTTTGCTGGGTAGTAACGGATATTACGTAATTATTTCACAGTTCATCTCTCGGGCGGGTTTTAAAGGGTGTAATCAAAGAATGCTAATAAATACACTTAAAAGTCTGAGGCTCGGAGATCAGATGAGTCTACAGGCTGAGAGCATATTGAGGGAAGCGTCCCTCAATGGAATAGGCCGCAGTGACCGCTTACCATCAGGTGGGCTGCGTGCCTGTCTGCCAACTGACCTAGTAGACAGCGTGGAATTCGCGAAATAGTCGTTGTTTTCCCGCAGTAAAATGATTCTATCTTAGTAGTAAAATAGATTAATAAAGTTCTTTTTTTAGTCAAATCAAAAGTTTTACCGAAGTTTTTTAGACGAAACTCGAACGGTCACTTCGCGTTTATCAAAAAAATGTTTATTTACTATTTACTCACATTTGGTTTCCATTTTCCCACCAAACTTTAAAAAAAAACAAAAAATGTTTAAAAAAAACAAAAATAATATTAAAAAAAAATTACTTGCATAAATCGATAGTACTACTGTAGGTAAAGCGTTCTGCTGCGGGAAAACAAAGACATGAAAAACACGCAGTATAAAAAAAATGTAACATTTCAGTTACAAATCGGAAGCCCGCGATGCGAAGAAGCGCGTGAAACTCCTCACGCACCAGAGCTCGCTACTGATGGGCGAGCTGATGGGCGACGAGCGTCTGCTGCTGCTGCTCAACGAGGTGGACAGCCTGCGCGAGGCGCTGGAGAACCAGGCCTTGCGCCACCACGACCAGCGGGAGGAGCTGCAGGTCAGTACACTCCATGGCTGGTCAATAGCCACAAGGCTAGCACCGGCTTGTCCCAATCGGGTGTGAAGGAGAAACCAGGGGAGTTTAGTTGGTAGTGGACATTTTAGTCTCGAGTTCATCATAGCCGCAGGTCTAGCAGGTGGCGCTCGTGGCGCAGCTGTGACAGTGGTTCCTTAGCGATAACGAAAGTCAAGCTACCTACGCCGCGGTCGGTTAATGGATGGGTGACCATTCTGACCATATTTAGTGACATTAATTTCGAGCGTCTCCGTGCTTCGGAAGGCACGTTAAGCTGTTGGTCCCGGCTGATATTTACTATAATGTAAATATTAGTCGTCATTTGTCAAGCCTAGTCAGAGGCCATTTGGCGGCTTGATAACATCTGACATTAAGATTGGTCACTTGCCTTACGCACCCCTCCACCAACCCGCACTAGGCCAGCGTGGTGGAGTATGGCCCACACTATCTCACAATTGAGATAAGGCCTGTGTCCCAGCAGTGGGAACGTTTATAGGCTGATGATGATGATGCAGGTCTAGCTAGCCTGCCGTTATGGTGAAAAAAAAGGTAAGTACACTCCATGCATGGGCGTAGCCAGCCATGGGCTGAAGGTAGGGCAGCAATGGGCCCAGGGTGAGGCAGCCATGGGCCCAGGGTTGGGCAGCAGTCTTAAAATACCATGTAACTGGCAATCTATTCTGGGGCACTTGCCCCACCCTACCGCGAGAATAGATTATACTCCATAAAACGTAACATGATTAGAATGACAGCTGTCAAAGTGTTGTGGCTCTCTCGCTCGCTCCCAATAAACCTCTATCGATGTGTCTCATCTCCAAGATTTTATTTTTTTGTAGAGTGAGACACATCGATAAAGGTTTATTGAGAGCGAGCGAGAGAGCCACAACACTTTGACAGCTGTCATTGTAATCATGTTACGTTTTATGGAGTATAATGCACACGGAGGGACAGCAGTCTTAACACGATCGAAGAGCGATCAGGTGCAGACTAGGCTTTACTCAGGACTATGACTAAGTACTTCTAAACAGAAAAACTTAATCATAAATGTTTGGTCCGACCCAGGATCTGAACCCGGATCCCTGGCGCAACCGCCGCTATACACTGATTTACTAGCAACTGCACCACTGAAACAGTTAGATTATATTTTTTGTTTTTTTATACGACAAGACAAGAATGGCGCCTGAACCATTTTTTTTTTATCGGAGGAGAACACTTTTACGTGCCTTAGCCGCTGGCTAGCGAAGCCTGCGACCGTGTGTGGGGCTCGGGACTAAAGACGTTCGTCCCACTACCCACTAAACACCCCCGGTTTCCCCTTTTCACCCGATGAGGACAAGCCGGTACCAACCTTTTGGTTATTGACCAGCCCGTCCATGGGTGGACTTATAACACCAAAGGCATCACTAACGCCTCTAATTTTCATTCAACAGCTAAAACTAGCAGAGAAACACGAAGACACAGACATACTCCTCTGGGAAGAGAAGATCCGCTTAGCAGAGGAGGACGCGCAGAAAGCGACGGAGCGAGCCGAACGAGCGGAGCGGAGGCTGGCCGAGCTGGAGAGGACCAGGCCTCCGCCCAAGAAGTCTGGCCTCATGTCCAAGATCAGCTACTTCGAGAATGGGGGGGAGGTGAGGAGGGAGAAGGAGGTTGAAGTTCAAGGTAGGTTTGCTTAAGTTAATATTTTTATGATGGTGGCATGCAGTGCTTTATGTAAAAAAAAAGAAAATGAAATGAAAATGAAAGAACAACGCAAGAAGTTGTATGGGCTCTGTCCCCACCCACCAACAGACTTGGCACTAGTTTTAATATTATTATGACATTCCTTAAAAAGACAAATAACCATTTTTAATCCAAAAAATGACGGGGTATTCAAAAACATTAAAAACGTCCTTATGCCGAACGCCTAAGAATCAGAATTGCGCTGTAAGTGTCTAGCTTCAAGTAGACTCGACTGTAAAATATTTTTTAAGATTATATTTTATTGAAGACTTTTATTTAGGCCAGGGGGGTTACTCTTGATCGCCTGCACATTATTTTCACAATTTACTGTGTCAAAAAAATACTTGAAAAATACAACATTCAAATTCGATTTGCGTGAAATCCCCATTCCTACGGGGGATGTCGTCATACAAAAAAAAGATCAGTATGGCAAGAGGTATAAATAGAGATACGTTTGAAATCTGTTGGTGGGTGGGGACGCGCCTTTGCATGGTCCTTTATTTGCACAAAACAGGTTACTGAGATGGTCAAATACAGAATTTGGTCTCCTTGTTTAGCTCTAAATATCACAGCATGCAAACATTCAGAAAATTAATTTGTTAATTATGTATTTAAATAGTCGATCTTCGTATCACTTACTTTAGTATTTTCCTCGCAATTTTTCCATATTTTCTTATCGTTTAAACCTTCCCTGGATTTCACGAATATATTAAAACTAAAACTAGTCAAATCGGTTCAGCCGTTCTCGAGTTTTAGCGAGACTGACGAACAGCAATTCATTTTATTTATATAGATTAGAATCTTCTAGCTGAAATCATGTAACTACTAACTGCCAACCAAACTCAAGGACTGGACTATTTGAACAATTTATTTTTATTTTTTTATAGAAATTATTGCAGTGACATACGACGACCTCTTAATACAAAATACTTTTTTTTCCATTCTTGCAGCAGCACCTCCCCCTCCCCCGCGGGAACCGACCCCTCCCCCTCGCGCGCCCACTCCCCAGCCAGCCCCCTCCCCTCCCCCCGCACCGTCCATCCCCCCGCCGCCTCCCCCGGCCGCAGCTCCTCCACCTCCCCCTCCGCCGCCGCCCCCTCCTCCCCCGGCGGCGTTCGTGGCAGCGGGACACGAGGATATGGCCAACTTGCTGGCCAGTAAGCAGGGCACGTTGAAGAAGACTAAACAGAACGGTGGTAAGTCTATAAGTTATGTTCTTTTAGAGTTAAAGTAAAGTCACCGCCCCTGTGGAACAGGGGCATAGCCGCCGGGTATAAAAACACGGAGGTCGTGGGTTCGATTCCCGCTTTGGGTCTGGTTGGTGGTAGGGCTTTATTCAGTCCGACTGGCTAGCTACCACCCCCACAGGTGAAATCTGCCGCCATAACAGATCTGGCTGTGTTCCGGCAATATTAATTTGGGAGTCAGTACACTTGAAATCAGAGGCTTGAAGATCTGATGAGCCTACAGTCTGGCAGCACATTGAGCGTCTCCTCCAGGCTGAGTCCCTCAATGGAATAGGCCGAAATGGCCTCTTCCCATCAGGTGGGTTGCTTTCCTGTCTGCTAACTGACCTAGTATAAAAAAAGACCAAAAATATGATTGTCGATCATCGATCGTACCTGAGAGGAAATAGCAGATGCCAGACTTCCACGCATGACCGGCCGGATTATTGAAGCTTACATGAATGAAAAAATCGGTTGTCTGTAAAGTCGTCTTACTGACGATAGTTGAACGTGACAACGTCATAAGAAAATACTGATATAAATAAAATTTAATTAGTTATAATATGTAAACATGTTATCCTTGTCATTACCTCATATAAAAACCAATTTGCACGTTGCGTGGCTTCTTAAATGGAACGCCTCAGAGCGAGGTAACGCCGTATGAGTCATGTTTTTTCGTGCGTGCAGCCGGCTCCTTCGAATTATAAGACGTTGTCACGTCAACAAATTTTTTTTATGATGTAATTTTCTTCTCAGGTGGAGCCATAGACGCAATAGTAGACCAGATCAAAGGCGGCAAGTTCCAGCTCAAGCCGCGCGAAGCGAAGCCGCCGCCCAGACAAGCGGAGGAGCAGCCCGAAGCCGTGAAGGAGATGCTCGCCATCCTCGGCACGCTGCGCAAGCGCCGCGGGACCAGGCCCGACCCCAAGCCCGAGGTCAGTACACACACACACACATACACATGAACGAGACACAAACACACACCAGATCAATAATAATGCTTTCCTACCTTCACTTGTTTCCCCAACATTCACTTGTTTCCCCAACCATTCATTTGTTTCCCCAACATTCATTAGTTTCCCCAACATTCATTTGTTTCCCCGACATTCATTTGATTCCCCGACATTCACTAGTTTGCACACATGTATTTGTGATCTATATATTACACAAATATCAAGAAAAGCCAGTCCTCTTATAATTTGAGTTGGTTCAATTTTTTTTTCAATGGAATTGGTTGTCATGGCCGCTTACCATCAAGTGGATGAATAAATGAACTAGCCTTTTATTCAGATCAGCTTAAAAGTAATAATCATTCTACGTGTCAACTTAAGACTTCCCACACACTTTATTCAACAAATTTTTTTTGATTTCAGGTGGCATGAAAACGACAGCATAATACCAGACAATAAGATAAGTATTTTAAATAATAATTCACTCAAGTCTTCCTTTGACAATGTTCTCAACTGCATATAATTCCTCTAACTTAAGTTTATATTAATTCAATTAGTTAAATTCCATAATTATGTATTATATTGACTTGTGATGATGTCTACTCAATATCTCATTTAATTATTGTTAATATCATAATGTTGATACAAACGAAACATATCCTTGTGCATTTTTAGGCCTTTAATTAATATTTAGATGTGATGGCAAATAAAAAATTAGCATATTATGGGCCAATTTCACCACTGATTTAAGTTCGTGATCTATCAGGTGACTCGGGTGTGTCTCTTTAACAGAAGATAGCATCACTGATATTTGACAGATGAATTGTCAAGAACTTCTATGTCAGTGATAAAACTGGGCCATAATTATTAAATCAATTGTTAGAAAAAGAAATAATAGAGAGTTTTAACTAACAATAAAACTTACCTATTATTTTTCCTGAGATATCCGGAATCCATATTGAGTGAAGCCTTCCGTTTTTCTTGTGTTCTTCCGGTCAAGCGAGTCCCTCTCTTACGCTAGTGGCGCCACCTTGCGTCCAATGCGACCGTTTCCGGTCGTAGGTAGCTATAGTTACCTCATGGATCGCGCCACCTCCTTTTGTCATTATACGTCGTTGGTAACAGGTAGAAATTACCTGGATTCCGGATATCTCAGGAAAAATAATAGGTAAGTTTTATTGTTAGTTAAAACTCTCTATTATTTGTTCCGTCTTCGATATCCGGAATCCATATTGAGTGAAGTGTTTGATATCTCCTGGTACTGCTTAATGATGCTATAATGTGTATGAAGTTAGGAAGTAAAGTAAGAGTTAAGGCATTACTGTACTTAATACATAAGGAAAAGCTTATGCCAAAAAACTATACGTCTGTTTCCAAAAGTATATGGTCTATAGAATACCTCTTTAACAGTTTCATGAGGAAACAGCTTAACATCCAGGTGACGCCACGGTACCTGCTTCGCGAAGTACTAATTTAACTCAACTACTTATGACGGTCGTAGTGGCGGTTTTACAGTACTTTACTAAATAACTAATAATCTTACCAGGTACCTTCTTCACGACGCGACGTTGCAGTGCGGCGATACAATCAAAAGACTAATCTATATCTTTCCGGCTGTTGTCTCCTCTACAAGCCCGACTTCCTATGATTTGTAGAGTCATTTCTATAACCCAAAACTCGTGACATAATTATTGCCTTTATATGTATATCAAGTTTTCTGATGAGACTTGATAGGTTTAGGTTGTGTTCGGCCAGAAGAAATCAAAAGTAAAATTGCAACACGTTTCAAAACATCATAAAAATATTCTAGATCTTAAACATTTTAGTGCTTAGTATTGTTCTCCGTTTCAATCCGTAATTTTCGCAACAGACATACATAGGTCATAAAACCTAGTAGCTTCATGCTCACTACGTCTTGGGAAAGGTAGATAAGGCCGAGTGAAAAATAAGGAACAAAAGCGATTTCAGCCTATTAATGTACCACTGCAGGCATCATGGGCAGTATGGGCACAGGCCTAATCATCACGCTTGTATAGTGCGGATAAGAGATCATAGAGAAACAGCCAGAAAATCCGAAACATAATGCCTGATCCGGGGACAGGACCCAGGAATCCTTGATTTCCGTCAGGTACTTAAACCACTAGGACAGCGATGCGTTTTAAAAAGATTAGATTCTAGAATTGCAGATCTGATAATTGTCTAATACTCATCTACAGGTGGTTCAGCACGCTACCCGGACCCGGCCCGGAGTGTGCAAATTAGTACAATATTATACTGATCCTAGGCTGTGTTCGGGTGGATCAAAACTTGTGAGCTATATTTAGGCGGGACAGCACCTATTATGGTTGTAAAAACAAGCAATACAGACATGAGACATCTGCAAGTCAACTTTGAAAAAATAAAATAAAAATGCATTGTAAGAGGTTAGTTCCTTCTAATACCCAATAAACAAGTAGCGTGAGCAGTTCTGAAAGGGAACAGGCCGGTTCTGGTTTTCCCTACTGACTGGAATGTCACTAAACTATTAAGTGTGTGATAGCGCATCTACCCTCAGGCTACATAGATCTGGAACGTACTGCGTTGCCAAATATATTTTTAGGGCTTTATACGACTTCGTGCCTATTTTATAATTATGTATCTTAGGCCACGACTGTGCAATTGCCCCTGTGGAGAAAAAATGTGTATTATTCTTACCTGCCGTCGTTCGTTATGGAATGGATCACTGCTTGAACAACATACAGGTCCTTGCTTGCAGTTGATGTGCAAGGACCATTGGATATCTGTCCATTTCTATATGTGCTCCATCAGTTGCATCGGTCGTGTGCATGTGTGATGTCGGCTGTGCGCGGCTCTGCGTGTAGCGTGAATGAGCTGCGTGCAGCCATGACCAACCAACTCTTCTCAGTCTTGTACTAGTTTTGGATCTTTGATTTGTTGGTGGAGCAGGGATCTAGACGTTTCTTGAGTTTTATATTGCGTTGATCGACAAGTAGCCTCCCTTTTATGAACGATGAACAAGGCAAAGCTGTGTCTCCCCATTAGGAGCTAGGCCTGTCTGGGGGACTAGCTGCCTAGCGAAATCTGTTTTAGAAATGCTCTGCGGAGCGTGGCATTTCGGTTCCGACAAGGGCTTTGGGTTAGTTCCAGTCTTAAGCGCAAGCGCAGCGCCAAGCCCGGTAACATTCCCAAACTCTGTCTTGTAATGAGTGGGTATGAGTTTAGGTCGGAACCAGAACAGATCGCTAAAGTCCAATAATTTTCCCGGGCATTGCAATGAAGAGATTTCAAATCTTACATTCTCCTTACGTACCTTTGAGACTGATGATAACGATCTCTGGGAATGACGAACGAGGCAACGCTAAGTCTCCCCATTAGGATCTGGGCCTGTCTGGGGGACTCACTGCATATGTTCCAAAACGAGGCAACGCTAAGTCTCCCCATTAGGATCTGGGCCTGTCTGGGGGACTCACTGCGTATGTTCCAGTAATTCTCCGAGTAATGTTAGGTCATTTCGGTTCCAAAAGGGACTTTGTACTGGCTTGTGTGTCCCAGGTAACGTCAAAACTCGGAACCAAAACAAAGCGCTGTGGTTCAATATTTATTCCAGGTACTGCCTTAGAGATTGCAAATCTTACCTTCTTTTACAGCTCAGAAATATAGCATTATATAGGCATTGCGGTTCTGACAGGGACTTTGTATTGACTTGTGTGTCCCAGGTAAGCCCCTTATACTCTAGGGATTGTGTCAGAGCCAGAGCCAGAGCCACTGCTGAAATTAATTGTTTAGCCCCGGCAAAATGATTACAAATTTACCTCCTCCTGAAGTTGTGATATTTATGGGAGGCCAACTCAGAGAACAACGAACGAGGCTGTCTCCCTGTTAGGAACTGGGCCTGGCTGAGGGATCTAGCGAAATCTATTCTAGAAATGGAATGGCATCCATTTGGCAAGTCTCACTTCTCCTGAAGCTCTCAATCTGAATGGGCCAAACGGGAGCCAAGGTCCACACAACCTCCGCAAAAAGGGTAGTGGAACGACTAAACAATTAATTAATATGCCATCAAAATAAGGATAGTATCAGCTGTCCCACTGCTGGGCAAAGGCCTCTACGGAAACCAGGAAATCGCCACGATGACAGATATTGGCTCAATCACCACGCCCGCCAAATGCAGACCGGCGCGGCGACCACAAACCCGTGCCCGACAGATTATAAATCGACACTAGTTTTTAGCTCAACCCGGGAATCGAACCCAGGATCCCGAGGCAATGGCCAGGCACCACAAGCACTAGACCAACGAGACCATTCAAAGAATTCATGAAAATGTTCCTTTGAAAATTGCTCTTTCTAATCCGGTTTAAGTATCAATAAAGGTAGAATTAATCTTATTATTATTTCTATTAACAAAATTATTGCTTTTATAAACGAGTTACGGTTTGATGAAAAAAGCATTATGATATCTTACAAGGCTTTCAGACTATGCCTTGTATGTTGAAATTACCTTAAACAGCTGCCGTAAAATTTGTGTCGTTGCATGGCTGATCAAAAGACTTTTAGCTTGTAATCCATGGTAGTAAAATGCACGACCCATAACAGTACCGAATGCATCTGGGTTGGTTCTGGTCATGTGTTCCAAACTGCTACGATAGATACTTGGAATACTTATTCAAACAAATAAACAGAATTACTTAATTCAGTATTTGCTTAAGGATCAGGTCACTGCGTAAAAAAGAAAATAAAATCTGCACTTCACACCCGTGTAAGGACACGTGTAATTTGCGGTGCTTTTTAACAATGTGTCATCGTATCGTACTCATCGTCCAATGTCAAGATTTCAGAACCCTTACTATTATATTTACCTAATATTTCCAATAGAGGATATTATTACTTGTATAAATCATTGCATTTGCAAGAGCACTACAAGAGACTTGACAACGATACCTTCATTTTGTAGGTACGTAACTCATAATTCAGTTTAAAGTTTGCTAAAGAATAAGGAGGGTACTTTAATATAGTAGAAAAATAAATTGTTTGTCGATTTTGTTCTGTACTTGTGGCGCGCCGCCAATAACACCGGGTACTATTGCAACATGCAAAAAAACAAAATTGTAGACTTGACTTATATGATAAAGATCCCCAAGTGCAGGATTGTTGCTTGGGTTTTCTCGAGTTTGGGTACTATAACTCTTTTAAAACAGGACACGTCTTGTTGCGTAGAAATAAAAAATATAAATCACTTACATGATCTGCCCGCTTAGGTCATTACTTATTATCCGTACCAGTATACGATTCCTTAGCCGAGCTTTTCTTCTCACTTTTGGAACTCGAAGTAAAGAAAATAATCCGCTTCGTCATTTGCCGACAGCGTAACTTTCTCTATAATTTTATATTCCATTGCGCAAGAGAGTTAAAACAAAATTAATTCCAAGCAATATTGTACATGTACGAACTTTTCAAAAATTTTAAAATCGAAAAATTATTATTATTATAAAAAAAAAATAACTATTTTTAACTAATTTAGAAATATCATGGGATATTCTAAAATATTTGCTCGCTTCGACGTCCGAACGCTACGAAAAACGACGCTATAATGACAAAAGGAGGTGGCGCGATCCATGAGGTAACTATAGCTACCTACGACCGGAAACGGTCGCATTGGACGCAAGGTGGCGCCACTAGCGTAAGAGAGGGACTCGCTTGACCGGAAGAACACAAGAAAAACGGAAGGCTTCACTCAATATGGATTCCGGATATCGAAGACGGAACAAATAATGGGGTATTGTAAACTCAACATGCCTACTTGTGTGAAAGACATATTTTTCAAATGTTAATTAATATAATATATCATATAGTATATGGCTGATAATTCAATTTTTTTAAATAAGTCGCCAAAGTTTTTATTCCAATATTCAATCTAAAAAATTGACTTTTCAATCGAATCCGCGAAACAAAATTAGTTAGATATTGCCATATTATTATTTGTTGACACAAAAAGAGGTTTTTCGTTGTCATTAATTGCCAAAATTAATGACTTGTTAAAGAAAAAGCAGTAAAAATAAATCAGTAGTAGTTGACTACTACTAATTTCTTTTTTATTTTCTTCTTAGTTATTGGGAAGGTAAATGTTACTTTTGCGATGAAAATGTGACTTTTTTCTTATGTTTTACTATCGGTCACTGGCAACATCGTCGTTTATCATCAGGCTGCGTGCCTGTTTCCCAAATATGATGGTGAAATAATTATGTACAACGAAGCTATAGTTCCATTATTTTAAATTCTGTGGTAAGAACGTGGATGGATGGTTAAGACTGACAGTTACTTCTGTAATATTACTTTTGAAGGTTATGGCAGATTCTAAATACAGAATATTGCTGCCTATATATTATTATTATTACTATTATGAAAACGGTCAATTTTAAGAATGCTATAAATATTTATTTATTTATTTATTTAAGCTTCATTGCACAAATCAAGTACAAAAGGCGGACTTAATGCCTCATGGCATTCTCTCCCAGTCAACCTTTAGGCCAAGCAGAAAGAAACAGTGGGTAGTGCCAATTAACCTAAAACTTGAAAGAAAAAGAAATAAACGAAATAAAATATGATAAATAAATACTTATATTATATAAAATATAAGATTACAGAAAATAAAATAAGATATATATATATATGCTTATTACATGATATTAATATATAAAATATATACATAGTACATACGGTTAACGACTGGGACAGGTGAGCGACGATGTAGAGGACTTCAGGAAAAAATATTTATGGAGTAGGAATTTAAATGCCATTCGACTCGGAGCTTGTCTAATGTTTTCGGGGAGAGCATTCCAAAGCCCAATAGCTGTTACACGAAAGGAATTTGAGACGAAACCGGAACGGTGAGAAGGAGTAGCCAAGACAGAATTGTGAGAAGAGCGGAGCTGGCGAGTATGTGTCGAACTAAGAAGACAGAACATGGACTTAAGGTAAACGGGAGCATGTGGATCGTTTAGGATGGAAAAAAGTGAAGTGAGAATTCTAACATTGCGACGAAGTGGGATAGGTAACCATTTAAGCTGAAGGCGGTAAGAGGAAATGTGATCATATTTACGGAGATTGAAAATAAACCGGATGCCACAGTTTACTAAACGATCCAATTTGTTAAGAAGGGTACTATTTAAATTGGAGGTACACACATCTGCGTAGTCTATCAAGGGTAGAATAAGTGATTGTACAAGAGTTATTTTAGTGGGGATAGGTAGAAAGTTTTTAAATCTATAGAGAGCGCGTAGAGTGGAGTTAACTTTGTGGCTGATTTCGTCAACATGCACAGACCAGCTAAGTGTATTGTCGATGTGTAGACCTAAGTCTTTGACGCTGCTACAGAAGGGAATTTGCACACCATCAAAAATAACTGTGGGAACAGCATCCAAATCTAACCTCCGCATGTGGTATTGGCTGCCCACGATTATGGCCTGACATTTATTAGGATTGACTGCCACACCAAAACGATCTGACCAATCAGCTATAGAACGCAAATCCTTGTTAAGCACTGCTATCGAGGTGTTAATATCTTCAATGCGACATTGATGGTACAGCTGGAGATCGTCAGCATACAGATGATAAGAGGAGTCTAAGGAGGCAGTAATGGAGTTTATAAATATGGAGAATAGTAGCGGGGACAAAATACCACCCTGAGGAACACCGGTGTGAAGATCACACCAGCGAGAGACGGTCTGACCAACTTTCACCGCTTGTCGTCGATTATAAAGATAAGAGGCGAACCACTGCAAAGACAGAGAGGACATGCACATGTGGGATAATAAGGATAGGAGGAGGTCGTGATCGACATTGTTGAAAGCGTTGGAGAAGTCAATGAGGACAAGCACAGTGACCATGCCCCCCTCCATACCATCTCTAATATCCTCAGTGACTTTGAGCAGTGCCGTGCTTGTGCTATGACCGGGGCGAAACCCGGACTGAAATTGAGAAAGAAGACTATTTTGAAAAACAAATTTAGAAAGTTGGGAATGTACAACTGCCTCAAGAGTTTTGGAAAGAAAAGGTAGAATAGATATAGGTCTAAAATTGTTGAGTGAAGAGGGATTCGCTAATTTAGGAAGAGGGATAACAAAAGCATTGCGCCAAATTGATGGAAAAACCCCACATTCAAGGGAGAAGTTAATTATATGGGTAATTACTGGAAGAATAACATTAAGTAGAAGAACTATCATAGTGCGACTGATCTCGTCACACCCAATGGCTTTTGATTTCAGGGAATTGATGACTTTACTGACTTGATCACAAGTGACAGTCGAGAAGGTAAAGGGGTCTAATAAGAGAGGCGGCAAAGAGGCGATCTCGGAAACAGTACGAGCTTTTGTGGAATGATCCATAGGAGAGGAAGAAGAAAAATGTATGTTTAAATCATCGGAGGAGAAAGAAGTTCCGGAAAGAGTGTTAGTTTGTTGGCATTTGCCAAGTCCTAAGCTTTTGAGGAATTTCCACATATCTGCCGAAGAAGCGTTTTGAAGATTGTCATGATAGTATCGACGTTTAGCCACTCTTATCATCTGGTTGCAACGATTTCTGGCAATCTTATATTTACCCCAGTTCTCATCAGACCGTACACGCTTATATCTGCCGAATGCACGATCCCGTCTCCTCATTGCCATGCGTACACCTATGGTCATCCATGGGGCAGGCGGCCGTTTAAGCTTGACTGAACGAAGTGGCGCATGCGCATCAAATAGAGTAAGGATAGAGCTATTCAACGCGGCAACCTTGTCATCGACAGAGGAAGCCGAGAAAACTGCTTCCCAATCATGACTTGCCGCATCTCGCAAAAGAGCATCTCTGTCAAGTTTGGTAAAATTCCGCATCATCACCCTCGTAGGTCTCCGCTTGAGTGTGTGGATATTGTATGAAGCAAAAATGAGGTCATGACGGGAAAAGAAAGGAGCAGCATACTGTCCATACTTGAGGACGTTGTCAGGTAACGACGTCAAGATTACATCAAGCCAAGTGTCGGCACAGGCAGCATTATTGTGATGAGTGGGGTTGAGATGGAGAATGGCGAGATTCAATGTATGGGCAAGAGATACCAATTTGGAGGAGCAAGATTTATTGAGGAGGTTGGTGTTAAGGTCACCCATGACAACTAAATGCGTGTAGTCATAGCATAAAGGCTGTAGGACAGATTCAAGATCAGCAATATAGTCAACACCAGGTGGGCAATACACAACACCAAGAACGGCTTTGACCCCTCCAAAGTTTATCTCGACGAAGAGGTATTCCGCAGAAGCAGAGTATAAAGATGGCGAGCTTAAAAGGACTCGGTAAGACAAACCACTACGCAAATAGATGGCAACACCTCCTCCTCCTTTACCAGTTCGATCATTCCTGATAAGAATGTACCCCGGAAGGGCAACTATGGCGGAATTTAGACAAGGCTTAAGCCAACTCTCCGAGACTAAAATGGCATCAAAAAGGTTATTGGAAAAGGATTCAAGGAGATCGGAGTGGTGGGCAGGGATACTTTGCGCGTTAATATGACAAACGTTCAGGTATTTCCTGACGTCGTGCAGTTCACGCGCAAGGTATGAATGAAGGGAGGGAACGTCATGAAAGGAGTCATCGTCGTCTGAGGAAAGAGAAAAACTATCACAGGCGGAGTGGAAAGAAGCATCATCAACCATAGCACCAAATAAATACAAAATAAATAAAAATATTTAAATATATATATATACAAAAAAACAATAATAAAAAAAAAGGTACAAAACCAGAAATCAAATATTTCTTTGTATCTGCTTTGACCTGCCAGCTTCACAAGACACTAAGAACCACTTAGAACTAACACATAACACATGTACGTAATAATAGTAGTAGTAATAGTAGTATACAATAATAATAGTATGAAAGAAAAACTACGGAACCCTAAAAAAAATTACAAATGTTTACGACGTGTACACAGTAGTCAGTACTTAATTGAGAGATCTAAACAATTTTATTAAAATAAAAAAAAATTAAAAGATACAAAGAACACTCTCAATAAAGGAATGTATCGTTTCGGAACGAAGCAATAAATGCCAAACGTTAATGTCAATCTGACAGTGACAGCACCAAATAAAAGTTCGTGCCGGTATTTCTGTACTTTTAAGAAGTTATTTTAAAAGTAAATTAACGAATATTCTAAGACAATTGAAATTATTTTTGTAATGTGCCAGGAATTAAAAAATGCCATATGTATTCCAAATTGCCATTAGAAAAAATACAAATTATTTAATAGATATTTTACATGTTAAAATAAATATTTGTAGTCTGAAGATATCGAAAATATTTATAGATGAGTGGAATAGACAAAGGTTTGGAACACCTGAAACATAGACAATTTTTAGTCTGTGCGTTCTACCTGAAAGATATGGCTATTATATTTATATTTTGGTGGTAGCTTTGGAGGCTTGTTGTAAGTAGAAACACGGTCAGAGCAGTGAATAGTGAATAATTTTATTGCGAAAAAGCGCTAAATATATACATAAATTGAATCGTCAACTAGCGATGTCCTAAACTAGCAACATTTAACATGTTGCGTCTCTGTCTCGCAAGACGCAAAGTCGATGGTTCGCGCCGCGCATGCGCGCGGGCGTTCGGCGGACTTCGGCGCGCTCTCGCGCCTCGTCGCGTTTACCGTTGGAGGGGCGAGGTATCAAATACACCCCGCGGCGCGGGACGCGTCCATTCGGCGGCGGCGATCGGAACATGCGGACGTGGCTGGAGCGGCGACTCGGCGAGTGCAAAGTGCATCGTCGTGTGCACTTGTGAAGAACTGCAGCGCGTTGACACGATGATGTGTTGACGTGCTGTCGGCGTTGTTGTCGCGCTGCTTGCGTTGACGCGCTATCGCGTTGTCGCGCTGGCTGCGTAGACGTGAAGATCGTGAAGTGAAGTGAAGATTCGTGTTGCTATGTGAAGATTGCGACACGCTGTTGTCAAGCAGTGCGGCGATATCCAAAACAGTCCTTTTGAGGGCTATAAACGGCTCTTTTCAGAGCTTGCTAGCCGTGTGCTAGCAAATCCTGTTTCTTATGACCAATCTTGTTTCTTATTGACATGAAAAGTCTAAACAGCTCTTTTGAGAGCTAACTACTAGCCATAGCGCTAGTATTCTCGTTTCTTACGACAAGATTAAAAGTCACAGTGTAGTGAAGCGTAGACCGTAGTGCGTAGTTGTAGTTAACTCGTAGTGTAGACTGTAGTGCGTAGTGTAGTTGCCACAATACTCCCCCTCAAGTGAAACGTACCGGCAGCTTGATATTGCGACCACGGCGCGTCTGCTTCATGGTGTCAGTGCTTGATGGTTGTGACGTCATATTCTGGGCGCGTGCGGTGGTACTTTGGGTTTGAGGTAAGGGTGTGGTACTGGTAATGGTATGAGGTAAAGGTAATGGCGGTTGAGGTAAAGGTAAAGGTTGTGAAAAAGGTATTGGATGTGAGTTGACTTGCTGTTCCTTGTTATACTGTGGCTCTTCTAACAGGTAAGCTGGTTTGAGTCGATCTATTGAGATGTTCGATTCTCGGTCGGGTAACTTGATAGTGAAGACTTTTTCTGTGCGTTGTAGTACTCTGTAGGGTCCTTCGTATGGCTGTTGTAGTGGTTTCTTGACTGCGTCGACTCTGACGAATACGTGAGTGCAGGTTTGTAAGTCTTGATGAACGAATATGCGTGGCTTGCTATTGTGATGAACTGTAGATGATGTCGGCTTGTTATCATTGATTATACCACGTAACTTGTCTACGTAGGTATAATCTAATGATGTAGGTAACGTTGATGTTGTGAAGAAATCTCCCGGCAGGCGTAGGTTGTAACCGTAGGTAAGTTCCGCGGGAGTAACTCCGGCGTCGGCGCGAAGCGTGGCGCGTAGTCCTAGTAGTATAGTAGGTAGGTACTCTACCCATGACTGTGTGTCGGCCAGCTTCGTACGGAGTGCGGTCTTGAGTGTGCGGTGCCATCGTTCTACGATTCCGTTGCTCTGCGGGTGATAGGGAGTAGTTCGATTTTTCTTAATTCCCATTATTTTCATTAGGTTTGTAAACAGCTGACTCTCGAACTGACGACCTTGATCGCTTGTTAATGTTGTAGGGCATCCAAATCGACTAATCCAGTGCTTGTATATTACGTCGGCGACTGTATCGGCTGTCATGTCGGTTGTTGGTATAGCTTCGGGCCATTTTGTTTGTCGGTCGATCATTGTAATTAGGTATCGGTATCCTTCTTGCGTTGTAGGTAGCGGTCCGACGATATCGACGTGTATGTGTTGAAATCGATCTGTTGGCGGGAAACTTGATGTCGCGGAGTAGGTATGGCGTTGTACCTTGCTTTTCTGGCAATCAATGCATGTTTTTGTCCAGTTGCCGATGTCTGCGTTCATTGATGGCCAAAAATATTTTTGTGACGTAATTTTTCTAGTCGATCGGGTACCAGGGTGACTGATATTATGAACGCTTTTAAATACGTCATAGCGATGTTCTGTAGGTATGTACGGTCGGATGTTACTTGTTGATGTTTCGCAGTAGATTTCGATGTCGGTGTTGGGAATAATAATTTTCTTGAGTTGCAGGTTATCTTGTTGTAATAATAGCGGCAATGTGGGATCTTGTTGTTGGGATTGCGCTATTTCTTGATAATTTATTGTAGACGGGCAGGTGATTGTTTCTATTCGGCTTAGGGCGTCGGCTACGATGTTATCCTTCCCGCTGATGTGACGGATGTCTGTTGTGAATTCGCTGATGAAAAGTAGTTGTCTCGTGCGTCTTGGTGTTTCTGTTGTTGACGTTATTTTTCCCATTGCGAATGTAAGCGGCTTGTGGTCGGTGAATATGATAAGTTGACGTCCCTCGAACATTTTTCTGAAGTGTTTGACGGCCATGTAGATTGCTTGTAGCTCGCGGTCATATGTTGAGTATTTGGTTTGCGCGTCTGAAAACTTCTTTGAAAAATAGCCGAGTGGTTGCCATTTTTCATTGACGTATTGTTGAAGTACTGCGCCGGCTGCTTTATCAGATGCGTCACAGAATAGGGCATAGGGTGCGTTGTGTGACGGATGGGCTAGCAGTGTAGCTTGACTGATGGCGGTTTTGCAGGCTTCGAATGCGCTCGATGACTCTTCGTTCCATGTTATTAGTGTTTTGTCGCGTTTCTTGACATTATGGAGATGAGCGTTGAGCGGCGCCTGGATGTTTGCGATGTTAGGTAGATGTTCGCGATAGAAGTTTATCATGCCGAGGAATCGTCGTAATTCTTCTATTGTTTTCGGTTTGGGATACTCGTTGATTTGTTGTATCTTTTCCGCAGGTGGCTTGATTCCTTGTTGTGAGACGATGTAACCGAGAAACTTTACTTCCGGTTTGCCTAGGTTACATTTGGCGGGGTTTATTGTTATCCCGTGGTCTTGGAATCTTCTTAGAACTGTGCGTAGATGCTCTCGATGCTCAGATACTGATGATGAAGCCAAAATTACATCGTCGATGAATGGAAAGACGAAGTCTAGTCCGCTAAGTACTTGATGGATGTACCGTTGGAATGTCTGGCCTGCGTTCTTGAGTCCTGGGCACATGCGCGGAAATTCGAATAGTCCCATCGGTGTTATGATGGCTGTCTTCTCTATATCCTCCTCGCGGACCCTAAGTTGCTGGTACGCTCTATTAAGGTCGAGCGTGGAGAAGATGGTCTTGCCTGACAGCTGATATGTGAAGTCCTTGATGCGCGGCACTGGGTAGCGATCAGGTTTCGTGATTGCGTTCAATCTTCTGTAGTCGCCGCAGACTCGGATGTCCCCGTTTTTCTTGGGTACGATGTGAAGAGGTGATGACCATGGGCTCTTGCTGGGACGGCATAGGCCTTGTTCGACCATGTTTTCGAACTCTTTCTTGACTTTCTCGTAGCGGTGAGGTGGGATGGGTCGAGCGCGGCAGTGGACTGGTGGACCTTCGGTTTCGATGTAGTGCTGCACGTTGAGCTTGTCGGTGATGTTCATCGATGTTAGACGCGTTGTCCCGGGGAATTCGGCTAAGATATCGTGGAATGATTCTTGTATGTCTATGCTTCTTATTGTTGGGATGTCTGTAGCGCGAACCGGAGCGTCGATCTTCAGGCTGGTGACGTTGTCGATGAGCTTCTTGTTCTTGAGGTCGACTATGAGCTGATGATGCTTCAAAAAGTCGGCTCCCAGTATAGGCTTGGATACGTCAGCGACGATGAACTTCCACTTGTATGGACGGCGAAGGTTCAGATCGAGTTCTAGCGTTTTCTCCCCGTAGGTCGATATCACGGTGTTGTTGGCGGCGTAGAGCTTGAATGGAAGCGGTGATGACTTGTGGCCTTTTATTCTAGGTAGGACGGATATATTAGCCCCCGTGTCTACCAAGAATGATAGTCCGGTTTTCTTGTCACGGACAAATAGGCGGTATGTATGTTGAACGTTGGTGTCCGCCTCCGCCAGCGTTCGATCTAGTTTTCCGAGTTCTTTGATTTGTGATAAGCGCAGGGTGTTGTACATTTTCTGGCTTGATCCCTGAAGCGGCGGTGATAGTAACAGTATGGTGATGGTGACGCTGAGTTTTCACGATTGCGGGATCGAGAGTGGGTGTTGCGTTGCTGATATTGGCGATGGTGTGGCGGGAATCTATTTCTTCTGTAATTGTGTTGATTATTTCTTAATTCGGCGACTTCGAGTGACAGTTTTCTTAGTTCGGCGATGAGGTATGTTGTTTCTGATGATGATGATGGTGGTGGCAGTGGTGGTGATGAGTTGACGGCGGCGATGTGGCTGTCTCGAGTCTGCTCCATCATTTTGTCGGCGAGTAGGGCGAGTTCTTCTAGCTTCGCCTGGGTGCTAAATGATTCGCTGACGGCGAGAATGGAGCGAATGTGTGGAGGTAAGTGGTTAGTCCACATGATGCGTAGCGTGGCGTCCGGGATGCGATTCCGGGCGAGTTCGCGCATACGGCGAAGTAGTTGTGTGGGCTTCTGATCGCCGAGTTCCATCTCGGAGAGTAGCTTTTGGAACTGCCTTGTGTCTGACTCCTCGTAGGCGGCGATGAGTCGCTCTTTCAGCGCCTTGTAAAATTCGGTCGCCGGCGGGTTGTATAGCAGGTCGGTGATCTGCTCGATATCCTGCCTCTCGAGCTGTGCGATGACCATCTGGGCGAGTTGCTGGTCCCCTTTCTTCAAACCGTGTGTGGCAGCCTCGAAACTGTAGAACCAGAGCTGCGGTTTGTCGCGCCAGAATGGTGGTATCCGCATCGACAGCGAGATATTGGCGACTTCAGGCTGGCTGGCTTGCTCTGACGGCTGATGGTGTGCCGATGTGGAAGCGGTGGTCTGTCCAGGTTTTTCCGATGCTGGTGATGGCATTTTGTCCATAGCTTGCTGATTAAAATCGGGCATAGCGTATGGGCAAAACTTTTTTCTTCAGCAGGCTTGATGGATCCGGCTGGGATTCGTACCGGCAGGGGTTTCTGCCGGCAGGAATTTTCTGGAGCGCTTCTGGGCAGGGATTTCCCGTTCTTGCTGGTATTTTCTTCCAGTATTTCTTCCTTGTCGGGGTTACCACTTTGGTGGTAGCTTTGGAGGCTTGTTGTAAGTAGAAACACGGTCAGAGCAGTGAATAGTGAATAATTTTATTGCGAAAAAGCGCTAAATATATACATAAATTGAATCCTCAACTAGCGATGTCCTAAACTAGCAACATTTAACATGTTGCGTCTCTGTCTCGCAAGACGCAAAGTCGATGGTTCGCGCCGCGCATGCGCGCGGGCGTTCGGCGGACTTCGGCGCGCTCTCGCGCCTCGTCGCGTTTACCGTTGGAGGGGCGAGGTATCAAATACACCCCGCGGCGCGGGACGCGTCCATTCGGCGGCGGCGATCGGAACATGCGGACGTGGCTGGAGCGGCGACTCGGCGAGTGCAAAGTGCATCGTCGTGTGCACTTGTGAAGAACTGCAGCGCGTTGACACGATGATGTGTTGACGTGCTGTCGGCGTTGTTGTCGCGCTGCTTGCGTTGACGCGCTATCGCGTTGTCGCGCTGGCTGCGTAGACGTGAAGATCGTGAAGTGAAGTGAAGATTCGTGTTGCTATGTGAAGATTGCGACACGCTGTTGTCAAGCAGTGCGGCGATATCCAAAACAGTCCTTTTGAGGGCTATAAACGGCTCTTTTCAGAGCTTGCTAGCCGTGTGCTAGCAAATCCTGTTTCTTATGACCAATCTTGTTTCTTATTGACATGAAAAGTCTAAACAGCTCTTTTGAGAGCTAACTACTAGCCATAGCGCTAGTATTCTCGTTTCTTACGACAAGATTAAAAGTCACAGTGTAGTGAAGCGTAGACCGTAGTGCGTAGTTGTAGTTAACTCGTAGTGTAGACTGTAGTGCGTAGTGTAGTTGCCACAATATTTTACTGTATTATTTTAGTTCGTAATTTTAGGTAAGGAATGGATTTTTGATATTACAGATTTTGCAAAGATAATGTTAAGGAAAATTTCGTCCTATAGTTAATTATAAAATGTTAGTCACAATTTGACAAGTATTTTGTATTGTGACCTTGGATTAAAACAAAGGGACAAACACGTCAAGAAAAAAAAATGCTAAGGCTCTGACAAAAAAAAAACTTCATTAGAGCGATCAATATTTTATAAACTCTATTATTATCTGGTTCAAATGCTATACACCATCATGCCTATCGTCAAATCGGCTTGAAGCGATCGATTGGATCAAGACGAATTGACCGTGTGTGGGCGTGGATTGGCATGACAACAAGTGTTGGCTTGACAATCGATCGCTTCAAGCCGATTTGACGATAGGCATGATGGTGTATGGCCAGCATTAGGAACGACCTTTTGGAGATGCGTTACGCGACACTGATGACTTACACAGATAAATAATGCGTCGCTATTGGTTGCTAATGTTACGGACAAGCGCAGTTGACGTCATTTTTCGCTTAACTTCAAAAGGTATTATTCTAATAGCATTTGAATCAGATAATATTATTTCACTCACACCTAAAAAGTATGAACAATATGACGTCACAAATTTTTATTGACACATTGTTTTTGTCACAATGAGGGCCAGTTTTGCCATCCTCAGATAATCCTGATATTTAGCTGTCAGATATATTATGAGATGTTTTTATTGTGGCAAATTAGGAATAAAGGAATGGTAATGTTTGTTCCTCTTGTTTTAATCCAAAATTGTGACTTAATTTAATGATGAAAAAATATTTTGACACGATCTGAATACTCTACGAAAATGTTATACATAGGTATTATAATTGTTATTATTATGTATACGATGAATAAATGATATTTTACAGATTGGAATATCTATTTAATGTGGATCTTTTGATATATTATGGTAACACAAGGGACATTATCCGATATTCATTGGTCCAATTGTGAGCGTGTAAAAGAACGACCTGGTTTATTCTTAAGGAATATTTTGACCTTAACATTGCTTATTCATGTAAGTTAAGGGTAAAATAGTAAATTTTTACAAACATTTTATAAAAAAAATATATAAGTCCTATCGCTTCTTTTATGGTAAGTAACGAAATCCGGTTCGCTACCAGACTAAAATCTGTGATCGTGGGTTCGATTCCCACCATATTTGTCTGGTTGGTACATTTTTAATTCAAATCCGATGCCAGGCTGACTCAGGCTGTGTTGCCATATTATTGATTGGAATACTACACATTGAAAATATTTTGTTTCTGTTTTTGTACTAAAAGAAACATGTTTTATAGATATATTTTAATGTTAATGCTTGAGAATTGATATTTAAAAGTTACCGTCGGTGCCATTGTTTTTGATCGAAGCGCATCAAAATTGGGCGAGCATTTTTGTATAAAGTATTATTTAAATTGTAAGATTTTTTAGTTTTTATTTTGAAATAAATATTTGTATTTCAATGAAGTTGTTTATTTTACTACAATAATATCTTTGGTTTTAGGCAGTCGAAAGCCTACACTAATGATTATAAATGTCGTATAAAGGGTGCTAGACGACAGATAAACGTTACTGTAATGCTACTTATGCACACAAATGTTTGTACTCTCTCGTGTAATCTTACCATCATTTATGTTCCTCTAGTTCATGGAATCTTTTAAATGGCATACATGTAAACGTGAGGACAACACACAGGATACTTTTAATCATATAAACGACTCAACACAGTGCACATGAATAAAATAAAACTTCAAAATCTCATAAAATGCGTATAATTATAAAAGTTGCACATATCACTGCGACACAGACGGACATCTTCCCTCTGCTACTGGTCGTGTATCTATGCAGTTTTATGTTCAAATCGTCTTCTTCACTGCTGAAATAGACGCACCAGTGTCATATACGCGGGGAAGTTTGAACCTTTGCAACGTTAATAGTGGTCCTGAATAAATAATAATTGTTTCTGGATATTATTCACTTACCGCCTCACCTCATAATAATTACCTCCACACCTTACCTTGGAGCAAGACGCCCCAAACTAAAGGTACACGTCTTAAAGGCTTAAACAGTAGACGACCAGTAGTTCATAATATTTATACATAGATGGAATTAGTTTATAATATTATCTCTCTTCACTCAGATATTTTGTTAGACTGAGTTTTAATAAGAAAAGGTTTCATGGTGTACTTAGACGTTAGTGTGGCAAAATCAATTTTTAGGCAACGCTGGCTCAATTCAAAACTTAAAAATAACATAAAGTTTAATTTATGGCCACACTTCACGGTAACACTGTCGCCAAACTTCATAACTCCTAACAAAAAAAAACACAACAATTAAAAAAAAACATTTATTCCAGTCATTTTAATAACGAGTGCACAATATATTCAATTAAAAATGTAAAAATTAAAATATCTACCATTAAACCTAATTTGTTAAATCACTACATAAAATGGACGGATTTGTTGAACAATACAAATACAATTACCAATATTTATAATAAATAAAATGATTAATATTTTACCTGCTAATAATCACAACAGATCATTTGTACGATAAAATCCACTAAAACAGTCTGGCACATAGATTTGCTGTCAGGCCAACGTATAGATGAAAACTGACGAATTACTTTATTTGTTTGTGATGATAGAACATACAATAATTATTATACATATTTTTGAATCTCACAAAACAAACTAGGCTCGTATTCTAAACCAACCTCTTTGCATTCAAGGAAACGTGAATCAAGTCATCATGCATCTTAAACAGTTTACCTTAGAGCTCCAATTGGCTGTGTATTTCTTTTGTAGATTGTTTCAAAACACAAGCCTTCGAATCTAATAAATAACTTACAAATCTCTTTATACTTTATCACAGTAGCAATAAACATGTAATCTGATAGGAATCTCGCTAAAAAGAGTTACTAGGGCTTAACCTAACGCTAGAAATGTTGTGTATAGCAAACACAGAATACATGAAGTTGGGGTATCCGTCCCACGCAGTCGGGGGCTGGTTCAAACTATAGTCAAAGTATAAAATAAAAGTAGTCAGTAACATTAATAAAAATTAGAAAAAAGAACTACCAAAATAGAAGCAAAATTTTTAAGTGGCAACATTACTTTTAAGCTTTGCCAACATTATCTAGCTAACTATGCTGTTTTGTGAGTGTGAGTTGATTACTAATTGTTTTCAGCAAGCTACTGTTTGCAGTAAAACAGTTCTAAAGTAGGTATTTATTCACTTGCGTGGAAACCTTTTATTTAACTTTGCAAAAGCGGTGGGTGCAATTTAAAATTTTATTCTTTTAAAATACGTTGCCTGATAATTTACTAATAAGTCCACAAAAAATTTAAGAGTATTTTTTAAAGTTTTAATCTCATTGGCCAATGTTTGAGGAAATTAATCTTCAATTTATTTATTTATAAATAAATCTCCAATTAAATCATTTTTTTAAGAAGAATCTTATTACATACTTTTTGAGAATTTTTAACGAGTATATGGAACCTATGTAAATTGAAATAGACATTTTGATGAAACTTTGTAGTGTTTAATTTATTGCCAATACGTTTTGCGGTGCGAATTTAAAGGCAACATTTTAATAGGCGGGTTCTAAAAGTTCAGTTTAAACGTGGATTTTACTAAATTCTACTAAGCATACGTCTTCTGTTGACTTCATAGTCAAAATACTCATCTTTTTACTGTAGTTGGGAAAGCATGTAATAAACAATAGACAAAACAAAAGCAACAATAAAATCAGCACATAAATCCAATACATACAGCCTGCATACATTACATAATTATTTATACAATCTGATTTTATCTCTAAAATAATATATAATAATAACACATAGAATAGTTTGTATAAATTATATAAAACAGATTACTGGGACAAATCCTAAATATTCAAAACTATCATCTATAAAATAAGTACTAGTGCATACAATAATAAATTAATCATCTATATAGAGATGTCTGTTTGTAAATTGTGTTTAGACAGTGTATAATAAATATTATAATGTAAATTACTTGTTCCAAATAGGCAGATCATAACTGGCTGTACGGTACGGTATTTAAAAACCAACCGCTTTTTTATTCTACTGACATCTGTCAAACTCAATTGACATACAGACCGAAGCACAAGCACCTTTTCCAGTGTTGCCATTTGTAAATAAATACTAAAATATACAATGACATGTCAGATGGTAACTATTCTGATGAACAATCTTTCAAAGCTACTATTGATTGTCTAATGGTGCCTGTCTTTACTGATGATGCATCAACCAGGCCTGCCTACTATTGATGGTATATGGCCTAAGGCCTGTGTCCTTACGTGGAATACTCGCGCAGCTTGTCGACAACGGCCCTCCGGTTGCGGCGGACCCAGGCTATGTTGACTGAGGCCTTTTCAATGGCCTGCTGTACTGCCAGCTTCGCGTCCTCGAAGTAAGAGCTGTTCTTTTCATACCACGCTAAGAACTGATGGAAAGGAAGGAATTTAATAGTGATTTTTTCATAAAAAAATAATAATCAAAAAAACTGTGATAACATAGTGGTTTTAAACATCGTTTCACATGCTTGAAGTCGATGGTTCTCGACACTCACCTGTGGTTTTTTCTATGTGAGTATTTGAGCAGCGCAATAAAGAATCAAGAATCAAATTCATTTATTCAATTTTGGCTCTTATTATAGCACATATGAACGTCAAATTTTACATGTCACAAAGATAAAATAAATTAAATAATAATATGTCAAGAAAAAATGTCACAGATAATAGGTATTATAATAATCATGAATATGATTCGTGAGCTGGTTCAAAATTTTGTTTTTATTACTACTGAGAAGATACCAGCAAGAAACTCAGGAGTAATTGTTTCTTTTTTTTTTTTAATTTGTATTTTTTACAAAATAAAATAATATAACATAACAATGCATTTGCAATGCCTCTGGTTGTGCAGATATTTATGGGCGGAGGTAGTCATTTACCATCAGGTATGCCGCAAGATCGTCTGCCTGCTATTTAACAAAAATAAACCACTAGCTAGGTGGTGACGGAAAACATCATTAGGAAACTGTACAGTTAACTGGCTTTGTAGCCATTAGGCTGCTTTCCCAGTAGGCAAACTGTTAGCGGCAGACTGAGTGAGCCGCAAAGTGGCGAACTGAAATTTAAATTTCAAACGTCGCAAGCGGTGTTGCTGCGAGTCGGCCGCTCACTGAGATAGTCGGCGCGCGTAGCGCTGCAAACTGCGTACAGTGAACGCAAAACTAGCAAACTGTGGACACTTCATTTGTTGTATATGGAAAGGCGTACTAAATCGATAAGACTCAAACTGTTAGTCTGCCGCTAACAGTTTGCCTAGCGTAGACGTAGCCTTATTCAAATTGTCTGAATCCCCTGTTAAGGATTACGGAGGTCAGATGGCATTCGCTATAATGTTATAACTGGATTTGCCAAGTCAAGATCAGTGCAAGCGTAGGTGCTCTGACTAGATCAACGCTTGGAGCGTCGTCGCTTGGGAAAACGCTTGGAGAAATAAGACATCTGCCCCCCTAGACAAGCGGCATTTATGACGTTCGTTATAGCTCAATTTGCGATAGCGAATGTCAAATCCCATACTTTCAACACGTGACTTTTCTAAGGCATCTGTCAAATCCATACAAATTGGACTTAGCGAAATTCGCCAACTATAAAGCGATGTCATCTTGCTTAAGCCCCCTGATTCTGCAAGTTAATGGCTTACCTCATCAAGTTCCTTCTGTGTGGTGAACTGCTCCAAGAGTGATTTGACGATACCGCCCAACCGACGGGATTGGCCATGCTTGAATCTGTAAGTAAAGACATAATTATTATCAAACGAAGAAGATACATACATCGTCATAAGGTTAGGCACCTACAGTACGCGCGCGAGTTCATGGCCATCGGGGATTGAATAAGAAAAGCGTTTATGAAACGAATAGTTGACTTACTAAAAAGTTGCATAAAATATGGGATAGATATGGTTGACCTAATAGGTAATACCTATCGAAATAGATATTAGTATAATTAGATTAGGAAAACAGCACTAACGCATTCTTCAGGATGGCCATGAACTCGCGCGCGTACTGTATATAGGTATGTACGTATGGAAGGTTCAGAAGCTTTAAGACCTGAGGAGCCTATAGGAGGCTTATTATTCAACAAGACCCTTTCAATCTAAAGACCTTTAGATCTTCACTCACTAAACAGTTAAGGGACACCAAAGACTAGAGCCACAGGTGTTTTCAGTTAATGGATAGGTGACCACATTTAGTGACATTTATTTTGAGCGTCTCCGTGCTTCGGAAGGCACGTTAAGCTGTTAGTCCTGGCTGATATTTACTATATGTCGATATTAGTCGTCGAGTCTAGTCAGGCCATTTGGCGGCTTGATAACATCTGATATCTGCCTTAGGTCTTAGGTACCCCTTTTTTTTTAAACCACCAACCCGCACTAGGCCATGGTGGTGGAGTATGGCCCACACTATCTAACAATTGAGATAAGGCCTGTGTCCCAGCAGTGGGAACGTATATAGGCTGATGATGACGATGAGACCAGTATAACTCACGTGTTGTGTATGTCCTGTATCCTGGTGTAGACGAAGTCCCTGGCGACGTAGTAGCCGACGCTGGAGCGCGCCGTGAGCTGGATGACGGCGCCCGCGTCCTGCCGCCGCACCTCCGAGCCCTCCGTCACCGCCCACTCCAGGTACCTGCACACACAGGATGATTTATTGTATGTCATTGAAGGGGAAATATTTAAGTGTACCTACCTATATCCAAAAAAGGCTGAAACGTGCACCAAAATAAACCAAAGGCACACCAAAGGTTAGGTTAGGTTAGCAATAAAATTCTTTTGGTGCACGTTTCAGCCTTTTTGGTGTACATTCAGCATTTTTTGGTGTACGCTTAATTACAAGCCTTATTGAAGCCGTGATGTTGTATGGAAGGTGAAAACTATAAGAAATGTTCGGGTAGAATTTGTTCCATAGTGTCCTACTAGATGGCGCTGTTTATGACTTAAAGTTTTAACAAATTTTTTTATACCAGATCTGTTGGATAGCAGGCATGCAGCTCAACAAATGTTAAGCGGCCACTGCCGCGAATTAATTAGCATTTCGTCAGGAAGCGTCGTTTAATGTGACGCCACAGTGTAGGCTGATCTGATCTTTGAGCCTTTGATTTCAAATGTATTGCTTTCACATTAATATTGTCGGAACACAGGCAGGGCTGTTATATACCTAGATAAGGTCACATTTTATTAACGGGCAATATTTTATAAGAAAATCAATTAATGTAATACACACACAATGCATGATATATTGTTTAAATATTCCTAATAGTTTCATTTTTAACGTTTTAAACAAAAAAAATCTAATATTTTTGGGAACAACCTGTGTATGAGATGAACTTTGCATGACCCTATTTTCAGTCATGAATTATTTAAACATGGCTTCTACTTATCGCCGTTCTCTTTCTTTTTAATCGTTCCCTTCTCTTTTTAATGACATGAGCAATGTCATTCTAAATTGGAAGCCGGCCGTTAAGTGTGAGCAAGAGCGCTATAGTTAAAGAGCGAGAAAGCAAGTTGGGAGGCGGGAAGGCCCGTAACGTGGTTCCATTGTGTAAGGTTCTTTGTCTTTGACTTTTCTAGTCATCATCATTTCGTATGGCTTCCACATGAATCCTCAAACATCTATGTCGAGTTGCCGCAACCAGTCCACTGCCGCCGGCGTAAGGTTATGGAGCTCACGCATACCACCAGAAAAACGACGGAGAGGGCATTCCTCAACAATATGGGTCATTGTTTGGATTGGAGCCCCACAGTCACAATCCGGGCCATCTCGGAGACCCCATTTATGGAGGTGGTAGTTACATTTCCCGTGGCCGGTTCTGAACCGATTAACCCTCGTCCATACAGTACGACTACTGTCAAAACCAGCAGGTTTGACAGTAGGGTCCGGTATCAGTCCCTTCCACGGGTCGTGCTGGAAACTTTCCCAGGATTTACGCCACTCGCTTTGAGGGTTATGTTCCTGGTGCGCACTATCCAACCAAATAGGGGACTTTTCTAGTATCGATAGTAAACAAGCGTATTTCACGTAATACACAGGTTGTTGTTTTTGACTATTAAATTAAGATGAAAGATGATGAAGTCTTCGTTTTTCTCGAAAACTATCGTATTAACAAAGAAAATGTATTGAATGAATATATTTCAATTTTAGTGTAGAATCAATTCTTAAAATATTGCCCGTTAATAAAATGTGACCTTATATGTCGCCTTATCGCCTACTGTGCTAGGGTGGTTACTCACTGCGTGATGATCCAGACCTCGCGCGTGCAGGCGAGCGCGGCGAGCAGCGCGTCGCGCGCGGCCGCCACGTTGGCGCGCTGCATGCTGCTGAGACAGGGAAGGTACAGGAGCGGCAGGTACTCACTGCGTGATGATCCAGACCTCGCGCGTGCAGGCGAGCGCGGCGAGCAGCGCGTCGCGCGCGGCCGCCACGTTGGCGCGCTGCATGCTGCTGAGACAGGGAAGGTACAGGAGCGGCAGGTACTCACTGCGTGATGATCCAGACCTCGCGCGTGCAGGCGAGCGCGGCGAGCAGCGCGTCGCGCGCGGCCGCCACGTTGGCGCGCTGCATGCTGCTGAGACAGGGAAGGTACAGGAGCGGCAGGTACTCACTGCGTGATGATCCAGACCTCGCGCGTGCAGGCGAGCGCGGCGAGCAGCGCGTCGCGCGCGGCCGCCACGTTGGCGCGCTGCATGCTGCTGAGACAGGGAAGGTACAGGAGCGGCAGGTACTCACTGCGTGATGATCCAGACCTCGCGCGTGCAGGCGAGCGCGGCGAGCAGCGCGTCGCGCGCGGCCGCCACGTTGGCGCGCTGCATGCTGCTGAGACAGGGAAGGTACAGGAGCGGCAGGTACTCACTGCGTGATGATCCAGACCTCGCGCGTGCAGGCGAGCGCGGCGAGCAGCGCGTCGCGCGCGGCCGCCACGTTGGCGCGCTGCATGCTGCTGAGACAGGGAAGGTACAGGAGCGGCAGGTACTCACTGCGTGATGATCCAGACCTCGCGCGTGCAGGCGAGCGCGGCGAGCAGCGCGTCGCGCGCGGCCGCCACGTTGCACGGTGGTCCCGCCGTAGGTCATAGAGTTGAAATGTCGATGGTCACATTATTATGTTATTGGTCACTTACAGGATAGACAAATAACCCTTCTACCCCCAGGTATAACATAAATTGCAATAACATACAACGAACATTTAATTTTGTGCACCCGAAGTGGAAACATTTCATTTGTGCTCATTGGCGTTATCGTTCGGCATAAATTTTCATTATTTTCAAAGTGTAGTTTTTCTATGAAATCGATTGTTTAGGATATTTTTGTGCCCTGTATATTTGAAAGGAAGGTGTATACAATATTTGAAGTCATGTTTTGTTAATTTTATCCCTGTCACTATCGGAAACCAGTGCCATCAAGGAGGACCTACCGATTTATTTGTTTTTTGCCGCTTTTCTATTTTCAATTAGACTTTTACTTAGGAAGGAACGAATCGCCAAAGTTGAAACATATATCAAAATAATCTCAAGTTTGTCTAGTTTCAAAATCTGTAATGTCTAGGTGCGCCAAAGTGCGCCGAGGACTGCCATAGGTCATAGAAAAGACTAGGTCATATGTAAGCAAATTTGATACTTCAGGTATTTTTGTAATTTTGCTTCTTTTTTATGCTGCAGGGGCCACCATCAAGTGTTATTTTCTTCGAATGATTGTTCTTAACACCTGATTATCTGTGAAGATTGAAAAAATGAGGTAGATAGATCTCGGTGAAGTGTTTGGCACCTGGCAGACTCTCAACCGGATACTGAAAATATCCAGATCAATTACTTGAGATATTTAACTTAAAATACCAGTTAAGGGCTAAGAAGAAACTAGGGAGGTCAAAAACCTCGAAATATAAGACCCGATGTAGCGGTAGTGGTTGATTCAATGAAAGAAACTTTACATGAAAATTTCGCCTTAGTTCTGAATTTTCCGATGAAATTACAGGTATTAAAAAATACTTAATAGACAGGTGTCGTCATTTTCTGTCGACCTTATCATCAGAGTGACAGGGTACAAAATAAAAATTCACAAACATAAGATACATGCTATTGATAAGGCCAAATTTCTTACTGAGGAAAATCCTTGGTATAAATTTCCTTCATACATACATACAAGGTTTTAATAAACGGATTAAAGGTGATTGAAAGTTCTATATTGTCTGAAGAGGCCGCCTGATCTTGTAATACATTAGTTTAATTATCTGGAGGCTGTAACACTAGAAAATTTTCCCGAGAAGTGACTTACATTGATTTTTTTAAAATAGACTTGCTTTCTCTTGATTCAGACCTACTTATTTCTAGTATGAGGACGTTAACGAGTAAGAAGAAGTCAACATTAGCAATATAAGTATTGTATTTATTATGTAGTTGGACGATATTGCAATTTTCAATAATGTAAATATTATTAATTACTATGTTTTCCTACTATGTAAAAAGCCTGTGTTTTTTTATAAAATAATGTATTCAGCTATGTATTATCTAGTGTTTTTTATTATTTATATGTCAATTAAACTATTATTTTAAGAAATAAATAAATAAAACAATTTCTTTTTTGTGACCCATATACCCTATATTTTAAAGTTTTAGATAAATGCTTATTTTTTTAAAATATCTATCTTTTATATTGAAATAATATATATATTTTTACTTGTTAATAGTCCAAGAACCTTAAAACAAGAAGTTATTGGGTAAAAAGTAACTCTTTTAGTTTTAATCCGACCCGAAACGCGAATGACCGCCCTTCTTAAGAAACGGGACCACCGTGCGTTGGCGCGCTGCATGCTGCTGAGACAGGGAAGGTACAGGAGCGGCAGGTACTCACTGCGTGATGATCCAGACCTCGCGCGTGCAGGCGAGCGCGGCGAGCAGCGCGTCGCGCGCGGCCGCCACGTTGGCGCGCTGCATGCTGCTGAGACAGGGAAGGTACAGGAGCGGCAGGTACTCACTGCGTGATGATCCAGACCTCGCGCGTGCAGGCGAGCGCGGCGAGCAGCGCGTCGCGCGCGGCCGCCACGTTGGCGCGCTGCATGCTGCTGAGACAGGGAAGGTACAGGAGCGGCAGGTACTCACTGCGTGATGATCCAGACCTCGCGCGTGCAGGCGAGCGCGGCGAGCAGCGCGTCGCGCGCGGCCGCCACGTTGGCGCGCTGCATGCTGCTGAGACAGGGAAGGTACAGGAGCGGCAGGTACTCACTGCGTGATGATCCAGACCTCGCGCGTGCAGGCGAGCGCGGCGAGCAGCGCGTCGCGCGCGGCCGCCACGTTGGCGCGCTGCATGCTGCTGAGACAGGGAAGGTACAGGAGCGGCAGGTACTCACTGCGTGATGATCCAGACCTCGCGCGTGCAGGCGAGCGCGGCGAGCAGCGCGTCGCGCGCGGCCGCCACGTTGGCGCGCTGCATGCTGCTGAGACAGGGAAGGTACAGGAGCGGCAGGTACTCACTGCGTGATGATCCAGACCTCGCGCGTGCAGGCGAGCGCGGCGAGCAGCGCGTCGCGCGCGGCCGCCACGTTGGCGCGCTGCATGCTGCTGAGACAGGGAAGGTACAGGAGCGGCAGGTACTCACTGCGTGATGATCCAGACCTCGCGCGTGCAGGCGAGCGCGGCGAGCAGCGCGTCGCGCGCGGCCGCCACGTTGGCGCGCTGCATGCTGCTGAGACAGGGAAGGTACAGGAGCGGCAGGTACTCACTGCGTGATGATCCAGACCTCGCGCGTGCAGGCGAGCGCGGCGAGCAGCGCGTCGCGCGCGGCCGCCACGTTGGCGCGCTGCATGCTGCTGAGACAGGGAAGGTACAGGAGCGGCAGGTACTCACTGCGTGATGATCCAGACCTCGCGCGTGCAGGCGAGCGCGGCGAGCAGCGCGTCGCGCGCGGCCGCCACGTTGGCGCGCTGCATGCTGCTGAGACAGGGAAGGTACAGGAGCGGCAGGTACTCACTGCGTGATGATCCAGACCTCGCGCGTGCAGGCGAGCGCGGCGAGCAGCGCGTCGCGCGCGGCCGCCACGTTGGCGCGCTGCATGCTGCTGAGACAGGGAAGGTACAGGAGCGGCAGGTACTCACTGCGTGATGATCCAGACCACGCGCGTGCAGGCGAGCGCGGCGAGCAGCGCGTCGCGCGCGGCCGCCACGTTGGCGCGCTGCATGCTGCTGAGACAGGGAAGGTACAGGAGCGGCAGGTACTCACTGCGTGATGATCCAGACCTCGCGCGTGCAGGCGAGCGCGGCGAGCAGCGCGTCGCGTGCGGCCGCCACGTTGGCGCGCTGCATGCTGCTGAGACAGGGAAGGTACAGGAGCGGCAGGTACTCACTGCGTGATGATCCAGACCTCGCGCGTGCAGGCGAGCGCGGCGAGCAGCGCGTCGCGCGCGGCCGCCACGTTGGCGCGCTGCATGCTGCTGAGACAGGGAAGGTACAGGAGCGGCAGGTACTCACTGCGTGATGATCCAGACCTCGCGCGTGCAGGCGAGCGCGGCGAGCAGCGCGTCGCGCGCGGCCGCCACGTTGGCGCGCTGCATGCTGCTGAGACAGGGAAGGTACAGGAGCGGCAGGTACTCACTGCGTGATGATCCAGACCTCGCGCGTGCAGGCGAGCGCGGCGAGCAGCGCGTCGCGCGCGGCCGCCACGTTGGCGCGCTGCATGCTGCTGAGACAGGGAAGGTACAGGAGCGGCAGGTACTCACTGCGTGATGATCCAGACCTCGCGCGTGCAGGCGAGCGCGGCGAGCAGCGCGTCGCGCGCGGCCGCCACGTTGGCGCGCTGCATGCTGCTGAGACAGGGAAGGTACAGGAGCGGCAGGTACTCACTGCGTGATGATCCAGACCTCGCGCGTGCAGGCGAGCGCGGCGAGCAGCGCGTCGCGCGCGGCCGCCACGTTGGCGCGCTGCATGCTGCTGAGACAGGGAAGGTACAGGAGCGGCAGGTACTCACTGCGTGATGATCCAGACCTCGCGCGTGCAGGCGAGCGCGGCGAGCAGCGCGTCGCGCGCGGCCGCCACGTTGGCGCGCTGCATGCTGCTGAGACAGGGAAGGTACAGGAGCGGCAGGTACTCACTGCGTGATGATCCAGACCTCGCGCGTGCAGGCGAGCGCGGCGAGCAGCGCGTCGCGCGCGGCCGCCACGTTGGCGCGCTGCATGCTGCTGAGACAGGGAAGGTACAGGAGCGGCAGGTACTCACTGCGTGATGATCCAGACCTCGCGCGTGCAGGCGAGCGCGGCGAGCAGCGCGTCGCGCGCGGCCGCCACGTTGGCGCGCTGCATGCTGCTGAGACAGGGAAGGTACAGGAGCGGCAGGTACTCACTGCGTGATGATCCAGACCTCGCGCGTGCAGGCGAGCGCGGCGAGCAGCGCGTCGCGCGCGGCCGCCACGTTGGCGCGCTGCATGCTGCTGAGACAGGGAAGGTACAGGAGCGGCAGGTACTCACTGCGTGATGATCCAGACCTCGCGCGTGCAGGCGAGCGCGGCGAGCAGCGCGTCGCGCGCGGCCGCCACGTTGGCGCGCTGCATGCTGCTGAGACAGGGAAGGTACAGGAGCGGCAGGTACTCACTGCGTGATGATCCAGACCTCGCGCGTGCAGGCGAGCGCGGCGAGCAGCGCGTCGCGCGCGGCCGCCACGTTGGCGCGCTGCATGCTGCTGAGACAGGGAAGGTACAGGAGCGGCAGGTACTCACTGCGTGATGATCCAGACCTCGCGCGTGCAGGCGAGCGCGGCGAGCAGCGCGTCGCGCGCGGCCGCCACGTTGGCGCGCTGCATGCTGCTGAGACAGGGAAGGTACAGGAGCGGCAGGTACTCACTGCGTGATGATCCAGACCTCGCGCGTGCAGGCGAGCGCGGCGAGCAGCGCGTCGCGCGCGGCCGCCACGTTGGCGCGCTGCATGCGGCCCAGCGCGAAGCGCCACTCGCGCACGCCGCCGCGCGCCAGCGCCGTGCAGTACACCGAGCGCCGCAGGTCCAGCGGGATGCTGGGAAAAGGGAGATACTATGTAGACCACAGACGTGTATTGACAACTAGCCTTCCGCCCGCGGTTTTACCCACGCATAATTTCTTTTATCTACATCCATACCCTAATATGTCTATTTTATAGTCAGGATCGATGAACAAACGCCCTATATTTAGATATGAGTATCTGTGGCTGCATCATAATGTTTACATTTTAGTATCGGTAACCGATACCTTAATTACATTCAAAGGTGATGGCTAAACTTCTGCCTAGAACATGTATAAATATATCTTACTAGTTCGTAACATTAAAATAATAATTAATAATTAATCACATGTTTACTTCTCTTCTAGAACTTTAGCAAAATAAATTATTATTTAAAAGTTATTCATATAACATCCGGTGACCTTTGACTGTTCGGCGCGCGTACAAATGTCATATTATGTCGATTATACTCGATTTCGTTTGAACTGGACGGGAAAACGATATCTTTGAAATGCAACATTGTTTAATCTATTCAAATAAATTAATGTCAACCAACGTTAAATGATAAAATAATGATCATATATAAAAAAAACATCAACAAACAAGTATTTATTTATTCAGTCGTCTTAGAGTTAGGGCTGATTTCTTAAAAATCAAATATTAACACTCGGATATGTAGGTACCTACAGCAGCAGCATAATAACGACGGAATACAAAATGCCATTAATCTATGCTCTTTAGAAATTCGATTATGAAATCTTATTTTAAGTCATATTATTCTTTATCGATCAGTTAAAACTTATCTGATGGTTAAAAAATCAGCTCTTATTTAATTAGCGATTCTACTGCAGCACTATTTACGTAACAATCCATCTCTATCTCTATACATATAATAGCCAAATGTCTTACAAAGGGTTTTTAACTCTTACTATGACGATTGTATTTAGTCCGGCTCGTCGGCATGACTGGCGCGCTCATGTGAGGAAAATCTATGAAACTGTTTAGCTGTCATTTGAACAACAGGCCCCAATTATCTCGTAATTGTACACCGTGCACAAACGCCTGTCAAAAGTTTTCAGCAAAAATCTATTGTAGATGTTTTGCTTAGCTAATGGCGTAGGAATTTTAATGAATATATTTATCAATATTATTACAAAATGAAAAGTTCCTGAAACTTTTTCCACGCAATAGACTAACATTTAGCCTCCCAGTATTGCATACAACTAGGTAAAGTATTTATACATTGCCTAGGCAGTGGCCCTAACTGTATTTAGCCAACTCCTTTCGAACGTCTTCTTAAAAAGTAAAAATTAATGGATTTGAAGCTAACATAAAAAACATCTTGATGTATTTTCAAAGGTACCAGGAGAGCATAACCGCAGCGTAACTATTCATTAAATCAAAGAGTTTGAAAGACGCGAGCTAGCCGCAGCCGGCAGGGCCTAACTAGCACAGAATATATACTAAAGTAAAGAAGCGACACTCAAGCATGTGTGCTCGTAAAATCGCTCGGGGCGCTGTGTGCGTGACCTAGGCGCGCGCGGGGGTGCGCGCGGCGGTCGGGGAGTGCAGCCTTCAGTCTCCGGACTGAGCCGGCTAAGGGTCTTATATCTACTTTCGCTCGCCGCTCGCTTGTCGGATATTGATTGCACGGACTGACTACGCGACGCAAAATCATGCCGGACGGGCGTTATTTAATTGTTGTGTTTATGGCTGTTTGAATTTTAAATAAAATATAAATTTATCTACTACCTATTTTAAAATTTCAAATATACGAAATTTTAATTGTAACAAAAAGCTCTGAAAACAAGGATTTCAGACGATTAAACTCGTAAACTCGCAAGTAGGTAAAATTTACAATAAATAAAAATTAAATCAAACCTTTCCCTTATTTACATGTTAAAGATTAAAAAACTAATTATAAATAACAGTAAATATAGTTTATGAGTTGCAATTTATGATCTACCTAGTTACCTAATATAATTAAGTAATTTATAGATTACAAAAACTTATTATAAATCAAACCCATGTCCTTGCACAAGTTTGTATTTCCTAACATACTATGTAATCTCCTTTGCCACAAATCTAAATTCCATTTCGGCTTAGATTTGTAGGCATTTCGGTATCATCAACCCTAGCGTAAAAACGGTCTGGCTCAAGGTCGCTGGCGCTCGAACTCTCACGTACAGAGAGTGTCACGGGTGTGTAACTAGGTTAACAAGCGACTGCGCCGGTCCACACTAATTAGTAACGGGCCAGCTTCTTGTAACTCTGCTCTCCTGGTACTACGGATTATATTCCACGCGGTTTCACATCGATCCTAACTTTAAAACAGACATAATTATTATCGTATGAATGAAGATAGAGTTATGTATGTGACTGTACATAATTAGGCATTAAAATACTCATTAAAAAACTCACTTCGTTCGTTTCATAAAACCACATTCGTATTTTAATGACCCTCATTATGCAACAGCCACATAAATAACTATTTTCAAATATCCCCCCTTCCCTCCACATTTCCGGGATCAAAAGTACCCTAGGTATGTCACCCGGGGATAGTGTAGATTTCCAACAGTGAAATAATTATCAAAATCGGTTTAATAGTTTCGGAGCCTATTCAATACAAACAAACAAACAATTAAATCTTTCCTCTTTATAATAATAGTATAGACAAATACACACATAGACAAATAAGTAATAACAAGACGCTTAGCGACAGCGCCGTGCAGAACATCGAGCGACGCAGGTCCAGCAAGATGTCGCGGACACTCAAACATTGCATTTTTCACGTGGAGTGACAATCGATAACAATTAAGGGGGGGTGGGAGTACATAAAAGAGGCATAGACCGACAAACTTATCTGTTCCGGTGGCGGCGTCGCTACTGTCTATTTAGAACTGTCATTAAATATCGTTTTTGCATTGTATTTCACGTAGTTCCAATTTTGGCCACCGGAACAGATAAGTTTGTAGGTCTGTATTATGCGACGTCCAAATATGGCGCCGCGCTCGCACATTTCGTAGTTTTTTAAACATAGTAAACGAGACACTAATTTTATCAAGTCAAACTCTGCGAATTTATCTGTAAATATTTAGTGGCTATAATTGAGTGAAAATGCAAATGTTAATTGGCAGGAGCTTAGACATAAAATACGAAAATCGTTAAAAAAAGGGGTAACTTTGGGATTTTTTTCTATCGAGTGAAGTTTATAAAAACTTGTAATTGAATGCGATTTTAACTAGATCAGATCCTTAACTGATACATATATTTTTTTTAGAATTGAAAACACTGATTTGTATGTCTCAGGTGGCTTTTAAAAACCATACGCGCGGCATCTGCGGAACTACACAGCCTTAAGGCGCTGAGCGATAGAGTCGTACACAGTCGACCCGCCACTTTGACACGGTGGCGGCAACGATTTATCCACCCGGCAGGGGTGGCGAACGATTTGTCCACCACAGAGCCACCCTGCCGCAGCACACACGTGTGGACTGTCCCTCTGTTTTGAAGAGACAGGCAGGCGGATGTGGTCATGCACTGGAACTGTTCCAATGCATGACCACTACATCGGTGGTCCGGTTGCCCCAAGTCACCGATTTGTCCACACTCGATGTCAGCGCTCGGCAGGCGCACCTCTTGCACCCCCTGGTAAAAACGGCCCTGTTCGCATTCATATTCGCGAATGTCTGAAATATGACATTCGTTACGTCACTAGTATGTAGTAATAGATGGCTCAAAACACTTCCAAAGATCCCCATCCAGTACTTTAACCACTGCCATAGCAGCATCACTTAAAGTATACTGCTCGTTTGTCGTAGTACTTACGGGTTGTCCTCATCAGGGTTCTCCGTGTCCATCCAGCTGCGGAACATCTCCAGTGCGTTTTCTTCGCAGCCCGGCACGTGCATGCGGCACGCCCACCCGCTCGTTGTCACCTGTGACATAAACACCAGGGTTGGGTGGTCAGTTGGGATGGTCAGTCGCCACAAGGCACTTGGTTCGTCCTTTTCGGGTGCGGATGAGAAACTGGGGAAGTACTTCCCCGTGGAACAGTGGGTTAGCTGCTCGGGTATAAAAACACGGAAGTCGTGGGTTCGATTCCCGCCTTAGGTCTGATTGGTGGTAGGGCTTTTGCAGAGTCCGACTGGCTAGCTACCACCCCCACAGGTGAAATCTGCCGCCATGACAGCTCTGGCTGTGTTCCGGCAACATTAATGTGGGAGCCGTGCACTTAAAATCGGAGGTTCGAAGATCAGATAAGCCTACAATCTGGCAGCACATTGAGGGACGTTTCCAGGTGAAGCGTCTCTCAATGGAATGGGCCGCAGTGGCCGCTTACCATCAGTTGGGCTGCGTGCCTGTCTGCCAACTGACCTAGTATAAAAAAAAAGAAGAATGGTGAATCGAACCTGCATCTTAACACTAATAAGGTCGTCTCCATTGACGATCTTCTTGGCAGCCAGGCCTCCCGCCTGGTGGTAGACGTCGGTGATGAGGCGACGAACGTACTTCTGGAAGGCTCCGTAGTCTGGAGACCGCTTCAGCACGTTCTCGATCTTCGCTAGAGCCTTGAGGCCTGTGGCTAAGGGTAAGTAGTTGCGCTCTCGGCGAAGGTAGCTAGCCAACCTGGCGAGGAGAATAAAAAACCTCATTTAGAACTGGGTAATAAGGTATACATACACTACCAGGTGGTAGGTTCCTGTACTGGACCGTCTAGGTAGTGTAGGTAGGTGTACCACCGCAGTGCCAGATATTTTCCCGTGAAATAGAAGTGTGTCAAGCACTTCCGTGTTTCGGGGAAAGGGCACTGATGCAAGTCAAATTACTGGGTATATGAGACCTAATAACTGTCGTCTCGGTGTAGCGGGCGCAGGGCGGTGCCAGACAGTAACTGCTTAGTTACTGTTTGGGACTGAACTGTCTAAGGGCAGACGTGGCGCTTACCATCAGGTGTACGATCTGCTCGTCTTGTAACACATTGCAATAAAAAAAACACGCGAGGAGTCCAATCTTTGCTCGCCTTGCGGCGATTGAATAGTCCAATAGTACAAGTGGTAGTGGCGTTGACTGTTGACTCACTCCAGCACGGTGGTGTAGTCGAGCTGGTCGGCCCAGGCCAGCGCGAAGGCGTCTGAGAGCAGCTGGACGCGGCCCAGGACCGGCACGGAGGAGTAGGCCTCGCTGGACAGCGTACTCGTCAGCAGCTGCCAGTTGCGCTTGTCGTAGTTCACGCGGTACGGGGCTGTGGATGAACAGATCTTAGGGTGCTAACAGACGAGCGACAGCTCGTTCGCGACCGTTTGCGACTGTGGTGAGCGGCTGTCGCCGGCGGTCGGCGGCAATCGCAGAATCATAGGTTGAGCGTACTATCAGTGGTTCGCAGGTCGGACATTCGGATAGTCGCGAACGAGCGGTCGCTCGTCTATTAGCACGTTTTATTAGACATCATGATAGAACGTGACGAGGACAAGCCAGGCTGATTTATTTTATAAAATCGTAGACTTTTAAATTGCTGTCGATACAGCTGTACAAGTTCCTGATGGATGGATGGAGATCGAATTAGTATGCATGATTTAGCCGTCACAGCATAATAATTCGAAGTCGCCATGACCCTGCTGCAGCAAGACTTCAACCTCACGCAACAATGGCACCAAAGATGGCGCATGACGATAGCCGGTAAATTGGGCTTGAGCATTGTCCCAGGCCGAGATAAAAAATCTATTAAAATGTAATTGATCTGATAAACAAGGATGATGGAGAAACTCTAGGGCTACAATACCCCTTGACGGATGGAGTGTTGTAACCCACCAGGATGATGCTGATATGCTTGATCGAGCTCCTCAAGAGTACCTTAAGAGTAACTCCGATCCGCTTGGTGAATAAGAGAGCTGGCGACTCGAACCCCCTCACCCCTCTTTAGTCTCCTTTCCCGTCTCTTCTCTCCTCCCCCTTCTCTTCTCTCATCCCTCTTCTCTTACCTCCTCCTCATTGCTTTTCCACATAACCCTTCTCCTTTCCCCTCCTCTAGCCCTAGACCAAGTCACAGGTGTCTATGGGCAGTAGTAATGACTTACCATCAGATTTGACCGAGCTCCTCAAAGGTCTGTAGTGTGGAATACACTCACCATCAAATATTACACTTGCTCGTTTGTTTGACCGAGCCCCTCAAAGGTCTGTAGTGTGGAACACACTCACCGATCATATCATGGTTGAACAGCACCCACTCGGTTGCCGCGGAGCCGTGTTCATAGCGGTGTTGCGAGGAGACACCCTCGCTCCGCCCCAGCCACTGCAGCTCGCGGCCGCGCGCCTGCCCCTCCGGCTGGCAGAGGACGGACAGTGGAACCCACCAGGAAGATGCTGATGTGCTTGACCGAGCTCCGTTTGAGAGGAAACGTTTCTGTGATACATCATTTGGTAATTAAAATCAATGGCTATTGCAGTAACTGGTAATACATAGGTCTCCTAGCCGAATTTTATGGCCAATCTAAAGGATTAAATAACTATGCAGGGTATAAAGTGCTAAAGTAAATCATCATCATCATCAGCCTGTGACAGTCCACTGCTGGACATAGGCCTCTCCAAATGCTCGCCACGCTGATCGATCCTCGGCCACTCGCATTCAGCTCCTGCCAGCCATCTTGCGCAGATCATCGCTCCACCTGGCCTGAGGGCGTCCTACAATACGTTTACCGAGACGCGGTCTCCACTCTAGAACCCGTTTACCCCAACGGTTATCGGTTCTACGGCTGATATGGCCAGCCCACTGCCACTTCAGCTGGCTAATCCGGCGAGCTATGTCGGTGACTTTGGTTCTCTGCCGAATCACATCATTAAATAAAGTAAAGTAAAATAAGTTGCTAAAGTAAATGCACAAGTACAATGTGCCATTTGCAGCTGTTCTACCGCGAAATAAGACTAATGTATTTCCTTAGTCTTATAGATCATTAGAACAGACATAGTACAGAATGTCATTAGGCATTAAGTGGTGGTAAAAGACAAGCGATCTTTTTAAAGACTGAGCCATGGGGTATATACCCCGCCCTTCCCCTCCTTTCAATCAAATTTAAATAAAGGCCTATCATTGTGCCATGACTTAATTTCAATGATGAAGGCCTTGCCCCTGCCGTGTTACATTACTCTTTTCTTCTTTTTTTCGTTTTTTTTTATATATCTCTGGACATTATTCACACAGCGCCATCTAGCCTCAAACTAAGCATTAGCTTGTGCTATGGGTGCTAGACAACGGATAAATATTTCTTATATACTTTTTTTTTGTAAATACATACATAATATACATAGAAACACCCATAGGCATTAATAGGCTGATACAACCAACCTGTTGTATAGAGAGCGAGTTGTCAGCATAATCCCTAGTGACAGTCAGGATAGGGTATCCAGTCTGCGTGGTCCAGGTGTCCATGACCTCCTTGACGGTGACGTTGCGCGCCAGGCCGCCGTGTTGCTGGCTCACCGCCGTCAGCTCGGCCCAGAGGTCGTCTTGAGCTGCGTTCTGGTACGAGTACTTGATGAGGTAGCTGGAGACAATGTGGTGATGGTTAGGATCTTTTTTTTTCTCTCGGATGAGAATGCTTATGCACCATAACCGGCTAGCTAGACCCGCCTCCGTGTATGGGACTCGAGACTGAAGCGTCCACTACCCACTAAACTCCCCCGGTTTCTCCTTCACACTTAAAAGGAAAAACTACGGCCGTTTTTCCATACAAACGTATTCCCCTGTTTCCTCCCTGGATAATGCCAGTAGAGAAATAGTTTTTTTTCCAAAAATCTATGACCACTATTTGCATGTTCCTATGTTTTCCTTTTTTTCATAAATTAATAATTAAAAGAGTTATGAACCTTCAAAAACCTAAAAAAATGACCAGATTTTCCGCTGTGTTCAAACATCCAGAAAACAAATTTAACTAGATTAAATAAAAAAAAAGAAAACATAGGAACACGGCCAAAGCCTTTCTTTAATTTTTGATAAAAAAAGTAGTTAATACGGTCAAGTTTTGGAAAAGAAATCAGGGGACTACGAAACGTTGATTTTTAAGGTATTTTCGCTTCAAGCTGCAGTTGTCTCTAGCGCGCTCTGCGTGGGATGTCCGGACACTGCGCGACAGCAAATAGATTTTACAAATACCTATTTTTCAATTCTCTCGCTTTTAGTATTTCCTCTTAATTAGGACGAGCCGGTGCTAGCCTTATGGCTATTGACCAGCCCATCCCCGGGGACCCCGACTTGAGAGGCCTCAAGTCAGGGTGGCGCCTAGGGGTGACGGTTAGGATCTGATTTGAGGACCATTTATCAGACCACCATTAGCTGTGGTAGCCGACCGGTTTCGGACTTCATTTCACATGCGTAAGCTCGATTTTCTATGTGCGTTAACGTTCAACAGTAACTAAAGAAAAACATCTTGAGGTAACCTGCACAGTCAAATGGCTGTGTAGACATGATCCAATTGGTCTGGTTCCCCTGTTAAGGGTCACGGAGGTCAGATGGCATTGATTAAATATAATAACTGGAATTGCCAAATCCTTCAGCATGGTGCAAGTGTAACTAGATCTAAAGAAAGGGCTTGAAGAAAAAAAAAATAAGTATAATTATGTAGGATTGGTGTCTTTGGATGATGAAGGATATGGAAAACAAATGGTATGAAGTGTTTAGAATGAAACGAAGACGGAAGAGTAAGAGATAATTACTCTCTCACAGAAGATCAACGTAGGAGTTAGTAGCTCTGTTAAGTAAGTTTGGTAAGTAAAAGTGCCCGTGGCCCAAATGTCATGGATTAACAATTCAGGACTTACTTGTGCAGCGCTTTCCTAAAGACCTCCTCCCCGAGGAACATGGTCATCATGCGAATGAGCGTGGAGCCCTTGCTGTACGAGATCTCGTCGAAGATCTCGTTGATGCGCTTAGGGTCGTCGATAGGGACCGATACCTGGGAACAGAATACGGCCGTGAAGGAACCCTCAATGTGATGTGCAGTGGTGGGCTCTTTTCAGCTAGTTGGCTATGAACCAACAAAAGCAAAAACGTGTCCCATATTCGATGCTCAACTTTGATGGACCCTAAGTATCGGGCCATGACCTTGAGACCCTGGATTCTGTGTCGGATTATTCAAACACAGCTTGGGTTTGTGATCACCAATCGGCATTTGGCAATCGTGGAGATCGGGCCAATACCTATCATAGTGACGATGAATTGATTTCTATAATTGAGGCCTCCTACGGACCGGGACGGGCTTTTCCTAAGCAAGCGCGCTCCATCGTAGACCGCATAGTTTAACATCAGGCAACTTTGTGGTCAAGTGCTGGCTTAGTCCAAATATAAAAAAAGGCCTACTGAAAATGCATTAAAGCACCATAACCACAGGCTAGCGAAACCTGCAGCGGGATATAGAAAAATCAACACTAAATATGTTCGTCCCACTACCCATAAAACTCCCCCGTTTTCTACTTTACTCCCGAGAGGGACGAGCCCGTGCTCGCCTTATGGCGATTGAACGGCCCATGTCAAAAGCACGTTACACTTTCGACTTTGTACCACTCTTATGTCGGAGGCATAAGTGCTATTATCGAACTGCAAGTGTTAACCGTGACGTTCTGTTGACCGTACATGAATAAAAAATATAATTTTTGCTATGACTTTGATTAAACCACTTACAGGATGCGAAGATTCCAAAGAGTCCAAGCTCAGAACCCTCATGATATTGTCCACAGCATAGCTCTTATCAGCGTCCCATGTTGGTTCCACCTCGGCCACCCCCACCGACGCCATGAACGTCGCGAAGCCCTCGTTCAGCCACAGGTCCGACCACCACTTCATGGTGACTAGGTTGCCGAACCACTGGTGGGCTAGCTCGTGCGCGATCACCTGTGAGATAATGTTCAAATACATTCATTAAATAAAAGATCTCAAATTCATGAAATGAGTTATTCAATTCGTAATGACGATTACTGTAAAGCAATTCTATGTCCTTTTTCTTATGGAGTTCTTGAAAACTACCAAGTCGTAAGTCTATGGAAAGTCTGAGACCGTTAGTGACAATGAATTTGTATATTGGTCGTGCTTGTAGAACAATTGCATAACGTACCCTACGTTTGAAGGCTTCAATATGATGGACACCCGACGTGATTTTTTAATGATTAAATGCATTACGCATAGGATTTTTCCAGGCTGGATAGCTTATAAAGCACTTAGCGGAGTGAGGACAACAACTTAACCCCACCATACACGTCAGACGGCTTAGTGGTAGTATGATAGGACCCAGCATAGCCTTTGCTTCTGCGATACAGGAACTTATTGACAAAAACTCTTTTGGACCATTCAATCGTTGTTTAAAAAGTTAATTTCACCTCAGCAACCCTCTCCTTGTTCAGGAACGACGACTGCTCCTTGTCGTAGAGCAGCGCAGTCTCACGGTACGTCACCAGCCCCCAGTTCTCCATGGCGCCCGCGGAGAAGTCGGGGATGGCGATCATGTCCTGCTTCGGAAGCGGGAACGGGACGGAGAAGAACTTCTCGAAGTAGTCCAGCACGCGCGGGCCGATGTTCGCTGCGTATGCCGTCTGTGAATAAATGTAAAAAAGTAAAGTAGCCTATTAATGTCCCACTGCAGGGCAAAGGCCTCCATCCTTGAAATCAAGTTATCGCTACAATGATGGGTATTGGCTTAATCACCACCCTTGCCAAATGCGGGTTGGTGATCACAAACCCGAGCTGTGTCCGAAAAAACCGACACAAAGTTAGCTCGACCCGGGAATCGAACCCAGGACCTAGGCCCGGTACTTAAACCACTAGACCATCGAGGCCTTTTCCTCTTATTGAATCACAAACATTGTTACAACTGACCTGGTCTATAGCGTCACTCCGGGACCAGATGCGGAAGGTGGTGGTGGACAGATCGGCGGGGCTCTGCACGTGGTCGAACTTGGACACCACGAACGCGACCAGGTACGTCGACATCGGCACGGAGTTTTCGAACTCGTCCCATACGAAGTCTGAGATGCTTTTTCTGTTAAATAATGTTATACATATGTATATAGTTTATTATAAAAGTAATAACCAGGCTTGTCAAATCTAGGATCATAGTCGAAGCTGACCCTGAGCTCCAAATTGGATGCAATCGGGAATACGCTGGGATGATGATGATGAGTTTATTATAAAAGTAGTTTTTGTAACAGAAAGATGATAAAAAATGCTTTGGTAGCCGTCATCATCATAAATTTTATCTGAAGTGGGTCAATCGAAACCGCTAAATTTGGTACGGATCCCCAAAATTTTTATGTCATGTTTTGTTACCTATGGCTATAGGTTATTTTTTTCGTAGTATACCCACAGTACAGATTATTGAGATTATATTAGTGAAAACTTTGCTATTAGTCTTGTAACTTTTACAGTATCATCCGTACACTATTGAACTATAAATATGTAGGTATTTCTTATTACTCTTATAGGTATGTGAATTGTATTCTTTTAGAGAAATAAATGTCTACGTAAACCTAAACCTTCCTAAATTATAACCTGATAAGGTAATTGAACCTGCGACTTTCCGTTACATGATTACATGGGCATTTCGAATGCGCAGTTGTCAATCAGATTTCTACCTGTGCGATTTAGTAATAATAGGTCGGAAATTGTCACAATACTAGTAAAACATTTTGGAATTGTGACTGCAATTATGCTCACTTGAATTTCAGCCCAATCTTCTCCCAAGGCCAGTGCTGCTCCACAGCGCTGAAACAGAATAATAACAATGAGAAAAATAAAACTATTGTTACGCATGAAGGTCACTTATCATGACGGCAAAGCGAAAAGGCAAGATCTTCCTCCGAACTGGAGCATTGTGCCCGCGAATCGAGGTTCACCGTATCATGTTTGAGTTGTATTTGTATAATTTACAAGGTGATAGGTTCCTGTATTGTGCCGTCTAGGTGGGTACCACCGCAGTGCCAGATATTTTCCCGTGAAATAGAACGGGGAAAGAGCACTGAAGCTAGTGAAATAACTGGGTATATGAGACCTAATAACTGTCGTCTCTTAAGGCGGGCAACGCGCCTGCGAGGGCGTCGCATAGGGGGGCAGGGGGGGGGGGGTAGTTGCCCCCCCCTTGAGATCAAATGTCGCTAGCCGCAAAGCGGTAACGCTTCATACTCTCGGCGTTCATATTTTTTCTACTAAATAATATTGCCCCATTGCCCCCCCCCCTTAATCATTATTGCCCCCCCTTAATCATAAGCTGGCGACGCCCTGCGACCCCAAGGGGGTCTCGGGTGCTTATGGGCGGCGGTGATCACTTATTATCAGGTGACCCACTTGCTTGTTTGCCCCCCTATAATATAAAAAAAAAAATGCTAGCGGAGACAATTACTTTGCTAGCGCGAATCAGGATCAAACATTAGATTGGCTGTCTCAGTGACATGCGCGTGACGACGAGTCTTGAAGTTGATGTTCACACGCGCACTTTTCTGGCCCCCACATTACTATTGCCAGACCACAGTCAGAGCTGTTATTGCGGCAGATTTCAATGTTGATAAAAAAAACAGTTAAAAACTACTCACTTCTGGTCAAAGCTGGTCTTCAGTGGCATGTTGGAAACGGCGGAGTAGGCCTTGCTGTGGCCGAGGGTGATGTGGAAGGTCGCCTTGTACATAGGCTCGTCGAAGCACGGGAAGCCCTTGCGCGCGGAGATGGCTTCGAACTGTGTCGTTAGCAGGTACCTGATGAAACCAAGTGACGTCATGACTCTTGAAGACTGGCTAGCACGCAGCGTCATATTAATCAAGGGTTATAAGTATATCCCATGATTAATATGACGCTCGTACTTTAAAGTTTTTACTTAAACAAATTTGTTTTTTTTTTCTTTAACTGTCGCTCTGAAAAATACATAGGTTTGATTATGTGGTCTCGAGGATCTTCCTGAAAACCACAGAATAAATATACCTCCTATTAAATCTCCTCTTGAAGATAAGTACATGCACTTGAACTAGGGGGTAGCCTCCTATAATCTCCTAACTTTACATCTCAAACGTATTCGCTTTAATTGTATGTAACTAGTACCTAAGTGTCCTAAGTGTTTTAAAATCATATTTACTTACTCCTTAGCCTTCGAAATCTTATTTTTATAGCTGCTAATATACACTCCATCGAGTCCCATCTTGAGGTTCCCGTAGAAGGGTATGGTGAGCGTGTAGTTGCGTCCCGGCTCGAGCATGCCGTCCAGGGACACTGTGAGGAAGTTGTACGCGTCTTCCAGGGTGACCTGGGACACCTTGGGGCCGTCTGCCAGGGTCACGTCTTCAGGGTCGATGGACACATCCTGAGCGTGGAGGGTTATGTTTGATGTTGGCTTTGTGGCGGATAGCTGTGGAAGAAAAAAGGGAATTTATTATCACTGTTGAATTAAATTTGTTAGTGGTATAGCATAGTACTTAGGGATCTTCCGATACAAGTAAATACGAGTATGTACTCGATACTTTTTATTCGATACCAAGTACTTTTAGCATCGAATCAATCTTGCGATACTTACTCGGTATCGAAACAAAAGTACTTGGTATCGAATCGAATCAAACCTGGCCATATTATTTTCTTATTTAAAATTTCCGAACGCATCAGAGAGAACGAGAGCGACAGCTTTTTTCTTTCGCTCGGTTGGCGGTCGGTCGGTTCGGTAGACCGACAAACTTATCTGTTCCGGTGGCGTCGTCGCTACTGTCGTTTTAGTACTGTCATTAAATTTCGTATTTGTATTGCAAAAACTGACATTTCACGTAGTTCCAATTTTGGCCACCGAAACAGTTAAGTTTGTCGTTAAAGCGGACATATTGTGTGACGTGCCGCCATTTTATTTTGTTTTAAATTTGAGTTATTTTGTTTGCCAATTTACGTTGCGTCCAGTTAATGTCCAGTTGTTGTTTGCGAATTGATTTAATATTGTAGTCATCTGTTCATAATTATCATGGCACCACCGAAGTCAATAATATGGACATATTTCACTAAAACCAATGAAAAATAGCTTTATTTTTTGCCCTCATAAAATTATTATCTTTGATTTCATAAAAAAATCTAAAAGTATCGATATGAGTAGGTATCGATACTTTAGGAGTATTTATATGAGTAGTATCGAAAGACTATTTGAGTACTACTCATATGAGTAGGTATCGATACTTTGGTGGTATCGGAACATCCCTAAAGTACTTTATTTAAATGTCTAAAGAAATAATTATAATTTGTCAAGTTTCAATGTTATAGAGTAACTCTACCACCGGCTTTGGAATATTGTTTTCTATCGAGAAGAACAGGCACAACATGACGTAAACTTATTTTTATTATTGTTTTATACCAATTTTTTACTTATTTTATTTTGCTCCAAGCTCCTATACTATAAAGATTTCAGGGTTGCCCCCTTGGTAACATTATATTATATTTCAATGTCAATTTATTGATATACATTTCATTCCTGTCGATTCTGGGTTTTTGGTCCATACATTTTTGGACATCTCCTTTAGGCACAATAACATGTCATAATTATTAGTTAATCGTAGATGTTACTCTCTGTAGGCAAAACCTGTCGACAAAATAATTACCTATTTAGCAGAACTCTCGCGAACCTAAGTATAAGGATAATTAAATCTCAATATTTCCTCACAGCATTTAGGACGAAATCTTATACGAATAAGTGTTTTAATAGCCTTGGTTACACAACAGACTGTGGTAACAACTGACCTCGAATGACTTTGAGTTTGATTTCACTAGGACGAATCGATACTGTGGACGACATATTTAACAATAGATGGTTTTTATTAGGCTTATTGACTACGTAGAAAGTAGGTTAGGTGAATGCAATTTTAGTATGCAAGTCTGCTATACAGGGTGGAATTTTGTAATGCCACCTGAAGGGGAAGTACTCTTAATACTGTAGATGGAAAATTTTACTCAAAGAAAACATTCCTTTATTTTTGAAAAGAAAGAAAACTGCATTCAAACATTTTTGAAAATCCGCTTACCGCACCCGGTAATCGAACCGACTAAAATCTGTAAAAGTTGCACCCTGTACTTTTATTGCATTGATCATTAGAGTTAATTACAAGGATGAAATCTCTCCAACAAACTTCATAAATTAAATGAAAGGAAAACAATGAAATCCTAAATTATTGATTCAATGGGTCAAGTTAAAGCACTTTTTTGATTGCTTTCCTTTCATTTAATTAATGAAGTTTGTTAGAGAGATTTTATCCTTATAATTGACCCTAACGATCGATGCAATAAAAGTATAGGGTACAACTTTTACAGATTTTAGTCGGTTCGATTACCGGGTGCGGCAAGCGGATTTTTAAAAATCTTTGAATGCAGTTTTCTTTCTTTTCAAAAATAAAGGAATGTTTTCTTTGAGTAAAATTTTCTATCTACAGTATTAAGAGTACTTCCCCTTCAGGTGGTATTACAAAAGTGCGGCAAGCGAATTTTCAAAAATCTTTGAATGCAGTTTTTTTTTCTTTTGAAAAATAAAGGAATGTTTTCTTTGAGTAAAACTTTCTATCTTCAGTATTAAGAGTACTTCCCCTTCAGGTGGCATTACAAAATTCCACCCTGTAGAATGCCTTGATGGCGCATTTGATAGTGACCCACAGTGAGCCAGGAGTCGTGGATTCGAATCCCACTCAGGTCTCGCTAACCTGCGAATATGGTTTTCATAGTAGGTAATACGCTCCTCCTTTGCTAGAAAAAAATTGGTTTTGCGAGATCACTTTTCGGTCGTGTTAAGTAACTGTCCAACCGGGCAAGCTAAGATAATCCTTTATTTGAAAATGGATGAAAGGTGTAGATTATGAAAATAAAATACTGCAGCAAGAAAATATATTAAGGGAAACTGTGCTTGCGCACTCACTTGTGAACAATTATACTTGCCTATATCCTGCGTTTATGGTTAATCATAGACATTATTTTATAGGTAGCCTAAACTCAAGGAGACATTATCCAACAGATACTTGCACTTGTGGATAATAACAGCACTAATTGGACGTTGTAAGTGCATGCAATAACATTGACCTAAGTGAGTAGGTACACAACGTAGCTGTTCGTAAGACACAATGAATATTGAAGACGACTGGGAAGTCCGGTGACACACAAACCTTGCTACCTAAAGAAGCTCGTTGGCAAATTCTAAAATCAATTGTATTTTTGGAAACAGTCAAACCTTCCTTATTATTATACCTAATAGTTACAACCTGAGTGTCTTTTTGTCGAGAATGAAGCGGTACCTTTTTAGCAAGGATGTTACGAGTATATCCTAGACCGCATTGTCACTATCCACGAGGTTAGGATTATCATATTAGGTCAAATGCAAGCCTATAACTTATTTTGTTAATATGTAACTCGATCTTTTTTAGTGGGATAAGTTTAATTTTTGTAGAAAATGCAAATGTTACTTCGTCTAACTGTTGGTCTGTCTGTTTCTGTAACGTTTTCAGGCCTAAGCCATTTAAATGATTTATACTGTATTTTAAAACTACGCACATTCTAACCGATAGGTACCTGCATTTTACTCGAGAGACTACACACTGTCGGCAACAAGCCTCGCCTCATGTGGCAGAGAGGTATTTGAGGTATAAAGGTCTTCTGGACATAAAAAAAACGTAAGAAGTATATTGGAATGGTCATTCGTTGCAGAATTGTCCATCGACACATTACTATGCCTGGCGAGTCGCGCTCGAGCCGAGGTGAATGTCTACCTCGAAGGTTTTCCTTTGCGAAGTCCTTATACCGCGTGTCGGCAATCGTCTGACATTTAAACATCCATTAAGTATCTCACTTCTAAGAATATCTTAGTGTTGGATTTATGATCAAATAGACTAATAGCAGCCATCATCTTATACTACGTCGTCGTATTTTAAAGTAGAGATTAACTTATTTCTCATTGATTGCAAATCCTGTTAGGTATGCCGTGCAAACTTGCATTATTAAATACATGTATACTTAAATCTAATATAAAAAAAAATGAATTGCTGTTCGTTAGTCTCGCTTAAACTCAAGAACGGCTGATCCGATTTGACTAATTTTAGTCTTGATATTCGTGGAAGTCCAGGAAAGGTTTAAAGGATGAGAAAATATGGATAAATTGTAAGGAAAATTGATACGAAGTTCACCGGGTCAGCTAGTAAGCAGTAATATTAATGTAAGTGTTTCTGTGTACCTAGATACTTCTTTCACGTTGCAACAGAGCAAAGCAACACATCGACGTGATCGGTATTGGATAGTTTGATAGTGGGAGAAAAGAGAGAGAGGAAATTGTCAAAGAAAACTTTTTATCCCGAAAAAATATCACATTCCTACAGGTTAACAACATATTATCTACTCAGGAGAAGCTAGAAGCTTCGGCAGACAACCGAAGGCTAATACTGAATAAGAAAGACCCAAAATGTATGAGAATTAGCCACTGGAAATAATTACAATAACACGGTTTTACTACTACAATTGAAATACTAAATACTTACACCAAACAATATTCAGCTTTGTGCCAAAACAACAACATGTGTTACAAATTACTTTAAACACGAAACAAAAACATAAAGACATTTTTGACAAAACGAGTCATTGAACTGATGAATCTCAGAACATGAGGAATGAATAGTCTTCGACCATGCATGCGTAGCAGGAGAATTGTTGATACAGTTAATTTTTAAAATGTCTAGGTAGACAATTTAACAATCTTAGCGATGGAAATGAAAAAGAGTTACTAGCAGAAGAATAAATTATTTCATTTCATTTTAATACGTTTCGTTGTTACCCGAGTGGAAAGGGTGGTGTGTGTGACTTAAGTCTTCTTAACCCATTGAATTTAACCACTAAGTATTCGTCATTGTATGTATACGTCAATTTTGTATTTTTTTTTATTATTTTAAGTTTATCTGTATTGTTGAATTGGCTGATTGATACATAATTTCTTTTCTTTCTTCTTTCCATCAATTCAAGCAACTTCTGTTTCGTTAGTTGCACCACAGCATTATGCAAAATCGTGCATTGTCTGACATAACTGTACCGCGAGTGCGCGATAACCATAGACTCGTTCCGATGCCTCTGGTCCCCAATTACCGTTATCACCAGACATAATATTCATACCGGTCTCAATGAACTTTTAAGAATTTTGAAAACTTTTGTCAAATAATATTTTGTTATTTTTCAATCCAATATATTAATTGGTCAAGTTATAGGAAAACACAACATTACTTGCTTCTTACTTTGGGGTCAAATCAAATCAATGCATGTGGTGTTGTTCAATTGTCATCCCATACTAAAAGCCCATACTTACATCTTTTTCTTAGGTCTTCGTCATCACAATCTAGCTTTTTTACTAAGGTGTTTTAATTGTCATTTTGTGGATAAACAAAGCCCCTCGGGGGTATAGTTAAGGACTCCCTCCATTCAGAGGGTTATGGACTAAAAATGATGAAGGTGGCACTCACCAGGATGTCAACGACGCCGTAGAAGCTGAAGTTACTGGCCGGGTCGATGTCATATGTCGCCCTCAGGGCGTAGTGGGAGGGCCGAACGTCCCCCGGCAGGAGATACTCTGCCCCCGCCGCCAGACCCACAGACCAGACCAGCACGCACCACCACATTATTCACACCTGCTGGAAGAGACGAGACCATATTGTTAATACTCAGGAATAACAGGAGTTTCAATAAGTGCGGGAGTGGAACACTGCCGGATCCGCTTTTTTCCTAACGTAGAGAAAATACCTTCTAGAGCGGTAATGTGGGACCAACTGCCTCCGCAATCATTAAGTGATTTGTAGTAAATATGTTGCATTGCGGCTCTTGGGGTATTTTCTCTATGTTTCCTAACCAATATAACTTGGAGCCCTTCCAGGCCAAAATTAACGGGCTGAGCAAGAAAGAAAGAGAGAGATAATATAGTAGACAAGAGAGGTAGAGCATGAGTAGATCTTAAACTGAATAGTTACTCATTAGTAGATTCCACAAAAAAAAAATGAAGACTTGTGTGACCTTCGAGGTCCGAATCTCTGCGCGCAATTTATGTATTTACCACTATGTCCCTATAGAAAACATAGTGAATGTTTTAATAAACTAACAAATTCTTTTTTACAATGCGAATGGGTAAACTTGGATGAAAGCTGAGCTTGTACTGATCATTCTAGATCAAGGTTAGTGCTTTAATCCAAAACTGGACTTGATAAGAATCGTACTTCAGACAATGATGGATTATTATTTTATTAAATATAGTGCTTAACTAATAATTAAAAACCGTTATATCAAAATATGTACAACTAAAATTACCAGGTTACGCAAATGCAAAGATGTAGATCAGTTATTTACTTAGTATACGTGTGTATTCGAAATGTGTATCCATCAAAAAGAACCGGCATTTGTCATAAGTTCAGAAAAGGATTCCATCCTCTTTTTTATGAGCAAAAGAGAAATCTGTTAGTAGTTAACCCTCAACCAAGTAACGAAAGCTTTTAAATAAAGTGAACTCTTTATTATTATACTGAAAGCTTAAAGCTGAAGCTGAAGTTCAAATAATATTTATTTCGTTTCGTAAACACGAATGTTTTATTTTTAGACAAGGCGTTTATTTCAGAAACTACAAACATTATCGTTACCCAATGACCACTTTGTAAAAATGCTAGCTGCCCAATTAGCGACATATAACAAAGGTCAAAAACTTATATGGGGGATTTTCGTTAGTTACTTTACTAACTAGTCGCAGTAGTAGTTTCGTTTGTTGAAGAAAACTAATCTATTCAACAAACGACATACTTTTTTCTAACCGAAGGCAAGTATCAGGGTCTTTTCACTTCTATACTTTGAAGTTTTGTATGGAGGAGGATTAGCTCTCTTTAGTAGTTTCCTATATCGCTAGATGGCGTTAGCGACAAATTTGCGAGACGTTTTACGCAATTTCTTATTTCATTATTATTCTCAAAACTTAAAAATAATAGATAAACTGAATTTACAGAACACATTGTATCGCATATTTTATTAATAATTGCTACTTTAAATTCTTTTGTTTCCTTTAATACATAAGAAATTTCAGTAAATTTATTTAAATATGCAGAATCTGGGGGGAACGGAACGTACATAGCGGCAAAATCATGGATGGCTATCTGTCATTCTGTCAATAGTGTCAATGTCAATACCGTTTGTTTACGTTACGTGACACGAATGTGATATTTTGCTTTTTCTTGTGGTTTTTTTCTATTTAACGACCCTGCTTTTTCACCTGGACGCCGATTTATCTATTCCCTCGCTGACCAGTGCATTGAATTTAGGACTCCGATCTCTCCGGCGCCGCGGCGCCCCATACACTCTGACCCATCGCCTCGTTTTCCGGACTCCGATTTCTTTGCCTATCGACCTTTGCCTTGTGTTTTGAACTTAGATTCTTTGTTTTAAATAAATAAACATTATATTAGTTAGATGTGTTGTTTTATTTATGCCTATTTTAGTTTAAAATATAACAATAAAAATTAAATCATAAAATACGTATACCTATATACAGGCACGTAGGTATAGTGTAGTTATATATATTAGTCAATGGTGTAGCTATAGTTATAGATATTGAAAAATGTAATTTCTTCCGGTTTCACGAGATGGCGCTGAACAGCGATCTAACTGATGGCTCTATTATAAGGTACTCTGTGGCAAGTATCGTAACACAATCTTTTACCGAACATTGATCCCGATCTAGTCAAAGCACCTTTGTACAGTCAAAAGCACGTCAGACGTAACACTTTGGACTTTGAACCGCTCTTATGTCGGGGGCATAAGCGCTATTATCGAACTGCAAGTGTTAACCGTGATGTGCTGTTGACCGTACCATGATCTAGGATTTGGGAAGTCGTTATTACATTGGACTGTCTGTCATCTGGACTCCGTAACCCTTATGGCTCTTTCAGATACGGTTGACGTCTTGCTGTCGAGCGTTCGCGGTACGGACGCCGTACTGTTGCCGCACCGCGTGTTTTGTATGAAAAATAACGACCGTCCGGTCTGCGGCAAACGCGCGGCTACCGTACCGCAGCCGTCCGACACAAAACGTTTAATTTGAAAGAGCCTTATCAAGGGAACAAGACCGATTGGATAATGGCTACACAACCATTTGACTGTGCAGATTTCCGTTCAATGTTTTCCTTCACCGCCAAGCTGGTGGTATCATAATTAATTATTATATGCTCATTAACAAACGAATACACACGACGATACGAGACATGGACAATGACACAAAGGGATAGAGAGAGGTTGGAGGCGTTTGAAATGTGGTGTTGGAGAAGGATAATGGGAATAAGCTGGATGCAGAAAATAACAAACGAGGAGGTATTGGGAATGGTTAAGGAAAAAAGATGCCTAATGGAAACAAATTGAAAATAGGAGAGGGAAAATGATGGGACATCTTATACGCCATGACCGTTACATCAAAACTATATTAGAAGAGAAAATAGAAGGAAGAAGGGGAAGAGGAAGACCAAGAAGAAACTACATTCAACAGCTGCAGGAAAAAGTTAATGTTAAAACGTATAGGGAACTTAAGGTGCTGGCAGAGTCCAGAGAAGAGTGGAAGTTGCTCCACCGACAAGAGCGATGCTCTTAAATTAGATTAGATTTAGACAAACGAATAAGGGTGCCAATCGGTGTTGCCAAGTTGCCTTCATTTCCATGGGCCATGGTAGAGTGAGTGGTGAGTAAAGTGATAATAAAATATATGATAAACATACAAGCTATTACCGTACATCAGTTTTCTATTGTTGCTTTTGCTGTTATTACATAGGTAAATAATAAATCACTCGTTTGTATTTATTTAGGAATTCTTTAACAAATGGTCGTAACCAATTTAACTGTCCATTGAAAAATCAATAGTTATATCATATAAGTCCCCTGTAAAATATGTAAGATATATTGCAAGATGTAATACATATAAATACAGCATAATATTTTGAACAATAGTTTCTGACAAATAAGATTTTATAATATATTACAATTTTGCAATAAATAATTAAGATTATTTATGATCAATTAAAGTGTTAAGACTGTGGTGGTGTTATCGTCACCTTAAAGATGACACGTTAATAAAAAAACGACGGGTTGCACTCCGGGAGTGCCGGCAGAAGTGAAAACCTGAATATTAACGTTGTGCATTTTTGATATGTATTTTGGAATGGTTAGGGATTTAATTGATTGGTAGAGGTATAAAAGTACTATCATTTATATGGTAAAATACAATATTTATTTATTGCGCTATCGTACACAAACATGACAATTTATATTACATTAAAAAGTTTATCTCTCAGAATTAATGAAATCAGAAACTTTTTCAGACTTATCAGAAACTCCTTGCTGTGACACTGAAACGCCATGTAATAAATGATGATAAAATGATTGACAACCGTCAATGTCATACTTTTTTGATTGACAACTATTTATTTTCTAAACAACGAAAACAAAGTTTGGAATTTACAACTAATTGCATACTGGAATCTGCGGATAAACTTTAATTTGAATTTGGAGCAATCGGCCAAGAAATGATTCCCTTTACAGAATCCGCAGACTCCCAAATCGTTAATAACACGAGTGGTGTTACAGTAATCAACATGTCGCTTTCGAGGATGTTCACTGGGAATTTGGGGTAACAAGCCAAAATGTGTGTGAGAACGAGCCTCTTGTCGCAGGAAATCGGACAGCATTTCCAACTTCATACGACCTGATGCATGCTCCGCAGCATAGCGGATCCAAAGACTGCGGAGAAGTGGTGTTAATTTCCATAAAATACTGTTATATAATTCCGGCGAATAAAGATATTCCAAACTTTTTAAATGTTTTATTACGGCAATGAAATTTTGAATTTTGCAGGATATCAAATTAAGGTCTTTGTGGTCACTTTGTAGCATAGGAAGCATATAGGAAGCGACCGCACTGCGGCTATAATAGTAGAAGAGGTCACACTTGACAGTTCATTCATGCAAAGAAAAATATACCTTACGCTAAAGGAATAAAACTCAAGAAAACAACATCAGTTCTTATTAATACAATTATTTACTCTACTCCTGATGTACATAAGAAGCACTTTTCTTTGCATTTAATAAATGAGCTGTCAAATTGAACAAAAAACCATTATTGTCTATAGACCGACAAATTATCTGTTCCGGTGGCGGCGTCGCTACTGTCTATTTAAAACTGTCATTAAATATCGTTTTTGCATTGCATTTCACGTAGTTCCAATTTTGGCCACCGGAACAGATAAGTTTGTAGAAAACACGTGTCCGGACTTCAAATTTTATATGGATTTTCGATCAGGTCACGTGACACATAAATCCTGTCGCGAGTTTAACATTTTTTCCCCATACAAAAAAAGTGCACAACGCCGCTAAAGAAGTTTTCACTTCAAAAAATCTTGGACATTACTCACTAGGCGTATGAAAGCTATAAGTACAGTCAGCGTTAAAATGATCTGAACGTTCAAAACCACCAAAAATATCTGAACATTTGACAAAAATCAACATTACCCTAAGACGTATAGGTTCATTTTCATTTGTTGTTTGAGAGCAAATGACAACAAACGATAATTTACAGCTAGTAAGAAGTATTGTGCTAATAGTGTTTTTTGTCAAAAGTTTAAATATTTTTGGTAGGTTTGAACATTCAGATCAGACTCAGATCATTTTGGTGCTGACTGTACCAATAATGTTGACGCGAATAAGCCCTCATAAGATAAAGTTAATAATTGAGTTATTGCATTAATTATACGGGTAGCAATCAACTATTCAAATGATAAACAAATCAGTGTATTCCACATACCGATTGTGCATAATTACTTGGCAATAAAATGCATAAAGTATCAGCCTATTAATGTTCCACTGCAGAGCAAAAGATGGAGGTCCTTGCAATCAAGTTATCGTTACAATGATGGGTACTGGCTTAATGACCATGCTTGCCAAATACGGGTTGGTGATCGCTCGACCCGGGAATCGAACCAAGGACCCCGAGATCATGACCCGGTACTTAAACCACTAGACCATCGAGGCGTTATTATAACATGCAGCAGATACCTACCTATCTATAATCTATACTACATATAATATTATAAAGAGGAAAGATTTGATTGTTTGTTTGTTTTGAATAGGCTCCGAAAGTACTGAACCGATTTGAATAATTCTTTCACTGTTGGAAAGCTACACTATCCCCGGTGAACATAGAGTACTTTTGATCGCGGAAATGTGGGGGGAAGGGGGGGATATTTGAAAAACGAAATTACGCGCGGGTGAAACCGCGGAGGCGGCATTATGTTTTAATTATCTCAGCTTATTTACGAGTTCACGATGTAAGGAAACAGGTTTACCTGTGATCAAGGAAAGGCAGCGTTATGTTGCATTAGGTAAGAAGATATCGTTACGTCACCGCGCAAACATTACTATGTTTATGTCCTTATAAATTAAGCCACGTGCTATTAGCGATAATACCCTACGTAACAGTTGTTTAAAGTTAATAAACATAAACAGTCGAGATTAATGAAAGTTAAGAACTATTTAATTAGGCACGATATATAACATTTGTGGCCTGTCTTGTACCGGAAATATCTGTCCTGGAAGGGACTCGAACCTCCTACCTACCTTTAATGTCTTCCTAAGTTCATAGCCAAGTTTTCGGCTACGGCGCGGCGGTATCTTTACGATCAACCAACTACGCAGGCTATATTCGAGTGCACAAGTGAGTGCAAGCACAGGTGCACTCCCTATTCCCTCACTCTCATAAGGATAAGACGGGTGGACAGCATCAGCCTAAAACGATTACACGACCGAAGAGAGATCAGGCGCAGGACCAACGGTTTAACGTATGTAACTTATACGTATCTATAAAAAGGGTCATTAAGTATTTATTTATAAATCATAGAGCGAATAAATACCTTGATTGTAAGAGAAAAATCGTCCAAGAATAATATTTTCGCTTCTTTTAACATGATCAAATATGATTAATACGTTAATAAAATGTACATAAAATATGTGTGATCTCGTTGGCCGTAAAGCCACAAATCTGTCTAAGTCTGTCAGAATTGTTTACAAATATCTGTCAATAATATAGATTTTTTTCATATAGTCAAGGAATAAATTTTAAAGTCTATTTGTAGGAAAATGATATAATGTATTGTTTTTGTTTAGGTACAATGTTCACGATACATGTAGTTTTATTTGATCAGCCAGCTAAGGTGTATACTTAATATATTTTGTTTCTTTCAATAGTTATTTCCCCTTTTTCAATTTATTAGAGGAAAGAAATAAAATTTGAAAGACCAGATTGGCATGCAAGTTTTGAAACCGGTAACCGCAGAAAGTAATTTGAATTTTTAAACCGGGTCTTACTACGTCATCGCGGTGAATTTATGTAAATACGCCTCTCTGTAATCCCTAATAAATTCTCAGTCACATGAATTTGCACTTACAATGGAGGAACGGTAAAAATATGGACGGTGATATACAGCCTCGTATGTCTTTTGATTAGAGGCTTAATAAATAACACAGAGGAATACTTCCTTACTCGTAACATTATTTTAAGCCGTCTTAGGTCATAAATCAGTGATGCAAAAAAATATTTTTTTTTTGTAATCATATTCGCATCGGACTTCGCAAAAGTTACAAACTTGACTTTGATTAAAGTCTTCAAAAGAGGCGCTTTGAAAACATTATTTGTAACATTACAATTTTATAGAAATCCGATGTTATCTTTTTGTCCATCCAAAATAAGAAAATCATTGGATTGGAACAAGACGACCCCAACAGACAAATAGATCGTGCTTTGCTAGGCACTTAGCTTTAATTTCCAACGAATTTAAATACCTATCGTTGTTAATTTCCCTTAGTCCAATTAAATACATTGCAAAGATCTATTGATGGATCTTTTAGCACTTTCATGTCCACTTTAATTATTGATTTAGAATTCACTCCTCTGTAGCACAGTGGCTAAGCCGCTCGTGAATAAAACATGGGGGTGGTGGGTTCGTTCGCACTTTGAGTCTAATTGGTGGTGGGACTATTTCAGAGCCAAGCTAGCTAGCATAGCACCCCACAGGTGAAATCAAAGGCTTGAAATCAAAGGCTCGAAGATCAAAAGAGCCTACAGTCTGGCAGCACTTTGGGCGAATCTTCCTGGCTGGCCGCCGCAGTGGCAGCAGTGCCCAGGTGGAATAGGCCGCAGGTGGCCAGTTACCATCAGGCGGGCTGCGTGCCTGTCTGCCAACAAAGCGGGAATCGAACTCGCGAACTCTCACAGGCGCGGCTTGGCCCAATTGGCCAAATGAAAAGCGGTCAAAACAATAATTTTTTTATTCATAGAAATGACTAAAATTAATTATGTATCCACTCATGCGTATTCCAATGCGTCAGTCGAATCTATACTAACACTTAATGTAAAGAGGAAAGATTTGATAGTTTGTTTGTTTGTTTATATTAAACCTAGCGGCCGCTTGCGGTTTCACCCGCGTGGTTCCCGTTCCCGTGGGAATTGATCAAAATCCTTTCTAAGGGGATGCTTACGTCATAACATCTAGGTACCTGCATGCCAAATTTCAGCCCGATCCGTCCAGTGGTTTGGGCTGTGCGTTGATAGATATCTATGTTAGTCAGTCAGTCAGTCACCTTTGAGTTTTATAATATAGATAGAAGATAGGCTCCGAAACTACTGAACCCATTTGAAAAATTATTTCACTGTTGTGAAAGCTACACTATCCCCGGGTAACATAGATAGGGTACCTTTTATCCCGGAAATGAAAAAATAGGGCCGCCAGTAATTTATATAAAAACACATACATATCATCACTACTGTTAGGCGAATAATTGGTTTACCCGATTAACACATCACTATGGTCACCGCGTACGGTGCCCCGCTCTAGCCGGAGAGATTGACAGATAGATTTACCGCGCTTGCAATGTTTAATGCCGATTAATGTAAAAGCTTATTAAATTGTAATTATCAAGAGAAAGGTGTTTTATATCTAAAAGTTCAGAAGTGAAATTATACCCACGTGCGTAAATAGTATTTGTTATGTGCGGAATAAACAACGCTGGAAAAAAAAGTATGCTTAATTTGTTGCACTGGTTGTAATGGCGATGAAAACGCATAAAAAGTAATTTTCCGTGAGAATGAACAAGTAAACTATGCTTAAACCAGGTTACTAAGCTATAACAAGTATTATGGATTACTTTTAATCAAGATTCGACGTGTATTATTCTAAATTGGAGATTTGGATTCTTGTGCAAAATTGACAAGTTACGACAAGTTTGGTTGGTTGAAAATGTTCACATCTGCATTGAAGAGGCATGATAAATGGTGATAACATTTCGAAATGATGCTGGTTTTATTGATGGAAGTTCAGCGTGATGGTAAACTAAGTGAAATCTTTGGTCTGGGTTGATGAGTCCCAAGGTCATAGAAAGACTTGCACTTATATTTCTATAGGTACCTTGGTATCCTTTTAAATAAGTTGCAGTTTTTGATACTAACTTTGACAAAGGATGTATCAGCACCTTATGATGTGTACTCAAATTAAAATGTTTCTAATGTGGTAATATGAGCATTGTGATCAGAAATTAATTAATTAAGGAAATAAACATTGCCATGTTAAGTCAGATTGTTTTAAGAAGATGGAGTCAAATAAACATTGTTCATTTTGTTAATCATCAAATAAGTGCAAGAGGCAATCTAAATCAGTGACACATTATTAATGACTTAATGGTACCAAAAAGTGAATGGATCATGATATTATATGAAATAATATTTTAGAGGACAAGATAACCTCAAGAGATGTTAAGTATTATTGAATAAGTAAAATAAGGATTAATAATTGTGTTTTAAACAAAAGAACTGAATATATTGCAAAGTTAGAATAAATTGAGTGAAACATGGGCTATATTACTAGTCTAGATGATATGACACACACTACTAAGATGAATTTCTGGCAAAACATAATCACTGTTGTCTGGTAAAGGATGATTGGAAAATGTACATTATGTGCTAAATTTGGACATGTTGAAACAACCTGCTACAAAAAGAAAATAAACACAAGTTTTGTTCTTTCTGAAAGTGTAAAGGGTGTGTCATTGAAGAGGAGAAAGAATCAGTAGAATTACATAAAGTAATCATGGTGGCCATATGAGGCTTATTATAAATACACTGCCGTGAGGGGCCTAAGGTGTATCTGCCGTGAGGGGCTTATTATGTTACACTGCCGTGAGGGGCCTAAGGTGTACCTGCCGAGAGGGGCTTATTATAATACACTGCCGTGAGGGGCCTAAGGTGTACCTGCCGTGAGGGGCTTATTATAAATACACTGCCGTGAGGGGCCTAAGGTGTATCTGCCGTGAGGGGCTTATTATAAATACACTGCCGTGAGGGGCCTAAGGTGTATCTGCCGTGAGGGGCTTATAATGTTACACTGCCGTGAGGGGCCTAAGGTGTACCTGCCGTGAGGGGCTTATTATAAATACACTGCCGTGAGGGGCCTAAGGTGTATCTGCCGTGAGGGGCTTATTATGTTACACTGCCGTGAGGGGCCTAAGGTGTACCTGCCGTGAGGGGCTTATTATAAATACACTGCCGTGAGGGGCCTAAGGTGTATCTGCCGTGAGGGGCTTATTATGTTACACTGCCGTGAGGGGCCTAAGGTGTACCTGCCGTGAGGGGCTTATTATAAATACACTGCCGTGAGGGGCCTAAGGTGTATCTGCCGTGAGGGGCTTATTATAAATACACTGCCGTGAGGGGCCTAAGGTGTATCTGCCGTGAGGGGCTTATTATGTTACACTGCCGTGAGGGGCCTAAGGTGTACCTGCCGTGAGGGGCGCACACTGTATTGCCGTGAGGGGCTTAATTGTGCAAGGCCGTGAGGGGCGCACACTGTATTAATAATAATAATAATAAAATCATTTATTTCAGATCAAGTATTGCCGTGAGGGGCTTAATTGTGCAAGGCCGTGAGGGGCGCATACTGTGTTGCCGTGAGGGGCTTAGCTGTGCAAGGCCGTGAGGGGCGCACACTGCATTGCCTTAAGGCGCTTATGATGCTACAATGCCTTGAGGGGCTCTTGGTATACTGCCGTTTGATGATGGTGTCTTTATGTAGGTGGATTTTGCCACCTGAGGCGGAAGCCTGAAGGAATTTTGCAGGGAGTTGCAGTAAAGCTGTCCGCGAGGAACCTACCACGGAAGAACTTGTAGCAGCATGGACATTTGGAGAATGGAGGATCCTTCGGGGACGAAGGACTTGCAGGATGGCCGACTGTTAGGCGAATAATTGGTTTACCCGATTAACACATCACTATGGTCACCGCGTACGGTGCCCCGCTCTAGCCGGAGAGATTGACAGATAGATTTACCGCGCTTGCAATGTTTAATGCCGATTAATGTAAAAGCTTATTAAATTGTAATTATCAAGAGAAAGGTGTTTTATATCTAAAACTACATAGTATAAAACAAAGTCGCTTTCTCTGTCCCTATGTCCCTTTGTATGCTTAAATCTTTGAAACTACGCAACGGATTTTGATGCGGTTTTTTTCATTAGATAGACTGATTCAAGAGGGAGGTTTATATGTATAATACATGCATAATATAGTAGAGAAAGACTGATAATTTTAGAGGTTTTTAATTTAAGGTCGTAAATAATCGCATTTTTTGCGCTTACATTGCAAACGCTGGCTGAACCCTACGAGATAGATCAAAATAATGTACTACACTATTGTACACCTTAAAAAGTTTTACAAAAAAGTCCGCGATGGTATATGTCTATCTCTTAGGGATAACCCACAATAACCATTTTCCTTTACTTATTACGATAAAATAATGGCTTATTTACGAAAAAGTGATTTTAAGCAATACAGTATTAATCGTTATCCAATAAAGTACCATAAATAAATTGTGCATGTAATATAGATCAATATGGCCCTTTACATCATGTAATTTAAATGAATAGTTTCGAAGATATTACAGATTTAAAATGCAGGGACATAGAGCGGTTGCGGCGGTACCGGCCGGGGGGTCGTGGGGCGTTTCGCCCCACGAGCTATTCGACCCGCGGGGCGAATCGCCCAAGGACCCTTTTTGAAGTGGCACTTTCGCCCCGCGGACCGAAACGCCCAATAACTTTTCGAAATGGGTCGATTCGCCCCGCCGTGGGGCATAAAAGAGCTCTCTTATTTGATGGATGATTTTAATCGAAAATATATAGTTTTATTACATATCTCTAAAAGTACAGCCGTGCACAAAATAACAGAGCAAACGAAATAATTTATAAGTTAGAAATGTCATAAGCCAATTGAGTACATTTTTGTGTTATTGCACTGCATTATTATTGTATGTAAAAATATTATGTAAAATAAGTGCAAAAAGGTGCCGATAAACGCGTACATGCATTCCAAGAATCTCAGGTAAAATTTACTCTTTGTTAAAGTAAACTTACCTGGCACATAAACAAAAGAATACCTGGAGCGCCCGTGCGGTAAGTAAGACCACAGAATAGATTTTTTTTTCTATTCCGTGAGTAAGACGGTTAAGTACTGAATCTGTAATTATGCCACCTCTAAATTGTATATATTTTTTAAATAAATTTGATTATTACCGGAATTTATTTTTATCGGAATCTTTTATTTTCACTAACCACTTTTCTACTCGTCTGTACAAATAAATGGAATCCTAAATTTTTTTATATGAGTCAAGCTGGGCATAAAAAATGCGCATTGGGTTGCTTCGCTCCGTGGTCCGAATCGACCCATTTCAAAAATGACTTGGGCAATTCGCCCCGCTGTAACCACTGCGGGTCGAATGGCCCCATTCAAAAAGAGCTCTTGGGCGATTCGCCCCGCGGGTCGAATAACTCGTGGGGCGAAACGCCCCACGACCCCGGCCGGGGAGCGGATGGATGAACTTTTGTTATTCTTTCACGTAAAAACTACTGAATTGATTTTAATGAAACTTTACAATAATATAGCTTATACATAAGGATAACACATAGGCTACAATTTACAAGATATTCCCGCGGGATAACGTCCTATAGTTCACGCGGGCGAAGCCGCGGGCGGAAGGCTAGTAAATAAATAAAAGAAAGTTGGTGTTAGTTACACTATTTATAACTCAAGAACGGATGAAAGAATTTAGATGAAATTTGGCACACGTATAGGTTATAACCGGGATTAGAACATAGGATACTTTCTATCCCGGAAAAGTGGGGGGAAGGGGGGATAGTTGAAAAAGGAAATTACGCGCGGGTGATTCCGCGAGGGCGACCGCTAGTAATAATTAAAAAACATTTGTGATTGTTTTTTAATAAAGAAAGGTCCATTTAAGCCGATTACGCAAGCCGTCACGTATTGAGTAAAGCGTGACGGTTCTAATCGTCAGAATTGTTTTTAATTTAGCGTTTAGCTAACTTAATTACGTCATTTAATATCTATATCAAATTCCTTAATCAGTTCTCACTATCAATACTAATATCACAGTATTATTATAAATGTGTCAGTTACTCTATCCATACCGTTTATTATTCGAAAGTTATTCTGTGGATGTCTTTCGGTCTAGTACAATTTAATGCCTAAACCGATTTGGATGAAATTTGGCACATAAGGCTAGACATGGAAACTGTTTGGGGCCGGTTAATTGCCACAAGGCAGGCATCGGACCAGGTCTAGGACCCCTTTTTAACCTGAGGAATGCCTATTACCTACGTGTAAAGTTTGCAGGACTCCCCCCACACTAAGTGGGGGGTCTACCTGCTAAGCCCCGGGATGCTCCACCTGACAGCGTCAGAGGCGTAGCGGGGCTTTGACGTTAAATTGGGACTCGCCCTTCTAATTCTGGCTCATAGAAAAGTCTTAGGGGGGAATTACGGAAATGGTCGAAAACACCGGAACATTCCCGTCCGACAATGGCAGGGAATCGTGCAATCCCCGACATCAGGTCGGTCTCTCGAGTCGAGTCGGGGATAGGCGCTGGTAAATAGTCACAAGGCTGGAACCAGCTCGGCCCAATCGGGTAGGAGAGACAGGGGGTTTTTTTCTTTATACTACATCAGTTGGCAGACAGACACTCAGCCCACCTGATGGTAAGCGGCCACTGCGGCCTATTCCAATGAGGGACACTACGCCTGGAAGCGTTGCTTAATGTGTTGCCAGACTGTAGGCTCATCTGATCTTTGAGCCTCTGATTTCAAGTGTAACTGTACTGACTCCCACATTAATATTGCATGAACACAGCCAGAGCTATTATGGCGGCAGATTTCACTTGTGGGTGTGGTAGCTAGCCAGTCGGACTCTGTGGCAGGTGTGAGTGGCAGGGAATCATGCAATCACCGACATGAGGCCTCTCGAGTCGGGGTACCTGGGGATGGGCGCTAGTTAAGTACTAGTCACAAACCTCGAACCAGCTCGGCCCAATCGGGTAGAATGGGGAGACCGGGGGAGTTTCGTGGGTATTGGGACGCTTTAGTCTCGAGTCCCACACACGGCCGCCGGTCTAGCTATATTGCCTTAACGTCCGAAAAAAGGGACTCGTGCAAAACGAATAGAGGTTCCTCCGCACCTCTGAACGGATCCAGGATCACTTGCATTGACCACTAGGAATATTAGGCAATGATCTATACAAGGCAGTCAAGTACAGTTGGTGTGTAATTGAAAACAAAACAATAAAAATCACTTTTAATAGTATCTGTGTCGGTCAAGGGAGACTTGGGGCGGCTTTTTCCTGATCTGTGCTGGGACGCGTGGCGCAGTTAGAGGTCACGTTTATTCATACATGAGGTCAATGATGACGTGTAAGGCTGTATGAGAGCATACTTTGTTGCAGATATTTGTTGAAAAAGTTAAATAATTATGGAGTGTTCTCTGGCGATACAAGACTACAAAAAGATATCAACGCGCCATGGAGAAAAAAAAACAATTTCAATGCGTAATATTATTTTACTTTTCAGCAATGTTAATTATTTTTTAAACAAATCATTGCTTTCTTAGTAAAATTTTGTTTGAATTCCAAGTTCGAAGTCGGATGGCATACAGGAAGATTTGGCAGGTCCAGTTATCCAGTAGTCCATAGGAGCGACTGCCACATGACATCTGTATCCCCTAACAAGGAAACTAGTGGACATAGCTACACAGTTATCGACTGTACCGGTGTCCTCCAGATGTTTTCCGACACCTGTGCTAGTGGTAACAAAATCTGTAGGTATGCGCCGAGATTTAATACATCGATTTCAATAATATGATGCGACGAATCTTACCACTCAGCTAACACAAATCTTTGTTCGTTACCGTAACTATTTATTTAAATTAGACATTAGTCACGCCTCATGGCGTCATTACCATGTGTCATGATTAATTATGGAGTCAGATTTAACGATTCGTGCGTGTTTGCCGAAATCTACTATCCTATAGGTAATAATATACTATCTATATGAGAAGTGTCTGTTTGTTATGATTCCAGAAAGTTTCTCGTCTGCCTCACTAAAATGACGGATACACTAGGCTAGGGGACAGATAGAGCAACATGTTTCGGGACATGTCGCTCGTCAACAACGTTAAGAATCTCGGGGGCAAAAAATTTATGTCCCGCGTCACGTAAATGCTCTTTGAAATGTTGAAGGACATGTTGCGGGCCTCAATGCAACGTCGCAGCGTCACGTAGATCGAGTGTTGCGCGTCATGTTGCTGTACAAAATGTTCCCTAGTGTATCCGTACCTTAAAACTTACGCTTTCACGACGAAACCACTTTACCGATTTTGATAAAACGTTGACAGGCATATCCAGACCTTGAATAAATAGGCTACTTTTAATCCTAGGATATTACACACTTTCTGTGGTATAACATAAACAGAAGTGTTTTTTATTGTCTTTTCTTCACGTCGTAACATCGATCACTATTAGTGATCGAAGCGTCGTAACGGAGAAACGTATCGTATTTTTGGGATGGGAAATAGACACTTCTATTTATATCACTGTAAAGCCATGCTGTTTTACAGCACGAATAGGCCGGCTCATCTGGGGAAATACCAATTTCTCTCATAAAACTAGCGTGACATAATAGTGACTACTATTGTCTTTCGTCTGGTTTGAGAGAGTGCCGGAGGCCCACACACCCCATACCCCCATATGCCGGCAACGCATCAGCGATCCCTCTGGTGTTGCAGATGTCCATGGGCGGCGGTGATTGCTTACCATCAGGCCCGCTGGCTCGTTTGCCGCCTCTGACATAAAAAAAAGTTTGGAAGCTGGAGAGTGAGACTTTTTATCCCGGAAAGATATCATGATATCATATTACTGCGGCATAATGTCAAAAAGACACCGCGGATGAAACTTTTATTTATAAACAACTAATCAAATCAATATCGGTTCGAACTCTTTATCAAGGTAGGCAAACACTCAAAGTTGTGAAGAGCCCACTTCTGATTACTAAATTAATAAATGATAGAATCAATCAATAGTCCTCCCAAACAGGAAATCTTCGACAAATTCCTTACACCTTATAAGTTACTAGCCGTCCGCCCGCGGTTTCACCCGCGCGTAATTTCTTTTTTTAAATATCCCCCCCCTTCCCCCACATTTCCGAGATGAAAAGTACCCTATGTTAACCGGGGATAGTGTAGCTATCCAACAGTGAAAGAATTATTCAAATCGGTTCAGTAGTTTCGGAGCCTATTCAATTCAAACAAACAAACATACAAACAAACAAACAAACAATCAAATCTTTCCTCTTTATAATATTAGTATAGATAGGCATACAAGCATACAGGTTCTCTGGTTAAAATAAATGACCATATATTGTGAAAAGAATTATGCGAAAATATTCGCATAATTTATATTCTACAACAAACCGGCACCTTACCTAATATTTCGTTTACAATCCTCCGTTCAACCAGATAGGCTGCAGTTTCACAACACAGTGTTAGTTATTCACTTTCAACGCTAAAATCACTTGTTATATCTTACGTCCGATGCTTCACAAAAACACGAAACGCGACATTGTTTTAGAAATACGATACAAAAACAGACAAAAGAGTGAAACTCGCTAAAATATTAATTAGGAGGTAGTTTTGTGCTAAGACATCGAATTTTAAATAAGTTGTAGAAAATAATAATATAAAGGTAGATGTGTAATCATTTATATAAATATCGTTTAAAGCAAGTATGCTTCTGTTTATTTATGAAACACCTCGTTGGTCTAGTGAGTCTCTATGTAAGTGAAATAAATTATTTTATTTTATTTATTTTTTATTTTTTTAATCATGGAGGTCTTTGCTCTAAGATATTTAATAAGCCAATTTTATAGATACTGTAAATGTTTTGATGTTTTTATTAATAATTTTTCTCCAATTACCAAAATATTGGAATAAAACGTATTTCAAAATAAGTTTGAAAAAGGTTTGAAATACGTTTTATTCCAATATTTTGGTACAGAGTATGTACGAATAAGTATGCACTTTAAATATGTGCGCCGTGCAATGTAACTACTAGGTTCATTTATGTAATTTAATGTGCAAGGAAATATATAATTATAATCTTTGGGGGCATAATATTAAAGAAACAAATCATCGTCACAGTAACTATTTATCGGTTAAATCACAAAACATTCGCAACATTTTTTTAAACAGTGATTCGTTAGCAAGAAATAATAAAATTAAAATGCTATAAAACACTTTAGTTGTGTATTATTTTACCTATAAAGTAAGCTGAAAAAACTTATGTAAAACTATATTGGAAAATAATTAAAACATCTTACACAACGAATATAACACATGAAAAATCAGCATCTCAAAAATTATTCTTTGTTAGATAAAAATAAAAAATTCTTAAAAACTTTACGCCCCAATTCGAAAAATCCATTGCCAGCGCAAAAAGAAAATGCACAAATGCAGCGGCAAATGTCAATATTCTTTTTTTCTTCACGTTCGAATTTCAAAACTTGTCACATTGTTTTGTTTCGTTAATAATCGTAATGTAAATAATGGAATGACTTACGCGTTAGGACGTTTCGTTCAACCGGCTGCCCGCGGTCGACTGAACTGAGATTTTTATGTAATTGTTAACTTGGGTTGAGCGCCAACCGATCGCCGTTCACTGGTCATGCATGGGACGGCCACGATAGGACCACGACACGACCGAGAATTTTGCTTTTTCTTCTTTCTTCATGCGTTTTTAATCGAGTGAGTCCAGGTAGGGTTTGCAATGTGATCCAGTTATTAAATTGGATCGAATGCCTTTTGACATCATGTAATCCTGAAAATGGGAACCAAACCAATTGCATTGTAGCTAGGTACCAGTGGTCAGTGGCGTAGCGTGGGTGTCTGCCGCCCGGGGCGGAAAGACAATCTGCCGCCCTTTTTTTTTTGCTCCTCCAGTTGGAAAAGCAGCCCACGGGGCGGAATACGATTCTGCCGCCCTTATTTACAATTCTGCCGCCACTTTTTTCTTTTTTTTTTGCTCCTCCAGGAAATTTTGCCGCCCCCTAAAAAGTGCCGCCCGGGGCGGACCGGCCCCCCCCCCCCGCCCCCCCATCGCTACGCTACAGCCAGCCATTCGACTGTGTAGGTTTCCTCAAGATGTTTTCCGTTATCGTCGAACTAGTGGCAAATGCGCACATAAAAAACTCCATGCGCGCCGAGGTTTGAATCATTGACCTCACGCTACCATCGCTCTTTCGTATATCGAGCGTAAATCGTTAGCCTTAAGCCAGCCCAGAGGCCCTAGACAAGCGGCACTTATGACGTTCGCTATACCGCTCAAGAATATTTCGATCCTCCAGTCGAACTATTTGGAAAAAAAAAAATGTCCGAACAGTTCGACGATCGAACATGGAATTAATATTATCTCGATCGAACTACTAATCGGACTAGGCGGAATAAACGTTAATTTGCGATAGCGAATGTCAAAACCCGTAATTTCAATATTGTCAAATCCATACAATTTGAAGTTAGCGAATTTCGCTATCGCTGTCAAAATGTTACTTTGTTCAGCACTGGCATCCGCTACGTCACTGGTCTGATATAAAAGTTGCCCGTCATTTGACAGTCAGATGGATCAGCCGAATTTTTAAAATAAAATATTTTGAATTTGTAATAATAATATGGATAGATAATCGCAAGGTGTAAACAACAATAGAGCGTTTGACGTGTATGTTGTAACATCGCTTGTCTAACCGTCGCTAACAGCTGACTGGACCAGTGGAAAGTCAAGCATGAACGGTACTGTTTTAAGATAGGCACACACAATGGATCTGCCACAGAATGGCTTTTTTGTACCAAGAATTTTAGTTGGCGATAAAAGAAAAAGGCCCACATAACACAGAATCTAAGAAAATAATTAGATTTTTCACACATTAAGTAGTCCAATATTCTGAAAACCCCCAAAAATATATATGTATTTTCGTAAATATATGATCATCTTTCGCTTATTTATCGTCACACTGATATGAAATGCTGGAACGTTAATTAGTGCTAGGCCTAGCAGCTAATCTTAGCTTAGGTGATCTAGACCGCGTCGAGACGTTGTTACGGCATCTTGTCTTTTTATTCCGGAAAATATTATAAGTAGGTACCATTCATTTCTTCCCTAATCATCAGAAACAACAGATTCTCAAGTAGGTACTTACCTAATAACCGCTTCCCCTTCTAAGCACACTTTTTGTGTGATCGAGTCTGCGCACAAAAAGATGTAAATTCCGCGTACAAAGTGCGCCGGACTTTTAGCGCGTCGTGTGCGTTACTGCATATAATCGCAAAGGTTCTATTTTCAGACCAAAAAGTGCGTCACGGATAGTCTGTCGTCTGTGCTGCCTGCCACTAAAGGTAATCAGCCTATTAATGTCCCACTGCATAGTGAAGGTCCTTGAAATCAAGTTATCGTCACAATAATAGGACACTTACTGGTTCACCACGCTTGCCAAATGCGGATTGGTGATCACAAACCCGAGCTATGTTCGAAAAAACTGAAAAAAAAAAAACGACACAAAGTTAGCACGACCCGGGAAATGAACTCAAGATCCCGAGATCTCAACCCGATACTTTAAACTTTACACCATCAAGGCATAAGCTTAATCCCACACAACCAGGATAGATTAACGAAGAATAAGAAAGAAATCAATCTTTAGAGTCCCACGGTGGTGATTAAGCGATAACTTTCATCGACCAGTACCTATTCAGACTTAACATATAAAAAAGAAACAAGTATTTGTCGGTCTACATACAAGGGAAGTGGCCAGACAAGTTTCTATCGATCCGTAAACAACTGAGATATACCTCAGGAAACACTAAGCGCAATACCTACGTTTCAATCTACTCCTTACAGACTAAGAACGGGGTAACCTTCTTATCAAAATTATGAAATGCATACTTACATACATACATCTATTACATATCGTCTTCGTCATCATAATTTCAGCCGAAAGTCGTCCACTGCTGGACATAGACCTCCCCTAAGGACCTCTAAAACGTTTTGTCCTGCGCCACCCGCATCCAGTGGATTCCCGCGAACTTAAAGGGTGTTACCACTGAGGTCAATTATAATACGCGCGGGTGTTACCCATGATACCGTCGATCGACGATCGATCGATTGGTCTGGTCACACCTTAAGGATCAACGGTCAACCTTGTGGAAGGCCTACCACGGTTTGAGTCAAACAAGTCAAAATAAATACGTGTCCACAGTTATGGACCTTTCTGCCTACTGCCACTTAAGGCTCGCAATTTTTCAGGCAATGTCAGTGACCTGGTTCGTCCTGCCGCGGTTCTTATAACTTCTGATCTGTGCAAGGATCGAACCCGTGATCTCTAGTGTACCTACCTTAATAGCCGGCTTGTAACAATCCTATACTAAATCGGTCTTCAAATCTAATTAAACTGTTAAATAAAAAAATCTATCTAGTTTCGATGTCCATCCCCGGGGGATATTTGCAAAAGTTGTTTCACTGGGCGGGGGCAGAGCGGGGGTGGACAGCGGGAATGAACCAAGCATTTTTATCAAAATCGAAATTTTTCAAAAAAATAATTTTATCTAAAAAAACCGTTTACGTGTATCTATAATATAAGCATGCCGACGCCCTCATGGATGCCCAATCACCTCTATTAAGCCTCGTTATACGAATAACTCCACGTTTTATTACATGGCCGTCACCTATTTTCTTACTTGATACGGGCTACGTAATTACTACACTATCATCCCACAGTTAAGCATAATCGTGCATTCTACAGATTAAATAACTTAAAGGTATCTTGATGTAAATTATTTTGTTAGTATAAATTTTATTTAATTATTAATAATATTTTTAATAATTTCCTCGACCAAACCGGCAAATCTTTACGATCAACCAATTACGCATTGTTGCAGTGAATTCGTAAGCACAGCACAGTAAGGCCGTTTTCTCACTAGGCGAAACCAACACGACATCAACTAAACATTAAAAGTTCTGTTGATGTCGTGTTGTCCATCCCTTTTTTACTAGCTAGAATCCAACACAACACGACTGTCACATTTTGTGGGCGGGCGCGCACTCGCAAGGAATGTTGTGTTGGTGTCGTGTTGCCTGCAGTGAAAAAGTCCCTGTAGAATGCAAGGCGGCTATGTTGTTACAACAAACAACTAGGGATTGACACATATTTTTCACATCACGAAAACATCCCACTAATGACAATATTTTGCTAATCTCAAAACTAAGTGGGTGTTGGATTAGTTTTTGGAACCGGCGAACACACAATATGTGCACCATAGTGGCTAAAGTAAAAATTCAAACTAGTATTATTAATAGGATAAACACAAATTAAAATAAAACTCAACAGTAATCTTCGATTTGGTTTATTCTAGAAAATGCACAAAAATATAATTCTTCATACACTATTCACATTTCATACACTCGTTACACAGATTTGATTCTTACAAGCTCAATAGAAAGAATCAGAAAGTGCCTAGGAATATTCGTATAACTTGATCAAGTTTTTATCACCAAATTGGTGAAAAGTAAATAAATTATAGTAACTAATGTAAGAAATACCATGAAAAATTAGAAAATCATTGACGAGCAACCCAGACTCGAAACCGATTCTGAAAACTTATTTTTAAACTTGGCCATACCGGGAATCAAACCCAAATCATTTACCTTTGTAAACTGCCCCATCTAGGTTTTGGCTTATCTGTAGGTTGACCACTCCCTAACACAATATTTCTTAGGTATCAAAATTAAACAAAACAAAATCTTCACCATTTTAAAATCTAGGCAAATTCTGACATTTTCTTCGACACTTTGAACACAGTTTATTAATCCTCGTAACGTTACTATATTCCATTCGTTCCTCACTCAGCACAGGATTAGTTATAGTGATAAAACATAATATACCGCATCCATGGCGATAATTCTTACAAACTAAACATAATGGACAGCTTTTGTAACTCATTTGTTTCTTTATAAAATGGAAAGGTTGACGTTTTGAAGACGTTACATCACTTCACATCTTATACTCGAGTATTATTTATATTTATGTATTTTAACACTACATTGTAGATATAAGACCCCAGGCAGAAAAATACATTATTTTAAAATCAAACATATTTTATATATTTTAGCCTATATTTTAGCTGAAACAGAAATGATTGAAGGCTTTAAACCTGTAAGTAGTCTTATTATTTCATCGACTATATTTTCTTCTGTACCTGAACCCAAAATAAAGTTTTCTTAAAATTGTTGGTTAATGTGTGAAAGACATGTTTGAGAACTTACAAAATAATTTTAAATTAGTCGATAAACGAAACGTCTTAAAAATTCCAACCTATCTCAGAGACAATTCGAGCACAAAAACCATCCAATCAAAGTCATCGGGTTAAAATACATCTGTCGTGGGATAAAACCGCGTGTACACTACCGTACACGCAACGACAAAGTAAACAACAATTTACAACGCAACGACAATTTAAATTGTTGTCCACCTTCGCTTTAACTACATCTAATTAAACGATCTGTTTAAACACAATAAGTAAAATCCTTCAAATACAAAATTATATTCACTCATAATTTTAAAAACAAAAGATAATTTCACAGAAATAAAAGAGAAACTCTTGATTTAATTGTAGAAAATATAGATTTTACCTAATGTGCTGAAAATATATAACGATTTCTAATAATACCTACGTATATGTACAAATGCACAAGTAAACAATGATGCTATTACGCATTTTATAAGGTATCTATGCGAGCGAAATTGTTTTAATTTTATTTTTTATAATACTTTATCTTTACATTTATTCCAAGAAAGAAAATTATACTTAAATATAGTGAACCATAAAAAATATCCAAATTAAGGAGCTCATAAAATATTTTTGACTTGCGTTACGTTATATTTATCAAATATAAACTTTTGACATGAATAATTAATGAAATTAAAAAAAAAATTAAGTGTGACAATATGTATTTTGAAAAACAAGATCAATAATGCCGAGATATTTTATTCTTCGAAGATTATTTCCGATGTGTCCAAATTAGAAAAATACATTTCCATATTAAAAATACTTAAAATTTCGCTCGCAAAGATCATCACGTATGAGAACTAACCCTAGGGAACCTAATCACCTGTCTTTAGACCTATCGCAGAACCTATTTGAACTATATTACAATTTCATCCCAAACGTTCAATTCTGAAACTCATTGCTGGACATAAGTGATTTTTGTTGATTAAACCGAATCATTCCTTCTAATATCATTTTATTCTACGTGAAACTTAACGTTAGCTTATAGCCAAAACCTCTTAATTAAAATTGCATCGTTTTTGAGTTTATTTGTAGCAATATCTTCACTTTTGGTAGTTAGAAAATAATCTTTTTGCCATTCATGACAATTAATACACTCGTGTTAATTATTTAGACATTGAACACTTTCCAAACTAAGGTATGAGCGAATCAACACGGTAAATGTACGGAAATCGGTATTTTACTTTACTTTATATAAGTCTAGCAGAGCAATAAGATGAAAAAATAATGTCTTAACAGTGTCTCAACTCTCAGCTATGGCGGCGACCTTCATGATCAAAATTACTCAGGATGTAATATTATTATAATGGTGCAGTGAATACACAAGCACAGTTTACATCTTTATTCCGTCTCTCATAACACGGTGGGACTGCAATTTGACACGACCAAAGAGAATAATTTATGATGTTTCATGGTTACAATGTAATGAAATTATATTATTTTCTTTTATACGCCATTCTGATGTCACCTGTACTAAGCAAAAGTCAATTTAATGGGCCACATTTGACAGTTCATTTATGCAAAGAAAAATATCCCTTACGCTTAAGGAATAAAACTCAAGAAAACAACATCAGTTTTTATTAATACAATTTTATTTATTTAGAAAATTAGACTACTTCTGATGTACATAAGTTTTACTTTTCTTTGCATAAATGAACCGTCAAATGTGGCGTATTAAAATGACTCTGCTATAAATACAGTACACAATTTCAAGTACTGACATATACCAGAAATCCAAATAGTCCATACCGATTCCGCACACCGCACCTTGCATCTTGACTATATTCCTCTCTGTCTTACATAACGACGCACCTCTTGCCGTCTCTGTCCGTGCCGGTGGGGACGGTGGGCGGGGCGGGTGCAGTTGCTTCGGGCTTGAGGGCCTCGGGGTCGAAGGTGTCGGCCTGCGCCACTGGAGCCGTGAGGGGAAGGTCGGTGTTGATGCCTACGATCTGAAAATTATACATAATATTGTAATATGATATAATGCGTTTTTTATTTAATATTATGTAGAATATGATGTGCGAGTGTTAAGTATTATAGTCATGTAGTTTTTTTATTGCAATGTGTAACAAGACGAGCAGATCGTACACCTGATGGTAAGCGCCACGTCTGCCCTTAGACAGTTCAGTGCCAAACAGTACTGTCTAGCATGGCTGACTAAGCAGTTACTGCCTGGCACCGCCCTGCGCCTGCTACACCGAGACGACAGTTATTAGGTCTCACATATCCAGTAATTTCACTCTTCAGTGCCCTTTCCCCGAAACACAGAAGTGCTTGACACACTTCTATTTAACGGGAAAATAACTGGCTCTGCGGTGGTACCCACCAGAGACGGCCCAGTACAGGAACCTACCACCCGGTAACACTTGTAGTATGAAGTGAGCTTGTAATACAGCGTGGAAATTTAGTCATTGTTTTCCCGCAGTAAAATGATTCTATCTAAGTAGTAAAATAAATTAATAAAGTTATTTTTTTAGTTAAATCAAAAGTTTTACGATTATGATAGACGAAACTCGAACCAATAGTACTAGCTGCGTCACGGACAGTCACCGGCCAGGGTCATTGCCCTTCGCGTTTATCAAAAAAATGATATTTTTACTATTTACTCACATTTAGTTTCCATTTTCCCATTATAATTTAAGAAAAAATTTCATAAAAAGTTTTAAAAAAATTTCAAAAAAAATTTACTAGCATAAATCGATAGTACTACTGAAGGTAAAGCATTCTGCTGCGGGAAAACAACGACTAAAAAAACACGCAGTGAGCTTGTTGTATGTAGTGAACTTGTAGTATGTAGTAAACGTGCACTGTGAAACGAGTGTGGAATGATTGTTGTAGTGCAAAGCGTTCATACCTCAGCAGCTCTCCTCGCAGGCAACGGCGTGCTAACAGCGGGTACACGTCGGAGGGAATGCGCGAGGCGGTCGAGAAGCCGCACGCGCTTGCCGTGCACAGTGAATGATCCCGCTTCAGCTCCCAGTTCCATGCTATCGTCGGATTCTGGCTTGCGCTTGCGACCGACTACTGGGGCTGTTGGTCGGGCTGGTTGCTCGGATCCTGGAAGGATATGTAGTCTTAAAATCGTCGAAAAATGACATTACTCTCCAAAAAAGTGACTGAGTAGAAAGGGAAAATTGAGAAACGGTGTCAACTTAAAATATGAGGATCGAAGGGTCGTAATAAGTTCGCTGCCGACCCCACAGAGGTCCCTTAGGAAAAAACTCTTTATACTAGCCGACAGCAAACCTGTTAAGCCATGTACAGAAAATCAATTTACCAGGTAAATTAATATTCTATACATGCCTTAGACACACTTTACAAGACTGACTGATTACTGCAGATTTTACCATATTCTGTCCTGTCAGTCTCAATTGAAATAGCCCTTTGAGGTGAACAATAGGCGGAAAATTGGTAATAGAAATTTGAAAGTACGGTCAACAGCACATCACGGTAAACACTTGCAAGTACGACCTGCAAGTGTTTACATAAGAGTAGTACAAAGTCCAAAGTGTATAGTCTAACGTGCTTTTGACTGTACATATGTCTGTAGGCAACTTAGCAAAATATAGTGTCGTCTGTCTGTATCAACTTACCGCTAATATTGGCAGGCCTGGTCACCTTGCTGACGTGTCGTAGCGTCATCTCCTTCAGCGGCTTGTAGGACCGCCGGCCGCGGATGCTCCTCAGGCCGGAGAGGTACGAGCTGTCGTCGAGGGACGGGTCCTCTGATATGAACGATGATGTTGTCTCTGTTATGTCCATCTCCATCGTTGTGTTGTTGCCTGAAAGAGATAGATTAACTGGTTTAGGATTCAGACTGGTATTAAAGTATCTGAAAAGAGTCAAATGTTTTATTAAAGACTAGAATAGGTACGAATCACGTTGTACTCATATTGGTTTTGCGAAAAAGAATCTCGCCTGCCACAAAGTTTTACATGACACCGAAAAGGCGCCGAGCAAAGTACAAATGTACCTACAGGGCTGCACCCATTGAACTACAATTACTAGCGTATAGAACCGACACCGCAAACAAAATTTTTGCGCGATGCTTTGTTGCCGTTACCATGGTTACGGCAACAACTCATTCAAGATCTATATATAAGATAGGCATTTCGAACATAAAGCGTAAGCGCCTTGCTTTGCATGGCGCTTACGACGTTTTGGTCGCCAGAAAAATATACTCTGTAAGCAATCTATAGCGCTGCAAGTTTTATAGTTTGGTTAGACGACATCCGCTGTAGCAAATACATCAGTCAGTCCAGTCATCATTTTGCGACACATTTTTTGTTTCGTATAGCCTCTCTATACGTAGTGCTTGTAACTCAATGGCTGCACCAGTCCATCTCATTCGAAGGACAATTTTTTCCGCCACCGTTATAATAGCACTGGCTGTTTTTGTAGTATTACAAGAAATGTGGAAACATTATAATTTCAATTAAAGGGTTGAAGATCAGAGAAGCCTCAAGTGAGATTTCTGATTAAGTGTTCCTTAGGTCGAAGTGGCGATTTATGAGCCTGTCTGCCAACTGAACTGACATAAAAAAGTGCTCCGAAAATGATAACGAAGTCGGCTATTACACCAGAGGTTGCGTGTTTGATACCCACACACATTTGTGTGCGTGAATATGTCTGCTTGTATCAGTCCATAGCACAAACTACGCTTAGTTTGACTAAACACATGCAATGGTCACAGACCTGTGTAGTTGGCCATGACGGAGCTGGTGGTCTGGTCGGCGATCCTCATGCTGCGGCGGTAGGGCGACACCTTGACGCGGCTCTTGGAGTAGTTCGTGTCCGTCTTGCGCGGCTCGTCTGCGGAACAACGTCACACTACACCATATCGTTGACGTATCCTCCTCACACAATAATTCCTCTATTATCGACGACCAATTCGGTGGATTGGTTGACAAGTTATAGCAAAAGAGGTCGCGGGTTCGATCCCCGAACGATACAAGCGTGGGAGAGAACAAGTCTATTTGTATTGGGGTTTCTATGATTGTGCATATTTACAAAAAAATATAAGTTAACGTTTATCTGTTGTTTGGCACCCAAGCTTTGCTTAGTTTTGGGCTAGATGGCGCTGTGTTGTGTGTATGTCTAAGAATTTTATTATTTATCCTTCACACTCAATGATGCCATTACAAGTTAGGTCTATAGGAGCAGCTAGTGGGCATGGATTTTACTACTACTTTTGATTTATTTTCATTTAATGAAAGAGGGGTCACTTATGACCATAAACACCTACAACCAGGTCTATAAAATGTATTGTTAGTATTAGGAAAGATAATATGGAGGAAAAGAGAAGACAAATATTAATTACTCGTTTAAACAACTTACCATCGTTTCCATCAAGGTCGATGACCACATCGGCCTCGAGTTTATCCGTTTTCTCTCCATTCTCCTTCTCTTCCTGGTCTTTTGTCTCACTGTCTTGCTTTCCGTCCTTTGATTCTTGTGTTTTCGGTGATTCTGAGACTTTCTTTGATTCTTGCGGTTTTTCTTGAGCTTTCTTTGATTCTTGTGGTTTCGGTGAATCGGATGAGCGTAGCTTACGATCCGTAGACGCTGGCGTTTCTTCTTTTAACTTTAGCACTTTCGAGTCTTTGGACTGGAATAATTAAAGTTGAGGTTAATTATAATATTTACTGGTTATTTTTACAAGCGGACAAACACAGACATAAGTTAGTAGTGCATGCAGTGTTGAGAGTGATTTTTTTTAATACCTAGTGCCCATGTTAAAATCACGTACAAAAGAGAAGTTAATTACTAAGATAAACGACTGGGGCCCAATCTATTTCTAAATACTTTTAGTCTACCCCAATACAGAAAACTGAGCTCCTTATTAATAATATTCGAATGTAGATGAAGAATGGTGATTGAAAAAATCAACTATCAAGTTTTAGTATTTAGTAATATTCCGATTCCAGAATACAGTGGTAGAGGTAACACAGATAAAATTATTAATGATTTATAAATATTTGAGAATATTTTGAATCGGATATATTCTTTATACATAACACTTCACACTAGTCACAATAATACATCATTTCCCTGCCCTTATCCCACGCTAGGTAGGGTCGGCGCAACATGTTTTTTCCTTCCACACACTCCTATTAGCCGTCAATTTACATATTACAGAAAGTATTACATAACAAACAGTTCTGTTTGTAATTAGCTTTCCTTATTCGATTACATTTAAATTTTTAACCGAATACCTATTACGAAAATGTGCATTTTAATATTGTAAGGCATGACGCATTTCAGCAAGACTTGCTATTCGAAAATGGGTCAATGTCGTATTAATATTGTATGTTAATTGCATTTTTGCCATACGGACAATGGCGGATATGTACTCAAGTGGTTTGCCAATGTATTAATATTAATGTTTGTTTAAAACAATATGTGCAAGATGAGAAATGGTTTCGATATGGAAATGTTTAATAAAGTCTGTGTAATAGTCTAGAACTCTCGAATTAATTTATAAATAAATATTGGACAAAAACACTTACATACATTGATCTGACCCCAAAGTAAGTTGCTTAAGCATTTGGGTTATGGGTATAAAAAACAACAAAGGCATGACCATTTTTGTCACACAGAACAAATACATAATGTCCTGGTTCAGACTCAAACGCAGGACCCCTGGCGAATAGGGCAGATTTTAACTTAACTTTAAGTTTGTCATATTAGTTATGGGGCATAACTCATAAGAGCTAACAAAAAGTCTGATTTGGCAATCTTGATATAGGACACCCGACCTTGAATTCATAACGCCAATGTCCGCACCGTGCACTCGTATAAATAGCTTCCTAGTGCGAACAGAACAATCATATAATAAATACTTGATTGTCTACAATTGGACCAAATCTCGGCGCTTAGACTGCACCGGTCTGCAGTACTACTACGGTCCACGGTTCTACTAACGTAACGTAAGATTATGTGCGGATAAAATACGGATGCGTATGTATAATACTAGTAGTGAGGAATATAGCTGCCAAATAGCGCCCTTATCAAATAAAAGTCATATCATAGCATTTTTTGCGTTTGTTACAAAGAGGATAGATGTCCAAGTCATGTAGGCTTTATCAATCAAAGTGTCACATTTTTGTATAGTGTATGTAATAAAACATAAAACATCTTAAGGCTAGTTGCACAACTAACAGATAAGTTCGTGATAATTTATCAATAATGCTGTCTTCTCTTTGAAAATCGACAAATGAGGCAATATCTAACTAAGTTATCTGACATAGATTTTTACGAACTTATTTGTCAGGGTAAAACTCGCACTCATTGGATTTCATGTACCAGTTATGAGTTGCATGCTGTAAGTGTATTAAAATGGAATGAGAAAGACTACAACCGAGTCCAAAATTCCCCTAAGATTTTATTTATGAATCTATTTTCAGACTAAATTATTTCTCTCAGACAACCGCCCGTCGCTCTTTGAGGATTTTTGGACAACAATATAATAAAGGGACATTTCTGGACAATACAATATTTTATTACCTTTGCTTTTATGATTATATTTACAAGTTATGATTCATTTTCAATGGCGGCGAAACAGTGCAAACAAAATATGGCCAATCCTTTTTTTCTGTTACTATATTGGTACTATCTGGCAATCATGTAAGCAATTTTATGGACCGATATGTCATATTATGTCCAAAAATCCCTCTCCCCCATCTGACGTCGAGATGTTAGTAATGGCAACACTCACATCGTCCGCAGCGTTCTCCCCCTGCTTGTCCGAGGCGGGGCGCGGCGTCTCCGGCGTGCGGGTCACTTTCGCCTTCACCACACAAAGCCATCATTACTCATGGTTAGTTGAAAATATTCATTAGTGATAGTAAAGGTGAAAAAAAGAGCAAAAAAAAAAAAAACAAAAAAGTTGGTAATCAACGGCCGCGGCAGTACGACCATTATAAGTCTTCCTAAGGGCGCTTACACATTACGCCGCAGCGGCAGCGTTTTTCGTTGCTGCGGTATGTAGGCTCGCCCGCGCGCCGCTGCGGTGTCGTATGCAAGGCTCCATATAAATCCAAAGAGGACTAATGCAGCGATACCGCGGCGGTGACGATACCGCTGCCGCTGCGGCGTAATGTGTAAACGCTCTAAGGGGGGTCAAAATCTTTGCCATAGTCCTTTCGCAGAGAGACTTCGGAGATGGGTCGGTCTATACGCCACAAGGCGGGCACCTAGCCTAGTCCCGAGCCTCACACACGGCGCAAGTTTCGCTGGATTGCGGCTATGGTGCATTAACGCATTCTCTTCCGGAAAATAAATAAATAAAAGGCTTGCGAGACCTGGTACGTGAGGCTCGGCCCGAGCCTCACGTACCAGGTCCCGAGCCGCTCGGGACTATAGGGTCCCTTTACCCACTAAACTCCCCTTTTTCCCTTCACATTCGAAGAGGGATAAGCCGATGTCTTATGGCCATTGACCAGCTCACCCCTGCATCTAACAAAACATCTTATTGGGATTAAACCTCATTTGACAGCCCCTATATTGCCAGTTATGTTTAACAAATAAAGGATTTGATTTGAAAATATCTATTTCAGTCCCAATACTACCGCCTTATCAGTTTTTTATTTACAAAGACCTTGTGAATTTATTTATGATAAAAATCCAATCCATGCTATACCAACACCATTATGAATGAAACATCACCGAAGACTTTCATATTCATTACCGACTTTCCACCAAAAATTGTTAAACACGCAATGATTCAATCTCAACCCTTATTTGTAAAATAACAGTAGTTGCCAAATTAACACATCAAAATATTCTCTCGGAAAATAAATGGTTATCACATCATAGATCAGTTAACAATAATCCTAACTCATCCTAACTCTTCCCTGAGTTGCGAATAGGAAGAGAAGTCCCTCTTGTCATCTCTCTCTTGTATGTTTGTGTTGTCTGTGTGTGCGAAACTGCGAATATGTTTTATCTATCTATCTATCTAAATACTACATTTAATAAGACAATAACTACCTAAAGTTTTTCATGCTAGAATCAATATTGAATGATGTCCATTGAATTTCTAGAGCGGTCCCTATAATCCTATTCACAGATATGGATAGAAGTCTGTGGTCCTATTAGTCACTGCATCCAATCCAGACACACAAACCCTACGACGCGGTGGCCAGAGCAGTAAGATCCTCTATAAGTTGAACTACAGAATATATGATTCACAAAATCGAATTTCGCTTAATCAGAAACAAAATTATTATTTTTACGATTGGTCAATAAAGGATTACGTCATTTGAAAACTTGTATTATATTAAATAATAACAGAAACGTTTGACATAGCAAAAAATTAAGTAACCATTGTTTATGATTAAATTCGACTGGATAGAAAATACTGTTCATAACAGCAAAACTTCCTGAGGATCTTACCACTGCATAAACCTATCCTTGGTCTATAGTTCCCATCACGAAAAGCTATAAGTTTGTAAACAAACATTCAGAAATTCCATCATTAGAATAAAATAAGCAAACGTTCGTTTGTGAAAATTTATATAAATATATAAGGCCTATTAAGTTTTCTACGCATAAATATTAAAATATATACTTTCACAAGCATTTTGCATCGTAAAAGTACTTTTACTTAAATTGATCAATAATTTTACAGTTACACAAACTTGGGCCGGTCAACCGCCACAAGGCGGGCATTCGCTCGTCCCTTTTAGGTATAAAGCGGTAAGAAACCGGGGGAAGTTTAGTGGGTGGTAGGTGATACAGTTCAACGGTGGATCAATCGGGAATTAAAACATAATAATAACAATCGGCAGGGGATCCAACCGGAATAACTCGGAAAAACGTCTTTAGTCACGAGTCCCAAGCCGTAAGTTAAGGAAGCCTGCAGCATTAATCTCGGAAAGAAAAAGCACTGTACACACTAGTCCATTTAGTTACATGGTAACATTTACGCTGCAGAAGATGTTTGTTTACAAAATGCATAGCTCTTCGCGACGTGTACCATAGAACATCAACCACCAACACAAAACAAGTCGAGGTACCAAACCCGCGGTACCTGCGATCTCCTCGTGAAACTCCTGCCCGCGTCGGGTTCGAACTCCGGGTCCGACGTGTCGTCGTACGTCAGCTCCGGGAACATGTCGTCCGCCTCGTCGATGACCATCGCGTCTTCGTCATCGTCGTCACTCACCGTTCCGTTCTCTTCGACGCCGTTCGTTCCGTTCACGGGGCGCGAGTCTTTGCCGTTTTGTTTCGGTTTCGCGTCCGACTTTTTTTGTTCGGATTTTTCTGGCTGGAAGTTAGAAATTTGCTGCTTAGTTAAAGGTGGCTCGAGCTACCAGGGTGACCATTTTGTGGCTTTTGACAATTTAGAAAAGTGGCAGATTTTGGTAGAGATTTCAAGAACACTCGTAAATCGTGTATCTTCCTGTATTTTTTCCTTTTCAGGTGGAGCCAAAAGCAACCACGATACCATTTTATTTGCTCGTCAGCTGTTAGAAATAGCAGTCATGAGGCAGTCAATTTACCTACTGAATTACCAATTTTGTGTACAGTCAAAAGCACGTCAGACTATACACTTTGGACTTTGTACCACACTTATGTATGTCGGGGGCATAAGTGCTATTACCAAACTGCAAGTGTTTACCGTGATGTGCTGTTGACCGTACAAAAAGAATAAAGCATAGGACTTCCAAGATTCTTGTAAACTTACCTTTGCACTCTTATCATCTTTGCTGTCATCCTTCTTCTCCGCGGGCGCTTCGGACTTCTTCTCCGAAGTCTTTTCCGCTTTCTTTTCTACTTTATCCGTCTTCTTGTCAGAAGGCTTTTCCGTTTTCTCGGCAGCCTTCTCGCTCTTCTCTGTTGCCTTCTCGCCCTTCTCTGTTGCCTTATCGTTCTTTTCTGGTGCTTTCTCTGCGGGTTTTTCAACGTCTTTCTTCTCTGTCGACTGTTTCTCTTTCTCTGCGTTCGCCGCCATTTTCTTTTTCATTTCTTTTACTGGCGTATCCGTCTGTAACAATTTATTTGATAATATAATGAAATTCATAAAGGTCTTTTCATAAACCCGAGCTGGTGGTCACGCTAATTAGTGATGATTACCTGTGTTCTTGAAATTTTTTTCGACCCGGGAACTGTACCCAGGACTCCGAGATCACAAACAATCAAGGCGTTATGTACTAGTTATTATTAAAAATTATATTTATTTTCAATCCATGCCAGAGAAAAGAAACAAATCAAAAGTATCTATATTTTCTAAATACATATTTATTATAGGTAAGAATAAATACCTTTTCTTTTTCTTCTACGACCCCTTTACGACTCGCCTTTTGACTCATCTTTCACACCTGAAAAGAAGGAAAAAACAAATAAATAAAATTAACAAAACATCTTATTCATCGCCATCAAATCAGCCACAGGCCGTCCACTTCTGAACATAGGCCTGCGTCCTGCGGCGACCTGCATCTTGCATCCATGTGTAAAAAATAAATTTTTATGTACAAAAAACCGAATACTCGTAATAGATATGGAAAACTCTTATCAGTAATTTGATTTACATAATTAGATATATCTTAAATAAGATGTTTTTAAATGCATTAATAAACAGTTAGGTATTGGACCAAATATCATGTGAACCGGTTAATATCCAAACTCGTTATGAGAGATTCTTTGTAGATGACTCGACTCGTCGATCCGTTCGATTCCGCTCCGAGATAATGAGACATCGCAAAGTGCTAACTGTAAATTAAGTAAAAAATATTCACTTCCGAACAATGGTTACACGAAAGGAAGTGCCAAATCTCTATTTAGGTTTAGAGTGAAAGCAAGCATAAAATAGCAACACGGTTACTGTGGTCATTGCTTTTTGTGATTTTCGAATTTGCAATTGAGATATTATTTTCACATCGAGAAAATAACACGAATTCATTGATAACCAGTTGTTTTGTCTGTTACTGGGTTGATCTCTCTTCGGTCTTGTTAGATGTATGGAATAGGAATACCACCATACTATGAAATTAGATAGTAGAGGACATAGAGAGTGCATCTGTGCTATCATTTTAAATATCTTGCGTAAATATTTGATCGCAAACTATATCTGTACGAGTACGAAATACCAACGGTTCGCATATCTTACGTAGTTTTTTGACGGTAAAGATTGGTTGGCCACCAAAGCTAGGATATTATTATTTTTAAGCAATGCCGTCGCGTCGAAAAAAAATAGTAGCTAATTATTCTGTTATTACCAGGATATTGACATTAGCAAAATATCAATATTATTTCAATCTAAAACCAGTGTCCACGAACGTAGTTCGTAATAGAGAAAGGCTAGACCGATCTCGTTAGCCCACTCGCGTCGCCTACGTGCCTTGGTATACACAAAAACAAATCAGTCTTCGACGCTGCGATACAAACTACTTTGATATACCTAGGAACTGGTACTGGAAAGTGTTTGTCATTTTATGTACACCTTGTATGTCTTGGTGTGTAAACCAGCTTTCTAACAGAGACCTAGATGTAAAACAACGTAATAATAAACTTTAGTTGAGGATGAGTAAAGTATCTCACAGGAGATAAAAAGGTAGGGTAAGATTTGTCTAAAAATTGTTGTCATTTACATGTCTTCTACTTAAATCTTTTCTCATTAGGTCATCTTTAAATTTGAGTATTATAAAGGTAATCCTACAAGATTACCGGTACTTAGTTAAATAAATACCATTCGAAAGCGTAAATATCGATATAATCAAGTACGCTGGAATGATGGAATCATCATTTCAAGTGGCACTCGAGCTAATCTCGTGCAATGTCATAGCCTACATTGTACACCAAGATTAGCCGACAGAAACCCACCGGCCCGGAATTCCGCTACGAGTGGAACACTGACCACCTGTCCAAACTGGTTTGGAAGCCTTCATAGTGCGTCAATATAAGACAAATGCATTGCTATTGACGGACTTTCGGTGGGAAAACGATCTCAGACGCGCCCACGAATCATGTTGACGCCTTGTTAAACCGCGTCTGTGTTTGTCTATGTCTATTGTTATTTGATAAAGATAAACTCGATTTTAAGAAGTTGGTAGAGAGCGTAGTGTTTTTTTTAGCGAAAATACGGTGGAACTCACGCAGATGAGTTTTATTGCTGTAGGTCAATATTGTATTGATCTACAGCAATAAAACTACAGAAAGGCGGACTTAAGCAATTTAATCGTCACAGTAGAAATTAGTCTTCAATGTACGAATATTAAAATTAATTAACACACGCATTTAAACGCTTATCGTCCTGAAAATATAGCCAACTCTGTGCTTAATATTAAAAAAATATATATTGGAAAAAAACATCACATAGCATTCAGTTTAATTTGCAACGGATAGCGTTTTATTTCAATAATCTCTAGTTAGGTTGATCTGCTGGCAGACTGTAAAATTACATGCAGCAAAAATACCAACCGCGGCGTCTTCAAAACCTATCGTGTCGTGCTACATCCCAAGTGTTATGTGGGTCATCAAAACCCGTCTAGAGAGTCCGAGTCCACGTCTCATCAAGTGGCAATGCAATCCGTGCGTACGCTGTACATAGGCGGTAATAGACGCGGGTGAATGACCCCGCCGTTTGTATACCAACCACTATCGCTGTGATGTATGGTGCAAAGTACACAAGTGATGAGGTTTGCTTTTTTTTAATATTTTATTAGGGACGTACCTAGGTCATTGAATGGTAAATAGGCAATAGGAGCTGTTCTGCTATGTGTTATTATATTAGAAATTGTCACTAGTTTTCTGTTCTGTACTTTTGGTGGTTGGCTGGTTGGTAGAAGAACAAAGCTTGATGTGGAAGCCAGAACAATTGAAACGAAACGTTAGAAATCAGAGACAATCGTTAATTATTATCAATGTTATGGAAACACTACCACCGGCTTCGAAATGTTGTTATCTATCGAGAAGAAAACCCAAGAAACTCAAAAGTTTTAGTGAGCTAGACGGCGCTGTGTGAATAACGTCCTGTGATACTATTTTTTTTTATAGCACATCATTTGGCCCACAGACACGCAGCCCACCTGATGGTAAGCGGCCACTGCGGCCTATTCCATTGAGGGACACTTCACCAGGAAGCGTCGCTCAGTGCTGCCAGACTGTAGGCTCATCTGATCTTCGAGCCTTTGATTTCATGCGTTTTATTATTAATTAAAGATTAGAATGGTCGGTTTGGTCACCTATGAATTGCACCACAAGTCAAACGCACACTTGCACGGAACTGAAAGGTCGCATTAGCGGCAAGGGCTCTCTGCCGACTGCGGAGTTATTAGTGTTATGGCCGGCTTAGCTATAAATAACAAACTATCATTCATAGAAAGTCACGCGATGGAAGATACAGGTGGGAGACTTCGGGTTTGTCTTTTTTGTCGAATAGCAAGACAAGACTTCCGGGACCTACTTGCCATGAAATCTCTAGATGCTCATCTAGAGATTTCCATGGCGGATTTAGCATACTTCCACTCTCAGCATACTTTTACTCACACGTAATGGTTATTCAAAAGCTGTAGGACTTTTAAGAAATGAACATACACGTATAAAAATTAGGACCAGTATTTATCTGCCAGATTACTTAAATGCAGTTTTGTCAATTTGATGAGAATGCTTGTTAGCACCGTAACTGCCGGCCAGCGAAACCTGCGACTACTGGCCGTGAGAGAAACTTGGGACTAAAAACGTTTTTAGCTCACTACCCACTAATCCCGACTTCCAATGAGTTTAAAATAAGTTAATTCCTATAACATTAGAAAAAGTAGTTTATGTTATAAATAGTTACAGACACAATTAGATCTGTCCATGTTGTTTGGGAACATGGCGTTGTCTAAATGGGGATATTTGGAATGGTTTACCTCGAAAACTACAGTTAAAAGTAGTTTATTTACATTTAAGGATCAGAAGACTATTTTTATGTCGCACTAAATCTTCAGCGTTATATTTAACGCGTCCGACATTACCGTGCATTTTAGGTACCATTTGAATGATTTAATTGCTGAATTAATTAAGTTTTCTTATCAAAAAAGAAAGTAAAGTAAATTATGTATCAGCTTATATAAATGCTACATTGCAGGGCAAATGCTTTTAGCCTTTCATCATTGAATCAAGTCATCGCTACAATAATCGGTACTGGCTTAATCACCACGCTAGCCAAATAGAGATTGGTGATCACCATCACAACCCTGAATTGTGTCCGAAATAACCTTTTTATTTTGTTCGATCCGGTAATCAAACCGAAGACATCGAGAGCCAGGTACTAAAAGACCACTCGACGTTTAATTAATAAAAAGTCTAAATATATGTCCTAGCTGTTAGATAGTACGATTTGAATTGATTTGAACCTGTACTTGAATAATAACTTAAGTGAACTAATAAAAATTACCAAACTATTTTTTATTATGGAGTTTAATAAATTACAAAAGTTCCGATCACGTCTAGTTTACTCGAACAAAAACGATACGGGCTACGGGTTTTGAGTACCATAAAAAAGTTATTCCCCTTTTCAAATACCGAGTGCCGTGGCTCCCTGTTTAATATAGGGAGCCACGCGACTGACACGAGCATTGTACAGTTCGGAGGAGAACAGTAGGTATATAAAAAGATATACAATTTCTTACACGTGTGAAAATGCATTATTATTACTTAAAGGTCAGATGACAAATCCGAGATGGAGAGACATAAAAACCGCATCTTGCAAAGTTCGACAGCTAACTGCAAGCGACACTACTGGTTTCTTATTATTAACCGCAATGCTGTCTACGCGGTCTGCAATGGATTTCGTAGAGGTAATTTTACCGCAAAGGTTTATTCTCACCACATTCAGAATTCGGACATTCCAAACGTGTTCAAACACCGACAACTATCCCTGAGATCCCTTGCTTTTCCTCATAGCGTCCTTTATCAGCGGTTCCACGCTGTGTTATAACTACATATAAGCTTATATTATTGGTATTGTGTCGTCAAGGGTAAACCTAGGCGACACAGTCGCTTCATAGTATGTTTTGCGGTGAAACTTTGACCCTTCTAAGTCGGAGTATCTTTTAAGCTGTCTAAGATTTGGAAAGACCAATTAAACTTTATAAAGAAACTGCTATAAATACCTCCTGTTATATACTACAAACTGATAATACTCCGTGTAGCCGCTGTAATTATGAATTTCAAAATTCCTGATTTTATTAGCCCTGTCGACACCAGTTTACTGGTTCCCCTCTACATTATGTTGTGATGCGTCGAGGCGTGCATAAACAAAGGGTTAGGTACAGTCAACAGCACATCACGGTATACCCTTGCAGTTCGATAATAGCGCTTATGCCCCCGACATAAGAGCGGTACAAAGTCCAAAGTGTTACGTCTGACGTGCTGTTGACTGTACATCGGCCTTCTTTATGGCGCGAGTAACCACTTTTGAGTTTCAGAGTCCCATAGCGTTTGTAAGCGAACATAATTAAGTGGATGGTACCAAGAATGTATCTATAGAAGTTCGCTCGCATGTTACAAATTCATGATACATACAAAGTTTTTTTTAAGGAATATAAGAAATAAGAGTAATTAAATCATAGACCACGAGTAAAGGTCTTCAGAACAAAGCGATCTACCTACTTATTCCTATTTCCTTGCTATTATTTCAACCATTTGAGATATCTGACATGTGTGATGTGTAAGAGAATCTATCACACCTCATTGATTTACTAAAAATATACTTACGAGAAGCTAGGTTAATCGCATAACGGTAAAAAAACCAAACTGTTGCATATCAATTACCCAGTCAATGCACTTGATACAAAAATACCTAACATTTGAGTTAATTTACGTAACGTAGTCATGTGTCCGAAACGACAGTTAGTCAGACATTCACGCTACTCAAGTGCAAGTAAGTCAAAGTTTATTGTTGTTTCTAATTTTTTTTATTCCGCTTTAATTAGAATTATTAAATCATTAAAGCCGGGACAGTGTTACAAGGCGAATAAGATCGTGAAAATAATACCTATGTATCTATCGAAAATATAGACGCTGTCTACTTTTTTTTGACAGCATCTAAGTTATCTGCAGATAAAATGCCTATCACAAACTTATCTGATTGTTAAGTCACTAAAGTTCTGACAACCCTACTTCCAAGTTCAATTAGGCAAGAACAATGATCTGAAAAAATTCCATTAGATCTCCCAAAACACCGCTATTTACCAAGCTCACCAAAACGAAGCCAAACAGCTAACGTAAAACAATCAGTCATTGTATTTCGAGCCCTGTCTGCGAGGTCATTGCCCCCGTGACGGCTCCCTTGGCCGTGTCATTAGATGATTTCAACTGATGTTATTAAATCGTCAAGATAAAATCGTAGACTACGGTACTACGGTACATGATTGCTGTACGATCAGCAGTAGAATACTGTCTTGTGTCAAATTCAATTCATTCAATTCAATTCAATTCATTTATTCAATAACAATCATTAATTGTGTTTGAAAATAACAGATAAAAATAATAAAAATACAGAAATACAATTAAAATAAAATACTAGCCACACCAGTGAATTTTTTTTTTGAGCAGCCATTTTCATAGCTTAGCCTTAACTACAGAACAGATTTACGCCTTAACCTAGCGACGTCTGCGGCCGTGTGTGGGGCTCGGGAATAAAGACGTTCGTCCTAACTAACTACCCACTAATTTTCCCCGTTTTACCCTTTCTACCATATTCGGACGAGCGTGTAGGTAACTTTTGGGTATTAAGTTTAACCAGAAAATTATGGCAGCTAAGCTTAAGCTTTTGTGCTGGCTGTACTGTCGAAAAATGCTCTTACGCATACCAGTAATTTAAATTACGGACGTTTGTGTTATGTGGCACACGAAGTTTAGGAAAAATATACATATTATATGTAAATACTGGACAACATCACATACATTGACCCCTAGCAAGGAGCACTTGTTTTATTGGGTATCAGAAACAAAGAATGTACCACAAATATTTACTACTGTTTGATTGTCAGGTACACTTGGACCGTGACTACTAGGGATTGCAACCGGTTCTACCCGGAACCGAAAGAACCGGGAAAAACCGGTTTTTTTCGTCAGCTTAAGAACCGGTTCCAGAAACTTCAAGAACCGGTTCTTTCGGTTCTTTCGATTCTTTCAGGTTTTGCACAATTATCATAAAGAATTGTTATAGGAAGGTATTTAGCATGAATCGAGCTTCCATAATCAGCTTACTATGAGCTGCTAATAAGACAAGATTTAACTCACAATTTTTTTCCTGACTAGCAAGATTATTATTTGCAGTACTTGGCTTCTTGTGGGATAACCAAATAGTTCTGAAACAAATTTTCCATAAAAATAACATCTCTACTCTTTACTACTTTGTGTGTTTTAGGGTCCATCAGGCGATATCCCTTTGTTCCTTTACAATAACCCACAAATATCATTTTTGTTGATTTTTTATCCCATTTTTGTCGTTTTTCTTTTGGGATATGCATCATTGCTACAGTGCCAAATATTTTCATATGTGACAAATCTGGTTTCTTACCTTTCCATAATTCATAGGGGGTTTTACCTTCTAAAGACTTTGTCGGAGAGCGGTTTACAACATATGCTGCAGTTGCTAATGCTTCAGCCCAATACTGCTTCTCCAGGTTAGCATAGAACAGCATGCATCTCGCTCGTTCTACTAAAGTCTTATTCATCCTTTCAGCCAAACCGTTGTGCTGAGGAGTATAGGGAGTAGAGGTTTGATGAATTATACCATGGTTAGACAAAAACTTTTCAAAATTATAGTTGCAGTATTCTTTACCATTATCGGTGCGAAGGTTGACTATTTTGCCATTTTGTACTATACATCCCTGGTTATTGAATGTAACTTTAAAACCATTCTTCACAATTGTACTAACTGAAAGTAAATTTGCAGCTAGCCCAGGCACAAATAAAACATTTTTTACTTGTATTTTATCCTTTCCAATTACTTGAATGTCCACACAACCAACTCCTTTCACAGGTAACGGTTCTCTGTTGGCTACTGTACATCCAATCATTCCTGCTTGTCATGTGCATGGATGCACCCGAGTCTATACACCATTTATCACTACTGCTGTCTTTCTCAGTTGCTGAGAAAGCTGCTATAAAACTGACACTTTTATCATCTTTACTTTCCATTGGTTTCTGCTTACAGTTACTTACAAAGTGCCCCTTTCGGTTGCATTTGAAACACCTAGAACCTTTCTGTTTCCCCTGCTGAGTGTTACTGAAAGTTTTCTTTGTACTTGAATACAAGGTATTTGAGCCCATTTTTCGTGATTTTCTTCGTTAGCGTCACTTCAGATTCAAAATCGCAACGACAATTTCACGGACTGAGTTCGACTAAATTTCCGACCGTATTTCCAACAGTACCACAACGGAACTACGCTCTGCTACCATATAGGATATTCCTAGGTTGTTGTGGTATAGAAATAAACGGCTTTTAGATAAAATTTATTATAATTTATTCACGAGAGATCACAATGACAAGGACGTTACAACGGCAAGAGAGAAAGATGGCGCCAAGCGCGCAGAAAAAAAACTAAAATGGTTGCATTCCATTTCACTAACACATTTTGGTGTTGATTATAGTAGTTGATTTAAAAAAAAGTGTTCTTTTAATAAAAAAGGCAATTTAATTTTTATTATTTTGGGAACCGAAAGAACCGAAAAAAGAACCGGTTCTCCCGGTTCTTATGACCACAAGAACCGAAAGAACCGGTTCTTTAAAACAGGACCGGTTCTGCATTCCCTAGTGACTACTTTAGTAGGTATATATTCTGTGCCGTGACCGAAGATTTGGCAAGTTCGGTTGTTACATTGCACATTGGACGTCTGAACTACCTATGTAGGTTCTAATTTCGAGAACCGATTCAGATTATAGTTAGGTTAATGTTAATCTGTTAGTATCGACAACGATTTAATCGTTGATTTGAACGATTTGATCGTCAATTTAATCTAAATTTTTGTGGGTAGTTGGGTACCCATTTTACCGAGACTTTTTAAGCTTTCTAAAGCAAACAAATGTCTATTGTTACGACCAAGCTCACTTTTCTACCACCAATATTGAAAAAGGACATGCTGTCATAATATTAAAACAAATCCCAAAAGGCGACCATATACACATCGACATTACAGGAAACACGAGCTTATTCAAGCATAGTCAGATTCAAAGCACTCCTAATACCCTCTATTTACTACTCAGACCTCCAAGTAATAAGGTGCTTATTTCTTCAGCATCGTGCAAACTTTAAATGCAAGTAAGACAATAAAACAATAACTTTAATTGACTTAGGCATAAGGTTGTAATTGCGATGGCACTTAGCTTGTAGTGTAGCACGAGGCTTGCATTACAAATGATTTACCACAAGCTGTAAGATATATGATTAAGGTCTTAAGATAATGCAATAGGGTTCATGTTTGAATGAGTTTGTAAATATAATTGTCTGTTAGCAGGACTCATGCGTAGGGAATTCGACGCTGTCTTGTAGACCATTGTAAGATATCAATCAATAGTAAGATACTAGGGGCGGTAAAGCTCTATAAATTAGTAAGTATCAGCCTATTTAAAAATCTCACTAGAGGACAAAAACCTCCGTTATAGAAATCAAGAAATTGCCACAATAATGGGTACCAGCTTAGTCACCAAGCTTACCAAGAACAGATTGGATCACAAATCGGAGCTGAGTTTGAAAATACCCCCTAATTGAATATTTAAAAATAATCAACGAACTATTCTTAACAACGACAGATGTGCCACAACTGCCACACGCCTCACAATCTGCAAAACAACAAATAAAAATACAGGAGATATTACGAAGCTTATTGTCAATCAACTGAAACACTTGTAAAGTTCACGTGTTTGTTTAAAGCTATCTTTTTTTTCAGAGGAATTTGTTTATAGTGGCATGATGTTTTCTAGTAACATCGTCAATCCTTCAAATGCCTCTTAAAAGTCCGCCCCAAACCTCTTAAGATAATGGTATATTTAATAAACGTAAACCTATTTGGTAGTAGGTATTTTGTAAACATTTCTATGGAACGCCTTGTATGATTAATCTTTTTTTATACAGGGTGGAAAGTTTCAATGGGGCAGCCAAGGGAGGTACCTTAATCGTTGCAGCTACAAGAAATTGGTCTTAGGAGACTATCCATAATTTTTCAAAAAAAATTCATTCCCATTCACAGATTTAAAAATAAATGTACGGTTAGCAAGAAAATTACCATTTTTCACAAAAAAACTTTTTGATGCTAATCGGTCCAATTTTGTACGCTGATCAAAATCTTCTATGGGACCAACTGAGGTTTCAGTACTAGAAAAGTCACAAATCAAAAAAAACTTTTCCCATACATACATCAGTCAATTAATTTTGTTTCGATTGGAACTTACGTAACCTCGGTAGTTTTCTGAAAAAAGATTTAGTTACCTACCTAGTTCAAATTCAAGTAAGATTTAAATTTCGAACTTTGTTTTCTTTTTATAATGCGTAGGTACTTCTTTTGCTGCTTATATCAAAATCTGATTGCGTGTGGTGTGCTTTTGCGAGTAGATGCTTTTAGTTATTCTTTTTTTGCAAAAATGAGCTTGATTTCTTTCTGTGGGGCTATTTAAAAAATGAAATTTATGAAAAGAAATATGACAGTGTCGAAGAATTAAAAAACTCGCTCTGTACAATTTTATATGGAATTCGTCCAAATAATTATTGGCCGCCACGCGGTCAGTACAAAAACGAATACATTTATGCATTAATCAAAATGGAGAACATTTTGAGCACCTTATATCATAAAGTAAAATTACTTTAAAAAAAAAAATTATTTTTTAAATAATTTTATTGTTTGATTGCATATGCATCTTCTTAATTATTTTTTTGTAGCTACAACAATAAGTTACCTCTTCTTATGGCCTCACAAAAAATCTAAGTACTATAAAATGTATGGGAAAAGTTTTTTTTGATTTGTGACTTTTCTAGTACTGAAACCTCAGTTGGTTCCATAGAAGATTTTTATCAGCGTACAAAATTGGAGAGATTAGCATCAAAAAGTTTTTTTGTGAAAAATGGTAATTTTCTTGCTAACCGTACATTTTTTTTAAAATCTGTGAATGGGAATGTAATTTTTTTGAAAAATTATGGATAATCTCCTAAGACCAATTTCTTGTAGCTGCAACGATTAAGGTACCTCCCTTGGCTGCCCCATTGAAACTTTCCACCCTGTATACAAGTGCGAAGGCATGTAACGATAAGCGGCTACCCTGACCTATGCTATTGTGGGACTTTTTACTTCGTGAGAGCTAATACTAAGAAGAGAACAATTAATTTCAATCAAAGGTCGTTCTGACAAACACATTGAAGTCAAATAAATGATAATTCTCGTGATAATTTCAAAACTTTCGAAAGTAGATAATTTTCTTTCACCAACCCGCATCTGTCAAGGGTGATGATTAGGCATTATTTATATAAACTTAGCTCAATCACCCCTCATCGAACCGAGAATTGATAATAAAGTAGGCTTGTGTATGAGGGAATTTAAACGACATGCCTAAATGGAAATTGGGAACACCTACATAAATTTTAGTTTTTCCATATCAGACAAGACCATGTCAGTTCTATTTACTACTTTTCAGTTTTTATGCTAATTATATTTCAAGGCTCGTCGTACAAAAGCCACGTCAGTTAAAATAACCTAAACATATGTTTATTAATTATTTTTAAGTACTACAATTCCAAGGTGTCATAAATTTATAATTACTTTTTTTAATTAGTTTCTATGTCAGAATGGAACTATGTTAAAAATGTAGCAACTTGATAGATAAGCCCATTCATTAGGAAGGACTGAAGGTTCTTGACATTCTCTTGTATCTTTTAGAGTTATTTCTAATTTACAAAAAAGAAAGTGATAATGACGAATGCCTTAGCTACTGCAGGACATAGTGAAAATTCTCAGATGTTTCGCATGCTAAATGTCTATTTATTATGCGAAATGACTATTTATTATGCATTTTTATAGTCTTATGACAAGCTTTGTGTAGTTCGGAGCTAAATGGTGATATGCAAAAATTGTCCTAGGAATATAACATAATTATGATAATATCTTTTGCTGAAAAATACTCAAAGAAATCGTAAACGACCGAATTTTCTGATTGTTAGATCATTTTTTATGTTTCTTAAAATAAACTACATGTTTTTCTTTTATAACTTTTATGCAAGACAACTTCATTGAAAATTCTGTGATGGACCTTATCTCACCACTCGATGCATGCACACACTTAACCAGTTTGTATTGATAAACTACTACCTACTTGACCTAATGGTGAGCGTTGACATAGCAGGGCCACGAGATAAGATTTCAAGACAAATGTTAGTAGGAAATCTGCCTAGTTTAAGATAAGGTTATCTTGCTCATTTCTATTGATATGCAAACACAATAAAAAAATACAAATATATTAGAAAAAATTCAATTTGTCCAGGTATCAGGCGGGACTCGAACCCACGTCCCTCGCTGTCCGGGCGAGTGCACTACCAACTATGCTACCGAGACCTTAGTGGACCCGTTGAATTTCTTCTATACTTTAGCCAAATTCGATGAAGAATAAATGTAAACAAACCAATTTAGGGTCATCACAACTGAGATCACATATTTTTTTTCAAAAAGTCTTGTTTCTGACCATATTACTGCACATTACTCATTAATTGTTTAAATAATATTCTTTTCTACAATTCAACACTAAAAACAAAACAAAAACTTCAATATTTTTGGAATAAAACGAAAAAAATTAATAAAGCCTAAATTATTTTTACTTGATAACCCTATATCACCTAGAAGATCAGATCTAAACAACATTTTAACACTTTTGTAATAACAACATAAGTTTCATGGTATACTACATATTGGTTGATTTAGAAATGGTATTAACCAAGTTTAATTGTTATATCCGCCTTTTGCAATAAATAAATGATTGAATCTTGGAATAAAGCTATTTTTTTACTATTTTGAAGCAATGAGTAAAGCTTTGGCTTAAAGAAAACATTATCCAAGTTTCTGGACAACGTCTTGTGGTTAAATATTATCCATAAGACGTTGCCTAAAAACTTTAATAAAATTCATACTGTTGTCTGATAGAAAAAGGTTATTAATATATGCCTGTCAGTGGTTGCTAAGCGACGCTTTGTTATTAAACATTCTTCATCGAATTTGGCTAGAGATAGTATTGATTTACGCTACGGCAGCGCCATCTCTTCAACGTTGCAGTAATTACTACTTACAACATCCGAATGGAGTACTTTTACAAGTATTTACCAATCTTTGAGAAGAGATTATTTTTACATTATTTTTTATTATAATTTTTAAAGCATATTGCCTGCTTAATGGCGATATTAATACAAATATATTAGAAAAAATTCAATTTGTCCAGGTATCAGGCGGGACTCGAACCCACGTCCCTCGCTGTCCGGGCGAGTGCACTACCAACTATTGAAAGTATACAAAAGTTATACTTATCTTAAATGTTATACTTAACTTAAACAATAAGATAAGGTTACATTGAAATACCGGCCCTAAGTCACTTATTGTTTTCTATGAGCCATAGGTATAAATGTATGGGGCAAAATAGTACTGGGAAACAGTTACGGGAAATTGTGCCATGGGCCAAAAAAAGAAGATGAAGAAAAAGAAGAAGTTCCCTTGTATAAATTTTCATAATATAATTTTTGATAAAAACGGACTCAATTTTATGAGGCTGTCTTATTAAGAAATGTTTTATCTACATCAGTCAAAAGACGTCCGTTGCCGGACATAGGCCGCCCTCAAGATCATCAAACTGCTCAGTCCTGCGCCGCTAGAATCTAATGCGTCTTAGGTCGCTTAGCCACATAGCTCAGGAAAAGATAACTCTTTAGTCAACCCTGTTCTAGATTATACATAGGTAAATTGTAGGTATTCTACCGAGGCCATTAGCCAGTGCAAACTGTTGCACCACGCATACACCAATAGAACCACCAGTTAAATCTGCAAGTTAAATGCTGAACAAACGCTTCAAAATGGTAATTTCTCCCGACCTTTGTCCACCTGTGAAGCCTGTTTCCATGAGAATAAACATTTGAATACCAACTACGGTATTTGCGAATACGGACATGTGTATATTGTTTGCAGATAATTCGAGAGGAATGTACGAATGATGGCTTCGGTTAAAGTGACGCCATAGAGACACGATAAGCCCTGTAATTTGGTGACTAGCACACTTTTTCTAGTAGGTACCTATAGTCTGTATCGATTGGGATTATTTTTTGTCATGTTAGACTTATAGGTATCTTCCATAATAGTTATACGAAATTGCGAAGAGAATGCGTTTAGGCAGTATAGCAGGCTTAAATCCAATCATTTATATTTCGGTGATTTATTATTATAATAATAAGGTTTTATTCATTGAAGTTTGCTCGATCACTAAACAATTAAGCAAAATAATAAGAAATGTTTATTAAAATAGAAGAATCTAATAGGAAAATTATAAGTACAGGCACAACCCACTACAATTTCCTGCTACAATCTACGCCGCACAACTGCTCTACTATTAATCACTGTATCAATAAAACACAAAATACTCCGATAACAATACTGGCGAATAACGATAGTATGAAATAATGTTATTACTGGGACCATCAACCCAGCCCTAGTATAAAAGTAACACGACAAGCTCAAACACGGATGACTGGGCACCACGCATCAGTGGTTTCAACGTGAAGGGAACGTGTGGGTCCTGTACACATATCAAATACTAGATGGAGTTGGTTGGAGAATATATTTTATTAGCGGCCGCCTGCGAGTTCGTACCTACGCGTTAACCTCCGTTTTACCCCTACCCTATATAAGGGTAGTTTTGTAAAATCCTTTTTTAGCGGATGTCGCCACCCTATGAAAAACCTTGCCGCCAAAGTTTTCAGGTGTTATACCTCCTGCCTGCCATACTGTAGTCTGTAGGCACATATTCTGCTCTTCGAGGCTTTGATTTCAAGTGTACTAGTGACACGTTAATATTGCACGAACACAGCCATATGACTGATATGGCGGCAGATAAAACATTCAACTTTGAAAAACTATTGAAGCTACAGATAACAAAATTAATATAAAAATCCACATTCGGCTGGTTTCACATGATTCTCTATAGAAGACACGATACGGAAACTCTACTGAGTGTTTGCTCTGTGGTCTTACCGCGCTCCTCGAGCCATGCCTTTTAATTAACAAAGGAGTTTAAGGGCCATAGATTGCGTTACTTATTACTCATTGTCCCTATCTACTGTGGTATAGCCAGCTGCAGACAGTTCCTGTCTGAGTCCAAATAAGCCGACTCGACCGGGAATGTACCTTCCTCTCACAGAAGACCGACATATGAGTAGTGTGTAGCTCTGCTATTGCGTATGATTAAGTGAGTGGGAATGCCGAATCTCTTTCTCTTTTACCATATCCCGTAGCCCCTTCGGATTTGAATTATTCGTCAACTTGACACGAGAGAACTGGACACGCGTGTCCAGTTCCAGTTGACGAAAACATGAAAGTGATTTATTTTAAGTTTTACTGTCGTTGTTCGTCTTGACGAAATAATAACCGATACTAATTTTGAGTTTTTTTGGACACGCATGTCCAGTTTTCTCGTGTCGGGTTGGTGAAAAACCCTCCCCTTCTCCATATTCTTTTCTCAAATATAGGCCAAACACCGTGACCCTAGTCGCAGGTGTCCATCTATAGGTGGCAGTGATTACTTATTATCAGTTGCTTGTTTATCTCTATAATTTCATTAAAAAAATATACGATAGCTGAATGTAGTATGTGACTTTTGAGTAACGTCGTCAGCGTCTTGAGCAAATGGACACATTGTAACACAGTTGTACAGATAACAGCACTTCATCTTCCATCAGTAAGACAGAACAATGTGCACCACTACCGGATCATTCTTGTTAATTAACAGCCTGTGTTCCGTCTGCCAACTTACGTTGTACGAAAAAACAACATTTACATAATACATTAGTTACCAACCTAAATTTAAACCTTTGATGAAACTAATTTACTTTACAACATTTCTGCATGTTAATTAAATTAAGCATACATATATTTGCAGGCCTAACTATGTTAGTGACAGTGTTATCAAGCGTAAACAAACATGACTGATAATGCATGCATGACCTGTATGCTATGCGATACGCTCAGGTATTTATAAGTAGGTTAAATAAATTCTATTTTTTACACAGTTTATGTCTACTAGTTAGACATCTTGTTTTGAGGAAGTGATAGGAATTATCTTACATAGTCAATAGTAAATGTATTGTCTTTAATCTTATGGATTTGGCTTTAAGCTCTATTTATTTGGAAATGATGAAATTTAAGCCAATTTTTACTGTATGTTTATCAGGCATAAAGTGAATTTTATAAAACCTAGACTAGCGGCTCCTGCAGGCAATAAATAAATTATAGGTACTGCACAATGACGTTCAATATAAAACTAGACACCCAATCTCTGAGAAAAATTCCTCAAAAAACGTCCGAGTGGCTTTGACACTGATGACATTAACACATTTGTTCAAATTAACACCTTATCTCGTGGCATTTAGTGTTTAATGTCAATTGTATACAACTAAACGAAAACTCTGCCCAATAGTCGGGTGGGCAGACTTTTGCTTCGGACAATATTTGAGCGTGATTGTGAGTCTAGTTTTTTAATTGAACGTCATAGGTACTGCATGACTTTTTAGTCGTTGTTTTCCTGCAGTAAAATGATTCTATCTTAGTACCTAGTACAATGAAGATTTTTTTAGTCAAATCTAGTTTTACGATTGTGATAGACGAAACCGAATAGTACTAGCTGCGTCTCGGAAGGTCACCGGCCAGTTTCACTATTTACCAACATTTGATTTCCATTTTCCCTTTCAAACTTTAAGAAAAATTAAAAAAAAAGAAATAAAAATATTAAGATGAATATCTGTGTCCAGATCTTCGGCCTAACCTAACCCAAATAGATGAACAGTATTTCCAAATAAAGATAATAACAGATCCATCATAACCATTGCATGCTCTCAAAATATTCTATGATTTATTATAATGACCCAAGCATATCTTATATGAATTGGACTTATTCATTTGTTTATTTATACTATAGAGGAAAATCTGTGTATTATTGAGTAAAGTATTGTGTAGTAACAAATAGGTAAACAATAAAAAATAATAGGTTATTGTGTTGTTCTCATTAAATGAATTCCAATGTGGTATTTTGTTTTGCAGAATGGTTTGTTTGATTTAAAAATATTAGACTTGTTAAAATCTATTTGACTCTATTGTTAAACAGTGAAATGGTCAAATATGAAATTTAGTCCTGTATAAAAATAATTCATAAGTGCAAACACAGAACAAAAATTGATCCAACTGTCGGCCAAGGTTGTGGGGCCATTCAAGCCGAATATGTATAGAAAAAATGTCTAGAACGGGTCTGTAGAACATTAACCTATTACATTAAGGCTAAGAAGCCGCAAAAAATCTGCATAATTGGCACACTTCCTGGTTCAAAGCGAACACATCGAAAACTTGTATTTGCTAACTTTACCAAGAAACTATGCAAGCTTGCTGTAACTTGAGCGCGGTGAGTTCTAACAACGATGTTAGAAATACGTAAATATTGAATTACAGTAGCACTAAAATTACTACCCAAGCGTGCCTCTTTCTAACCTACCACGGGAAACCTAAAACTATTAAAGATAAATAATTCACCATTACAAATCTAATTCGACTAGTTCTATTCGCTGAAAATTAAGAATATCAAACGATTCGAATCAGAAGAATCAACGAAAAAATAATTGAAGGAATGGCGGGCGGCACAATGGCGCGCCTCCGATTAGTTTTAATATGAAAGAACGACATAAAATACTTACAGTTGTAGTTAATATTCAATCCGAAACTTGATGTAAACCACAGAACGTTTATTTTCACCAACACACTAATTCAACAAATAAATAAAACAAAAATTATCAGCAGACGTGCAAGCGTCCAACCGCGATCACCATTGTATTTTTTCTTAATATTTTTTTTTATCAAAGTTTTTTTACAGCTTTGGACCACCGTATATCGGCCTTACGAAACAAACGTACACTTTAAAATGTTGCCATAAAAAATCGGTTGAAACTTTGAAAGTTGAAACAACAGTTAACAGTACCAAAAAGGCAAAAAGTAATAATAATTACTTTTTTACAATTTTATTATCATGAACAATTAGATTAGATTGTTATCTTAAGAATACAATACAATACAATGTAGTTATTTAAATGTAACCATGATTGATATAAATAAATGAGACACCATGTTACCATGATGCACTAACTAAAGGAATCCTTTTAATAGGTATTATAGTTTAACTGTTCCGGTTGCGTAGGTACTTATGATAAAACGCTTCATAAACTTCTTTAAAAATACAAAATCAAAAATGAAATAACCTATCCAGTTATCTTTCTATCTAACTTACACCTTACACAAAAAAAAAGATCCTTAGTCGGTCTACGTACTTGAATTCAAAAACGGCTTGGAAACAAATGAAAGAATAAATATTATAAATATTTATAAAAATTATATTAGGGATAGGGAGGGATAGATAGATGTTTAAATAGTAAAATGTAAATTACAATAATCGTACTAAATCGATGAATACGCTGACCACACCAATGCTTAAAAATATTTTATGCCAAGACCACCAGTTTCGTCTGTATTAAACTTTAAGAAAAAGTTTGAATCTGTCATTGAAATGTCAAACTGACCATGTGCGATTATTTTCTTTTATCCACAAATCCACAATTCCACATTCTGGGTAAAGTTTTATAGTTTGTGCATGTTCTAAAAATAATTTTATAATGGATTACGTTGTGGGTAGTGTGGCAGCTCTAATATCTGGTAACGTGACACCAAACAGGCCTAAACTTGTCAGGAGAGCTCTGACACCTATTAAACACCAGCCTTCTCCAAATGTTACTCCCAAGAGTGAATTTGTGGACGATAGGTCTATTTTCCTATCTCCAACTATGCAGAAGAAGAAGGCCATAGTTAAGAAATCCCCTAAAAGGATTTTTGAAAACCCAGAATTGGACGTGACGTCTGAAAATGAGAATGATTCTAATCCCACAAGTCCCGTGGCTGACAAAGTAAAAAAGCATTTAAGTGAAGAATTAGGGGTTCAAATCAGCGTAGAGAAAATTCAAAATGCACAAAAAACTCCAAAGAAGAAGCATAATAAATCTACCGACTTGTCCTCTTCGAAAATTACCACTGCACTTGAAAGTCCTCAAAGTGCAAATGAAAATACACCGAAAAAACAGAAGAAAAGGAAAAGTAGTGAAGAAACAAATCAAATTGATGAAGAAGAAGCAATATCAAATAATGACAATTCATCAAAGAAAAGTAAAAAACAATTAAAGTTGGAAAAACATACATCAAATGTACAGGATCAAGAAGAAAACATTGAAAGTAATCAAACTCCTAAAAAAAAGAAGAAAAATGCAAAAAATCTGCAAATAGATAAAGATGATCAGAAAGATTCTGAAAACAACTTCCAACCGCAATGTGACGAGGCAGAAACATCAAAAAGTCCAAAGAAAAAGAATAAAAAGAAAAAGAACAAATCAAAAGCTAATAATCAACAGTCAGAAGCTATTGAGGCAGAGAATAATGAAGATCAGATTGAAGAAGAAGCCCCAACAACATCAGAAAAACCTAAAAAATCCAAGAAGAAAAACAAAAATGCGAATTATGTTAATCCAAATGCAGTAACTGATAAAGATTCTGACTCGGAACATGAGTCAGATGATGAAATTATATCAGAGAATGAAGAAGCGAATAAAGACGCTCTGGACACAGGACCAGTTGAAGATAGTTCTGACGAGGAAGAAAAGACTTCTGAGCCCAAAAAAGCAGAAAATAAGGAGAAGAATGTGGAACCAAGAAGTGAGGATGAAGTAAAGAGAACATTGTTTGTAGGAAATGTGCCATTTAGTAAGAAATGTAAAAAGGAGATCAAGAAAATCTTCAGTAAATATGGAGATATTGAGACAGTCAGGTAAGAATCTCATTTACTACTTACTTACTACGCTGGCTCAGCGATCCGTAATGGGTCTTGACATCCGACCTCAAAGCTCGCCATTTCCTTCGGTCCTGTGCCAATTCCGCCCAATCATGCATGTTTAGTGCCTTGAGGTCCTCCAGTGAAATCTCAGGTGACCCACAGAACACTTCATTTAGTACCAAAGAATTTCATTTAGTGTAAATAAATAATGCCTGCTTCTGCCTGCCTTCTTCAGTACAAATATATTTATAATTGCATTTTCAGAATTCGAACAGTGCCAGTGAAAGATGCTCGTGTCACTCCAAAGCTGGCAGTCATAAAGAGTGAGCTGCACCCAGAGCGGACCACCGTTAATGTCTACGTAAAGTTTAAGGATCTATCGTCTATAGAAAAGGTATTTTTTATTTCTTTAATTGGTTGCTACCTAGCTTATAGACAAAAGGTGATAATAGTAAGTTTTGTTTATAAATAGTTTATTTTACTTGTGAAAAGACTTGCTTTTGTTTATTATTTTGAATAATATGTTTTAATTTAATACTATTATCTTGTCAGTTTTCATTTGATGATTGTCAAAGACTACAAACTTCTTCTGAAATAAAGTCCGCACCTTTTTATTGCAATTTCTCTTTATTTAATTTATAATTTGAGCCAATACAATATGAGATTCTTTAAAAAGTTAGCCTATAGGGCATCAACGTATCTGTTATGCAGGTATCCATTTGCAGCGTCATCTTATCATTATGTGGCTTTCTTGCTCATTTGTCTCCCTTACATAAAAAAAAATTCCAGGCCCTCTCAGAGAACAATACAGTCCTGAACAACTGCCATCTCCGGGTGTCTCGCAGCGAGTCCACTGGGGCTGAGCACGACCCTCGCTGCTCCGTGTTCGTAGGCAACGTCCCCTTCGCTCTGGAGGATGAGACCTTACGGGAGAAGTTCGAGAAGTGCGGAGAGATTGTATCCGTTAGGATTATTAGGGATAAGAAGACTAATGCTGGAAAAGGTTAGTAAAGTAAAGATAAAATCAGATTGAAACACTGAAATTACTGATTTTCAATAACTTCACAAAAATTAGCCACGAAGTTGCTTTCTTTTTGATGAACAATATTGCCTGGAACACTACATTAAAATTTATGAATCGTTAATTTAATTGGCTTTGGAATGTTGTTATCTGATGAAAAGATCCAGCAAGAAACCGATACTACTATAGTTATTCTTTTCAATCGCCAAAATATCTACAACATACATTAATAAAATCTTCATCTCAATGCAATTATTCAGTTCCTTGTGTTAAGATAGAACTCTTACAGGTATCATTAAAAGTAAATTGGGCCCAAGCCAATGAAAACAAAATAATACATTCAATATTCCTTTCAGGTTTCGCATACGTAAATTTCGCTTCAAAAGATGGCGTCGAGCTAGCTCTAGCAATGTCAGAAGAAGATCTGACGATAAAGAACAGAATATTACGAGTGAAGCGATGCACTCAGGCCACACAGAAGCAGAAGAATCAAGAATCAGGGAAAGGCAAGGGTTTCCAAGGCAAGAACCAGGGTGGGAAAAATCCTTTCAACAAGAATCAGTTTGGGAAGAATGGAGGAGGTTTTAAACAGAGGCAGGGGCAAATGGAGGAAGGAGTGAGCGAGGGAGCTTTTAGAAGAATAATGCATAAGAGGAAGAATCAGGTACTACATTTTTAGAATAAAAGTAAGATATAGGCCTGCAGGTTTGCCCTGCATTATTGAAATCAAGTTATTGCTACAATGATAGGTACTGGCTTAATCACCACACTTTCCAAAAGCAAATATGTGATTACAAACCCAAGCTGTGTCCGAATCCGACACAAATTTTGCTTGACCTGGGAATCTAACCCAGGACCCCGAGATCCAGCCAGGCACTTGAAATTGCTAGATCAACAACATTGTAATCTTCATAATTAATTAATTAAGTAATGATATAAAATCAAGTTACAGGTTTATTGGCGAATGGAAAATCAAACCCACAACCTCTGTTTTATAGCAGAGCAGATAAGCCACTGTTTCATAGTGACCAATGACGTTCAATTAAACAACTAGACACGCAATCTCTAAGAAAAATTCCTCAAAAAACGTCCGAGCGGCGTTGACACAGATGACATTAACACATTCGTTCAAATTGACACCTTATCTCGTGGCAGTTAGTGTTTAATGTCAATTGTATACAACTAAACGGAAACTCTGCCCAATAGTCGGGTGGCATACTTTTGCTTTGGACAATATTGACGAGCCATTTGGTGTAATGGTCGAGAAGTCGGCTATTACACCAGAGGTCGCGGGTTCGATCCCCGCACGGTACAAACATTTGTGTGCATGAACATGTCTGTTTGTATCGGTCTGGGTGTTTCTATGTATAATATGTATGTATTTACAAAAAAAAAAAAGTATATAAGTAATGTTTATCCGTTGTCTGGCACCCATAGCACAAGCTAATGCTTAGTTTGGGGCTGGATGGCGCTGTGTGAATAATGTCCAGAAATATTTTATTTATTTTTAATATTTGAGCGTGAATGGGAGTCTAGTTGTATATTGAACGTCATTGATAGTGACTGAATAAATGCATTAAAAGTGTTTCAGATACATGCAACAGTTGCAATAAATTCTTCGTTTAATTTCAGGACGGCTCTGAAGGTCCTCCTAACAAGAGACAGAGGAACATTAACCAACCACACAAAGAGAAGAAGACCAGGAAAGAATTCGTTGGAATGACTGCTGAGAAGAAAAAGGTATGACAAATAAATCTGTACAGTCAACAGCACATCACGGTTAACACTTGCAGTTCGATAATAGCACTTATCCCCCGAGAAAGAGCGGTACAAAGTCCAAAGTGTTACGTCTGACGTGCTTTTGACTGTACATAAAAATATGATCCCAGAAATTGAATTAAATTTGTTTTTAAATTTTAAATGAGTATAAGTTGTCTTAGAATCACAACGATTGTTTTTTTATACAATATCAAATTCTCCTATCAGCCACCAATTAATTTTATTTATATGTCTACTCTTATTACCACATTATCATCAAATAATGACATTGAATAAAAGTAATTTAATTTATTTTTATTTACTCTTATTTCAGAAAAACACATTCAGCAAAGGCCAGAAGAAAAAGAAAGCTCTCAGTGAAATACTCACGAAATATACTTAGTGTTGTGTGCCGTTTAAATTATTTAATGTAAGTTATTGTTTCAATCTGCTATTTGGAAATTCGTTAAATTAAGTTTTAAATTTTTTCGAAACCTCACAACTGTGATTTTAAAAATAAAAGCTTTTAAACTATTTTAATTACATTTTTGTTTTCTTGTGATATACATTTTGGAAACTCTATTTGAAGTGTACGTTATATTTTGCCGGAACTACATACCTACCATCATCATTTTGACGGTATATATTTCCTCTTAATGTTGTAGGTACCTTGTTAAGTTCACCAGTAAAGAAGTTTAATTAGCAGCTCAGCTATTGTTGTAATTGACGATTTTTGGATAAACTTACCTCTATTGTAAAAAATTATATTGATGTTCAATTAGGGTTGCCATCTCTAAAATTTGGAAAACAGGACAAGACGCGTGAAAACCCCGGATTTTAGAGTCCGAAAGCCGGACATGTCAACAAGATCTTTTAAACACATTCAATGTAATAAAAAACAGTTGAAAATGTCATAAATCACCTTTTTTTTAATACTCGGTCTACAAAATGAAACCTTCCCCGGACGCTCCCCGGATGCCCTTTAAACTAGGACAAATCCGGGGAAACCCGGACGGATGGCAACCCTACGTTCAATACACTATGACAATGCAAAACCATATTATTTTAAAAAAAGGTTGGGGTACTACTCTTATTACTGATGGGGACAGAAAAGAAAATACATAACTTGGTACAAGTATTATTGTATAATTGTCATTTAATTATAAAAATATGTCAATGTTAGCAAAAATAATCACAGTCTGACACTTGTATATCTACGTACACTACGTGAATCCGGTTGAAATTGAATATGCTGTTACAAAAACGACTTGAGCCGTTAAATAAACAATTTGACCCCATATTGGCTACTTTTGACATCGATTTCGACCCAAAAGTTAGAACAGAAAAAAGCAATTTAATTATTTCTATTGCCAGAGAAAAAAATACCAGTTTTCCAATGCAAAAACAAAAATAATCTTAGAAACATAGTGATTTATTTGCAACAAATAGATCCACTTACATCTTAATAAATAAAAAACGTAATGACAAGAATTCATATCATTCATAAATTATTTCCATTTTTAAATTACATGAGATGTGCCAAAAATATATTTTGTGACGTGCAAGACAAAGATAAATATAGAAATAAATTCCTTTAGAAAACACAACTCATATAATCTTAAATTACAATTCAATAAACAACAAAAATTATAATAAAAAATTACATTATTACAATCATTTATACAATTTCCATCAAAATTAATTATTGTTGTCTCTGAAAGAAATCAAGTTGATATTTAATGCATAATTTCATTTTGTATGGAAAAGTCATATTTAAACTATGGAATTGTAGATAATAGTCATTAGCTGGTTCTGCTCAAAGTGAAAACTTTAGTTAATATAATTTGTGACATCCGTGGTTCTCAATAGGTTAACATATTGTTGTTAAAAGATTTAAAGAAGTACACTTTCCAGAAAAGATATATCATTTATAGGTACATAAAGGTAGTGTCGCTACGTTAACTTAGGTCTAAATTCAGATATTCTACATTCGATGAACATGCCCTAACTTACTGTACATCATTATCCTAGTTAAAATGATCAGAAGTATGTAAATTTCAAAATAACTGTTAGAATTAGCCAACTCAATAAACATTAAAATCAGCAAACTACTCCTGATTATTCTTTCCTAAATAATATTTACTATCTTCTCATCAAATAATAAATCAAATTGGTCCAATATTTTTTCAACAGAGAATCAAGTTTGTATTAAAATGATTAGTGCAAAGATTTTTAATTGAATTTTACACAGTCCTGATCAATATTCATATAAACAGTTAAAACTTGTGACCAAAATAAAAAAATAATTAAGTGATCGTTGTTCATAGGACATTACGTATGAAAAGTATTAAAAAGATGGCGCTACGCTATATTTTCAAAGCAAGCGGTGGACAAAAAGTTTCTTTATAGCTAATTAAAAGAAGATATTTTGCAATTACAAGCTTGGATTTTCTACTAAGTTTAATGTTTTTTTAGTTGACAACACTTAACATAGTAGTTTTTAAGCAGTCATTTTAATTGTGGTCCTGTAAGATTGAAAAGTAAGGTAACAAGGAGTCTATCGCTTAAGCGAAGCTTTAGTCTCAAAATCATGACGTAGATTGCATTGAGCATAATCTTTCATAATTCATTAGCATTTTCCGTTTCCCTTCAGAAAACTTCAAATAATCACCATTTTACTTTATGGCACCATCTTAATCTATGGTAACTCGGTTAACAGGTATCTGTTTTATCTTAATGCCTTTACCAGAAAACTAAAGAAAGTTATAAAGGTACCCTCGAAGCGTTGGACCAATCATTATTTGCTAACATTCCCGAATATCCACCTTAATAAGTACGCGTGTACTCTAAATTACTTATTATAAATACAAAAACTACTATTTACACTCGACTAACAGTCATTTAGCTATAAGTAACATTTATTCTATTTGTTCATAGCGGTTTGAGCAAAGACTGATATGCATGCAGACTTAGACCAGTGTTGCCAGTTTTTTTTTGACAAAACTACCAACTTTTAACGGTAGTTTCGGAGAGTATTGATCCGATTAATGGCAACACTGAACAAAAGGTGTTGATGGATCCTAGCTTCCGAAGTAGACACACGTGGGCAAAGTGTCAGGAAGTCAAGGTAACTAAACAATACATGATTTTCAGTAGAAAATATGAAATAGCGCACTCAAAAAGCGTATGATTTTGGTAGAATATTTCCTTAATTAAATACACTTGGTACATATCTAGTTTAATTTTTACATTATCTGGTATTATTAAAGCATTTATGTAAAAAGTATAATTATACGCTTTATTCGTGCACTGATTTCATTGACGTAAGCGAAAGTAGAACTAATTTTAATAACGGAGACTTATCGTTTTATTAGGCCCAAAGTTATGCGGTTTTTCTGTACTCCATATAGACACTTTGTTTTTTTATATAGACATTAATTTTATTGCTTTAAAGGCAACTGCTTAAAAGGTTATTTACGGAATAAAATTCGCGCATGTGCACTTGCGTCTCTAGTGCACATGCACTAGTGCATCTCAAAATTCGCGTTCTGGGCTATCCCGCCCCCCCGATTTGAAAATGTTTGCCGGGCACTGTAAGCCCTTATGATATTTTTTTTTTGTTCTCTGGAGTATTATTGGTAAGCCTGTAAAGTCAGTCTCCGCATAAGGCTCGCCCACGTCCGACTTTTTGTAGGACCGATAATATAATCGGTGACCGACTTTATTTCTATGGTGTTTCTGACCGACTTTGTAGGACATGTGCGTTGCTCCATTGCTATCAGTATGTTCTATTTGTCACCTACAAAAAGTCTGTCACCGATTATCGGACGTGAGCGGACAGCCTAATCCAACTTTCGCTTACCCGACACTGTGTTTTGGTCTAGTTCTTCTTAATCTTGAGTATGGTGAGCGTGAGGGTGAGGAAGAGCGCGATCCAAGCTAGCGTGGCCACGAAGCCCATGTACACGTCCGGGTCGCTGAGCGGCCAGCCGCGCGTGAGGATGGACCGGAGCGATGTCGTTGCCAGGGTTAGCGGCAGGCATAGGGATATGTACCTGTGAACATCAATAAGTTAATACAACGTCAAGACAAATTTTAAATATACTGCGTGTTTTTTAGTCGTTGTTTTCCCGCAGCAGAACGCTTCACCTTCAGTTTCAGTACCATAGTACTATCTTGAGTAGTACTATCGATTTAAATAATTTTTTGATAAATGCAAAGGGCAGTGGCTAAAGCGCTTGGGTATAAAACACGGAGGTCGTGGGTTCGATTCCCGCCTTGGGTCTGGTTGGTGGTAGGGCTTTTTCAGAGTTCGACTGGCTAGCTACCACCCCCACAGGTGAAATAATCCGCCATAACAGCTCTGGCTGTGTTCCGGCAGTATTAATGTGGGAGCCAGTACACTTGAAATCAAAGGCTCGAAGATCAGATGAGCCTACAGTCTGGCAGCACATTGAGCGACGCTTCCTGGTGAAGTGTCCCTCAATGGAATAGGCTGCAGTGGCCGCTTACCATCAGGTGGGCTGCGTGTCTGTCTGCCAACTGACATAGTATAAAAAAAAGAAATCTCTGGAAAATCTCTGTACATTATTCACACAGCGCAATCTAGCCCCAAACTAAGCATTAGCTTGTGCTATGGGTGCCAGACAACAGATAAACATTACTTATATACTTTTTTTTGTAAATACATACATATTTTACATGAGACACCCAGACTGATACAAACAGACATGTTCATGCAAACAAATGTTTGTACCGTGCGGGGATCGAACCCGCGACCTCTGGTGTAATTGCCGACTTCTCGACCATTACACCAAATGGCTCGTCAAATCAAATCCACAACCTCCGGGTATGATCCGAAGGCTTAGCTAACGTTCCACGGCGGTCTAATATAATAATTATCAGTATACATACCTGAGCACGACCGGCATGCCTTCGATAGGCCAGATGACGCCGCTGAGCAGCAGCGTGGGGTAGAACGAGCCCAGCGCCAGCTGGATGGCGTTGCGCTCCAGCTCGCATACCGCCGAGATCACGAACCCGAAGCACATGCCGCACAGCCCTGCGATGTGACACAGGTTAACACGCGGTCGAAGTCGTTAAGACATGTTAAGACGCGGTCGAAGTCGTTTAGACATGTTAAAACGCGGTCTAAATTGTTAAGACGCGGTCGAAGTCGTTAAGACATGTTAAGACACGGTCGAAGTCGTTAAGGCATGTTAAGACGCGGTCTAAATCATTAAGACGCGGTCTAACTCGTTAAGGCATGTTAAGACGCGGTCTAAATCATTAAGACGCGGTCTAAGTCGTTAAGGCATGTTAAGACGCGGTCGAAGTCATTAAGACATGTTAAGACGCGGTCGAAGTCGTTAAGACATGTTAAGACGCGGTCGAAATCGTTAAGACATGTTAAGACGCGGTCTAAATCGTTAAGATATGTTAAGACGCGGTCTAAATGGTTAAGACATGTTAAGACGCGGTCTAAATCGTTAAGATATGTTAAGACGCGGTCGAAGTCGTAAGACATGTTAAGACGCGGTCTAAATCGTTAAGATATGTTAAGACGCGGTCGAAGTCGTTAAGACATGTTAAGACGCGGTCGAAATCGTTAAGACATGTTAAGACGCGGTCGAAGTCGTTAAGACATGTTAAGACGCGGTCGAAGTCGTAAGACATGTTAAGGCGCGGTCTAAATCGTTAAGACATGTTAAGACGCGGTCTAAGTCGTTAAGACATGTTAAGACGCGGTCGAAGTCGTAAGACATGTTAAGACGCGGTCGAAATCGTTAAGACATGTTAAGACGCGGTCGAAGTCGTAAGACATGTTAAGATGCGGTCTAAGTCGTTAAGACATGTTAAGACGCGGTCTAAATCGTTAAGACGCGGTCTAAGTCGTTATAACATGTAGAGATAGATAAAGATGCAGTGCAAGCCCTTAAGACAAATAAGATACGGTCTATGTTGTTAAGACATGTTAATACTCGCTTGAAGTCGTTAAGACATGTTAATACCTTATACTCGCTTGAAAGCGTTAAGACAAGATAAGACGCAGTCCCTGTTGTTAGGATATAGAAAACGCGATCCAAGTCGTTAAGAAATGTTGAGACGCGGTCTAAGTTGTAAAGACTTGTTAAAACACGGTCGCAGTCGTTAAGACTAAGTAAGTAGAGAATGCCTCAACTTGTATTTTATTGCAATAAAGTTTAAATAAACAAATCAAAACTCAATTTAATTATATTAGAAAAAATTAAATTGAATTAAATTGAATCTTTCCTAATATATTTATACTAGCCTTCCGCCCGCGGTTTCACCCGCGCGTAATCTCTTTTTTCAAATATTCCCCCTTCCCCTCACATTTCCGGGATCAAAAGTACCCTATATTCACCGGGGATAGTGAAGCTTTCCAACGGTGAAAGAATTATTCAAATCGGTTCAGTATTTTCAAAATTGTTATTCCCGCGGGAATGAGACGTTTCCCGTAGGAATTTTATAGCCTATGTCCTAATCCGGGTTATAAACTATACGTGCGCCAAATTTCATCTAAATCCGTTCAGCCGTTTAGGCGTGATTGAGGAACAAACAAACATCCAGACTATCGCATTTATAATATTAGTAAGATTAATATCGCCATTAAGCCATTAAAATGCTATAAAAAATTATAAAAATAAAATTAAAACTCACCCTGCAAAATCGTCAGCAGAATAACCCACATGATATTCCCGTTGTTCTCCACCTCGAACACCAATATCATGAAGATTAGCACCAGAGCGGTCTGACCGCACATGACCACGAACTGGGTCACCACGTGGGAGAAGAGGATCTCTCCGGGAGACACCCCGGCCACCCAGGAGCGGTCGAGGAGGCCTTCCATGCGTTCCACTATGAGCGCTGAGGAGGTCAGGGCCACGGCGAGGAAGAATACGATCCTGGAAGGAGATTGTTGATGGTAAGTTTAGTGAAATTACTGGGTATATGAGACCTAATAACTGTCGTCTCGGTGTAGCGGGTGTAGTGCAAGACAGTAACTGCTTAGTTACTGTTTGGCACTGAACTGTCTAAGGGCAGACGTGGCGCTTACCATCAGGTGTACGATCTGCTCGTCTTGTTACATTATTCACACAGCGCCATCTAGCCCCAAACTAAGCATTAGCTTGTGCTATGGGTGCCAGACAACGGATAAACATTACTTATATACTTTTTTTGTAAATACATACATATTATACATAGAAACACCCAAACGACACAAACAGATATGTGCATGCACACAAATGTTTGTACCGTGCGGGGATCGAACCCGCGAGCTCTAGTGTAATAACCGACTTCTCGACCATTACACCAAATGGCTCGTCAAATGAAATGCAAAGGCTTGTATTTCACCGTAGGTACACCAAAAAAGGCTGAACGTACACCAAAAAAGGCTGAAACGTGCACCAAAAAAAAAAATTGCTAACCTAACCTAACCTTTGGGGTTCCTTTGGTTTATTTTGGTGCACGTTTCAGCCTTTTTTGGATATACACTAAAATATTTCCTAAATGCAAATAGGCAATACTCACGTGAGGATAACACCAGGAGCGACGAAGTCCGTGAAGGAGGGGTCCTTGTTGCCGTAGATGGGGTCCATGAAGTCGATCGGTATGTCGCCCAGCTTCGGGTTGTATTTGCACGTTGATAGCAAGTCCTGGAAATATAACAAACGTATTGTATTCAGTTATCTCTAAGTTTTGGTTTACTGGCTGTAGTACGTCTGCGACCATGTGTGACACAGAAAACTCCCCAGGTTTTCCCTTTTCACCCGATTGGGACGAGTTTTTAGCAGCCTTTGGGCTATTCAGTATTCACCAGCTCAGCACTTCATCAAACCTACCCTAAACTGTCATATTCTCACAGCAAATTTTATGTCTATCACATAGTGTTTTATTTCAATTGAGACTTTTTAGGGTTCCGTAGCCAAATGCCAAAAAGGGAACCCTTATGGATTCGTCATGTCTGTCTGTCCGTCCGTATGTCACAGCCACTTTTTACCGAAACTATAAGAACTATACTGTTGAAACTTGGTAATGTAAGACGAATAGGTTCACTCGATTAACACATTACTATTGTCACCGCGTACGGTGCCCACACTAGCCGGGGAGTTTGACAGATAGGTTTTACCGCGCTAGCCTAATATTGTAAAAGTAAGTATATTAAATTGTAATTATCAAGAGAAATGTATTTATATCTAACAGTAAGTAGATGTATTCTGTGTACCGCATTAAGATTTTCATACTGACTGACTAATGTTGATGACGATGATGTGACCACTGACCTTAGCGAAGTCCCTGTAGGAGAACTGTATGTCGCGGTTGAGCATGAGGCCGATCTGCTGGTTGGACATGTCCAGCCACACTTGGATCTCCGACGATGCTATGGTTTCGTTGTCTGCCGTGTCAGCTGTCGAAGGAAACATAAAAAACTGGTTTTAATGAAATTAGCAAAAAATTTGACCTTATCACATACGAACGAAAAAAAATTGGAAGCACTGTTCATACTATCTTCAATAAAATATCGATTTCAAAACTCAAATGCAAAACACTTGGTTAGCATTCGTGACGTCGCATAAGATTAAACAGACATAATTGATCGGTTTTTTGTTCTAACCGCTTCCGTGGAACAGTGGCTAAGAAGCTCGTATATAAAACCCAAAGATCGTGGGCTCGATTCCCGCTTGGGGTCTGGTTGGTGGTAGAATTTTATCAGAGTCCGACTGACTAGCTACGACCGCCACAGGTGAAATCTGCTGCCATAACAGCTCTGGCTGTGTTCCGGCAGCATTAATGTGGGAGCCAGTACACTTGAAATAAAAATGCTCGAAGGTTAGATGAGCCTACAGGTTAGCAGCACATTGAGCGACGCTTCCTGCTGAAGTATCCCTTAATGTAATAGGCCACATTGGCCTACCATCAGGTGGGTTGCGTGTCTGTCTGCTAACTGACCAAGTATAAAAAAATCTTAAAATCGGGGGGCGAGGGGGTATTGCGCAGAACGCGAATTTTGAGATGCGCGCGCGCTATTGGTCACGCGCAAGCGCACATGCGCGACCTTTCCCCCTCTCCGTCGACCGATGTTCAACAAGTTTGCCGGTACCTATACTATAGATTCTATCGCTAGGCAACTCTACCTCCAACCATAATATAGCGGTACTTACCCAAAGCCAGCCTAGCGACGAGCGAGTCCGTATAGTTCTCATTGAAGTACAGAACGCCCCAAGCGTCCCCCTCGTGCACGGCGTCCAGCGCGGAATCCAGGTCTTTATAGTACACCTGGTCCGTGTGCTCCGTGAGGTGGCTGAGGTACCGGCACGACAGGTTCTTCATAGAACACGACGAGTTAAAGAAACAGTCCCCGTCGATCACTCTCACGTCGTCGTTCACTATAGCCTGGGAATTGAGAATGTTTAATTTTTAGAATAACTATTAGGTAATTAGGAGGTGAAGAAAGTTAATTATTAAGACCAATAGATAAATCAGGTGATTATCTACCCAAGCTTTTAATAATTTTTTCATCAAGGTTATACACACTGCAGCTTTTACTTTCTTCGTTCGTCATAATAATCAACTCTTAAAAAAAATGCTTGACAAATTAATACATCTCCAATAACCGAAAGGTTCACCTACATACTTTAATTTGTGTTCAATTTGGGTTAGGGGGCAACTCGTCCCAGTCCAAAACTGGGCCCGGAGCCAACATGACGTTGGGACGAAAAAACCCCTAAAGAAAATTCAGGGGTCAACTGGTCCCAACACCAGAATCAAGATGGGACCAGTTGACCACTATCAAATTAGAAAGGGTGCAACTGGTCCCCGGGCCCAGTTTCGGACTGGGACGAGTTGCCCCCTAACCCAAACCTTCAGCACTGTTTTCAATAAGATACAAGACCTAGTGACCTTCAAGAATAGAGCATAATTCTTTCCCTAAGGTCAACGCATGGGCGATGCATTTGGTTGGTGTTTCAAATGTCCATAGTAAGTAGTCCATAGAAAGTAGCGTTAAGCTGAGACCTTAGAGGGCTTCAAACATATGACCAGCTTCTAAGAAAATAATATTCTCGCTTCGTATTTGTTTGGAAAACTGCCGTAAGAAGCTGATCGATCCGTCTGTGTAGTTATACATGGCAATATACAGGGTGTTAGGTAACCCGAGGGACATATTTAAGGAGAGTGTTCAGAATCCGATTTAGAGTCCAATTCGCTATAAAATAGTTATATGTGACTGCTGCATAATGAGGGTCATTAAAATACGAATGTGGTTTTATGAAACGAACGAAGTGAGTTTCATAAAAGAATCACATGAGTATTTTAATGACTAATTATGTACAGTCACATACATAACTTTATCTTCATTCATACGATAATAATGTCTATTTTATAGTCAGGATTGATGAGCAAACGCCCTAGTTACCAACTTAATCTGTATGTAAAAGTTAGTACTGACAAAATGACTGACGTTTGTAGTTTTTAAAATCCATAAACAATCTAGACACGAGTTGATTTCGATTCTCAAATCGATTGTTATAATTTCAGCATCGAATTAAATGTATAGGAATGGAACATAAAATTACTAATCGACTAATTCGATAATCGAAAAGACCTATTAATTTTTACTTTTAAAGAAGACGTTCGAAATTCGAACGAAATTAAGTATCGGTTACCGACACTAAAATGTAAACATTTCAATGCAGCCACAGATACTTATATCTAAATGTAGGGCGTTTGCTCATCGCTCCTGAATATAAAATAGACATATTATGGTATGGATGTAGATAAAAAATATCCTTAATTTTTTTCATAATTATCCTAATAATTTATGTATGCATGAAGTACCTAAAAATGCCGTGTGCTGAGCGGCCGTTTACGCCCCAAACTCAAATTGTACGCAATTACAATTTGAGTCGTACTTGAACGAGTGCAAGAAATAGGTACTGTGAAGGAAATAGTGCCCGCACGTCACGCGGATTTTCAGGTTTCGACTAAGGTTATTGACAGATATTTACCAGAGTTTTTATTGATTTATACTTACTTTGTCATATGGAAGCATGAACTATTTGGGGTTTAAATATGTCCCTCGCATTTCCTGTCATACTGTAGACAGGCGAGACAATTAGTTTAGATCAAAGTTTCCCAGATCTTTTCCATAGACCACTTTCAAATCTACATGCAGCTACATTTCTGCTATATTCCCAAAAACGTGAAAATAAGATCATCCGCCCCTGTGTAGTCCCTGAATTTATTTTTACGAGTAAAGGTTTAGTTTAGATGTGGACTCACCAGCTTCAAGTCTTTGGGGTCCCGTCCGATGGCGAGGCAGAAGAGGATGACCTGCATGACGGGCAGCACGAAGATGAACAGCATCACGCCGATGTTACGCCACATGCGCAGGAAGTTCTTCTGGATCAGAGCCTTGATCTTGCCTCGAGACGTCAGCTGGAACCAGAGGGATAGGGGAGCAGTTTAGATTTGATACTTTTGAACCAGGAAACGGGTGGTAGGTTCCTGTACTGGGCCGTCTAGGTGGGTACCACCGCAGTCCCCATAGCTGGGCATCGTTAATCAAATAGTTAACTTCGTTAATCGCTAATCCGTTACTAAAAAAGTTAACTTCGTTAAACGTTAAAGCGCTTCTTTTGGGACGAATTAACGCAAGTTAACGTTAATCGTTAATCCGTTAACACATGGTAAATAATGCTTAAAAAAATCAGAAATTAAAGGGGTTATTTACCAACTGGACACACGAGACTAGACAAGGTGGGTCCATTTAGTGAAATTAAAATTTGTATCATTTATTACTTTGTTATCTCGTCACGAAAAGATTTACTTTGTTTCAGGTTACAGTGTGACTCGTTGGGATAACTTTGTAAAATGATTTCCAACTAGTCACACAGAGTCACACTTGACTGTAACCCGTTGGGAGCAGTGGCGTAGCGTATTCCCAACCAGTCACACTCATTCAATATTTCAATCTACAACAAAAAATATAGAATCTCCAGTTACACTGTAAGGAGGTTATCTTTATGATATTCAATGATAATAAAAGACAAGAGAAGAACTAATTCAAAGATACCGGTTGAGAATAGTGCTTTTACAATTTCTTCTTCATTTCATTCCAGGTCCACGACTGGTGGACGTTTTCTGAGGTGGACGTTCAGAATAATATATTTATCTCTTTTTCGCTGTTATTGTTCCTAACGTGCCCTGTTGGTGAACTTTGCGAACAAAACTTAAAAGTTGTCGCAACGTTGCTTGGTGGACCTTGGGAATAATCCAAATGAAGTAAGGTTGTTATTCGGGCAATTAATTTCTTTCTCAAAGGCCGGCAACTTACTTGTGACTCCTCCGGTGTTGCAGGTATCTATGAGCGGCGGTGATTGCTTACCATCGGGTAGGTACATTAAAAAAACGCAAAATTTGAGTTCTACTTATTATATTTTTCAACACCGATACTTATATTTCCGTAACTTTGATTATTTATAGTTGCCAAATCGTTTAGTCAGACGATGGTCTATTTACGTGGCATTAATCTACGTGATCTCAGGCACTTTACCATCATCATCATTTCCTTGCCCTTATCCCACGTTATGTAGGGTCGGCGCAACATGTTTTTTCCTTCCACACACTCCTATTAGCCGTCAATTCTACATTCTCTCCTTTTATTTTCAAATCATACTTCACGCAATCCATCCATCTCTTTTTCGGTCCTTCTCTGCTTAAATCTCCGTCTACGCACATATATATCTATCATTCTTTTGGCGACATGTGTGTCTTCTCTTCTCATTCCATATTAACCTTGCACTCCTTACTTTATCCACTACCGGTGCAACTTTCAAACTTCCTCTTATATACCTACTCATTCCTAATCGTATCCAACCTCCACACATCCATCTTAGCATGCGCATCTCAGTTGCATGTACCTTTCTTTCGATCCATACATTGCGACAGGTCTGATGACCGTTTTGTAATTTTTTCCCTTAAGCTTAAGGGGCATCCGTGGGTCACATGTTGTTCCCGAGATCTGTCGCCACTTCATCCATGCTGCATTCATTCTATTCTGCACGTCCCGTTCCATGCTATGCTGTTCGTTCAATGTTTTGTACTTACTTCACCATAATAATGTTCTTATTTTATCAAACGTGTTCAGTAGACGAAAACATGAAAGTGATTTATTTTAAGTTTTCTTAAGTGGACACGTGTCGAGATGACATAGTAATAAATGATAGAAAATTTAAATTAATTGACACAAACAAAAAAAGAGTGTATATTTAGAGTGTTTAATGGCACGGTGCGGTAAACCGTCCTCCTAGCCGAGTTTTTCAACTACGGCGGCCAATCTTTTTACGATCAGCAAACTACGCAGGATATATTTAAGTGCACAAGTGAGTTCGCAAGCACAGGTGCACTCTCTATTCCCTCACTCTCATACGGTGGGACAATAGTAAGTAACGGATTAACGGACTTGGAAAAATGTAACGGAAGTTAACGAGTCCGTTAACATTTTTTTAAGTTAACTTAAAAGTTAATCCGTTACTGGAAATGTTAACTTCGTTAATTAACGATTAACGGATTAACGAGTTAATGCCCAGCTATGGCAGTCCCAGATATTTTCCCGTGAAATAGAAGTGTGTCAAGCACTTCTGTGTTTCGGGGAAAGGGCACTGAAACTAGTGAAATTACTGGGTCTATGAGACCTAATATCCATCATCTCGGTGTGCGGGCTCAGGGCAGTGCCAGACAGTAACTGCTTAGTAACTGTTTGGCACTGAACTGTCTAAGGGCAGACGTGGCGCTTACCATCAGGTGTACGATCTGCTCGTCTTGTTACACATTGTAATTAAAAAAAACAAGTAGTTTTTCATAGTAGATCAGTTGGCAGGCATGGGGCCGTTCAAATATTACGTAAGCAGATTTATTGCAAATTTTTACCCCCCCACCCCCCTTGTCAGCAAAAGTAAGCAAAGCTCTTACCCCCTCCCCCTATGCTTACGTAAACATTTTTCAATTATAATTTTTTTTATACTAAAATTATAATCTTATAATTATAATTTTATAAATAAGAAAATATATTTACAATAAACATTATATTTTACTGATACAGTATTCAACATAGAGTAAGGGACAAAAATATTATAATCTTACGAACATAACAAACTTATTTTAAAGTTTTGGTACATATATCATCATCATCATCAGCCTGTGATAGTCCACTGCTGGACATAGGCCTCTCCAAATGCTCGCCACGCTGATCGATCCTCGGCCACTCGCATCCAGCTCCTGCCAGCCATCTTGCGCAAATCATCGCTCCACCTGGCCTGAGGGCGTCCTACACTATTTACCGAGACGCGGTCTCCACTCTAGAATCCGTTTACCTCAACGGCTATCGGTTCTGCGGCTGATATGGCCAGCCCACTGTCACTTCTATAGACGTGGCTTAGAAGGGAAATGGGTCGATAGTTCTTCAACAGGCTTTTGTCACCCTTTTTAAAGAACAGGACGACCACGCTCCTACTCCACACCTTTGTAGTTCTCCCTTCGAACAGGACAGTGATAAAAAGCTTTTGGAGCTCCCTCAGTACGGGTTTACCTCCAGCCTTTAGTAGCTCTGTAGTAACACCGTCCTCTCCAGGGGCTTTTCCATTTTTAAGCAGCCCAAGAGCAATCTCGATTTTGCCAACGCTCACTTCTGGCAGGTCGTCAGTGTAATGGCGATTTAACGTGGCTCTAGAGTCTTCATTTTTGGGATCAGGTCAACATGCATGCGAAGCGTATAACCTGCCATAGAAGTCCTCAATCTCCGAACGGACTGCCGGCTTTGAGGCAACAACTTCTCCACTTGCTGTGGTCAGCTTCGTCAGGTGGCTTCTTCCGAGAGATTGTAAGAACACCTTAGACCCCCGCCCGATTTTGCTCTATAGCTCTTTCGATCGAAAGAGTATTAAAGCACCGGACGGACACATATGTATTAAACATTGGTACCACAGAAATCGGAATAATTATTCAGATTTCTGTGATTGGTACACATATTAAATTTAAATTAACAGTCTTCAGTCCATGAAACCCGAATCCATGATTCTAAGTTTTCGATGACATTGGATTGCTTAGATTGCTGCTTAGTGTTGTGACTAGTTGTGAGTCTGCTAACTTTCATCCGATTTTGGAATTTCTACGTCTTCTCACATCATGGTGCTCTAACTAAAATGTAAACTTGCTTTGCTATGCTTACAATACGTCTACTCGCTATAGTATCCAAACGAAACAATACACTGATAGAAGAAATTTAGACAACTGAGTAGCGCACGGTAATTCCCCTAATCGGTTTTAAAGCGAGTGCCTAAACGTATGCATTATTTGCCGGAATCCCCGAAAATGGGTTTCGTTTTCAAGCATATAAGCAATGTGAGGGTTGCCATTGGTGTAAAAAAGTAAATAACTACCGATGACGTAATCATCATCTAGACCCCCCTGCCCCCCATGTCATCTAAAATAAGCAAAACAAAGACCCCCCCACCCCCCCATAGTGTTTACGTAATACTTGAACGGCCCCCATGCAGACAGTCCACTTAATGGTTAAGCAGCCATTGCGGCCTATTCCATTGAGGGACGCCGTCGCTCAATGTGCTGCCTGTGTTCGAACGTTTTATTTCCAAGTGTAGGTACCAATTTCTTTATCGTACTGCAAAGATTAAATTATTGTTGAAAGCATTCAGATAAGGGCAAATGGTAAATTGATCTTTAGTATCAACTTCCTTTCGCGAGGATGATTTACTTTAAATACATCATAATGTGTTTTGATGAAGGAATAAAATGAACTCACGTTGAAAAAAGCGCCACAGTCCTTGCATTCGTTGGTCACAGCCTCCGTCACTTTGCCGGGGAGCTGTGAAAGGAAAAATGGTCAACATTAAAACACATTCAATAGTGGTAAGTGGTAACCACGTGGTAACAGTACTTACGAATCATTTTAGTGAAGAAATTATAAAAAAAAATCTAAAATGCAGAAAATCCTCAATTCCTCACTGTGGCCACACAATGTCTGATATTAAAATCAGGCAGTGTGATGTCCGTGAGGAGCTGCAGTCAATCGATGTCCGGAAAGCTAACGGTCCTGATGGCATCCCAGCAATAGTTCTGAAAATGTGTGCAACGGAGTTGTCCCCTGTGTTAACGCGCCTGTATCGTCTCTCACTCTCTACGGGCTGTGTGCCGGAATCTTGGAGAGAGGCTAATGTGCAACCGATCCCTAAAAAAGGAGATCGGTCAGATCCGATTAATTACCGCCCTATAGCCGTAACCTCAGTATTGTGCAAGATCCTCGAGCGAATAATAAACAAGCAGCTTACTCGATACCTAGAAGATCACTCTCTAATTCACGATCGTCAATATGGGTTTCGGTCAAAGCGGTCAACGGGTGATCTTCTAGCCTACGTCACACATCTCTGGGGTGAGGCTATTGACAAGCGTGGCGAGTCACTGGCAGTTAGCCTTGACATAGCCAAGGCTTTTGATCGGGTCTGGCACAAAGCTCTTCTCTCCAAGCTCCCGGCATACGGTTTGCCTGCTCAGCTCTGCACTTGGATAGCTAGCTTCCTGCATGAGCGTAGAATCCGTGTCCTTGCGGACGGTTGCGCTTCGCGGTTCATGTCTGTGAACGCTGGTGTTCCTCAGGGCTCCGTTCTGTCCCCTACGCTGTTCCTTCTGCATATCAATGACATGCTTCCTCTTGGAAACATTCATTGCTATGCAGATGATAGCACAGTGCATGGGGGATATAACGGCCACCCAACGGCTGGACAGGTAGAAACCGAAATGAGGCGAGCAAATCTTGTCATTGAGCTCGATCGGGTGTTGGACCTCATTTCTAAATGGGGCTCCGATAATCTGGTGGAGTTCAATGCTAAGAAAACACAGGTGTGTGCGTTCACAGCCAAAAAGTCGCCATTCCTTCCCCTTCCTTCTCTTCAGGGTACACCTCTAGGCCTACAGAGCAGCATTAACATGCTCGGTATGGATATCCGCTGCGATCTGAACCAAAAGGACTACATCGAAACTGTGATTAAAAATGCCTCACGTAAACTCGGTGTCCTGAACAGGGTGCGGCGATTCTTCACGCCTGATCAGTTGTGTCTATTATACAAGACACAGGTGCGATCCTGCGTGGAGTATTGCTCTCACCTTTGGGACGGCGCCGCAAAGTACCTTCTCGATGCCTTGGACAGATTGCAGCGCCGCGCTGTGCGCATTATCGGCAATGCAGAGGTCACTAACACTCTCGAGCCTTTGCAATTGCGGAGAGGTATTGCGTCACTTAGCGTCTTTTACCGTCTATACCATGGCGAGTGCTCTGAAGAACTCTTTGACCTCATCCCTCCTTCTCCCTTCCTCCATAGGAGTACGCGCGCTGCTCTCCGGAGTCACCAATTTAGAGTTGCCGATATTCCATCACGCACAAAGAAATTCGGTGACTCGTTTCTTTGCCGCACCTCCAAGAAATGGAATAGTCTACCAGCGCATGTATTCCCTCCTTCCTATGACATAGGGTCCTTCAAACGAGGCGTGAAGAGGCACTTTGTGGGCCGGCAGAGTGAGGGTGACTGATGCTGCGTCCCTTACGTTGCACCAGTTGTCCTCGCGTCTGGACTTCACTTCCACTTAACATCAGGTGGAGTGTGGTCATTTGCCGGGCTAAGTATAAAAAAAAAAAAAAAAAAAAAAAAAAAAAAAAATCGTCTTAACATGTCGTGTTACATACTGTCAAAATCTGCAAATTGCTACACTAGGTACCTATGTTTATAAGTACTGTCGCAATCCGGGCTCACCGTGGTGGTTTGCGCGCGACTAGACTAGTATTTTTGCACATCTACCCGCTATAATGTCACTTTTAGTCTATCTGCATGCTACTTAAGTTATTAGCCGTTCAAATGTTTTGATGTACTTAATAACCATATTGTTTCTCTGTAAGTATTTATTGTAAATCTTTTAGAGAAAATAAATATCTTTAACCACAATACTCACGTCGCCATTAGATCCGAGTCCATTCTCGACGATGAGCACCTCCTTGCTCTGGTTGATGGCCTGGAAGTTGAGTCCGACGACCTGCGCGTCCTCCGCCGCGTACGGCGCCTCCTCGCGCTTCGACAGCTTGTTCAGACCGAGCGCTCCGCCCGACACGTTCAGTTCTACTACGGGGTTGGTTTGACCTGGAATGAGAGATATGGTGATAAAAGGAGAGTAGTTGGAAAGTAAATTCGTCTGCAAGATTTATTTAAACTTTATTGCACAACAAAGATACAAATTGGCGGACTTAACGCCATAAGGCATTCTCTAGCAGTCAACCATTGGACGTGACTGAAAGTAGCGATTGGATTTATGCAACACAGTTTAGGTAAAATTTAGGATTTCGGGGGAATTTGTACATACCGAAATTAAATCATCAAATCATGAATACTACAATAACTATTTGCTTAAACATTAAATACGCTCGATAATAGCACTTATGCCCCTGACATAAGAGTGGTACAAAGTCCAAAGTGGTCTGACTTGCTTTTGACAGTACCTACTTGTTAGAAATTATGTAGGTAGTTTGTTGTAAAATAAATAGAATCGTCTCTCATTTCCAAGGTTAGGTCAAAGAAATTTTGCTAAAGTGTACAGTCGCTGAAAATTGGCAATTTGGAAAAGATCGGAATTGTTGGAATTCGATTCATGATTTGGATCTAGCTTTGCAGCACATGATTATGCATTTAAAACGAGTAATTCCTAGTATTCATAGTGAATAATAAATTTAGTCTAGTCTGTACGGTTGATTGTTTCTGCCTCGTCTGATAGTCTCATTCTAGCACTAAGGATGTCATTTCCTACATTTTGCAGTGGTTTGCAACAAGCGCACGATAGCATCACTGGATACCCATCGGCCCCGATTGCGAATGCAGACTATCTGTCTACTCGTGAAGTAATGCGATATGCATCGTGGCTGCGCTCGCGTGCGCATCGCGCTCTTGTGCCTAATACGAAGTGCAACCTAGTTCAAGCATTGGGTATTAGTTTTTTTTATACTAGGTCAGTTGGCAGGCAGGCACGCAGCCCATCTGATGGTAAGCGGCCACTGCGTCCTATTCCATTGAGGGACGCTTCACCAGCGTCGCTCGATGTGCTGCCAGACTGTAGGCTCATCTGATCTTCAAGCCTCTGATTTCAAGTGTAGGTACTGGCTCCCACATTAATTTTGCCGGAACTCAGCCAGAGCTGTTATGGCGGCAGATTTCACCTGTGGGTAGCTAGCTAGTCGGACTCTGAAAAAGCCCTACCACCAACCAGACCCAAGGCGGGAATTGAACCCACGACCTCCGGGTTTTTTTAAACCCGAGCGGCTTAGCCACTGTTCCACGGAGGCGGTCAGAATATTTGTGCCAGATAGCTCGTGGAGCAAGGGTTTCTGCTGATGCCTGTGACCATTATGGCGAAGAGGGGGTACCGGTTTCTTATAAGTCAAAATGTAAGAAAGGATCATTATCATCTAACACTGTAAGATAAATTGATGATGAGATACATTTGGCAGTAATTTTTGAGCTTACGGGCACGATGATCATCGCAAACGGCTAGATATCACCCCCACAGGTGAAATCTGCCGACATAACAGCTTGTGCTTGTTCCGGCAGTATTAATGTGGAGGCCAGATACTTGAAAAAAGCTCGAAGATCAGATAAGCCTACAATCTGGCAGCACATTGAGCGGCGCTTTCAAGGAATAGGCCGCAGTGGTCGCTTACCATCAGGTGAGTTGCATGTATACCTCCCAACTGATGTAGTTAAAAAAAACTAGACGACCTTCTTGCCATATATTTTGATTGGTGTCCAGAGGCGGCGGAAGGCGTGGGCGACGTGGGCCACCGCCCACGGCCTCGCGGTCTAAGGGGCCTCGCGCCTCGAAAGCCCGTGAACGCAAATCTAGCATCTAGCAATAAATAATAAAAAAAACCGGCTAGCAAGTATCTGGCAATAAACCTACCACATTCGTTTTAAAAAATCTAATCTGGCAACATTTGCTGGCGTTTCGGGTGGTGAATGACGCGGGGAATCCTTGCTTCGCCAGCTTAGCCTTTTTTTTCGGAGGGCTAGCTAGACCTGCGGCCGTGTGTGGGACTCGAGACTTAAGCGTCCACTACCCACTAAACTCCTCCGGTTTCCCCTTCACCCCCGATTGGGACGAGCCGGTGCCAGCCTTGTGGCTATTGACCAGCCCATCCCTGGGTCGCCCGCTTAGCCTAGTTAACGAATAATTTGTGGATGGAAAAGTCGATAGCGCGAACATAGATGGGGCAAACAGAATGGGAAATCCCCAGCTAGTTTGGTCAATGAATGCTCACAAGGGGAGTGTGGATAGAAAAGTCGAAAGCAGAAACTTTGACTTAGGAACTTTGTTTGGACTAGTTAGGAGATAAACATACTAAAAGTCCTTACCCCTCCGAGGTGAGCCCGAGGGGAGGGGGCACTGTTTTTTGCTTACTTCTCGAAAACGGTGCTTTGTACGAAATTTTGTTTTACTACATAATAAAAGCTAATTAAATTCTCTACAACTTTGTCTTTTGCACTTTGTATCTATCCTATCGCCAATCGTTGCCTAGCTATGAGCTTCTAAAAGTAGTCAATTTTCAAAAGTGTGTTTTTTTTCTCTGGATGACTCAGACCGCTCGGATGTCACTGCAGATTACATAACTAGAGCCATGAATGAAATTTATAAGCACATGGAGACTAACAGTGACTGTCAGTTCTCCATTACAGAATCGCGGGCTGCAGTATCAGGGCAAGTGCCAAATGACAAAACGATCATTGGAAAAGATGTTGACTTGGTAGTTCTGCTTATAGCAAGGACTCCACCTGACCATGATATTATCTTTGTCAAGCCTATTAGAGGTAAAGTACCTACCACCTATTATTCAAGTCTGGAATTGCAACAGCTAGGCCTGAAAGACATATTATTTCTACACGCCCTCACGGGATGCGACACCACTTCTGCTGCAGTTCGGAGAAGCAAAGTTGGTTTTTGTAAACTGTACTTGAAAAAACCTGAGATCCGTCAAGCCGCAGAGGTGTTTTCGAACCCCACTTCATCGCATGCTGACTTAAGAAAAAATTGAAACTTATGCTTTTTAAGGTTGTATGGAGCGAAACCATCCAGTCAGTATCAAATGTCCAAACCAGACATTTCCTCCCTTCCACCAACTGAGGGAGCAGCGTTGGAGCACTCTTTCCGAACCATCAGGTACAGGCTTGGCTTGGACAAGACCTTTGTCCTGAACTATGGGGATGGAAACGGAATGAAAGCAACCTCTTGGTTCCTGTTCCAACTAAAGAACCAGCTGCACCGAAAGAAATATTGAAGCTGATATTTTGCCGGTGCACTACTGATGTAGTAGTGCTAGATGTGGGTGTAGGAAGGCTTCCATGCTGTGCTCTACCATTTGCCACAATTGCAACGGAAGCTGCACGAATAGCATTTTCATGTTGGAGGACAACGATGATGGGGATGATGAAGCAGAAGTAGTAGCTTACGTTCCATCATCTGCTAACGATTTGATCGATGACGAGAAAGAAGAGGCAAAAGTTAAGGAACCACAACCAGGCCCGTCATGCCCAAAGAGGAGGCGAGTGGTTAAGTAATCCATTTATTCATGCATAGGAGGAATATTTTTTAGTTAGTTGTGAATCTTGAAATCTACGGTAGCAGCTGAGAACAAATACATATATGCCAGAAAATGTAAGAGTGTAGAACACATTTTTCAAAATCGACCACTTTTAGAAGCTCGTAGCTAGTAGGCAATGATTGGAGAAAGATACAAAGTGTAAAAGACAAAGTTGTAGAGAATTTAATTAGCTTTTATTATGTAGTACAGTAAAATTTCGTACGAAACACCGTTTTCGAGAAGTAAGCAAAAAACCAAACAACGGGACCTTCTTTGTGCCCCACCCCACCTCGGGCTCACCTCGGAGGGGTAAGGACTTTTAGTATGTTTATCTATTAACTAGTCCAAACGAAGTTCCTAAGTCAAAGTTTCTGCTTTCGACTTTTCCATCCACACTCCCCTTGTGAGCATTCATTGACGAAACTAGCTGGGAATTTCCCATTCTGTTTGCTCCATCTATGTTCGCGCTTCTAAGCACATGCAGTCATGCAATCATGCGACGACGCATGTGCTCACCGGCAATGAAACTTGGCAACTGGGCTTTTTTCATACAAACATGGTCACTTTAGCGTCAGCGAAAATTGAGCGGTTTTTGGCAATTTTTGAAACTGTGATTCAAAAATTGGGCGTTTGGCCTCTCCATTGACGTAATAATTATTGCACAGCTGCAAATAGTTTTCTATCTATGAGACGCTAAAATGACCATGTTTGTATGAAAAAAGCCCAGTTGCCAAGTTTCATTGCCGGTGAGTGTATTTCCAACAGATTTCGATGTGAGAATAAGTGTTGCGTTTCATTGTATGAGAACTTAGAAATAAAAATAAATCCATCCTCTTGTGTCATCCATCAGGGGGCCTCGCAAAATATATCTTGCCCACATCAAAATTTGGTCTTGCCCCGCCACTGTTGGTGTCTAAATGCAAAAATGCAAGTGCTTTCTTAGATAGAATAGGTTTTTATATTCTTCTATTCTTTTACAATATTAGCCCTTGAAAGCTCTATTTATACTGTACCTATCATTTATTTTACAAAGCTATTTAAAAACGCGATACAAATCAGCTGTTCTGCAATCTGTCCTAGGCCAGCGGAGATAATTGCTAGTTACAAGAGGTACGATGAGTGTTGTTCATAAATTGCGGCAAAAACTAGCAGTTATCTTTACGACTACCTGCCACTTAGTCCGGTACCATACTTGCTACATTTATTGTTGGGTTGTTCGGTGCCAGTCTCACTGGTGTTAAATTAGGTCTTATATCTGTCAAATATTCGATATTCTGTGGTTCCTTACACCAAATTATCAGAAAATAAAACAGTGTCATTTATGGCGTGCAGATAAATTATCAGGAACAGGGTCCGTTAGACTCGCTTTTGAAGTCAATTTTGAATATTTTTATGCGTCATTTTGCAGACAGGTACTTTACCCTGTGACATTAGCGACATCTTGTTTTATCAATAAAAACATTAAGGTCCCCATTGTATTCCACTTCATGATAACAGATGGCGCTGAACTTAGAATAAATTCTGCATCATGCTATCAAAGTGTTTGCTACATTTAGCGACTTTTTAAAGGTTGTGTCGTAGTCTGGTTTAAACTTACAACTATAGTACATATTAACGTATCTAGACAATGAACATAGTCAACAATATGTGTACCGCGATAATAATCCGGTACACATGTTGTTGCAACATGTAAAGTTGCTAAAGACTGATTTGAAACTAAACATTTTTAGTAGTTTCCTATACCTAATATTACAAATACAAAAATAAATTCCCGTTGCAAAATAACACCGCACTGTATGATTTTCTTTTTCTACGAACTTGTTTACTAACAAGTAACACGCAATTCTAAACCTTAACAGCTATAATTTAAAGCATAGGAGTAGTATATACATAATATATTCGATGGTAGTTCCAAGTGTTGGTAAAGTAAATGGCCTACTAAAATAGACACTTGAACTTTGAACGTTTATATTTTTCAGATACTCATTTGGCGTCACTTAGTTTCTAAGTAATGTGTAAATGGTAGTTTGTTTTTTAGTTGCTTTGTGTACACTTAAATTGCCTTTTTGTGTCCTATGCGTTTTTGTTGAATCATCATTAACCAATGATGTTTTGATGTTTGTGTCTAGCTAGCTAGACTATTTAGGCACGAAGCCGCCAAACGGCTATTTGATTATTTTTGTTGAATATTATTGGGTACCTATACGTCATAAAATAATTGTGGTGCCTTTTTTTCTTCTCGATTTTTTTGCATGCCAGCTCAACAAGTAATTTTCTTAACGTTATTATTATTATTATTGTTATTCTTAAGTAATTATGTAGTTAGGTTTATCATCTAAAATGTAATTAAAATGCAATCAAGGTAAAAATTAAAAGCAGGTATGTAATAATTACTATAAAAATACTATGAAGACAATTAAAAAATAGCAATCTTGTATCGCAGACTTAGGACGCTAAGTTGTATCTTCATTCCTTCCCCGAGTGACATTATGGTAGGTACTTTTTATCCCGGATATGTGGGGGAAGGGGGATATTTTAAAAAGAAACTACGCGCGGGCGAAACCGTGGACGGAGGGCTAGTTTTACAATAATAACGATAAAGTAAAGTGTTTATGAGTAATGGGACAATGAATAAACGAACCAAACTCGCACGTGGCGCCAATAAGTAGGTAAGTAAAGATAGACATTGGATCATATTCGTTTTTATAATTAAATGACATTGCAATACAGAATTAGATTAAAACGTTCCGGTGTTGAATAAAGTGACGACATCCGGAACATCCCAAGACAATCCCACCAGATTGCGGATGCACCGGCCTTGCATTGTGCGAGATTGTGTAATGTCGCACGATGTCGCAGTGATGCCAACGCATGCAGACGAAGCCTTCATCCATCGAACGGCTTGGCATTTTCCACATAAAGTCTTTATTTATAATATGTTCAAACAACATGCAGTGGTCTGACTCAAAAGAATTTGTTGTTTTCCATCAAATTGGGTTCAAATGGTCGATGGCGCGCGAGTGATGCCTCTGGTATTAGAAACGGCCATAGGCGACGATAACCTCTTACTATCAAGGGGACCGTAAGCGCCACCCTCGTGGTATAAAAAAGGAATCTCAAGTATCATTGCTTCTAAAACACCATTCTATGTTCTAAGGAAAGATTTTAAATTGATTATACATAGTTCGAAGAAAACCTAAAAAAACCTGCAAATTTTATCTTTTAGTGCAAAACATGGAGCAAAAAGTACCTGGACTATTTGGGGACAAAACGAACGGATCAAATCAAAAATAATACCTAGAAGGATATTTGAGCCAAAAAATAAGAATATTACCTAACAGGATCTTTGAGCCAGGTAGATCAGTAGCCAGCTACGATTCCAGAGATTAGACAGAGACCAAAAAAGCACAAGAAATAATAAGAGCTTATTATCCTCTATAATATCTATCAGTTATCGAGCATGCTAATCTGTTCCTTATGGGATACAGATTACGGCATATACTTGCGGTGAACAGGTTACAATACAATGCAACCTTAGCAGCTAGCCTCGATACCGCAGCGTCGCTTACGTGCGGGGAATTCTGAATTGCGCCACAGTCCACAACCGGTCGACATAACTCGTTCGAGTTGTTGATGGCAGGAGGTGGCGCTTTGGTTACACCAACTTACATTTTCAACCATGTTAAATATGATAGCCGAGTTTTCGGCTACGGCGCGGAACGATGTAGTCCCGAGCCCACAAAGCCTCTGGTTTTGTTAGCCTGTGGTTTTGGTACTGCTTCAAGCATTCTCCTTGGCAAGCAAAAAAGGCACACACTATCAGATGTTTTACGGACGTCATCTTCAGTGATTGCTTTCTTAGTATCTAGTCATACGATGACTGGGTCTCAACTTCTCAAGGAATGTTGAATGTTTGCACCTACGTTTTTATGCTATTTCAGTATGTAGACAGCTATAAACGAAATTCGATATCGATTCTTCTCTCTTTCATTAAAAGAAATATAGACCATTTCATTAGAATATATATAGACTAGAAGAAATTCAACGGGTCCACTAAGGTCTCGGTAGCATAGTTGGTAGTGCACTCGCCCGGACAGCGAGGGACGTGGGTTCGAGTCCCGCCTGATACCTGGACAAATTGAATTTTTTCTAATATATTTGTATTAATATAGAAAGAGAGAAGAATCGAAAATGATAAATTATCCTGGGACATTTTACCATAAAAAACAATCGTGCAACTTTTAGCCACATAGGCTCCTCTGGTCTTCAAGCGTTTATTTTAAGTATTGTAGCGCTTCTTACCTTGTTTTCTCGATAGTTTCAAAAACACATCTTCCAGAGATATGCAGTTGTACATGGTTAGGAGAGCTTGAGGAGATTCCTCCGCCAGAAGCCGTCCGCTCCTCATGAGTCCGATCTGTGAACAGAGATAGTTAAGTATTTAAATAATAAATCGACAATATTACAATACAACACTACATAAAGACAGTAAAGTCCTAAAAAATTATAATCTTCTTTGAGGCATTTGGAATTCTTAATACCGGAAAATACAATTAGCCGATTTCTCAAGTATAATACAAAATTGGTTTTTACAGACAAAAAACAAACACAATAATTCATCACATGATTCATGAATCTATGTCCTTTGGGCGGAAATGATGGAAGATTCTGTTTTCTGTGTGATTATGGTTTTAAAAATGTATAATATTCATAAAAGGAATGTGGCTGCCCCACTGTGACCTCATAAAAATCACGTTTATAGTCTAAGAGCTAGTAGACTAATCTGGATAATCATTTTCTGTTAAAAAATTAAAAAAAGGGGAAAATAATAAACATGTAAAATAAACTTTACGTCATTGCTCCAGCCAATTGCAAATAAAAAATAGATCGAAATAGTTTATTTCTTAGTAAAGACATTAATCATTTGCCAACGAATGTAAATCAATTTTGTTAAAAAAAAACATCGATCGAAATAAGGAACAGTTCGAATTTTGAGGTAACGTTTCGCAATCAAAAAGGAAAAATTAAAATTTACGCACACAGCAAAGAAATAATTGAACCTCGAGATGATTACGATTTTTAGTATGACTGGACAAGATCGCTATTAGCGATAAGTCCGCCTATATTGTACAGTTTTTATATGTTGCATGTTTGTCCTAAAGTGTTTTGTGCAATAAAGAGTAGGTATCTATCTATTCTGTTATTTATTAATACATAATTAAAGATTTAGATGAGATAAGTTATATTTTATTGGGAAACACAGGTTAACTTGTATAATGCATTTACTTAGTTTGTACTTAAATCTTCAAAGACAAACACCAGTTTTAAGAAAATGTGTTTACGCGCTATTTCTGTACAACAACAAAACAACGAATTATATTTTTTACGCTTACACCGATTTTGGTAATAATTTTCCTCGTTGCCGTAATATTTCCGTCCTCTGTCCCTAAGGCTATAATCTCTATGCATCACGTGTTCTTAAGTGTTTGATAGCTAAAACCATAAAGCTTCGCAGGTGTCTACAACTATGTATTTATGTTCTTTAGTCTGGCCTTCGGAACAGGGAACAATTCTATACATTTTGAAGGCTTTTTATTATTTGTCTAGTTTTTAACTCATGGCGGTAGCTACTTAACTCATGGCGGTATTAAACATGTGCTAATACCCATGGCACAGGAGTTCAAGCTAATAAACTTGCTTTGATGTCGCCAAAATTTCGGTTCGGGCGTCCATGGCACTCTCAATTATTATCAAACGCTATAGACACGTTTTCTGTGTAAGGGTTGAGTCGAGCCATTTTGACTAACTGACAGGGACTGTATCACAGAATACGTACTAACATAAACTGTATGCACCATGGCTCTAGTTGCTAAAATTGTCGCAATCCGTGTCATGTGTCATTGAAAATGGCTCTTTACCCCATACGAATAATCGGTGTCTATGCTTTTAAGCTTTACAGTATACTTAGGCCTTCTTGCCATTGACTGAAGAGCTGTCCAAACGGACCTATTAGATTGCGACGACTTTAATGTTTATGGAAGTCCGTAAATAAAGGAGAATAATCTTGATGTAGGAGTATACTCACGCAATGCGCCTGTCTCGCCTCCTCGATGTAATGCGTGGTGATGATGACGGTCTTGTCTCCCGAGCTGGTGATGCGCACCAGGTGCATCCAGATGGACTGGCGCAGGAGGGGGTCCACGCCCACCGTGGGCTCGTCCAGGATAAGTAGTTCAGGGTCGTGCATTAGGGCTACTGAGAAGGAGACTCTTCGCTGTTGGCCTCCACTGTGGGCAAATAGATTTTGTTATTGCAAGTTTGTTAAGGTGACGCCGCGTTCAACTAAAAGTCTGAAATTCGGCGCGTGCCGCCCCCCCACCCCGCACATTTATGACGAGTGACGAGCACGGAGCAAAGAGATCCGCGCGTCCACTGAAACCACTGACCTCCATTATACAAGTACGCTGGACAGGCGATCGCTACCAATTATTTGATCCGATTTGAAAATCGCCATATTGGCGCTAACTGCGCTGGAGAGCAGTAATTAGTGAGTGAGTGTACTTGGAACTAATACTGGTTCTATACAACGACTGAATTTTGTTATCGATAAAAACTTTTTTAGATAAAGTGCCCTCTTTGTGTAGCTAATCTAAGTACGGACGGCAGCAGATCAACCTACCCTAATCTGTCAAAAAATCTCAATTGAAAGAGAACTCTATGTGAAGTGAATAAAGCTGAAAATTGGTTGTAGAAATTTGACAGTTTGGGGTAGTCTGATGTGCTGGCGACTGTACATAGGTATCTTATTATTAACTCTCTATGTGGAGGGATAGGTCCTTAAGAAAGTATTCTCAAGTCACTTATTTTATTTAAATAAAAGAAAAAAGTTTTTTCTAATTTTTTAAAGACCCCAAATAATTATTATAACTTTTAGATAATTCCAAATGTCACTAAGGCCCGTATTTCTAGACAGGTCTCAACTATGAGATCGATCTTAAGATGACTCTTGAAATAGTGGTTTCTGATGTTTACGCGGTTACTACCACAAATCTATATACATATAATAAATTTGTAAAAAAAGTGGTGTCTGTACAATGGAAATATATTAAAAAAAAGTAGCAGGGGTTGTTATTATATCGATACCGAACCCGAAATTGTAATTAAAATTTTTTTTGTCTGTTTTTCTGTGTGTTTGTGCACGCTAATATCAGAAACGGCTTATTCGATTGAGATGCGGTTTTCACTAATATATTGTGGTAAGCTCCACTTAACATTTAGTGTTTATTTCATGTCAATCGGTTCATAAATAAAAAAGTTATGTCAATATAAAGGTACACGCCTCGCGCCTGAGCTGCGCGTCCGTATATAAAGCGCGCTGAGAGTATGGCGAATAGGTAGTTGCATTCGAAAATTGCGATTTACTTGAATACTGACAGTTTGGATATTTCATTTATTTATATTTAAGGGTTTGTAGGTTAGGTTGTCTTTCTTAATTTTCTTTAAAAATTTGTAAATAAATATTGTAAGCATTTGTTATAGGTTAGGCATTTCTTTCCTTGATTTTTGGTACACTTATCTTAATTTTTTATTTAGGGTTTGTATATATGAATAATTTATAAGTATTTGGTATAGGTTAGGCAATTCTTTTCTTGATTTTCTTTATTTAAGAACAAGTTTATAAGCTCAGGTTATTAATTAATTTTTCTAGCAATTCTTTTGTTTCATAAAATTTGTACGTTTAGTTTACACATCTTAACACTTTTTGCAGTCAGCCTATGTTTTGCGATGACAATTAATAAAGCCCAAGGTCAGACGATGAAAGTTGTGGGTGTAGATCTAAGTATCAGCTGTTTCTCGCACGGTCAGTTGTATGTGGCTCTGACACGGGTTAGCAATCCTAGGAGCCTGTATGCTTTCATTCCCGATGGCCATACGTCACATATCGTATACCTACAGAGAAGCATACTGTAAAGTTTTGTGTTTAACTGTTTTTATTTTCTATCGATAAAATCATAAGAACGGAAAGCAATCCCTGATGCAATGGGACCACGGGGAATGAAAATTACCCGTGGACCCGTTAATGGGTCGACCCAACGGGACCACGGGTAAACACTCAAATTTTTAGCTACCCAAAGGACGGTATTTGTTATTTAAAATAAGCTGCCCGAAAAGTCACTATTCCACGCGGACGAAGTCGCGGGCACAGCTAGTAAAATAATATAATAATAGTAGTTACTACTCATTAACTAAACACCTTAAACGGATAAATCGCGAGTTTTATCCGTTTCAGTTGTTTTATTTAATGGCTCTTGAAATATTATTTTTAGACAAAACTACAACTACGGGCTTTAGTCTAAAAACAACGTTTCGAGATAATATGTGACAATGCTCCAAAATATTCTGGAATTAATGCACGAATAAAATTTCATTATCTAGCCTAGATTATTTGCAGAGTCAAAAAATGTCTAACTTTCTCACCGGTCATTGATAAAGAATTTTTTTTTTGTTTCTGCATACAAACAACAATTGAAAGATACTTAGCACGTTTTGTTTTGGTAATATTTTTTAATAATTATGGTTTAAAATCATCGGACTGATTTAACATTTAAATTAATTATACAATCATCACAAATCAGTTTTTTTTCTATTTTGTTGTCATATCAAGTGTTTATTATTGTGAGAGATCACTATGTCCCTTTAATAATAAAATAAAATTATCGACTAAGAAATGACATAATATCGACATGAATTTAGACATACCTAAACTAGTTCCTATGGTTTGTTAAATCTTGGATGATCTCTGCGACAGCTGTCATCGATTTGACAGCTGTTAAATTTCACAATTTTTGACTGTCAAATGTATGAAGAGAAATAACGTTCATGATTGTAGGGTCCCGCCCACTTAGAGATATTCATTGCTATTATCATTCGCATACACTTAATAATCGATTATGAAATTTTAACCATTTTATTTATTTTAACCCACTCAAATGAACGTTTTCCATTATTTTAGGTCTATCCAAAAAAAAACAGCACCAGTTATCAATAAAAGAAAATTGTATTGGATGATTTTAATTTATGTGGAGTCTACTAAAAAGGCGAGTTGAGAGTTAAAATGTGGTACAAGATGCAAACAATATTGTCAAATTAAAAGAAGAAGCATTCCAATCGGTCACTCACTGTTACTACAGATGAATGGCAAAAACAATGTGAACATGTTATCCACATCGAAGACCAATTGTCCGAAACAGAAGTAGGTACTTAATGGATGCCGAAATGTACAAGTTCACAAGAGAATTAAAAAATTAATCTGATACTGAATCAGACCAGACGGCATTTCTGAAGACTCGAGTTCAACGGATAGTGATTGTGCGTAGTCAGCTATCTTTTTAGATTATTCTTATTCAAAATAAAAAATAATATTATAAACATGATGGTGAATCTTAGAAGCTCTGGCCACACATATCTCAGGTTGGGCAAACAGACTGTATAGCCAGTCCAGCGTACTATGTATATGATGGAGGTCAGTGGTTTGAATAAATATTCGAAAAACAAAAGCGAGCGTGGGCGGAGAGCAGTTGTCATAGATCCGTCTCTGGCAATAGCCGGGAGCGTACTGCTGGGGCCGCGCGACGCAAGACGCTCTTAGAAAACCCGCTCTAAACGAAAAGAGCGTATGCGACAAAATGGTTTTATCCGTGTGATTTAAAAACTATAAATGTATTTTAAATAATATATGGCCCAATTATAGTGTAAGGTTCCGTGATTATATTTAGTAATTTTGAAGGCTTAAGTCGCTTCCGATTGTCGTAAAAATGACAATCCCTGTTTTTATAGAGGTATTTTTGATTAATTAATCTGTGTTACAAAAGTTGACCAATCGTGTATTCAATTGGACAATACAAAGTCAAAGACATGATGAATCCTGCCAATAAATCTTATTTTCTTAGCTTTAGTCATTGCTGAGAAAAATCCATATCCTTGCAACACAAATATTCAATTCGTCCTCTTAACATCCAAGTAATATTATGGTAAAGTATCTGCCTATTTTATTGTTAACAAGCTGACCCGGTGAACTTCGTATCACTTACCTCTTAATATAAACCATAATTATTAATTAAGGCCCTAATTATTTATTAGATATTTTCCTCGCAATTTATCCATATTTTCTCATCGTTTTAACCTTCCCTGGACTTCCATAAATATTTCAAGACTAAAATTAGTCAAATCGGTTCAGCCGGTCTCGAGTTTTAGCGAGACTAACGAACAGCAATTCATTTTTATTTATATAGATTATAAGTAACGCCTCGATGTGGTCTAAAGTTTAAGCAAAGGGCCCATATCTCGGGGTCCTGGAAACAATTCTTTCGGTCGGTTTTATCAAACATAGCTAGGGTTCGTGATTACCAATACCCATTTGGCAGGCCTGATGGTAAAGCCAGTTCCCATCATTGTAACGATAACTTGATTTCAGAGATGAAGGCTTTTGCCCTGCAGTGTTTATTTTTATCATTATCTTTTAGATAAATAAATTAAATAAATATTGGACAACATCACATACATTGATCTGACCCCAAAGTAAGTAGCGTAAGAACTTGTATTATGGGCGTCAGAAACAACGAAGGTACCACAAATACATCATTACATAAGTGTTTGTCCTGGGTGGGATTCGAACCCACGACCCCTGGCGCATAGGGCAGGGTCACTACCAAATGCGCCATCGGGCCAGTCAAAACACTCAGATAAACAGTCAGATAAACATGGACGCCGATATTATAGGAAACAAGAATGCAAATCAAAAGGCTCATAACTGATAATTTAAATAACACTATAAATAGAATATAGGAACTTGTTAGCTAAGCCGAATGGCAAATAACGCCTACTTACGCAGCCATACTGAGCAAGATACTTCAAAACCACTCCAATACAAGACTAGGTAATCTAACCGTAAATTACTTCATGCCGATAAAATTGACCTTTGATACCTAAATAATTTATCTCGTTTTGATCTCGTTGTAATCAGTATATTTAAAGCTTTACATGCAAGCCAGATTAATTGGGACTAGGATTGTTATGACGAACTATTTAAGCTCCCTAATCGCATGCTAGCAAAATTGCGGCTGTGTGAAACTCGGGACTAAAGGCTGGCGCTAATATTCATGTGGAAGCCAGTAAACATACCTAAAATAAGTCTTTGATAAGAATAAAAGCCTTCAAAATAGCAAGATAATGAGCAATGTTGATAAAAAGTGCATACTATATGGGGTATAATTTATCCTGTGGTCCATCAAGTGAACTAATCGCCTGTTAATATACCTAGTACAAGAAAGAAATATAACTACCTACCGAAAGTACTTAAATATTACGACCGTTGCATTCACGTGTGGGTATTTAAGACCGCACCTTGCGCAAGTTAAATGTTTACTATTAGCATGAGTCAGCTGTCCGTTTGTGATCTCGGCAACTTTATCTCGGATACACGATAGCATTGTTACGTCATGCACTTTCACTGCACCTCATGTCTTTATTACCTGTATGATATAAGCTCAGCACGCGACTTCGTTTGATAAAGCTTTCTCTGGTGTTATTGTCTGATTTGACAGGTATTGTTAGGATCTTCATATCTGTCAAATGTGGCACGGTTTATTGTATTCCTTTGTCCCATTAGATATGCTTATAATGGTTTTTGACAGGTTGACTTTTAGGTTTGCAGCCGGTTGTATTTGCAGTTTTTCCGAGGAGAATGCCTAAAAGCACCTTAGGCTACTCACTTAGCACACCTCCTCCGGCCTGATAGTTGACCTGCGGGCGGGGGTATCTCCCCAACGCCCGAATTGCACAGGTCGCTCGAGCCAAGTCTGAGGGCCATCTTGTTTCTCGGGTGGCGTACCCGGGGATGTGCTGGTCAATAGCCACTAGGCTGGTCCGGCTCGTCTCAATCGTGTGTGAAGGGGAAACCGCGGGAGTTTAGTGGGTAGTGGACGCTTTAGTCTTGAGTGCCACACACGGCCGCAGGTCTAGCTAGCCCGCGGTTATGGTGCATAAAAGCATTATCCCCCAAAAAGCGATTTATCGGCACAACAAAGCCCAACATTGGGTTGCTTACCTACATGTTTCTATGGCTTGTCTTTTCGACTTCTATTTAAACTAAGCAGGCTGCGGATAGGCTAATCATTAGGAAATTCTTAGTATCTAAGCCTAAAATCTGGTGTCCTAGTTTCTCTCCGGGTCAGTGTATATGGTTAATGCGTATCTTAATGAGTTTTGTATTTCTGAGATAACTAATTGAGCTGGTACACACTACACTTTTTAATAACAAAGTACTACAAGTTAAACACGCCTTTTTCAACCATATAAAATTGATCTACACTTCTAACATGCTCTACATATCTCGAGTACTTTAATATGTAGTTATTGTTATGTAAAAGTGAAAATAATTAATAAACGCTCACTGACCTACGAGTTCGTTCTCGCTAGCTATTATACTATGTAGTTATTTTTGAAAGTGAAAACTTACATTTTGCCAATTAATTCGTAGCACTTTGAATTTCAAATTGGTTGCATTTACATTCGAGATAGAATCTTGACGAGTAGTCGAGTACCTATCATGTAATGAGTATATGATGTTGAAGATATTTTATATTGCTCAGTACAATGGCTCTACTAAGCTTGATGTAAGACAAAGATGTAGATAATATTTCTATGGATGTACCCGATTTTTTATGACAATGGGCGCATTACTGAGACGGCTTGCGTATGTAGTGATCCTTTTTCTTGTTAATAATTAGTAACTTTTATACCTTAAAAGTAGATAAAAAGTAATAGATAGATAACTGTCGGTTACTTTACGTTTTTAGTTAAAGGCGCTAGGATGGATATACTTCTAAAACAAATCAATAATATTGGCTAGTTCAGCCAATACACTTGAAATTCGTTTTTCAAGTACAACTAGTAATATAGCAAGGAAACTAATACCTTAATACTAATCGAATATAACAAAAAAACAACCGGCCACAACAAGCCCTTATTTTAATAAGTCGTGTACTTCCTGCATAATTACCAGATGCCATAAAGAATATTTATCTTCCTTCTTCCTTTTAATTAATTGGTATAATTAGCAACGCAATTTATGAAGCACGAACAAAAATATGTAAAGAAATTTCTGTATGTAATCTTCTGTAAAACGGACCGTAAAGATCTTTCGTATTTAATTGTTTTTTTTAAATATCTCCTTATCTTAGTTGGTGATCGAGATAGGGACTGAAAAAGGCCTACAAGTATTTAGTTGGCAGACAAACATACTTAATCGGGGAGCTCCGCTCAATTTGCTGACAAACTGTATATCAGAGAAACGATCTTCGAACCTTTATGTAAAGTGTACTGCCCCCCTAGACGGCATTTATGACGTGACGTTCAATTTGCGATAGCGAATGTCAAATCCCATACTTTCAACACGTGACTTTTCTATGGCAACTGTCAAATCCATACAAATTGGACTTGGCGAAATTCGCCAGCTGCTATGAAGCGATGTCATCTTGTCTAAGCCCCCTGGATCCCACATGAATAGTGCAGCAGCAAATTTCACCTGTGGGGGTAGCTAGCAAAGTATTTTCAACCTGACACACATATGCAAGTACTGTAATGCTTCTAAAATTTACTTTTGTAGCTCAACCACGATTCTGAAGCACTCTATATAAATTAGACAATTATCTTCCGCTATTAACCATTTGTAACTGATAGCACAGACAACCTACAATATTTTCCTTGGCACGTGGCGAGCTGAATGTGCGCAGGAGCGTATCAAACGCGATTTACCGGCTTTTGTTGACGGAACTAAATACCAATTGTGCCAAAAGCTGCTTGCCTGTTCGCGCGAGACGTTGCGAATGGATTAACATGACTTAATTCGACGATTTTGATTGCTAATTACAGCACTTACCCACATTTGTGGAACAATGTAAAGAATACCTCTATCGATGTCTCAATGGGTGAATGTATAATTGAATAGAATTCTTGTTGGTCTGTGTCGGCCTAACTCCTACCCCGGTAAATCTGCCGCCATAACAGCTCTGACTGTGTTCCGGCAATATTAACGCGGGGGGCAGTACATACCCCGGCAAACTTTTTGGATATCGGGTGGGGAATTACGCAGAACACGAATTGTAACACGCCTGCGCGTTATTGGTCAGAAGCATACCTCTGACCAATAGCGCGCGCGGGCGTTCAAGACATACGCGCGCGCTAATGGTCACGCGCAAGTGCACATGCGCGAACTTTCTCCCTCTTCGTCGACCGATGTTCAACAAGTTTGTCGATAGCAATACACTTACAATTTAAGGTACAGTCAAAAGCACGTCAGGCTATACACTTTGGACTTTGTACCACTCTTAAGTCGGGGGCATAAGTGCTGTTATCGAACTGCAAGTGTTTACTGTGATGTGCCGTTGACCGTACAAAGATCAGTAGAGCCTACAGTGTGGCAGGCCATCGTGGTTTGGTGTCTCAATGTAAAGGGCCACGGTATCCTCTAAATTATTACTATTATTTAACTAAATTATTACAGCTCTCAAGGAAAACCTCAATAAATTAGTACAGATTACAACTAAACTGCACAAATTGCAATCACTTTACAATTATTGGAAAGTATTGGAGAAGATCTTTTCCATATTTCTTACTCCATTATTTGTGAACAAAAATATTGACAGATTTGTTGACTAATTTGATAATAAAAAAGATATATAGGTAGACAAAGCTGAAAACATAAGTGGTAAACCGAAGAAAAGGTAAAATGGACAATGTATATTATGTCATGATAACAAATAAGAATTCTTAATGTATTACTGAGAATTTGGAAGCCCATTCAGAATAGATGATGCTTCAAATCATCGTGTATTTCTCGAAACTATCACAGATTATTCAAACACGGTTCATTATTGACCCGATGAGGTATATTTACACATAAACGATATAACGTATACTCCAGGTTGTGCTAATACTCAAAGTAAATATTAGCACCAAGTCCAACCATAGTTTCCTTGGAAATTATGTTCGCATCATGTTATTTGTCGCTACGCTTCCTCTCTGTAAGTATTTATTACTTTTAGTAGTGTTTACTGTGCGAATTTATTTAATTTGCACAAAATTACGTCCGCAGTAAATCTTGGAACATCGCTGTCCTACCTATATTTTTTGTACCTTTATGACCTTTGAGCACAGACGCTAAACATTCCTCCTTCTAGCAGAAAATGAATAGGCTTATCATTTCTTGTCACATCTCTAATTCAATGCCGATCTGACCATGGCCTAGGATTTGGAAACTCAACTTGCCTTCATAAGACTGATATATTGCTATTAGTATTCTACAAGACCATATCCGCCAATTATTGGACAATCGTTCTACAGCCATTATTAAATGGTCATATTTATAATTATCAGATTCAAATGCTATTATGATAGTGCCTTTAGGAATTGAACGAAAAATTACGTCAACTACGTGATGACTTACACACACACAGATATAACATATTATGACAAGCGCAGTTGACGTCATTTTTTCGCTCCATTCCAAAATGTATTATCCTAATAGGATAGTACATCATACACTCACATTGACAGGACTACTAGTAGATACTTTCCCTGTTAAATAACTTCAGTCAGAAGATAGCCATGAACTATTGAGGCAAATTTTAAATTTTACAATGACCAACCAAATATCTTCTCAACCTTCTGTGATATTGTTTAACCTCCGAGCCCTTCAATGAAATAGGCCTCAGTAGCTGCTTAACATCAAGTCAATTTCGTGCCTGTCTACCAACTGTGCTTTATATGAACCGTTTTCCACGTGGTACATTCTGTTTTTCATTTTATATCTCCACTTCGAGGTGTTCCCACGATACTACAGTATGAGGTCCTTCAAGAAGGGCGTGGAAAGGTTTTTATTAGGTCGGCAGTGCAAACGTTCATAGGCTACGGTAACCGATTACCATCAGGTGGGCCGTATGCTTGATTGCAAACTTTATGGCAGTAAAAAAACCTTACCTCAAGTTCTTAACCATGCGGTTCTCGCTAGGCAGGTCGAGGAAGTCGAGCAGAAACCGGCAGCGGTCGGCGATCTCTTTGGTCTCCATGCCGAAGATCCAGCCGAAGTACATCATGGTCTCCCTGATGGTGAACTCGCCGAACAGCGCGATCTCCTGCGGCATGTAGCCCACTCGCTTGCCGGGGACGCCGGAGCCTGGTGGAGAAGATGTGTTTAAAACAATAACCCTACCTATGACCTATAAGCCTATAACTGGTCTTCTCGGTGTAGCGGGCGCACGGCAGTGCCAGATAGTAACTGCTTAGTTACTCTTTGGCACTGAACTGTCTAAGGGCAGACGTGGCGCTTACCATCAGGTGTACGATCTGCTCGTCTTGTTACACATTGCAAAAAAAAAAAGGCCTAGGGGTACATGTATTTAGGAAAACATACCCTTATTTAAAAAAACTGCTCCTTTTTTGAAGACGGTAAAAACGGGAGATTCATTTGTATCGTGGATTGTTTAATTCCGTAATTTGGGCCCTGATCGCGGGGTCCTGGGTTCAATTCGCGGGCCGAGAAAAATTTGTGTTGGTTTTTTGGACGCAGCTCATGGTGGTTATGCGATCATTGTTACGGACATTAAACTTACTTTACTGTGTAACAATACGCTATTAAAATCTCATGTGTATTTTTACGTATGATTGTAAACATGTGTTCGCTAGCTTTTTTTAATACTGATTTTGATACTTCCTGGCTAAGTGAGAATACTTGAACACTCGAATAAAATATTCAACATTTTAACTTTCGAGTTCAAAGTCAATATAATATGGCTGGCATCAATGACTAAACACGTTGTTCTATATTTTAAAAAAAGCCCTTGATGTCAGACGTTTAATATTATAAGGACCATACATTATCTGTCATTAAACAATTATTGAAAATATCTGGTGATAGGTATCCTCACCTTTTGTCCCAGGTTTGCCTCCCAACACCCATATCTCGCCGCTGTTTAGCGACCGCCGGCCCACTATACATGAGAGGAGGGTCGTTTTACCGCAACCTGACGCACCCAGCAGTCCATATCTGTGGAAAGAAGAAACAAATTAATAAAAAGTAAATATCAAACAACATTACATACATTGGTCTGATCTCAAAGTAGCTTAAGCACTTATAGGTCACAGAATCAACGGTGTTACTACTAGCATATACTTAGATACAAACAAACAGGATTAGATATGGCTCCTGGCTAAAAGGAAAAAATCTAGGCAAGGCTATACAACCAGATAATGGTTTAATGGTAACGTACTCGTTTAGGAACCAAGTGCTTTAAGATTCAGTGTAATAGTTGCAATACTCCATTTAAGATATCCTCCATCATGGGTCTCTAATTTAACCCGTTATGCATCTCCAGGAACCCTACAGTTTCCAATAATCTTTATCAAGCCTTCCTGGTCACATCTTTTTTCAGTTTGTTTTGGCAAATGAAAAATATTTCTGTTCTGTATCCTCTGTTCCGTGTGACCGGTTTATTGCTTAGTTTAGTATTTTTCCACATCAATTCCCATACTAATGCAACTAGCAAGCAATGAAGTTTGTAAACATAGTAAACAGAAACTGGTCGTAAACTTCCGTAAAACATTGTCATAATATTGTGGGAGCACTTCCTCTAAGAATAAGCTTGTACGTAAGATTTTAGACGTTCTCGTTGCATTACAATAACATTGAATAGTGGTGGGACTAAATGCGATATTTGTTATGTTGTATGTACCTGTACTCCTTAATGCTTACTTGTGTTAGAATTCAAGCAATCTCTAGTTGTATTATTCTACACAATTAATGTCTCGTTTAGTGTCAGAATAAATTCGTTTCGAAATAAGTATCGATAGTATTTGCGGAGCATGTTGCTGCAAGATGTATGGGTACCTCCAGTAAATTCTATAGTATCTTCATCACGTTGACAAGCAATTACTTAGAACTAAGTTGCGGGGCGGAGACCGTCATTTCCCCCAGTATCTCCTATGTCACAAGCTGCTTACGGATGCAGTGGTTACTTTCGGAACTCGAACGCAACTTACCGCTTGCGCAGACGGCTCGCACGCGAGGACGCTTCGCTTTCGAAACCACTGCTAACATTCTATTCCTACACCTAAACCCTTGTTCAACCTTATTTTTTAAGATTTAAAGCACATTTTCAAACGACAAATGGATCAGCATAATTGAGACGGATAAAATAACAGGGCTTAATATATCTTATTTCTGTAACTTCAAGATTGATTTTGCATTGGATGCAAATTGTTGGCACAATCTTATGTTTACGACTGACGTTTTAATTTAATAGATTTAGTTTAGGTGGTAGCAGACAGACCAGTAACTATATATTTCGATATTTTGTTAATGTTCTTTGTGCTGATATAATAAATGTTTATGACTAGATATGGAGACATTGACACAAAGACTTGACTTGATTGATGACTGAGGTATGATTGAGACATTATCCATAAAAAATTCTAGGTTTTTCTACCAAAATGGTCACCAGTTTCAGACGGTTTTAAGGATTTTATTGTGTAAGTGAGTAGTTTCGTTAGGAGATAAAGTGTATGTATCCTTGAGTCAGCAAAACTTGAAGAACCACCTCCATTTGAACTTACTAAAATCGTCTAACTCACGAGTTTTAGATTTCGGCACTCTCAGTATAATATCTAGCCCAGCACGGATGTAAATGGGTTTAATACTTTTCATAATTCTACGATTTTATTAATATTGAGGGACGGATAATAAAAAATCAAGGTATTTTCCTCAATCTACAAGCTTGTATAATGAATCACGACACCGATGAGTGCGGTAAATCTAGTAACTTAATTCAGGGTTACTGTGCGACTTAAGGTGCAAATGTGAGGTCACCAGTTCCTTTAAACTTGGGTTTTTAACAGCTTGTTCAAATTAAGGCTAAAACCAGATGCGTAAGTGTAACTGTTAAGCCTAATTATTAATGTCGTATGACGTAGTACGCGGTGACTAATAGAACTGGTCACGCAAAATGCCTACAGTTAATCCGTTGGTATTTTGCACTTGGCACTTTTGATGGCTTAAGTGATAAGTATTCGTTCGGTAATAATGTAATGTTGGGAAATTGGCAAAGTATGCGGGTGTAAGGTCCAAATATAAAATTTACTGGCTCAATAGAACAAAGTACCCATTGAGCCAGTCACCCTCCCCATAAAGGCCTGATGCTGCTTCACGACCCGCCTAAAAAGTCATTTTCTGTTCTTAATTTTATTAAATAATAAGAAATATATTTCTGGGACTTTACCCATACAGCTTATCGTTTCCCAATTATGCAAAGTTTGTAATAATAACCAGACACCGGATAAACTAAATAAACTTAAATTACATTTTGTTAATACATACACACATAACTAATACTGGCGGTAGAGTAACCAATTTCTCAATCCAACACCAAATTCGTCGTCAAAATTACTGATTTATCCATTTTAGTTTCATTTCTTGAGTAATAATTGCAAAATATCAGAAACCAGATAATGGATCTTTGAACCGTTTATAGAAACTCTATGACTTGCACTCATAGTGCAACTTGCAAATCATTCTTCGCGCAATATCTTAATGTTACAGCCATTTTGGATTCCAAGTCATATTCATGCAATGATAGAGATGGTAATCAACAGATATCATACAATCTTGTTATAAAAATGTTTGAGGGGTAAAAGTAAATCGTTGGTATCTTGTTCTGACTCAAAATAGTAAGAAAAGATATGCTGGTTACCCTGATTTATCATATTAGTTACTTTGTAAGTAATTATAGACAGATAATTTCCCTTTAGATTTGACTCTGTTTTGTGTAGTACTCCTTAAATAAAACAACTTTAAACGGATGAAAACTCGCGTAATCATTATCATTATGTAAACTAGTAGATACTCCTTTTTTTTCGGAGGAGAATGCGTTTATGCACCATAACCGCAAGCTAGCTAAACTTGCGGCCGTGTGTGGGCACGGTTCTATCCAGTATCTCTTAGACCGAAGGTGACACATTCTCAAGTGCTATCTATTAAACATAATAATAAACTCGAGATTCGACATAGGAATAAGACATTGTTTTGTTCAATTTTTTTTTAACTGCGTTTTTAAACTGCCTACTCCTAGCGTACATTCCCATTTTGCAACCCGTTTCGGCGACTTTATCAGGGCTTACACCTACAACACGGTATTGGGATTCTGCAACATTAAAACGTGTTCTCTTCATAAGGCGAAGTCAATTTTACTGGAATGGCTACTTTCTTTAGATTACTCGTATACCGAAAACCTGTTGAATTGATGCTCTGGTGTCATGCGTTTGGGCAGTGTTTTGAATAGTGTCCTCACTGTGATTGTAAAATTAAGATTAACTTTAAGTGTAACTCGTTGGTTGCCCAAGATACAGGCATTGCCTAGTTTGGGAACCCCTGTTTAATTACCTATCTATACAACTCATAATAAGCACAACTATATTGTACCGTCTATTTTTATAACTCCTCTGTATGTATTTCTCTTGTGCAATAAACATTATTATTATTATTATTATTATTATTATTATTATTATTAATTACCACTCCAAAATATCCTGATAATGTCCTATTGCAGGCAAAAGCCTCTATTGAAATCACATGAATAGCATAATTGGCATCTACATCTATAAAACTTTTTGCATATTATGCAATTGAACGTCATTGATATTATGTCTTGACGTCAGTCACGGGATGTTGTAAGTTGTAAGTTAATGCCTACACATTGACGTCAAACAATATTGAAAAAAATTACGCTCGAGCAATCATAGATATTTTTTGTTATAAATAAATTGATTTACATCTATTTCGACGTTAATGTGTCAATCTAGTTAAATAGTTGAAGTTATTGGTGTTAAAATATTGGCCCACTATTCCATATTGGGTTGATAAATGCACTCTTCTAAACATTATGGAGTTAAATGCGAATTGTTCTTATTTATTGCTGCCATTACTGTCGCAAATTATAGGTAGAAAATGTGCAATCATCTTCATTATCTTGCCATATAGGCATTACATGGATTCTCTCTTGAAACCGCTTGAGATAAAAAATAAGCTTTATTTACATCAGACAAAACAACACTGGCACTGTAGAAAATTTACAACGAATCAATAATTGATATAAGTTACACTACATTTATTGGTAATTCAATTATGTGTTTTAATAATAAATAAATATCTCTGGACATTATTCTAACAGCAGCGCCATCTAGCCCCAAACATAGCTTGTACTATGACAACGTTTTAACATTACATATATACTTTTTTTTGTAAATACATACATATTACACATATAAACACCCAGACCGATACAAACAGGCCTGCAAACTAATGTTTGTACCGTGCGAGAATCGAACCCGCGACCCTTGGTGTAATAGCCGACTTCTCAACCATTACACCAAACGGCTCGTCTAAATATATCGCTCGTCCAATAATAAAATATTAATTGATCAAGGGGGACTGGTGTGAAGTTGCATGAAGCAACCTACTTGGGCCACCCTTAATAAATTGTACAAGATCTGACAGTTTGATTCATGGTTCACGGTCGCCTACATTTTATGAATGGCCTTACTCACACGGTTGCCGCGTTATATCTACGCCGTATTCTGAGAAACATACGATTCGGTGATAACATTTTGTTGATGATTGAAATTCGTTGCAGCCCCACGGATTCACAAATTGGGTAGAATACTAAGAGGTTCTAGGTATCTATACTAATATTATAAAGACGAAAGATTGCTCCGAAACTACTGAACCGAAGCTAAACTATCCCCGGGTGACATAGGGTACTTTTGATTCCGGAAATGTGGGGGGAAGGGCCATTCGGTGTAATGGTTGAGAAGTCTGCTATAACAACAAAAGGTCGCGGGTTCGATCCCCGCACGGATAAAACATTTGTGTGCATGAGCATGTCTGTTTGTATTAGTCTAGGTGTGTCTATGTAAAATATCTATGTATTTACAAAACAAAGTATAAGTAAGTAATGTTCATCCGTTGTCTGGCACCCATAGTACAAGCTGTGCTTAGTTTGGGGCTGAACGTGAATAGTATCCAGGGATTTTATATTTTACTTTAGATACTTTTATGTGAACTAAAGCTGTATAAAAAATATATTGTTACATATACGAGTATAGACCTGTCTTATGAGTTAAGAACGTAAAGTAACGTTTTGAAAAGTAACATTTAAAATTGCCGTAGGCGATAAAACTATTCACTCATACAAAGTGCAAGTCACCAATCTATACTAATATTATAAAGAGGAAAGAATTGATTGTTTGTTTATATTAAATAGGCTCCGAAACTACTGAACCGATTTGAAAAATTCTTTCATTGATGGAAAGCTACACTATCCCTGGTTGACATAGGGTACTTTTGATCCCGGAAATGTGGGGGGAAGCGGGGGATATTTGAAAAAAGAAACTACGCGCGGATGAAACCGCGGCTGGAAGGCTAGTTAATGATTAAACATGATTTCACAGCCAAGACAGAGCAAATAAATAATTTGTTCTTATTGTAAAGGATTACATAAAATCTTTGATTTCATACTGATGCAATATTTGTTAGGTAATTTTGTAAAAGACGTTCGGTTTTCCAGTCTTTGTTTACATTTGAAAGATTATTATTGGCTGTCTAGCTTGTGAGGTGTTATGTAGTATTGGGTAATTTTAAGGCTAGTTTTTCGCACGTGGTTGCGAATCTGTTGGACAAATACAAAAACATATCCTGCTTTTATTTATATAATATATTCAAACTTCATAAGTATCGCTCGTTGGAATATGATTGTTGTCTACTAAGTAAAATATTGTGCTGCCAACTTTATGTTCCCCTTCAAATTACAAGATCGGCAACAGTAATACCTTTCCATCAAGTGGGCTGTACGCCTGCGCTCCACCCTCGTGGTATAAACAAAAATAAAGCTAATATAGATACTCCTTTGTTATTATTAAAGAAAAATATTTCTTTTTTAAATCCGTCCGCTATGACTGTTATAAATGGGCACCCTACGCCACATACCCGTCTGACCAGTGCAGGACCATCAGAGCGTGCAAGTAGGCCGCCTAGTTCGATTCCCGGTCGCGGTAATATATGCTTCTCGGGCAAATGAACGACGAGGCGGATCGGCCATTTAGCAATGACATTTGGGGACGGGTTTTAGGGTTCCATACTTCTAATATTTGAAATCTTACAGGATCAAATCAAATGATTTATGATTTGTAAATATTAATTGTTTCAAACTTTTACGTGAAGTTTATGTGAAACAATATACAATAAAAATACATAAATACGCATACAATTATGATTAACATTCCTTCATTCATTAACTATTTAAGCGCTTCGCTCTTGTAAGTATCTATTTCCAGTAAAAGTTTATAAGTTTTATCTTAAAACGAAAAAAAAACGAAGCTAGTAAAGTGCGTTTATTAGACGAACTGTTTGCACATTTACAATTTTGTGCTGAGCCCTTATCCTTGGTTGTTTCTGTAGTTTGATTAACAAAACTATAAGTAGGTCCATGGTTCGGTAATGATAGCAGTTCTACTTCTAGCCAAACCTTTGTAATTGTAAGTCTTTGTCCGATTGAAACATTTTACCGTTTTTCACCTAAGATCGGAAAATAGAGACAACTTCCCACGATTCAAAGATAAATAGTCAAAATGGAAGTTGTATTTTTTCTTCAAAGAGTTTTTTTAATTACACATTTTAAACGTTATTCTCAACAAAGCATTACATTCCTACAACTAAATGGTAAATAAAAGTTTTATTTACCGTTTAGTTGTATTATACATTCATGGCCCTTTCTACCTACCGTTCAACCTAGCTAAGATTTTAAATGACTCTATCTAGGGATTGCAAATTAGCTATTATCTATACATTAATTGATTCCCATTTTTATACTTATTCACACTGCACAAGCACATATTACGTTATTAAATATAAAAACTTATCTTATTTTAGAGATATCATTCATAAAGAACCAATAATACACCTTACATTAACAGGTCATCCACGGAAGAGGCAAAGGTCAAAGCGACACAAAAACTATTATAATAATTACACCGTCTGTACATTACAACGGAAGTCTAGAACATTCTAATTAACTACATTTCTACGTCATCAGCCACGAGGAAAACCTGTCCCTAATTGCAGTCCTTATTGGAATGCAATAGGGTCTCAATTGGCGTGCTGTGAAGAGTACAATGCATTGTTTCAATATGATTGGTAGAGGTTAACACTCCTTTGTTATTATGCCCTAGCCCTGGCTGTGAGCCAAGCTTCCTTATACCGAGGGTAGTCCTAATAGGGCGAGGCGACACTTGATGGTTTTGACGAATCCGGTAACGTAATATCATCCTGATGATAACTGCCTGAGTGATTATTAGAAGGAAACGCTGCGTAAACCCTGCTAACTACAAGTTATATTATGGGTTTTGGCAGCGTACATTGCAAGTATTTGTGTGCTGCAAACAAGAAAAAATTGCGCTAAAGATTTTATACTAATAATCACACACTTAATTGTACGCTCTATAAATTTATAATAAAATCAAACGGATAATGTGCTGCTTTACAGTTATGCTCTTCTGTGATTATTTTAAAGGCTCTCACATTGTTAAAATGCCTCCGTCCACATGGGATCCACAGATAATTTTTTCGCCTCTTGAATCCCATAGGATCCTCAGATAATATAAATTTCTTTTGGATCCCATGCTTCGCTCACATAGGATCTACAGATAAATGGGAGCTTTTGCGACATAACTACTAATTTGAATTATGCGCAAAGATCCTTATCTCTTTTACGTCTCTCACTTGATCTTCCAGACATAATATGTCCTTTGTACTTGATTTGTGCAATGAAGCTTAAATAAATAAATAAATATGACATTGACAAAATTAGAAAAGGATAATAATTTAGAATATTAATAAGCATTTCCAAAGAAGTAGCAATGATCACGTTATGGAAAATCCCTTGTCTTCTTTACTAATTAATATTATGATAAATTACGAATTACTTTTTATTGTGTTGGTGACGAGTTAGTCATTGGCTGTGGTCTATAAATCAAAGATCTATTGCCCTAACAGATTTACATTGAAATGCTTTTACTCATCATACTTTTTAATTTATCATCACCCTTTTCACGTAATGTCCATGTTTGGTGTTACTCATACACTCACATCATTAGCTCAACGACGAAGAACTTTAAGCAGTGTGAATTAACTCGTTGTCATTTTATAGTTCTTAATGATTGTTACGAGTAGGTACTGTTAACTGCAAGAATGCAAAGACTCCTATCTCTTCAGATTTCCTTCCGAATTCCGAAGCTTCGAAGTTTTCCATTTAATTCTTATTCCGTTGCCTCGCTTTTACTGGCTTAAAGCACAAGCCGTGCAAAACCAAAAACATAAAAATATAATTTTTTTTACTTCTTCAATCTGTCACTTGACGTTCGGTGAATTCTCGCTAATTACGAGTAGTAGGTTCCGACTCGTCGGGTGTGGGACTTATCGGAAACCGATTTTGTGTCGCTTGTATAAAGTAGAACGTCCAATCAATATTCAGATCCGACATCCGAAAAGTGGGAACCGCAGTGCCAGATATTTTCCAGTGAAATAGAAGTGTGTCAAGCACTTCTGTGTTTTGGGGAAAGGGCACTGAAGCTAGTGAAATTACTGGGTATATGAGACCTAATAACTGTCGTTTCGGTGTAGCGGGCGCAGGGCGGTGCCGGACAGTAACTGCTTTGTTGCTGTTTGGCATTGAACTGTCTAAGGGCAGACGTGGCGCTTACCATCAGGTGTACGATCTGCTCGTCTTGTAACACATTGTAATAAAAAAAACAGCTTTCACACTGTGCTCTCGATTCTTACGTTATATTAACTCAATAGCGTAAAAACTTACATGGTGCCTTTAGCGACTGTCATGTTGAGGTTGCTGAGCACGTGGTTGGGCTTCTTCTTCGAGCCGTAGTGTTTGAACGCGTGCCGCACGCACACAGCTTGTTGGCGTTTCTGCCATATCTGTGGACAGAAAAAAGACATAATTACTTCAAGATGCTTAAAAACTGTTATTAATAGGATAGGAGGCAATTAGCAAACACCTTTACCAGGTGGTAGGTTCCTGTACTGGATCGTCTAGGTGGGAACCACCGCAGTGCCAGATATTTTTCCGTGAAATAGAAGTGTGACAAGCACTTCTGTGTTACGGGGAAAGGGCACTGAAGCTAGTGAAATGACTGGGTATATGAGACCTAATAACTGTCGTCTCGGTGTAGCGGGCGCAGGGCAATGCCAGATAGTAAATGCTTAGTTGCTGTTTGGCACTGAACTGTCTAAGGGCAGACATGGCGCTTACCATCAGGTGTACGATCTGCTCGTCTTGTTACACATTGCAATAAAAATACCTCATGGTCAGCGATTTCTACCGCATGGACTCTACCACTTAATTATAACCCAAATACTTGTTTTTAGTTAAAATGGAATACCTACATTTCTTCTGGGCAAGTCTAGAGTAGTAGTTTATCTCGATCCTTTTGAAAAAGAGCCCATTGGTTTATGGCCGTGTGTCGGTTTGAGAACTGAAGTAGACAAAAAGAAAGCTTCGAAAAAAAAAAGTAGGTACACTATTCTATTCTAATCATAACAGTCAAAGATTTACAGGATCATCAGAGCAAGGCTTACCGATTGCATAGTTAGATGTTGCATCTAAGCAATTAAGCTGATAACGAAACAATTTATCGTGATGGGCCTTAATTAACTGGTCGGCATGACTAATCTGCCCTAGATTTGAATAAACAGGCTATAGTCACGTAGACTTCTAAGTAACTATCCACTTGCATATCAGACTTGAGCGTCAAGATTAACTGTCATGCTTAGATTTATGAGGCAACCAATGACGTTCAATATACAACTAGACTCCCATTCACGCTCAAATACTGTCCGAAGCAAAAGTCTGCCCACGCAACTATTGGGCAGAGTTTCCGTTTAGTTGTATACAATTGACATTAAACACTAACTGCCACGAGATAAGGTGTTAATTTGAACGAATGTGTTAATGTCAACTGTGTCAACGCCGCTCGGAGGTGTCTAGTTGTATATTGAACGTCATTGGAGGCAACTCAAGTTCTAATAAAGTATGATGTATGACTATAAAATTGTGATATTTGTGATGGATGAGCATCGATCACTAATAAAGAACTAGTGATCGAAGTGGATGAGTGGTAAACGCCACTCTATTTAGGTACATTATAATATGGATTTTGCCTTATACTAATACTAGTGTAACGGTTAAGTAATTATTTGAAGCTGCCAATTCGTTACTGACTTATTAAACTGACATATAACATTTACAGAAATATGGGATTGTTTGCAAGATTTTCCACTAACTCGGCGCTAATTGAAAACGTAAAGAAACCTGCACAATTGAATTACCTACAGTGCAGCGAAGATACAATGGGTCAAGTCAAGCTCTTCTTAAGGGTTACAGAGGTCAGATGGTTGGGCGCTCCACTAAAATAACTGGATTAGTAAATTCAGGGATCATGGTACAAGTGCACCCTGACTATATTGGAACAAAACGCTCGAAGAAAAGGTAGGATTTCTAGAACAATAAGTTCATATCGGTTGTTGGTACTGCGTAAAGTTAATTTCAAAGTTTCCTTAAAGCAGAATTGTCCTATGAAACGTATTTCATCAGTTCTAAAGAATTGTTAATCGGTCATCGCTCGAAGACTCCATCTCAATGCAAATGACGTGAACAATACGTCGATCAACGCACTTAGCGAAATTTTATTGTTAAAAATCGCATGCCACTCACATTGTATGCAAATAGCACCTAATAACCAGACAGACACTTGTACTTTCAGACCACAGAGGTTGTCAGGAATTTAAGTCTTATTCATAATCTCCATATTAGTAAATGCCTATATTATGCCGATAGAATCAGTAATATGTTATGAATAAATATATTGACTTTGTGATCTTATGCTAACATCATTTCTTTCTTTGTCTTGATCTTAGAGTATGCTTCAATTATAAAAGATTTTACAAGTTGTTGTCAAAATCAGACAAAATCAGACACAGTAGTCAATACTACTCTGCCGTGTCAAGCGAATGTCAGTTAACTTAAGATACATGAGTTACGCGTAACAAGTGCCATTCGTGGTTTTTATGGGTCTCCTATCCCGTGTATAAATATTATTTCATTATCTCTTACCGTTATCTCAGAAAATGCTCTAGAAGAAGTTACGATTGACTACGATATTATGGTTAAATACTGTACCTTAAGTTACAGACAACGCTTGACGAGTCGACAAGACGCGATTATGGCATACTCAGTTAAGTATCTACTAAAATACATGACTTAGCCACGTTAGACACGCGAGACAAGCGGCCGTGGTCCTGTTTACTTATATTATTATATATTTTATGTATATTATATATTATATTCGTACTGTTCTTTTTTGTATAGAGTAGTTCTAAAGATTTTTCATCAAAAAATTATATGTTCATAATTGTACAATAAACAAGAATATTGCTATTGAAACTTAATTTTTTTTGTTATAATAAGGCTTTTAAAAATGTTTTTTTATTTTTTTAAACCAAAGCTATTATTATGTTATGATTATTAATTATTTATGGTAATTAGTAATTACAAAGACTTAAGCAACTACATATTTCTACATACTTCTCACTCAAATTGTAACGGCTAAGTCATGTATCTTAAGATACAGCCTGTCGCGTAACAAGATTTGTATGAAATTCCTATCACGCCTATCTCCGTTTTTGGAAAACACACAGAAAATAAAGATTAAACAAAAAAAATAATTACATCACAATAATATGTGCATCTTTACAATTCTTATGATATGAAATAAGTTTGGAAAAATCTTTTGAAACATAGATATAATGGCAATAAATGCAAAAAAAACTTTAGGAGTCATTTACTCAAAACTAGGTTTTTTGAGATAACGGAGATAGGCCTGACACGGCAGTACTGTGTCTGATTTTGTCAGAGGAACGAGATATTTTTTGTTCTTTTTTATATGCTATATCAATGGCAGACAAAGTTGTAATGGTTATGCAGTGTATTACAATTATATAAGTTTTATATATTGTACATAAAACACCAAAATAATATTATGGCAGACCGCATTTTCTTAAACGAAACAAGAAAATGCCTCAGCGAAAACCAATTTTACGATGAGTAAGACAAATCGTATAAACATAATAAACAATAAAAAATGTTAACCAATCAGAGCAGGAAAATTCAACGAGGATATCCGTAGTATAATCTATTGACATAGCTCAGGGAATTGCATGGTGGAGGTCAATGTCATATTCTTGCCAACAATTTTATTATGATAGTACAACATCAATTATTAGATCCAGATACTACCTAAGTTAGAGTAATTATTTTGCGTCCTGTGGCTAAGATGTAGGGACTACCTGCGCAAGACAGCAAACATTGACAGAAAGCAAAATTTTTGCGACAGGTATTGCAACTTCGCACAATTGTTTTGAGAGTCTCGCGACTGTCAATTTGTCCCGACACCCCCTTAACTCCACAGTTTCCCAGTAACACCCGAAAGGGACCAGCCGGTAGACATCGGCTTATCCATTGCCGTGGCTATTAACCGATACATACCCAAAGTTGGTCCAATATTAACTTTTTCCTAGTGTGATAAGCTGATGATTTTGGTGATAATTAATGACAGTGATGATGATAGTGGTGATAACAATGATGACTTCTAAATCCTGTTCTATTATAAAACGAAGCTGAACACTCGTAATCGTAATAACATTAGTCAGCATACAAACGAGCCATGAAATATGTGGCTACTTAAGTATTTGTATTCAATTATCGCTCGCTCGTAACTCGTTGTTGGGCATTCGCGTCGCAGTAAAATTAACTTGCACTTATAAGCAGAAGGACCGTGTAATATTGACTATGTAAATTCTTGTGTTAAAGTTAAGGCATTTGAAACGGCCAGTTGCTACAAGGCGGGCAACAGGTCGTCCCTTTCGGGTCCGAAGAGGAGTCCGGGGGAGTTAAGTAGGTTTGGCAAACGTCTTTAGGTTGGTTTTAGTCTCACGCTGACTGCACGCGTACCGTCAGCGCTGATGGCCGAGATCTATGAACTTCTAGGAAGCGTTTTTGAATGACGCGTAGCTATCAGCGCTGACCACCGTGCGCGCGACACTAAACCGCTCACTGAAGCCAGAGGCGCTCGCGCGGTCGTCAGCGCTGACAAACTACGCGCTGAGCTGTGAGCGCTGACGGTGCGCGTGAGACTAAAACCAGCCTTAGTTCTGAGTCCCAAACACAGCAAGACGTTAGCTTGCGGCACAGAATATAATTATAATAGTACTAACGCGGTAATGATGCTTAGAAAACTTTTCCGCAAAAAAAAAAGAATTTGAGAGGGGTAGGACGACCTGTCCTGGTACTGTCTTCACCAGACTTCTCAGGCTAACACCCTGACAATGCAGCGGGCAGTAACAGGATAATTAGTACATATCTGCCTTTATTAGAGTTAGAGTCGTCAGTCTCCCCTACTGCCAGAGGCCCGAAAATGTGTAAAAGCAATCTCTATGCTGGATCAGTCGACAGACTGGCACGCACCCGTCTTATGGTAAGCGGCCACAACGGCCTATTTCATTGAGAGATATTCAGCCAGGATTGGCTTCCACATTATTATGGCCGAAATATTTCCCGAGCTGTTATGGCGTTAATTTTAACCTGGTGGGATGGTGGTAGCATTTCCCCATCGTTTGCAATGATCGCCTGAGATGATTGCTTTCTTCTTATCACACTATTATTTTCTATAGGTATTGTGCGTTTCTGCTTGTACGTCTTAAATCAATGTATTATCAGACATTAATTTGACTGTGGGATGTATATTCTTATTTACCTAGGCTCATCGGTAGGTATTTCCAAAGCCTTCGTGCTGGTACGTAATTTCCTACCAAAGCGTTTATTTTATGACGGCCTTATGTAGCGTTAGTGGGCATTGTGAGCAACTTATTTATATACGATTGTTCAACGTTCGGTGGAATTTACGACCTTGCAGACAAGTATTTATAGATTCGAAGGATTAAGATGCTACACGTGATCTTACTTTGTCGATTAAAATTTAATAAAATAAATGATAGACGTGGAATTCATATTAATATTGAGCAGTCTCTTTTTTAAAGAGACTGCCATATGGCCAGAGCATCTATATCCTACCCTAATTTTGGGGTCATTCAAGTTTTTCTAACTAAACAAAAATCGTATTATGATTATGCAGAAATCAGAATTGAGAAGTACCAAAGAAATCATAACGATTTTCAACAAAAATATTTACCCTATCCTAAAACGGAGTCCGAAGTTAACTAACAAGTAAGTTAACAAACATCGTACCAATGTGTCGATTTTACAGCAAGTAAACGTCAAAACCAGACTCTCTACTATCTTCCTACGTGGAATCCTCGAGTACTTCGGACACATTGCAAGAAAGGATCCTGACAACCTGGAGAAATTAATTATCACCGGGAATATCGAGGGTAAAAGACCAAGAGGAAGGAGTCCAATGCGATGGAGTGACCAAATTCGCACTACCCTCGGAACTACCGTCCACGATGCTCTCCGCTCTGTTTTGGACAGAGGCAGATGGCGACAACTAATTCGCAACAAAGTGCTCCGTCAGCAGGGTGATCACGACCCTCAGCATTGAGGAGACCGACGCGAGGAGGAGGAAGTTAACAAACGTGTGGTAAACAATCTACCTATTTAATACTGTCATTTGGTATTAAACTTTACAAAGGTAAAAAATACAGTTCGGAAGCCTAACAATAAAAAAATCTTAATTATACATATTAACTAATCAACCACATCCTTTTTTGAACATGTTAAGATCATGTCAGATGTGACAGAGTAATTTAATTTACTACAAAAACCTTTACAGCCAAAGCTTAATGAACAAGAAATCTAATATCCTACATAAATCACGGTTGTAAAACAAACTTTTAAGACAACCCTAGGGTTGGCTTAAACTAGAAAAACTTGTTCATTTAAAGATGCGATGATCGACGTCAGGCTTATGACCAGTCCGCTTTTTTTTTTTGAGTTATTCTCGACCAGTCCATGCTAACGTCACAATAAAATAGCAATGGATAGATAAGGTCAATCTTTAACTCTACTTAAGGCTAGGGCCATCAAAAAAACTTTAGTAAAAACGCTTATTCGTTATGGACTACCCATAGCACTATACTTATTTTGGGATTTGATGGTGCTGTGTGAATAGTGTCCACGTATATTACTCAAAACCGGCATGGAACATTGAACGATGCTTCCAGGTAAACAATACATGAAATCATGAAATTTGACCGCCTCCGTGGAACAGTGGCTAGGCTAAGCCGCTCGGGTATAAAAACCCGGAGGTCGTGGGTTCGATTCCCGCCTTGGGTTTGGTTGGTGGTAGGGCATTTTCAGAGTCCGACTGGCTAGCTACCACCCCCATAGGTGAAATCTGCCGCCATAATAGCTCTGGCTGTGTTTCGGCAGTATTAATGTGGGAGCCAGTACACTTGAAATCAAAGGCTCGAAGATCAGATGAGCCTATACAGTCTGACAGCACAGCGGGCCGCGTGTCTGTCTGTACAGTACTTTTTACATTTATATCACTAAAGTAATTCCTAAAAAATTACCTAGTATTCCTACAAGTCTGAAAATGCAAATTTCACCTGTAAGTAACCAAACGAACCTCAAAGTCGTGACATCAGCCTAACACAAGACGGGAATCGAATTCACGACTGGCAGAAGGCAACCCTAATTGCAACACACACATAAACTTCATTGCTATAGCAACCGTGACGTATACTTCACATTTCCATCTGATAGGTTCCATAAACATGGCCTTATACGAAATTGATAAATGCTGGACCAAACAACTTTTTGTCTTTGCTTGTAAAAATGTGAACGGAAAATTACGCGCGCAAACAGGAAAAGGAAAAATACAATATTATAATATAATAGTACAGCTGTGATGGCAGTTTATTGCCGTGAAAATATAGTGGTTTGTGGTTAAGGAGTGATTAAAAATAAATAAATATCAAACAATATTCATTGATACACGTTTGTTATGGATACCAATATCAGTATCATAAGCGGGTCCAGCCGTTATGCCCCCATTCCGGGTTGCCACTGGCCGGTATACCCCCACATCTAAAAAAAATGGTTCCAGTTTGCCGTTAAACCGTGGGGGCCGTACCGGCCGGGGGCAACCCGGAATGGGGGCATAACAGCCGAACCCTCTTAAGCTGCCTCCCACAACCTCCCCCGGCTAGGATAAGTAGAAATGTCCTAGTACTCGAGAAACGGACTGATAAAAGTAAAAAAATGACTTTTGGGAAGTGACAAGAAGTGGCTATCGATTTTCGATTGATCGATTTTAAAGATAAGCATTCCGAATCCGGTGGTAGAGCCACTCTGTAACATGATATTGATTCATAAGTGATTTAAAGCCTTTTTTATACTAGGTCAGTTGGCAGACAGGCACGCAGCCCACCTGATGGTAAGCGGCCACTGCGGCCTATTCCATTGAGGGACGCTTCACCTGCCTATATGAATAAAGAATATTTTGATGATTTGCTATTGTTTCACCTTAAAAGTAGGTAATAAAAGATTTAGATAAAAAAAAGTATTAACACTTCGACTTCTTGTATTTATCAACGATCACGTGCAAAGACGCAATCGGAAACTTGTTTTACCATTTCATTGAAGAATCTTTCTAAATCAAAATCATTTTTCCTTTTGCAACCTCACGTGCATGTTAACCAATAGCCGTTTTAATTGCTTTAAAAAACAAAACGTGTGTCTTGAACAGTCCACGTGTAAAAATAACTTGTATATCAAATTAAACTAATCGTTTAATGACTTTGATGACAACACGGTGAGGTAAAGATGAACGGACGAGTATAATACTATAGAGAAGTTCATTCTACTTCTCAATCCTGCTTCTTAATCCTTATAAGTCTGCCATAGAATTCGTCTTTAAAGACAGCTAGCCCTCATCTATATCTATGTAAATAAAAATGCATTGCTGGTCGTTAGTCTCGCTAAAACTCGAGAACGGCTGAATTGATTTGACTAATTTTACTCTTAAAATATTCGTGGAAGTCCAGGAAAGGTTTAAACAATGAGAAAATATGGAAAAATTGCGAGGAAAATACTAAAAACGACAATTTTATTTTCCCATACAAACTGTTCTTACCTGCCAAACGTTTGATGTTCGTTATGATATAATTTAATATGGTTGTTATTAAGAGGTAAGTGATACGAAGTTCACCGGGTCAGCTAGTAAGTAGTATATGTATAAATATTACTACTACTACTACTACTACTCCTGTGGCTCAGCGACCCAAAGTGTGTCTTGGCCTCCGATACAAGATACCGCCATCTATCTCGGTCCCCTGCGGTTTCGCGCCTGACTCCCGATTCAAGCTCTTGGAGGTCTGCATGTACAGCGTCACTCCACCGGTAGCGAGGGCGACCGACCGGCCGTCGACCAGCAGGTTTTCCGAGATATGCTTTCTTGACACTTCGATCTGAAGCCATTCTCTCGATATGACCGAGCCATCGGAGTCTGTGTATGTATAAATATTACCATATTAATTTGTTGTACCGTTTGAGAAGCCGGCTGTTACACCAAAGGTCGCGTACACAAACATTTGTGTGCATAAACAAATGTCTGTGGAATGTGTTTACAAAATGTGTATCCGTTGTTTGGTACCCATAGTACAAGCTATGCTTAGTTTGAGGCTAGACAGAGCTGTGTTCATAATGTACGGTCAACAGCACATCACGGTTAACTCTTGCAGTTCGATAATAGCACTTATGCCCCCGACATAAGAGCGCGAGCGGTACAAAGTCCAAAGTGCTACGTCTGACATGCTTTTGCCTATACAAGGATATTTAAACTTTTTATGATAAAAAAACGATAATTCATTCATATCTTTAATTCCGGTTATACATATTACTTTTACAAAATAACGCGCATCGTTTATCACTCCAACCGTATTAATATGTCTGCAGATAAAAGTTATTATTAAAAAAGTAATGATGTTTTCATGATCCCAGTGACTCAGCATCATTTATAAATATAGCACAGACAAATTAGCCTCTCAATCATCACAAGGAGGATGTAAATTGTCGTCATCAGTAAGTTTTCGAATAAATATTTCCTGCTTAACGGTAATCGATAAGAAACTAAAAAGTAAACAAGACATTTTTATTGTCGTACATTTTTCACGTGTCCTTTAACAATATGTAGGTATATGCCTGCGCGCTTCCTATATGTCGATAAAATACCCATGCAGGCTATGAATCGTACTCGTATGTGCTAAGTATATGCTCGAGACCAAATACTTAGGATCATCTCACTATGCATGCCAGATGAATTGTGCGAACTTTACCTTGTTTGTACCATCTTCAGTACCTCTTTTCGTGCAAATAAATGAATTTGAAAAATCAACTAAACTCCCCCATTCCACTGGTTGCTATTTCACTACGAGAAGGACGAGCGAACTATAAAATTGGACCTCTTTGGAGGTTACCTGCCCTAAAAACCCACCAGCGTATACAAAAGCATCATAAGTATGACTATAAGGGCAAGATAATAATCGGAACATTTCGTGTGACGCGCATCTAACGAGCTATTGTCGCAAGTGACGTCACAATGCTGCCACCATATGCGGAACTGGAGGCACAACAAACGGATGTCATTAGTCAAATGTTGATGAGTAACCAAATGACACTTTTGAAGATCAGTTTGTCTTTATAACCCGGGTCAATCGCCTAACGCACTGGCTTATCCTCTCCGCGTCGTAAAGGGAAAACCGGGGGTTTTTAGTGGGTAGTAGGATGTTTTAGTCTCTAGTCCCACACACGGCTGCAGGTGGCTTTACCAGGTGGTAGGTTCCTGTACTGGGCCGTCTAGGTGGGTACCTACCACCGCAGTGCCAGATATTTTCCCGTAAAATAGAAGTGTGTCAAGCACTTCTGTGTTTCAGTGAAAGGGCACTAAAGCTAGTGAAATTACTGGGTATATGAGACCTAATACTGTCGTCTCGGTGTAGCGGGCGCAGGGCAGCGCCAGACGGTAACCGCTTAGTTACTGTTTGGCTCTGAACTGTCTAAGGGCAGACGTGGCGCTTACCATCAGGGGCATCAGGTGTACGATCTGCTCGTCATGTTACACATTGTAATAAAAGAAAAATGTCTCGGTAGACTGCCATTTATTGTTTAAACGCATTCTCCTCCGAAAAAAAGGCTAGTTTCAGATATAGCTTGATGGAGTTGTCAAAATTAGGCTATTATTCAATGGTGGAGGAATTGATGTGTTCTTCTTTTTAGCGAGTCAATTGCTAGAAGAATTAAAATGACATTGGAAAACAGGGATCCCACCAAAAACATTTTCATGTTAAATGTTGCAAAGACGAGACCATATGACTCGCACTGTCAAACTCATGTAGAGCCAAGCTTCTTAATCTACACGCCCTAACTCTACAAGGCCTTTACATTAGTCAAAATATGTGGCTATTGCCAATAGCAACATATCCCGAAAATTTTGTTGATATGGCATAATCTAATCCCAAGTTATAGAGTTCCAAAAAATGACGAAGCGCTTCGAGAAAAGGTAGGTAGTGCCTTTGCGCTTCGCTTGGTTTGTCTTAGATATTGGCTAACTAGCTAAATAATCAGACAACTTGACTTGTGTTCAATACATATTTAACTTGACGTTAAGTTTTGGCTTGTCGTTTTTGGATGCGTCTGTAGGAAAAAGGGGAAGTGTCGCTCAATGTGCTGCCAGACTGTAGACTCATCTGATCTTCGAACCTTTGATTTCAAGTGTACTGGCTCCCACATTAATATTACATGCTGGAACACAGCCAGATTATGGCGGCAGTTTTAACCTGTGGTGGTGGTAGCTAGCCAGTCGGACTCTGAAAAAGCCCTACCACCAACCAGATCCTATGCGGGAATCGAACCCACGACCTCCGGGTTTTATACCCGACCGGCTTAGCCACTGTTCCACGGAGGCGGTCAAAATGATGATGAATGATTTAATTCGTTTGGACTGTGTAAGTATACCTACTAAGTATATGGTGGTACTTACCGTGCTATCTTGACTTTCTAGAGTAGGCGGCGTGAATTGAATGTTGCTCATTTTGGACTCCTTCTCGTCGCCCATAGGCGACGGAGGCGAGGTCTCTCTGTAGACAAAAAAAAACATACGTTTAATTACATGTTACAGAAATCATCCATCAGAAAATACATAAACAAACAATATAGATCTAGTCGTCAGAAATTAAATCTTATTGATTGCATGTTAGCTATTAGTAAGACAGTTGATACATAAAGTAACACCTGTGACGCCATGTAATGGCATAGCAAAGTTTCTGTGTATTATTTAAAAACAATAGATAAATATCATCTTTAGTTATTTATGTATTCTGTGCAAAGGTTCATACAAAAATCTCTGTAGTAACTAACATCAACGAAGAACTCTTCGTACATATTTGGCATTGTAATAAATTATTACGTACGAATAAAAAATAGAAATGCTTATAGTTGTGCTTATTCTTGCTTATTTTTAGTATTTAAAAAAATAAGTTGAATACATTATATCGCCGTATGCAAATATTGATAAGTAAATATGTTTTATTTTTAACACAAGTGAATTCTTACACACATGAATGAATCGTGGATATAAGATACATACATGGAGAAATATAAATGTATACCTCATCTTATTTGAAATACAAGGACTAATTTTATAAATATAATTACAGGTGCAAAGGCATTTCATATAAGAAAAATGTAAAGCCGACATGCAAATTCTATTGTCTACGGTTAATTTTTTATTCAAGAGACAAAGAGACATGCATTATTCTAGGAGCGCATCGCTGTTTTGACATATACACCACGGTCGCATGGCGAAATTGTTGCGATAAATTACGAATAAATCAGACGCTGTAAGTCCGTCTCTTTTTAGCAGAAGATGGCCTTGGTAAGTGCGACGGGGACAGAAGGCTGGCTTACGTCCGATTTCGTCAGTGGTTTAATTAGCAATCGATTTGGAACGGAATCGATTATAACAACGTAATCGTGAGGTCGATCTAAACTGAACTAGCCGGTGTATACGAAAAATGATAAAAGATTTTTTTTATTATAAAACCAGTTTTTGACACAAAATGGATGAACAAGAAAAATACCTGTTTGACTAAAATATTATGGTCATTCTGATTTTAATAATACCAATAGTGGTAATTTATGAATCCTATGGTAAGTCCCATGTAGAGATAGAAAAACTTTGTAACTTTTGTTAAGCTAACTAAGCAACAGCTTATCTACACTGATCACTATTTTAGATTATATTATTTACTACCGAATTTGGCTTATAAATATGTTGAAATTATAAAACACTATTTTAGATTATTTACTACCGAATTTGGCTTATACCTAAATAGTAACTGAATTTCTTGGTGAAACATCATTCTAATTGGCGTTTGAAGCATTGACGTCAAAGTGCTATTAATTAAGAAATATCAGTTAAAAGAAAGTATTGTTATGTTGCACTGTTATTCTAGTAAGATTAAGTTGACTTAATCTTACTAGAATAACAGTGCCCTTGAGGGTCCACACTGGCGCCAGTACTTAATAACCTGTATACCATTAACAAATAAAGGCAAGGCGACCATAAAGTGTATATTCCATAAATAACTGATTTCATAGCCTAGTACACAAACTCGATCAGTAGGCTAGCGGAGACAGCAGGCCACGTAACAGTCCGCTAATGGCAAGAGGAAGCGCTAGGCGGAAGACTGCGAGATATAAACATATGGTCATTTGTGTAATACTGGTCGCGATGTAATACTTATCTCAGGAACATGAGTTGTGGTTAGGATTTAATATTCGTATTAACGAATGATTGGTGACCGTGTACCGGAAATTGTAAATTGTAGTAAGCTCACGAGGACCAAATAACTTAACAATACACTTAATGAGAGGAGCTAAGCTGCTGACAAAATTATAAATAACTAGCCGTCCGCCCGCGGTTTCACCCGCGCGTTATTTCTTTTTTTCAAATAACCCCCCCTACCCTTCACATTTCCGGGATCAAAAGTACCCTATGTTCACCGGGGATAGTGTAGCTATCCAAAAATTATTCAAATCGGTTCAGTAGTTTCGGAGCCTATTCAATTCAAACAAACAAACATACAAACAAACAATCAAATCTTTCCTCTTTATAATATTAGTATAGACTAAACAAAATAAGCTTTTAATGTTTAAGCTTCTAAAAATTTTGATTATAATGGAAATAGTAAACAAGGGAATATCTTAGCTTTTGCTACTCACTTAACTTGCTCAGATGTTAACACATTGGCTCCTAAGGGAAGACTGACAGTGCAAAATGCACCAACTGCTTCGACTGACCTCGCTGCATCCTCTAAATTACTACACCGCGCCGAACGGATGTTACCATACTGACGGGTTGCGTGTCATTCGCAGATTTTATATGTCGTTGAATTGAATTTGCGAAGTTGGAGTGCGAGAGGTGATGCTTGAATAGAAGTCAGGACGAATCTTGTGTGTAACTTAACATAGAATGCAGGATGGATGAACAAACAAAACCAAATCAATGTCAGACGAGATCACAAACATCATTTTACTCTTAAATAAGCCTTCAATAAATATGAATTTTTAGAATAACACAGAAGAAAAACGAGGGCTGATGGCAAAAAACTAACGCTTGTCTTAACGTAAGTGCAATTCGGATTTTGGACCTTGGAGTTTAGGGAACACTACCAAAAGACAGTAAACTACCAAAAGCGCCATCGAAACAGTCAAAAACAGATGCTTTATCTAAATGCTTCGGGATTAATCAAATATCTATCGGGTCTCAAGTTCTTGGACAGTAACAAAAAAAAACAAGGCATAATAATGGAACAGCAACCTTTTTTACGATTTTAATTTACACGAGCCAAATGTTTCCAAAAAATTATCTCGATTATTCATTTTCCCCATACCAACGCTTACAGAGAAACAAAAATCAAAGACTTTGCTCAATGACAAACAAAAAACTATTTATAAAAAACTGAAAACACATCCATCTCAGTTCCTTGATTTTTTCCTAGGTGATGACGTAAATGTAATATAACCTCAGTAATCTTCGCCGCCATTCAAGGCTCGTAGGTGCAAGTTCAAAGTCATATACATTGTCACCTCACAATTCAAGTTTGCGGCCGATAATGTTTGTTGTAAAAACTATGTAAGATACAATCACGTGTTGACTTCTTGGCGTTTCTTGTTAAACACCTCATTTTAAATTCAGCTTAGTTTCATTTTAAGTTTGCAACATCTTTCATAGAAGTATTGACTGTCGTAGCGGTTTTTTTCTCAAGATTTTTAAATTTATTACTTAATCAAAGTAGGAAAAACATTGTACGCTAGTAATTGTAGTTCAATGAGGAAAAAGGTATTTTTAGGGTTAAGACTTAAAAGCTTTTAAAGCTGTTAAGATTTAGATTATCCTACTAATATCCTACTTATAATAATATAAATGTGAAAGTCTGGATGTTTATATGTTTGGATGTTTGTTACTCAATTACGCCTAAACGAATTTAAATAAAATTTGGCACACGTATAGTTTATAACCCGGATTAGGACATAGGCTATAAAATTCCTACGGGAAACGTCTCATTCCCGCGGGAATAACAATTTTGAAACTACTGAACCGATTTGAATAATTCTTTCACAGTTGAAAAGCTACACTATCCCCGGTGAACATAGGGTACTTTCGATGCCGGAAATGTGGGGGGAAGGGGGGATATTTGAAAAAAGAGATTACACGCGGGTGAAACCGCGGGCGGAAGGCTAGGATTTTATAAAATTGCTCAGAATAATATTCACTTTTGGGCTCTCAGGGCTTTGTACTATTAATATATTCGTATGTAATGTGCCATAATCGAATTGGTCTGGTTCCCTGGACTGGACTTGCCAAATCCTGGATCAAAATCAAAATCAAAATCAAAATATTCTTTATTCATATAGGCCTTAGAAATGCAAATGCAAAATTATGAATCGTCAATTAATTCAATTATCAAGGTAACATAGTGACTCTACCAAGCAGGGTGACAGATCGGAATAATTCCCGGATTCGGAATGTTGTTATCTAACGAGAAGAACCGGCAAGAAACTCGCTAGTTACACTTTTGAATCGCCAAAGTTTTACAATAATTATATCAATACAATATAATATATCATAGTGCGAGCATACTCTGACTTTGGAACAATTCACGAGACAGATGTTATGTATTAAATTCACAAGCGTATATTTCCCTTGTCACTCACGTGTAAACGTAACCCCACAACATAAAACCCCAGCTATCATCATTAAGTCTAATCAATAGTCATTAGAGTAAGTACTAGTACAGATTACGACATGTAATTATATGTTTAGAGGTGCTTAGGGTATTAAATATTCTTTTTATGCCACACGTGGAAAAGGCCAAGGAGATAAACTTACTACTAAAGTTATTTACTCTTGATGGTAACATTTGATGGTAAAGATCAGATGTGAAACGATTATTGTTTTTATGACTGTGACGTATTGTAATTTACAGTGTTTTTACAAATTGCAACACACTTTACAAGATACATTGTATACGCGATTGCAGTAAAAACGTTAACATTTAAAAACAAAACAACAGATGGCGTTGCCAGTACTTTAGACAACGATGACTGGAAATTGTTGTTTAATATCGTTATTTAACTGTATTAAATGAAGTTAGCTTGCTAATGTAGTTGCAATATTATATTGGCTGAGGGTTTAAGTGCCAGTTTTTATAAAAATAAACACTAAACTAGTAAGTGTAAATAAGAAAGATAAATAAACCTTTGTTACAGTATAAGATAAATCACCCACATAAGATCGCATAATAAGTTAATAAATTCAATTTAAAAGCATTGAGAATAGTTCTTCCAGCCTCGGAAGATTCCACTGTAAAAACCAGTGACGAAGTAAAACCTGACTGACGACATGTAAAAATACATTCATAGGAATCACGTATAAAGAGAGAAAAAAACATTATGAATATAGACACAATCTTCCACTTGTAGACGCATTTTAAACCGTAACACGTAAACATGTTTCCAGTAGCATAAATACTACCCTCGAATGCTAGATGGGAGATAAATAATAATAAATAAATAAATATCTCTGGACATTATTCACACAGCGCCATCTAGACCCAAACTAAGCATGAGCTTGTGCTATGGGTGCTAGACAACGGATAAACATAACTTATATGCTTTTTTTGTAAATACCGATACAAATTGACATATTCATGCACACAAATGTTTGTACCGTGCGGGGATCGAACCCGCGACCTCTGGTGTAATAGCCGACTTCTCGACGATTACCCCAAATGGCTCATCAGATGGGTGTTATACTCATAACACAAGTGTTCAAGCTCAAGCCATACTGCCTTTGGGGGCCGATTATTGTCTGTGACTGTGATATTGTCGATTTTTTGACGTGACAACGTCTTATAAATTGGTTTGCCGGGTGACACTTCAAGAAACTGCGTTACGCTCCGCTCACGTTATGCGCTCACAATGAGAGCGAGTGAGAGGCACGCGTCCCTTCCACTCGGGCATGGTTAGCCCGCCTAAGAGCGAGAGAGACAGACATAAAAAGTCGTTGTCACGTAAAACTTTCGCCCGTATACCGACTTTACAGGCAACCAATTTTTTTATTTATTGATTTAGCCACCCTCTCACTATGCTTAAGTGGCTGAAATAATGGTTGGGTTTAAGTTTAAAACTAAATAATAACTTTTAATATGGAACAAATCCTTCTTGTACAATCAATGAAAGAGTAGTTTAGTAAACAAAGCTGTCCAGACGTGACGCGAAATGCCGACCAAGCGAATCCTGCGCACACTGAGTCACACACACTGCGCGCACGTCTGCTCACTCAGCATTTCTATTGACAGTACAGATGCATAGGTCTGGCATTGAACTGTTTTTAATGTGCTTAGTTTGCTGGATAATTTAATTAATAGGTAAGTATATGTAATGATTTGTTGGTTGTTGAAGATACAACATTTATTCACAAAAGTCACGTGACATGTAATTTGCTATGGTTAAACAGTTCAAATATTCACTTTAAAACTTAACTAAAACGAGCACTAAAAATAAATCAACAGAGGGAATTACTGTTGTCTTGAAATTTTATAGTTCAAAATTAAAGACTTAGTTGTTATCTATTTCTTACGTTTATCACTAATAATTATTTTCTACTTGTAAGCCACTTGTTTTCCTGATAAATTAAAATAATAGCAATGGTTAAATGTCATTTAGACAGTTTAAAGACTCTCTGTTTCACCGTAATCCAAAGTCTGATGCCTTTTTTGTCAGTTTCTATGTTATTTTCCTACGCAAATATTAACTAACTATAACAAATAACCACATTGTCACTTTGATATCCAATTTGATTTGACCCCCACAAGACAGGCTTAGCCTAGTGTGGGAGTCATAGATATATCGCACACCCGGTAAAAAACTGTCATAACACAAAAACAGGCAAATCTCACCCCTTGCAGTAAAATATTATTTTACTGCAAAAAGTGAGATTATAAAAATATTATTTTACTGAAAAAAGTGAGACCTGGCTTGCCTCTACGTTATGACAGCTTTTTAGCGGGTGTGCGATTATGTCGTCAATTATTATTAAGTAACAAAATTACTCTACCAGATTTGCCTGTTTTTATGTTATGACAGTTTTTTACCGGGTGTGCGATATGTATTTCGGCTTATAAGTTTCTTGAGAATAAAGAATTATTATTAACTATATTATTCTATTTAAACTAACATCCCTAAGTTAAGAGGTTATCAAGAATGTGTTCGCAGCAACAAGGCATGCACTTCTGACATTTAAACTCGCCTCGTATCGATATCGTACGCCCCTTTCACTAGTTGCGCAAACGCAACAAAACACCTAGAATGCTCATCGCTGGGAAGCAGGAAGATGATCGTATAGGTTGCCGAAGCGACAGATGGTGTCGAATAACCTAATTTGAATGTGTATATCGGCACAATTACGAATAAGCGGTGTGTATAGCAGCTTAGTTTCAAATGAACCCGAATGCTGGAATCTCGGCGCACAGCTATTTGCCGCTGGCTACCACGCGGAAAACATTGTGAGTATATCTGCAAAGTCAAATGGCTGTTTAGATTCTCCTATCAAAGGGTCAGATGGTACTTGCTTGCATCTAATAATAACTGGATTTGCCAAATCATGGATCATGTGATGCAAGCCGTGCCTTGACTAATTATGTATGATTTTTTTTACAGAATCGGATATCCATATAATCGGATATAAACTTAGTGCTAAAGCTACTCTGTATATTAGTCGAATGTTATGTTTTTAGATATTTATATACAAAATGAAGCTGTTTATCGACAATCAACCATATAGCACACTTTTTAAAGCGAGCAAAATCGCGAGTAGACGCTAGTATTTCGTAGAATCACGATAAAAACTTGAACTACAATTCTTGCTATGACGAAAGACTCAGCAAAATTGGAACATCTTTCAATTCACACGGATGCAACAATACAAATCACGTTCAAAACTAAACTGTAGGTCTTCGCAACAAAGTACATTTCAGACTGCATTGAAAAATTACCGCATGTATGTATGTATGTAGCTTCTGTGAAGTCGGTTATGTGAGATGACTAATTAACATACTTAATATATAAAGAATAGGTTGTTTGTAATAAGGAAGGGTGGATTATGTAATACGCGAAATATTCAGAGTATATGTTATTGTTGTAAGGAGGTCAGTAGACACGCTGACAGTTGATAACAGTGAAGCAATTATTAAAAGGTCTTTTTCCGGATTGGTGAACTAATTCCTGTGTAGAATGTAGATCATATTTTTTACTATAGTGTAGATTTTTCTGTTACAAAGATTCAAAAGTTCAATTAACGTAAGTAAATTATAAAAATGGAATGGTATTTATGTCAAACTTCCAGGGAAAATGCAATTTATCCAAATAATTTGTAATTTTTTTAATACCAACGCTTAACAAATGCGATTTATAATAAAAGTACGAATAACCTTTTCCCCTTTTCCCTACTTACTCGTATATTAAAGATGCGAAAAGGGTTCACTATTACATTTCGAAATAAGTTTCGTCAAATTACAATTCGTCGATGACGCCTCGTCGAAAGTATGATACTCGAAAAAAGTAACTCTATCTGTCTGTTACGCCTTTAGGCCTAACATTTGTAGATACTGGTATGCCAGGACACTGTTCAGTTCCCATATGATAACAAAAATGACCTGGTCAGAGGCTAGTTATAGTACGGTCAACAGCACATCACGGTTAACACTTGCAGTTCGATAATAGCACTTATGCCCCCGACATAAGAGTGGTACAAAGTCCAAAGTGTTACGTCTGACGTGCTTTTGACTGTACATTTAAATGCTCTACTCCGATCCGAATTGAACTTATTGGCGAAACCACTATGCCTTCAAGCACGTATACATTGGCTCATGGAAAATACATAGAAAGCGTAATTACAAACAACAAACAACGCAAGTACCCTAAACGTTTTTCAACACCCAGACCTAATTTTTTTGATTGGACCGAGACGTGATCTCGATACCCGCGGTACTAACAAGACCCTTGTGGCGCAAGTCTTACCTCACGGTTATATCATATTACGTTGATAATTCATTGCGCAACGTTCTGGGTCATGATCGAATCTCGAGCCTTCCGTTTGCATTACTCGGTAGGAGAAGTAATTGACGAACAATTTGAATTGACTGGACTTGACAAGTAATGAGTCTGTAAAAGTCATCTTTTTACAAGTAAAAATTAAAAATAGACTCGTGGAATGTATTCGAAGGTACCTAAACTACCGCATACGTTCTGGAAGTTGTAAAGAGCATATATTATGATGTAAGTAATAGTGTGTACTTAACAAACAGTGCAATTTATGACAATAAAAAATGTGACATGGTATCTTTTTTGGAAAAAAAGAAGCTTTAAACCTAAGTATGACGTCTGCGTCAGCCATATAAGAGGGAATGTAATGATTCGTCTTATGGTGCCACCCACGAAGCAAGTACGTGCCACCACCCCAGAGACATTTTAGCGAGCATGACTACTGGAATGCAGGCCATTTAATTCTTTAATTTTATCGTGATTAAAGTAATAGTTAAAAATATAAATTTAAATTTGATGACGGACCAAAATATTTGTGCGTGTCAGTTATTACCAACCGTTTGTTAACAAAAAGTAAAAAAGCCATTGCCCACAAAATTTTCATCTAAAATTATTCACAATAGTTCGTCGATTGACTTTCAAAACAATGATGTCATAACCTGAGTTATTAAAAATGTTAATAAAAGAATAATCTCATTTTGACAGATGATAAATTCGCCCATCTGACTATTCTATAGACGAATTTAAACCTCAAGTTCATGATATAAGATTTTATGAAAATATATGTTCAATGCCATTGACTTCAGGGCAATGACGTGTATATTGAACGTCATTGCTTCAGGGTCATTAATATACGTATTAATAATTATAATAGATCTAATTATCCGTGCGTCACATGCCTATAAAATATTTATTACAAGTTACCGTATTCGTCATCGACCTATAAGTTTGACGTCAATACTGGACTTAGATGTGGCAATGTCCCTCACTTTGAGATAGACACGGATTCATAATAATAGTGTAAAGTGCATAATGGTAGGTAGACAAATGGAAATGTATACTAATATTATAAAGAGGAATGATTTGTTTGTATTGAATAGGCTCCGAAACTACTAAACCGATTTAAAAAATTCTTTCACTTTTGGAAAGCTACACAATCCCTGGGTGACATAGGGTACTTTTCATCACGGAAATGCGGGCGGAAGGGGAGAATATTTGAAAAAAGAAATTACGCGCGGGTGAAACTGCGGAGGCGACCGCTAGTGTATTCATATTATTTATTTATTTAATTTTTGAAAAACTATGGAGTTGAAGGGAATAACTATCGAGTTTCTTGCCGGTTCTTTTCGGTAGATAGCAACATTCCGAATCCGGTAATAGAGTCACTCTGTAACTTTAATTGAATTCATAATTGCGATAATGCGAAAATGCGATAAAATTGTTTATCGCTATAAACTGCTGCGAGACATGGACAATGACAAAAAGGGATGAGATGTGGTGTTGGAGAAGGATAAAGGGAATACGCTGGATACAGAGAATAACAAACGAGACGTAACAAACGAAACGTATTGGGAAATGTTAAGGGAAAATACCTAATGGAAACAATAGAAAATAGCAGAGGGAAAATGATGGGACATCTTATACGCCATGACATGACCTATTTATCAAAACTATATTGGAAGGGAAAATAGAAGGAAGAAGTTGAAGAGGAAGACCAAGAAGAAACTACGTACAACAGCTACAAGAAAAAGTTATTGTTAGAACGTAAACGTAACGAGAACTTAAGGTGCTGGCAGAGTCCAGAGAAGAGTGGAAGTTGCTCCACCGACAAGAGCGATGCTCTTAAATTAGATTAGATTATAATGCATTTTTAACCCTATATGAATAAAGAATATTTTGACTTTGATTTCTTAGAAGATACTTGATAAGTAGTCGAAAGTTTAACTCTCTTGAAAACGTCGAAAGAAGCATTGTGTGCCTATCCAATATTAAGACCACGTCCATCATTCAGAAGAATTACTACTAATGAGATATATAATGTAATGTACTTACCATTAATTGATACAACCTTTATAATCGATCATGGGATTTTCCTCCACTGTCGGTCACAAAAAAGATTCAATTGTGGTTCGTTTTTTGCAAGCATTCTTACAGGTCCGTGAACTTTACCGTTAAGTTCAATCAGTTCAATGTTCTTATTTGTAGGTCAGTTTCCGATGTTAACTTTGATTAAAGGGAGGTTGAATGTCAGAGAGAAGAGGAAGTATAAATATGGATTTTGACGGGTCTGAAAATCTCTTAATAAGATCATTTTTTGGACTTTTAAGAAACATGATCGTAAAAAACCATGCAGCTCGTCAGTACATAATATTTCTATGGTTAAATATTGGTTTACAGAATAAGAAAGTTTAAATAATGTATGTGCGCAGATTTTTGGTCTTTTTAGAGTCCAATAGGCTAACTTCCATATCCAAACTTGCAATCTGCCAGTAGGTACTGAAACAGATATGTATCAATTAGTTTTTCAGGTTAGATTTAACGTATTTACTGTTGAGAAGTTTTGCATTAATATTCGTACTTTTTATAGAATTCCTAAGAGATACATAGATCCACCACTCCTCCCATTCACATATAGGAAATGTTCAAGCGCTGTTGAGCTTTAAAAAGACTAATGTGGGCTCTCCCATTCACATAGATGCTGTTGTGCCGTTACATAAATTAATATCGAAGCAGCCTACGCTGAGGTACGAACCCTATTTGCCATATTTGTGTTTTTCCTTTATGTTTGATGTAATTTCTTTTCTGTATCTATGTACAATGGGCATATGGTCCAATGTAATCAAGCTTATACATATCTGTCAAATTCCTACGACAAATTTTTAGCTTAACATAAAGTTATTTTTCGATTGAGACTTTTTGACAGATTTGTCGACAGATGTGTAGCTTGATGTATACTCTAATGATTGTATTCTTCCCTTTGTGTTTTGTGTATAGCATAAATGTTTTTCTTTCTTTCTATAAAGGAAATATTCAAGCTCTGTTGCGTTATAACAAGACTAGAGTGGGCTCTCCATTCACACAGATGAAATGTTAAACCGCTGTTGAGTTATAAAGCCTAGTGAAGTGAATCTCGCACACGTCGGTCAGCATCAAAGGTCGTTTTCTCCGGCCTTGGCGGTTGCGCCGCAAGGTGACTTGCAACACTGCACCGCTCGTGTGGGTAACGAGTTGAGGATTACCTCTTGATATAACGCGACCAACACATGATATAAATAATCACAACATGTAATGTTAAATGCGTAAAACCTTGGAAACCCCAATTGTTTTTTAATTTAATTGACCTAATCCTTCTAATATTATAAATGCGAAAGTCTGGATGTTTGGATATTTTTCTCAATCACGCCTAAACGGCTGAACGGATTTAGATGACATTGGGCACACGTATAGTTTATAACCCGGATTAGGACATAGGCTATAAAATTCCTACGGGAAACGTCTCATTTTCGCGGGATTTTTAAACAAATCTTGTCGTGATACCACGAAACAAAAAATATTACAATTTTGATTTGATGCTAGTCGTTCTGTAGTTACATAATATAAGCATACATATCTGTGGTTTAATTTTTGTATTGAAGAAAAATATTGGTATACAATAACATCGTTGACCAGAATATACGTAAGTGACTGAAAACTGGTCGGCAACATACCTATCCCATTGTCAATTTATGCGACGCCCGTCTGAAGTTTATTTATAAAACCTTACTTAAAACAAGTTAAATGACCTCGCTTTAAACTTCCCATTTATCACCCGTAATTACAGTCGATTCTTATCAAAAATATCGATGCAGTAAATATCAGTGAACAGGATAAGTGATATTTTGTGATCTTAACATAATATGTAAACTTACAAGGGCGGGTTGGCCTCGAAGGTAACCAAGTGTTGGCCGCGTTTCCATCTGCCAATGTCTGGCCAATGTTTGCGAGTTATGCAAGCTCTTTGAGACTATAGCGATATAATTTTAAAGGTGAGAGTGTAAGGCTTATATTGGTAAGTGCTTCCTAGTTTGAGTACAATAAGGCAAAAGATTTAGTACTAATTTTACTTGCAAATATATAGAGCTGTCAGGAAGTTAAAAAGTGATAAAATTGTTATATTAATAGCCCATTCACCTTCTTATGTTGATTTTGTTTGACGAACCATTTGATGTTATGTTCAAGACCTATTAAGGCTATTACACCAAAGAACTAACAAACATTTGTGTGCATGAACGTCTGCATTTGTACCGTTCTGGGTGTTTCTATGTATAATATATATGTATGTATTTACAAAAAACCATAGCACGCATAGCAGAAGCTAATGCTTAGTTTGGGGCTAGATGGCGCTGTGTGAAAATGTTCAGAGATATTTAGGTATTTATTTATTGAAAAAAAATGACATTCTATAATTTTATTAAAAATATTCCCACAGAATTCATTCATCTGTTGTCTGGCACCTATAAGACAAGCTTTGCTTAGTTTGGGGCTACATCGTATATTTGTGGAACCAAATTCAAAACGTAACCAAACTATGTAGTACCAAAAGAATTCATAAAACGCATGAATATGTTCTCTCATGTCTGACACAAATGACTGTATAACTTGATGACAAAGAGATGTTGTATAATACATTTAGTCAAACACTTGGAGATTGAAGATAGTAAGCACTTCTCGTAGACAATGCATCTCAACGGACCCCACTTAGAACATTGTTCCCAAGAGTACTTACGAAACGGATTACTTGAGTTAACTGCGCCTTTTGGCCTCCACAGATGCTTTTAATGTGACGTGCGAACTAAATCTTTAGGTAAAATTTGGTAATGGAGTTATTTAGTTTTCTAGACTCTTAGCGATGTGTTTCTAATGTAAAAGTACTAGCGAAAGATACCTAAACAACTCTGTCTATCTGTTACGTTTTTACATCAAAACTTTTTTATGTCAGCGGCGGAAAACGAGCCAGCGGCTCGCCTGATGGTAAGCAATCACCGCCGCCCATGGACGTTGCAAAACCAGAGGGATCGCTGATGCGTTGCCGGCCTAAGTTAGTTAACTTGGCGTCTCTATTCAGCTGCCTTGCACATCTAACAGCAGCCTTAAATTACCTAGCTACAGGTACCGGCAAATTTCTTGATTAAAGGGGGGGGGGGATTGCGCAGAACACGAATTTTGCTACGCGTTATTGGTCAGAAGCATACCTCTGATCAATAGCGCGCGCGGGCGTTCGGGAGATTCGCATTCGCTCCGTCGACCGATGTTCAACAAATTTGCCGATACCAATACCTAGACTGACCACACTCCCTTCAAGCATCGATCAAACGTTTGCCCAAGCGTTACGTCACGTCGGACGTGTGATGGCACACTTACCTGCTTTCTGCTTAAGGTGTCGCCTTTTCGAAGCCGAATAATTCGGTCAAGTGCGAAATGGGCGGAGTCTGACGCAATGCGCTCTCTCTTTCGCTCGCTAGTCCAGTTATTGTATAATGATTACAGACTACTTTATGATTATTCAGATTCGGGAGTTGAGATGTTTTGCGCGGCTGATTAGCACATCTTGTTGGGTGTTTTTAATTGTTGATTTAGTGCAAGAGATGCTGGTTTACTTAGGCATTATGTTTTAAGTGCACCATCATCTTCTTCATTATCATCCAGAACCTTTATCATCCCACTGGTGGGCATAGGCCTCCCGTTTTGGTCACCATTTGCTTTGGTCCTGCTCCAATCCTATCCACTATCAACATCTCAATGTATTTAAGTTAATTTGTTGTGTTTGTAACGATGTGGTGGATGGAGCGCGCTTGCAAAGAAAACCCATTTTTCATGGTTCAAGCACAGTTTCAAGTTATAACGGCTTGTAAAGACGGACGCAGGAGAATCAAACATGAAAAATAAATAATTTGTTCACGTTAAATGAATGGGATCTTTGTCTATTTCAAATTAAAGTATTAGCAGTGCGTTAATAAGTTTCTTTTTTCGCTGAGAAATTAGGAAATCTCAACGAAAGTTAAATACTTTCGTTGAGATTTCCTAATTTCTTAAATAAAAACTTTTGCTACCTATATCAACCTTAAACTTTAGGTTTGGAAATGCATTTTTTTGCAATTTTATATTAGTTATGTGAATTTTCACGCTCATCGAGTGATTTCTTATTTTTATAAAAGTTAAGCGTGTAATTTCAATTACGAGTGTTATAGTTATTTAAAATCTGCGTGTCTAGAATACGTTACAATAAAATCAATCATGTTTACATATTTTTTCTTTCTTAAAACTATGCTACGATTAAAGTTGCACGTCTTAATTGTGCAAATTCAATTTATTTCTTAGTTTTTGCATGCTAGATTACCAACATACCGTGACTACTGTTTTGTAAGCAAGTATTTTATAATTACCTATATTTGATAGTCGTGATAGTAGTTGCAGTAATATTAAAAATAACATTATATGTATACAGGTTTACGCGAGGCTTTTCTTTTCAATTGGCAAGTTATTTTTAGCTTTCATTATTAAAGTGCCACATCAGAAATAGCCAAAACATAAAATAAAACGCACACAATAGGACACCGTTTTCAATTAAATTACTCTGAAATCTCCTTACTTTTATGTTCATAATACGTGATACTATTTGTTATGTTACGTGCCTGTCTGCCAACTAAACTAAAAACTAAAACTTGTTAAGATGATATTGAGACATCCATCAACACTCAAGCTCGCTAATATCAACACTATCCGACTAATATGCCTATTAAAGAATCCAAACAACGCTACAACAACGTGTGTAAAACTAATGTTTGTTTACGCTGTAAACACGATAAACATTTGCTAAGACCTTGGGGTATACTCTCGTGGGAGGTCAGGTTTGCACTTTAGGGTCACGTTTTTTAATTCGAAGATACAATAAGTATCTCAAGTGCACAATGTGGAGTATATTGTACACTTCACTCAATAAATATCTTTACTACTACTACTATGATACTTGATGATAGGTAAATCCCGAATCCGTGATAATATTTTTCTCTCAAATAATAATGACAAAGTGAAATATTCTTTTATTAAAATTCACAGTATTAAAGGGATTGTTTCCAGAATCCGGCTAAGTATATCCCGGAAATCTGCTGTCTTATTAGCTCTGTTTTTGTTCCAATGAATAATTCTGTACTTCATACTAATATTATAAAGAGGAAAGATTTGATTGTTTATTTGTATTGAATAGGCGCCGAAACTACTGAACCGATTCGGAAAATTCTTGCACTGTCGGAAAGCTACACTATCCCGGGGTGACATAGGGTACTTTTGATCCCGGAAATGTGGGGGAAAGGGGGGATAATTGACAAAAGAAATTACGCGCGGGTAAAACCCGTGGGCGGAAGGCTAGTATTAAATAAATCTAGTTCGAATCGACTTCTTTCTATGCCACATCAGTTGGCAGACAGGCACGCAGCGCTCCTCATAGCAAATGGGCAAAACTGCCTATTCCATTGAGGAATACTTAACCAGGAAGCGTCGCTCAATGTGTTGCTTGCCTAAGCAGTTAAGAGCCTGTTTACCTACTACAGTTGTAAAAAATAATTAATAACAATAATGATTAAAACAAAGGTCACACACAATTTGCACAAACGAGGCAAAGTGTGCAGAAGCATGCTATTATCTTTAAATCTTTTAGATTTTTTGCTAATCATTATAAATATGTTTTTCCTTAGATCATCAAAACAACTCAATCGACTTACTCGTTTAATTTTTTGTTTGATCAGATTGGCGGTTATCTTCAGTAATGAGCTAGGTGTCACGATTCCGTTCCTGTCTAAGTCATTAAATTGACTGTCGTATGAAGGTCACGAGTTGTGACGTCAGCGAAAAGGGCAAATTATTGACCGCCTCCGTGGAACAGTGGCTAAGCCGCTTGGGTATAAAAACATGTAGGTCGTGGGTTCGATTCCCGCCTTGGGTCTGGTTGGTGGTAGGGCTTTTTCAGAGTCCGACTGGCTAGCTACCACCCCCACAGGTAAAATCTGCCACCATAACAGCTCTGGCTGTGTTCCGTCCGGCAATATTAATGTGGGAGTCAGTACACTTGAAATCAGAAGCTCGAAGATCAGATGAGTCTACAGTCTGGCAGCACATTGAGGGACGTTTCCAGGTGAAGCGTCCCTCAATGGAATAAGCCGCAGTGGCTGCTTACCATCAGGTGGGCTGCGTGCCTGTCTGCCAACTGACCTAGTATAAAAAAGGGAGAATTGACAGACAGCAGAATATAAGAGTGGTGCCACACGGGGGTGTTGCGGCTGCGCTGCGTCGTCGCAACGCCATGTCACATAAGCGCTGCGTCAACAGAGCGTTGGGTTGCTATCCGTCATTTCAACGCATCGTGTGGCATGTCGTTCAGAGAAAACAACGGAACGTCACCGCTCAGTCGACGCAGCGCTAACGCAGCTGCGCAGCTGCAATGAGACGTTTCCTGTAGGAATTTTATAGCCTATGTCCTAATCCGGGTTATAAACTATACGTGTGCCAAATTTCATCTAAATCCGTTCAGCCGTTTAGGCGTGCTTGAGTAACAAACATCCAAACATCAGCATTTGTAATATTAGTAGGACAAACCACAGGAATTTTGAAGATGCTTCAACCGAGATCAAAACCAAAATACTAATACATTATATGAACAGACATTGAATTCTGATTCCCAGTATATAAAGTCGGAGGGAGGTATGGAAGAGTTCCCATAAATATAATAATGGCGGCAGACAATAACATGCAAGACAATCGATCATCGCCTTGACCCGCGCCGCAGGCTGAGCTTCACACGTGATCGTCGATGACAGGGGAAAATCATTTTGATGACTTCAATGAAAGAAAGAAGGAAGTTCTAATAGTTACAAAATGAGATAAAAGGTAGCTAATAAAAAAAGCATTTTAAAAAATATTCAAAAAAAAACTATTCTAAATTATTTTTATTATAGAAAAAAATTTCATTTTAGCTACATAAGTGGTTTTTTTAGGATTAATTCTATAATTTTTTGATCTTTTGTTATTAAAAAAATTTAAAACATGATAATCTTTCCTATTTTGCTTATTTGGCATAACAATAAAGTGATTATAAATTTCTAAATTAGGATAATATAATAAGACAAAACACTCGAAATAAAAAAAATAGAAAAACCCTCTTTAGTATTTAGAATTTAATGTAAATTGAGAAACCAATCAAATAAATAATATGTAAAAACCTGAAAATGTACAATATTGTCAAAGCAGCAATGGGCAATTTATATAGAGCAAAGAGAAAGCGCGTTGATGTCTTTTGGTCAACAGCGACTTCGAATGAATTTTTTGTACAAAACTTGTATTTTATTGATAATAAATCACAAATAAAATAAAACTTATTTCATTCTATTTTGTGTCATTTTATTTGTGTTTTTTTATTGTTTGTTTTTTGTGTAATGTCGTGTAATTTTGTCGTATATTTAAAGGCCGATAAATGTTTTTTCTTTTTTTCTTTCTTATTTTGTGATCATCAAAATACGGTTGGTAAGCGCGATTATTAAGTTGTCTAAACTAATACTATAAAGAGGAAAGATTTGATGTTTGTTTGTTTGTATTGAATAGGCCGGCGGTCCCGCGTTCTAGGCGGAGCGGTCATAATCCCCTAGATTCTTATTGGGCTATTATATCTTATTGGAAATGGTGCAGAGCTTTAATAAAAGTTGTTTTACAATTAGAAAAGTATTTATTTAATGAAAATACGAAGTTATTTTTACAAAATACAGCCCAGAATCGTCTAAAATATTAAATAAAAAAGTAATAAAATTGTCCCCCGTTTTGAAATGCTTTTTACTATTATAGTGTAAGCTTTTCATATTGGGATGTATACTCTAGATTGTGAAAATGAATTTCACAGTCGTGATTGTATTTAAAAAAAGTAAACATGATAATTATGTACAATATTTACATGCAAAAATTCTCACGTTTTTTCATTTTGAATTTCCTTAGGTATAATAAATAGCTTACAAAACAAATAACATTAAAATTATCCTACACCATTATTATACTCTTATATTAAATACTACCTTTACTCTAACTATACTTTTAATAAATCTAGGACTTCTTTCCTTAATAAGCCTTTTTTCTTTCTGGGGAGTTTCCGAAGACCAGTGATGAAGGGGTCTGAACATAACAAGAGTCTATTAAGTAAGTCGGTATTAGTGATTTCTCGTGTGAATTTTCGCGTATGATCTCGCCTAAAAGTTTTTAGATTTTTATTGTTTGATTCCGCTGCCTCCTCGGAAAGCTCCCCGATAGATAATAAGGCGTGTTCTGAAATATCAGACCCGTGGACAAGTATCTTGTGAACGGAAGCGGGAAGATTGTACCACGGATATTCCTGAACTAACTGAACCCAAATCTCAAAATAATGCCTTCTTGAAAAGGAACATTTCACAAAAGTACCTAAAAAGAAGAAAAACAAACTTAATAGAACAGTTCGTAGTATCGCTACCATTGCGACTACGAAGGCGTAGCAGATATCTAGAGGGTGCATAGGGTAAGCTTGGACAAAATTTCAACATGTATTTGATAAAAGACAGATATACCTTCATTTTTAAATAAGTAAGAACAGGTGCAATTGGGTGCAATTTTTTAAAATACTAGCTAAAGTCAAACTACGAGTAATATTATTTTTTTAAATCTGTCAACGTAGCATCTCGATTATATAAAAACTACGATAAATACATGCAAAAATTATAATGAAAATAAAAAAACTTACCAGTTTCTTGGATATCCATCACACAAACAGTTTAACAAACAAACAATTTCCGAGATATCACTAATGACAAATACCGTGCGGATGAGTCACCGTTAACAGCGATTGCAACAATTGCGATGCTTTCACTTTCGAGGTCAAACAGGTAGTGGTAATTGAAGTAAATGGGTCACATATTTATACCCCCAGGTAGCTTGTTTATTAGTCATTGATAATGTGTCGGTTAACTAGCGATTTTCGAACTTGAGGTTCAGGGGGTTTTGGCCTATGGCGGGACCACCGTGGGCTGGACCGATTTGAAAAATTCTTTCACTGTTGGAAAGCTACACTAATGTGGGGGAAGGGGGAGAAGTAATATTTGAAAAAATTCATTACGCGCGTGTGATTTTTTATAAATTATTATTTATTTGACCGTGATTAATCTAATGATGCAATGCCGCATTTAGGAGTGACAGGGTCACTAGGCGCCAGTACCTATTCGTGGGTTCAAATCCCACCTAGCACTAACATTCATGTGTTCCTGGATGTTTTCTTGTATCTATACATATATAAAACTCAAAGGTGACTGACTGACTGTCTGACTGACTGACATAGATATCTATCAACGCACAGCCCAAACCACTGGACGGATCGGGCTGAAATTTGGCATGCAGGTAGATGTTATGACGGTGGCATCCGCTAAGAAAGGATTTTGATCAATTCCCACGGGAACGGGAACCACGCGGGTGAAACCGCGGGCGGCCGCTAGTTTAAGTATATATTTGTGATACCTTAGTTACTTCTAATACCTATAACACTTTAGTGTTTAAGCTACTTACTTTAGTATCAAATAAATGCATGTGACATTGTTCAATATTTACAAAACATCATATTTGTTTTATTTTATGAATGACTTGTAATTTCTAAACGTATCTTTACTCAGTTGTTCACAAGTGGGCTGGCGTGGGAGTGTCTGGGCTTATTCAATGATTGTGGGCGGGATGAAGTTGTCAATGTGTGTGTCATTGTTGATATTAGGATTATAGTTCATTGACTCTCGTAAATCTATATATATAAAACTCAAAGGTGACTGACTGACTGACTGACTGACATAGATATCTATCAACGCACAGCCGAAACCACCCGACGGATCGGGCTGTGCAGGTAGATGTTATGACGTAGGCATCCGCTAAGAAAGGATTTTGATCAATTCCCACGGGAACGGGAACCACGCGGGTGAAACCGCGGGCGCCCGCTAGTGTCCTTATAAATTTGATTGAAATATTAGCTTCTTATTGTAAAAAAATATCCTAGGATATTTATTTTGTTTCTGATGACAAACAATTCTTAGACATTATTTTGTTAGATGTGAATAATAATTCACACAGCTTCGCACTTAATACTAATTTATTAAATACATAACCTACGTTTTATAAAGAATTGCCCAAATCAATAAAAAAATAAACCGAATTCAAAAATGCACATTATGAGTCTTCAGACTTTGACAGAGTGACTCTGTGACTCCACCACCGGAATGACTTCTACACCATTACATGAAATCGGTCTTTATAATTTATTCATTATCAAATGATTATGTCGACATAATCCATAAATTATTATTTAAATATATTATTCTATTTAATTGAACCATTTTGAATTATAACTAAATTACTTACTAATAAAATATTACCTATTTACTAATTGTTTGCTACATTCCTAATTATTATGACAATAAAATTACATTTAATCTGAGCCATTTGCATATGATATTGACCACATATATTAATTATAAACGAAACATCTGAAAATCACTGATGATGTTGGCTACTCTTAAAAGAATCTATAACTTCAGAAAAGAAGAGATTTGATCTTAAAGGAAGAGTCTTAAACTCTTATTATTTGCATCAAACCCATTAAATAAGCAGATTCTTAACTTTTAAACATTGAACATTCAAAGTTTATATTCTTCTCTCTCGCTCTATGTGATGCAATAAGAGCGAGAGGGTTACATAACGCAGCCTCCGTGCTCTGATTGGGGCGAGCGCACGTGACACCGTTTACCAAAACGTGAGTTGTGCTTAAGGTACTGGTATACTATAAGTTACAATAAGCCTATTAATCCTTCTAGCCCCGGATTACTAGACACAATAGAAAATCTATTGTTATGCGGCACCCGAGTGCCGGTTCGGCGTTGAGTGGTTAATGTCCCACTGAAGGGCCTTTATGAGTATTTTAATAATGCTAAAACTAGGGTGCATAAATCGAATAATATCTATGTACCAGACACACATAGAAATAGAAGTGTGTCAAGTACTTCTGTGTTTCGGGGAAAGACAGAAGTGCTTGACACACGACCCTATACCCAGGTATATGAGACCTAATAACTGTCGTCTCGGTGTAGCGGGTGCAGGGCGGTGCCAGACAGTAACTGCTTTGTTACTGTTTGGCACTGAAATGTCTAAGGGCAGACGTGGCGCTTACCATCAGGTGTATGATCTTGTTACACATTGTAAAAAAAACACAGACAATATTTTAGGTCGACAGTCTGTTCCTGTAGAAGATATATTCAAGCCGCCAGACTTAAATGCGAAAAAATATAAGAAGCCTTTGAAATAAAAAATTTCATCGCTAGATTGGGCCTTACAGCAATTTTTGACGTCATTCGTGTGATAAGCATTTGTGTATGTCCTGTGTATGGAGATATATTTGTATTTATATACAAGGGTATAATTTGTGGTACAAAAGTTGTTTCTGATTTCCATTACATAGGTGTAGGTGCTATTTACGTTACGAGTACATTGGGATCAGATTAATGTTATTGAATGTCATCACGAATCTAAGAGTTTAAAATAAAAATATTATACCTACATTGGTTTTTCGAACTGATATGCCGATATTGAAGCCATATTAATACAAGCGTAAGTATCTAAATGTTCATGTCTGTAATATTTATCTTATTTTGAGTGATTTCAATAACAAATCGATTGTTCATCTTATGTATTATGAATAAATCACATAAGATTTACCGAAATAGATGACATTTTCAATATAATTTTGACATATGCGCATATTAACGTAACATTCTTGTCTTTTGTTAACATTAATTTCTATTATACGAGTACGTGGAGACACCACCTCCTCAGGTGAAACTTGCCACCATAACTGCTCTATCTGAGCTAGCCCATCAGTTGGCCCAGCTCTTAAAACATTTTACAGTATTACTTAACTGAGCGCTATATGAGGTATTAGATTCAAACTGCCTGCAAACCACAGAACTATTTTAGCCACCGCGATATATTATATATTACACAACCCAGGCGTAACATATGTTATATAGAGCTATACTTTTTAGTATATTATGTATTTTTCTGTTGTACTTTGCTCGTAGAATGACGCGCTTGACTCCAGTGACACTAATTGTATTCTTAACTATTATTTTGAACAAAATGAGGATTTTTCAAGTTTACTTATATGTCTAAGTAGATATTTTAAAGTATAGAATGTTTGGCACTAAAGTAAAAAAATAAAATGCTTTTTAATGTCTGATTTTGAGTATTGAAATGACAAAGAAAAAGATAATTTCGTTTTTAAAAACTTTATGTTTTTTAAGCTCTTGTTTAAGTTGCTTATTTTTAGAAACTGTAAAAAAAGACTAAAGTATTTGCTATGTATAGCAAACGTGTATACACGTCCAGCTAATTAAACTAGTATTAGACGGATAGGTATTTTATCCAATAATATCTCATATCCTATTTTATGTATCTTATAGTTCAGTATACTTATATTATTTTATGAGTAGAGGACAAATCAAACAGTATCATAACTTAATGTGCTGTCAAACTGTAGGCTCCTCTGATTGCCATAACCAAAAAATATACTAAATCTATGCAATGAACAATCTGATTGCCATAACCAAAAAATATACTAAATCTATGCAATGAACAATACACATGAAATAGACTACTAAAAATAATATTATTTTTGAAAGTTGTCGATTCGCACTTTAGTGCGAATTATTTTCGTGCGAATCGACTACTAACCCAACATGACGTATATTGACATTTCAGTGATTCATTTATTTTCTGAACACTGCGAATTGTTTACTTGTAGAAGTTATTTAGTTAGTAGTAGAAGGCAGTATTTCAAATAAGTCATATTTGATATCAAACTTTCAAAATCAGACCTATTAATGTAGTAAATCTATTGCTTTGATTATTCCATTTTTAGTTAGAAATCCTTTTCTTAAAGATTATTCGCGAAACTTACCATCAGGTGACAGATTAACACGTATGTCTCCCTATAAAACAAATCATCGCTTGTTTTTATTGACCCCTATTCCTTCTACCAGGAGGTAGTAAGACTTGAAGAACCTTCATTCTCACTCCAATTGTTGATTCATTGAGAAAACCTTTCCGATTCTCAGTAATTTCCCAAGTCATGTTCCGACTCTATCCAAGTATTGACGGTTATACCCGATGATATCTTCAAAGATGTTTGCGAAGTCACGCGATCACGCAAGGCCATTGATGACGGTTCCACTACGCGAATTGCAACCTTAACCCCTGGCAATAACGCTCAAGTGGTTTGATGACGGTCGTACACGACATACTGAAGCCTTAACCTCATGGAGTAAGACTGAGAAAATAACGCGGTTTACGTAAAAATGTTTAGCGTACTAAAATACCTATTTTACGGAAGAATTTTGAATTATTTATTTATATACGAGTACAATCAGCAGCTTGCCCTAGCTTTGCACGGTTGAGACAATGCCAACATAAAGAGGCCTTTTGGCACCATGTGATCAAACAATATTACAATCTTAAAGTACCAAAAGTAGGAAAAATCTGCCAGATTTTATCTAAACCTGCCGAATATAAGAAATATTGGTAAAAAATAAATTATTTTGAGATTATACTCGAAGGTATTGTTACAAGTACAAAAGAATCCCTGAAAACAATATAATAGACACGTATTTATTCACATGAATTTGCAGTATTTATTCACATGAACTTTTGGCCTACTGAAGGACAACGGGGCAATGTCATTGATTGAATAGACAAAAGAGTCAATTTTTACTTAAAAAAGAAACATGATTTCCTACTATATTATAACATTTTTCTGAGGGTACATAACATGTTTGTTTTCCTATCACGCCAAAACTACTATTGATTTAGATCAATTAAAGGAATATTTGACTGTGTTGTACAAACCCACAAATCAAATCTAAATATTGCACTTTTTGATGCCCTTATGAACCGTTAATTATATTATCAAGGGTTCAGAATGACTCTAACACCAGCTTAGGAATCTTAGTATCTATTAAAAAGAACTGGCGAGCTACCATATTTATCAAAAAATATATAAGTCATACAGTTTTTTTATTCAACGTTAGAGCTAAGAAAATATTGAAAATAGTTTGGTTCCACCCGACCTGTCCCCCCAAAGGTGCACGTGTTCACTAAACCAAATTAGAGGTAATAATAGAATGAAAACATAGGTAATAAAAGGTAGAAGGTAGTAATGCTTTCACTATTAAAAATTCAAAATTTCCACGCATAACATAAGTACGTAGCACGTAGCTAACGAGCTCTCGCAAGTAATCATCGTTATTAATCATTCTCTAATGGGTAATTACGAAATCGTCCAGCCAACTGTTCTCGAATACCGAATTAGATAACTATTGCAATACGAGTACAATGACTGTCGGTAAACAAATTGAATTCCGGATCTTACGTTCAGGTCATTCCGAGCTATTAGGCACAGATTGTAAGCCTGGTTTTATATTTACCGTTTTAAGACAATCTGTAGCAATGATACATTAAGTGTAAAGTATTAAATTAATGACTGTGTCAAGTCAAAGTCAAAATTTCTTTATTTATGTACATATGTTACATATAACTATACTAGGCTGCTAAAATCACTAGTAGGTACTTTTGATTTTATGAAATAGGAAGGTCAACCAGCTTGTATAACACCTGATAGTAAGTGATGCTTAGTTAACAACCTTAGTTTACACCTTAAGGCCTACGAATACTTTCGATGTTTTGTTAAGTCGTAAGTCGTAAAGTTGTAAGTTTAATAATAAGTCACTAGCGATAATATGTCAGAGGCGGCAAACGAGCCAGCGGATCGCCTGATGGTAAGCAATCAGCGCCGCCCATGGACGTCTGCAACACCAGAGGGATTGCTGATGCGTTGCCGACCTATACGGGTATAAAGGGTGTGGGCCTCCGGCACTCTCACAAACCAGACGATACAAATGTAGTACCTAGTTACTATTATTTCATGCTGGTGTTATGTGCGAGGGTGGTACTTCCCCGGACGAGCCGGTCCATTCGTACTGTAAAACAGCATGCCTCTACCATTACATTTATCCGTTCAATGGGCAACTCTGTCATGAATCAAACTTCTTGCAAAATTCCAGATCCAATACAATATTGTTTATTGATATGTGGTACGAATTAATTCGTTTTTTTTATATTATAGGGGGGCAAACGAGCAAGTGGGTCACCTGATGATAAGTGATCACCGCCGCCCATAAGCACCCGGGACCCCCTTGGGGTCTCAGGCGCGTTGCCCGCCTTAAGAGACGACAGTTATTAGGTCTCATATACCCAGTAATATCACTAGCTTCAGTGCCCTTTCCCCGAAACACAGAAATGCTTGACACACTTCTATTTCACGGAAAAATATCTGGCACTGCGGTGGTACCCACCTAGACGGCCCAGTACAGGAACCTACCACCTGATATAATTAATTAATTAATTATAAGTTTTCAATTATTCATACAATAATCAGGTATATTTTAATATTGTGCTTTTATGAGTATGTTTAATGAGCGTGTACTTAGCACGCAATTTAAGTACCTATTTGCTAATGTTTTCGATGTTAAAATAAATAATTGTTATCGTAATAATATAATTTTCTTATTTTGCCGACTTTGCCAATTTATTCATCGGAATGACGACCTGTTTTTGAAGAATTTGAATATGTGATTCAGATTCACACATCGTGATAGAGACCTTGACATCATGGTTCATTGTTACCCACACAATGAGTTTTTCAGATGAGGTCAAAATTAAATACGTTGTATTTTTTACTCAATTTTGTTTGGTATTTTAAAGAACAACGCAAGAAGTTGTATGGGCTCTGTCCCCACCCACCAACAGACTTGGCACTAGTTTTAATATTATTATGACATTCCTTAAAAAGACAAATAACCATTTTTAATCCAAAAAATGACGGGGTATTCAAAAACAATAAAAACGTCCTTATGCCGTACGCCTAAGAATCAGAATTGCGCTGTAAGTGTCTAGCTTCAAGTAGACTCGACTGTAAAATATTTTTTAAGATTATATTTTATTGAACACTTTTATTAAGGCCAGGGGGGGTTACTCTTGATCGCCTGCACATTATTTTCACAATTTACTGTGTCAAAAAAATACTTGAAAAATACAACATTCAAATTCGATTTGCGTGAAATCCCCATTCCTACGGGGGATGTCGTCATACAAAAAAAAGATCAGTATGGCAAGAGGTATAAATAGAGATACGTTTGAAATCTGTTGGTGGGTGGGGACGCGCCTTTGCATGGTCCTTTTACATTTAAAATATTTATTAACAGTCATAATGCAATAATGAATAAAAATATTTAAAAAAGGCACAAACATTCCTCATTGACCCCAAAGTAAGTAGCTTGGGCACTTGTGTTAAGTAAATAAAAAAAACCAGACACAAGAAAAACACAACCTGCCTATAACCAATTTTCAGCTTTATGTCCATCGCATAGATTTCTATTTCAATTGAAACTCAGATAAGGGTAGGATGATTTTCTTCTTATTACAGATATCTAAGATTTTCTTATTGAACATACAATACTGATTGAGAGATCAGAATGGGTAGAAAATTTCGCTAAACATACAAACTTGTGGAATAACTCCACCGACCACAATTTAAATATGAACGACCATGATAAATAGTTTAAATTAATAATAATTCAACTAAATCAGTAGGTACCAAATCAAGATCTTACTCACAAGAATAGGTAGGTGGTTTTCTCATACATATTAATGTTACAGCTAAGTCAACTAAAGTAACTTACAAGTTTTAGTTGTATATATTTTAGAATATTGATATAGAGAACTTTGACAATGGGATGGAGCTCTACCTATATGCCATCTTTTTTTTTGACGAGCCATTTGGTGTAATCGTCGAGAAGTCGGCTATTACACCAGAGGTCGCGGGTTCGATCCCCGCACGGTACAAACATTTTGTATGCATGAACATGTCTGTTTGTATCGGTCTGGGTGTTTCTATGTATAATATGTATTTATTTACAAAAAAAGTATATAAGTAATGTTTATCCGTTGTCTAGCACCTATAGCACAAGCTAATGCTTAGTTTGAGGCTAGATGGCGCTGTGTGAATAATGTCCAGAGATATTTATTTATTTTATTATTTATTTTTCTCTGAGCGGTTAGTCCCGTACTAGTCAAGGTTCGCGTGCACTATGACCTAGGTTTTGACAAGTCCTGTTATTTACATTAGAGCTAGGGCCACCGGACCTATGTAACCCTGGATATGAGAACTGTCCCAATCGGACCATGGCTACACAGCCATTTGATTGAGCAGGTTTCCTTACGATACTTCCCGTCAGCGCCGGCCGACCTTAGAAACAATCCACAGGTGCGTGCCGAAATTGAAATCATCGATATTACGCATAATAAGCTACTTTTGAAGCCAGTCGACTAATACTGCATAAAGTTCTAATACTATCTCTCTGTCAGTAATTTTTAATAACTACTATAATTTTTAATTTGGAGTAACAAAGACTGTATTGATATAATTATTGTAAAACTTTGGCGATTTGAAAGAGTAACTAGCGAGTTTATTGCCGGTTCTTCTCGTTACATAACAACGTTCCGAATCCGGTGGTAGTGTCACTATGTTACCTTGTTATCTAATTGACGATTCATAAGTGCATCTCTGAGGCGTACATGAATAAAGAATATTTTGATTTTCGAATACAGGATAAAAGGACCAGGGATCGATCTCCGGTAAAGCTAGTCTGCGGTTATGGTGTTTTTTCTTTCGAACAAAAGAACATAACCACAGACTAGCTGGTTATTCACCACAATGCGGGCACCGGCTCGTCTTGGGATGTGATGGAGAACCGAGAGAATTTAGTTAGTCCTAGGTCCCACTCACGACCCCAGGGCTCGCTAGCCTGCGGAAGAGCCTGCAGCTGTGGAGACCAGGTATCTCCTTCACACCTTAGAGGGGCGATCTGTTGTCCTCTTTGTCTCTGGTATTCTTGGGTAACTCGGGTTCAATTCCCAGACCATGTTGAATTTTTCATAAGCCCGCACCAATAATTTTACAGGTACCGGCAAACTTTTTGAACATTGGTGGACGGAGAGGGTGAAAGATCGCGCATGTGCACTTGCGCGTGACCAATAGCGCGCAGGCGTGTCAATATTCGTGTTCTGCGCAATCCCTATCCGAAGACCACCCCATTATTCAAGAAGTTTGCCGGTACCTGTAACAATGACTTGATTCGACGATCGATTTGGTGTAACGGTTGAGAAGTCGGCTATTACACCAGAGGTCGCGGATTCGATCCTTGTAGGGTACAGACATTTTTATGCATGAATACATATACGCCTGTTTGTATCGGTCTGATTGTATCCATGTTTATTCATGTAAGTAATGTTTATCCGTTGTCCAGCGCTCAAAGCACAAGCTATCCTTAGTTTGATGGGGGGGGGGATATATTTCTTTATGATGAAGGCTTTTGCTCTAGATTGGGACATAATCTGATATAATGTCGCGCGCTAACTTTAAATATATGTACTTTTACTTTTTTGTTTTTCTCAAGTCTGCATGTATGTATGTTTTGAGGTCAACTCGTATTAGAAATATTCGCAATCAGATTACGAGCGTGTTGCGAAATTGTGCGAACAAGTGGACGGCTTATTATTGCTTAAAATAATCAAATACTTCGTACAACTTAATCGTTTGGCAGCGAAAACATCCTATGTTATACAGATTTGAATCGAGCATTTAATTACAGATAATTGTAATATGAGTTTCCGATACTTAATATTTATTATCTTCGAACAAAAGTAAGTCCTAAATAAACACCAATAAGATTTACATACAAATAAAACATAATATCACTTATTAAACTCGTATTAATTACGATTCTAATCACAACTAAGATTAACACTCACGATATAAGCATCTCGGGGGCTGTCAGCTTCCTTGTATCATGTACTCACACACAAAATAACACAAAAACAAGCACAAAATCGATAAATAAAGATCACACGCGATCGCGAAATTCGGATAAAACTTTCTAAATATGGCGCGTGTTTTTGACAGCTGACAGCAATGGCCGACGTGCGGTTCGGCGCGCGCTCTGTCTTCGACTGGCAACGTTCCGTTTTCGCGGCACGGACGTTTTTCTTTTTCAAAACCGGCCAGTTGTCGCAGTCTATCTGGCCAGTCCGGTGTGTTGAGACAGAATGACGCAAGTAGTTTCGGCAACTCGCTTCGAACCAGCCCACGGTGGTCCCGCCGTAGGTCATAGAGTTGAAATGTCGATGGTCACATTATTATGTTATTGGTCACTTACAGGATAGACAAATAACCCTTCTACCCCCAGGTATAACATAAATTGCAATAACATACAACGAACATTTAATTTTGTGCACCCGAAGTGAAAACATTTCATTTGTGCTCATTGGCGTTATCGTTCGGCATAAATTTTCATTATTTTCAAAGTGTAGTTTTTCTATGAAATCGATTGTTTAGGATATTGTTGTGCCCTGTATATTTGAAAGGAAGGTGTATACAATATTTGAAGTCATGTTTTGTTAATTTTATCCATGTCACTATCGGAAACCAGTGCCATCAAGGAGGACCTACCGATTTATTTGTTTTTTGCCGCTTTTCTATTTTCAATTAGACTTTTACTTAGGAAGGAACGAATCGCCAAAGTTGAAACATATATCAAAATAATCTCAAGTTTGTCTAGTTTTAAAATCTGTAATGTCTAGGTGCGCCAAAGTGCGCCGAGGACTGCCATAGGTCATAGAAAAGACTAGGTCATATGTAAGCAAATTTGATACTTCAGGTATTTTTGTAATTTTGCTTCTTTTTTATGCTGCAGGGGCCACCATCAAGTGTTATTTTCTTCGAATGATTGTTCTTAACACCTGATTATCTGTGAAGATTGAAAAAATGAGGTAGATAGATCTCGGTGAAGTGTTTGGCACCTGGCAGACTCTCAACCAGATACTGAAAATATCCAGATCAATTACTTGAGATATTTAACTTAAAATACCAGTTAAGAGCTAAGAAGAAACTAGGGAGGTCAAAAACCTCGAAATATAAGCCCCGATGTAGCGGTAGTGGTTGATTCAATGAAAGAAACTTTACATGAAAATTTCGTCTTAGTTCTGAATTATCTGATGAAATTACAGGTATAAGAAAATACTTATTAGACAGGTGTCGTCATTTTCTGCCGACCTTATCATCAGAGTGACAGGGTACAAAATAAAAATTCACAAACATAAGATACATGCTATTGATAAGGCCAAATTTCTTACTGAGGAAAATCCTTGGTATAAATTTCCTTCATACATACATACAAGGTTTTGATAAACGGATTAACGGTGATTGAAAGTTCTATATTGGCTGAAGAGGCCGCCTGATCTTGTAATACATTAGTTTAATTATCTGGAGGCTGTAACACTAGAAAATTTTCCCGAGAAGTGACTTACATTGATTTTTTAAAAATAGACTTGCTTTCTCTTGATTCAGACCTACTTATTTCTAGTATGAGGACGTTAACGAGTAAGAAGAAGTCAACATTAACAATATAAGTATTGTATTTATTATGTAGTTGGACGATATTGCAATTTTCAATAATGTAAATATTATTAATTACTATGTTTTCCTACAATGTAAAAAGCCTGTGTTTTTTATAAAATAATGTATTCAGCTATGTATTATCTAGTGTTTTTTATTATTTATATGTCAATTAAACTATTATTTTAAGAAATAAATAAATAAAACAATTTCTTTTTTGTTACCCATATACCTACATTTTTAAGTTTTAGATAAATGCTTATTTTTTAAAAATATCTATCTTTTATATTGAAATTATATATATATTTTTACTTGTTAATAGTCCAAGAACCTTAAAACAAGAAGTTATTGGGTAAAAAGTAACTATTTTAGTTTTAATCCGACCCGAAACGCGAATGACCGCCCTTCTTAAGAAACGGGACCACCGTGCAGCCGTGGGTTTTTTTCATTGCCTCAATGCGTGTAACGCTCACATACGCTACGCTTACATTTACAAACAGACTGAAATGTTAAAGAAGCAACGTAAAGTTTAATCTCATAACTATCAAAATAGCTAGTCTCATAACTATCAACATCACAAACACAGCACATATCGCTCTATTAATACAATAAAATACCTAGATTTTATGATTAAAAAAGTATTGATTGGAGTATTGGTCCAAGTGATGGTAGAGTCACATCGAATCCGGTGGTAGAGTCACTCTATTACCTTGATTATCAACGATTTATAATTGCATCTCTGATATAGTAGAAAGAGCATGGGCTGGTCAATAGCCACAAGGCTGGCACCGGCTCGTCCCAATCGGGTGTGAAGGGGAAACCGGGGGAGTTTAGTGGGTAGTGGACGCTTTAGTTTTGAGTCCCAAACACAGCCGCAGGTGTAGCTAGCCTGCGGTTATGGTGTATAAGTAGAAATATGTAGTATACTTTTTCTGCTGTCTTTGAGGCCTAGATGAATAAAGAATATTTTGATTTTGATGGTAGGACCAGTGGTCTAGATACTTAAGGGTGAAAAAAACATAACCAAATCATCACCAAACATAAGAAATGTTTATAAAACCCACGGAAATCTATGTTAGTTAAACTTGCTGTTTTGTCTAACAACAACCACAAACATCGTCAACGCCAATATTTGACATATCAAAACATCAACATTTCTTTACAACTACGATTGTCGAATACACCTCTTACACGGGGGGCTAAAAATAAAAATAAAAATTGGCCCAGGACCCCGAGGAACAACGAACGCGTGATATCGTATAGTTAGTAAAATGAATATTATAGGACTGTCTTATTCACAGAGATAGGTGGTATTATTCATTCATTATTAAATTATTGACGTCACTGCTGCTCGACCATATCCGCTTTTGTTTCTCACGGTTGGAATTTACGTAAATATATGGGATCCAGTAAATAACATCTGTTGACTAGATAGAGTTGTCAGTCTGATGTAGCGCATTGTAATACATATTTCGAATAGTCGCTATAAAGAGTTTAATTAAACACGTTCTACACTCTCAGGCAACATACAGCGATACTCTAACTCTAAAATATTAGCTTTAGCTTCGTTGTATCAAATAGCAATAAGTAATAGGAACATGTCAAACCTCTAGCATCTTCAATACGAAAGCCTTTTTTTAATCTTTATTGGCCTTATTGAGCATCAATTGAGGTCAGATGGCAATAGCTCCGATGTAATAACCAGGCTTGTCAAATCTAGGATCATAGTTAAAGCGGACCCTGAGCTCCATACTGGATGCAATCGGGAATACGCTGAGATGATGATTGGCCTTATTGAGCATATTGTGCAAAAAGCTCACTAGAAACAAAAAAAAACTCTAAAAATACACACTGCGCGTAATCACGATTGCTATTAAGTAGTATGCAGCACATTGAGTGACGTTTTTTTTTGGCTAAGCGTTCCTCAACTGGACGAGCCATTTGGTGTAATGGTCGAGAGGTCGCGTGCTTGATTCCCGCACGGTACAAACATTTGTGTGCATGAACATGTCTGTTTGTATCGGTTTGGGTGTTTCTATGTATAATATGTACATATGTATTTACAAAAAAAATGTATATAAGTAATGTTTATCCGTTGTCTGGCACCCATAGCACAAGCTAATGCTTGATTTGGGGCAAGATGGCGCTATGTAAAAAACATTGAAATAGCCACTAAGCCCTTACTATCAGGCGGGCTGCGTTCTTGTCTGCCAACAGATATAGAACAAAAATATAATTATAATTGTTCGAAACTTTGGTTTGGCATAATTATACTGTTTAAGATTTTAATTGTAATTCGCATTCATTAAGTATAATTATACTTAGTTAATTAGAATATAATAATTATTAGAATACGTTTACAGTAGGTACTTCAAGGTATTTGGAATCGACTAATGTCGGTTGAATCGACTAGTTTCGAGAAAAATCATGATCATCAAATCATGATTTTTCTAGAAATTTGATGTTTATTTGTTTAAATTTTTATGCTATTTAGTTAGTTATAAAAGTTTTTGAAATAAATAATTTAAAAAAAATGTTTTGGATTGTTGTACGATTGCCTATGAATTATACTGTAAAAACCTAAAAGGTGATCATCAATTTCCTTTCCTCTGTCACATAATTACTCTAGGCTAGAATTATCACACACGCAAACTTAATAGCAGACAAGTTCAGCTTGGTTAATCTTAAGATTACTACTCACTCTGGCTACGGGATCAATTCAATGTCAGGTGTCACAATATGAGTGGCTTAGATCATGCATTTTAATGGCGTCATTGTCTTTTGTACGTGAACTATACTGCTAATCGCAGTCAAAACCAAAATATTATTTAATCGTGATTAAGATGCACTTATGAATGTCTAGTAGCAAAGATAGAGAGTGACTCTACCACCGGCTTTAGAATGTTATTAAATATCGTGAAAACCCGAAAAAAAATCGATACTATTTACACCAAAAGTGCACACAATTTATCAATAAAATCTCCTTTTGTATATTACTAACACTCGTATCTGTAAACAAATCTTAACTTGTTACCCTTGTTACTTAACAATAAGTATGACCCGCAGTGACTACGAAGACGTCTGCTTCGAGCTTAAATTAAAGTTTTTCTGAGTGAACTTATTTTATAATATTTCTGAATAATTAAACACTCATTTTACTACAGATGATTCTTTTAAGTTTTCTATATAAGTCCTACTTAGTGTACTGTCAATTAATGGTCCTTCGTACCTATGCGCTTGAATGAATGAGGGAGTAGGTAAACCAACCCGCATAGAATGTGCAGTACCAATGAAGCATGCATGAATGACATTATCAGAGATGCTAGATCTCTGATAAAACCATTCATTCGATTGTTAATTACAGAACAAATGCTCTCGGAATGACAAACGGATTATGTAACATACATTCTTTATCATAGTTTCTCAAACTGAGATACGCTTATTGGTTCAGCTATTTTGATCTGGAAACTCGACATACAAATCACGCCATCATCATCATTACTTTAGCCGAAATATGGCTACATCCTTCATTGATTTAGCTTTTTGTGTTCGCTAAATGTCTGGAGTCGGAAGATTGCGTGACGGCGCAAAACATCCGCGTGCTTACGCACATAAGGCCGTAAAGCAAATGGTTCTTCGCCTGATCTCTCTTCGGTCTTGTGATCTTGTCAGACTGTTGTAATGCCGTATTATGAGAGTGAGGGAATAGGGAGAGAACCTGTGCTTGCACATTAATACATAATGGGTATATTATTTATTCTGCTTCTGTGCACAAGCAATATCCTGCTTATTTGGTTAGTCGTAAAGATTAAATAGTATTATGTTATTTTTAACTCTAAGTAGTAAGTTATGAAAACTAGGTTCTCTTTTTATCAGCCACACCTTAGTTTAATCGCGTGATATTAAGTGCTTGCTTAGAACAACGTAAAAAGAACTAAAATAATACGTGTTCACTCATGCGCAACTAGGTACCTATATCTTTAATTACGCATATATAATTGTATGTTTTTGAACATACATTTTGATGCGTATCATCTTTAGATTACGGCCGGATATCCTCTTATATATAGGGATGGATGGCGATTGAAAAACCATCGATGTGTCTTACAAATATTCGCTGGGCGAAAGTCGCATAATATCGAGGGTTATATTTCCGTCATTGGTGGTAGGACTTTTTAGTCTGGCTAGCTACCACAGGTGAAATTTGCCACCACAACAACTCTGAATTCCGGTTCCAAAAATATTAATGTTGTATCCAGTACTCTTTTAATCAAAGGTTCGGAGTGTTCTTCGCCAAAAAGCCAGTCTGCAGCATGGCTCTAGCTCACTTTTCACCGCCTCCGTGGAACAGTGGCTAAGCCGCTCGGGTATAAAAACCTGGAGGTCGTGGGTTCGATTCCTGTCTTGGGTCTGGCTGGTTGTAGAACTTTTTTCAGAGTCCGACAGGCTAGCTACCACCACATGTGAAATCCGCCGCCAAAACAGCTCTGGTTGTGTTCCGGCAATATTTAATGTGTGAGCTAGTACACTTGAAATTAAAGGCTCGTAGATCAGATGAGCCTACATGCTGGCAGCACTTTGAGAGACGCTTCCTGATGAAGTTTCCCTCAATGGAACAGGCCGGAATGACCGCTTACTATCAGGTGGGCTGCGTGTCTGTCTGCCAACTGGATGTGGTAAAAAAACACTTTTAAGTTGTATCAAACTTGATAATTATGGTTAACAAAGCTGTTGTTGTACAAGTTATGCGCTTAATCTGAATTTTGTAATGTTACATCCTGTTTTGTAAACTGTGTATTTTCCTCCTTTCTATACGACAACTTCGTATGACCTAGAATTATCTGCGCTTGCCAGTTGGTTTCCGAATTCTTAATATTTTTTTTTTAAATAAAATAGACAATGGGCTAATTAATGAGATAGTCTATCAATATAACGGGAATATTTCCAAAAAGAGCTACTTGATTGATTTGATTGGTCACGATAGATAGGTATCATCAGATAGGTTTAATAAAAAATCTAAATCTTTTGTTTATTTCTATACAGGTCAACAAAGGCTGCATAATAGATATAATAACTAACGCTAAAATATTTCACACGGCATCAAGGCCAAACATAATTATATTTCTATTTTAAACTAACGATTGTTATTCTTAACCATTATACATCTTCAGTTGGCAAACTGGTACGCATCCCACCGGGTGGTAATAGGCCACAACTATTAATTTTTTACATGGAGGCGTATTAAATAGAGATAAAATAAATCTCAAAGATCAGACCTACCGTGTAGCAGAACATTGAGCGACGCTTCCTGGTGAAGTGTCCCTCAATGGAATAGGCCGCAGTGGCCGCTTACCACCGCAATACGACATGAAAACCACGCGTATGCGACCCCAAGGAGGTCTCGGGTGCCTATGCGCGGCGTTGATCACTTATCATCAGGTGACCCACTTGCTCGTTTGCCCCCCTATAATATAAAAAAAAAATGTGGGCTGCGTGCCTGTCTGCCTACTAAACAAGCAAAAAAAAATCTTTTTGCGCGGTCCTCCTCTAACCAGAATTTTTACCCACTCACACCTCTACGTCGCCCAATTATGGGGCCACGGATAACATTATAGTACTTACTTCGTGATTAAAACTAACCTAACTTTACCTCTGACCTTACTTTAGGTATGAATTCTTGTTATTATCACAGCGAACACAAACAGCATTGTGCCAATGTTTACGTGGAAAGGTATGCATAAACAAATTCGTTTGTAAATAACTGGGTCCTATTTATTATTCTAAGAACTACGGGTTAGAATAGTAGTCGGGCCATTCATTTATATAACTGACCAGGGGGCTTAGACAAGATGACATCGCTTCATAGCTGGCGAATTTCGCTAAGTCCAATTTGTATGGATTTGAAAGGTGCCTTAGAAAAGTCACGTGGTCATCGATATTGAAATGTATGGGATTTGACATTCGCTATGGCAAATTGAGCGATAACGAACGTCATAAATGCCACTTGTCTAGGGGGGCTGATGGTCCATTTGGTAGTGGTTACGTACGGTACGCTTAAAATCCTGCCCTTTCAATTCTGTCCGTAGGAAAAGGCTGTATGGATATGGCAGGAAATATGGGGTTCCGGCCTTATTGTTGAAATAAAAATCATTAAATATGACCGAATCTACAGAGAATGTTATCTATCTCTTATTGGAGAATGAAAGTGGGTTACTCGCTCTGAAATGAACTCGAATCCGGCTTATTACAAAGCATAAATACGGGGAAAAGCACCAATTGTGACGTAACTAAGTTATTCTCTTTCAATACCGAGCCAGTAGTATGCTTCCATGCTTTGGTGCTTGCGTACCTACCGTATTAACTATTATAGGTGGTATAACACAATGGGATTTTCCCGCTGCCAACACCAAGAATCCACGAAGACCTACTATTTTTGGACGGTACCCAACGTATCACATATTTTCTACCTCTCTTTCCCCTACTTATAAACGAGGTGTAAGGTTGGAATCGTTATTCTGTGTTTCTCACTTTCTGACAACTACTACATATCTTCTGAATGTCTGACGACGACAAAACACGGAATAACTTTTCTAACCTTACACCCCGTTTATAAGTAAAGGGGTTTGAGTTTAAATTGTATAAGTCAGTGGCCGAAAGATTTCACAAATAGAAAAAATCGTAGAAGTATAGTATTCTTTCAATGCTACCGAATTTTCAGCGTGGAAATCCTACACATCACCCTCCGCCCTTGAGGGTGACGTTAATTAACATATTCCCATGATTATAAAAAACCTTTACTGGAACTATAATCCGGTCAACCGTCTCCCGTTATTACGCAGATTGAGCACTTCAATTCAAACTCTAAAGTTTTGGACGAGAAATGAGGGAAAAAGCCAAAGGTTTTTATTATTAAAGAAACAACCAATGACTGAATAATTGGCTGATGACGTCAACCTTCATCAACAGAGTGGTGTTGGCGAACGATCTGGCATCGCAACCGCCACTCACCCCCGGCCTCGGGGTCCTTCGCGAAAGTTCCAGCTCGGGTCGACGAACCGCGTGCGCACGAGTCGATAATACAACGGATTATAGTATTTTAAATAGCATTGTACAGGTTATTTGATTATTTTTTAAATACCCTTTGTTTTATAAGTATTTAAAAAATAATGTTCTTGTAAATTCAATTTAAGAACCTAAAAGCAAGGGTTATAAAGATAATGAAGTTGCCAATCCCCAATGGCCGGCTAAGCTGGATGCGAGTGGCCGAGGAACGAACAGTGTGTCTTGTCTTATCAAGTTTTTATCGTGGTTTAATTTCATTAAATAAACCCATCCCAAGTTGGTTTTAAGTGACTTGTAACTAGGGAATGCAATCTCGATCTCGCGAGATCTCGTTTTCGCGAGATCTCGGCCTTTTTTTGCGAGATTGAATCTCGGTCGAAAACAGGACGAGATCTCGCGAGATTAACGAGATTGCATTTGAGCACAAAAACCTCTTCGAAGCCCGAACTGACACGGTCGGACTTGCGATCTGTCGGTTTCGTTTGGTGCGGGTGAGGCGGCGACTTGATATAGTGGTCGTGGGAGGTGTCTCTCAGTTTCGTTCGTGTCGGCGGGTGTGCAACAATGAAGCTCAAACAATGTTTGAGCCTTGATCATCGAAGGAGGATTGCTTGCCTCTCTGTCTTTTACAGACTCCACTTTGGCGAGTGTTCTTCTCAACTGCACGCCTTAATTTCGCCAGCTCCGTTCCATCACTGAACGACTAGACTGAGAGACTCCATCCGTATGCAGTCGAGAGAGAGTCAAGACCACGGACTAAGCGATTTGCTTCGTCTTTTTTGACACGGACTGCGCGGGAGTGGAACTCTCTGCCTGGGTCAGTCTTTCCTACCTATCCATTATAACTTGGAGCTCCAGAATTAACGGGCTTTTCCTGAGCAAGTGCGCTCTATTGTAGACCGCATAGTTGTTTAACATCTGGCAACTGTGAGGTCAAGTGCTGGCTTAGTTCAAACATTAAAAAAATTCATATTGAAAAAAATCGTAAAAATAAATACTGGTTTCTGATGTTTACGCGGTTACTACTCATTAAGTAAAACAACTCAAAACGGATAAAAACTCGAGATATATTCTACATTTTAAAACCCGACGTTCGACCACTTTTCAACAGTCGTGATCACGGATTTAAAATCTAGAATTTATCGCTAGTTTTTATCCGTTTTAAGTTGTTTTATATCGTGAAAATAAATGTTTATCTTATAATACATGATTTTTATTATAAAAAATTATAATAAAAATCATGTATTATAAGATAAACATTTATTTTCACGATAAAAATAGGATAAAAATCCTAATGTAATCAAATATTGTGATTATTTGCAAAAAAACAAGCAAAACTGCCAATCTCGCGAGATCTCGATTTTAGCGAGATCTCGCAGCACTGATATTCATAATCTCGCGAGATCTCGCTTGAGCCCTAATCTCGCGAGATTTGCATTCCCTACTTGTAACCTAGGTGCAAACGAGAAGTATATGAACAAACAGTAATATAAGTAACATAATTTATCAGACTAACACAATCCTACCAATATTTTCATGTAAAATGTTGCCAAGTCGAGAGCATTTATGACTCGCATTTTGTAGAGCCAAGCTTCTAACTCTACGCGCCTTAACTCTACAAGGCCTAACTTCACAAACTCTACACCTTAGTCAAAATATGTGGCTTGGCCATTTCGCTACATTCACATAGGCATAAGGTGTACTTTTCATTACATATGCATGTTATACAATAGTTCTTGTAGTAACGATTATAACTAACTATTATTATTAAACGGCCACCCAACACATGGGCCCTAGCGAAGTGACAATAGATCCCTCCGCTAAACTGCCAGGTTTTTCACTCCCACGAAGAGACTGGTGCCTCCTCAATAGGCTGAGAACGGGACACGGCCGATGTAATGAGTACCAGCATAGGTGTGGCTGGAGAGACTCCCCAGCGTGCACATGCGGGGCCCCAATACAAAACGTGGCGCACATTATCGGAGACTGCCCTATATTTAAATTTGGCGGCCGACCTGCAGACTTATTCTCTCTTACTGATGACGCCATCCAATGGATCAAGAATTTAAAATTGGCACTTTAGAACGACGGACCCGGAAGCCATACGAATAAATAAAAAAAATTATTAAACGGCTATTGTTATTTAAAATGCACTTAGGGCCTGTTCCACCACTGCATTTGACAAAAAGAACAGCATCTAAATTATATGATAATACTTACATTATCACTAACGCATCTAAATGTGGTGAAACTGGTCCTTTTAATATCAATTTCCTACTAAATTCGTATGTCTATCTATATATCTATCTATACTAACGAGGAAAGATTTGATTGTTTGTTTGTTTATATTGAATAAGCTCGAAAACTACTTAACCGATTTGAATAATTATTTTACTGTTGGAAAGCTACACTATCCCCGGGCGGGTGAAATAGGGTACTTTTGATCCCGAAAATGTGGGGGGAAGGGGAGGATATTTCAAAAAATAAATTACGCAGGTGTAAAACCGCGGGTGGAAGGCTAGTCTTATACAAATCTTTCGTCTCACATGATGAGACAGCGAAGAGGAAAATACCCACACATGAAGTGTTGTTTTTTACCGTCCGGCTATTTTAAGATCAGGGTTCATTTGGGCAGGTTATTTTTAGCACAAAGGTGTATTTTTGGTGCGCTGTTCTTTATCATTAAGATTATAATATAAAAACACTTCTGTTATTGTGTGTAATATTATGTTTGGAGATCCTAAGAAGGTCTAAAGATAAAGTTATGGTCCCACGAAATCGCGATAGAGACTCTTTGTTATATACCTCATTATCTACTGTATACTTATACAGAAAATTAAGTATAACTGTTTTTATGTAAGAAAGATGAACAGCTATGTGGAAAGAAAATCTTTACAGTATTCAAAACTTTTTTTGTCGGAGGAGAATGCGTTTAGCCTGCGGCCGTGCGTGGGTCTCGAGACTAAAGCGTCCACTACCTACTAAACTGCCCCCGTTTCCCCTTCACAGTTCACACTTCACCACATTGGGACGAGCCGGTGCCAGCCTTGTGGCTATTGACCAGCCCATCCCCGAGTACCCCGGCTAGAGAGGCCTCAAGTCGGGGTGCTTCAAAACTGACGTGTCAGCCAAAAATAAAGATATAAGCCTATGAATGCCCCCTTGCAGGGCAAAGGTCCTCCAACATTCCAACATTGAAATCAAGCCACCGTTATCATATTAGGTATATTTATTAATCCATTATTATTATCCATTTATTAGGTGGCTTGCTCACCACGCTTGCCAAGTGCAGATTAGTGAACACATCCGAGCCATGTTCGATAAAACCAACTTGTAATTAGATCTAGCAATTTTCTATATAATATAGATTTACAATATAATAAATGACAATGGAATCCATTTTAAGTCAACATTTTGTAGGCCAGAGCTATAAAACCACCATGGTTTAAGTTTATGACTATTATAATCTTAATTCATTCAATGACACAGTGTAAAAGACGTCTAAAATATCACTGTCGTCTAATACATATCAATGACCCGGTGAACTTCGTATCACTTCGTTTGACAGGTAAGAACAGTTTGTATGTAAAAATAAAAAAATGCAAGGAAAATACAAAAAATTGTCGTTTTTTGTATTTTCCTCGCAATTTTTCCGTATTTTCTCATCGTTTAAACCTTCCCTTGACTTTCACGAATATTTCAAGACTTTAATTAGTAAATCGGTCAGCCGTTCTGAGTTTTGGCGAGACTAACGAACAGCAATTCATTTTTGTTTAGATAGGTTATGAGTATTGGGGATTGGGACGAAGAAGACTCAAGTCACACACACGGCTTCAGGTCTTGCTAGCCTACAGCAAAATCATTATCTTCCGAAAAAAACGTAAGAAGTTAAGGTAGGTAAGTACTAAATGCATAAAATGTCGTCCTTACGCGCCAAGGGATACCTACGCCAGAACAAAAATGATTATAAATAAATATTTATATTTGTTTCTGTTCTCAAATCTCGATTTTTGTGTGATATCAATATTTGTGGTGATTCTGACACAAATATAATTTAAACTAAAATGCATTTATAAGATGCGGTAATCAACTTTATATACAACGAAATGAAACTAGCGTTTGGAGCAATTATTTGCTGCCATATTATGCGGATATAACATAACTTCAAACTTAGGCCGGAGTTGCTTCACTCTTATTCACTTCACTGTGCGATCTGCAGGGAAGGGGCAACCTTCGGCTTCGTGAACTCGACATAATAGCCGGAGGTGCTGGTACCAGCTCGACTGGACCCAAGGCAGACCAGTCATGAATATTCTGGCTGATTCTCCCTTCGACGGTTTTTGACAACGTCACATCTTGAAGACTGATTTGGTGTATTTTTATAAAAGAATGCGTGCCACAAGTAACTTTTAGTAAAATTTATGTGGCGGATCATTACATTCCCTTTGAAAGGGTTGAGAGAAATGATTTCCAGAAGCTTACTAATATTTTCTCTAGGGTGGTAGCGCTATACGGCGGATTACATTCTCTTTGAAAGAGTGAATGTCGGCTTGGACTCAGTATATTCTTGAAATTATTACTCGTTTATATTCTAACACAGAAAACTGTATGACTTAGTAATTATACAAATGCCGTTTCTTCTAGATAGAGCAACATTCCGAATCCGGTGGTAGAGTCACTATGTATCATTAATATCTGACGATTCATATAAGCATCTTTGAAGCTTACTGAATGCAGAATAGGTTGAGAAGTCGTCACTATAATAAATTCTCTGCATATCTGCATAGTACAAATAATTGTGAACAAGTATGTTAACATCAGTCTGGGTGTTTCTGCATTATGTAGGTACTTTTAAGAAGTTATATATTTATTTACGAAAAATAGTATAAGAAGCTTATAATGCTAAGTTTAGGACATAATATTAGTAGAATTTTCAGCAGTAGTTAAGATCCGGTTAAAGCGGAGATTCTTCTGTAAACTAAAGACTTGTTAAATCTTCAATGCTATTTTCTTAACCTGTATTATGATTACCATAATTTAAGCATTGTTAGAGAAACAAGGAAACCATGAAAGGTGACGGTAAAAATGAGAAAAAATGGTAATTTCCTTAACTGCAGGGTTATTTTTACACTTTTTCAGCTGACAGACAAGTAGAGTACCTACGTAAAGTAACCACAATGGAATCAATAGGCCACCACGACCTATTGATTCCATTGTGGGCCATTTTCACAAGCATCACTCATTTTGCGAATTGCGATACTTTCGTCATTTTACCCACATTTGGAAAATTTTATTATAAAAGAGAAAGGCATACAATCATACGTGACACCTGATGGTAAGTAATCACACCGCCCATAGACACCTGCATAAGACCCCTCAGGTGTCATAGGTACTATAATATAGGAGCCCCCCTCCTATCTATACTAATATTATAAAGAGGAAAGATTTGATTGTTTGTTTGTTTTTTTGTATTGAATAGGCTCCGAAACTACTTAACCGATTTGAATGATTCTTTCACTGTTGGAAAGCTACACTATCAAGCAGGAGTTAGTGCCTCGGGCACTGACACGTAATAACAAATCTACTACTACCACTACTACTCATAGCCGGTTTTCTGTGAGAGTTCAAACTATTGTCTGGCAATTTTTTTGTTATTATTTAGGTATATTAAAAATGTACTTTATAGCCGGCGTAGAGACATTTTTTCTTGGAACCAGCAGAACCTCAAGAAGCTAATAATTTTTAGTGTTTCTTTTAAAAATAAAAAAAAAGTGTAGTCGATGAGCTGAGCTCAGAAAAATAAATAATATTACAATGAATATTTGGTTTTCCACTTAGACACTGTCAGGATGTCTTGGGTTCAAGTACCTACTAAATCATGTTTTTTAATGACTCACTTTTCTGCCATTCAAATACGACGTCACTCACGCAAACATCCCTATAAAAATGAATTCATGAATAATATTTGAAAAAAATGTGTTTGTATGTTCATGACATCTAGATGTCAATGTTAGCATTATGCAAAAACGTGTCACCCAAGGTTAAAATATCGAGATTCGGTGAAATATAGTTAAAATGCGTAGGGTATTTTGATTCACTGGTTAGTATTAAGTTCTTTGTTTCACCTGTTTTGCATCCCACTGCAGGGCAAAGAATTAATTAGGGCTGGTCAAAAGCCACAAGGCTGGCACCGGCTCGTCCCAATCGGGTGTTAAACCGGGGGAGTTTAGTGACCGGGGGAGTTTAGTGAGTAGTGGACGCTTTAGTCTCGAGTCCCACACACGGCCGCAGGTTTAGCTAGCCTGCGGTTATGGCACAGATTATTAAATAAGTTATTTATTGTGCATAAACGCATTCTCCTCCGACCTCCGAAAAAAAAAGGGCAAAGAATTATGAAAGCCTTTGTCTCACTTTGCCTTGCAGTGGTAACTTAGTACCTAGCCTGTTTTTTGTATTTTTTCCACAAGGGTGCCGCTCGAGTCTTCGGGCCACCTGGTGGTAAGTGGTTACCATCGTCTATTGACGCTTGTTACCAGAGACAGCGTCACCGACCCATTAGTTAATATACCTAGACGACATTGTAAGCTATCTCTAAGCCTCCCATGTTTCTATGGCGTAACTAACGAGCAACAATTTGCCCCATGGCGTCATTTTACACGCGCCATTAATTCTTGAAGAAACTCACTTTCTTTCAAAGTAAAACTTCCTTATTTATCGTCATTATTATGAAGGCGTGTGACTGTTATGGTGTGCCACCTCTGTGATCTAGCGGCTTAGGCACCTGGCCATAATCTCGTGGTTCTAGTTTAAATTCCCAGGTCCACCATTGTAAGTTTTTTTTTATAGCTCAACAGTTGGTAGACAGGCACGCAGCCCACCTGATGGTAAGCGGTAACTGCGGCCTATTCCATTGTGGGACACTTCATCAGGAAGCGTCGTTCGATGAGCTGCCAGACTGTAGACTCATCTGATCTTCGAGCCTTTGATTTCTAGTGTGCTGGCTCCCACATTAATATTGCCGGAACACAGCCAGAGCTGTTATGGCGGCAGATTTCACCTGTGATGGTGGCTAGCCACTCTAGCCAGTCGGACTCTGAAAAAGTCCTACCACCAACCAAGTAAGTGTAAGTAGCATAAGTTCGTGTTACGGGTATGAGAATACATATAAGTATGTGGCACAAATGTATACCTTAATGCAAAAATACAACCAGACACAGGAGAAACATAAATGTTCATTACAAAAGTGATTATCTTGTCCTGGGTGGGATTAGAACCCACGAACCCTGGAGCATAGGGTCACCACTACCAAATGCGCGGAAAAATAACTTTTCTGGCGAAACGACATACGTTGTAAGGCCAACCGTTGTTTTGTTAAACTATTGTAAGCACATTTACTGCAAACAAACAGAGGAACCATAACAGATTTCACAAAACAATATTTTCATAAAATAATTTTAAGAGGCATCGAATTTTCCGCTTTCTGCCCCCCTGGCGGTTGCTCTCTCTGGCGTGAGGTAACAGATACTCGCTTTTTACTTACTCATTAACATTATTTTATGTAATTGCCGTAAAATTTATAATAGTTCATAGCTGAATTATACTCTTTGCTATATTGAAATTCTCAGAAATTACTTTGTAATACCGCAGCCACTTTAAGCTCAGAACTAAAGATCATTAGGCGTTTGTTTCCACTAAAATATCCCAGTTTTCCCTGGATTCCTGAACGAACGGCCTTGGTTGTAGTGCTCTGATCACATGCCTAGAGTGCCCTACGAGAAATATGGGCCTTTTTGCGAAGTAAGATGCGTTTAAGCATCATAACCAAATATTGGCAAGACCTGCGGCTATGTTTACCATCCATGAAACCATGAAATGCCATCCAAAATATATCTTAGTTAACTCACCTATATACTGAGATAATTATATTAGTTCTATGTATTAGTACTAATATTATATTATCTGTATCTAAACTAATATAGTTTAACATTCATGACAGTTTCGAATAGGAAGCAAGACATAATAAAACCACTTTTAATATACAGAATTATAATAGCCTTAGGTACCAGTACATAAACTATTTCGAAAAGACAACAAAAGATTGCATTACGCAACTCATCTTTTAACCCAAACAAAACCATGTTTCCTTTTAATAAAGGTTATTTTTAAAGACAGAAATAGATCTCATTTATTTGCAAGTTGTATTGCAAGGAAAAAGGCACTTTAAAACAATGAAGGAATCGTGTGTTTTCGAGTGTTTCCGCCGTTTATGTTATCCGCAGGATGGTGGCGAAATGTAAACATCCTCGCGAGAAGTCGTGCGTTCAATTCCCGGTCGTGACAATAGTACACTGTTGGATGTATTCAAGGGTTCTGCAATGGCGACCACGCACTGGACGCGTTCCGTGGAAAGGCCCCCACAAGGTTGGAAAACCGATGGATGCGGGTAGCACAGGACCGATCACTATGGCGATCCTTGGGGGAGGCCTATACCCAGATTACCCAGCAGTGGGCGTCGTATGGCTGATGATAATGATGGATGTCGTAAGACGAGTGTCTACTAGATACGGGGTAGAATATAGCTGATTGAAAAAGATCTCTGAGAGAGAGAAGACAGCGTCATTTATACCTACTTGACAGATAATAAATTAAATAATAAAATAATATCGGACAGCAGCGCATAGTACATCGATCTGACTTTAAAGTAGCTTGGGCACTTGTGTTAAAGGTTTTAGAAACAACATCCACAAATAAACATCCAGACACAGACAAAGTACAAACGCCAATGTTTACCCAGCCATGGCTCGAATTGCACCTAGGCCACTACCAATTGCGCCACATGGGCCAAAGAAAATGATCAGAAACTTATCTGCCATTGGTGAAACTCACCTTAGTACTTTATAACAAATTCATTATTTTTAGATGGACCAAAACTTCCATCATTTGGTCCATCTGTGCAAAATCCATCAGACAATCATATCTAATTCGTCGTCACGTAACTTTCACGCATTGATTGGTAAGCGGCCATTTGCATAGTTTGCTAACGCATTGTTTCACGTTACATATTAATTTGAGCGGTGTTATTTTGGCCGAATTCTTTCGTAACAGTTTGCGAATCATTTCATAGTGATAGTGATGGTTTTTATGCGAGTGTAATGGAGTGTAGGCGGTCAATGTCGAAGATTAAACAACGAAGTGAGTATAGGCTATAACGCTAATGCTGGCTATCATACACCATCCTTCCTATCGTCAAATCGGCATGACGCGATCGATTGGATCAAATCGAATTGACCGTATGTGGGCGTGGATTGGCATGTCAAATATTTTTATCAATCAATCAATACAAAACTTATTTTATAGGTATACCGCTACAAGCAAATACAACTAATAGCGCGACATAGGATTCCATTCTAATTTAGATTTTAATATTAATTTAAAATAAGCGCCCTCTTTTATCGGGTAGTAAAACTTCCACGCTAATCACATGTCATTGTGTCACATTGTGTATTTGATTTGAATTTTCACTATCTTAACCATTTCCTTTTTTTCTAAATCCTTTTTTTTATTATTTTTTATTTATCTTGTGATGAATAGTCAAATTGAATAAACCGGTGTGATTGCAAGCATGTCACGGCTACCTAAATCGCACTAAACAGTTGTTATTGCTCTTACTGAACGATAATTAACTTAAAAAACGTGCAATCTTTTATTTTGCGCAATTATGCATACAAATATTACACACAGGTTTGGTTAACAGGGCTACTGGTTTTGTATGGATTTTTCTTTATTATTTTTATCATGAGTCTGTGTGCGCCCAATGATCGCTTACCATCACTCGCGCGTTTGGCAGCAATAAAAAAAAGTTCCTTTACTGCCAACACTATGCCCTCCCAAATTGAGCTCCGAAGTCATAATCAGCCTATATCAGTACACAGCTGGACATACACCATTTTAAACGCTCGCCAATTTGCAAGCATTAGGAGGAATCGCCCATAATCGCCTGGACAAGCGGGTTGGCGATCAAAGGATAGCTCGAAAGCTTAACGGGCTGTAGCTTCACCGGGGCGAACCCTGGTGACGCTATCAGCCCGTTACCGACCTGCTGCATTGAGCCTTTGGATTTCGATGGTTATTACACCGCCATCAGTACATACACAAACACAATATATTCACAAAGCGATACTTTAATTTGATCTTCTGTAAGGTCGAGGTACTTATGACGCGTGAATTAACACGTGTATTTTAAAGCAAACAGTCATTTTAATCTATTCTTTCGGAATCACAAAATATTGAATCATTGAAATAAATTATCTTTGGGTGCTGTAACTAAAAGGATTGGTCAGTGGCCGCCAGTAGAGGTCAACCACAATCTAATTATGACTTGGTTACATAATTTAAACCCGAAATAACGGTACTAAGTAATCACGATACATTTTGTCCCTTTATCGAGTAATCCGTGTAATCTTGTTCTAGAAATAACCATTGTGTTCCTTCCTTTGATAATAAGAGCAACGATATCAATTCGTTGATTATGAGGCATAGAATAAGTATTACTTGTTCTATGATGAGAGGTGAGGCACTAGGTATGTTACTTAAGGTTAAGGTATGTTACTCTTGTCAGTTTTGAGTACCTACTTATGTTGCTTTTTGTTCGTTTTTGGGAATACTTTTTCAGTCTCGCTCTGGTTACCTACAATCAAACTGGGAAACCAACTCCATAATAGCTTTATGAGTGTTCCGGCAATACTGATGTGGGAGCCAGAACAATTGAAATGCACACTTTGAATGATGATTTAGTTCCTCAATGTCATAGGTCGCAGTAGCTGCTTACTACCAGATGGGCTGCGTGCCTATCTAACTGTAGTGGAATAAAAATACGATAGGTACGTTAGATACAAGTATAATAATTAGAGGCATACAGCGTGTATCCGAAATTCCCAGCCAAACATGGGAAAACCTTTGTAAGATCCACAAACTCATTTAGACATTTTACTGTAAAAGTAAGTAAGTACATTTTATTTATGAAAATATTTTTTTCGTTATGAAGAAGCCAAAAAAGATGGCTACATCTTTCAAAAACCTTGGTAAAATAATAACATTAACTGAACATTTTCCTCTTTGCTGGCATCGTATTGTATTAATAGTTTATAAATTATTTGAAGGTCATTTCTAAAACAAAAACTTATTAAAATTCATTGCCAATATTTATAAAATATGTAGCATAAATAACTTAAAAAGTAATGATTTATTTTTATGACGAAGATCTGCACATAAAATTACTACTAACGCCATCTACCGCCAACTAGCAACAATACGTCATAATTAGAAGCATGCGAGCTCATTAGTTCCGCTCAACAACAACAGATGGCAGTAACTGTTGATTCCATAACTCACCGACAGATGGCATTGTTTAAATTATCCTTGCGGTTGCGAGGAATTATTTTAATATGAAGTAAAATGTTAAAAGATTTAATAAGGCTGAAATTGTCGTAAGGCATCTAGGTTATTAGGCTTGCCCAGCGACCTCCCTCCGCCGCGAAAGTGGCTCTTGCGTCACGAACGGGTCAGCCGGCATCTCATAACAGTTGCATCATGGAAGGAAGTTATGTGGTTGATTTGTCTCCGTGGCCGTATGTTTATCTCTTCTAAAAGCTTGTATTGCACACGGATGAAAGTTTTTCTTCTCTGTTTGGTCATGATGACGAAGTTCAGAAAGAAATGAAAAGCAAAATAAGAAGCCTTCACACACAAAAGAAATAATACAAAGACAAAAGATAACGGAAATATGCTATGCGTATGGACTGAAGTTGTCTGAGTCAACAGTTTTCATTTTATTTAACCATTCTTTTATTTAACAATGGTGATTTTGATACCGCTATTCGCGTAAGAATTATAATAAAACAAACTTCACTTTCGCATATCTCCTGACAATTATATTAACAAAAAGTATTGAATAGCACATTAAATAATCGGTACTAGTAGAAACGTAGATTTTACCACAAAAATACCGCATCGTCAAATAAATAAATCTCTAAAAAGCTGATTTCGCACTCAGTGGTACCCCGTGGTACCGACCCATTATCAAACCAACCACCTCCGGTGTCTATTTTTTACCCTATTCGCCAATGCACCTAAATTATTGTAAACTAGCGACCCACCCCGGCTTCGCACGGATGCAATGGTGTTTCTCTACTAGACATAATACCACACATAATACATATAACCTTCCTCTTAAATCACTCTATCTATTATAAAGTACCGCATGAAGAAGATTCGTTAAGTAGTTTTAAAGATCTAAGCATACATAGGGACAGACAGCGGGAAGCGACTGTAGTGATAAAAGACTTGAAAAAAAAAAACTTAAGGCTTGGATTTGTATATTTTGCAGGCAGAAATATCATGTCAGACTCAGAATTAAAATAAAACTTATTTCTAACATAGGTACGAACAATGTAAGCTAACAAAATAAGCATAAAACATGCATTTGTATGTTCAACACACTGCGGACATCTCTATGGCGGACATACATAAACGGGACATTTTTTGTACATCTTAGCCAGTACAAGTAGACACTTGTGTTGTATGTACATACTCTACGCAATGGTAAAACGTGACCAGTTCCACAGAAAGCGGTTTCTTAAGATACTTCCATATTTGACATTAGTCACCGCCCACTTCTCGACACGTGAAAACGACGATCCACTAGTCATACATATTATGTATCTTCTTAGGCCAATTTTGTCACATAAGAACTACTTCTTAGAGTTTCGTACCTCATGGGCCGGTCAATCGCCACAAGACTGGCCCATCGAATTCCTCACGTTATTGTTTTGTCTCACAACACTCAATTGTTTGTCTCTAGAATAAGGGACATAGAGTTTAAGATTTGAAATGGTCACCACTCACCCTGTCGTCCAGCTAAACATTTGCTTCACTCGTTCCGATCGTAAATCGGTCGGAGTCGCCATTTTTTCCTGCAACAAACAACAAAAGATTTATTAAATTATAATTACTAACATAACATTTTTAGAACAAGAGGTCATATACGTAGCTCTACGTAGCTAGAATTATCCTCTTTTCTCTCCTTACCGGGGACGATGGCACTTGGTTTGTGTCATCTGGTCCGGTAAACATATCACCGGGCCAGTTAAAACATTTTTTTCCCTTGTGGCCCGGCGCCGGGCCAAGTCACCGGGCCAGATGGGATACACTCGAATTTTGTAATATTTACTGAACGGATCACCTAATAGTAATTGTTTAACGTCAGCACATGCTCTTTTCTGAAAATGTTAAAGATGATCGTTATACAGATAATACTGCACTACAGGAAAGGGGGAAATGGTGGGGTCTCTCACAATTACCAAGCAAAGCGCATAGCAAAGTAGCTTTACTCATACGTTAGCCCTTCGTGTGAGGGTGGTATTCTTCCCCGGTCAAATACCATTTCGACTGACAAAAAGGAACTGACCGTCTCCGTGGAACAGTGGCTTAGTTGCTCGGGTATAAAACTCGGAGGTCGTGGGTTCGATTCCCGCCTTGGGTCTGGTTGGTGGTAGGGCTTTTTCAGAGTCCGACTGGCTAGCTACTACCCTCACAGGTGAAATCTGCCGCCATAACAGCTCAGGCTGTGTTCCGGCAATTGAAATCAGAGGCTCGCAGATCAGATGAATCTACAGTCGGGCAGCACATTGAAGGACGCTTCCAGGTGAACGGTCCCTCAAGGAATAGGCCGCAGTGGCCGCTTACAATCAGGTTGTCTACGTGCCTGTCTGCCAACTGACCTAGTATATAAAAAAGGAACTGCCTACAGCACAGCTCTACCACAGTGGTACCATTCCTCCTTTTTCTTTTGTTTCAATTACACACGAATCAGATTGAACTATTTAGTAGCTTTATAAACCCTAGCTGAGGAACTCTTTGGTCTCCTCAAAGTAAACTTATATTCTGGTACCTCAATAAGAGGTCACTATGCTTGCGCCAGATTACACAGAGCACAGACAACACAATACACAGGTACTCCAATATTTGACCATGTGACGACATGATTTCGGCCTTGCTATGTGCAGCTTTTAGCGGAACGTAAACAAAGCTGTTAAGACTACAGATCGTTATGGTACAGATTTATAAGATTAAAGTAAGTGCGTCAGTTGCTTTAAATAAACGTATCCTTCAATGAAATAAGCCGCAGTAAATGCTGACCATTACGTGGCTCCTAACTAAAACAACATGAAAAAGCTTCTTTACTGTAAAATCAACAATAACAATTGCTCTGAGGCAATGGTTATTGTTCCATCAAGAGCATACCCCGATGACCGAACCACAAAAAAACCATTGGACATGGTTAACTTGTCAATTATAACACGGGGAAACTGGGAGCTAAGTCTTCTTCTGATATAAACAGGTAACAGGCTGAAAACCAGTGTTTTGCTCCCGGAGCAAAAAATCCACTAAGCCTCTTGCCCATCTGCATCGCGCGGCACACATGAAGCGGTAATGCAAGCTAATGTTTCTTGTCTTTCTTTATTTATTTATTTATTTAAACTGTAATGCACAATCAATAGTACATAAGGCGGACCTAATGCCAAATGGCATTCTCTGCCAGTCAACCTTTGGGCCAAGCAGAAAAAAAAATTGTGTTGTCTTTCTTTGTCCTTTTGTTACTGAGTTGCCAGCTTGTTTTGTGTGTATGTGTGTCCTTTGTTGCAAATTAATTGTTTATTTAATTATCTAACTGGGAGAGTTTAGTGGGTAGTAATACTCTCCGGATAAGGTGCTTACGCATTCCCCTCAAAGGTATTTGTTCAACCACAGCCTTCCCCGCTGATTTCTAGTCAACACGAACATCGGAGCGGACTCACCGCGCATACAGATCACAGCTGGCCAAGGCCGCGACCGCTCTGCATCGTAAATTGCTCTAAACGAATTTCCCAAGCCTATTCACCTTGGGACTGTGTGGGGAGTTTCATCAGTCACTTTTGGGACAGCACGTCGTCCTCCCATTGGTAAGACACTGTGAAAACATTGAGATATACCACACTCGTCTCCCAACGATAAATATTACCTCACTAGAAGATTCGTCCGGTTTAGTCTGCTAGACCTGCCATTTTTGGCTCATCTTCATCATCAAATTTTCGCAGTCTACTGCTGGACATAGGTAAGCCTCTCCCAATGCTCAACATTTTTGGATGAATTTTTGGCCCCCACAGGTAAAATCTGCCGACATGACAGCTCTGACTGTGTTAGCCAGTACACTTGAAATCAAAGGCTCGAAGATCAGATAAGCCTACAGTCAGTCAGCTCATTGAGCGAAGGGAAATTCCTGGTGAAGTGTCCCCCAATGGAATAGGTCGCAGTGACCGCTTACCGTCAGGTGGGCTGAATGCCTGTCTGCCAACCGATGCTGTATAAAAAAAACGGTATTTAAACCTTCAATTTCTGGCCAAAACACAGCTATTGTTATTGTGGCAGATGCAGCTAAGAAGATTTGCCGTATCTTGTTTTCTATAAAGAACCATGTGAAGCCAGAAAGAGGGGGAACACGTTCCTTCTCGAATTTGTTAGCTTGTATGGTGGAACAAAAAATTTCATTGAAGCAACGTTTGATTTCTACGCTAAATTAATTTCAAACAGCCTTCACAATGAACTAATATAACAGAATAGGCCAGACGTTATGCATTGTTAAATAGAGTCCCATTTCCACATTGTTAATATTATTTTAACTTACTAACATAATAGCTCAAGTTTATAATCAACCGTCGTCTGCGCCATTGTTGCTTGGAAAAGGAAAACATGTATTTAATTGTAGAGGAAGTCCGAGAAAATAAACGTGATGGAACAGTTCAGAGATTAGCCAACACCGTTTATGAAGCACAAAAGAAATATATGGAGTGGTAACGTGAGGGAATAATCTCCAGAACAATGAATTTCATTGATTGTAAAAGTGATTCGCCGAAGAACAACAGTAAACGACATAACTCGAAGAATTGGTCAGTTGAAATGGCAGTGGGCGGGTCACACAGCCTATATAACCAATGGCCGTTGGGGCGGAAAGGTTCTGCAATGGCAATCGCGCACTGGACGACGTTCTGTGGGAAGGTCTCTTACAAGGCGGATCGACGATCTTGCGAAGGTCGGGCGGGCACCGGGTCGTCTCTTACAGATGTGTCAGGGAAATTGGGAGAGTTTAACGGATAGTGAAGATGAACATCTTCAGTCCTATGATACACAACACCGTCACAGGTCTTGTTAGGCTGTGGTTAGCTCAAAAGCTGCCGAAAAAAAACAATACCCAATGGCATTCCACCCTATTCCAATTCGAAATTTCGAAACATTATGGCAAAAGGTGCTGCGATACATTATTTCCAATCAATGTGCTGCTGACTATGCACAGCGATTGGAAATATTTTCTTTGTCTCTAAGAAAGGAAAGGAGGACACTGTTTGTATAAATTTTTGATTTGTTAAATAAAGTTATTAAATAAAGTACCAGATATTTACCCGTGAAATAGAAGTGTGTCAACCACTTCTGTGTTTCGACGAAAGGGCACTGAAGCTAGTGAAATTACTGGGTCTATGAAACCAAATGACTGTCGTCTCGGTCATCTCGGTGTAGCGGGCGCAGGGCGGTGCCAGACAGTTACTGCTCAGTTACTATTTGGCACTGAACTGTCTAAGGGCAGACGTGGCGCTTACCATCAGGTGTACGATCTACTCGTCTTGTTACACATTGCAATAAAAAAAAATAAAGCGTGCTATTGACCTTACATTGTAAATGGCTTCGACTTAATTCCAAGATGGCCACCATCGCCCTACGTCCAGGTCAGCTAATTGCGGCAATTATTCAAAGCAATTACTATTGTGATCTGATTAATCGATTACATTATTCGTTATTTTCCATCTTTAATCGTATATTGAGTGTAACTTCAAGATTATTTTTATTTTTAAAAATAATCAGTAGCCAGGGAGGGGTAAAGGAAGGGCTAACTGCGGATAGGTATATGGGGATAACCCCTCGTGGCGCAGCTGTGACCGTAGTTTGTTAGCGATAACAAACTCAAGCTACCCACGCCGCGGTCGGTTTATGGATGGGTGACCATTCTGACCACATTTGATTTGATTTGATTTCCCATGCAATGTATATTGTTACATATGGAATAAATTACTAATGACTCTGACATTTAGTGACACCTGCGTCTCCGTGCTTCGGAAGGCACGTTAAGCTTAGTCGTTAAGCCTAGTCAGAGGCGGAGGCGGAGGAAAAGGGGTTAGGTAGGGCTCCGGCACTCTCACCCACCAAATGAATCGATACAGCAAAGGTACTAGGCATACTTCGGTCTTTTATAGGAAAAATGTTAAAATAATATTGCCTTTTATTCATTTTCATAAGTTTTGGCTTAAGTGACAAATCACAAATAGTGGCCGCCTACAATCCGTCCACCAACAGGACAAGTAATAAGAATAAACAATCATAATGAGTATTTGTTAACAGTTATTTAAGTATTTTATTGCCAACTTTAACAGCTAAGAGTAAAATTAAATCCATTCGATTTGTTACAAGGTAACAGTCGAGTTAAATAAATATTAAATAACTACTTACTTATTTACTGTGTTAGTAAATATGTAGTGGAAATAATGACCGATTTGGAGTTATAGTTAGAAGTCTTATAGGCCGCGGATTCGATTGCACGGTAAACACATTTGTACATGGACATATTTTGACGAGCCATTTGGTGTAATGGTCGAGAAGTCGGCTATTACACCAGAGGTCGCGGGTTCGATCCCCGCACGGTACAAACATTTGTGTGCATGAACATGTCTGTTTGTATCGGTCTGGGTGTTTCTATGTATAATATGTATGTATTTACAAAAAAAAAGTATATAAGTAATGTTTATCCGTTGTCTGGCACCCATAGCACAAGCTAATGCTTAGTTTGGGGCTAGATGGCGCTGTGTGGATGATGTCCAGAGATATTTATATTTGTTTATTTTGATCTGCAATCATGGACGCGTAGCCAGCCATGGGCTCAGGGTGGGGCAGCCATGGACCCTTGGTGGGGCAGTCATGGGCCCAGAGTGGAGCAGCCATGGACCTAGGGTGGGGCAGCAGTATAAAAAAATATGTAACTAGCAAACTATACTCGCGACAGGGTGTGGCAAATTGCCCTTCTCTGCCCCAACGTGGCTACGCCCATGTCTGTAATTGTTTTTGTATGTGTAATAGTTAAAGTGGGTTTTGTATGTAATTAGAAAAAAATCTACGAAATAAAATCATTGCTTGTATGGTGGGGGCTAGATGGCGTTGTAGGAATAATGTCCAAATAAAAGGGCCGAAATTGTTGGATCGATTTAAAACAAAAAATATATATTAGTGTCTTTCTTTAGTATACAGGGTGTCCCAGAACTCAACGTCAAGCCGAAACGGGGTGACAGACAGGATTGATTGTAACCATCATGAAAAAAAAAATAAAAAAAAAATCTACCCCATGCAGTTTGGGAATTATGGGCATTTAAGAAAAGCCTAAAAATTTGGTCAAACTGTAACCATTTGCGGTTATTGTGGTTATCTTCATTATTTTTGTTCATATTAAAACTTTGGAAAAAAATAATGAAGATTAACCACAATAACCGAAAATGGTTACAGTTTAACCAAATTTTTAGGCTTTTCTTAAATGCCCATAATTCCCAAACTGCATGGGGTAGTTTTTTTTTTTCTTATTTTTCTCATGATTGTTACAATCAATCCTGTCACCCCGTTTCGGCTTGACGTTGAGTTCTGGGACACCCTGTATAAATTCTTTGTAGACACAGCTCGGCTAGTTTATAATAAATCAGATTTCTAGTTTCGTAGATGCATTTTCAAAATTGTTTATAAAACGCTTGGGAGATTTATCAATAGAACAATAACTGTTGAGTTTATGCTGAAGGGAATAACAATAACAAACCAAATTCGTTAAAAAGATTATGTGCATAGGTTTGTCAAGTTGCATCAACTGAGGTGGGGAAAAACGTTCGTCTCCACTATTATTTAAAAAACAGTAAATAATAAGGGCTATCCGTTGTCTGACTGTCATAGATGACTGGCCCGATGGCGCATTTGTTAAGTGACCCTGTCCTATGCGCCAGGGGTCGTGGGTTCGAATCCCACTCAGGACAAACACATAAGTGATGAACATTTGTGTTTGTTCTGTGTCTAGATGTTTATTTGTATACTGCGTGTTTTTTTAGTCGTTGTTTTCCCGCAGCAGAACGCTTCACCCTCAGTAGTACTATCGATTTATGCAAGTAATTTTTTTTTAATTTTTTTTTTTTTGAATTTTTTTTTAACACATTTTTTGAATTTTTTTTTAAATTTTGATGGGAAAATGGAAACCAAATGTTAGTAAATAGTAAATAATCATTTTTTTGATAAACGCGAAGGGCAATGACCCTGCCGGTGACCGTCCGTGATGCAGCTAGTACTATTGGTTCGAGTTTCGTCTATCATAATCGTAAAACTTTTGATTTGACTAAAAAAAGAACTTTATTAATCTATTTTACTACTAAGATAGAATCATTTTACTGCGGGAAAACAACGACTAAAATTCCACGCTGTATATTTGTGGTACTTTCGTTGTTTCTGACATCCTTAACAAAGTGCTTACGCTATTTACTTTGGGGTCAGATAAAAGTGTGTGATGGTGTCCACTATTTTTATTTTTATTTATATTTCTGCACGGTAAACACTTGCAGTTCGATAATAGCACTTATGCCCCCGACATAAGAGTGGTACAGTCTGACGTGCTTTTGACTGTACAAGACAAGCTTTTTTACGATTAGACAGCGCTTTAAGGAGTTCTGTAGCTGCGTGAAAAATGTCCAGTGATTAATTATTAAAAGCAATATCTTGCCATAATAATGCGCGGTTGTAGAATTCTAATCTAATTTAAAAAACCGCTTTACGTTTAGTCCTAACCGTGAATCGAACCGAACTCCAACATCACAGACTCATTTAAACCACGATAAATCTTAGCTGACCACTAAAAAAGAAAACTCAAAATTATACAACCTTGACCTGAAGTGGCCTTCAAAGTGCTCGTCTAAAAAGGCCTTATTGCATAGCAATAGGTTTCATTTTCGTTTGTGCAGTGGCTAGATTATTCGGGTGCATCACAAGGCCATCAGCAAGTGTCATTGACTCCGACCGGTCGAGGAACGCACCTTGCAAGTTGCATCCAGCTTCCTATTTGAATGTAAACAATCTCGAATAACCTCGATGGGCCAGTGTTCCGGCCAAGAAGTCTTGAGTTCATTCCCGGTTAAGTTGATTTAAGTTATAAATACATGCATATTTTATAATAACTGCATGTTTCAGCTATGACTCGGGTCTGGGTGTTTTGGGAAGTGCTTAGAATGTCCGTAAACAGGGGCTGGTCAATAGCAACAAGGCTGGCACCGGCTCGTCCCAATCGGGTGTGAAGGAGAAACCGGGGGAGTTTAGTGGGTAGTGGACGCTTTAGACTCGTGTCCTACACACGGCCGCAGGTATAGCTAGCCTGCGGTTATCCTACTTCCTACTAATACATATTATAAATGCGAAAGTCTGGATGTTTGGATGTTTAGATGTTTGGATGTTTGTTCCTCAATCACGCCTAAACGGCTGAACGGATTTAGATGAAATTTGGCACACGTATAGTTTATAACCCGGAATAGGACATAGGCTGTAAAATTCCTACGGGAAACGTCTCATTCCCGCGGGAATATCAATTTTGAAAGTACTGAACCGATTTGAATAATTCTTTCACTGTTGGAAAGCTACACTATCCCTGGTAAACATAGGGTACTTTTGATCCTGGAAATGTGGAGGGAAGGGGGGATATTTGAAAAAAGAGATTACGCGCGGGTGAAACCGCGGACGGAAGGCTAGTGGTGCATAAATGCATTCTTCTACAAAAAAAAATGTGTCCAAGACAGGGGGCGCAAATTATTGATTGTGGCAGTGCCTAAACTAGACGTAGTTTAGAGTCTTGACACCCAGACCTAACAAATTTTACTCATTTACCTACTTCAATTGGGGGCTTCGTCGTTTGACCCCGGTCGTTTGCATACTGCGTGAATTCACTAAGGCTTTTGACTTACAAAAGTGATTTGATTTCGAGGTCCAAAAAGTTAAAAGGGGTAGAACACCATGGATATTCTACTCAAATAAGCCGTTTTTCTGAAGAAGTAGGTACCTCTCAGCCCTCTCAGGAGACTAACAGTTATGTAGCACAGCTTAGTAGCACTTCATAACCGTTGCGCTATGTTTATGTCGATGAGTAAGTTCTCTAGAGCTTAGCTCCTTTTTTGCTATCCACGTTGTGTTTTCCCTTCAAAGTGCGGGGTAGGCAACGTACGAAAAATAACTTTGGTATTAGTGGTGTTAATGTAGTGAATAAAGAGCCAATAAATGGGAAATTACTGAGCTGGTGGTTTTAACGTATTTTTTTAAATAATAGGATTGTATTTATATACCAATAATAATATATCCAATCAATTCTGACCACACATCAATTTCCTTGATCAACAGACGATGTTTTCACTTAAAAAATCTTGCCGCACCATACACCGACATACAGACGGATCCCTTCCTTATTTACATAGCGGAAGAAAGTAATTACATTACCGTATGTGTACTAGGTGTCCTCTAGAAGCGAGTTAACGAAATAACCACAGGTTATGAAAGGAACCCGGAAGGAGGCTGTTGGAATAAATACTTGAATTTGACATTCTTTTTTTTTTGTCTGTAGACATTATTTATACAGCGATTACAGCGTCATCTTGCCTCAAACTAAGGATAGCTGAGGTAAGATCGTATCTGGTTGAATAGCCCAACTTCTACGTCTATGAGCCCAACCAATAAAATAAAAAACCTCGCCATATTGCGGAAAAATATTGGAACTAATTTCTTCAAGTGGCAACAATCAAATAAAAAAACAATAAGATGTCATTAAATAATAATTTTCTGTCAAAGTGTGATGTCAATTGTCAACGGTGCCTTGTTATACTGGATATATACTATTGGATATTGTGAGTTATTTGTGAGTATAACCATAGCAACTGGAGGCGCCACATTAGCTATATGTTAGCTATAAGTATAACCATAGCTAATGTGGCACTTCCAGAGCAGGTTTTTTATTTTCCTGCCCAGGCTATACCACAGATTAATAAATAGTTATGGGTGCTAGACAACGGGTATCCATATAAATAATTATAAACGCTATGAGTAATTCTGTTTTCTGTCTATCTGTTTCATTTTCACGTCTTAACAATAAAGCCTTGAAACTTGGAAAGACAGACATGGGAAAGGATATATAATGAATGATATATTAAAAAATAAGCCTCTTATTCTATTTTTAATGTATATTTATGTAGACAATAGGTCCGAAGCAGGTTATTTATAAAAGACAGTGATGATGCATCGTCCATCTGCGGCGAAGTGAAAGTGGCTCGTCATTGTCCCTCGTATGACTTCTTGCTTATTTGCCTAGTGCTCACAACCAGCGAAATATTGTATTATTTATTTAATTATCAACAGCTGAGAAGACGGCTATTACACCAAGAGGTTGCGTTCTTCGATCCCTCACGGTAGGTAAGGTACAAACATTTGTGTGCGTGAACATGTTGTGTATGTACACCTAATTCTACAATGTAAAGGTTATTCATATTAGGCTATAATTAATTTTGGAAACTGGAACACCCGGTGCAGAACCACAACAGACCAGCAAATAAGAATAACAAAATTACAAAAATAGCTGCGTTTGATTAGCATTTTCTACTGAGAGAATAAGATTTGAAATCCTGCAGCTGTTTTGGCATGATTGACACTTCACGAAGTCGCAGGCACCAGCAAGAAATACAATTTTGATTTTTAAAGTGCGACTTACAAGCAAATCCACCATGGAGTCAGTCAAAGAGGCAGCCCTATAGTGTACTCAGAACAATGGCTAATATTTACATCCCACGGAACAAACAATCACACTTCAGCTGACATTGACCTGAGATCGACTAACACTCGTGATCCTGTCTGTATGTTCGTCATACTTTTTCCTCCACAACAATTTCCGAGTTTTTTCTTAGATTTAATTCAAAATATATCATGGAATTTTTTCCCATAGCGCCCTCCTTGCTCCAAACTAAAGTTGACAAGACAAAATTCAAAGCTTGAGTGTATCTTAAATAATATACACACATAGAAACCTGCATGTTACTCAATATTAAATCAAAATATTATTCATAATAATTATTATGTAGGCTTCAAAAACAATTCTTATGTGGCCTGTGATAATCAATGTTACAAGTAATTGTACCAGCGGCGTCGAAATGTTGCAATACTTGCAATCTATTGAAATAAAACTTTTTTCAATGAGCTACTAATTACTATATCTATCCTATATAAAAGAAAGTGGTGTTAGTTACACTATTTATACCTAACTCAAAAACAGACGAACCGATTTGACTGAAAATTGGTGGAGATGTAGCTTAGAACCAGGAGGCGGGCATAGGATACTTTTTATCCCGAAAATACGGGGGAAGGGGGGATAGGAAATTACGCGAGGGTGAAACCGCGGGTCCGGCCGTTATGCCCCCATTCCGGTTTGCCCCCGGCCGGTGTGCCCCCACGGTTTAACGGCAAACTGGAACAAATTTACTTAAAATTGTGGGGGCATACCGGCCGGGGGCAAACCGGAATGGGGGCATAACGGCCGGACCCGAAACCGCGAGGGCGACCGCTAGCAGTAGAATATAAATATTTAAAGTTTAGAGGAATCTACAACATGGCAGCAACTTTAAACAATGTTTCCTGGTGAAGTACCGTGTCCCTCAATGAAATACTAGGTTTTTTATTTTTATTACTCGCAATGATCGCTTACTATAATACGGTCTGCCCAATTGTCATAACAGGCGAATGATCTCCAAACTTTCATTAAAATTACGTTATAAAATTCTAATTGCAATGCGAAAGTCGAAAGTAGAATACAATTAAAATGGATGTCTAATTTATTCCTGTTCCTATCAAAATGGCCAATTGTACGCAACAATTATAACGATCCGTTGTTGCACAAAATGGCGGCTCGGAAGGATACAAGTGGCTAAACTTCCTTGTGCTGTATAAAAATGTTTCAGTTGATCAATCTTATATTGTTTTAGTAAATATTCGCTATTCGCTGTGCTGTATACTTCAAAAACCTATGAATATTTTATTTATTTTTGGTAGACCTGTTGGCAGACAGACACGCATTCCATCTGATGATAAGTGGTCATAGGCCTAGCCTATTCCATTGAGGGACACTTCACCCAGGAAGCGTCGCACAATGTGCTACCAGACTGTAGGCTCATCTGATCTTCGTACCCTGATTTCGAGTAACAATAAATATAGGTACTCGTATTATTTTCAATATCATTGCATATGAATGACCCAAACGCTTGACTTACCCCAACCGTGTTTTACAACAGGAAATGTTACCTAGATAGCACAAGAATATAAACAAAAAGAAAAAAATATGCAAAAAAGAGATACCTATCTACTAATAACGAAGGCCCAGTATCAGCATAAGCTACAAAAGGACCTCTGCAGCGCTGGTATTCTGCAGAATCTTTACATAATATTATTAATTTAATTATCTTCTTTTTCAATCTCTTTGTTACTCGCTGCAAGTTCGTTGACCACCATTAAAACCAAATGCACTCTTCTATAATCTATTCTAATACATAAGAGGAAATATTTGATTGTTTGTTTGTATTGAATAGGCTCCGAAACTACTTAACCGATTTGAATAATTCTTTCACTGTTGGAAAGCTACACTATCCCCGGGTGACATAGGGTACTTTTGTTCCCGGAAATGTGGGGGGGAAGAGGGGGATATTTTTTAAAAAAGAAATTACGCGCGGTTGAATCCGCGAAGGCGGCCGCTAGTTATTATAACACTAATGAAAACGTGTGACGATGTGCAATTGTTTTTTTATCATCAGAAAACACGTGAAACCATCATAAATAACTTTAGAATTACATCACTATGTGACGATTGTAATAAACTTTATGTGTTATTCAAATGCAGAATGAGTAAGCACATATTTGCCTAAGCCGCTAATGTTGGCAAATACTCCAGACGACTATTAAAACATTATTATTACGCAATAAAGTCTTCTTTATTGTATTTACAATAGTAATTTAGGGAAGTGATATTGTAAAACACTGCGATTGAAAACAGCAACTGTCGAGTTTCTGCTACAGCTAATAATGACAATCAGGATATTCGATCCTGATTCGCGCTAGCAAAGGTAATATTGTCGGGTCCGGCCGTTATGCCCCCATTCCGGGTTGCCCCCGGCCGGTATGCCCCTACATTTTAAGAAAATTTGTTCCAGTTTGCCGTTAAAACGTGGGGGCATACCGGCCGGGGGCAACCCGGAATGGGGGCATAACGGCCGGACCCATATTTATTGTCTCCGGTACTATAATACAACACACCATGACGGTACATCGAGCCGCGATCCCCGAGCACAGACACCTAGCTCGGAGAAAGATCTTTCCTTTTCGTTAACGTCATGATAAGTGACCCTCATTCGTCACATCCTTTGTACAAGAGCAACATGTAATTCTTTCATTTTATTTTATATGCTATGCTATAAATTTTTATTGAATTATAGATGTAATCGCCGTCATTACATTCTTCGTAGTTTAGTTTGAAAATTGTTGTTAATTTATCTTTGCGTTGCGTTTTGTTATGCCCTACTGAGTATTAGTAATAGGTACCTAGTGTTCCGATTGCCTATCAGCTATATCTTTGTATAAATCGCGTGGGGTTGAAATAGCAAGATAATTGAGCATGCAATTCTTCGTTTTCTTCTTTGTATAAATGTTAATGTTTAAGATGACTGGCGCAAGTGCGGATTTAATCTTTGGAGTGGCCCGGATTTTTGTAGTCAGATCAATGTGTGTGATGGTGTGCAGTCAAAAGCACGTCAGACGTAACACTTTGGACTTTGTACCGCTCTTATGTCGGGGGCATAAGTGCTATTATCGAACTGCAAGTGTATACCGTGATGTGCTGTTGACTGTACAATTTTAATTATTTGTTTTATGTGACACTAGCGGGCGCCCGCGGTTTCCCCGCGTGGTTCCCGTTCCCGTGGGAATATCGAGATATCCTTTCTTAGGGGAAGCCTACGTCATAACATCTACCTGCATGCCAAATTTCAGCCCGATTCGTCCAGTGGTTTGGGCTGTGCGTTGATATCTATCTATGTCAGTCAGTCAGTCAGTCAGTCACCTTTGAGTTTTATATTATGTAACATTTGTAATAACTACTATAAATAGTATACAAGCAATAATGTTTATCCGTTTCCTAGCACCCATAGTACAAGCTATGCTTAGTGACTCTAGACGGCTGTGTCACACAGCCACAAGTCCAAAGATTTTTATTTAGCGAACCTTCTATTGGTTGAATTGATATTCACACCGTCGTAGGCGCAGCTAATAAGAAATGTGGCAACGTCCGTCGATTAAAAGGACCACGGGTGAGTGAAAGGCGCGTCTGTGATAGTTATTATGTCTCTTGCGCAACGCCACTGGGACGGGGAAAAGCGTTTACGCCAACGAGCCGTTCTAGCTGTCGTGTGACCCGATTATGAGAGCTTACGAGGAAAATACCATACCTTCAAAATCAAATTATTCTTTACTGTAAGATTTAGAAATGCACTCATCTTCTTTTTAGCGCGTCGATGGCTAAATGGCCAGTATCCAGCTACCCAAATAGCATTTTGGTCAGCGCAAAACTTTTCTCTCGTGCAAGTATCAGGCAGCGTTGCCAGACGTCACGATTTTGGCGGGACGTCCCGATTTTTAAATCAAAATTAAATGTCCCGCGCGGGACAGGCTCAGTCCCGCTTTTCGGGGAGAACTCGACCGTACGTGCAGAGTGCTGAGAAAGAAAGGCACGTAATGAAGAAGAGTTTACAATACATTTTTCTATGGCTACTTTTGCTCTCTATTGTCACGTAAACGTAATTTTAAGTCAAATAAAAAGATAAATATTTGAAAACTTTTGATTATAATTATACGTTTTTTTACTATGTCCCGCTTTTGACGGAAGAATCCTGCTTTTGTCACTAAAAATAACGAGTCCCGACTTGGCAAGAAATTAAACTGGTAACGCTGGTATCAGGGCACACAGGGCACGAAGGAGATGGGGAATTGTTTGAGGGGAGGCACTGCAGTCATAAGCATATCAGAGGGCTCCACTATGTGTACATAGAGGGCCCAATGCTGTAGGATGCACTCATGAATCGTCAATTTATTTATTATCAATGTACAGAATAACTCTACCAAAGATAGCGAAGTGAACCTTCGACGAATAAGCTGCTTGTCTGCGTAATTGTTTCTGTTGGTGAGTTAGGTCTCTAGAGCTAACTAGACTAACATTGCTGCCTGCATGCTGTAACATCCTAGGCTAAGTGTACTACTTTTAAGGAAAGTTTTGAAGACCTAAGGAGCCTACAGTGCAGCAGCAAATCAAACAATACTACGTGGTGAAGTAGGTATGACATTATTTTATTATTTCTTCAAAAATAATTTAATATATTCGCAAAAATGTCGTCAAATGATGGGCAGCAACCCGTATGTTTCATTTCGAATGCTTATTTCCTGATTCCGAATAACAAAACTTATGTTTAGCTATTTCATCGTCGTGTCCCGTTATGGGAGGTCAATTGGTTGTTTATTCTACAAGTATACGTGTTAACGAGACCTGGTTTCCTTATGTCCTTTGTACGAGCCTCTAAATGAGGTTTAAAACCTTCACCAAGACGATTTTTCTACTAATTTTTGGTATCTAAACATATTAATGTTCTTGGACAATCTACACAGCGCGTTATAGTCCCAAACTAAGTAAATCTTGTTCTATGAATGCCTTATAAATATTATATAATGTCCTTCTAGCCAAGTTTTCGGCTACGACGCGGCCAAGCTTTACGTTGTACCAATTTTACAGGATATAGGATATATTATATTATATTATCTGTGGTAATATTATATGCAAACAAGAGTGCGCAAATCATCTGTGCTTGCTTACGCACTCATTTTCCCTCACCCTCGTAACACGGTGAGAAAGCATACAGTGATACAGCAGTCTGACACGACAGATTCAACAGGTTAAATTTAATGTTAAGTGTCAATAACGGTAGTTTTTAATACTCTTCAATAATACAATAAGTTAAAAGTGAACTCAGTTGATAGGTAGGCTCTGAATTCAAAACTATGCTTAAGTTCGGTCTTCGGTCTATTAAATAAAACAGCATCTCAAGATCGCCCTCAAGATTGATAACTACGGGTCTTTATTGTTGTATGACGTAAAACCAGCTTATTATTCGTAACAAAAATGTAAGCAACGTTCGATCCTATTCTGACATTGTATTCAATAATTTGTAAATGAGTCTATGATACATGGTGCTATTTGGCGAGGTGGTGGAGGTGGATTTGGTTACTTGACGACTACCTATACGATCCTTAAATCTCATTTTTCATCTCGAGCAAAGTCAGAGCGGGTACCTAATTACAATCAACAAATATTAGTCACTGGCACAAGGTTGTCAAACATACCACAAAAATTTCATCAACGATTGTTTGAGAAATACAATTTTTTGATGATCTATTCTATAACTGACAAGAACAATGCTGAATATTAAATTAAATAACATAATAATTACTATTTTATTTATTAAGTACGAATTTGTTCTACACCTCATGACGTATTATAGGACAATTCGAACAATATTTCTAAAACGCCTCAAAGGTCTAGTGGAACGCCTAAAATTGGACTAATGGTTAAAGTAGACGAGCCATTTGGTGTAAACTTCCTTTACGTTCATCTTTTCCGGTCAAAATCTTAATCATAAATTATTTCTTATACTGGCTGGCCTGGCTGGGACAGCTAAAGAGGAAAAGACTTCAACGCAGTGCCGCGACTCCCCTTGACTCTCGATGCATCTGTGACAGGTGTCGCAAGAGGTGTCGTGCTGCCATCGGACTTCATAGTCACCGGAGACGTTGCACCCCCCAAAATTTACCCCCGTGATGCTGCAACAATCATCTGCAAAGATGCTGTGGCCAATGATGACAGTACAAATAGCAGCACGATCGCCAATCTATCTTTACTCAGTTCAAAACGCAATAAAATCGTTAAAGTTAGCAACCCTCCACCTGAAAATCATTGGATGGGTGACCAAAATAGGTATTCGAAATATGCCCGCACGTGACTGTAACGTGTTGCCAATAAAACCGGTACTGATTCATTAAGCAGTATTAAAACCGTCTGCCGTGTCGTAAGCGAGCTACTGAACCGAATCGCTTCCATTTCTGTCGAAACGGTGGAAGCGGTGGAAGTGGGCGCTGGTTTCCTTTGAGCTTAGGTTCTTTATAACACGGTTTTTATATTCTTGTAGTAAGATGTATAGACCAGGAACTATACCCCCGTGCTCGTTGGTAAATACAAAACTGTTGTTTCTGCGCCTCTCTTAGGTCACGTCAGTCTGCTAACCGTGCTATGAGAGTAAATAAATAGGGAGTGCAGTATTTACTGTGCTTGCGCACTCACTTGCATTACATAGACATTATTTTGTATCTCTCCTACAGGATATCACGGCACATAGGTCGGTCCTGTTGGAAGACGTTCGTGAGAATACAGATCCAACACGAATAGTCAATAGACCCTTATAAGATAATCTATTGTGGTTTACGTACAACTAGCGGGTACTGTCTCTGCCTATACCATACAGCCAAAGACAGACAGCCTAAGTGCAGCAACTATTGCAAAGAGAAGACTGAAGAGTAAAAAATCCGGTTCTATGGAGAGGTGATTGCTAAACTGGTTGTCGGGATATTATTATCGTAATCGTTAACACAAGCTGTTGAATTAGGACAAGGAACCATTACACAGAAGGAGGAAAATAATGATGTCGAAATTAGAGGGGTATTACCGATCAACTTATTGCAACAATTAGTTTTATTGTCGGTCATTAGGCGATGGAGCGTGGCGCGAACTCGTTAGTTCCATTCCACATGTCACGCAGGCATTGTGCCATGTCATTTGCTCAAGTGACCTTACGCCACTTGCGAATCAGGAGCGTGAACTGATTGTACCAATTACAGGATAGCTATTTGCATTTTGTATGACTGGTCAATAAGTGTTATGTGATTACTTTCTATGTGCCAATACATATGTATATATCGTTGACAAGAAAGAAAGAGTTTGGTTGGTGGTAGGGCTTTTTCAGAGTCCGACTGGCTACCTACCACCCCCACAGGTGAGATCTGCCAACATAACAGCTCTGGCTGTGTTCCGGCAACATTAATGTGGGAGCCAGTACACTTGAAATCAGAGGCTCGAAGATCTGATGAGCCTTCAGTCTGGCAGCACATTGAAGGACGCTTCCAGGTGAACGGTCCCTCAATGAAATAGGCCGCAGTGGCCGCTTACCATCAGGTGGGTCTGATCAAGTGAGGGTATGCTTGCACTATGACCCAGGTTTTGGCAAGTCCAGTAATTAAAGGCTTACCAAACCTTGACAAAGGAATCAGACGTATCGCTAGCCTTTTTTCCAAAGAAAACTTTTACACGCCGTAACCGCAGGCTAGCGAGACTTACGGCCGTGTGTGGGACTCAATCCACTACCCACTAAACTCCCCCGATTTCCTTTCACGCTGGAAGAGGGACAAGCCGGTGGCCGCCTTGTGGCGATTGACCATCCCCGCGTGTCTTAAGCACGGTTTCCACCGCGAGCGGAATGGACGGACCCGTTAATGACCTCGCCCAAATCGCAAGCGCAAACTGCATACTTATGTTTCCACTAACAAATAGTGACAAGTACGCAGTTTGCGCTTGCGGACCCAACGTAATGGGTCCGTTCCGCTAGCGGTGGAAACCCTACTGGAGGATCACCCGGAAAATGGTTGATCCCTAAACACGGAATGTATCCTATGCAATGCGCTGATCAAGGGCTCGCTAGCCTGCGCTTATTGCGCTTAAACGCATTCTCCTCCGAAAAAAAAAAACAAAATAAAAGTGTGAGCCGAATATGGTTCGTTACGGTAGTTACATATTTATCCGAGTTACGTTCGAAAAATTCCAAACGTAATTTATTTTATTTCGTTCTCTCGACAGTTGTAACTTTCCACTTTTTTTTTTAATGCTTTTTTTACTTCCGTGACTGGCCCTGCACACAGCCTCAGCCTTGGCCCTTTGTTGGCAGCCGTCAACAAAAATATTTGAGAAAAATGTTATGTAATATACCTAATAGGTATTGAGTAAGTTTAATTTTTACTGCTACAAAAACCTGCTACGAGTAGATTATTGCCCGCATCAAAAAAGTATTTTTTAAATTACCAATACAGATAAAAAAAAAGATGAGCAGTAATTAAAATTTAACGACATTAATAATTGTAAACGGCCACTTGAGGGACACTGGCAACTCTTATAAATATTTAGAAATAGCAATGGGTCACACATTGATATCTACTGCCTGAAAATTTGAAATAAATGTCTTGAAAATCAGAATAGCTCGGTATTTTTAGATATTTGAGTGCCATGTGGACAGTGGCGGGGCAAGACCTAAATTTTATGTGGGCAAGATATATTTTGCGAGGCCCTCTGATGGATGACACAAGAGGACGGATTTTTTTTCATGTCACCACCTGATGGTAAGCGGAAGTGAGGTCCAAATATAAGGTTGACTGGCTCAATAGATCATAGTACCCATTGAGCCAGTCACCCTTACCATCAAGGCCTGCTTAGATGCCGCTTCACGTCCCGCCTAAAAAGCCCAGGATTATAGGAGGAAGGAAACATGTAAGCCGGAAGGGCATTCCATGACCTAATGGCACGGGCCACCAGTGTCTGGATGGTATGGGGATGGCAACGCAATCCGGCGCGTGTTGTTCGGGAGTGGAAAGGAGAGGACGGTATGAGTTGGAAAAACTCTTCAGAGCATTCCCCATTATAGAGACGGTATAGAGAACACTATGACTGGCAACGTCTCTACGTAGCTGAAGAGGTTTTAGGGTCTTAGTCACCGCTTGATCACCGACAATACGGATAGCACGTCGCTGCAACCTGTCGAGAGCCTCCAATAAATACTTTGCGGAACCATCCCAGAGATGAGAGCAATATTCCACACACGGGCGAACTTGTGCCTTGTTTAAGAGACAAAGCTGCACCGGAGTGAAAAATCGTCTCACTCTGTTCAGGATTCCAAGTTTACGGGAAGCTGTTCTGATGACGCTCTCGATATATTCCCGTTGGTTCAAGTTGCTACGAACATCGATGCCAAGGATGCTTAGGCTATCCTGTATTGGTAAGGGCGTGCTCTGAAGAGTGGGATGGGAAAGGAAAGGGGAAGCTTTCGCAGAAAACACACACACCTGTGTTTTCTTGGCACTGAACTCGACGAGATTGCTGGCACCCCATTTGGAAATGCGGTCCAGGACCTCGTCAAGCTCGGCGACAAGAAGATTCCTCTGTTCCTCGGTTTCGGTCTGTTTAGCCGCAGGTCTTCCAAAATAACGTGCGTGGACAGTGCTGTCATCCGCATAGCAATGAATATTACCTAGTGATAACATGTCATTGATATGCAGAAGAAACAAAGTCGGCGACAGTACGGAACCTTGAGGCACTCCGGAATTTATTAGGAGGAAGCGAGAAGCGCGTCCATAACAGAGGACACGAATCCTGCAACCATCCAGAAACCCCGCAATCCAGTCGCATAAGCGAGTTGGCAGACCATATGCCGGAAGCTTGGAAAGAAGCGAGCGATGCCAAACACGGTCAAAAGCCTTGGCAATATCCAGGCTTACAGCCATAGATTCACCATGCTTCTCCATAGCCTCCCCCCAGAGGTGAGATACGTACGCTAGAAGATCACCCGTGGACCGTTTTGGTCTGAAATCATACTGTCGGTCATAGTAGCGAGTGATCTTCTAGGTAGCGGACAAGTTGGGAGTTGATTATCTGCTCAAACACCTTTCCAAGTACAGAGGTTATGGCTATGGGCCGGTAGTTAGCAGGGTCGGACCTATCCTCCTTCTTGGGAACAGGTTGAACATTCGCCTCTTTCCAAGCCTGGGGCAAAATACCAGAGGTGTACCACGAGAGGCGGTACAGGCGTGTGAGTACTGGAGGCAACCGCTGCGCATATTTTAAGAACCAACGCTGGAATACCGTCAGGGCCACTGGCTTTCCTAACATCGAGTGACTGCAACTCAGCACGGACATCACATTGCCTGATTCGAATTTCAGGAATTGTGGTACCGCATTCAGGAATTTTAGGCGGCTGTGCTCCACAATCATCGATGCAGGAATTAGCGGCAAAGAGGTTGGCTAGCAGATCAGCCTTCTCCTGCGGCTGATGGGCCAGCAATCCATCGGGATATTTCAGCGGGGGCAGCAAAGGCTGGCAAAAATTGGAATGCACTTGTTTAGCCAGGCGCCAGAAAGAACGGCTACCCGTGGGGTGCGTGATGAGCTCTTTGCCAACACGTGCAACTCGCTGGGCATCTTCTCTGATGTGGGCTCTCTTGGCGGCCTTGGTGGCTTTGTTGTAGGCTGCTTTAAGGGAGGCTATATTAGGACCCCGCAAAGCATGAGCTCTGGCCTAAGCGTCGTACGCTGCCCGTTTAAGTTCAACAGCTGCAGCACACTCATGATTAAACCAGAGATCATCTTTGCGACCGCTGGTGACATCAGTAAAAGGAATGTAGTATTCCATAATGGAAATGGAATTTCCATTCCAATACTGATTTCAAAAAATTTATTTCTAAGTTGTTGTATTGTGTTGTTCTAAGTTATTTTATTTGTAAGTAATTGATTTTATTTCTTAGTTTTCAAATAATGAAACGCAACACTTATTCTCACATCGAAATCTGTTGGAAATACATTAAAATATTAGGCACCTGCGTCGTCGCATGATTGCATGTGTTTAGAAGCGCGAACATAGATATGAAGCAAACAGAATGGGAAATCCCCAGCGGGCGAAGCAAGGATTCCCCGCGTCATTCACCGCCCGGAACGCCAGCAAATGTTGCCAGATTAGATTTTTAAAAAACGAATGTGGTAGATTAGTATTGCCAGATACTTGCTTGCCCGTTTTTTTTATTATTAATTGCTAGATGAGTAAAATTATATCTATATTTGCGTTCAAGGGCTTTCGAGGCGCGAGGCCCCTTGGACCGCGAGGCCGTGGGCGGTGGCCCACATCGCCCACGCCTTCCGCCGCCTCTGCATGTGGAAACGATTTCTTAAGTCGAGTTTAAATCAATTCCAAGTAGGTTGAACGAATGGACCCACACCGTTACATACCTATACCTTAAGTGGGTTTGGTCAGAGCAGGTGGACGCTAGAAATATGTTAATGTGTGGTCGTAGGTCGTTCCCTAGCTCACTCCTGTCATCTATAATAGTTATGTTTTTAATTTATTGACCCCTAACATTTTGAGAACCGATGGCGTAGTAGATATAGTGCATGCAAGGTCCGGTGTTTGATTACCGGTCAACTCAATTTGTCTTGGTGGAGTGATCAGCGGAAGGTCACCGGCAGAAGCTGGATGCGTCACGACGAAGATTGGGGGAGGCCTATGTCCAGCTGTGGACTTCTTCAGGCTGATTTATGTAAATTCAGCCATTTTGGCATGACAGGCATTTAAATATACATGACAATGTTCACCAAGAAAATCGTTTTAGTTTTACGAGGACATATAAAATGGAACATAATTAACTTTGCATACATATACCTACTGTTTTGTGGTGGTCTAGAAATATGTCTTGGTCGTACGCTTGTGGTTAGAGCATAGTGTTAACCTGATACACAATTTGCAAAGTCGTCAGGTTTAATTTACTTCAGATGCTAACATCTTAGATGCAAAAAAGTCGATAAGATTACCCATCCATTACTCAAGTGAACGTTTAACTTAACTTGTTATAAAAGTATCAGCCTGTTTATTGCATCACTGCAATACTAGGCCTTCGTCATTGTAATCAAGTCATCGTTACAGTTATAGTTAACTACCATATTTCATTGGCCAAATGGGGGTTGGAGATCAGAAACTGGAGCTACATTGAAAAACTAGAACAAATTTTGTGCTACCCAGGAATGGAACCCTGGACGAAATCACGCTCAGGTACCTCAGACCACTAATCTTAACCCTTACGAGGCGTCTACTTTATTGATGTCTTAATAATCTTGGGAGCAACTTTTCTAAAAGCATGTATTTTTTTAGTTAATAAATAATAATAAGGCACGCAAGCCCACTCTTAGCCAGGAAGAGTCACTTAATGTGCTGCCACACTGTATGGTACTCCTCTGATGATCTTCGAGCCTTTGATTTCAACTATGCTGGCTCCTACATTCATATTACCGGAGTAATTTTTGTAATATTTTTAGAAACTTTTTTGACCGCACCAAACACCCGGAACTGAATGGATTATGTGTAATGTGTACACTATAAACTACCTATAGAAAAGCGCCATCTTCCATCGCGCGGCAGGTTGCGCGTACGACGTACGCAGCTAGGTCACTTTCTCTTCACCTTGATTTCTTGCCGTACGCTAACATTACCGACTGCCGTGCTGTTTGACAACGAGCCGCCAAAACTTTTACTTTTTCATTATTACGAAAATTGAAACAAATTACTTTTTTATTTACCCACATCCCACCATTCAATATGCATTTTATATAAGCAACTTTATCATGCGTTATCTTCGCATCTCTTTACATAATCGCAACTTCTATAAATTAATGTTGAAACTTTTTAAATTAATAATTAAAGTGTCAATTTTATAAATAGTAATTCTAAGTAGTAGGTAGTTATCAAAAGAAAACTCACCAGTCCTCAAAAATCCAAACGACGAGGAATTAAAGCAAACAGACAAAATAGTCACCAAACAACAAACACTTTTCAAAAAAACAATAAATTTAAAAAACAAAAAGTCACTGTCACTGTTTTGCAAGGCGCTCGAATTCGCGCCAAAAAACGGTCACTCGTAATTATTTTTTCTCCTATTTCGTTTAAATCCTTCGGTTGGAAAATCGGGACGAGTAGCCACGTACGACGCGGTGTGTGGCTACGCCGGTTATGAGACGGCCAGTTTCTTGTTTACACCGCCCGAGAAACTCGAATCGCTTACCCGATCATAGGAAAATGTTTTGATGCCGACTGCATTTCCGCATTGTGTGGCGTGCATTTCAAAATGGCGGCATAATAGCCGTATTACCGTCGCCGCATTTTGCGTTGGACATGTCGCAATATAGTTGTCTTGTCCATTTTCGCAATTATGGCGGATTGGCGGGTAGGCGTAGGTAAATAAGGAGTTGCGTGCTAACACATGGATGCTGTTCTGTTGGTTTGTCAACATAGCTAATTATTGCCTATTAGCGTTTGCCCCTCCCTCGTTAACTTTGCACAGTACATACGACATGATATGTGGGATCCATGGCCGCCTCACAGACACGCACCCGATACAGCCTATGAGCTATGAGGTAAGAAGGCAATTGTTAACTTTTCTTCTACCTGCAAAAAAATATTCAGAAATCAAAACTTTAAACTTTCAAAGAAATTTTCAACACTAACGAAGGTGCAATTATCAGTTGTTTATTGAAAAGAGTAACATCATAAATATACCACTTGCTAAGTATTTACCTAAGTTCATGATTTTTAGAAATGAAGACTCTATTACTTTATACCGTAATACTTACCTACTTAATATCTAGTTTTTAGAGCGTATCTCGATTTATAGGATTGATAAGCCATTTCACACCCAGGTGACGCTGCTTTCATCAGACTGATGCCTATGATAGGTATCGTGTTTTACAGGTCATCAGGCCCCCACACCCTCGGATCAGAATCTTCTTTCATCAGAATTCCTGGTGTGGGTAAGGTAAGGAGGCAAATGCATCATACCCAGAGGTTAAAATAATATTATGTGCTTCTGTTATTCATCGACCCCAAACGCAAGATAATGTGATACAGATCTACCATAAACTATTAGGTAAAATGATTGAGTGCAGAATAATCTATTCAGACTTAGGATAAAACGTATCTAACACAATCCTGCTGGATAGACTGGTCTGCAATGTTAAATGAAGTAAACAAGATTAACCGGTACATAAGAGTTGCAATCTGCTCTGCTGTGTACTGTACTTATGTACACTTCATTTTAGGTACTTAATGCTGTTTTACTTGTGTTTTACCATAGATAGGTTTTACATAATTGTCATAAAAATATGTATGGGCGTCATTATAGTTACAAGAAATGAAAGAGAATACAGTTTTTTCACGAATACTTTTGTATATCTACTTACTGACTACTGTGCTAAAGCACGGTCGCGGAGCAGGAAGAATTTCGTACGATAAACTTTTATACCTGTCTCTGTCGTTTAATAATTATAATAGGTAACAGTCATACAACCCTGATTACACTGATATAATTTAAAGCATTTAACCACTCAATCCCGAACCGGCACTCGGGTGCCGCGTAACAATAGATTTTCTATTGTGTCTGGTGATCCGGGGCTTGAAAGATTAAATAAACGAGAATGCGTAAGCGCCTAGATTAAAAAAGATAGCAAAGTCGATATTACCAAAAACGTGTTTGCCGAATGAAAAATAATTTTCTTAAGAAATGTATTTTCTCGACTTGAACTTCATTTACGGCTTTACGAGTAAAATACAATATCTTTCCCCTAATCGGACCCACAATGAGATAACAAATATTTTTTTATTAAATTATTTTATTACACGCAACAAAACAAGTACATTGATAGGGTTATATTATCTATACTCGTAATATTATAAAGAGGAAAGATTTGTTTGTATTGAATAGGCTCCGAAACTACTGAACCGATTTTAAAAATTCTTTCATTGTTGCCATTGTTGGGAACACGGAATAGATTGTTTTTTCTATTCCGTGATTGGGAAGGTACACTATTCTGGGTGACATAGGGTAATTTAAATCCCGAAAATGTGGGGAGAGGGGGGGGGGATTAATAAAAAGAATTACGCGTGGGTGAAACCGCGAAGGCGAATATTTTTATGATATATTTTTTTCGAAAAGGCCTAGAAACTAAACGTTCTATACCTGTCCAATATCTGTCATGTGATAAAGCAATAACAAAACTTAACGTCAATTTCATTCGCAAAGTTGAGGTTATTTTCTGAATCTGATCACAAAATACATTTTTCACTCAGGAATTTGAATTATAGAAAAATATGGCACTATTAAAATCTTTACTAAACAAACATATATGTAAGTAAGAAATAATATAATTATAAATCAATCTGTAAAATTTTATTTTTTCGGAGCAATATTGTAAACAGGTATTTTTTTAGTTTACAGTTCTCCAAGGATATTATCAGCCTCAAGATTATCCTCGACTGATACCAAACTTGCTGAAAACAACGACGCTCCAGTAGAAATAGAGAATCCATACAAGAAAGAAACTAAGCAATGTATACTGTGCAAACTCAAAATAACGCCTGATTACAAAAACTACAGATTACTGTCACAATTTCAAAGCCCATACACAGGCAGGATTTACGGGAGACACATAACTGGACTATGCAGAAAGAAACAAGAAATGGTTGAAAACGAAATTAAAAAGGCCCAGAACTGTGCATACATGCCTTATTACTACAAGGACAAAGTTTTTTTGAAGGACCCGAAACTATTTGATCCTGAGAATCCAGTGCGCGCCCACAGATTTTAATGAATTACTACTGAATAATATATGATTTTAGTTACTTAGATATATTTGTTTGTTTTATTGATTCCTAATCCTCGGTTAGTAACACATAATGACTATTATTAAAAAACACCGTTTTAGAAAAACATACACATAAATCTAATTTGCAAGCTTGAGCCCTATGCAAAATTAGCAATGTTTTAACATATATTAATAATTATTACCTACATACAAAGGAAGATAAATAAAAAATTATGATTATGATAGCGGGTCAATATTGGATACAGAGAGTCCAAAGTAGAATGAGATGGAGGGGGTCGAACGAGGTGAGGTCTACACTAAATTGGTCGAGGAAGGCTTGAGATGATGATGATGGTTACCTACATAATCAAAATCAAAATCAAAATATTCTTTATTCATGTAAACTTGTATCAAGTATTTATGAATCGTCAATTACAGAGTGACTCTACCACCATTATTATAATAACCAAATAATGCAGTTGCAATAGTACTTTGGCATGTATGGCAATAGTACTTAAGCATATAGAAATGAAATTTTTTATTACTTCAATTTGATTTATAAAAAAAATACCTTACAAAGTAAATAATCGTTTTCCAAGTAAATGATTATTCTTGTTTTTGAAACGAGAGAACAAAAGTATAAAATATATGGAATTACAAAAGAAAAAGCCTTTTTGGATTGGCATCCTCAATAAATATAAAAAAATAAGATTACTTTAAAATAGTAACAAGTAACTTTAATTGCATGAAATTAAAAACATTAAAATAATCATGAATCATTAAACTTGGACAGAATAATATCTTCATCAGTAGGTGTTCCGAAGCAATCATTTTCCTCATCATAACCAACCAATGAGGCTGGAATCTTTAATGTCTGGAGAATTTCCGAATACTCCATATTCTGTTTGTCTGGAAACTTGTGCTTCATTAATTCCATCAGCTCCATAAGAGCATCCTGGCAACCTTTCTGCCATTTCTTTATCAGATCTCTTAATTCTTCTGTGTCCTCTGTCACTGCTTTTGCCATAAGAAGTTTTTTCTTTATTTCAATTCTAGCTTTCAATTCATCTATATCCTTTTGTGTTATAGATCCAGTTGATTTTGCTTTCAAAGGCTTTATAACTTTTTCATAAGATTTTCTTATAAGTATAGTTCTTTTGTTATCCATGACAAAATCTTCATCATCATCTAATGAGCTAGGTAATGTGGATTTTGGTTCCTTTGGTCCAACATTCTTAATTCTACTTTTATTCAACGAAATTTCTTTTTGTTTAACTTTTTTCTTACCAGGTTCACCTTTAAGGCTACTTGTAGAAGTAGTCTTATCTTCAAGCTTCTTTACTTTAACGTTTTTACTTTGTTCAAAATCATCATCTTCATCTAATGTTGGCAGTTTTGACTTTGTTTTCGCTACTTTGTTATTTATTGCACTTAAAGGCACATCATCAGAATCAGAATCAAATAAAGTTTGAGATACAGGATTGACAATATTTTGTTTTTTGGGTTCCATCTCATCTTTAGCTTTCTTAAGTTTCTCTAAATCTTTCTTGTATATTTTTTTCTGTATAACCACAATACATTCTTTAGTAAGGTTAGCTGGGCTTTTTTGTTTAGTACTTTCACTGCTATTCTCACTTTTTGCAGGATCTGTGTCAGTTACACTATTATTTTTATTTTCTTTGACTTCCTTATCTTTAGAACCTCCAATTTTAATAGTTAATTTAATGTTACTTTCTTTGCTCTTAGACTTAGTTTTCACAGGTGTTTTGACATTTTTATTTTCAGAACAGTGTTCATTTTTATTCTCTATTTTACTTAAATCATGAAATTTTCCAGCAATCTCACTATCTTCAATACTGACACTTTCTTTCGTAGATTCAACATCAACAATCTCTTGATTTTCTGTGAGAGAAGGCAAAAGTATTTTTGACTTTTTTCTTCTTGGATTTACTACGTGTCTCGACGGTGTAGACTCGAGTCTACCACTTTTATCTGCTATTGGAGTGCTCACCACACAGTCATCACCTTGAACATCATCAGATTTGATATTTGATACAGGAGTGCTCAAATTCTCGTTCAATTCCTCTTGATCACAGCGCTCTTTCCTTTTTCTTGTTTCTCTTTTAGTTGTAACTTCATCACTTTTCTCTGAATTGACTTCGGTACTGCCAGGAGTGCCAGGTAATGGTGATACGAAGGGGGAAGGCCCATTCTTTCTCCAATTACGAGAAAGACCAACTCTTCTACAGGGAGTCAATAATGATTTACTGATACCACCAGGAGTTTTCGGTGAATCTATTCGACTGCTTGGCTTTAATGATGACACTTTCTTCATGTTCGATGGAAAAATAAGGAAAGAGAAAACCAACTTTTTTAGAAAATAGAAATAAAATTTTATTTGTCAACAAACAATCGATCCCCCCTTATTTTGTCAATCTGTCAAAATTTTGTTCCCGCTAAAATTTAGAGATTTCAATATCTTATTCTAATTAAAAGTTCAATTAGTTCAATTGAACTTTCAATTCATATATTTAAAATCCCTTTTCTAAACATTGTACTTCTGATCGGTATTTTCATTTTTTTAAATTAGTATTTTTGTATTATTTATCAGATATTCAAATATTGAAATTCCTTAATTTTTAATCTCGATTTTCTCTTTATTTGAATCGATTATAATATTGTACACCTCACTATGATCTCATTCATTCATTCAATTATCCATTCATGTGTCAATGTCATTCATTCAATAATTTACGTTCATTCATTACACGACGTTGTTTGTCATTTGTCAAAAATTCCTATCACCATCAGGCTGTGAAGAAGGTGTTATTTTCAATTCGATTAAATATTTTGAGCTGTTATCAAGCAGCGAACGACTTCGCGATAGTGTCGAAACTACACAAACCTCGTAATATTTCGTGCGTGTCACGTCAACTGCTTTTGTTGTGGTATACAAAAACATTACATAATGCCACTGCTGAGGCTGACATCAGGCACTTTCGGCCAACTGCGTACCTTCGCGACGTCTCAGGCCCTCGGCAAGCGCGTGAAGACTTTCGCAGTGTACCGCTGGAACCCTGATGAGCCCGACAAGAAGCCATACATGCAGAACTACGCGGTGGACCTGGACGACTGCGCGCCGATGGTTCTCGACGCTTTGCTGAAGATCAAGAATGAAATGGACCCGACCCTGACCTTCAGGAGATCCTGCCGCGAGGGTGTGTGTGGATCGTGCGCCATGAACATCGATGGTGTAAACACGCTCGCTTGCATTAGCCACATAGACCAAAATGTCTCCAAACCATCGAAGATCTATCCTCTTCCTCATATGTACGTAGTTAAGGACCTGGTTCCAGATCTGACTAACTTCTACCGCCAGTACCAGTCCATCGAGCCGTGGCTGCAGCGCGAGAAGGAACCCGTGAAAGGCAAAGAAGTCCAGCTTCTCCAAGATGTAGAAGACAGAGCCAAACTCGACGGTCTGTACGAGTGTGTGTTTTGCGCTTGCTGTTCAACCAGCTGTCCATCATACTGGTGGAATGGAGACAAGTACCTTGGTCCAGCTGTTCTTATGCAAGCGTACAGATGGATCATTGACTCTCGTGATGATGCGACCGAGAAACGCCTATCGAAACTCAAAGACACATACTCTGTGTACCGTTGCCATACGATCATGAACTGCACTCGAACATGTCCTAAAGGGTTGAACCCTGGACGTGCCATTGCTCAGATCAAAACGTTGCTGTCAGGTATTGTAAAGAAACAGGCACCAATCCTAGACCCCTCCGGACTCGAAAAGGCTGCACAGAATTAATACAAACACAGTCAATGATAAATGACTAGGAGAGAAACGATAAGCAAATTCTTTATTTTATAAAAATATTCCTAATCAATTTAGGAATATTGAAAATTCTAAGGATTTCTAAACAGTCCTTCTCCTTTTCATTTATAGGGATAATACTTTGTATGTGATGTTACCATCTTTTTAGAGAAATGTAACGTAAGATCTTTTAGTTCCATCTGCATATTTATTGACAGCTGTAGTAATGTAAGGAAAAGTATGTACTTAACATTTACCTAGGTTTTGTAAGGTTAGTATTATAACCTCGCTACCTGAACCTTTGGAAGACAATTTGCCAATTTTATCTTTTTTGAAGACATTTTAACTAATTTTATGACACAAGCTAACTAATGTTATTTGCATTTTACTGTTTTTTTAGTTTCTTAAGTTTATCTTAGAACATCGCTGTGCTTTACAGTGCGCTAATATTTTTATCAGATCCTAATAGACATCTTATGTTTTACAATTTTATAATCAGTACAAAATAAATTATCCAATCAATTTGTAAGATAAAATTGGTATAAATTTTCAAGTAAAATAAGTTGATCACAAAAAATACATGCTGTCTTTATTGTTAATTTTGAAGAATGCCTACGTTTCTGAATAAATCTCCCATAAAAAATTAAGTTTAATCTATTTGTTATTCCAACGTAAGGAAATTAAATTTAGGTACAAATTACTTCAGATTTATTTAATAATCAAATGGAATAATGTATCCAAAATCACGAAGTATTATTTTAACAGAAAATCAGTTTCTCGTCTTGCGTTAAGTCTGATGTATTTTAACTTATTCGTTTGCTTGTTTACATTAGTGTTGAATTGTATTACATCCTGACCGCACCTTGTTTTGTAATTAAAGATTATTTATTTACATAACTTGGATTTTATTTGTGTCCAATCAATAATAAAATGAACTTGTGTAAAACTTGTAGGAATCGATTTTAAATGTTATCAAGAGACACTCATTTAGACAAACTTAATTGGTAATGGATTACCTAAAATAACTCATTATCATTTTACTATTTATTTAGCTCAGAGGTAACGCCTTAACATCGTGAGAAAAACTCTAAGTATAGTCAGATATCATCATCCCTCTCTCTCTCTGTATTAGGCTTTTTTCCGTTGAAGATTTGTCACATGGGTCCCGTCGTCACAGTATTACAAAACTGTGCCGTCGTTTCATAAAATCTTTCCCTGGGCTGTGACACATGCGCGTATGCGGCACGTACCACACTACTACGGAGTTTGCTTCCGCATCGGGCTACATCCGCGTGCGGAAGCAAACCGCTTCAGAGGAAAAAGGCCCTTGGTAAATATAAACTTTGGTTGATAAGGAAGTGCAAACGATATCAACTTCGTCTTTTTTCCATGGCCTTAGAGTTACATAAGTATTGCACAATATTTTTTAATCATGATTCAATGGTCCCCCTGCCCGTTAGCTCAATTACATAATAGTCTAAAATCTACAAATAAAAATATAATATTCACGCCTCTATGGTTTATGGTTGAGTACAGGGCATGATCCAGGGTTCAATTCCTGAGTCGGAAAATTTTGGGTTGATTTTTCGTAAGTATTTTTTAAGTGTGGTGATTAAACTTGTACCCGTTGCCTTCCCCTGATCCCTTTCCATCACTGTCTCCCTCCTCTCCCTATAAGAGCACGCGGTAAGCCCCGTTCCCCGTTTGCTGGGCCTCCCGCAAGGGTCGGATGTGCGCATCCGTACAGGGGGACGCAGCGTTAGGGAGGGGGAAAGATCGGCCTTGTTATAGGGCCGGATTCACCTCCACCGAGCATCGCAAGGTGCCTGAGAAGCAGCTCTGGTAATGAGCGTAAGCTTGAGGCCCGCAGATGCCCCTCATAAGGGCGAATAACCACTGGTGCAAGGCTTTATTTTAACGACGGAGGCTTTTGCCCTGCGTGGGCCATTAAACCATTGAATTTGAATTCAATGGACTCCGATATTTTATTCTAAGAAGGCAAGAAGCCATTCACTTTTACAAAATGGGGGTTGGACTTGATTGACTGTCTCTTTTGGTACTTTTAGAAATCAGTTATTATTCTCACTGATACCCAAGGAGGCCGTTATTGTACACAATACAAGATAGATGGAATGGATGGTACGGGCAGGAACACCATTGTGTTGGCCAATACATGGTGAGTAAAGTCGAAACTTGAACCACGTTTGACAGAACGGCACTAACCGCACTTTAGTTTCTATCTTTTAAATTCTTTTCTTACACTAACAGTCTTTGATTAGGGCACAGTTAACGTTTCCGTAAAAAAACCCGTGTTTATTATGTAATTCATTTAATAATTAATATCTAACAATGTTGATATCAATATAAATACTTTATAGTAAGTAATTAGAAAGCATTCTACAAAACTTACTTAGGACCGCTTTCTCTTTACAAGTTATTTGCAGAATATAATCAATTATACACAATAATTTATTACATTTTTCATCTATTAAAAGTTAAAACCCAGGGTGTTAATACAATCATTTTTTTATAACAAATAACATTAGTATTACGCGCTTGCGTGGTAATCACTTCCTGAAGGTATGCGGGCGGTGTGAGGAGGAGGGAAACCATATAAAAGCCACCATAGATCCACCATGTCTATTGCAAAATGCTTCTACGATAGTGGCGCTATGTATGAAATGAGGACTGACATACACATACTAATGATCAGGTCGTGCCACCTTTGAGGCTAGGACTCTATTAATCTTAAAATATATTTACGAGTATTTTTAATTCCACCTCTACTTAGAAAACTGTGGAACTCAAAATTCAATTGGAAATGTATTTTAAAAATGTAAAAAAATGGCGATTGAAAATAGTAACTGTTGAATTTTTAGCCGGTTCTTCGCAATAGATAGCAACATCCTAAAACCGACGGTAGAGAGTAGACACTCTGTTTGATATTGATGAATTTTATGTGCATCTTTGAATCACGTAGGCTTCTATAAACAACATCTATTATAATAGAAGCCTAAACAAAGTATAAACAATATTTTGATTTTACCTCCCCCTTCCCACCACACATTTACCTTATAAGGTAACCACACACATCATACTGATCTTCCTAACGATACCATTTATGGTTATTGAATCATTAATAATAATTTCGATGAAATAGACTAGATATTTCATAACAGCGACACACAGAACGCAAACCGCATTATAAAACACGTTTAATTGCTTAAATAATTAGGATGACAGTGTGTAAGTTTAAGTGAATTGTTAACAATAACATTTATTATACTTTTAATTATTTAGAGCCGATTTTTCAACCAATGATTAAACAGAATGCTCGTATTTTATTAAGTATTACAAATATTGTGTCATCAATGCCACTATTATGTACCGGAATAAACAAACGTATATTTACACTTAATCATAGAACAATCCTTTTGAATCAACGAAAACCACATTAATGCTGGCCATACACCGTATGTGGACGTGGATTAGCATGAAAAAAAAAATGATATGCCAATCCACGCCCACATACGGTCAATTCGATTTGATCTAATCGATCGCGTCATGCCGATTTGACGATAGGAAGGATGGTGTATGGCCAGCATAAGAGATCAGTTTCACCGCTGCCAGAAATCAATAATATTACCTCTTTTGTAAATTTTGAACAAAAATAAGATAATATTTATTATATTCGACAGATAAATTATAGAAAGGACCTTAATAGACATTTTAAATCTATTGATCGAAAAATCGGTTCTAAAATTATATATAAAACATTCTAACAGAAAATCTTAACAATCAATTTTTTATAATACGCTTACGAAAAATAAGAATCCTACTTGTAGGTATTCTGTGCTAAAATTTAGTTTACATTTGAGTAAGTAATATTATCCTATCTACGTCATTCACTCATTTACATACAGGTTTAAAACAACAAAGTATTGGTATCGACAAACTTGTTGACCGTCGGTCGACGGAGAGGGGGAAATGTATGGCACCCACTATCTATAATAAAATTCCGCAGTCTATAAGAGATATTCGAAATAATCATTTGTTCAAAACTGCATTTAATGGTTTTCTTGCTGATAAAGCGTATTATGATATTAATTTATATTTAAATGATAAGTTGACTGAAATGACATTGTAATAATTATTTGAATCTTATGTACCTATTAGTTTTAAATTTATTTTTTTCTTTTTAATTAATTTTTTTATGTATTTATTACTGTTAAATATTTTAATTGTAAAATGTGCATAATCAGTGTTGACTACGATAATAATGTATTGTGTATTATAGATAATTTATGAGCGACATTTATAATTGTTTGAATTGTTTGTATTGTATTTGGTTTGTAATTACCTTCATTTTTATATACAATACTTTTTTTTTATTATTATTTAAATGTAAAATGTTCATATGCCTAAGGCGAATCATGGCTGCACCTACATAATTATTATTAACCACACTGTATTACCCATGTTTATGAACGAATAAATAAAATGAAAAGAAATGAAATTTCGCGCATGCGCAATAAGGTGCGAGAATCTCCCGAACGCCCGCGCGCGCTATTGGTCAGAGGTATGCTGCGCATTCTCCACCCGATAGTCAACAAGTCTGGCGAGGCCTGTATCAGGGGAAATAAGTCTTAATTACAACCTGCTTTAAAACACTATACTTTACATCCCTTGGCGCTATTGTATTATACAGTGACACAAGCTTGTGTTTTCTTTTAATGATATAACTGTATCCGATATAATATTCATAGTCATTTTCCTGCCCTTATCCCACGCTAAGTAGGGTCGGCGCAACATGTATCATCAGCCGTTGCCTACCCCTGCGGGAAAAAGGCGTGACAGTATGTATGTATGTTGTAGGTAATATTTGTAATTAAAACTACTTGGATTTAGACACTCTAATAAAACTAAAATCTATAACACAATATGCATATAAAATTATATATTTACATTAACATAGACACAAACAAATATTCAGAACAAATATAGTCTTTTAGTACACTAAAATTAAATACCAAATTATTATCAGATATCGACGATAATGACATAAATAGAGAGAAAAATAAGGTCCAGTTTGAACACTGACTGATAAATTGTTGATAACTTATCATTTAGATAACAGTGAACCTATCTTATTTTATTTATTTAACATATATTTTATCACAAACTTATATGTCAGTGGTGAATCTGGACCTATTTTAAATTATATTTACAACTTAATAAACAAAGTGAATTATTCTGTAGTAGGTACATTAAAATGCTTTTTAATGTACGGACGGCAGCACATCAACCTAACCTAAGCTGTCAAAATATCTCAATTGAAAGAAAGCTCTATGTGAAGTTAATAAAGCTGAAAATTAGTTGTAGGACAAAATAGGGTAGTCTGATGTGCTGGCGACTGTACCTTGCATGCTAGCAACCATAATTTATGCTGGCCATACACCATCCTTCCTATCGTCAAGTCGGCATGACGCGATCGATTGGATCAAGTCGACTTGACCGTGTGTGGGCGTGGATTGGCATGACGACAAGATCTGTCATGCCAATCCACGCCGACACACGGTCAAGTCGACTTGAACCAATCGATCGCGTCATGCCGACTTGACGATAGGAAAGGAAGGATGGTGTATGGCCAGCATTACTAGTGGCGGCACAATTTTGTCAATATAATTTGAACTCTATGGTAATTCTTTATAGTAGGATATTGTATGAATCAAATCAATTTTGCTATTGACTGCACTGTGTGCGTTATTACAAATTTAACCCATAATCTCTAGGACTAAAGATAAAAAAATCACTTCGCAAATAAAAATAGGGATTGAAACCGAGTGGCCAAAACCTTCTATTTCACAGACACGCTCAGAAAAACTAAATTCTCATTGAAAAAAAAACAAAGTCATCGCTTTTTTTTAAATCATAGCACTGAGCTCAAGACAACACATCCAAAAAAAAAACAGGCACGTAATGTGCTGATTCCTATTAACGGTTCTATTAACTAATATTATTTCTTCTAGACAAGAAGTGCAGTTTAGGTTTATACAGGTCGGAAGTGTCATACCTTTGTACCTTATTTCTTGGAGTTTTCAGCTTACCGTTGGGTTGAGTCACTTGAACGTTTTCTTCATAGTTTTCTACTGATTTATCGCTCGACGGACTGTTGGGAAGATCTGTAATAACAATAAGTATTCATTTTAGAGGTTATAATAAAAAATAAATTATGATTTCTTAAACATTATAAGGGGAACATATTTTATGTGTAATTGGGAGCTGATTTTATTAAGCATTCTATATCATCTTTTACAAGTGATTAGGAGCTTGACTTGGTTTTTATTTGGACCACAAAGTAACATTATCGTATCAGTGACGGAAAAAAACAGAAACATTTAATCTTTGATCCAGTCAGAAATAAAAGTATTTTAAATGTGTTGTAAGGGTATCTATATTGTCAAATAACAGAAGAAGGATGCACTAAGTGACATGTGACGTCACCGTTAGGCCGCACAGGTACAAAAGAGATGGCGTGATATACCCACCACACATCCACTCCAACATATTATTATTCCAATATTAAAAGTGCAACTTGTTGATTGATTTAACAAACGTTGCTAATTCTTTCAAGAAAGTTAATATTGTATAATTATTATTTGTAGTTTTTTTTTAGGTTTGCTATAATAATAAATAATAATAGTATGTACTTACTCGTTCTTCTAGGCCGGGGCAGTCCAACTCGCTTCGCCCTTCCCAAATATTTAGACCTAACTGGGTTTGAAACTACGTTATTATTGCTCGTCTCTTCACTCTCTGTAATAAAAACAATAAAGTAGTTTTAGTATTACATAATATAACAACAATTGTATGAACTGATACTTCAAAAGTCCAAGTCAAATACATGGTTATCACTAAATGAAATGAAATGATTTATTTCTGCAATTGGATTTACTAAAAATACTTTTGGACATCAAGTCTAAAATAAGGCAAACCTTATTTGGGAAGGATTCGAACCTACAACCACTGCCCTAGAGGCACAGTCACAATCAATTACGTCATGGGGCTAGTCTTAATATAAGAAATATAATTATTATTCTTACCTTCAGTAGTAGACGATATCTGATCAGACCCGCTTAGCTTCCTAATCTTGTTAGGCGTCAAAACCTGCCTGTTATTATTTATGCTACTCCCAACTTCACAGTATTTCCTCTTCAAAGTATTCTCAGTATCACTTTCAATGTTAGACTCGTTACAATAACCTATAGTAGGCATCTCTGTAGTTTCTGATGCGGATTCATCTTCTGCAGTGCCAAGTATTATTTCCATAATTTCCTTTCTAGAAGTTTTGCTAACCATTTCTTCTAACTTCGCATCGTAATCGCTCGATAATTCAAATGAACATTCAGATTTTACTGGACTGAAAATAGGACCTGGAGATTTAATACCACCATTCAGATTCGTTGGTAAGAATATCTCTGAGTCAACATTTATGTTCTTAACTACGTTTTTAGAAGCAGAACTTAACTTCAAGTGTCCGTTTTTGTAATAATTCACTATTTCATATTGTCCAAAGTTCTCTGACACTTCTTTAATTATATTTTCTTCATACGGGTCACAGTTGACCAGATACATTTTCTTTGTTTGAGTCTTATCTGTAAATGATTTAAGGAACTTACTAAATGTATCTCTTTCTAATTCAGCGGAGTATTTTTCATGTTCTGCGAAATATTCAAGTGGAATCTCATCACTGCATATTTCTTCATCATTCTTTTCACTTTCTTCAGGTTTAGTGTCAATTTCTTCTGATTCGGATAATTCCTCTGTAATAATTGTCACTTGGAAGTATTCTGTGTGAGTGTTATCACTACCTTCCATTAAGCTTTGTAGTTTCTCTTCTATTCCATCACTTTCTGTGACTTCACCGTTTATAGTCTCAATTATCGTCAAAACTTCTTCTTTAACTTTTGGAGTTTCCGATGTTTCTGCTCCAGCATCTATTATTTCTGTATTTTCATCGACTTTGCTTTCCAAAGTTTCTTCTATTTTTTTATTTTTTTCGTTTATCGTCTCGACTTCCATATCGCACGATTCAACTAATTCGATATTTTCTATATTTACTGAAGCCGTAGGCGGAATGCCGTTACCCTCTTCAATTTCGGTTTCAGAAACCACTGTACCTGTAATTTCAGTACCATTCTCAATAACTACTTCTTGTTTGTCAAGATTAACGACTTCTATATTCTCAACCTGCTGTGCTGCCGTCAAAATATCACTTATAGTATCAATCCTAGATTCAACATTTTCTGTTTCCAAGTGTTCTTGGCTATTTACAGATTCCTTTGCAACTTGTCCATCTGAAATGATAACTTCTCTCGGTGCCGTAGTTACGCAAGCAAATTCCAACTCGGGACCCGGTATACTCGAGTAGACTTGGCTTAAGCTAGGCCTAACATTAGCCTGGAATTCCAATAGTAAAGCAGCCTCTTGGTTCATCCTCTTTTGCTCTTCATCGAGGAATTTGCGCATTTTCATAAGTTTTCTAGCTTCTTGCAAATTAGCTGCAAACTTTGGTTTTTTTAAAGTGACATCTGGAACGAATGGAAGCCGCGGAGGTGATGATATTGGAACTTCCAAATGATTTTCTATTCTGACGATAGGTTTTACTTGAGGAGCAGCTTGTACTTTACTTTTCACTTCATTTACTGTCAGATCTTTATCACTGGGACTAGCTGAATCCCCACTGGTAGATGCATTATCTGATTTCGATGAAGACCCCTTACTTTCTTTTTTAACGTCAGTTGATTTTGAGTTATTCTGATTATGTGATCCTTTGGAAGACGAGCTACCGTCATTAGAGTCTCTGTCTGTAGAACGGCGAGTATGGTTTCCTCGCCCAGAGGCACTGTAATGATCATCCGTCTCTTTCTTATCCTTCTTCTGTTTTTCCTTGTCATCACTCTTACTTTTGCTGCTGCTACTGCTTTTTTTGTCTTTGTCTGAGCGATGAGAACTGGAACTGGATTTAGACTCTCTCGAAGATTTCTCCTTAGAATATTTGTCAGAACTTCTGTCAGATCTATCTTTGTGGCTAGATGAGGACGATTTTTTTTCGTCATTGTGCTTGCTTGAACTCGAGTGCCTTTGGCTAGAACTAGAGCTACGGTGTGATTTGGAGTCTCTGTGGCTACTAGAACTCTTGTGAGAGCTAGAACTTCTATGTTTAGACGAGTCTCTGCTGTCCTTTTTATCGCTTCTATCACTGGATTTGTCTTTATGGCTTGACGATTTACTTGACGACTTATGGTCATCTTTTGATGATTTTTTATCACTCCTGCTATCTTTTGAACTGGATTGTTTAGAATCTGAACGTCTATCTTTACTGCTAGAATGTCTGTGGGAATCTCTATGGTGAGAACTTCTATGACTACTTTTCTTTTCATCCGGTTTTTTCTCTTTCCTGGATTCTTCTGAATTGTGATCGGGCTCAGGTACTTTATTTTCGTTATTATTTTTACTTGCGTCGCTTTCGTAGTCTATTTGTAAGTGATTACTATTAGAACTGTCATCATACATGGGCGTGTTAAATGTGTTGATATTAATTTGGTTATGAAATTGGTAAGAGAGAGCCTCTGTCTCTTTCTTTTCTGTCTTTACAGCATCCGAGCTGTTCTCTGCTTTTGCTTCAATTGTGAATCTAAATGTACTTGGTTCTGGAGCATCTTTCTTATCTTCACTCTTGATATCTCCAAGGTCGTCTTCAAAAGCTTGTTGGGCATCACAAGAATTTTCATTGTTAAAGTTTCTGATTGGAGTCAAAGGTGACATGTTCCTAATAAGTGATGAATCCGAGCTGGAGTCGTCATCGTCACTATTTACAGGTTTGAAATAATGTTCATTTTCCTGTTTTGGTACTTCTTCAGGTAAAGGTATATCTGTTAAAAGAATAGGTTCCATTCGTAAACGAATATTCTCTAATTCTACTTTAACTTTTGCAGCCTCTGGAGGGCTATTATCAGGTGCTGGTATATTTTCGAGTTTAATCTCCTCACTAGGTAAAGGAATGGAACTTTTATCTAAGCTGCCCGATTCGTTTGAAGTCAACTCACTAATCCCAGATAATTGCGTGTCTTGAGGGTCAGCTTTAACTTTATCTTCTTCTTCTTTTAAATCTTTTGGTTTCTCATCCTGATCAGTTTCCATTTTCATATCTCCGCCCATTTCAGAGATATCCATGTCTTCGTTTTTATCGTCATGGCTTTTAACTGAGCCAGGGCTGACTGCTTCCAAGTCTGTTGGGAGTAAGTCATTCTTGGTGACCTTTCCGTTGGAGGTTTCAGCCACAGGGGCGGTCTTCTTCCTAGTAATTCCTAAGTAGTTGTAAACGAGATCCTCAACTTGAGGGATGAAGACTGACGCGACCTTCGGGTTGACGACTTGATCCACTATTCTTTCCACTCCCTGCTCCAAGTAGTTGCCACTAGAACATGCAATAGAAATAATTAAACCTTTTTTTCTAGAGATTTGAATTAAATAACTATATTTTTACAGGTTCTCCATCACAGATTAATTCTTAATTAATGTTATAGTAATATACAATAAGAACTCTATATTTATTTCCGTCAGATGTGTAAGTCATGAAGAAAAAGGGAAATTAAATTGAATCATTATAAATTATAATCTAGCACTAAGTACTTAGTATGTGTATAAACTGACAATTTATACACTTACTAAGTATTTGCTGTGATCCATTAAAGTTCATTTTACTCTAATCTACTCTATATTAGTAATTTTGATATTTAAAAACTTACTCTAATAAGTGTTTCCTAAGTTTCTCACGAAGCTGATTCTTGTTTAAGTCAGGTTTCCAGGTTTGCCGAGACAGGAATGTGGAGACTGAGTTTTCCACTCGCTGCCGGAGGTTCTGGTATGCCGGACGTGTGTCCACATCAGCTATGCAGTCCTTGCGAAACTAAGAAGATACATTTATTATTACCAATATGTCATCTATTATGTCTTTGTCTGATACAGTACGAGTTGCCATCGAAAATGATTGGAAAGTCAGTTGCCCTACTGATCTTAGACAGCTGGCATGGTTTACCAAAGATTATGGTTTGACACTTGAATGAGTTGACTGACAAACCATACCTATTGGATAAGTCACATATATGCTGTTGCATGCTCCAAATCATCAAGCTCACCCTCTCTATTTAATTGGAGATCATCAGCAAAGAGGTGATAAGAACTGTCAAGAATTATATATTTTTTTATCAGCTATTTAATGCCCCAAATTCCTACTTGCAGGGCAAAGGCATCATCATTGAAATCAAATTATTGTCACGATCAAATCATTGTGATAGATATACTCTTTATTGCACAAAATTATAAAAGAAAAATATGTTACAAAATTGGATGAAACAATCAAGTACCTATCAAGAATCAAATTCATTTATTTAATTTTGGATCGTATTATACCACATATTAACAATGTAGGCGGACTTATCGCTAATAGCGATCTCTTCCAGTCAATCTTAAGGTAGAGGAAGTCTAAATTAATTTTAAAGTAGGCAGTGCAAAACTCAAGAGCAAGAAAGAAATACAAGTCGAACACAATTCAAACTTCTCAAAAAAGTAAGAAAAAAATACAAAAAATAAAATAATACACATGGATACACACACTTATACATACACATACATACACTTACTTACTCACTTGGTAAAATAAATACATAGATAAATATAGTACTATAATAATATAGTACTTACATGAAATAAATGCCATTACAATTCTATTAGGTTTCCACATATTAATATTGTTAATAATATTCCAATATTCAACTTTTCTGTGCTTTTAAGTCGTCTTAATATAAAATATGTCTAAAAGGAAAATATACAATTTACAATAATTAGACTGAGTTTGAATCAGTTTGAATACATCATTGTTTTGGAAGTTAAAATTGAGAAAAATTGTTACCAATTCTTTAAACACAGCTGAGTTTGTAATCACTATCCTGCACATCATAGTACTATAAACTTGATTTCAATAATGGAGGCCTTTGCCCTAATGTAGGTCCAGTGGGAAATTGAATAAACCTGATACTAAATAAATATCAGATTCAAATGTTATTAGATACAATACCTTATTGAATTGAGCGAAAAATGATGTCAACTGCGCCTGTCCATAACATTAGAAACCAATAGCAACGCATTATATTGTCAGTGTGTGTACAGTCTGTTCACCATAAGTTGTCCTTTAGCCGCTATATTGGTACTACTGTTTTTCAATACTTTCAATCTGTTTTTTGACAGATTTACAAAGCGTAGGCAATGCTGCCAATATTGCGGCTAAAGGACAACTTATGGTGAACAGACTGTAAGTCATCACTGTAGCGTAACGCAACTCCAAAAGGTACTATCCTAATAGCATTTGAATTGGATAATACTTAACACTGGTTTTGTTTTCCATAGATACTTCTATTTTTGTTTTTATGATAATAATGGTTTTATAATGAGTGCAGATGTCTGTATCAAATCACCCTTTGAATTATCATCAGTTGCTTTGTTTTTTATTATAATTACTATGTTTTATGTAACTACTTTACAAGTAGCAGATTTTCTGAATAATATTGTTGTTGCGCAATTACCCTTTATCATTTTTAAAGAAACATTCAACTTGTCCTATTTTATTATCAATAAACAATTTCTAATTAATTTATGCAATAATTGCCTTGTATCAATCACTAGTTTTGAACATGCTTATTTATTACCAGCCACAAAATTAAGATAAAGAATCTGGATCTTTATTTCACAAAATTTTCAAAGCATGGAAGAATAATATATCCTTGCTGAGACAAAAAGTGGGAATTTATAACATTTAATGTTGTGGCATAAAAGGCAATGAGCTTATAAATTAATTTAATTGAGAACAAAAGTATAGATTTTTTCAACAACATTTTGACCTATCATAGTCACCTCTAGACAGAGTATGTACTAGCGAATATAATCAATAATTCTGATACAATACGAAAAAATGCATATTTAAGAATGATCTGATAAACTTACTTGATCAAATATTCCTTTAGATTTCAATTCGTAGACCAATTGATCGACCAAACGAGGATCACCCGGAATGTATTGTAAATGGGCCATTTTTATGCAGTTTTATGCATGAAAATAGCACACTAATACGACAATTAATACATTAATCGAATAATGCAGATAATCGCCTAGCAATCACTAAAACACTTGAAATTAAGATAACTTTTGTCGCAAATAGCTCGAAAGAAGTACTTGGAAGTACTTCAGCCAAATTTCTTCGACGTGTTCTTCTTATTTTACGTATTGTTTCTATAAAACATTTTTAATTTGATAAATGAAATATTATCGAAATTATTGAATAATAGAAATGGAACATACTAAGATTCATCAGTCAGATTGAGTCCGAAAATGTATTTCTGTGAATAATTTGAAGTTATAAAGTTATTTTTCAACAGCCTAAAAAGAAATGGAAAATTAAATACATACAAAAAATATTTAAGCAAAATAAAATTGATTTGAGTCAAAAAATGTAACAATAACTCAAAATTATTATGGTTTATAATTACAACTTATTAAAAGTAAGCACGAATTCGGACCAATTTGGACTTTAAAAAAAAAAACAAAATGTCTAAAATAGTTCCTCGGCATTCCGCAAGCTGTCGCTTTTGATTGTAAAAAAATTCAAACTTGCCGAAGTTTTTGTTATTAAAAAAGGAAAAATAATCCTGAATCAATCATGAAAGTCGATACGTATGATAAGGATAATTATTTAGGCCTGGTTACCGATATAACGCAACGGGAGAAGCAAGAAGAAACTGCTTCAGGTGAGAAGTTTTAATGGTTTTCGTTACGTATTATGCTAACAATTTAAGAAAACTATGGTTTTGAAGGGTATTGGTCGTTATTGTCAACCATTACACTTGGACGGCTTGGACGCTTACAAACAGCTGTCATGTTTGTTTATAACCTACGATCAAAAATAAATAATCGTTTTACAAAATTTAACTAAGAAATCACTATTAAAATGAATAAATTGACTTCATATACTATAAAGGAAATCCACAAGGCGTACAAAGAAAAGATTTTAACACCGACCAGTTTCGTTGACTTATGTTTACAAAAAACGAATCAGACTTTTGGATTAAACGCTTTTGTGACTGTAACACCAGAAGAAGCCGAAAACCATGCAATTGAGAGTGAAAAAATGTTCTATGTCGATAAACAAAGGCGGCCTCTAGAAGGTATTTCTGTCGCAATCAAGGATAATTTTTGCACGAAAAATATTCTCACGACCTGTGCTTCTAACATGCTTAGGAACTTCGTGCCAACCTATGATGCCACCGTGTACTCGCGTTTAAGAAGAGATGGTGCCTGTCTGATTGGTAAAAGTAATTTAGACGAGTTTGCCATGGGTTCTGGGACAATTGACTCCATATTTGGACCTACAAGAAACCCTTGGGGTTTCAAAAAAGGTCCAGAAGAGTGGAGGATAGCAGGGGGGAGTTCAGGGGGTAGTGCTGTTGCTGTCAGCACTGGTTCCTGTGTAGCTGCCATTGGATCAGACACTGGAGGGTCTACAAGAAATCCAGCTGCATTGTGTGGTGTTGTAGGTCTGAAACCTACATATGGTTTAGTCTCCAGATATGGTTTAATACCACTGGTAAACTCCATGGATGTTCCTGGAATATTAACAAGGACAGTTGAAGATGCTGCTAATATTTTAAATTGTGTGGCTGGTCCAGACTATTTGGATTCTACGACAATTAAAAGTATGCACAAACATGTTTCCCTGAAAGAATTAGACCTATCCAAAGTTAAAATTGGGATACCTAAAGAATATCACTGTGAGGGAATGTCTGAAGAAGTTTTAGATACTTGGAGATATGTAACCGATATTTTGGAAAACGAAAAGGCCATTGTTAAATCAGTGTCACTGCCTCATACATCTGTTTCGATAGCTGTATATTCAATATTAAATCAATGTGAAGTTGCCAGCAACATGGCGAGGTATGATGGCTTAGAATATGGACTCCGAGCAAATGAAGATTATTCTACAGAAGTGCTTTATGCATCATCCAGGTCTAAGGGCTTTAACGATGTTGTTAGAAGCAGAATTTTTGCTGGCAACTACTTTTTGTTGGCAAGGAACTATGAGAAATATTTTATAAAGGCAATGAAATTACGGAGACTCATATCCAATGACTTTAAAAATGTTTTTCATGGAGACGATAGTGTAGACTTATTATTGACTCCTACTACATTATCTGATGCTCCGAAGTGTAAAGATTTTTATTCGAAACACAATAGAGATCAGTGTGCGTTTCAAGACTACTGTACGCAACCAGCAAATATGGCAGGAATACCAGCTGTCTCAATTCCGATTCGTCTATCGAAAAATAAGTTACCATTGTCTTTACAACTGATGGGTCCTAACTTATCTGAGGAATTGTTGTTAAATGTTGCCCAGAAAATAGAACACATTGTGAACTTTCCTAGTTTAGATTCTTTCAAAATATGAATAATTTGATCTAATCTTATAAAACTTGTGATTATGAAAGAATAATAAACTGATAGACTTTTTGACTTCTTTTATTTTTTTTTACTTACATAAATCTCTTGATTGGAGAGAGTAGAAATAATAAATAGTTACATGCAAAAGATTTTCTTTATGGGATAACAATATCATAATACATTCATGTGATCCCAAAGTAGCCTAGTGTTACTTGTTATACATACAGTTATCATAAACAATGGAGGTACCACAAATAATATTAGACTCAATGCAAATACACATCCAGATACTGGACTAATCTTTGTCCTGTAGGATTAAACCCGCAAACTCTATGTATATTATATGTATTAGGTCAGTCCACATTCCTTCCAGTCACCTAATGCTCTATTGAAGCATGGAGTTTTGTAAATTGCAAAAATTGGATTTTTATAATAGTTTAATCTATTTAATATAAAGTATATTATGTGCTTTGATATACACGCATGAATGCAAAACCGTTAAGTGTATTCAGAAGTTGTTCCATTACTTGACAAAAATATCACTAATAATTTCAGGAGTAATCACCACAGACATACTAAAACAGCTAAACGTGAACATCGACGCACTGCCTCAGAAATGCCAGCAGATCCTTCACCAAACCGCCGAGCTCCAAGCTTCCCAACATCTCAAAGACTTAGACCCAATAACACTCGCCCTCCAACAATCTAAGCAACTATCAAAGAAACTAAAAGAGGATTACGAGATATTAAAGTTGAAACAGAAGAATGCAGAGCTGCAAGCGAAAATAGACAGTAATAACAAGTTTTTGGAAGGATTAAGGAGGGATTTGGAATGTTCGAGGAGTTCATTGGCAGGGCAGAACCCGAATCCGGATAATATACAGGAACACATCAGACAGATGAAACAGAAAGTGGCGTCGTATGAAGAGAGTTGTGAGAAAGCTAAGGTGAGTAATTTTTTTGTTTCTTGAGGGTCAAAATATAGCAAAATCTCTTTCATGCTCAGGTACTAGAAAATATACATTATTTTATGTACTTTTTTAATATACATACCAAGGGGTCCAGGAGGACACAAACAGACTAACAACATTTTCATGCACACCATTTATAATTTGTACCGTACGGGGACCGAAGCCCCGACTTCTGATGTAATAGAGAGTTTTAACTAACAATAAAACTTACCTATTATTTTTCCTGAGATATCCGGAATCCATATTGAGTGAAGCCTTCCGTTTTTCTTGTGTTCTTCCGGTCAAGCGAGTCCCTCTCTTACGCTAGTGGCGCCACCTTGCGTCCAATGCGACCGTTTCCGGTCGTAGGTAGCTGTAGTTACCTCATGGATCGCGCCACCTCCTTTTGTCATTATACGTCGTTGGTAACAGGTAGAAATTACCTGGATTCCGGATATCTCAGGAAAAATAATAGGTAAGTTTTATTGTTAGTTAAAACTCTCTATTATTTGTTCCGTCTTCGATATCCGGAATCCATATTGAGTGAAGTGTTTGATATCTCCTGGTACTGCTTATTGATGCTATAATGTGAATGAAGTTAGGAAGTAAAGTAAGAGTTAAGGCATTACTGTACTTAATACATAAGGAAAAGCTTATGCCAAAAAACTATACGTCTGTTTCCAAAAGTATATGGTCTATAGAATACCTCTTTAACAGTTTCATGAGGAAACAGCTTAACATCCAGGTGACGCCACGGTACCTGCTTCGCGAAGTACTAATTTAACCTAACTACTTATGACGGTCGTAGTAGAGGTTTTACAGTACTTTACTAAATAACTAATAATCTTACCAGGTACCTTCTTCACGACGCGACGTTGCAGTGCGGCGATACAATCAAAAAGACTAATCAATATCTTTCCGGCTGTTGTCTCCTCTACAAGCCCGACTTCCTATGATTTGTAGAGTCATTTCTATAACCCAAAACTCGTGACATAATTATTGCCTTTATATATCAGTTTTCTGATGAGACTTGATAGGTTGAGGTTGTGTTCAGCCAGAAGAAATCAAAAGTAAAATTGCAACACGTTTCAAAACATCATAAAATTATTCTAGATCTTAAACATTTTAGTGCTTAGTATTGTTCTCCGTTTCAATCCGTAATTTTCGCAACAGACATACATAGGTCATAAAACCTAGTAGCTTCATGTTCACTACGTCTTGGGAAAGGTAGATAAGGCCGAGTGAAAAAATAAGGAACAAAAGCGATTTCAGCTTATGAATGTACCACTGCAGGCATCATGGGCACAGGCCTAATCATCACGCTTGTATAGTGCGGATAAGAGATCATAGAGAAACAGCCAGAAAATCCGAAACAAAATGCCTGATCCGGGGACAGGACCCAGGAATCCTTGATTTCTGTCAAGTACTTAAACCACTAGGACAGCGATGCGTTTTAAAAAGATTAGATTCTAGAATTGCATATCTGATAATTGTCTAATACTCATCTACAGGTGGTTCAGCACGCTACCCGGACCCGGCCCGGAGTGTGCAAATTAGTTCAATATTATACTGATCCTAGGCTGTGTTCGGGTGGATCAAAATTTGTGAGCTATATTTAGGCGGGACAGCACCTATTATGGTTGTGAAAACAAGCAATACAGACATGAGACATCTGCAAGTCAACTTTGAAAAATAAAATAAAAATGCATTGTAAGAGGTTAGTTCCTTCTTATACCCAATAAACAAGTAGCGTGAGCAGTTCTGAATGGGAACAGGCCGGTTCTGGTTTTCCCTACTGACTGGAATGTCACTAAACTATTTAGTGTGTGATAGCGCATCTACCCTCAGGCTACATAGATCTGGAACGTACTGCGTTGCCAAATATATTTTTAGGACTTTATACGACTTCGTGCCTATTTTATAATAATGTATCTTAGGCCACGACTGTGCAATTGCCCCTGTGGAGAAAAAATGTGTATTATTCTTACCTGCCGTCGTTCGTTATGGATCACTGCTTGAACAACATACAGGTCCTTGCTTGCAGTTGATGTGCAAGGACCATTGGAAATCTGTCCATTTCTATATGTGCTCCATCAGTTGCATCGATCGTGTGCATGTGTGATGTCGGCTGTGCGCGGCTCTGCGTGTAGCGTGAATGAGCTGCGTGCAGCCATGACCAACCAACTCTTCTTAGACTTGTACTAGTTTTGGATCTTTGATTTGTTGGTGGAGCATGGATCTAGGCATTTCTTGAGTTTTATATTGCGTTGATCGACAAGTAGCCTTCCTTTTATGAACGATGAACAAGGCAAAGCTGCGTCTCCCCATTAGGAGCTAGGCCTGTCTGGGGGACTAGCTGCCTAGCGAAATCTGTTTTAGAAATGCTCTGCGGAGCGTGGCATTTCGGTTCCGACAAGGGCTTTGGGTTAGTTTTCAGTCCTAAGCGCAAGCGCAGCGCCAAGCCCGGTAACATTCCCAAACTATGTCTTGTAATGAGTGGGGTATGAGTTTAGGTCGGAACCAGAACAGATCGCTAAAGTCCAATAAATTTTTCCGGGCACTGCAATGAAGAGATTTCAAATCTAACATTCTCCGTACGTACCTTTGAGACTGATGATAACGATCTCTGGGAATGACGAACGAGGCAACGCTAAGTCTCCCCATTAGGATCTGGGCCTGTCTGGGGGACTCACTGCATATGTTCCAAAACGAGGCAACGCTAAGTCTCCCCATGAGGATCTGGGCCTGTCTGGGGGACTCACTGCGTATGTTCCAGTAATTCTCCAAATAATGTTAGGTCATTTCGGTTCCAAAAGGGACTTTGTACTGGCTTGTGTGTCCCAGGTAACGTCAAAACTCGGAACCAGAACAAAGCGCTGTGGTTCAATATTTATTTCAGGTACTGCCTAAAGAGATTGCAAATCTTACCTTCTTTTACAGCTCAGAGAGTTTCAGAAATATAGCATTATATTATATAGGCATTGCGGTTCTGACAGGGACTTTGTATTGACTTGTGTGTCCCAGGTAAACCCCTTACACTCTAGGGATTGTGTCAGAGCCAGAGCCAGAGCCACTGCTGAAATTAATTGTTTAGCCCAGGCAAAGTGATTACAAATTTACCTCCTCCTGAAGTTGTGATATTTATGGGAGGCCAACTCAGAGAACAACGAACGAGGCTGTCTCCCTGTTAGGAACTGGGCCTGGCTGAGGGATCTAGCGAAATCTATTCTAGAAATGGAATGGCATCCATTTGGCAAGTCTCACTTCTCCTGAAGCTCTCAATCTGAATGGGCCAAACGGGAGCCAAGGTCCACACAACCACAGCATAAAGGGTAGTGGAACGATTAAACAATTAAATAATATGCCATCAATATAAGGATAGTATCAGCTAATTAATGTCCCACTGCTGGGCAAAGGCCTCTACGGAAGCCAGGAAATCGCCACAATGACAGATATTGGCTCAATCACCACGCCCGCCATATGCGGACCGGCGCGGCGACCACAAAATCGTGCCCGACAAATTATAAATCGACACTAGTTTTTAGCTCAACCCGGGAATCTAACCCAGGATCCCGAGGCAATGGCCAGGCACCACAAGCACTAGACCAACGAGACCATTCAAAGAATTCATGAAAATGTTTCTTTGAAAATTGCTCTTTCTAATCCGGTTTAAGTATCAATAAAGGTAGAATTAATCTTATAATTATTGCTATTAACAATATTATTGCTTTTATAAACGAGTTACGGTTTGATGAAAAAAGCAATATGATATCTTACAAGGCTTTCAGACTATGCCTTGTATGTTGAAATTACCTTAAACAGCTGCCGTAAAATTTGTGTCGTGGCATGGCTGCTCAAAAGATTTTAAGCTTGTAATCCATGGTTGTAAATGCACGACCCATAACAGTACCGAATGCATCTGGGTTGGGTCTGGTCATGTGTTCCAAGCTGCTACGATAGATACTTGGAATACTTATTCAAACAAATAAACAGAATTACTTAATTCAGTAATTGCTTAAGGATCAGGTCACTGCGTAAAAAAGAAAATAAAATCCGCACCCCTACACGTGTAATTTGCGGTGCTTTTTAACAATGTGTCATCGTATCGTACTCTTCGTCCAATGTCAAGATTTCAGAACCCTTACTATTATATTTACCTAATATTTTCAATAGAGGTTAATACTACTATTATTACTTGTATAATCATTGCATTTGCAAGAGCACTACAAGAGACTTTACAACGATACCTTCATTTTGTAGGTACGAGGTTCAAAACCTAACTCATAATTCAGTTTAAAGTTTGCTAAAGAATAAGGAGGGTATATTTTAATATAGTAGAAAAATAAATTGTTTGTCGATTTTGTTCTGTACTTGTGGCGCGCGCCGCCAATAACACCGGGTACTATTGCAACATGCAAAAAAAGTAATTGTAGACTTATATGATAATGATCCCCAAGTGCAGGATTGTTACTTGGGTTTTTCGAGTTTGGGTACTTTAACTCTTTTAAAACAGAACACGTCTTGTTGCGTAGAAATAAAAAATATAAATCACTTACATGATCTGCCCGCTTAGGTCATTACTTATAATCCATACCAGTATACGATTCCTTAGCCGAGCTTTTCTTCTCACTTTTGGAACTCGAAGTAAAGAAAATAATCCGCTTCGTCACTTGCCGACAGCGTAACTTTCTCTATATTTTTATATTCCATTGCGCAAGAGAGTTAAAATAAAATTAATTCCAAGCAATGTAATTGTACGAACTTTTCAAAAATTTTAAAATCGAAAATTTTATATTATTATTAAAAAAAAGAAAAATTTAACTATTTTTAACTATTTTAGAAATATCATGGGATATTCTAAAATATTTGCTCGCTTCGACGTCCGAACGCTACGAAAAACGACGCTATAATGACAAAAGGAGGTGGCGCGATCCATGAGGTAACTACAGCTACCTACGACCGGAAACGGTCGCATTGGACGCAAGGTGGCGCCACTAGCGTAAGAGAGGGACTCGCTTGACCGGAAGAACACAAGAAAAACGGAAGGCTTCACTCAATATGGATTCCGGATATCGAAGACGGAACAAATAATCGTAGACTTCCCAACCATTACACCAAATCGATATAATTTATTCTTAATGTGTTATGTTTTCGTAGTAAAGGTAATTCTAAACGATGACATAATATCTAAATGCCCTCTTCTGTAAAATTAGCCCTGGTCCTTATCATGTCCTGTTTGTAGAACCTGGTTGGTAATACTAATAGTATACTTACTTACTTACTTACTCCGCTGGCTCAGCGACCCGAAGTGGATCTTGGCCTCCAACACGAGATTACGCCACTGCTCCCTGTCTTGAGCAACCTCTTGCAAATTGACAGGCCCCAGCAACTCGAACAGGTCCCTCATGACCAGTACCTCAATACTAATAGTATAGTGGAGTAATTTTAATAGGTCACATTTGACTGTTCATTTATGCAAAGCAAAGTGCTACATAAGTATCAGGAGTAGAGTTAATTTTCTAAATAAAAGTGTATCAAAAAAACTGATGTTCTTTTCTTGAGTTTTTTTTCTTTGCATAAATGAGCTGTCAAATGTGACCTATTAAAATTACTCCACTATAATAATATTCTTTATTGTTGCAGACGAAGTTCTCAAAGCTATCTGTCCCCGACGGCGTGCTGCCTTCGTCGCTAACACAGCTGGTCACAACTCTGGCGACGCTGCGCGAGGAGGCAATCAAGCTACAGCAACGCGCCGACGACGTCGCTCTAGCGCGTCAAGCCAGATACGCTTTCCACAAACTGCGACGTTAAGCAATCCATGTTTCGGTAATGCACATACCTTTATTTTTTATCCGGCTCAAAGGACCATGTCAATAATTACTCGGTAACAAGTTATGCAATAAATGTGTGGCTATTAAAGGGAGTTTGATTGTAAGACTTTAATACAAATACACATCGACACAGGACTAATGTTTGTCTACATGTCCACCTTTGACGAGCCATTTGGTGTAATGGTCGAGAAGTCGGCTATCACACCAGTGGGCGCGGGTTCGATCCCCGCACGGTACAAACATTTGTGTGCATGAACATGTCTGTTTGTATCGGTCTGGGTGTTTCTATGTATAATATGTATGTATTTACAAAAAAAAGTATATAAGTAATGTTTATCCGTCGTCTGGCACCCATAGCACAAGCTAATGCTTTAGTTTGGGACTAGATGGCGCTGTGTGAATAATGTCCAGAGATATTTATTTATTTAATATCCCGCTCGAAGGACCATGTATATTGCAGCGCCCTTGCCACTGTATCGGGCCTTGGATATTGTCGCACAAAACTGGGCTGAATTGAAAAATAGTTGCCTATGTGGAAGCTGACCTAACCCTTCCCCTTACTACTATCCGGTTCAGATGCTGTTAGATTAGGATAGTACCTTTTGGAGCTGCGTTACGCGACAGTGATGACTGACACACACTGACAAAATAATGCGTTGCTAACGTTACGGACAGGCGCAGTTGACGTCATTTGTCGCTAAATTCCAAAAGGCATTATCCTAATAGCATTTGAATCTGATAGTACTAACTAAAATCCGTTATCCGTATCCGTTGTCTAGCACCTATAGCACAAGCTCATGCTTAGTTTGGGGCTAGATGGCGCTGTGTGAACAATGTCCAGGGATTTATTTATTATTATTATTATTTATTTATTAAAAGTCTACTGTTCCACGGAATCCAGACTGAACGGGTTACTTCGGCAGGTCAAACAGGTTTATGACATAGCGCGAACATTACAGAGCTTGGTGGAATAAAACATAATTTAATAGCATATAAAAACTTTAATACGAATGTAACAAATGGATAAAATGACAGTGTTGTCAATCGAATGATTCTTCGTCGACGCCCGTACATACATCCTGGGACTCGGGCTCCTCGCATGGCCATGTGCATCGGGTGAATACTTGAGCTGTGGAACAAAAACTTGTGTATTTGAAGTCCGTTCGAAGAGTCCAAAAAACAATGGAAGTAACTGGAACATTGTAGTAGTTTTGCGGCCGACTGTACATTATTATATCAGAAAAAAACAACATGTCCAGGTGTCAGGCCACTTTCCGGGTGCACTTCTAATGGGAGCTACCGTTTTTGTGCCCACTAGTTTAAGGTCCGAAAAACATATTGTTGTCTCAGCTTAGATGACAACCTTTTTTGACCGACTTGGTCAAACAATGTAAGCCAACGTCAGACTCTTTTTTTCTTGATTCAATGAATTCAGAATAATAATTTCATGTAATTTAAAAGTTCCCAAGCAATTTACTAAAAAAAAAATCTTTTCTTCTCGCTTGAAAAACGAAGATGAAGTTAGTTTTTTCAATCGTAACCGACGAAAAGCAACCTAAATACCTTTCTTCTTCCCTTCCGAGTGTTTCTCCCCGAGGTCCATCCGATGCTGGCCGGCGCCCAGCCGCCCCCGCAGGCCCCACAGGAAAGCGTCGTTGGACGTGGTATTGACGCCGCAGTCGCGCAGCGTCTGCTGGCACTTGTCGCGCGGCTCCACGGTCTGGCATTGTATCTCTGAGCGCATGTGGCTGTAGTTCGTTTGGGTTGAGTGCGTCTGGCAGTTTACTATTGACGCCTGGAAAAATAAATAAAATCCTTCTTGACTAGCTGTATGTTGCTGATACCTAATCATCATCATCGTCTCAGCGTATTCCCGATTGCATCCAGTTTGGAGCTTAGGGTCCGCTTCGACTATGATCCTAGATTTGACAAGCCTGGTTATTACAATGGAGCGATTGCCATCTGACCTCCTTAAGGGTAACCAGACCTACTTGGAACATAGTTGGGACCATAGAGTAATAAAAACGCCTCTTTATTACTCTATGGTTGGGACCAACGGCTTAACGTGCCTTCCGAAGCACGGAATCATCATTCTTCTCAGACATTCGGGTGATTCAAGCCTGCAATGTCCTACCACACCACCAACCAAATCCAACCAAACTGGAAACAATCACACAAAGTGATGCTCCTCGCGGGATTCGAACATTTCGAACCCACGAGCTCCGGGTTTTAGAGCCTAACGCTCTAACCACTGTATCACGGAGGCAGTCAAATGTTGCTGATAACTAATAATACAGCTAATTATAATTATATTGACGAGCCAATTGATGTACGAGTAATAGTTGAGAAGTCGGCCCAAAACCAAGAGGTCGCGGGTTCGATCTCCGGTAAGACTTGTACCACTCTCCGGGATATCAGCAGTACTTAGCTCTGCTATTGCGTTTCTTTTGATGTGTAGTGCCGAAGAACTCATAGTTACGGATGTATGTTATAGGTAAGGTACCCATTGACAGGCTCTTCGCTTCCATTCCCAAAGGTCCCAGCTGTAGTTCTTCTCGATATAGCTATCGATCGGGTGCGCTTCAGTTTGTACGTCCCTGTCCATTACTTTGACTGTGGAAATAAAACAATGTTACACTCGCGAGATTGTAATCGATCGATAAATTCTCTCAATCCTCTATCTTTGTAAACTGTGCCTAGTTCTGTACTTACTTCTGGGAACGTATTTGGTGATCAAAGTGTCCACATCCTTAACTCTGAAGACATCTTCAACAATATTCAGCAAGTTTATCACGTGAGGATTATTTCTGGCGTAGTCTAGAACCTCATTCACATATCTAAAAAGAAAAATAATATTAAGTATTAAACCTTCGGTAGCGGGTAGGTAGGTATGCCATTCGGTTATATCCGAAGATAGTGATAGGATTTCTTCTAACCTTGGCTGCCACTATAGGAAATTTAAATAATTAGGCTCGAATATCATTGGAACCTATGTGTATACCAGCATACTGAGCATCAATTCTTTTGTGACCAGATGCCACCTTAGGGGACAGACTGGCCCTTATTCTTAATTATTAAAAAAGAGGAGAGATTTGATTGTTTGTTTGTATTGAATAGGCTCTGAAACTACTGAACGGATTTGAAAAATTCTTTCTCTGTTGGAAAGCTACATTATCCCCGGGTGACATAGGGTACTTTTGATTCCGGAAATTAAGGGGGAACGGGGAATAGTTGAAAAAAGTAATAACGCGCGGGTGAAACCGGCGACCCCGCTAGTTTTAAATAATCCATTCACGGTTGCAGGTTAGCTACGCCCTCGAGTGTGTGAGGCTCAAAACTAAAGACTAAGTCTCACTACCCACTAAACACCCCTTCCACACAATTAGGACGAGCTGGTCCTACCTCTCGGGATCTTTGCTGAAGCGCACGGCCATCCTAATGCTGCAGAAGCCGTACTTGTAGCCCCTGGACTTGATCATCCCGAGTTTCATATTGCTCGGCACCAGTGCGCCTACGCTCAGGCATAGCGCGCAGAAACCTAGGAACTAACACAATATGGTTTACATCGTCGTCTTTTTATGGAATAGGCTTATCTGACTTTAATCGTTCTAAGGGCATTTTTTTAACTAAAAAATTAGTTCTTAACACTTCCCTCGATTAATTAATAGTTTTATGGGTACCAGAAACAACGAAACATTCAGACACAGAAAAACACAAAATGTTCATTTGGCCCTGAGTGGGTTTCGAACCCACGACCCCTGGTGCATAGGGTAGGGTCACTACTCACTGTAGTCTTCTGACGAGCGGGTTATTTAAGTGGGAGATCCCTAAGGATCCCTGAGGATCTTCCTCTTCTTTTTGCATAAAAACTATTGGCCTTATCAAATACCAAGTATCAAGGGCGTCGCCAGCTTATGATTAAGGGGGGGGGGGCAATGGGGCAATATTATTTAGGAGAAAAAATATGAACGCCGAGAGCATGAAGCGTTACCGTTAACCCCCCCCCCCCGCCCCCCTTGGCGACGCCCTTGCCAAGTATACCCCCGGAGTAGCTCAACAGTAAAATAATTCTCGTACTTAATTAAAGCCACGTTTCTAGTTCCTACCTGTATGTGCCTCTCTTTCATGCCCGAGTAGCTGTCCTGCGTGCAGTAGTTTTTCAGTGATCCCAGAGACAGTCGTTCTTCCGTGGTCACCACAGAGTTCATTCTCTCTTGGTCCGACATTATCTGAAACATACGTCAATGTATTAACCAACTTGACTAATATCATTATAATCACTATTATCAGTCTAAAAATATGAAATACTAGCCTTCCGCCCGCGGTTTCACCCGCGCGTAATCTCTTTTTTCAAATATCCCCCATTCCCCCCACATTTCCGGGATCAAAGTACCCTTTTCAGTTCACTGGGGATGTGTAGCTTTCCAAAAGTGAAAGAATTATTCAAATTGGTTCAGTAGTTTCAAAAATGTTATTCCCGCGGGAATGAGACGTTTCCCGTAGGAATTTTATAGCTATGTTCTAATCCGGGTTATAAACTATACGTGTGCCAAATTTCATCTAAATCGTTCAGCCGCTTAGGCGCGATTGAGTAACAAACTAACATCAAAACATCCAGACTTTCGCATTTATAATATTAGTAGGATTAGTAGGAGTAGGAAAGTAGGATGTGAATATCTCATACCTCTCTCCCCTGCAGCATTCTATCCACGATGCCGTAGGGGGTCCGGACCTGGTCCTGGATGGCGGCCAGCGTCGACATGAGCCTGTTCACCGTGGATATCAGGTACATCACGTTCTGCATCGCTCGCCACACTTGCCACAGCTTCGTGAACAGCGGCTGTAATGAGATATTGTAGCTTTTGTGTTCCAAATTACGCTTTGAACAACGGCTTGAAAGGGTCTTCAGTTTCGTCAATAGATGGCGTTGGTTGTACTTTAAATCGCGGCGGCGGCGATGTAAGTTTAATCAATAGTGAATGGTTTTAGGATTAGATGAGCCTACAGTTAATTTAGCGGCAGCAAAGTTAGGCGAAGCTTACTGGTGAAGTGTCCCTTAATGGAATCAACCGCAGTGGCCGCTTATTAGCAGGTAAGCTGTCTGCCAACTGATCTGGCGTAAAAAAGAAGACCCTCACTTTTATAAAAAAAACGCATCGCCATCGCGGTTCAAAGTACAACGCCATCTATTGACCTAAGCTAGCACTTACAAAAACAGTGACGACTAGCGCCAAAGCCCTATAACCTCAAGCTAGCAAGAATAGCGGCCGTGACTTGGGACTAAAACGTCCTAATACTCACTAAACTCCCCCGGTTTCCTCTTCAACCCTAAAGGGACGAGCTGGTGACCTTGAGAAGGAACAAAGCCTACTATTCTTTTTTTTTCAAGTAAGAAGTCAGGATGACCTCCCTCCATCTGATGGTAAGCGGATGTGAATTCCAAATATAAGGTTGACTGGCTTTATAGAACTTAAAGTACATACCCATTGAGACAGTCACCCTCACCCTGAAGGCCTGCCGAGATGCCGCTTCACGCCCCGCCTAAAAAGCCCAGAATTATAGAAGGAAGGAAACACGTGAGCCGGAAGTGCATTCCATGACCTAATGGCACGGGGCAAAAAAGAGGAACTATACCCCTTGGTACGGGCCACCAGTGTCTGGATGGTATGCGGATAGCAACGCAGTCCGGCGCGTGTTGTTCGGGAGTGGAATGGAGAGAGGTTTTAACTAGAACTTACAAAGACAGCGACGACCGGCACCGCAGCCTTATACTTGACGGCAGCGTGCAGCTCTTCGAGTACAACCCTTGCTTTCTCCACGCACGCCATGCCGTTTTCCACCAGCGTCTCCACGTCGGAGAGAAGCTTGCGGATGAACACTTCGTACTGCCGGTTGAAGGCTAGCAGTTCGAAGACCTCTTTGTAATCGTCTCTGGAAGATTAGGACTGTTAGATGAAGAGTTAGAAGCGAATCGTCATTGAATATCCAAGTGACAGCCATTTCACAGCATACGAGCGATAAAAATGAATTGCTGTTTGTTAGTCTCGCTAAAACTCGAGAACGGCTGAACCGATTTGACCAATTTTAGTCTTGAAATATTCGTGGGAAGTCCAGGTAAGGTTTAAACTATGAGAAAATATGAAAAAATTGCGAGGAAAATACTAAAGTAAGCGATACGAAGTTCACCGGGTCAGCTAGTTAAAAATAAATCATGACGTACATTATTAGATAGACCAGAAAATGATTGACTTGTCCAGGCAGCCAGGTTTAAATCGGCAGCGTGTTTGTGTCTATGGGCGGCGGTAGTCACCATCAGGTGTACCGCACATGCTCGCCTGCCCGCTATTTCAAAGAAGGTATCACGCGGGGATCGAATACCGAATACCAGAACTAACATTTTTCGTACTTTCCGAGAAGGTATTTAACACCGCCAACTTCTCCGGTTTGTGACAAATAGTTCTTGAACAGGAAAACCAAATCAAAAATATTCGGTCAGATGTTGCAACGTAAAATCAGCCGCGAAACTTCGGTGGCGTACCTTCGGCATGTATGTTTGGACACTTACAAGGTTAAATCAGGATCGACGTCAATCAGCACGTTCCCGGTCTCATCCTGGATGGTGACGCTGTCCTCGATGGCCGTGGTGAGCGTGTTCACTCGCTGCATCACCGTGATGAGCGCGTTGGACAGCGAGGCCAGGCACGCCTTGCCTGCGTCCACGAGGTTGAATGGCACTGCGGAATGAGGGAGTAGGTACCTATTACTTTATTTAACACTACCTTTCGCTAATAACTAAGGCAGTTGTCCCACCCCGAGCAAACGAACTATCGACTATTTTCTCGCTCAAGAAACGAACGTTCATACAGTGTCACACTGTGACTCGTTGGGAAAACTTTGTAAAACAATTTCCAACCAGTCACACTGTGACACGTTGGGAGACCTTTCCGAAATTGTTCCCAACCAGTCACACTGAACCTCACAAATCAAATTGACCTTATATCAATAGTTGAAGCGGACCCTGAGCCCCATACTGGATGCAATTGAGAACACGCTGGGATGATGATGATGATTATGACTTTAAGTATTACTTACGATCAGGAATTCCTTCTCCCCCCTTCTTGCAGTCTCTGTTGAAGAGTCGCACGCCAGACACGATCTCCATGAGCTCGTTGAGTTGAGACAGCTTTTCCGCTCGGGGGAGAGACACGAACATCTTCAGGTCTTCCAGGGTAAACACACTCTCGAGAGCTGCCATGCCTTCTTTCAACGTCTAGACAGTGCAGAAAATACATATATAGAATATGTACCATTACCATTAGAAATTTCGATAAGATAGAGAGACTATCAAGAAAAAGCTCGAAGTTTGTGGCTTGCAGATCCTCGAACAGCCTCTAATGTGGCTGTATGCTATTTGAAACAAGTAAGTAAAAAAAGGGCTACTTACATACCTGTCTAACAACCAAGGGCGTCGCCAGCTTATGATTAAGGGGGGGGGGCAATGGGGCAATATTATTTAGGAGAAAAAATATGAACGCCAAGAGCATGAAGCGTTACCACTTTGCGGCTAGCTGCATTTGATCTCTAGGGGGAGGCAGCTGCCCCCCCCCCCCCCCTGCCCCCCCTTGCTAACAACAAACACTCCTGGCTAAGAGTCCCTCAATTCAATGGACTAGGCCAGAGTAGAAACTCAGAACCATCAGTTTGCCAAATGCTGATCCCAGGAGTGGGAACAGGGTCCCCATTTAAGGGGTGCATAAAATTACCCCCAACCACCTTTGCATCCTCAGGACTGGTCAGCTTGGAGTGTCTCATGACTTTTACTTTATCTAGAGCAGTAGGATCAAGTTATACCTAGTAAAGACTTAAAGCAATCTCCTTACTGAAATAACCCCAGGATTCCCCAGCCCGCTAGCCAACACAATATAGATAGATATCTTCCGAAACAGCTTCTTGAACTCCGCCTCATCTTCCACCGGGTCCTCGTCCAGTATCTCCGTGACCAGCGGCCGGAGACACTTGGATATCGAGTCGAGATGTTTATCGATCAGGTTCTGGAGTTTGTCGTAGTTGGTTTGAATGATGAATTGCATCTTTAGAGTGTTCATTGGGGTTCCGCCTCCTGCGAAGGGAAAGGTCTTCAGTAGATCGTGAGTTTCTTGCAGCGTCCAGTCGGAAACAAAGTATAAGTAAAAGTAAAAGTATCAGTCTATTAATGCCCCACTGTAAGGCAGGGCTTGTATAATAGAAGTCAAGTTATACTTACTTAGTTGTTTGCTTGATCACAAGCCTGTGCTGTGTTATGGCATAAGAAATGTTATTAATTATCCATTTAGAAGAACCGGCCAAAAAGAAGATTAGGTGCTATAAGTGTATTTTTTATCGTAGATCAGTTGGCAGACAGGCGTGCCACTTATCTGATGGTAAGCGGCCACTGCGGGCTATTTCATTGAGAGCCACTTCACCAAGAAGGGCCGCGCTATATTCTACCACTCTGTAGACTCCAATGATCTTCGAGCCTTTAATTTCAATTTTTTTTTTATGTAATAGGGGGGCAAACGAGCAAGTGGGTCACCTGATGGTAAGTGATCACCGCCGCCCATAAGCACCCGGGACCCCCAATGTACTGGCTTCCATTAATATTGCCAAAACACAGCCAAAGCTGGTATTTCGATTTTACCTGTTAGGAAAGTAATTAGCTATGCAAATGGGCTTTTGAAAAAGTCATACCTACCACCAACCAAACCTAAGGCGGGAATCGAACCCACGACTTCCGAGTTTTACAACCGAGGCTTAGCCACTGCTCCACGGAGACAGTCAAAACCATTCCATAACGTTTTCAACGGAGTTGCCAAACAAAAAAAAAATACCTACGCATCAGCATTTTCCCGCACTCTTCCACGAAGAACGCCAGGTTATTCCTATTAATCGTCTTGGAGAACAGCTTCCCATACTTCGGGTTGAGGAGCAGTAGATCTATCAGGTATATCACAAACTCAGGATCCACCGTCACATTCTGTGCTTGGCAGTTTCTCGTCACTTCATTCGCCATGTTTTTAATCACGTTCTCGTTGCACGCCATTTTGATAAAATAAAACTAAAATAATAAATAAAAGTAGTCGCTAAAAGTTGGGCTTGTCAAGTTGATGTCACTGAGCAAGTAATTTGATGTTTGATTGATAAACTATTTGTTGTTATGGCAACTGTATCAGGTCGGAGAAAATAGGTCAATTGCGTTACCAGAGGAAGCCTGAAGTGGAGCAGGTGGGGTAAAAGGCACTGATCTCCACACCGTATTATAATGGACCTCAGTGGGTAAAAGGACATTAGAATATATTTATTCTAGGGATAAGTAGGACATTGTATATTTGGTACGCTCGACAACACAACTGCACCTTTTAGGCAACAAGAAATCTTTTTACTTTTTGATGATCGATTTATTGTAAGTAGGTATGTAACGTTTGGGAAAGGGAAAAAAGATAATATATTTTATTTAAAAACACAGCGTCAATTAGCCCCAAACTATGCTTAGTATGTCTGCTGCACGCACGGATGGACGGCAGCAGATCAACTTACCCTAATATGTCAAAAATTCTCAATTGAAAGAGGACTCTTTGTGAAGTGAATAAAGCTGAAAATTGCTTGTAGAAAGACAGATTATGGTAGTCTGATGTGTTGTCGACTGTACATACTAGCTATGCCCAGTTTGGGACTCGATAACGCTGTGTTAACGTTAGATGCTTACTATTTATTTATTTTTTTAATTTAGACATGGATATACCTAATAGTAAGCAGGTTGCCTATTCTATATAAAAGTTTCAAATGAAATGGAAAACTATAGTTGTACAGTCAAAGCACGTCAAGACTGCAATGTGGGACGACGGGAGACCGATTAAAAGACAAGTGTATGCGCGCACTGTAGGTTTAATAGAGCCCTACTAACTAAATATCCTAAAGCTTATATACTAATGACGGGGTGCGGTGACGTTCACACTACAAGACTATACACTTTGGACTTTGTACCACTCTTGTGTCGGGGGCATAAGTGCTATTATCGAACTGCAAGTGTTTACCATGATGCTGTTGACCGTACATTTAGCTCGAAAACTGGATGGAAATTTGATAGATGAGGGTAGGTTGATTTACTACTTAAAGTCAGCGTTAGATATAATTAACGTAGCAGACAAGGTGACCAAATAGGTACTTCTGAACAATTTAAAATGTCAATAAGTTCCATACACTATCTACAAGTAACTATTATTATCTGAACATTCATTACTTCATTAACATCTGAGCAGATGCTTATCATTAACTTCTAATCACACATCTATATAATTATAAAACTAAAAGGTGACTGACTGACATAGATATCTATCAACGCACAGCCCAAACCACTGGACGGATCGGGCTGAAATTTGGCATGCAGGTAGATGTTATGACGTAGGCATCCGCTAAGAAAGGATTTGGATCAATTCCCACGGGAACGGGAACAACGCGAGTGAAACCGCGGGCGGCCGCTATTTTACCAATAATATCTGAACACTCATCACGTCAATATAGTTAGGTAAGTAGTATTTTTACAAACACAGCACCTATGCACAGAATTAGTAATAAGTACATTCTATGTACCTATGTAACTGTTTTCTCTCTAATAATTAAAACTATTCAATAAAAAAAAAGCAATTGTTGTTTTTAATTAAAATTTATTTTTAAAGTTCTCAATTTTAACTTTGTGTATGTAGCGACACTTATGTACTTTTCTCACATGTCTACCAACATCTTTTGGAGTTCTAAACATTTTATCACAATGTGGACAACTAAAATCTCTGGCACTATCATGCATCTGTTTATGTTTTTCAAATAGCTTCTTCGTATCACAGAATCGTCCACAAACCAAACAAGCAATATTTGTGCCTGTATGTCTAGACCTATGTTTTTTAAGGAGCTCATGTTTATATGTTGTATATTCACACATATCACATTTAAATCTTTTCTTTTTCTCATGAACCAATCGTATATGATTACCCAGACCAGACCCTGTGGCAAATGATGCTTCACATATGTTGCAAGCATATGCTCTAATGCCTCCATGTATTTTCATATGTTTTATTAAGGTTTCTTTTGATTTTAAAACTGCCTTACAAATATCACAGTGGAATTCATTTAGCTTGTGTTTTTGTAAGTGGGAATAAATACTTTCTCTACCCTCCACATGCTTTCCACAATAATGACATGTCATTTTCGTCCTGAACATTATATGAGCTTGTTTTTGATGTCTATAAAGTGAAGAGAGCTGAGTGTAACTCTTATTACATAATTTGCAGCTATATGGATAGATACCCAAATGGGATTGTAAATGAATTTTAATATGTATGATTGATTTGGTAGAGTATGAACATTCCTTACAGTGGAATATCCTCATTTTTCCCACTCCTTCAATACGTGTCTGTGATGCAGTTTTACAACAGCTACTATTTTGAATTTTATGATTATTCAATGCCTTAAATGTTTTAAATGCCAGCTTACATTTAGGACACAGTAACTTTTCAGACAAATGAACTTTCTTCCAGTGAACTCTTAGTTTACATTTACTTTTAAAGAACTGTCCACAATCATGGCATTGTGGTGTTAAGTCTATGGCTTCACTATTATTTACAATATTTACCCCAACATTCAACAGACCGTCATCTCTCACAGTTTGATAATCTATAATGGTTGGAAATTCTTCTTCCTTAATTTTAATATAACAAGACCTTACACAGGTGAAATGTTCTTGGTCACATGGAACTACATTTTCATACACCTCAGGCTCTTCAGCCTTGATAAATTGCGGTGATGACCTATCTGGAGATGAAGGCTCGTTTAGGTCATCCTCGAAAAGAACATATTTCTCTTCCTCTTGCGGGATTTCAATTTCTGGATCTTGTTTCACTGGAATTGTTCCTACTAGGCTTCTTGTACAGTCTGCATCATATGAGACTTGGTTTATTACTGTATCATTGGTAATTTCTTCTGCTTTAACCACAACATGTGGCAGTATGTTAGCACTAGAAGAGTGATCTGTAAGAATATTCGGTTTTTCTAATGAAGTAAGTAGTAATTTGTTTGACCACTCACAAGTTAACTTAAATTCATATGCTGCATTCAAGGCCACAAAGCATTTCGGGCATATTTTATCGGGAAGTCCGTCCCCTTCCTGTATCTTGACGTCGGCAATTAAACATATCTTCTCCGCAATCAAACAGCCCTTGTGTTTCACAAAAATTAATTTTGTTTTCTTGGCAAGCTTTCTATTGGATCGTAAACAAACACGACATGTATCTGGAGATTTTTCCATTCTCTATCTTCGTTCTCTTTAAATTTCTTCCAGAATGGTGTCCGGCCACTTTTATAAAATCTATGTTTCAACTCGTTCATAACAAAATATTGTAATATTTGTAATTATCTTTGATTGATGAGAACACTGGCAATAAAAGTGAGTGATCTGATATTGATACTAACTATAAATCTATAAGTGAGAACAATATTATTATCTAAATAATAACACGACAAAAAGTGGAGCGGGCCGCGGCGGGCGCGGGCCACTGAGCAAAAAAAAGCGCGCGGTGGCGCGGGCGGTGGGTGGGCGGTTATCACGGCCGTTTGACTCAAAGTAATAAAATTGGTGCGTTTGTTATATCTGTGGTACAGGGGGCCAACCTCAGATGACATTTCGTAATCTGTGGTCGTAACCCCTCTCCCCCGCCAGCTCGCTTAAGGGTCTGCTGACATGCTTTGACAGAGTGAGATAGTCTTATTGAGATTCCTGTAAGAGGAAATAGAATAGAGAAGAGTTCAAACTTCAAATCAAACTGAATCAAACTGAGCAAAAAATTCATTAAAGTGCCAAAGAAATTAAAGGTTTTGTGGATTACTACCTAAATTAATATGATTTAATCGAATGTGGAACGTTTGTGTCTAGCATACAAAATGGTAGAGTGTTCAATATTTGGCTTCAAAAGCAACAATCAAAGAGAAAAAGCGGGTGTTACATTTCATACGTAAGTACACTGTTTTATAAATTTTGATCACGTATTTCTTTCTCAAATCTCACAGGAACCAAGTTTCTGCGCTAAATCATTAGTTATATCATCAAAAACTTGATAAATGGGAAATATCTAAAAATTATTTCTAAATATAACCTCTAAAACATCTGACATGCAAACCGGTAAAATAATTGCTTATTATTACAAATTTACATCAGAAGCCAGCATAATAATTATCATAGATGTCTATGTACTGAAATTTTATTAATAATTAGTAGATTCATAATTCGATTTCCGGATGCCTAATGAAAGGAAAAATTTCCCCAAAATTACCCCATATTTCAGGGAATTTCAAGCGATTTGTTGTTTCCAGATTTCCGACTGATGATAAAACTCGTGAGAAATGGATTTATGCAACAGGAATACTATTAATAACATTTTGAAAGGGACTGACGTGTTTACAAAGGAGAAAATTACCAAATAATATGCAACAGAAGGATTAATTATTACAAAAAGAAATTGAAAAATAAATCAATTAATAAGTAATTAACTTGTTTTATTTTGTTTTTCACCTAAATAGTCTTCTTAAAATGATCTTTTTTGGCTCAAATTTGAAATAAAAGGGAATTCATGTATCGGGTATATGAAATTATGAATTCCCTTTTATTTCAAATAGGGTAATCCTGCAAATAATACACCAAAATAAATAAAGTGGCTGTTTGAATAGAATGCCTTTGCATTTGACACCACCACAATTTAAAAAAAAAAGAGCTGTCATATATCACTGGCCCCCTTTTCCGTAAAGCCCATGTTTACAGTACGTGAGTCGGTTGTCTGATTTATCTTCTATCTAGTCTGTGGGCGGTTATTGTTCTGAGGTGGGCGGACAAAATAAATGTCAATTTGACATTTCGTTTCGTTCACTCTTGCATTTCACGTACAGACCGACAAACTTATCTGTTCCGGTGGCCAAAATTGGAACTACGTGAAATGCAATGCAAAAATATCGTTTTTGCATTGCATACCACGTAGTTCCAATTTTGCCCACCGGTACAGATAAGTTTGTCGGTCTATAGAAGCAATTCCAATTTCAATATTTCCTCAACTGCTCAAATGACGTGATGAGTGTCTTGTCCAGACGGGCGAATTCGTCGCGAATCCTACGCGCGTTGGTGAGATACTAGCAGCGAATTCGATTCGCCCTCCTGGACAAGGCCTTAGAAGTTCAAGCATCTGCTCAGATATGAAGTCATGAATGTTCAGATATTTTTGTTTACTTGTAGTGTAAGGAACATATTGACATTTTAAATGGGCGATTTTCTGAGACAGCTCGTTTTTTTAGTTCTAAATTTGATCAATAGATGGCGCTACCCCATCTATGATAAAAGTCAATGTTAAGCAGCCACAAGGAACGAACGAGTAAAATTTTTCTATGCAAGGAACGGAACGAATGACTTCGAAGTGAATTTTGTTTCATAAAACGGAACGTTTTGTTTATGTTTGGTGTCAGATGTCATTGTCATTCCCGAAAAATTCTCATGCATGCCGTATTAGCTTACCTCGGTTCGTCGAATGCGCTCACTTGTTTATGTGCGTTATGGTGATGCCACACGGGCGCGTTGCGCTGCGCTGCGTCGACGGAGCGTCGTCGATGCGTTATATTTCATACAAATTGAACGGCATGCCACACGGTCCGTTGTGGCGACGCGCGTCGCCGTAACGCGTGTACAACGCACGCGTAGCCGAGAGACGAAGCGGGGGGAGTTGTGCAGCGCTCCGACGACGGAACGACGACGCACGCGTCGCAGTATGGTTTATGCAGTCGAGATAGCGGTGCGCCCCAAGCACATAAATCATCATAATACTATCAATGACATTGACGTGGACTGGACTACCTTATCTCATTAGTTGAGGAAAGACCTCTTTTATGGGATAAAAATCACAAACTAAACCTAAAATCAACGCAGACAACGCAAGACGACGCACGACGACGCGTGGACAACGCAGCGCGTTGCGACGACGCATCGGATCGTGTGGCACCCATTCCGTCGAGCGCTTGCGGTGCGTCGACGCAGCGCAGCGCAGCGCAGCGCGTCCGTGTGGGATCACCGTTACTCTGGCGGCATGCTAGCACGTCTAGAGATGAAACAAATTAGAATAATTTGTGCATTATATGCTGTAAATGTGCACCAAATAAAAAATTTGTGCCTAGTGGGGTTTCTGAGATATTAATGAAAATACGATTCCGCCAGCGTAACGCTTGAAAACGTTATCCTGGCGGAACGATTTTTACCTATTGGTCCTAGGGCAATTTTATGTAGCATAAAAGATAGCTTAAATTTGTGCCCTAAAGTAGCCAAGCAGCGGCATTTGTGCCCCCCGTAGTTTTTGAGTAATTGCAAATGCCGCTGCAGTAACGTTTGGCTTATTTTCCATATCTTCAGAACAGCTGGACGTACAGAAATGATTTTTTGTGAGAAGATGCCTTGTAATTTGTGCCTTCATTGTTATTCCAAAGTAGCGTTGAAAAAAGCGGGAAATATTCCCGTTTTTTTCAAATTCCGTCGTTTTTATACAAGTTTTTTTCGAAAGTTTCAAGAAAAATAGGAATGAAAAATTTCATGTTTTTTATTAATAAAACGGAAACAATATGAAAGAAACGGAAAAATATGAAAAAAACGGGAAAAATATGATAAGAAAGATAGAATTTCAATTACATACAATATTAACATTATTAAAAAAACTGGCAATAGAGTTTTTTTCCAATCGTTTTATTTTATTTTTCGAAACAAACGACGAAAATTTCAATAAAACTGGTTTTTTTCCTAAGGTTTTTTTCTGATATATTTCAATGTGATAAACCAATAAAACGGTAAAAAACGAACAAACGTTTTTTTCACCGAAAAAAACAATTTGTTTCTTTCGGAATTTTCAACGCTATTCCAAAGAAATACATGGTTAATGATTTAGAAAAGATTTTCTAAAAAACGAAAACAGCCTCTACCTCTTGAACTACTTACGATAGGCGCTGAATGTCTCAATCAAGTAGCTGATGATGCCTATATGATACAAGGTTCTTCTGACAAAATTTTATAACCCTACGTCTGATATTGACGAAATAAATCAACTTTTTGAACTGAAAACTGTTTACTTATTTCGTACGTATAATGCACAAATTATTCTATATTGTTTCATCTCTAGACGTGCTAACATTTCGCGCTTTCCGCTAGAGTAACGCACAACACTTGTTTCGTATTGTGTTTTGTGTGGTGAATCCTGTTTGACCCTGGCTTGCTTACTGGATTCTGGACTCTACACGCATTAACGGACTTTGATTTGGCCATACTGTATTGGATAATAATAATTGAAGTTGGTGATATTGCGATTGTCATCGCGAGACATTTTTGGCATGAATTTTATATAAATTAATAAGTAACTGTTTAAAAACCCAAAGGAAAATATTAATACAATTATATGTATAAGACTAAAAGTAACTTTTCTACTGATGGATGAGAAACAAAAACGAATTTTAAACTTAAAAACTTATCAAAAACAATGAACAAAATAACAATCACAACAAAACGTCAGCGAACACTATGACACATGCCATAATAATAATGGGCATGCAGGTCGTTATGTTTTTTCACTTGTAACAGCAACCTTATTACTACTGCATTAAAGGTCATTAAAGATACAATACCAGAGGAAGAAATCATAGAGAAATAGCAAGAAAATCATACATGGTTCAACGCCATCTAGTAAAGCTTTTGGAACCTTTTTTTTTTTAAATGGCCTGTCAGAAAATCGCCCATTGTTCAGAATTCAGAAGTATTTGGTCACCTTGTCTGCTACTATATCTGAAGCTGACTGTACTAAATAAAAAACGAAAATATAAATAATTATTATTTATTTATAGTATACACTATATTCAACGTGAAACAATAAAGTTGATCGAAAAGCAAAAATACTTTATAAAGACAATACTGGGATGTCCAGTCTCAGATAATTCACAACACTCTAAAATGGCAGTTGAATGAACACATATTTTGAGGTCAAAATAACCTCAACATTAAGAAATACAGGGCAAAGGCATGTTGAGTTAAGTTCTTTTAGACTAAAAACAGTCAATAACTTAAAGACAATTTATGGATAGACCTTACAATAGACCAGCAACCACAACAAAATGGCCGTTTACAATCTATTTCTCTTAGTTTTCATACATTGTATACGAGTACACTTCGTTCACGATAAGAAGTCTCCTAGCCGTTATATTGGCAGCATTGCCTACGCTTTGTAAATCTGTCAAAAAACAGATTGAAAGAAAGTATTGAAAAACAATAGTACCAATACAGCGGCTAGAGGACTTGTTATCGTAAACGATCTGTATAGGCACGCACGGCACGCCGCAAATGATAAAATCAAGTTGACGCCATTTTAGTTTGCGTGATAAAATAATACAAATAGATTATATAAATGCAATAGGAATGATTATTAAATATTTAAGTATTATTGTGCTCACCATTATTAAAAGGACACTTTAGTACTATATCCTACGAATTATCAAGACAAACAGACCGATTAAACTACTATAATAGAATATTATTAATTAACAATCTTTGAATAAACATATTAACACTATTAGGTAATAATAAATATGATGTATCATAAATATTTTTTATTTCGTAAAATTTTTGAAAATTGTTTTTTGCTATAATTTTTTACAAGCTATTTAATTTTGACAACAGATAACACACGACATTATAATTAATCTGTTTGTGCCGTTGTACATTACATTTTATTGTGATGAATAAATAAATATGTATGTATATAAAAATCACGCCTAAGCGCACCGAAACAATTACAATCATTAAATTAATCATTCCTCCTGTAATGCTTTTAACACTTAATTATACTTATAGCAAAAAATTGCACTGTGCGTATTATGCAACGTTGTGAACTTAGGACAATCCATATAACTAACTTATGATCAGACTCGACGTACTAATCCTTCTAGTAACATTACTGCTTCCGACATTAATATTGTCAGAACACGGCCAGAGCTTTTGTGGGCGGCAAATTTCACATGTGGGTGTGAAAACTAGCCAATAACAAAAAATATATAGGAATGTATGTCAAGTCCATTTTTCCTTCGCTGACAAAAGAGGTAAACAAACATGGCGAATCTATAAAATTCGACATTTATTCCAGGATTTTAATCTTAGAAGGAGAACTAGACCAATTGCATTGGCTACACAGCCATTCGTCTGTGCAGGTCTCCGAACGTGACAACGTCATCGTCATAAGAAAATACTGATGGAATGGTTTTATTTCTCAAAAGAAAATTTTAATTTTATAAATGGAACGCCTCAGAGCGAGGTAACGCCGTATGAGTCATGTTTTTTCGTGCGTGCAGCCGGCTCCATCGAATTATAAGACGTTGTCACGTCAAAATCAATTGGCAGTTACTCACCCACATGGCATGCCACTGCGGCCTATTCCATTGAGGGTCACTTCACCAGGAAGCATAACTCAATGTGTTGCCACACTAATAGGCTCCTCTGATCTTATCTTTTCAGTACACCCCACATTTATATTAATGTAATATAAATAATAGTGCAGTCTTAGATGTTCTGTGGGGTCCAAATACATTCATATCCTATACGTCAAGTCCACGTGGCTCAAATTAACAGAAAGATGAGGTTCAAATACATTTTCTTGTAGCCACTACATCGCTAAATTGACTTCTAAATTAAGAACACGTTTTCACATTCTAAAACTAGATTTTAAAGCGCGTGTTGGAAATATCTGAAACAATGGAAATAAAGAAATGAATTAGAAAACATCACATGCATTCATCTGATTGGGGAGTAAGTAAAGTCACTAAGAACTACCTACTTCCTCCATTCAGTCAAAATATTATGGTTTGATAAGATTCGAAATCCTTTGTTCATATTAATAAATAAGTGCCCTTATGCACTTGTATTATGGATTTCAGAAACGGTGAATAAAGGTACCACACTATACTTAAATACAAATACTCTTCTAGATTTATATTCCTTCTTCCCTTATATTCTCGTCCATCAATGGAATAGGCCGCAGTGGCCGCTTACCATCAAGTAGGCTGCGTGCGTGACTGCGCCAACTGATTTAATATAAAAAAAATATTAGCCACATTTATTTGCCAACACGTCACACCGTTGTAACATTATGTAATGTGGACACAAAAAGTCCCTACAGGGAGGGCTTATTTTATATTCCTTGACGACTACTATCCGACACACGCAAAAGTTTATGTATCTTTAGCGCCATGCCTTAAAAGAAAAGTCGCTTTCTGATATATGTAAATAAATATCGTATTGGGTTAGCAACATCGCTGCCGGAAGTTCCACATTGTGATTTCAAGTGTGCGTATGATTTCAAGAGTGGCAGTGCATTCACTCACTCACCTTTAGTTAGCCTTCTCGTCTTTGATCTCCTTGACCGTGGCGCCCTGCGGGTTGTTCTTCCAGATGTAGTAGGACAGCGAGGTGGCGTAACCCAGCCAAGCCAGGTATGGTACAAGCAGCCATCCAGCTGTCTTGTTTACGGCGAAGAACGACGCCGTCGTCGCGACCGCCGCTCCGGATAGCACGGAGATTTCGATTAACGCCTGTAAGTAAAATATTGTTTTATAAGAAGGGGGCATACGAGCTAGTGTGGTATGTTATGTGATACACGTTAACCTGCGGTTTTATAGTGCTTTAACATCCTCCGCAAAAGAAAACTGGCTGACAAAAAGGGCTTCCCATCTCAAGGGTTTAATTCCCAGATCGGGAAAAATTTTATTGGATTTCTTTATCAATCCGCATTTGACAAAATGTGTTCATTAAACCAGTTCCCACCTTCCCATTATTGTGATTTGATTTCAAAGATGGAGGCCTTTGCCCTGCAGAGAGGGACATTAAATAGTCTAATACCTTTGAGATCGAATTTTGAAAAAGCCAAAAACATACAACAATGTAACGATCCTCTAGTTTAGCAGTGAGGGCTGGGCATGATTTTACTCTGCCGGGCTCAATTTTACCAGCTTGTAGTCCTTAAGGCCAAAGAAGATGGGTGTCCACGCCCAGTTGAGAAGCAGCTGTCCGCCGTACAACGTCAACGGCAGAATTGCTTCCTCTGTAACAAAAATGATTTAAGTTATCAAGAAATCAAAATCAAAATATTCTTTATTCATGTAAACTTGTATCAAGTATTTATGAATCGTCAATTACATTACAGAGTGACTCTACCACCGGCTTCGGAATGCAGTCATCTGCCGAGAAGAACCGGCAAGAAACTCGACAGTTACTCTTTTTCATCGCCATGTTTGTTTACAATTTGTTTGTTACAATTACTGATTAGTTTTAGAATACCAAGCCATACAGTATAAAGTATAAGAATGAGACTATAATCTAGAAAAATCCGTGAGCCCTGGAAGACCAGTGCCCAAAGGTGGCACCTGCAGCACAAGTATGACGTATGTGCCAGCCATAATTTCACTCACACAAGAAGAAAAAATTAATGTCCTCTTAGCTGAGTTTTCGGCTACGGCGGCCAATCTTTGCGACCAACCAACTACGCCGGATATATTACAGTGCACATGTAAGTGCGCAAGCACAGCTGGTGCAGTTCCTATTTCCTCACTCTCATAACACGGTGGGACAGAAGTCTGACATGACCGAAGAGAGATCAGGCGCAGGACCAACTTCCTGATGTGATAAATTCTGTCGGCGAGTAAGGTTCCCAGGTATTAATTGGAGTGGGTATAGTGTTGGCAGTAGACTAGCACGAGTTGCAGCATTTGGTGTGATAAGCTTCCATGAATAGTAACAGCTTACCATCAGGCGGGCCGTTAACTTGAAAGCTATTCTTGTGGTATAATAAATAATAATAATAATAATAAATATCTCTGGACATTATTCACACAGCGCCATCTAGCCCCAAACTAAGCATTAGCTTGTACTATGGGTGCCAGACAACGGATAAACATTACTTATATACTTTATTTTTGTAAATACATACATATTATAGATAGAACTATGTTTTTATATTATTGCATCTATATAGATGATCCCTCATTGTGTCAACATGCAAAAAAACTTAAGTTGCACCCTTGGACTAATATCTGTCTCAGGATGATGGTTCACATAAATTGAACTGTATTGAAAGGTAATAAGGCTTATATTTTTGCTGAATCATTCCGTTGAGATAATGACTGTTTCCAAGCCTTAATCTTATCTCTAGTTTACAATATTATTACCTGTATGTATATCAGAGACGAACACAGCTGACACAATGATTCGCTTACGTAATTAACGTATGATATCATTGATGGTCTCATATTCGCATATTGATTGGTTTCATGTACATAATGCACCTCAGATTCCACAATAATATTGACGAAACAAAGTGTCATCTGTTATAGAAATGCGCGGCAGATGCGGAGATTTCACCTGTGCTGTGAGGACCACCATCCAGAATCAAGGCGGGAAGCAAACCCACGACCTGCGGGTTTTTTTTTTAACCGGGTACCTAAGCCATTTCGTGATGGAGAATTTGGTGTAATACTTCAGAAGACGCTTAACTAAATACATCCATCTTCACACAAATAAAATTATCGAAGGAATTAAAGGTTTATTAAAAATCAAGAAAATATTATCTTTATACCATAAAGGTGACGCTCAGGTCCATTTTGCGTGATTTATAAGCGGTAACCCTTTTTATTAGGAGGAGAATGAGTGACGGCCGTGGGTGGTACAGTCAAAAGCACGTCAGACGTAACACTTTGGACTTTGTACCGATCTTATGTCGGGGGCATAAGTGCTATTATCGAACTGCAAGTGTTTACCGTGATGTGCTGTCGACTGTACTTGGGTCTAGAGCGTCCCAATACCCACTAAACTCATCGGTTTCCCCTTTCAACCTCATCGTGCAATGAAGGGCCTCGCCCTGGACAAACCTAAGCGGTAATCCTCGACAATGGATGAACACCGGAGTCATCAATTCTGCGTCACCGACCCCTTAAAATTTCACACCCTTCTTGAAGAATTTTTTTTTTCTCGGAGGAGAATGCGTTTATGCACCATAACCGCAGGCTAGCTAGACCCGCGGCCGTGTGTGGGACTCGGGACTGAAGCGTCCACTACCCACTAAACTCCCCCGGTTTCTCCTTCACACCCGATTAGGACGAGCCGGTGCTAGCATTATGGCTATTGACCAGCCCATCCCCGGGTATTCTTGAAGAACTGCATTCTGCATCCCCTTAAGAAATCCTCTATATTCATCAGTATAGCTGTAAATACAATTTACCTGTGAACCCTCCGCACTCCTCATACACCAAATACGAGGCATAACCCATGCCGCTATATAGAATAGTCCATGCGGGGCCGAAGACCCACTTGGGGGGGTTCCAGGGCGCCTTCTTCAGGTCATCGTACCAGGACTTCTGCCCTTCCTTGCGGATCTGGCCGGCGAAGTAGACCCCGTTGGCCCAGCCGCCGAGGTTGGGTAGGATGATGGATCCGAGCGCTGATAGGTTGGCCATTACGAAATCTCTGGAAGAGAATAGGGAAATTAGCCTTGGACATTTTGCAACAGCGGTTTTTGGTGTCGTTGCGTTTTTACACGTTACCTAATTTAAAAACCGCCATCGACCAAAAACAATTGTTTCAATGGTCCTACAATGTCACATACCTAATATTTTTTTTATTTTGGCGGTTGGGATGATTTCAATCCCCAATATACCTACCTACCACATTTTATCGAGACTGTCGCTGCAGTTTTTGGGACTCGGGACCCATTTTGTTATTTCTCTATGCCATTTCCCCCTTTTCACCCCAAAAAGGTGAAAGACACATTATCAAAGATTGCGTTTGTTAAAAACCATAAAATACACACCTTAATGCCATTTTCACAGTTTATTTAATTATTTACTATGATCTAAAAATTGGACACTTTCCTTAACACTGCACTTGAGCCACTAATCAGACGACAAGCCGGCTTTACTATTTCAGTTATTATCAGCGAGTCATCAACCCATAATACCTATTACATTGTCTGATAAAAATCAATAACGTTTTTTACAAACTTACACAGTATTAGGTACGGTACACTTAACAGCTAAAATGTTTTGTCAACATTCTAAGCTTTCTTGTTACTGTACAAGTGTACATAATAGAATGCGTTTAAGCCCCATTAGGCGCCGCCAGTGTCCGCGGGCGTCCACGACGCGGTCTTTTTGTCCTTCGTGTGCGTTGGTGTATAGGATTCCCTTTGCGCAATCTTTCGCGGTCAAATTGACCGCCCCTGTGCGCGCCTTCGTGTGCTCAGCGCCTAAAAGCAGCGAAACCTGTGGCCGCATGTGGGACTTAGGACTAAAGACTTTCGTCGACTTTCGACCCACCTAACTCCCCGGCCCCGTTTCCTCTACACACCCTGAAAGTTAGTAGGTATATAAAAATGGAAAAATATTTGCTGTCAGTCAATTTAAAATTAGTTGTAGTTGGAAAATGGGAGCGTGACTGAGTGTATGCAAAATAAACAGCTGTTTCTATTCCTCATTGCATTGTGAAGCATATACAGCGTGGAATTTTAGTCTTTGTTTTCCCGCAATAAAATGATGATATCTTACGATTATGATAGACGAAACTCGAACTAATAGTACTACTAGCTGCGTCGCGGAGGGTCACCAGCCGGGGTCATTGCCCTTCGCGTTTATCAAAAAAATGATTATTCACTATTTATTCACATTTGATTTCCATTTATCATATATATCATATATCAAAACTTTATAAAAAATTCAAAAAAAAAATCTTGCTAACCTTCTAGCCCCGGAACACCAGACACAATAGAAAATCTATTGTTAAGCGGCACGCGAGTGCCGGTTCGGCGTTGAGTGGTTAAATCGATAGTACTACTGAAGGTGAAGCGTTCTGCTGCGGGAAGTATTTATATTCTTAGTTACCCATTTTTTTGCCAATGACTGTACAAATTCAGGAAAATTTAATTTTGAGGATGGAAGACACTTGAAATGGTACTTTGAGTCAACAAGCTGTGTAGTAAATTTTGATAACATATCAATGTTTATGTATGCTTGTATCATGTTAAGTAAGTAATATAATATAACAAAAACTTTAGATATTAAAATAAAAATGGGTGCACTTCTGTCGAAGATGGATTAAATGCAGTTGACCATTACTCAACCATTAGTTGGTCAACAGTAGTACAGCTAATTAGTGGTAGAAAAAAAATATATTTTAAATTAAAATGGCTGATCACACTGTGATCTCGACATTCAACTCCTGGGTTGGGCACAATTTATGTCGTATTTTTCGAAAATAGTTTGTATTTTTTATCACCAATCCACATTTGGCAAGTGTGGTGATTAACCAGTACCCTCCAATATTCCCTCTAAACTCTTCAAACCTAGCAACTCTGCTAGGAGGCCATGGTCTTAAATTTAATAATTAATTTATTTATTTTTTAAGTCATAAAGTAGGTACAGTCAACAGCACATCAGACTACCCTAATCTGTCAAATTTCTACAACCAATTTTCAGCTTTGTTCACTTCACATAGAGTTCTATTTCAATTGAATTTTTTTACGTACTTAAGCAATAAATCCAATACCTATTGTTTATAAGCATTCTTAACAGCTCTGAACATCTATAACCTTCTCATTTTAATTAACATACATACAATGCTCATTATTCTGAGGAATGGCATCATAAAATATGTATAATATGTATTCTTTCATGAGTACCTAAATACAAGTTATTAGTGATGGACCAATAGCACAAGTGACATAAATATTTCTCTAGCTTATCAAAAATATTATACAGGGGAAAGATTTGTTTGTTTTTTTGTATTGAATCATTATTGAATAGGCTCCGAAACTTAAACGATTTGAAAAAATCTTTCACTGTTGGGAAGTTAGTTAGTATAGGGTACTTTTGATCCCGGAAATGTGGGGGGAAGGGGGTAATTTACAAAAAGAATAACGCGCGGGTGAAACCGCGGAGGCGACCGCTAGTTAGTAATTATATGCATGCTGCTATGTATAATTAATAGGTATGTAAGCTTTCCTTTGTCTACTTATTTTTATTTTAAAGTAAGTGAACTTAGAAGTTTTATCCTGTCATTGTAATACTTATTTGTTGTTCATACTTAAATGACCAAAAAGTAATTTTCAAAATTATGTAAAACCCATCTAGAACATTCTAAAGGTAAATGACATAATAAATAAAGAAATTTATTTATAGATTATCTAGAAATACCTAAAAGAAAATAGGAAATACTAATAAACAACGTACCCAAAGTAATTATATAATTCTCCAGATTGATCAACATACTCCATTTTAAACGCAAGTGCACACACCTTTGATGGAAGATATCCAAGTGTACTGATTTATTTTGGTAATTGCCAATTTATTATCTCTCAGAAGATAATTATTTTGATAACATCATTACAAACATTGTTATGGCAACAAAACATAAATCAGTATTGTTTGAGTGAATAGAATACTATATGAAGAAACATTGAATATAACAATAGAAGTTTTCTTTGATTCATCAAGTGGAAAGTTATTGTAAGTACTTAGTTAAAGTAATTTATCAATTTTATGAATTTTGGAGAAGTTTTTGCCTGGGTGCTTATTATATTTATAAGTATTTTAAAGGTTATTTATGAACTTTACTGATAGACAATATAGTAACTATTTATATTTCTTATTTGAATCTTATAAGAAATTATATTCTGAACACAGGTACAAAATATATTTCAGACTATGGTAAATGACTAATTTACTTGAAATACTACATGCCGGCAATAAATACACATGAAAATAAGCACATTTACAAATAATGAACTAATTATTAGAAAGCTGCCTACTTACGATGAATGATTATCAGTAATCCGTCCAACTACGGTAAGCTGTCTTTAACTACAATACGGTTAAAGTTAGTGGTCAAAACTATTATTAGCTAGTTGTCTCATCGTTGACAACATTGCATCATCAGCGGCTGCGTTAAAAGTTGAAGCTAAAATGTTAATACCTACTTCTTACAACTCTATTATTATTGCTGATTGTATGTATCTATGACGAAACCAGTCCCGGTATAGTCTAGAAAAGTTAAATATTACGCAATTTATTGTTTACCTAAAATATCAATTTGCCGGTGATAAACGTACAAAGAAGGCGAGAAGACGGGAAATTAAGTGAGTTAACTTAATTGTTCACTTACAGAGTTATCAGACAAGGTGATCGGGTAGCCGCCGGAGGCAAAAAGTCTTGTGAATTATGAAAATTAAAATTCTAAAGTGAAATCACTCAGCAAAACAAGTAACAACCGGCGAAAGTGAAAATACTTTTCATCAGTTTTCGTGGCAAGCGCGTTCTATACTTTATGATTTAGCACGGTTATAATTTGAAATCACAGGTGTCAGAAAGGTACTCTGTGGTGTCAGATGACTGTTGTGTTCCATTTTACGCATACCTACTGCTTGAAACGAAAATTGTGTCGTAACCTTGTAATATATTTGTTTTTCATAATTCCTGTCTATTATTAACTTTTAAAATTTAATTATTTTACAGATTTCGACATGCCTAACTGGAATCTTATTGGTTCCCTTGTTCTGCCCAATGTTGGAGGATGGTTGAGCTCTCTAACAATGATTGGTCAAGTGAAGAAGCCAGACGGAAAAGCGTGGTACCAAGTCATAAAGAAGCCAACTTGGACGGCGCCAGATTGGGTGTTTGGACCTGCTTGGACTGCATTGTACACGGGAATGGGCTATGCATCTTATTTGGTGTATAAAGAATGCGGAGGATTCACTGGTAAAATTTTTTTTCGAAAATGAAATAACCGTAGTTGATTATTTATAAACACCCTGTGAATATCGCAATAATCCATCTTTGTTTAGTGGGTAATCAGTGACTTATTACTTCTACTCCTATTAACTGAGTTGATAAGACATTTAAAATTTAAGCAATTAATAATGTAAAGATTGGATATGTATCAGTTACATAATAATCTGGTACATGATTAAAAGTGTATTTCTTACAGTGCAAGCACTTGCCCCCTTATCCTTATACGGGGCTCAGCTGATATTCAACTGGACGTGGACACCAATCTTCTTCGGACTCCACAAAATTCAGTTTGTAAGTTTCAGATAACACCTTAGAGGCTCAGACCAAACATTGCATGCACACAACATCTTACCGTGGTTGTCTCGGGCATGTTTGACTTTATTCTTTAATTCCCAGGCTTACTTCCATATCCTGGCCCTGGACGCGACCGCGGCATCCTGCACGGTCAGCTTCGCCTTAGTCAACAAAACGTCTGCGTTCCTCATGCTGCCTTACTTGGCGTGGCTCGGCTACGCGACTTGTCTCAATCGCGCCATTTGGAAGCTGAACAAAGACTCCGATGACGAGAAGAAACCTATAGTTTAGATTTTTCTAGATACTTCATAGCATAGAGAATATTTTCTCTATGCTTCGTAGCTTTAACGAATAGATGGCTCTAGGTGTAATTTCGATCGCGGTAGCATTTTATAAGATCGCTGAATAGTATTAGAACAGATCTTGAGGTAAATAAAGGAAATGTTATTAACTTATACAACAACATTTATTATATGTGCATATACAAAATATACAATGTTAGTGTCATTTCATTCGTTTTAGTTTGTTTAGTTCCCCTTGCTGGATTGAAGCGTCCTTGTAGATCTGTTTCACTTTCTCCTTACGAACGTTGTCACTGTGGAGTGAGAAAGATGACATTATAGCGATCAGTTAATGACGACGTTATCTAAACCAAATGTCTTAAGCATAAATCATTATAATCATCTCAGCGTATTCCCGATTGCATCCAGTATGGAGCTCAGCGTCCGCTTCGACTATGATTCTAGATTCGACAAGCCTGGTTATTACAAATGGAGCGATTGCCATTTGACCTCCGTAATCCTTACCAGGGAAACCAGACCTACTTGAAACATAGTCGGGACCAACGGCTTAACGAGCTTTCCGAAGTCTTAAGCATAAATATTACACCAACATTTATAATGGGTAAAGGAAAGTACGAAAAGTTCTCTTTCCTGCTAAAAATCGAAACAGTTTAAATGGAACAATAACCTAATATAGCAAGACTAAAATTTTTATATAACACTTTGATATCGGTCTGTATTTTATAATAAAAGCTAAATTGTTACTATTTATTTAGAAGCAAGATTTTTCGGGATATTATGTTTGTATCCGGCTCGAAGGACCAAAAAATTATAATAATTTCGTATTTTCTTAAACATGTTATAAACATTAATCTCTGAATTAAAAATTTCTTATAACGCGAATGCGAGCAAAACTTACCTATGCAACTTCTGCTTGATCTTAACGGAAGCAACGTAGGCCTTATCGCGCCTGATCTCTCGGAGGGCACCCTTCATCTCTTTCTTGTACTTGGTCTGTAAGCGAGCCCTTTCCGCCTGTTCACGGGATAGCTTCGAACTCTTGCTGCCAGTGAATCTGAAAACGATTGTGAAATTATAACCTGTACCTAGGTGCGGTAAGATAAGGTTGAATATACAGTGTCGACACGAATTAATATCAATTTACTTCTTTTATAATTATATTTGAAAAATAAAAGGGATGCCTTTATTTGAAGAGCATAGATACCTATAAGAACAGGTTAGACCTAGTTTAGGTATTTAAGTGAAATTGTTTTGTAAAAAAACCTTTTTGGAACCAAATAAAGTTATTATTATTATTATTATAGAATAAAATACAAAAAAAAAAAAAAAAAAAATATTTAGCCATTGGGTAGTTTTGTATCTGCCACTAAAACTTTTTATAGCACTAAACTTGCGTCCAGCTGGCAATAGACACCCACATGAATATTATAACCAATTGTTTCCAAAATAAATAAAAATAAATATTAGTCTATAGGAAAACAGTACAAAATCACAAACAGTACTATCCGATTCAGATGCTATTATAATACCTTTTGGAATTGAGTGAAAACTTACGTCAACTGCGTCTCTCCGTAACGTTAGCAACGCATTATTTTGTCAGTGTGTGTGTGAGTCATCACTGTCGCGTAACGCAACTCCAAAAGGTATTATCCTATAGCATCTGAATCGGATAGTAGTTTTGATTGCCTTATGATGGATGGTAACTCATAATCAAAGTGGCTAGTATCTTCCCTCTATCCTATAAAGAATTATTTACATTTACACCAGGTACAGAACTGAGAACCTTCTTGAACTGTCTGGCCTTTTAGGATACCATAAATGCCATCAATATCTAGAAAATAAAACAGAATTTAATACTCACACATCTTGTACATCTGGCTCGTACATCCTCAAAGCTTTAGGCCTCGACTTCTCTTTACAAAGAGGTGTGAACGTTTTCACTTCCAATGTCTCTTTCATATACTTGACAACCTCCCTAACTTTGCTCGCCACCTTTTTCGGATACAAATCTAACTCTACCCTACCAATTAACGAAATATGCGGCTCGAACAAACAGCTTTGAGCTTCCAAGTCGCTAAAATGATCGAAATACTCTTTCAACATTGCTACGCTAGTGTAGAGGCAACGAATTTTAAATTCATTGTCTATTTCTTCCGTTACTAAATCTTTGGCCGCCATCTTGAGACTAACGGTCATTTTAGAACAGTCGTCTTCTAAATTTAAAAGTTTGACGTCTCTATGTAGTTTGAATGGCGGAGCGACTTGGATTTGGTTAAGTAATGAAGTATTTGCACTCAGATAAAAAATACCACGTAAGAAATTTATAGCTGCAGGAACTAGCCTTTTCGACAATACTGTGTATTCTAATACTAAAGACGTTAAAAATATACCTCTTGAAATTGAATAGGCACCTTCAAATCTAGATAAAGAGAGTATTTCTGACATGAATATTAAAGATGGCGTTGTAACTGGATGTTGAAAGTCGGAAGTAGGATACAAAAGCGACACTAGTTTGAAGAAGATTAGCGTGTCAAGATCAGGAATTAATTTTGGTTTCTTCATGAAATTTTCATGTTTTTCTTTTAATAGTTCTACTATGAATTTTTTCGTGGACACTTTGTTAGTTTGTGCTAGATCGTAGAAATAGGGGGCGAGTTTATCAAAAGTTAGGAATGCTTGTACAACGTCGATATCGGATAAGCTTGTAAACAAGTCGTTTACGTATTGTAGCATATGTGCGAAGAGTCTACTTAGTAATTCTTTATTATTTTCTGCTAAGCTTGGGTCGTAACTCTTTATCAGTTTTTGGAGAGCTTGAGATTGTTGTGATGGTGATTTGCCCGTCAATAATTCCTAAAAAGTAAATGATTAGACTGTTAGTGCCAGTTTCACCACTTCAGATAAGTTTGTGATAATTTATGTGTCAGAAATTGTAGAAGCTCAGGAATTATAAAAGACAGACTTATTGAGAATTAACTGAAGAGACAGCAAATAAGATACCTGATAGATAAACTAAGAGGAAATCAGTAGTAGTGTTGCTATTGCGCATCGTTTTGTATTTTTCTACATAGAAAGAAAAGTATCTATATTCAAACCTACATAGGTTTGAAGATACTTTTCTTTTAGATTAACTTACTAACTTACTTTCAAATTGTCGCCTTCCTTTAACTTCAAGTCAAAGAATGAATTAATTTTCTTTTTATCTTCTTCTATTGTTTCACCATCTTCCTCACTCTCTGCTTCAGACTCTTTCAAATCATCAAGATTATCAATATCGTTTTCTTTTTCGGAGTCTTCATTATCATCATCATCATCATCCTCAGAACTATCCTCATTCTCTGAACCACTTGCATCATCATCACTTTGTACTAATATTCCGTTTGTTTCTTTCTTAATGTTATTTTGTGGTTCTTTATTCTCATTTATTTCCTTCTTTGTTTTCTCTTTTTCTTCTTTAACATTAGGTTCATTAGCAGCTTTAACAGTTTCTTTTATTACTTTACTAGTTTTAGAATTTTCTTGTTTTGTACTAGTTTCATCTTCTGAATTGCTTGTTTCGTCACTAGAGTCACTTTCATTATCATTATCAACATTATTTTCAGTCTTTTCGGTTATTTCTTCTCTTTCAGCATCATCATCATCGTCTTCACTTTCATCATAATCATCTTCTGATGATGTATCTGATATTCCGTCATCAAACTTTGGCTTAGCGTTTGGAACTGAAAATAAGACCAGTTTAACTTTATAATCAAACCATCAAATAAATGAGATATGAGATGAAAGTTAATAAAACAATAATTCAATTACCTGAAAAATCTTTTAATATTTTGTCGGGGACCAGTGGTTTTCCTTCATTGTCGTAAGCCAGCATGAACTGCTGTTCATCTTCCAGCTCGAAGTTATCGTCCAAATCATCTGCCGACCTAAGGATTAAATAAGATGATAAGATATTCGATATTTCAATAGTAACAAGTTGTAGATAGATCTGCTTAATTGCAACTGGCCGATGACGGGCAGGGTCACTAGAGCCAAAGCTACTTCCTGCAATCACTTATTTGTTTGCCCAGCATAGAGATTATGTTCATCAGTGGACTGCGAAAATCTGATAATTATAATCAAGCATGCTTAAGGGGATTCCTGACATGAGCCTTCCTAAGATGAAGATTGATCAAGTATTTGTTTTCTCTTACCTGTGTTTTGTTGTAGTTTTCTGAACTCTGGGCAGAGTTATTTCTTCATCTCCCAGCATCCTAAGTTCTCTTTCTCGTTCTAACTTTTGTAGTTTCTCTTTTTCTTCTTTTGCTTGCTTTTCTTCATTTTTCAGACCATCTGACGGCTGTAATGATTGAATTTTGTTATATTAATTAAAGCATTGAAAACTCATGCTATGATTATCACAAAGAAAGAAGAATAGCCTTACTGTTCCTCTCTTCTCAAATTTCAGCTCCCTCATCATTTTGTCATAATCTGCACTCTTTTTCTCTGCTTGACTGAGCAGTTTCTCTATCGCTGACTCTTTCTCCTCCACTCTGGCTCTCTTGAAAACCACAGGCTGAAGATCCTTCCACTCACTATCCAACTTCTCAGTCAAGTCTAGAGTCTGTTCTTTTTCTTTCTGCTTTTCAGCTTTCCGTTTCTTAGACTCGGCTATGAGCTGTTCAATCAAGTCTTTGTGTGACTTTGCGCCATCTTTGGCGTCTGTTCTTGAGAGGATCCCTCCTCCAAAGTGGCCTTCGGAAACAAATTCATCTGCAAACAAAATACAAAATCAAATATCTTCTGACTTCACTCTAAATTAGTTGTAAAATGTATGTTGTAACAATGAATATTCTTATTTACTAAATAAGATGAAAGCTATTCAAAGAAATTTTTTTTTTAACTTACAATCTAAACCACCAAATTTCTTTCCATCCTCATCTTCCTCATCTGATGATCTTGGGTCATCAAACTTTTCTATTTGTTCCAAAGTTTGGCCTCTGAAAAAAAATATCAAATGTAAGTTTAATTAAAAAAAAATGTATACATTAAATAAGTAATTGCTAAAACATATATGCCAACCTTTAAACAATAAAAGTAATGTAAAAAACTTTGATTTGCCAGAATAGAGGCAAATGTACATGTAACAATCAATATTATAAATTGCATTTATTCAGCCAGATAAAAGGTGTGCAAATATTTTACTATTAAATATAGCCAATTTCATTAAATTAGATAACTAATCTTTTTTTATTGAAGAGTTTATTGTCAGGACAAGTTACTAATAGACACACATTAGCAAAAAGATGGTTTGCCTGAGAAAAAACCTTACCTGTGGGTCAGTACTTCATCATCAGCCAAATTGTAAATATCCTTCTTGCTGTGTTGTCTTGCCCTTTCCGCAGCGAACCTGGCTATCATGCGGTCCTCAGACGACAGCTGGCTGTTCTTCTCACCGATACGACGATCGATGAAAGCGTTTGTCTTATTCATCAGTTTCATTTCTGTGCCTAGTGTCTCCTTTCTCTGTTAAAATTTATTAGGCACATATTATTATATGAAATTTTAGGTATCTAGCCATGATTTCGGGGTCTTTGGTTTAATACCGGTTCTGTTTTACATATTATCGTTGTGAGAAACGTGTTATTTTTTGAAAGCACAAAATATGTCCCGTGAAGTTGATTGCTTCTTAAAATTATTATGGATGTGTTACGTACCTTTTGAATAGCCTTGGCACGTGATACTCCAGGTAATCCACGATCATGTTTCGACTTTTTGCCTAAAACTTTAAGTTTTTCTTTATTTATATGCACTTCGAAAGGATTCAACTTTTTCTTCACTCCCACCGCCTTCCTTTTGTTATTCACTTTATCTGACAATCCAGAGTTTCTTTTGTTCTTTGCTTTCGCCATTTTAATGCCGATAACTGCTTTAAATATTAAATTAAATTCAAATAAACACAGAAATATAAATTCAACTCATTCGTGTTGTGTGTGATTCAAAAGTTTAGGTTAGCTTTTTGACATTGACACTTGCCCGCGTGGTTTTGACACTGACTCTATTAAACTGTTTATAAAGCCATTCCTAAGCGTTAAAGCTATCCGAAGCTTTTTAAGAATTTCTCTTCTGATAAATACAAATAAATAATAAAAGTTGCAATATCTTATTGGTCAAGACAAAATAAACAAAATAATGTGCATTTTGATTTCTTTTCTCTAATTAAGAAGCAGTTGCTTTAATGTTAGACAAAATGGTTCATACGAAAGTAAAACCGCCATTTAATTTTTATAAATGATTATGCTTATTATGAGATTGTGGAGAAAACAATGCTAATTGCATTTAAATCAAATGTCTGATGATTATGCAGGGAAATATTTTTCTTGTAGTATAACGCCCTCCACAAATGCAAAAAATGCTATTATCACAGAGTACTTTGATTGTACGCTGCACAGATAACAGATTGCAAGCGATTATGGCTCTTATTAACGGGCTTTAAGACCTCAAATTCCCTAACGGAATTGATCAACAAATCCTACTCGCGTCGTAAACTGCATGTTTTGTTGCTCATTCATCGGAACACGAACCCGCCGAACAGCTCCGAAGTAGACTTCGGCTAATCTCGTAGTGACGCCGTGTAGCACATAGCGCGTAGGTATATTATTGTGTGGCCGCCCGCCGTTCTTTCTCTTCTCCTTGTGCTTGCAGTCGTATCGAGTTCACTTGTATCAAGAAAAATGCCAGACGTCACCGATGAAGAACTTCTTAAAGAGATCGAAAGTAAGTATACTTGATGTGTTACCTATTTCTCTACTTTTTATTGTTTTATTTGTGTTAGAGTGTATCAAAAAGTACTTGGGATTATATCTCTCCGGGGGCCGCGTAATGGCTTCCAATGCAAATGTCCAATACAACTTCAATTTTTCGCAACTTGAAATTGAAATATCTCTGTTATTATGATGTTAATACCAAAATGTTTCAGGTGAAAGTTGTTAGATATTATTGTGCGAGTCGAACAGTATATAGGGCATGATTTTTAAAGTCTTTATTGTGCTCGCCTACTGATGGTTTATTTTTATGCAACGCGTTCATAGCTTCCACGTATGAGTCGATGAAATGGCGGAGTTTAGTTAGGATGTGCTAATGCAAATTGACGCGCAAAGTATATTGCAACAAGAGTCTCCTGAAAACATTTTCGAAAAAGTTGTTAAATATTGCAATTTCTTAATTAATTCATGAATAAAATGAATGTTTTGTCAATTTCCAAGCCGCCATTGTTGCGTTCCGATTCACGCGCAAGGTGCATTTTAGGTTTCAGGTGAATTAGCTTTCAATAATATGAGCCTAAACGATGTTGCTTTTTTATTTGCGATGGTGGAATAAAATAAATATTGATAATATTTTTATATATTTTGATATAATTATCCTGTCGTTGTGATCGTCAATAAATGAGTTGTCTAAGGGCTTTGTTCAAGACTTAGAGTAGAACACAAAGGTTCAAGAGCGTTCGATTCTTGACTGGAGCAGCGAGCTGTCATTTTAACGTTCCGTTTCGCGCTTCGGTGAAAGTTTTAATGTTTACTCGAGACAGTTGTGTTTAAAAAAGTTTCTTTTGTTGAAAGTACTGTTATAATATTTGCAAAACGTTGGATAAATATATTACGTAACGTTTGAGAATTATAATGTAAAGACAGGTCAAGCAGAAGGGACAGGGGGTTTGCGTAGCTAATACAGTCTTGAAAGTATCTATTCTTTTAATCTTCAGAGATCTTGAAGAAGGCGGACCTCTCGAAGGTCTCGACCAAGAAGGTGGTCCAACAACTGGAGGAACACTTCGATGTGGAACTCCGCGACAGGAAGGCGTCCATCAACAAGATGGTCATGGACTACGTCAACAACATGGAGTTGGATGATGATGACGATGACGAGAAAGATGAAGATGATAAAGATGATGAGGAGGAAGAGGAGGAGGTAAGAATTGATGATATAAAGAAACTTGTTTTTATTTTGACCCCAAAGTAAGAAACAATGAAGGTACCAAAAATATATTATGTAAACTTAATGTATAAGCATCCAGACACAAAACAAACATGAATGTTTTTTGGTCTGGGGTAATTATGAAATGAAATAAAATATTTTTTTCTGGAAGTAGATTCTTAAAAAATACTTTTACACATCAATCTTTTTTTGCCCCCACCATCACTTCCACTTTTGATTTGGTAGGTTAACAACATCTAGAGTTTCGAATTCGAGCACACGATTCCTGGCGCCAGTCAGCCAGATAATTTATAAGGAATCAGTTAGCAGTGAAACTGGTTCTAAGGCTGTCCCTATTGTTTTAGGAGGAGGTAGTAGTGCCTAAGAAGCGAGCCAAGAAGGCTCGCAAGGCCACTTCTGATGAATCTGAGGAGGATGATAGCAACGACAGCGAGTATGAGGTAAGACTAACCTTTTTTTTGTTTAAAAGAAGGTGTCACTAAGATCACGAAGGTGGCACAAGCACTTGTGTTATGGATAATCAGAATCACTACTAATTTCATTTATACAAAAGTATTTTCATATAAAAAATAATAATAATAAATTTTATAAGACAATTGTCTGTTATTAAGTAATGAAATTGTATTTTTGTTTCAGGCAAAGAAGCCAAAGCCGAGGAAGCAGGCAGCTAAAGGCAAGAAAGCAGCTGGTGCTAAAGTAAGTATCTGTAAAATATTGTTAAGCAAATAAGTCAATGCAATTAAACAATTATAGTTGTCCAAAATATTAAAGAAAATTTGGAAAGAATGGATTATTCTGCCAACTTCCAAATTCCGAATTTGATGATCTGATGATCAGGAAAGTCATTATTTAAACTATGACCAGATTGAACTTTTTTTTATTAATTCTATTCTAGCTATGTAGAATCTAGAATGAAAACAATAATGATTGTTATAGGGAGGTGGCGGGCGAGGCAAGGGCGGCGGCTACACACGCGCCTACAAGCTGTCCCCAGCGCTGGCGGACCTCATGGGCTCCGACAAGATGCCTCGCCACGAGGTGGTCAAGCGCATGTGGGCCATCATCAAGGAGAAGCAGCTGTATGACCCTAACAATAAGCAGGTAACAATCAATCTCAGACGACATAATTATACTATAAGCGGCCCTAGTATTAATCCTTGAAGGACTCCATCATGAATTAGCTATATTTGCTACAATAGTTAAGTATGTTGAACCACATCAAAGTAAGCAGCTTTATTACCCTAACAATAAGCAGGTAACTAATCTCAGTCGAAATAATATACTATGAATAGTATTCATTTTTGAGGGACTCCCATTACGAATTGGCTATATTTGCTACAATAGTTATGTATGTTGAACCACCATCAAAGTAAAGTGGCTATTTGACCCTAACAATAAGCAGGTACCATCTCAAACGACATATACTATGAATAGAAGCGGCCCTAGTATTAATCCTTGAGGGACTCCATCATGAATTAGCTATATTTGCTACAATAGTTAAGTATGTGAACCACATCAAAGTACAACAGCTTTATGACCCTAACAATAAGCAGGTAACTAATCTCAGACGACATAATTTGTACTATTAATAGAAGCGGCCCTAGTATTCATCCTTGAGGGACTCCATCACAAATTGGCTATATTTGCTACAATAGTTAAGTATGTTGAACCACCATCAAAGTACAGCAGCTTTATGACCCTAACAATAAGCAGGTAACTAATCTTAGACGACAAAATTATACTATAAATAGAAGTGGCCCCAGTAGTAAGCCTTGGGGTACTCCTTAATTTTTTTATGTTTGCTACTTTTTAATAGAATGTTGAAGTACCATAAAAAAACAAGAAACTGATCTTCTACGTCACATACTATGAACAGAAATGGCCCTATGGGCCATGGAATTTCTGACCATATAAAATTACATTCTATTCTTGTTCCAGTTTGCGATATGCGACGACCCCCTCTACAAGGTGGTCGGGACGAAACGGTTCCGTATCTTCGGGATGATGAAGTATCTCAAATCACACTTCCTTGATGATTAAGGATCAGTTCTAGGGTAAGAGTACGCGTACACCATTCCGAATAAAAACGCCACACGTAAAATCGTTCGTGGTCCGACTAAACCCTACCTGATTAGACATTTTGTCTTACGAACGCGGATGAACCGTAGTTGTGTGTAAATTTACCAGGTGGTAGGTTCCTGTACTGGGCCGTCTAGGTGGGTACCACCGCAGTGCCAGATATTTTCCCGTGAAATAGAAGTGTGTCAAGCATTTCTGGTTTCAGGAAAAGGGCACTGAAGCTAGTGAAATTACTGGGTATATGAGACCTAATAACTGTCGTCTCGGTGTAGCGGGAGCAGGGCGGTGCCAGACAGTAACTGCTCAGTTACTGTTAGGCACTGAACTGTCTAAGGGCAGACGTGGCGCTTACCATCAGGTGTACGATCTGCTCGTCTTGTTACACATAATACACATTGCAATAAAAAAAATTGCACATTTTCTTAGTGTGAGTAGCCTCGAGAGCGCTAGCAGTCTCGACCAATCTGCTGCTCACCTTCAGTCAAGCACACAAGAAAAACAAAGCAAAACATATAATGGTAAAATTTGTTAGCAGGAATATAAAATGGTGTACGCGTAAGCTATAGCCTGCGTGAATTGTGTCGGTGATCGTTGAATAGAAAACCTCGGCGCACGGTAGTGCTCCCGCCAAGTCGAGGATGCAGTTGTTTTGGAGCATCCTTTTCACGTAACTATTCAGATTATTGTCTGCCCTGTCTATTCAACATTTTAAGGTTTTATTTGTAACTAACACAATTTTATATCACTCTAGCACTATTATTTAACTGTGAAAGGAAAGTGATTTTAAATGCCGCTTCACAAATATAGAAGGTCGATAGTTAGAATATCCACGCGCACCTACAGATGTTTTTAAGAGTGTTTTATCACCAAATCGAATTGGCTTCGTTAGTAAAAAGCCTTCAAATACCTGGGTAAAGTCGTTCCAATGCAAAAACCAGACTTGCTCTTGGTTGCATCATGGTTCTCCTCGGAGGTTGACCAAATTGTTCCGTGCATTCTAGTAAATGTTTTATTGTTCGACGACACCGACACTAATTCTCGCAAGCGAGTAAAGGTCAGGTGCTCATAGATTTTGCGCTACTTTATTTTTGATCCATATAGTAGCGACGTCACATAATCCCGTGCAAGGTCCTTGAGCGCTCGAACTTTGTATATTCTGGACTTGCGTGGTAGTCATCTCTTGAGGTACGTGGCAGAATGGGGGGAGGGAGATACGCCCTTCTTTTTATACGTTATGTATCATCGTCCTTTGTTGGGGGCGGAGGTGTTTTGTGGGACCCCCTAGAAAGGGCGGAGTTTACCCACTAAACCCTTCCTTAACCACTCAACGCCGAACCGGCACTCGGGTGCCGCATAACAATAGATTTTCTATTGTGTCTAGTAATCCGGGGCTAGAAGGATTAAGTGTTCTTTCTAGCCTATTTTTTGTGTCAAAGGACGAAACACCCTGGCCCAAGTATCTGGGGGTAGTATTACTGAGTAGAGGGACGTCTTTACTTGTACCACACACGGTTGCAGGTATCGCTAACCTAGGGGTATGGTGCATTAACGTATTTACCTCTTAAAAATAACGGACGGTAATAAACCTATCCATTGTCCTTACGTTGAATAAGTATAGGACCGACGATGTTTTATCGATTGTTTCCCTCCCGCGTCTCGCCCCGCACATACCTCAGGAGGTGACTACCACGCAAGGGCGGACTATAATTAAATTGCTGTGATATTATCGGATAACCGTTATCTCGACAAGCAGCAATTGGTCATTTTATAATAGATATAATCAAACATCGTGGTTGCATTTAATTTACTAGTAACGTGTCCACATTTGTTGCTAACAACTGATTGGAATATATTTAAGTTATAAGTATAGTTAAATATTATAAGTATTATAGTACAGAAGTTATGTACAAGCAGTGGTACTAATCGATTTTGCAAATGCTCAATGTAATGCAAAATGTGTTGATCACAGATTATTAAGTCATTTATTTTTAATAATGTTGGGAGTGTTTGCAATTTTGATTGGTATGTTATGTTGGTAACTTGGCACATTTTAACATGAACTTTAAACTAATGAATCTCCTATAATATTATATAAAATCATTTTGTATCATAATCGAACTTAAAACTTTTTGGTGCAATATTTAAATTACATTACATTAGTGTAATTTAAAGTGATAAGTTTGAATTATCAGATATTAAATCAAAGTAAGTTTACACTAGAAAATAATATGAAAACGGCAGTATTAAACCTTTTATAGAGGAGTTAGTGAACAGCTAACATACAAGAAAAGTTCGTAGGTATATGAAAAAAAGGTGTATGTGAAGTGTGCCAAGTTATGTGTGATCTTTTGAACGATCGAGACTACTTCTAGGTAAGTAGCTGTATAGATGCTAAGGTTGTATGATAATCTCCGTGTGGAGACTAAGACTTGACGAAATAAAAATCTTTAAATCAGAGTTGTTTGTTTTAATGCTATTTGCTATAGTTAGTTCATCGAAATGTTTTACCTCTGCATGCCTTTTATATTTGGGTCGTTAGAAAAATCCATTAAAAGTGGAACAAGTAGTTTTTAAATCTCATATTAAATCTATCTACCTACTTACCCGCTCAATGTGAGTACCAAAGCTTAGTATTGTGATAGTATCCCACTCAGATAATATTCGGGATATCCCAATAGTCCTACCGAGTAGTCTTACCAGTAGAACTACTGGGATTTTTCTTCCCAATAAACTTACCGATGGTAGGACTACGCTTGTGTTGCTTTTTCCCATTAGTTTTAATATAACAAAATTTAAAAAACAAAGAGAAAAAATAACAACTTTATTTTTCACAAATGAATATCAGGAAAACAAAAATAATATCAGAGAAATGAATGTCGGAGAAACAAGAGAATGTCGGAAAAACAAGTACAAACCGTACAAAGCAAAAAAAAACCTGCCGTAATCTTTTTATTGTTTTTTTTTTACTCTGGGTGGCAATAGCCAGTGCCAAAAAAAAAAAAACAATCATACTTCGTTTGATTGGTAGCTACGTTTGATAAATAAATACACTGTTTCCCTGGGCACATTATCCCGGGATAAAAATTAGCCTATGTGCTTTCCCAGATTCTAAACTATGTCTGTCTGTATTCAATATACTCTGGTCTGTATCATCATCATCACCATCCTAACGTTGTATGGTGTCGTCCTTACTTAGGCGTGACTTAGGCTTTGGCTCTGCAGCATGCTTGCTCGTATATCTCACTCAGCGCGCCGCGCACTTCGCATTACTATGGACGAACACGTTAAGCCGCTGTTCCAGTAATTATGAGATATTTATTAATAAATATAAATATAATAATATCTTTAAATACCATCCACACAGCTCCGTCCGGCCCCAAACTAAGCATAGCTTGTACTATGGGCGTCAGACAACATTAGGTATACTTAAAGAGACAGCATTATTCATATCTGTCAGATAAATTAATGGGAGTTATTTGTCCGTCCAATGGACAAATAAATAATCGCGAACTTATCTATGATTGGTGAAAATGGCGGTAAATTAGTCTTGTAGAAATAATCTCGGAGAAAGAAGAATTATTAATAATTACTCCTTTCAATGCTGCTGCGGTTCGTCTGCAACACAGCTGTCCATGTAGCTTAAGTAACTTGTAATAAAAATGTCTGTGGTCTGTAAACGGACTTTCTCTATTTCTTTTAATGTCTAGTACCTAAAAAAATCCTTATTTAAACTGATGTGTTTCGGAGCATAGATATTAATTGTTTCTTTGGTTCAGAGCAAAATGTGTCTGTGTGAGAAATGTACAAATATATTTCCTAGGCAGCCTATCTGTCTATGTGCGACGATCACTAGCCCAGTGGGCCACAACACGCGACCGCGTCAAATACTTCTCACCATACTGATTGCGTGCAAATGCTGTTTGTCATCTGGCCACATAGCTCAAGCGCAATAACTGGAATATGTGCCAAATGTTTGTATTCATTAGTTCCATTCTCGACCTAATTGACTATGTTACTAGCCTTCCGTAGCTTCGCCGGCTGGGACTTACTCGTACAGGTACCGGCAAACTTCTTGAATATCCGGTGGGGATTGGCTTGGCAGAACACGAATTATGACACGCCGCACTATTGGTCAGAAGCATATCTCTCTGACCAATAGCACGCGGGCGTTTGGAAGATTCTCGCGCGCTATTGGTCACGCGCAAGTGCACATTTGTGAATTTTCCCCCTCTTCGTCGACCGATGATTAACAAGTTTGCCGGTACATAATATTAAATTCTTTTTGGTTTATCGAAGGAGCACGCATTTTGCGCGCCATAGCCGCAGGCAAGCGACGTAGCGACCGAGTGTGGAGCTTGGGACTAAAAACGTACGTCCCACTACCCACTAAACTTTCACCTCACCACTATACTAACCAGACCCAAGCCGAGAATCGAATCCGCGACCTCCGGGTGTAAATCGCCCCTTCCACATACTTAGTGAACCTTAATCCATCTAAAAACAAACATAAACTTCCGAGAATTTAAAACAACCAATCAAGAATCGAATACAGGCCTTTCCACCCCATTGGAACGAGCTGGTTCTAGCCCTTTGTCTATTAACCAGCCGTACACGACATTGTCCTGCAAGAATTTGTTCTTTCAACCCCCTACAAAAAAGGGGGTGTTTCAGATGGTAGTCGCCCCAATGTAATAACTTGTCAATTCCTAGATGGTGGTGGAAGCTAACCCTGACTAGTTCAGGACAAAACGCTTGAATGAAGAAAGATTTCATTCTAATAATGGATTTCGCACAGCAAAATAGTCTGACCCTAAACTTTTTGTAATTTGACCTTTACCACTATAGCATTAGTTACAAGACGTCGCCTGCGGGTTCGCCCCGGAATGCGTAATTTGACCACAGCCCGATATGTCTCCACCGCGGTACGCAATCTATACCGGGATGATCCGAGACCTCAGACCCCGGGTCATCGGGCATAGTAGAAAGAGGACACAGTAGGCCATCTGCAGCCCAATCTGCGATATGATTGCCTATAAATTTACATTCAGTGCAGCGTTAGCAGTACCGAAAAGTCGTGATGCGCGAGTTTTGTGCGGTGTTAGGGTGTTTACCTGACCAATCTATTCATCGCCGAGCGACGGCATCGATCGATGATAGATAATTAATCGAAGTCTATCGATATTCTACCATACCAAACGATCAACCAGATTAGTCAATCAACTCGATTGTCGTTGACCGAAGCCGTCGATCGGCGGTCGATCGATTGGTCTGGTAACACCCTTAGCCCCGACTGGCGCCCTGAGAAACGGGTTCAAATTTTGATTGAGTGTGCGTGCGGCAAAGCCTATATACTATGGCGTACACATACAAACCGGGGCGGTGTGTATAAAGATAACTTACTTTGCGTTCTCTTTACTTTGCCTGGGTGATCCTCAGGCAGTGAGCTGAGATATCGTTGATTTGTTGATGTCATTTATCTAGACTTACTTCACAATTGTTATATTAATCATTACATAAGTCTAGTAAAGTGTATACAAAGAGCAGAATATTTATAAAATGAAAATTGTTTCCAATGCAGTACTTGTTATAAAATAACAATAACATTTTTATTATGAAAAACCTTGTGGCGTGTGCTTTTGGATATTTCATATTTTTTTAAGTTTTTAAGACAGACACGGAGCCTACCTGATTGTAAGCGGCCATTGCGGCCTATTCTATTTAAGGATACTTCACCAGAAAGCGTCGCTCAACGTGCTGCCACACAGGCTCAGCTGATCAGAGAGCTCAGCCCAACCTGATAGAACCATAGAAAAAATAATTTGCAGTGGTCCTATCAATGGTTGTATGGGCATTATTAATTTGTTTTAGTGGTAGCGTCACTGAAAACTGTAATAACCTCCTTCCTATGACATAGGGTCCTTCAAACGAGGCGTGAAGAGGCACTTTGTGGGCCGGCAGAGTGAGGGTGACTGATGCTGCGTCCCTTACGTTGCACCAGTTGTCCTCGCGTCTGGACTTCACTTCCACTTAACATCAGGTGGAGTGTGGTCATTTGCCGGGCAAAGTAAAAAAAAAAAAAAAATAACCCAGTAGAATTAAGCAGTATGACCACGATTTATTTGATTACTATGATAATACCTACAGATATAGCAGTTAGTTTTTTGGTCCAGACACTAAGCCGAGCTGACCGTTCCTATTCCCGACGGTATCTGGACTAATCTCGGGAGCATTTGCGATTCACTTGCCAAATAACAGGACAGCGCTAATTTGTCTCCAGGATTTATAAGGGCTGAATTACTACTGGTCATAGCTGGGCATTAACTCGTTAATCCGTTAATCGTTAATTAACGAAGTTAACATTTCCAGTAACGGATTAACTTTTAAGTTAACTTAAAAAAATGTTAACGGACTCGTTAACTTCCGTTACATTTTTCCAAGTCCGTTAATCCGTTACTTACTATTGTCCCACCGTATCATAGTACAGTGAGGGAATAGAGAGTGCACAGGGAGTGAGAGTGAGTAAATATCCTGCGTAGTTTGCTGATCGTAAAAAGATTGGCCGCCGTAGTTGAAAAACTCGGCTAGGAGGACGGTTTACCGCACCGTGCCATTAAACACTCTAAATATACACTCTTTTTTTGTTTGTGTCAATTAATTTAAATTTTCTATCATTTATTACTATGTCATCTCGACACGTGTCCACTTAAGAAAACTTAAAATAAATCACTTTCATGTTTTCGTCAACTGAACACGTTTGATAAAATAAGAACATTATTATGGTGAAGTAAGTACCAAACATTGAACGAACAGCATAGCATGGAACGGGACGTGCAGAATAGAATGAATGCAGCATGGATGAAGTGGCGACAGATCTCGGGAACAACATGTGACCCACGGATGCCCCTGAAGCTTAAGGGAAAAAATTACAAAACGGTCATCAGACCTGTCGCAATGTATGGATCGAAAGAAAGGTACATGCAACTGAGATGCGCATGCTAAGATGGATGTGTGGAGGTTGGATACGATTAGGAATGAGTAGGTATATAAGAGGAAGTTTGAAAGTTGCACCGGTAGTGGATAAAGTAAGGAGTGCAAGGTTAATATGGAATGAGAAGAGAAGACACACATGTCGCCAAAAGAATGATAGATATATATGTGCGTAGACGGAGATTTAAGCAGAGGAGGACCGAAAAAGAGATGGATGGATTGCGTGAAGTATGATTTGAAAATAAAAGGAGAGAATGTAGAATTGACGGCTAATAGGAGTGTGTGGAAGGAAAAAACATGTTGCGCCGACCCTACATAACGTGGGATAAGGGCAAGAAAATGATGATGATGGTAAAGTGCCTGAGATCACGTAGATTAATGCCACGTAAATAGACCATCGTCTGACTAAACGATTTGGCAACTATAAAGAATCAAAGTTACGGAAATATAAGTATCGGTGTTGAAAAATATAATAAGTAGAACTCAAATTTTGCGTTTTTTTAATGTACCTACCCGATGGTAAGCAATCACCGCCGCTCATAGATACCTGCAACACCGGAGGAGTCACAAGTAAGTTGCCGGCCTTTGAGAAAGAAATTAATTGCCCGAATAACAACCTTACTTCATTTGGATTATTCCCAAGGTCCACCAAGCAACGTTGCGACAACTTTTAAGTTTTGTTCGCAAAGTTCACCAACAGGGCACGTTAGGAACAATAACAGCGAAAAAGAGATAAATATATTATTCTGAACGTCCACCTCAGAAAACGTCCACCAGTCGTGGACCTGGAATGAAATGAAGAAGAAATTGTAAAAGCACTTTTCTCAACCGGTATCTTTGAATTAGTTCTTCTCTTGTCTTTTATTATCATTGAATATCATAAAGATAACCTCCTTACAGTGTAACTGGAGATTCAATATTTTTTGTTGTAGATTTAAGCAGATTGAAATATTGAATGAGTGTGACTGGTTGGGAATACGCTACGCCACTGCGCCCAACGGGTTACAGTCAAGTGTGACTCTGTGTGACTAGTTGGAAATCATTTTACAAAGTTATCCCAACGAGTCACACTGTAACCTGAAACAAAGTAAATCTTTTCGTGACGAGATAACAAAGTAATAAATGATACAAATTTTAATTTCACTAAATGGACCCACCTTGTCTAGTCTCGTGTGTCCAGTTGGTAAATAACCCCTTTAATTTCTGATTTTTTTAAGCATTATTTACCATGTGTTAACGGATTAACGATTAACGTTAACTTGCGTTAATTCGTCCCAAAAGAAGCGCTTTAACGTTTAACAAAGTTAACTTTTTTAGTAACGGATTAGCGATTAACGAAGTTAACTATTTGATTAACGATGCCCAGCTATGCTACTGGTTCGTTTACTTATAAATACTGGGAAACCTATGAATGTTGTAATAGTGACCCAAAAATAAACCAATATTTTGTGGCAAAATCTACGGAAATATTCTACGGCAAAATCAGTCAGATAAATATATGAAGGGATATTAAATGATACATTAAAAACTCCCAAACCAAACGTAGGTACATCTATGGCACACTTTGTATTTACTATGCGGGTCTGGAAGGCTGTGTGCTTTTCTGATAATTGAAAAGACAAAAAAGTCGACAGGTTTTATCTTATTTTTTTTTTATATTAGCTCAGAACTAGGGAATGCAATTTCGATCTCGCGAGATCTCGTTTTTGCGTGATCTCGGCCTTTTTTTGCGAGATTGAATCTCGGTCGAAAACAGGACGAGATCTCGCGAGATTAACGAGATTGTCTTTTTTGAAACGGACTGCCCGGGAGTGGAACTCTCTGCCTGGGTCAGTCTTTCCTATCCATTATAACTTGGGGCTCTTCAAGGCCAGAATTAACGGGCTTTACCTAAGCAAGTGCGCTCTATTGTTGACCGCATAGTTGTTTAACATCAGGCAAGTGCTGGCTTAGTTCAATCATTAAAAAAACATGTTTTTTGAAAAAATAAATATATAAATAGTGGTATGTGATGTTTACGCCGTTACTACTCATTAAATAAAACAACTTAAAACGTTTTAAATTTAAAACCCGACGTTTCGACCACTTTTCAACAATCGCGATCACGGATTTAAAATGAAGAATATTATCGCTAGTATTTATCCGTTTTAAGTTGTTTTATTTCGTGAAAATAAATGTTTATCTTATAATACTTATGATTCTTATTTAGAAAATTCCCTAATGTATTCAAATATTGTGATTATTTGCAAAAAAACACACAAAACTGCTAATCTCGCGAGATCTCGATTTTAGCGAGATCTCGCAGTACTGATATTCATAATCTCGCGAGATCTCGCTTGAGCCCTAATCTCGCGAGATTTGCATTCCCTACTCAGAACAATGGCTACACTTAGCCTGATGGTAAGAGGAGCTCACATTTCCACGACAACTGTTACAACACCGAGCCATTCTATCCGTTGGCACCGCAGTAGATAATGGTTCGCAAGGCTTCTTCACACTTCGTATAAAGGAACCCATAATGTTTAGAAGGGAACTTATCCCTTATTTAAAACATCCTAGTGTTTTTTCCTTTGCAGAAATAACAATTTCAAACTCACGCAAAATAACAAGAGTGAGTCTGATTCTTGAACCAGTGGTACGGGACTAGTTCCCTGGACCGAGGCGTAGGTCGAGATTACAGCCATTTGTCCGTTTGATGAAGGTTCAGTTTTACGTAGGCATTTACCTACGATCCTGCTACTTGGAACTAATAATGCGGATTGACTTTCAAATTGGCTTTAAAATTATCACGAAAGAGAAGGTAAGCGTCCGTTGTCCATATTTTTTATTTATTAATGCAACTTCAATTATTATCTTCGCGAGTTGCAAGCTGGCGTGCAAGAACACAAATGATCGAGAGGACTGGCGAATTCTTGTATCGGAGGCCAACTGGTCAAGACACATTTTGGGTCGCTGAGCCATCGGAGTAAGTAAGTAACTTCAGTAAGAAATCTATGCGGCTATTGTAGCCGATGCTGTGCCGATCTGTTGACTCTGAATTTGATATTATTGTGAAAATTATAAGAGTAATATGCTTCTTAATATTGAATGTTTGATATTATAAATTATGTAAGGGTGGTAGATCTAACCATGTTCTTACCTAGTGCCACTTAAAAAAATCCTATCATTACAACACCGAAAATAGGAATCGAACCAACAACCTTTAAATAAAACCACTCAAACCACTATTTGTTAGAGACAGTCCTGATTTAGATTTGAAATCCCAACTTTTAACTTTGAAAAGTCAAACCAAAAAGCGCAAATGACCTAATAGTTCCTATTATTCAACAAACGCACCACAAACATGCCTCCAAGCGACCGCAGTGACCAGTGACCTCAGTGACCAGTGACCACGTGACCACGACCACTCACGCAGCCGTGGCCACAAAGCATTGTCCAATCAAAATGTAAATGCGCCTCGGCTCGTGATGCAGTTGTCCGCAGGTGACGCTCGGGGTTTAGACGACGTTTGAAACTGATTTTCAATTAACTATTAATTCCGTGTCATCTGTTGTTTAATATTGAATACCTACGTAAATGTCTATGAGTCACCTCATATATAGGTAAAAATATTACAGGACAATTTAATAGGATTGGTGAATGTACTACTATGTCTACTATGGATACCTCAGACAGGGAGCCAGACACTTGAAATCATAGGCTCGAAGACCAAATGAGCCTACTGTCTGGCAGCATATTAAGCGACGCTTCTTGATGACCGCAGTGACCGCAGTGACCGCTTACCATCAGGTGGGCTGCGTGTCTGTCTGCCAACTGTAGTAATAAAAAAAGACAGATTAAATTAACTAACGTATTACCTACTCCGATATGGTGGGTGTATCCCACTTTATCCATTGCGTTTATCCATGAATGGATAATCTGGGATTGTTTGTATTGCGACAAAAAGTCGCGCGTGGATAAAGTGAGACATAATAATAGAAAAAAAACTTGTCCCACTAAATCAATTTTGATTATCCACGGATAAAGTGGGATTGACCCGATATGGTAACGGATATCTGATTTTCATTTATCTATTAATTTCCTGTCATCTAATGTTTGATATAGGTACGTGCTATGGTAGCTGTATGAAACGTCACTTCACATTGCGTTAGGTCGATGGTTCGAAATTCGGCGCGCACCTATTTTAATATGTGCTTATATACCACTATACTAAACGCAAAGACTTTGTTCTGGCTGCGAGAACAATATGTTTAAGTTCAGCGGTGAAGGTGATAGAAAACATTGTGAGGAAATTTGAACAGTCGCAATGGTTGTGTAGTCATGATCCAACTTTCCAACTTTTCGTCAAAGTTATGTATTTCTTTCAAGACGCGCAAGTGACGGTGTTGCAAGTGCCCATTTGTAAATCACACGTCGTGTCGGTCTAATATTTTAAGTTTACGTTTGCAAATAAAGGTTTATATCCTGTCAGGCTTCATACCCTTGTTGCATAACTAAGCATCTTATATCATTGTGCATAGCCTAACATTGCTTAGTGTTGTGTGCATGGCTTCTAAGAGTCGATAAAATAACTTTAAGTTTTTTTATAAACTTCAGTTTTGGTAGTGGTCGGTGATCCTGCCCTGAAGGTGCTTGTTTTGTGATCAGATAAAATTAAATGTAGGTTTGGGATGGTGTCCCATATTTTTATTTCAGATACATTTCACGAGGAAGTATGTGCTATTATTGGCATGTCGGAACCATCACTACTTTTATGAAAAATATGACGGCCACTATCTTTAGGAAGGTACCCTTAAAGAACAAAAAGTTGCCGCGTACAGAACGAAAGCAAATATAATATTTAAAAATAATTACGAGAATTTAGAATCCAACACTACTTTCGTGAAAAATATGAAGGCCGCCATCTTGAGTTGCGCGTAAAAACAAAATGGTTGCGCGTATGTAGATGGGCGCTATCATTCGGTTTACAGCGTATTTTACGGCTGTACTAAGAGGGACGCCGGTAATTTTACCACGAATCGCTACTTAGTAACGCTGTAGGTATTTCTATTTAAATATTTCCTTGGAGCATGCAGATTATATTTTGCACGTCTCGGCATAATATTAGGTTAAAAAGTTTTTGCTGGTTGCAGAGTATTTGACGTCATACACTTTAATATTGGTCAGAATTTTTGCTTCGAGGATTTCTACGTCGGTGTATCTAAGAACATTGTTTTTTAAAGTAATATCTATTATCGTTTGAAATTTTCACCAGGCAAATTAAAAAGCTGATGAAAATATCTACAACTAGGTATATAGTGACTACGTATACACTAGACACACAGAGGCCATAAAAATTTTAGTGAGCGGAAATAGATCCTACGACGCATGGCAATGAAGTGACAGGTAATAAAAGTTCGTTTTTTATTTATTAAATTGTTCGACGATATTTGCCATAAAGTTTTTAACTAGAAACTAAAAAAAATCTAATTTCATTTTTTTTTTATACGAAACTCTCGATGCAGTAGTAAAGTGTGAATACGAGTGCACTATCTGGTTGTTTAAAAACAAGTAAAATGCCAAAAATAAAAAAGAACTTCCTATTTTAGTCTCCCGAGCTGCAATATTGCCCGAACTATTCCTCATAATGAGTCATCCAGAACGAAATTGGTTCAATGAAAGAATTTTCATTAAGAAACGACGAGGCAACTTTTTTAATAGCGTATCTAAAAGTGCAAAACAAGACGACTGAAACAATTGAACAGGACTCAAAATACTTCAAGTCTCAGTCAAATTCAAAGTTTGAAAAGGACCCGTCCTTGGATTCAAAATGGGAAACGAAAAAGAAATGTCATTAAAATTATGAGATGCGTTCTTTTTGTTCGAATTAAAAAAATATTACGAGTTTTTTGTTTTTTAAGTGCATTTTTTTTTAATTTCACAAACAAAGGTTTTTAAATTTTTTAGCCATTTGTTCTGTGACGATTCCGTCCGAGAATTTTAGTGATTGTGTAAGTACTCTTTTGGATTCTATAGTCTCTATAGTGAGAGACTTACTTAAGTCTCAAAAAAGAAAAAAATTAACAGAACTTCGTGTCTAAGTTCGTGGCATTATTTAACATTATATTTTGTGAATTTGTGTTTGTTCTGTGTTTAGATGTTTATATTTTGTAAGTTTGTATTACTTCGTTGATTCTCATACAAACAAAACACAAGTGCTTAAGCTGCTTTGGAAGCAAATTTACGTAGGTAAGTAAGTTTGTTCGCCACACAGATATTCTATCTATGTCTGTGGTTCGCCATCTATTTGTTTTTCCACGTTTTATGGACCGAATTCCGATGTTTCTTTTTTCTGTTTTGATTTGAAAGGGGATATTATCGATAATGGTAAAAATAATAGAAAGTGGACACAGCTTATTTACCTGTTAGCTTTGATATTAATTATAGTATCATTGGATTGGAATCACTTCGGTAATTCAATTATCAAAAGTATTTTAGGTCTAGTCACCACTGACAGATAAGTTCGTAACACATTTCAATAGCAAATCAAATCTAGCAAACAACTAAAAGCAAACAAAAAGTTAGTGTGGTAGCAGGACTTTTATAGAGTCCGATTGGCTACCTTTTTTTTTTTATGCGAAAAGGGCAACTATTTGGCCACAATCTCACCTGATGGAAAGTGTGATGCGGCCTAAGGTGGTACATGCTTACCTAAATACAGCCTATTCACTCTGGACTTGAAGATTCTCAAGTCGTAGTGGTCAGGAAACACCGCCGCAGGCAAGGAGTTCCATTCCTTAGCTGCTATCCACACAGGCGAAATGTCGCCATAACGGCTGTTTTCCGGCAACATTAATGTGGGAGCCGGTTCACTTGAAATCAAAGGTTCGAAGATAAGATGAGCCTACAGTCTGGTGTAGCACATTGAGTAAATCTTTCTGGCTTCCTCAATCATCCAGAGCCACCTCTCATCAGAAGGGCCGCGTTCTGTCTGCCAACTGATCTAGTATGAAAAAATGCTCGTTAATTAATTTATTTATTTAATGCTACGAATAGTAATACCCGATGGTAATACGAAAAAAGATACTACAACTTCAGTTCACAATGGAACCCACAAAAAAACTAATTCTTTTTACTACACACGGGTTCCCAAAGCTTATTACAGAGAATCCACTTCCCAATTTACTTGACCTAAATAAATAAACAAAGCTCTAGATCGGCATTAGCCAGCTTTAATATCGGATTGGCTGGACGAGCGGAATTAGATTTCGATGGGTCCGCCTTAGAACAAAGGAACGTGTTATTTAAAAACGGTCGCCATCCTGGATTAGACGCCATATTGGATTGGAATTTGGAAGACTCGGTGTTTTTTTATTTTACATTATCTTTTATATTATCTGTGCATAAGGTAAGCGGCTATGCGGCCTATTCGCTCAATGTGGTATCCCTATAGGCTTCTCTGATCTTCAAGCCTTTGATTTCAAGTGTTTTGATTTCCATTACTATTTATTGCCGGAACACAGTTAAAGCTGTTATGGCTGCAGATTTTACATACGTGTGGGGGTGGTGCTAGCCAATCGGCCTCTGGAAAAGTCCTACCACTAACAGGACTCCAGGCGGGAATCGAACCAATGACCTCTACTTTAATACCTGAGAGGTTTAGCCACGGTAGCGGTCAAAACTTGCGGTTAAAAAATGATAATTCAATGATGGAGGCTTTTACGCTACAGTTGGAAATTAAATAGGTACGACAGGCGAATCACCCAACTGGAGCATTATCAAAAACTTTCAATAGTTTTAACTCGCAAAACGAGTTTATCAAAAGTCGTTTTAAAATAGTTACGTCTTGTTACGGACTGCAAACGGCTGGCATTTCTCGACTCAATTTGGAGTTAAACTTGGCAACTTTGGGGGCGTGGCTAATGACATTCTGGGCTGTGTTGCCATAACAAAGTTAATCGTACCAAGAATATTATTTTTTTGTAGAAAAATAAACTTATATCATACACGGAAGTAAGTAGACGAATTGGATCATGGTTACACAGCCATTCGAAAGTGCCTTCCTCACGATATTGTATGTCACCGTCGAACAACTGGTAAATATGAACACAGGAAAATTAAAATAAAATAAGATGCACTTGTGAATCGTCAGACATTATTCTTTCAGAGTGATACTACACTACTAGTCTAAGATCCCACTGCTCGATTCTGCAGGTATCTGTTTTTTTGATACAACTAATTTTAAATGAATGTTAAGGAAGTATACAATGAAATAGGGAATGGTTGCCTAAAAAATATTAGCCGCAATTATCTGTAATTAATTTTGGTATAATTAATTTGCGACACTAAATTGCAACTATATGTTTTTTTAATGAATTTTACGACATTTGAAAGATAATAATGTCACAAATTGAAAAAACAATGGTTGCCAGCTCTCAGTAGGCCGCATCATTAGGGTTGCCAGCTGTAAACAGCTACGTCAGTGTTCATTTTTTGCAGTCACCTGTTTTTTTTTAAATTTCAATTCCAAATTAAAGTTTTATGTGTACTAATTCCAAAAATCCATGGTTGCCAGTTGGGAAATGGCCGCAAACAGAGGTTGCCATGATTTCAAATTTCCATAAACGATTCTCGCTCCAGGTAAGTGGACGCGCAAGAGAGAAAATGTACGCATTGTTATGTGCTGCAAACAAGATAATAATGTAGTGTCGATGTAGTTCTAGTATTTTTTACTTTTTTTTAATCCTACTAAATTATAAATTCGAAAGTCTGGATGTTTGGATGTTTGTTCGTTACTTAATCATGCCTAAACGGCAGAAATTAACATGAAATTTGGCTATTTCTTAACAAAGGCTATAAAATTCCTACGGAAAACGTTTCATTCCTGGGGAATAACAATTTTGAAACTTCTGAACCGATTTTAATAATTCTTTCACTGTTGGAAAGCTACACTATCCCCGGTGAACATAGGGTACTTGTAGGCACTAACATGTCGTCTAAGTAAGTCTAAGATTATTGTATCTAAAAATAATGCAGAGCGTCTCACAACGTCTTGGTGCCTAGCCCACCCCAAAAACCAAACTAGGCACTAATCCGTTATTTAGGTCCCTGTAATACGAGCAATGCTCTGTATAGGACTAAATAATGGGCGTGAGTGGTCCAGGATTTATTTATTTATTTATAAATCCGTGGCAGGATTTTTTTTATTATATTTTTTTTATAACTATTCATGTAAGGAAACAAATTAAAGTGTTTCCATGCTTGGGCAGCATTTGGTCCAGAACCGGTCATTCTCCTTTAAAAAGATTTTATTCATGACAGCTGTCATACGTATTGAACTATTTTGGGAATACATTATCTAAAAGTATTTTTTGTGCAAAATTTGATTTTTGAAAATGAAGACGTGTTTTTTGTGCCACGAGGGTGGAAAATTGACTGATTTTACATAATAGCGCTCGTGGCGCAGCTGTGACAGTGGTTCGTTAGCGATAACGAAAGTCAAGCTACCTACGCTGTGGTCAGTTAATGGATGGGTGACCATTCTGACCATATTTAGTGACATTAATTTCGAGCGTCTCCGTGCTTCGGAAGGCACGTTAAGCTGTTGGTCTCGGCTGATGTTTACTGTAATGTAAATATTAGTCGTCAAGCCTAGTCAGAGGCCATTTGGCGGCTTGATAACATCTGATATTAAGATTGGTCACTTGCCTTACGCACCCCTCCACCAACCCGCACTAGGCCAGCGTGGTGGAGTATGGCCCACACTATCTCACAATTGAGATAAGGCCTGTGTCCCAGCAGTGGGAACGTATATAGGCTGATGATGATGACATAATAGTGAATCTTTTAAAAAGTGTGAACTTATATTATCAAAGTTTCGTAAAAAGAAAAAAATTTAATACAATGACATAATCTTCAATAGCCTGCTCTAATATTTATGTTTTAATAAAAAAAAAGTAAAAAAATACTTGAACTACATCGACACCACATTATAATATTGTTTACAGCACATAAAAATGAGTACATCTTCTCTCTTGCGCGTCCACTTACCTGGAGCGAGAATCGTTCATGGAAATTTGAAATCATGGCAACCTCTGTTTGCGGCCATTTCCCAACTGGCAACCATGGATTTTTGGAATTAGTACACATAAAACTTTAATTTGGAATTGAAATTTTTAAAAAAACAGGTGACTGCAAAAAATGAACACTGACGTAGCTGTTTACAGCTGGCAACCCTAATGATGCGGCCGACTGAGAGCTGGCAACCATTGTTTTTTCAATTTGTGACATTATTATCTTTCAAATGTCGTAAAATTCATTAAAAAAACATATAGTTGCAATTTAGTGTCGCGAATTAATTATACCAAAATTAATTACAGGTAATTGCGGCTAATATTTTTTAGGCAACCATTCCCTATTTCATTGTATACTTCCTTAACATTCATTTAAAATTAGTTGTATCAAAAAAACAGATACCTGCAGAATCGAGCAGTGGGATCTCGTACTATACGAGCTGTAACACCTGATGCGGAATGTTGCTTTCTATCGAAAAACTTATAATTTGCGCCCGAGATTCTAACCTCAAGTCAAGTGACGATTAAAACCAGTTGGCGGCCAAAGCTTTACTGTTTGTACTTAAGCAAAAAAAAAAAAAATTTGTTTTAAAGTAGTAGAAAACTTTTTTGATCTGTGGTTCTTGCTATTTAGTCTGGCAACATTGACTTTCGGGTACACCATATCTTGCTTGGGGCTTTGGTAAATAATTAATTAGTCCGTTCACTTAAGGAATGGATGAAGTTTTTAACTAACTTCTCTTATTTAAATCATGTTAACCGTTTGTTTAACAGTTTAACCTAATGTCCAGTTTGGGATATAAAAAAAGTTTACTGAGTACCTAATATTCCAATATCAAATATTTTTAAACAGTTTTAAGACTCGGGAATTGAACCCGATACCTCAAGATCACGGCCAGGTACCTAAATTACTAGACCAACGAGGCCTCATAACAAATTAGATAAAATGGTACCAAAAAGCTTCTGCATGTTGGCTTTGGCCCCACGCATGCTCAAAGGACCGGGTCCCCACCCCACCGACCCGAGATCTTAAAATGTACCAACATAATAATTATATTTAATTTATTTTATTTTCCATCGCACATTGGTAAGTACAAAACAAGAGATACATATCTTAGAGCCACTATAATATTAATAACTAGCGGCCGCCCGCGGTTTCACCCGCGTGCTTCCCGTTCCCGTGGGAATTGATCAAAATCCTTTCTTAGCGGATGCCTACGTCATAACATCTACCTGCATGCCAAATTTCAGCCCGATCCGTCCAGTGGCTTGGGATGTGCGTTGATATCTCTATTTATGTCAGTCAGTCAGTCACCTTTGAGTTTTTTACAATAACATAACAGATTGTGTTTTCATTTTTAACCAGGAGGTAAATCAAAATACAGGACCTCAAGACCTCGAACTTAACCACTAGACCATCAAGAAATTTATTCAAAGGCAACATAAATAAACTTAATTAACAACTTGAGCTTTTGTGTTTGCAAGGTCAATTTTAATTTAATTAGGCAACAAATCCTTCTCGAGGTCAGAGTGTCCATTCTGCAGGAAAATGCATCCTTGACATTGCATCCGTATTGTGGAATGAACAACCTCAAGTATGGCTTAGTTGTCTTAGTTTCATTGTATTTATAAAGTGGCTTTCTTCTTACTAACCTTTTTTATTTTTTCTTGGAAAGTAAAAGCAAAAGGTAAGAAGTAAGTTTTTTTTTGTGTAAGATAGAAGTTTCCAGGTTTTTCAAATGCAGCTCGAGTTTGTTATCGATAATAGAGGCCTATACCCAGAACTGGAACATTAATTACACTGATGTTCATAATATAGGTACTACCTATGTATTTAAAAAAAAAAAAACATACAAGAAATCAGAGGCTCGAAGATCAGATGAGCCTACAGTCTGGCAGCACATTGAGCGACGCTTCCAGGCGAAGTGTCCCTCAGTGGAATAGGCCGCAGTGGCAGCTTACCATCAGGTGGGATGCGTGTCTGTCTGCCATCTGATACAATATAAAAAAAAATATTATTAGTATAAAATTATTCTTTGAAATAGTTGCATGCGATCGTAAATTGAAGTGCACAGACTCTCATGAATATTCCCGAAAAACATAGTCAGAAATTCAGCATTTGAGGAAGATAATACGTTTTAGAATACCGGTGTTCGAATACTCGTGGAGACCTTGACCTTGAGTGTCGGTGATAAATAAGAGGCCTCAATATAGGACCGTTAGGACGTCAGTTCGATTTACGGCCATTGAGTGAGGGAGGGAATTAAATTGTTTTGTTTCGAGGCATCCACGCCAATGCGGTGTACAGTGCTTCTCAAACTTATAGCTATAACCCTGCTACAAAGTTACCCTACCACGATCCCATGGCCCATTGGTAGGGTTTGACAGATTCCATGAAACAGCGGCTAAGCCGTTCTGGTCATCAAACGTAAACGTCGTAGGTTCGATTCCGGCTTTGAGTCTGGTTGGTGGTAGGACTTTTTCAGAGCCCATTTGGCTTACTTCCACCCTCATAGGTGAATCTGCCGCTTTAATAGCTTTGGCTGTGTGTCGGTAATATTTGATGTGGGAGTAGCTACAATGAGGTAGCATATTGGGCGATGCTTCTTGGATATGCACCTAGGTATCGCCTAATTGCAGTGCTCGATTACCTTTAGGTGGGCTGTAATGCTTCTATGAAGTACGTAATGACTTATGTATATGCTGATCATGAATTTTACTAAAATTTATAAAAAAAAATCACCAAATCGGTAGTCGTTTTCTCCACTCGATTCTGGATTCTATAAGTTTGAGAGCCACTGTCTGTAATGTGTTTATATTTATTGCCATCCGTTGAAGTACACCGCATCTTGCGAAAAAGGCGGTTGGATTTTCGTAAAATAATGAAATTAGGTTTTCAGCATGTGCGTAGCCATTTATATTCTTTTAAATCTATTATGCAGTCATTTACTTTTTACAAACAGTTAATCATTTGTCAGCTTTAAACGCATGTGCAAAAATAATGTAACATTTATTGAATTTCGTTGACTCGATGACGGTTTAAGTTCCTGGCTGTGGTTTTAAGGTCCTGGGTTTAATTCCCGGTCAAAATATGCGTTTAATTTTTCGAACACAGATCGGGTTTGTAATCACCAATCCGCGTGTGTTAATACTTATTAAAATGTCTATAAGTTGGTTTTGAACTCATGTACAAGTATTATAAAATTCAGCATTTCATTCTCGTATGGTAAAATATTGCAGCGAAGAAAACAAACAAAACGCGTGCAAATGTTAGGACGGATGCATCGCGCCGAGAAAGCGTCGAGCGCATCCGGGTCTCATGCAATGCAACATTTTAGCGGTAGAGCGTGTAGGTATTATAGCACATTCGATATACACGTCACTCTATCGCTAAAATGTTGTCTTATGTCATTTACGAGAGAACCCATTGAAATAAAACACAGCTTTAGATTATGAGAATGTGATGTAATACAATTTTCACAAGAAGAGATAAAAAATATACCTAATTGAAGTACGAATTTTGAAAATGGAACGCGTCGCTCTCTTCACCTTTTGCAAAAAGGTTTGAACACAAAGAGGTCTTATTTCTTTACAGCTTATACATAATTATATTATGCGATATTATAAGTAGACAGTTGGGTTCTTGTATGGGTTCTTGTCTTGCCGACTATTCCCTAAAGGCATCTGATCACATTGTAGAAGTCAAGACAACATCTTAGCGAAGGCGTCAGGACAAGGTGTGAATGATTAGAATTTTCTCAGCGCAGGGAGGCGATAAAATAATACATCAAAAGATTCAGCAGTTATAATACGATTATTAAATTATAGGCGACAGGACGGGAATGCGCCGCGTACAGTCTTAGATACTGTTTTGCAATTTGGGAAATAAATATGCCTTTTCACATGCAAACTAAATTTATTAAGGAACGTGACAAATTAGTATTTTACTAGTAATAAACGTAGAGATGCAGTTATCAATAAACATGTTATATTACTATCAAATCAATATTTTTATATACCTTAAAACTTTTAAGTTAAAAGCAATAGGCTAACTAAACTAATCATGCAACTAATTCGAAGCAATATCAATAGATGACGCTAAGTGTTCGGTTTGTCGTGGTAATGGTTGTGATTCTCCGGACACATACTCATAATTGGCTATCAGTTTTGACACTGTTTGTTCAAAGTTTTTATTCAACATTGCCTAAATTTAAGCTAAGCAAGCAAAACAATTCGGGGATGTATAGACCTTATGCGAGGGAAAGAAATAGCGGTTGTTAAGGTGCATGTAATATGTACGCGGCTGACGGAAGGGTTCACTGATCAACCGGGGCAAGAGCGATGGAGCGCTCTCGGTTCTGGACAAATCCGGGTTTACTTACATTGCATTTTTATCTCATTTTCATCACATTTTCTTATGTTTTAATCACAATTATGTTTACTAGGGGTTCATTTACATTATAATTCCATCACATTTTGAACTAATTTTCTTCATATTTACTTCATATTACCACTCAGATGTAATCTGAGCTATAACAGCTCTGGCTGTGTACCGGAAATATAAGGAAAGATCGGAGGAGCTTGACAGTGTGGCAGCACATTGAGATATATGAGCGATTTTCCTGGTTAAGTGTCTGTCAATGGAATAGGCCGCAGTGGCCGCTTACCATCAGGTGGCTGCGTGTCTGTCTGCTAACCGAAGTAATATAAAAAATATATGTATATTCACTAGAAAACACAAACTGGACACTTTCCAAAAACACATTTTAATAACAATTAAGGCAGATAACTTACATAAGTATCATGGAAAAACTATAGCTGTCAGTCAAGCTTGCTGCTGCGCTGCGTCTGAAGCGACCGAACGAAGATGAGACTGGCCGAAGCCTAAAGGTGAGTATAGACTACAACATTTCCTCGAGCATTTCGGTGTAATGTAACGTTCCTGCGAATGCTCGGCGTTGTGTTACGGGTAAATGCTTACAGCGAGTGTGCATTTACCCGTAACATTTCGTTGTACCTGCGTTAATTCTTCTTTGAAATGTTCGTCCCTCTTCGTCCGCGTCACCCCCCGCACCCGCGCATCGCCCGGCGCTCGTGCAAAGGCTCCACGAAATATACCAATATTCTCGTTGGTTTTTAAAAAAAGGCTGTAACAAAATGGCAAATGCTCGATGTTCTGATACAAGTAAATGTTGTAGTCTATACGAGCCTTTGAACGAGCGCGGGTGCGGGGTGACGCGGAGGAAGAGGGACGAACATTTTAAAGAAGAATGAACGCAGGTACAACGAAATGTTACGGGTAAATGCACACTCGCTGTAAGCCTTTACCCGTAACATAACGCCGAGCATTCGCAGGAACGTGGCATTACACCGAAATGCTCGAGGAAATGTTGTAGTCTATACTCACCTTTAGGTTTCGTCGGACTCTTCCTTCACATTAGTACTGCAGGTACCGGCGTGCCAGTATCGCCCTGCTACGCGGGACCCGACACTCGGCTAGCGGATGGACTCGGTCGCTGCGGAGGTACGCTGGCTCGCTGATCAGCGCTTCGAGCGCTGCGAGCGCTTGCGAAGCGTTGAAGGGCGCTTCGGTTGAGTCTGACACGCGGGAAAGCCAGCGGGCTTCAACGCAACTGTAAACGATGATGAAGTTAGCTGGTGAATTATTTTATTTCAACTTCATTGCACAAACAGAAGTATAATTGGCGGACTTAATGCCGTAAGTCATTCCCTACCAGTCAACCGTGACAGAAAGTAGCGATTATTTTATGCCACTTATTAAGCTGTCTAACTTAGGCTTCTGTTATTCCGGGGATGGGCTGGTCAATAGCTAACGCTGGCACCGGCTCGTCCCAATCGGGTGTGAAGGGGAACCAAGGGAGTTTAGTGGGTAGTGGACGCTCTAGTCTCGAGTCCCATACACGGCCGCAGGTTTAGCTACCCTGCGGTTATGGTGCATAAACGCATTCTCCTCCGAAAAAAAAAAGGCTTCTGTTATTAGTACTCACGAAGGACAAGGATCAGCTGGCACAATAGAGGTGATGGGAGTAGGCTTCCACGGTCCTTGAAGATCAGGGTGGATGGTGTATTTCTTCAGGCGAGAAGTGCTGGACTTCTCACATCTCTTGTGCATCGCACGTTCCTGAAAATGGTTAGATTTATCTTTTTGTTCCTATTTATTAGATAAAGAGACTATTTAACTATTTTTTTATGTCAGAGGCGGCAAACGAGCCACAGCTGGTCGCCTGATAGTAAGCAATCACCGCAGCCCATGGACATCTGCAACACCAGAGGGATCGCTGATGCGTTGCCGGTCTTTTAAGGTGTGGGCCTCCGGCACTCTCACAAACCAGACGAATCACAGTAGTAGTCACTATTATTTCACGCTGGTGTTATGTGAGAGGGTGGTACTTCCCCGGACTTTTCTCTCCTTTTTTTGAAAAATGTGACCATCTGACAAAATACTACTGACATAGTAGTAGACAGACTCGATGTGGTTCTTGATCTTTTCGGTGATGAGGCACAGCGTCAGGTTAAGCTGGTGAAGAGTCGGCTCCTTGTCTCCCAAAAGGTTCTGGAACGGTTCCAGCGAACAGTTCAGCATTCTGGGAAAAAGAATACTTTAGTTTGCTAGTTTATTATATCTGCACCAAACATCTGGTTCAGTGGTTTAGGTCTGATACCGTAACAGTCAGACAGAATTACTTTCTTGGCAAAAAGTTGGCAATCAAGCATACGGCCCACCTAAAATGGTAAGCGGTTACCGTAGCCCAACCGTAGCCTATGAACGCCTGCAACACCAGGGGTATCACGTGCGCGTTGCCGACCTGATAAAAACCTTTTAACGTCCTGCTTGAAGGACCCCATACTACATACATAGTCTTGTGGGAACATCTCGCCGGGGAGCTCATTCCACAACCTTAGCGTATGCGGTAGGAACTTGATGTGATTCGAATGACAGACGGCAACTATCTGTAACATGGCTCTACCACACTTACACAAAAACCACAAGCTCCTTCCCTAGTAAAACAAGATTGCTATAATGAAAAATACACAGAATTATTTCGCAGCTCGCTGCACTCCATCCAATTACAAACTAGTTTCATACAATACGTAAGCTCCGAAACTCTTGCAAATCCCCAATCGCGAGTATAGTTCGACACCGCGGCGCGCCTTGCGAACAGTTTGAGCGAACAAGAATTTTATAATCACCCAGTTTCAAATAGTTTAGTTCGTGGCTGCAACGGTAAAGATGGTGTTCCAGTGTAAGGTAAGGAAATAAATTAAAAATATACTTAAAATTATGGTTTAAGTTGGTAAAATGTAGTTCATATGTAGTTCATACACCGATTACTCTATAGTTTCTGATCCGATTAACATGATTTTTTTTTGGTCTATGTGGAGTAGTTGACATTGGGTCTCAAGAATTTTTTGGTTTAATTTTACTCTGTAGTTTTTATTTATGATCATTTTTGTTAGCTTTTGGTTTTCAGATACATTAATTTGTAGATTAATAAGCAACAATATTGTAAAATTTTGGCGATTGAAAAAAGTAACTATCGAATTTCTTGATAGACAGCAATATTTCGAAACAAGATGGTAGAGTCACTCTAATCGGTCTTTGGATTGGTCTGGGTGTTTTTATGTACAAAATGAATTTATTTACAAAAAACTTATGTAAAAAGTATTTGTTGGTTGTCTGGCTCATAGTACAAGCTGTTGCTTAGTTTGGCGCTGAACGGCGCTGTGTGGATAGTTGTACTTGAAGGTTGTATGGCAGAGATCGCTCCCAGCAAAAAGGCATTTCGGACACAGCTCGGGTTTGTGATCACCAACCCGCATTTGACAAACGTGGTGATTAAGCCAATAACCATCATTGTAGCTGTTGGAGCCTGAGCTTGGGGTTGTTGTTGTTGAATGATAGAATGTTTAAGTTCCCACAAAAATGTATTTAAACTGTTTACAAAATGTTCTTAATGTTAATGAGCGCGCCCGCTTGCCACGGTACTATAATTTGCACTGTTGTTTTAATAGATTAATTATAATAAGCAAAGCAATACCTAACGCGATCGGTCAATGGCCTAATTACCGCGTCGCCCATCATACGACATTTTAGGTATTGCGCAATGAAAGTGTTCGTATACCGAACATATTCCCGGGCGGGAAAAGTACATAAAAATTCTAAAACATTACAAAAATAATAAAAAAATGTCTATATCTATCCTAAACGTAACATCTAAACACTAATCTTCTTCTGTCACTCACTAAACACTAGCCTTTGAGCCACTGGCTTTAATTCGGTTTCACTGTTAGAACGCACTCGCGCACTATCACTATCACATTCACTTATTCGGTGAAGCTGGCACATGCTGGTGGAGCGTGCGGCGCGGGTGGGCGGCGGCGGCGGCGGTGTCACCTGCGCGCCCGCGGACGCTGCCTCTCCCTGAGGCGCGGCGGGCGCAGGCGCAGGCGCAGACCGCCACCACCAGCCGCCATTGCGCCGCACTCGTCGACAAACGATGACAATCGCTGAAATTGCTGCTACGCCAATTATTCCATATAGCAAGATGTACTGATGTATGTCGTGGTAGGATACTGAGTATAGATCTGTTATTGACTCAGCATCCTTTAGTCCTTGAATCCTTTTCTCAATATCTTTGATCAACGGGTCATTGTTTGTGTCGTTACTTTCGTTATTGCTTGGTGGTGTGAAATGTTCCATCTTGAGATTAATGATATGATTAATTGGTGCTATAATATTAATATCTAAATTTTCTTTAATGTTCAATGTGCTTTTTCTACTTTTATGGGCAAAAACAGTAAAATTATCTGTTTTTATAAGGCATTCCCCTTCTATGTTTATTATGCTCGGTTTCGTCAGCTGATGTGCGGTAACGCGATCCCGGCATATTGTGCGAACTTGACACTGCCCGCAGCACGTGTATAAGTAAGTGTTTACTTTTGATAAGCTATGCCACCTGTTTTGGCACGCGATCACACTCGTTTTACATTTACTTGTATCTTGTTCATTTTTCACACATAAATCTTGGTCATTTTTTAATTTGTTTATAGGGCTGTCTAAGGTACATATCAAGGTTGCCTCGTCCTTTATCATACATTTCTGATAATCGTCTTGACTTATTGTAATATAAGAGTCCTTTTGTAAATTGATTGCAATCTGTTCTGATATGGGTACTATGTTTCTCATATATTTTTCATATTGTTGTGGAATGGGTATAAGGTTGTATAGATCATAAGTATCTCTGCTGATGAGGGGAATTGTGATTTCAAATATAAAGTATTCTTCGGTCATCCTTGCCCTTACTTTTAACAGTTTGTAAATCTGGCTTACATCCGACTCTATGTTATTGATGGGAAGTGTTACTTCAGCTGATAGCATTGCAGATATAGTGTTAAGTTCTGCCTGTAGTTGTTGTGGTGTCATTAAGTGTATGTTGAAGTGACCGTTATGAATGTCTGTCACCGTATCTAACAAAGTTTCTTGTATGCCCTTCAATGTTTGTAGCAGTTGTTGGGCGGCTAAGACCGATAGGATGAAGTCATCTTCAACAGATACTCTATTAACTTGTTGTTGTATCGTAATTATAGTTTCGTCAATGGTGTTTAAATGTTTGTTTATAACTTTGTGTTGTTTTGACATAACGCCTTCAATTCTCTTCAATAAATTGTATTCTGATTCTACGACTGAGGTTTGATTTTTCCAGAGATTGTTTAAGTGAATTTGATTTTTTCTTATTAGTTCAATGTCCTTGGCATACTGTTCCGCGAAACGTTGATCTAATACTCCGAATAGGTCGGCAGCTATGTATCCGACACCATTGATAAGGCCACGACGCCGTCTGGCGCTACGTTTAAAGTGTTGATTAAGCAACAGCTGGTTGTAGTATTGTAACTCGATGAAGTGGTGATTCAACTGCGGCGTTATCATGTTACATTGATTGTCTGGACTTAGTTGTGCGCATGACGTCATAACATATGATTGTATTTTTTCAAATGCTTTATTACCTTCCCAATAAGGTTTCATATCGTAGTACACGACTAAAGTCCACATGTCTCTATTCAATTGCATCTTTGCAATAGAGTCAAAATACACTGTTTGGTTGTTGTTTATTTCTGTTATGATACTTGATCCGTATATGTTGTTAAATAGGCTGAAGAAACAGATTAAAGTTACAAAATATGAGGACCATTTAGGTTTTCTAACTTTTGGAACCTCCGTTTTCTCAGTCTGTTGTTCTTGATATGTTTGGCTTTCTTCTTTATTTTGAACCGGTAAAAGAGACAGTTTTACGACCGGCCTTTTGATATAACCGTTTTTCGTTTTCAACGTGGCGACTCTCACGTAGCCATCAGAGCCAGAGTGCACTTCTACCACTCTCCCCATAGCCCATTTTCCTGCCGGCAAATTATCCTCGTGGATAATTACCATGTCTCCTATTTCAATGTTTCGTTGCGGTTTTAGCCATTTCCTGCGTGCCGTCATTTGACTCAAATATTCATCCTTCCATTTCTTCCAAATTTCTTGAAATATCTTTGTTGTTAAGTGCCATCGAGTGCGAGCATCTTCGGCCGTCTCGATGATAGTCAAATCAGCTCGTCCTGTCAGAAAGTGAGCTGGTGTTAAAATGTTGAGATCATCTATATCTTCCGTTAGAGGGCAGAGGGGGCGCGAGTTTAAACATGCTTCTAACTGCGCTAAGATGGTGGAAAACTCTTCAAAGGTGAGTTTTTGTTCTCCAACTACCCGTCTAAGGTGATGTTTAAGACTACGCACTGCCCTTTCCCATAATCCACCTGAACTGGGCCAAGACGGAGCTGTGAAGTGCCATTGGATGTTCATTTCTGTCACTTCTTTCAGAAAGCTATTATCGAAGATAGTTTGGAGTTGCAATTGTTCTTCTTTTAAAAGATTGTTGGCTCCATGGAAATTTGTTCCATTGTCACTGTAAATATGAGCAGGGGCCCCCCGACGTGCTGTCATCCGACGTAGGGCCGCGAGGAAGGCAGAACTGGTCAAATCTGATACCATCTCTAAATGTACGGCCTTGGTTACCATACAGACAAAGACAGCCACGTAGCCCTTCGTAGTTCTAGCTCCTCGTCCTTTGTTCATTTTGACATCCATGTATCCTGTGTAGTCCACTCCTGTGTGATAGAATGCCGGAGCGGAGTTCACTCTTACTTCTGGAAGGTCTCCCATGAGTTGGTGCATTTTTACAGGACTATGTTTCTGGCAGGTGACACAGTTCCGTATCACTTTTTTAACAATGTTGACACCGCCAGTGATCCAATACTGTTGTCTAAGCTTAGCAAGCGTCAAACGAGGACCGCCGTGGAATGTTTCATGATGAGCTTGATTGATCAGCAGCGTAGCTAGACGGCCACTTGATGGTATAATCGCAGGGTGTTTCATCTCGGAACTTATACGGCTGCTGTGCTTCAATCTTCCACCAACTCTCAAAACGTTCTGTTTGTCAATGAACGGGCGTAGATTTAGTAATTTACTGTTTGATTTCACAATTCCAGTTTTGATTAGATGTTCAATATCTGCTCCAAATTCACTTGATTGCACAAATTTTACAATAGTTAATTTTGCTTTATTTATTTCATGCAGTGTAAGTTGACCCGGCAACTGCTTACGCTGCGGGTTCAACGCCCGGTGTAACCATGCAATGATTCTTGTAACTTGCGTCATTGAGCTATATTTATGAATAATGTTGTTTATTAAATTATTGTCGTTTTCTGTCTGAATAACGTTTGTTTGTTTTATGTTTTTTGATTCTAAATCCGTCATATATTCTTTATGCTCAAATTGCTCAGGATTTCGTTCTGTAAGCCATGCAGGTCCTTTCCACCACAAGGCATTGTCCTTTAATTGAACGGCATATAAACCTCTGCTGGCCAGGTCTGCGGGGTTTTCATTTGATTTTACATAACGCCAGCACGTTGTAGGTATTATACCGCGAATTTTTTCCACTCTGTTTGCTACGAAGGGCTTCCAGCGGCTTGGTTCTCCTTGGATCCAACCTAATGCTGCCATAGAGTCGGTCCAGCAATAGAGTTCTATTCGATGTTGGTTTAAGGCTGTTTTTATTTTCTCTACCAATTTCGCTAATAGTAAACCTCCACAGAGTTCTAGTTTCGGCAAAGATAGAGCTTTCCTATGTGGGACAAGTTTTCCCTTCGCTGCCACTAAAATGACGTCAGAATTTCTTTTCGGGATACGTGCGTATACAACGCAAGCGTATGCCTTTTCTGACGCGTCACAAAAGCCATACAGCTCTATGACGTCATCCTGTTTACATGATAGCCATCTTGGTACTGTAAATTCACTTATTAATGGCATACTTAGTTTAATCTTTGCCCATTCATTGTATATGTCATCTGTTACTAGGTCGTCCCATTTCAGATCAAGTTTCCATAGACTTTGAAAAAGGAGTTTTAATTTAGTTGATAATGGGGCCAACCAGCCGAGTGGGTCAAATAACTTTGATATTTCTGATAATAAGTTACGTTTTGTTGGTTTCATATTTTGTTTTGATTCTTTATATTGAAATGTGAACTTGTCTGTAGATGAATTCCAGCATAATCCTGATGTTTTAGATGTGTTATCATTTTTAAAGTTGAATAATGCGTTCTTGTTGTCCTTTTCCTCTTGTTGTAATTGAGATAGTAAGTCTGTATGGTTCGACGACCATTTTCTCAAGTTCATTCCTCCTCGTTTTAGTAATGAAATAAGGTCTAAAATGAGTTGTTGTCCTGTTTCTTTTGAATATGATCCATGAACTAAATCGTCCATATAAAATGATGACTCAAGTACCTTTGAAGCTTCCACAAAGCTTTCCCTTTCATCCGCTGCTAGTTTTCTCAAAGTCATCATGGCTAAAAACGGAGCAGCCCTCTCGCCGTAAGTTATAGTAAGTAATTTATATGTTTGTAGTGGTTTTGACGGAGACTCTCGCCAAACTATTTTCTGTAGTTCTTGGTCTAGTTCGTTAAGATAAATCTGACGATACATCTTCTCTATATCGGCAGTAAAGGCGTATTCATACTGTCGCCATTTTAAAAGTAATGTTTGCAGGTCTTGTTGTAGGTTCGGGCCAGAGTGCATCAGGTCATTCAGGCTGAATCCAGAGCTGGTTTTAGCCGAAGCATTAAACACAACCCTATGTTTGGTGGTACTTGACTCGACCCTCTGCACTCCATGATGTGGCAAGTAACATTCCAGGCTCGTCTTTTGTCCATCGTCAATATGCATATGTCCTAATGTTTCGTATTCCCTCATAAAATCTTTGTAATCACTTGCTAATTGTTCCTGTTTTTCGAATTTCCTTTCTAAATTACGAAATTGTGCAATACACATTTGTTTTGACGATCCCAACTTCTGTTCAGCGTTCGGTTTGAGGGGAAGCCGGACTTCGTACCGACCATCTTCCCATCTCCGCGTGGTTGAGGAGTAGAATGCGATACACTCCTGTTCTTCGACTGAAAGGTCTGATGTCTCTGTGATTTCCTCAATGTTCCAAAACCTCTCAATATCTTGAATGTTATTCAGTACTACGTTGCAATGAAATGTTTTTGTTTTAGCGTGCCCACATAGCAACCACCCAAGTTGGGTCTGTTGTGCTATTGGTAATGTTTCATCCTTTTTTATTATCCCACTCATAATAATTTTAGAGTAAATGTCGGCCCCGAATAATAAATCCACAAAACGGCTTTTATAGAATTCCGGGTCGGCCAGGTCTAAATCTAAAATGTAATTCCACGTTGGTTTGTTAAATGTGTTGTTAGGTAGATTTTTTATCAAATTGTTCATAATCAAAACTTCCGCATTAAATGTAAAATCATTATACAGGGAACTACATTCGATGTTGATCATCCCTTTGCACGAATTCTCCTTTTGTCCTACTCCAAATATGGACCCCCTACACTTTTGCCTTTTAATACCTAACATTTGTGCCGCTCTTTCGCTTATCAATGAGATTTGAGATCCTTGATCTATTAAGGCTCTTAACTGAATGTAGTTACCGTCAGCTGTCTTAACTTTCAAAACTGCGGTAGCTAGAAGGATCTCAGAATAATCATCTTGAGACACGTGAGCGTTGTTTGTCGAGTTTACTTGTTTTTTCACAATCGGGGCTTTCGATGTTACAGTTTCCGTAGGTACTGATTGAATTGCGTCATGTAATATTGTGCTATGCTGACAGTTGCACTTACGACATGCCCTAGTTGAAAGACATGACTGTCCATTGTGACTATATAGGCAATTTATGCAAATCTTCAACTTATGTACTGTTTTTAATTTTTGTTCATTTGGCATCTCTAAAAAGCTTTTACAGTTATAAATGCCATGATCCTGATTGCATAGAGGACATTTGAAGCTAGATGAAACGTGTAAAGATTTCATAGGCTGATTAGGTTTTTGATGGAAGGTATTATTTTGACCATTATGGCCATAATTCCCCTTAAAATATGATCCTTGTTGTTGTCCTTGAAAGGGTGGTTTGTTCTGCGAATCTCTGTGATTGATAATCGGTTTGTGTGGAGCTTTCTCTTGTTTTCTACGAGATGACTCCAAGGCTGTAAATTTTCCTTCAAGAAAATCTAAAAATTCCTGTAAAATCGGCAAATCTCGCGGATTTTTCAAGGATTCGATGTAATCAGCATGAGTTTCGGAATCTAGCTTTTGTGATAGAAGATGAACCAATATAGGATCCCATGTAGAAATATCAATTTCTAAATTTTTAATGGCGTTAAGCGTCTCTACCGTTACGTCATACATTTTCTTTATTTGTCCACCTGACTGTTGATGCATATTGGAAAATCCTAACAGTGTATTCATATGAGTTGTAAAAATGAGCTTTTTATTGTTGAAACGGTTGTTTAATATGTTCCAACAAGTAGTGTAGTTTTCAGAACTTATTGGTAGATGTTGTATTAGCCTTTCCGCCTCTCCTCGCATTTTACTCTTTAAAAACTGCATTTTTTGGGCACTAGATAAAGAGTTGTTATTGTGTATGGCTTCCGTAAAAAGGTCTTTGAAGGAAACCCACTGGTTATAATTCCCATGGAACGATGGCACATCCAATCGAGGAGTTGAATGTTCCCTGTGCGCTACAGACCAGATTTTCATATTAATTGTTTTCTTCATGTAATGAAACTGTTGTTCATAAGAATCGAATCTTTCTGCATATGTAATGTTTTCTTCTCCTATTTCTGATATGATTTCCCAATGTAATGTATCCACCGCCGACCAGCGAATTTGCAACGACTTAAGGGCATCCTCAAATTCCCATTTTTCTGACATAGAGTCAATGTCTATAAGACCCATTGTCCTTTCAAATGCCATTAAATTGGCCTCCTGTTTACGAAATAGTCGCTTCGATTCAATTGTACTAGAAAATGGTGTAAAATTGTCTTCCTCACGCTTTTCTAATTCTTTCCCATCTTGTTTTGTTCCTATTCCACTTCCACTTGGATTCATTCCCATTGCACTATCACCCATTGCACTATCACCCATTGCAATCAGACAGCTTTCAAAATATTTTTTCGTGTCAATATAAAATGTTTGTGTTTGTTTAAAATAGTCGTCTGTAAAATACTTATAGGATAATTTATCTTCCAATTCATCCAGTTTTGAATGATTTTCCTGGAATTCTTTCCATAATCTTTCAAGAGTATCAAGTCGTTTCTTAATGTAAGTAGGATTTTTACGATCCTGCGAGTCCTTTTTGAAATTAATTAATACTTTCTCCATTTCTTTCATCTTCTCCTTTTGAGCTTCAAGAACACACACGTAGTCAGGCATTTTGAGTAATAAAATGAAACGATCTTACTTGTTTCACGTAGATGTTGATGATGATTGTTGTACTCAGCTAACAAGCCAAGATGTGCTGTCCTGATGATGCAACCACGCCTCCTGACGTAGTTAGTGTTGATGGTGTCGATACCCAGCTAACAAGCCAAGTACTCCAAACCTGATGTTGTTACCACGACTCCTGTCGTAGTAGATGTTGTTAGGCCCAGTCTTCCTGACTGCCACCCGTGTTGAATGTTAAATACCCCAGCACACACTCCACTGTTCACCACTATTCACTGTTCACGTCACCCCTAATCACGAGATTATCGCGCGCGGGGTTTATAGCTCGAAGGACCATATGTTGGAGCCTGAGCTTGGGGTTGTTGTTGTTGAATGATAGAATGTTTAAGTTCCCACAAAAATGTATTTAAACTGTTTACAAAATGTTCTTAATGTTAATGAGCGCGCCCGCTTGCCACGGTACTATAATTTGCACTGTTGTTTTAATAGATTAATTATAATAAGCAAAGCAATACCTAACGCGATCGGTCAATGGCCTAATTACCGCGTCGCCCATCATACGACATTTTAGGTATTGCGCAATGAAAGTGTTCGTATACCGAACAGTAGCGATAAGTTGATTTAACCTTTTCCACGCCAATGTCTGATATATCAGACAAACCATTTTCGTGCCCACCACGCCAATGTCTGATATATCAGACAAAAAAACATGATCAAGAAACGTTGTATTTTTACTTGCCTGAATGAGTTGAGTATAACCTAATAATTTTTTGGTTTTTTTTTTTAATGGTCGTGGCGTGTGGGGCACCATTTTCGGAAAAAAGCGTGGCGGGGAAAGGGTTAAAGGATGGAGGCCTGCCTGTTCCCTGCAGGCCTGTTCCCTGGACATTAATAGGCTGATATATTCCTTTTTTTTTATCGGCTCAAAAACCAAGTGAGAAAATAAAAGCGATTTCAAACAACAAAAATACACGTATTAAACCTTGTCGTGTGGTCAAATAATATGAAAAGATAATGCGTAAAGGTGAACTGTGATGTTGGATCACAATTTATCGATAGATTACAAACTTAACTTCAGAAATACGACACCAAATTAGTCATTTTTTTCCTTGCTACTTCCATAACTGTCAGGACAAGATTCATGAACGATTATTTTCACTCGTGCGACGCTAGAGCGGGAACTAGTTTATAATCTTTTCCTAGCGAAACTCGGTCCATCTGTTACAATTTCACGCCTAATACACTTAACATTTTTTTATGAAAATGGGAACAAACTTATTCTAGTTCTTGGGAAAGGCTACTTTTTGTCCTTCTATCAAGTTGCAACGAGGCATTACCGAGGATGGGATATTTGGTAACGGGATATTTGGGAAACTGGGAACTGGAGAATAACATATACCTAATATTCGGTTGGTGGTAGGACTTTTTCAGAGTCCGGCGCGCTAGCTACCACCCCCACAGGTGAAGTCTGCCTTCATAACAGCTCTGGCTATGTTCCAGCAATATTAATGTGGGAGCCAGTACACTTGAATTTAAAGGCAACGATCAGAGGGTTATTGAGCCTACAGCTACTGTGTGTGTGTGACTACTATTATGTTTCATCTGGTTTGTGACAGTGCCGGAGGTAACACCCCCATAAGCCCCATAGGTCGACAACGCATCAGCGATCCCTCTGGTGTTGCAGATGTCCATGGGCGGCGGTGATTACTTACTATCAGGCGACCCGCTGGCTCGTTTGCCGCCTCTGGCATAAAAAAAATGTTTGTCCCATCGAAGTAATTTAACAAATTTTTGCTCATACGTTCGATGCCTCTGTAGCTCGGGCTCCGTATTATTGATACGAAGGTAGCAACGCCCCTGGCCTGTAGACGTTTATTAGTGATTGGTGACAGTTGTGAGTGATGTCAAGTGATGTGTACGTCAGACGGACCTAACGCCAGTTTGATGACGTATAGCGACAAGCCCTAATCTGACCAAGGTTCTCATTACTATGCAATTAAGATGGAGCTAATGAGTTTACAGTTAAGATGTCAATGTCTATCTGTATAGATTTGAGACTTATACAGAATACGAGATAGGATAAGAAAATATATACACATGGACCCACTCTTTACTTAATTGCCTATGTTTATTATGTAAATAAACTGCAGGAAAAAAGCATCCATATTTTAAATTAAGATTGGTGATCACAAATCAAGGCCCCAGATCATGATCAGGAACTCAAAATCCACTAGACCAACGAGGATCGATAGGTTCTACTATAAAAATGTTCTACATTAAATTAGCGATTTGAAAAACCTACACACCAGTTTCACCTAGTGGTTAAAAGTAAAAGACTGATACTCACTTAAACATGTCGTTAATTTTCTCCATTGTCCTGTTGAGCAATTCTTCTTTGTCTGCAAGATTACTTCTCAGTTCGTCAGTTTTCTTCTTTTTCTCTTCTAACTGCTGTTTTAATATCTCCAACTTATTTTGTCTTTCAAGGTCTTTCATTTCGTTCCAATCTTTACGGTCATCTGGTAAAATGAGTATTATAAGTATGATGAAGGAAGTATTCAGTTTTTCTTGTTTTCTGATAATGAAACCTTTGTTTTGGGAGGAAAATGCGTATAAAAAGCAGGCGAGACCTGTGGGCAGGGACTTAGGATATTTATTCCAATACCCATTAAACTACCACCAGTTCTCCTTCACACCCATATAGGACGAGCCAGTGCCCGCCTTGTGATGAGTGTGTGGCCATTTGATACTTTTACACGGTTAGTTGCGTACGAGTACCGTCGGACGGTGAATGACCCCGACTCCAGAATTTTCCTTATATTTTTTTACGTTTCTGCTGAGTTTAATCCAGATATACTCAAGAGATGCTATTGTAAGTGTATCTAAAGATGCAGGAGATTGAAATAAGTCAGAGTCAATAACTGTTTAGCCTGTTGCGATTTGATATGACGAGGCTATAAGATTGACTCGAGTTTGTAAAGTCAGTAAAGACTGACCGACATCTCTCCTGGTAGTGCGCAGATCCCGGGCCAGGACTTCGTTCTCGGCGCAGAAGTCTGTCAGCAGCCGATACGTCGAGAAGTTGCGTTGTTCCACCAGCTCGAAGTTCTCTATTATCTTCTGCACGCTCGACTCTTGGGTATAATCCTGGAGGAAATAAGATTTTAATCTTTATGACGCTCGCTCTCGAGGTCTGGTGTTGGAAAAATTTGTTATTTGGTTTTTCTGCTGGCAAAATACTAACTCGATCATAATTATTGAGTCTCGAAGTCTGCGGTAAGCACGTAAATATATAAGTCTTCAAACCTCATGGTCCGATCTCTTCAATCGTGTCAGATCATTGTCTCACCGTTCTATGTGAGTGAGGAAATAGGGAGTGCACCTGTGCATGCCCACTCACTTGTGCAATACAATCATGCCCTGTGCGTCATAAAAATTGGCGACCGTAGCCGAAAAATACGGCTAGGAGAACAATATTATTATTACTTACATGTATTTCATCAAGAATCCGCGCGTGCGCTTCATACTTCTTTCTCAATTTCTCTTCTTTGATTCTTCTCTGTTCTTCTTCCCTTTTCTCCTGTTTCCTGTTGATCCTGATCACTCCCTTCTTTGCCAGGAAGTGGTACGTCTTCATTTCATGGTCGTAATGCTTCTGAAGGTCTCTCATTTCCTGCGAAGAAGCATTTGACGATTTGGTGTCGTTGGTGATTACATCAAGAGGTCGCGGGTTCGTTCCCCGCACGGTGCAAACGTTTGTGTTCATGAACATATCTGCTTGTATCGGTCTGGGTGTTGCTATGTATAATATATATGTACAAAAAAAGTTTATAGGTAATGTTTATCCGTTGTCATTGTCCAAGCTTAGTTTGGGACTGGTCGGCGCTGTGGGAATAGTGTTCAAGTGTCCAGAAATGTTAAAAAACGAAAGAAAAGGAAATACCTACGTAAAACTCGCGGACACACTATTAACTTAATTACTCACACTTCTTATGTACATGCTTTTGAAAATATTAACGCATAATTAGTCACCTAAGATCATTAATAACGTTTTATCTGTCAGGATATCAAGTAAATACTAATTTACCACGCTAGTCATTATTAATAGTTGTAACCTCAATATACCTACTGTTGGAGTACATATGTCGTTTGAATATATTATTATTGCTTCTATTTGCATAGCAATAAAAGCGGCAATTTATTAGGAAATTCGTTGAAGATAAATTCGTGAAATGATAAATAAATAACTTCGCTAAATGGTCTGGTTTTAATGTGGAAATATATCTTTTATTTATGGCATTAGTTTGTTGATAGTTGCTCCATTACACTGGAGAATAACTGCTCTGCTTGATTTTAAATCTTTTTGCGTTATTGCATACGTGTTTATATTCTTAGATATTTTATTTCTAGAACTAGTAGATTACACAGGGTTTCAACCGCCTGGACTACAGTCGGTTGGCAAACAGGCACGCAAATCGAAGACACTTACATTTTTTTTAAATAGTGGAACGTATTATATTATCTGTGGTGGAACTTAGCAAGTTGCCTGATGTTAAACAACTGTGCGGTCTAAGATGGAGCGCGCTTGCTTAGGAAAAGCCCGTGAATTCTGGCCTTGAGCCCCAAGTTATATTGCGTAGGAAAGACTGATCCCGGCAGAGAGTACCACTCCCGCGCAGTCCGTATCAAAAATATGAAGCATCGCTTTGTCCGGCTACTTATTCCACTTCCTGCGGCTTATTCCACTGAGGGGCACATTGAGCGACTCGTACCTAAGTCCCTCAATGGAATAGGCTGCTGTGGCTACTTACCAACAGGTCGGCTGCGGACTGCTAACTGATCTAGTATAAATATTATTTTTTATACTAGTTCAGTTGGCAGACAGGCACGCAGCCCACCTGATAGTAAGCGGCCACTGCGGCCTATTCCATTGAGGGAAACTTCGCCTGGAAGCGTCGCTCAATGTGCTGCCAGACTGTAGGCTGATCTGATCTTCGAACCTCTGATTTCAAGTGTACTGGCTCCCACATTAATATTGCCGGAACACAGCCAGCCACAGCTGTTATGGTGGTAGATTTCACCTGTGGTGGTGGTAGACTCTGGTAAAGCCAACCAGACACAAGGTGGGAATCGAACCCACGAACTTAGTGTTTTTATACCCGAGCGGCTTAGCCGCTGTTCCACGGAGGCGTTTGACTATAAATACGAGTACTGAAGTGATGACACACCTGGACTTGTTGCATCTGGTCTACTTTCCCCTTCTCCTGGACTGATTTGAGCTTGGAGCACCACTCATCTCGCTGGTCGTACGCGAGGGTGGAGGACTCGAATAGATCTTGGAGGAACTTCTTGCCTTTCCCGAGGACTGTCATCGTCTTCTCCCAGGATTGATTGAAGAGTGCTCTGTAGACAGAATTACTTTCGCAGTTACAATACTCCTCCGTGGTACAGTGGTTAGAGCGTTAGGCTCTTATACCCGGAGGTTCGAATCCCGCGGGGAGCATCACTTTGTGTGAATGTCTCCAGTTAGGTTAGGACGTTGCAGGCTTGAGTCACCTTACCCAGGGATGAGCTGGTCAATGGGCAGCCTTAAGGCTGGCACCAGCTCGTCCCAATCGGGTGTGAAAGGGAACCGGTGGAGTTTAGTGGGTAGTGGACGCTTTAGTCCCGAGTCCCACACACGGCCGCAGGTCTAGCTAGCCTGCGGTTATGGTACATAAACGCATTCTCCTCCGAAAAAAAAAGCCTTGAGTCACCTGAATGTCTGAAAAGAATGATGATTCCGTGCTTCGGAAGGTACGTTAAGCCGTTTGGTCCTGCGCCTGATCTCTCTTCGGTCGTGTCAGCTGTCCCACCGTGTTATGAGAGAGAGGGAATAGGGAGTGCACCTGTGCTTGCGCACTCACTTGTGCACTATAATATATCCTGCGTAGTTGGCTGATCGTAAAAGATTGGCCGCCGTAGCCGAAAACTCGGCTAGGAGGACATTATTAGTATATTGACGAGCCATTTCGTGTAATGATTGAAATAGATATAGATTAGAAGAGCCATTAGGTGTAATGGTCGAGAAGTCGGCTATTATACTAGAGGTCGCGGGTTCGATCCCCGCACGTTACAAACATTTGTGTGCATGAACATGTCTGTTTTTATCGGTTTGGGTGTTTCTATGTATAATATGTATGTATTTACAAAAAATAGTATATATGTACATAATGTTTATCCGTTGCCTGGCACCCATAGCACAACCTAATGCTTAGCTTGGGGCTGGATGGTGTTTGTGTGGATAATGTCCAGAGATATTATTATTGTTTATTATACAGCGTGGAATTTTAGTCGTTGTTTTCCCGCAGTAAAATGATTCTATCTTAGTAGTAAAATACATTAATAAAGTTCTTTTTTTAGTTAAATCAAAAGTTTTACGATTATGATAGACGAAACTCGAACCAATAGTACTAGCTGCGTCACAAACGGTCACCGGCCGGGGTCATTGCCCTTCGCGTTTATCAAAAAAATGATTATTTACTATTTACTCACATTTAGTTTCCATTTTCCCATTATAATTTAAGAAAAAATTTCAAAAAAAGTTTTAAAAAAATTTCAAAAAAAAATTTCAAAAAAAAAAATACTAGCATAAATCGATAGTACTACTGAAGGTAAAGCATTCTGCTGCGGGAAATCAACGACTAAAAAAACACGCAGTATAGATATATAGATTGTAGATTGAGTGAAAGATACAAGAAGCAAGTAATTGTACTAGTGGCCTCGCTTTGCTGCTACGTTAAATTAATTAAGCTAATGCAGTTTAATTTCGGTTGAATTTATCCCCTTTCTTCAAATGCTAGTTTAGTCTGAACTGCCACAAGCCTTCATCGTAACATACAGCTTTCTTGCTCAAAGCATTCCTCGTGCTTCTAACTCAGTCAAAGGGTTGCCAGCCTCTTGAATATTTACCTGACCGCCTCAATTTCGCTCGGGTGAATAATCCTACTAATATTATAAATGCGAAAGTCTGGATGTTTGGATGTTCAGATGTTTGGATGTTTGGATGTTTGTTCGTTCTTCAATCACGCCTAAACAGCTGAATGGATTTAGAGGAAATTTGGCACACGTATAGTTTATAACCCGGATTAGGACACAGGCTATAAAATTCCTATGGGATACGTCTCATTCCCGCGGGAATAACAATTTTGAAACTACTGAACCGATTTGAATAATTCTTACACTGTTAGAAAGCTACACTATCCCCGGTGAACAAAGGGTACTTTTGATCCCGAAAATGTGGGGAGAAGGAAAAAGAGATTACGCGCGGGTGAAACCGCGGGCGGAAGGCTAGTAGACATATATTTTGTCCTGATAAAGTCCTAGCCAAAATGCGCCGCATTTGGTAGTGACCCAGCCCTATGTAACAAGGTTCGTGAGTTCGAATCCCACTTGACATGTTCACAAATATTGTTCCGTGTAGGCTACGGGGTCAAACTCTGTTGTATGAAATACACTTACCAAATTAGCGAGTGCATGTAAATTCTATGCATAACGTATGACTTAGAAATAATAGACCAATGGAAAATGCAATGAATGTTTTTTTGTCAGCCCTACATATGCGCGGTCGGCAGTGACATCACACTCGTAGTGGTATAAACGTAGAGGGCATGCAGCCCGGTGCATCCGTGCATTCCGCGCGCGACACCACTAGGGTACTTGACTATGTTTCATTTGGAATCAGATATTATTTTACTCTCGAGGCTGAAAAAGGAGAGATATTTTCAGCCAAAACGGTTTATTTCTTGAGTTATAAATAGTGTAACTAAGTCTTTAGTATTCAGTAAAATTAAATTTATTTTTCATTCAAAGAATCCTGAAGAGTTTGTAACCTTGGCGGTCATGCTCGCTAAAATGTGCTTGGGGTGGTGGCGTTATGTGTCGGGTGGTTACATTCCCTCTAATATGGTTGAGTGAAATAATGGCTGGCACATACGTCATACTTGTGCTGCAGGTGCCACCTTTGGGCACTGGTCTTCCAGGGCTCACGGATTTTTCTCGATTATAGTCTCATTCTTATACTTTATACTGTATGGCTTGGTATTCTAAAACTAATCAGTAATTGTAACAAACAAATTGTAAACAAACATGGCGATGAAAAAGAGTAACTGTCGAGTTTCTTGCCGGTTCTTCTCGGCAGATGACTGCATTCCGGAGCCGGTGGTAGAGTCACTCTGTAATTGACGATTCATAAATACTTGATACAAGTTTAATGAATAAAGAATATTTTGATTTTGATTTTGAGTACGTTTTAGTCGGTTCGATTAAAGGATGCGGCGAGCGAATTTTTAAAATTCATTGAATGGGAGGCCTTTGCTCAGCAGTGGCTTAGGAAAAAAAATTAATGTAGTTTTCTTTCTTTTCAAAAATAAAGGAATGTTTTCTTTGAGTAAAATTTTCTATCGAGTACTTCCCCTTTAGGTGGCATTACAAAATTCCACCCTGTATATAGATGTTTGTGTTAGGGTAGACATTAATGAACTTAAGAATATACAAGGTTCCAGCCGGTCCCCCAAGGTGGCACCTGTTTACAAGTATGACGTATAAGAAACAACTGCAATCTATCCTCCAGGGCGCAAACAAAGTGCTCAGGTCGTACCTGTCTTTGAGCATGTGTTCGATCTCGTCCCTGATCTTCCTGTTCTCAGTCTGGACGGAGTTGAACCGCATCATGGCCGTCTCCAGCTTGTTCTCCGTGGACACCAGACGGTGCTCGCTTTGGATCTGCCGCTTTTGCATCTAAACATTAGAGATTTGCTGACCTAATCTTATTATACAGCATACTAATACAAACTCAAAAGACCTGTAGCAGAGTAGTTTCGAGCAGGGAAGTAACGGAGGTAAGTTTACCGGAGCCGAAGTCGGAATCGGAGTTTTTAAATTTGATTTATCGGAATCGGAACCGGAATCGGAGTCGGATGCAGAGGCAGAGGTAGTGAGAAATTTTGTTGAAGGACAAAATAAAAACATCATTCAGTTTTTTTTTTCATTTTAATTACAAGAACAAATTAACACAGACAATGAAAAAATCAACATGACGTTTCTAACTAAACAACAAATTAAATCGAATGCATTGACTCTGAAAGTAGTGTACCTATTGCTATGCTTCAACCTCTGATATAAAAGTTTCGGAGCCGAAATCGGAACCGAAAGTGTAATAATAAACGGAATCGAAGCTCCGTAACATTGCTGGTTTCAAGCATCGCAAGCAAGAAGTAATTTTACTAAACGCTATTGCTTAATAATAAGATTTTTAATTTAAGATTCCTCTGATATTCAAGACTTTAATTGCAACAGCTAGGTATATTTTCATTACTATAACGAGACTAGTCGCGCACAATGGCCCATTTTAGAATCGCTTGGACTTTAAAGTTCTATAGAAAACAGGCTACTGGTACTTACCTGACCCCTACTGGCGTTGACAAGCTTCTTCAATCGAAGCATCTCCTTGCTATTTCCCTGCAGCACACCTTCAAGCTGTTCCATCATGATGACACCCTCTAGGGGAAAGTATTGGGTTAACAACGCTCTGGTGCAAGAGCGACGCCAAGTGGAGGCTCTCACTCCCACCCTAAAGAATGAATCCAACTGCAAAGCAATAGTTGCTTTGCTGATAAATCCCGCTTCTAAACTCTTGCGGTATAAATAACTGTAAAACTTCATGCTCTTGTACCTTTAAGTTTTGTCATTGTTTTTATAACACGTTTGTGGTGCTCAAGTCTACGGCCCGCCTATCAGGGGTAAGCGGTTTCCGACGTCTACTCCACTCTCTCCTCCTTTTAAATTCCCAATTCCTAATTGATCCTTGGAGGCCTTGCTCACCGATGGTGGAACTAATTTCACAGACGAGTGGCTCATTCAAGTGGAAGATCCACAATGCTCTACCATCCATAATATTCATGGGTCAAGCCACGGTGGGGCTCAAGGGACAGTGGGGACACTTGCCCCACCCCGCCGTGACTATAGTTTGCTTACATATTATTTTAGACTGCTGCCCACCCTGGGCCCATTGCTGCCCCACCCTGAGCCCAATGGCTGGTTACGCCCATGATAATATTGAGTGGTCGCTCCCTGGGCCATAAGCTGGTGACGTCGTCCTTAATTTAACGATGAAGGGTATAATAATTAATACCGTCACATTTCGTCTCCGTATGGATTCTAAGCAGAAGTGCTTTCTTCAGATCTGACTCCATTCTTTTCCGCTTTTTCTTGTGCGAACCTGATCTTGCAACCTGTGGACAGAATACCGTATTAAAGATCGATCGTAATAATTGACAAAGTCATATTTGTTATTGAGCGTAGCCCACCTGATAAGCGGCCATTACGGGTAAAATAGGGCGTCTATAATTGTCTAAGTATCTTTAATGAATTATGATTAACGACCGATTTAGTGCAGTGGTTAAAAGTCGGCTACTATGCAGGGAGTCATGCGTTTAATCCCCGTGCACCAGTTTGTGCTGTATCGTTGGACATTTTGTATTTACAATTTAAAAAAGATAGACGAATAGATACGTCCGCCTCTTTTTGAAGTCAGTAATTCACGTTTCATTAAATGCTTTATGTAATGTTTATCTGTGCTCTTGTACCCATGGTATATACCATCTTATGCATAGCTGGGCATTAACTCGTTAATCCGTTAATCGTTAATTAACGAAGTTAACATTTCCAGTAACGGATTAACTTTTAAGTTAACTTAAAAAAATGTTAACGGACTCGTTAACTTCCGTTACATTTTTCCAAGTCCGTTAATCCGTTACTTACTATTGTCCCACCGTATGAGAGTGAGGGAATAGGGAGTGCACCTGTGCTTGCCAACTCACTTGTGCACTATAATATATCCTGCGTAGTTTGCTGATAGTAAAAAGATTGGCCGCCGTAGTTGAAAAACTCGGCTAGGAGGTCTATTTACCGCACCGTGCCATTAAACACTCTAAATATACACTTCTTTTTTTGTTTGGTTGTGTCAATTAATTTAAATTTTCTATCATTTATTACTGTGTCATCTCGACGCGAAAAGCGTGTCCACTTAGGATAACTTAAAATAAATCACTTTCATGTTTTCGTCAACTGAACACGTTTGAATTAAATAAGAACATATCATAATATGTTAGTAAAGACCCTACATTGAACGAACAGCACGGAACGGGACGTGCAGAATAGAATGAATGCAGCATGGATGAAGTGGCGACAGGTCTCGGGAACAACAGGTTACCCACGGATGCCCCTTAATACCAAGCTTAAGGGAAAACATTACAAAACGGTCATCAGACCTGTCGCAATGTATGGATCAGAATGCTGGACAATGAAAAAGATTGATGAAAGAAAGGTACATGCAACTGAGATGCGCATGCTAAGATGGATGTGTGGAGGTTGGATAAGATTAGGAATGAGTATTGAGTATATAAGAGGAAGTTTAAAAGTGGCACCGGTAGTGGATAAGGTTAAGAGTGCAAGGTTAACATGGTGTATGGACATGGAATGAGGAGAGAAGACACACATGTCGCCAAAAGAATGATAGATATGTGCGTAGACGGAGATTTAAACAGAGGAGGGCTGAAAAAGAGATGGATGGATTGCGTGAAGTATGATATGAAAAAAAAGGAGAGAATGTAGAATTGACGGCTAATAGGAGTGGGTGGAAGGAAAAAACATGTTGGGCCGACCCTAAGCGTGGGATAAGGGCAAGGAAATGATGATGATGGTAAAGTACCTGCGATCACGTAGATTAATGCCACGTAAATAGACCATCGTCTGACTAAACGATTTTGGCAACTGATAAAGAATCAAAGTTACGGAAATATATGTATCGGTGTTGAAAAATATAATAATTAAAACTCAAATTTTGCGGTTTTTTTAATGTACCTGATGGTAAGCAAACACCCCCGCTCATAGATACCTGCACCACCGGACGAGTCACAATTACGTTGCCGGCCTTTGAGAAAGAAATTCATTGCCCGAATAACAACCTTACTTCATTTGGATTATTCCCAAGGTCCACCACCAAGCAACGTTGCGACAACTTTTAAGTTTTGTTCGCAAAGTTCACCAACAGGAACACGTTAGGAACAGTAACAGCGAAAGAGATAATTATATTATTCTGAACGTCCACCTCAGAAAACGTCCACCAGTCGTCGACCTGGAATGAAATTAAGAAGAAATTGTAAAAGCACTATTCTCAACCTGAATCTTTGAATTAGTTCTTCCCTTGTCTTTTATTATCATTGAATATCATAAAGATAACCTCCTTACAGTGTAACTGGAGATTCAATATTTTTTGTTGTAGATTGAAATACTGAATGAGTGTGACTGGTTGGGAATGATTTAAGAAAGGTCTCCCAACGTGTCACAGTGTGCTGTTGGGAATTATTTAAGATCTCCCAACGTGTTACAGTGTGACTCTGTGTGACTAGTTGGAAATCATTTTACAAAGTTATCCCAACGAGTCACACTGTAACCTGAAACATAGTAAATCTTTCCGTGACGAGATAACAAAGTAATATTAAATGATACAAAATATTAATTTCACTAATTGGACCCACCTTGTCTAGCCTCGTGTGTCCAGTTGGTAAACAACCCCTATATTTTTTAATTTTTTTAAGCATCATTCACCATGTGTTAACGGATTAACGATTAACGTTAACTTGCGTTAATTCGTCCCAAAAGTAGCGCTTTAACGTTTAACGAAGTTAACTTTTTTAGTAACGGATTAGCGATTAACGAAGTTAACTATTTGATTAACGATGCCCAGCTATGATCTTATGGTTGCATGGTTTATACATATGTATAAACTGTTTGGTTTGGGCTAGATGGCGTTGGGTGCATTAATATTCTCAGACACTAGTCTGAAATTTTTGATTATTTCAGTTTCATGTTATAAGTATGTAAATTCGTGGAAGTTTATGCGTGAAAGCCATCCATCCTGTATCACAGATTTTTGCATTTATAATATTAGTTAAATTATTAGACAAGAAAATATAGAAGCAATTTGGACAAAATATTGTACATACTACTGCCTTAAATATTTTTTTAAATATGCACATAATATTACTGTTCACAAGCATCTCAGTTTGACGGGTCTGGGGTCAGGCGATCAAACGCTTTCGTAAGAGTTCGCCTATTTGTAAATATATTGCTTATTTTCTATCGCCGGATAACCATTTTGTCCATATAACACAAAACAAGGTCCTGTCTTTATGCTGTATTGAGTGAAGAAAACTGTGTCTTGTGTACTAAGTTGAAGTGAGTTTAGAATTTTAAAGTAAGTTTTTATTTTTGTTGTGGTAGAGCCATGCTGTTTTACAGTACGAATGGGCCGGTTCGTCCGGGGAAGTACCACCCTCACACATAACACCAGCGTGAAATAACAGTGACTAATATTGTGTTTCGTCTGGTTTGTGAGAGTGCCGGAGGCCCACACCCCCCAATAAAAGGCCGGCAACGCATCAGTAATCCCTCTGGTGTTGCAGATGTCCATGGGCGGCGGTGATTGCTTCCACCATCAGGCGACTCACTGGCTCGTTTGCCGCATCTGACATGAATAAAAAGATAGAAGGCAATCAAAATTAGAATAATTTATTGTTACAAGGTGCTAACGTGAGAAACTAAAACTATACAGTTTTAGTACCAATAGTTACTATAAAAGGCATGCTATTATACAAAATCGGAACAAAACAAAACAGAATTCATTTCCCACATATTTAACCCTTAATTGTTTCACACTGATAGTAATTACACTAATGTGAAATGTGGTTGACTGTTTTCAATACTAATTACTAAGTCATACAGACGTATGTGTCAGCCATTTAAATGTTACATGTATATCGTAATATGTGGTTCAAAACTGAGCCAAGAGTTAACCATTCCATGCCAGGATGCGGCAAACTTCGCTCAACTTCGGTGGCGCTAATGAAGCCAAAGGCAAGTTTTTGGCGGCACTTCACCAAAAAGTTTAATGTTTGATTCAATCGTTATAAACTGATTCATATCTTATTGTAAAACCTTAATGATTGTTGATTCACTCTGTATTGATATTGACGATTCATAAGTGCATCTTTGAAGGCTATGAAAATCTGTACTGATCTTATAAAGAGGAAAGATTTGATTGTTTATTTGCATTGAATAGGCTCCGAAACTACTGAACCGATTTGAATAATTCACTGTTGGAAAGCTACACTATCCCCGGTGAACATAGGGTACTTTTGATCCCGGAAATGTGATTTCAGTTGTAAAACATTTGGTGATTTAAAAGAGGAACTGTCAAGTTTCTTACCAGTTTCATCTGAATCCGGCGGAGCAATCATTATTATTACCTGGCTATTTATGAGTGCTGTTTTTCAGCATGAATAAATAAAGAAGTTTTGACTTTGAAATCCAGGGTCAACATTTATTTCAATTTGTTAAACATTGCTCAAGTTTTGGAAGGCGTGGTGGGACATGATGTCAATACTTTTGCCATGCTATGGGACATTGGTTGAGGCGTTTCTTTACCTTGAGATCCATTATTAGGTTGATAAACTCCTTTTTCAAGGTCCTCAGCAAATGATCCTCTCGTCTGAATTGCGGATGAACTCCCATGGTTCGATGGAGGCGGTCAGTCTGGATCATCCTGACCTTGGAAGAAATAGATTGCATATTTAATACGTGTAAAATTATCTTCTAACGCTTCTTTGGTCTCAATTCTCAAGTTGCATTTAACGAGCACAATGTCAAGCGTGCTAATTAGGCCAGTACCTACCCAATATTGTGATGATGACTTTGCCTTTTGATAATCATCGCTATAATTGTAAGTACTATCACCTTTGCCAAATGCGGATTGGTGGTCACAAATTCGCATTTTGAGTATTTTGACCGCCTCTGTGGAAGTCAAGTGGCTAAGCCACTCGGGTATAAAAATTAGATGAGCCTACAGTCTGGCAGCACATTGAGCAAAGCTGGTGAAGTGTCCCTCAATGGAATAGGCCGCAGTGGCCGCTTACCATCAGGTGGGCTGCGTGCCTGTCTGTCAACTGATCTAGTATAAAAAAAAATCCGAGACGTGTCCGAAAAACTGTTACATATTTAGCTCCACCCGAGTATTTAACCCAGGGCCCAGAGATTACGACCCGGTACTTAAACCTCAAAATCAGGTGTTAAACAGGCTGCCTTAGCCTAAATTTGGCACAAAAACCAGTATTTGCTCAAGCAATTTAAGGATACCTGTCTCTGAAGCCTGCAATGCTCATCTTCCATCTTCTTAAGCATCTCAATGTCGTTTATATTGTCTGTGGCAGACTGTTGACTGTCCATTTTTCTTGTTTTAATATGTATATTATATTTAGAACAAAATTATGTAAAAACTTTGTTAAAATGACAATGTCTGCATCGAGGCCTACTAGATTCGATATTACATAATTATAATGCTTAAAAGTCAGAACATGCCAGCCATTTGGTGTAATGGTCGAGAAGTCGGCTATTACACCAGAGGTCGCGGGTTCGATCCCCGCACGGTACAAAAATTTGTGTGCATGAATATGTGTTTGTATCGGTCTGGCTGTTTTTATGTATAAGTATGTATTTACAAAAAAAAGTATATAAGTAATGTTTATCCGTTGTCTGGCACCCATAGCACAAGCTCATGCTTAATTTGGGGGTTGGAGGCGCTGTGTGTATAATGCCAGTGATAATATTTATTATGATTTATTTGTGTTACTTTACTTTTTTCATGACATAATTTTTATATTTGATACTTAAATAACATTTGTAGATATTAAAGTCTTTTGTTACCTTTTATATCCTTGTGATTCCGCTAAAGAAGCTTATCTCAACTCTACTATTTTCCTGTTACGTCAAACAACACTGAGCAAATACTTGGTAGAGCTGCCGTATCGTGTTTTCTATAGATTATCACGTGAAGCCATGGGAGGGGAAGCGGAGTACTAGTAAACAGTATCTATATAAATAAATAAAAATGAATTCCTGTTCGTTAGTCTCGCTAAAACTTGAGAACGGCTGAACCGATGTGACTGATTTTAGTCTTGAAATATGGAAGTCCAGGGAAGGCTTAAACGATGAGAAAATATAGAAAAATTGCAATGTTACGAAGTTCACCGGGTCAGCTAGTCTTCAATTAAAATAAACTACGAAATGTATGTGTGAGCATAACTTTTTGTATTGTACGATACGATGTACGTAACGATTGTACAGTCAGCGCCAAAATGATCTGAGCGTTCAAACCTACCTAAAATATCTGATTATTTGACAAAAAACTTTTTAGCACAATACCTTTAGGTGTAAATATCGTTTGTTTGTTTTTGTTCCCAAACAACAAACGAAAATGCACCTTTACGTTGAATGCGTTACGCAACATTATATTTACAAACACACTGATATTATTACGTGTTGCTAACGTTGCGTAAAGGCGCAGTTGACGTAATTTTTCGCTTAATTCCAAAAGGTCATCATCATCCTAGCGTATTCCCGATTGCATCCAGTATGGAGCTCAGGGTCCGCTTCGACTATGATCCTAGACTTGACAAGCCTGGTTATTACAATGGACCGATTGCCATCTGACCCTACAAGGGAAACCAGACCTACTTGGAGCATATTCGGGACCAACGGCTTAACGTGCCTTCCGAAGCACGGAATCATCATTCTTTTCAGACATAGTGATTCAAGCCTGCAATGTCCTAACCAAACTGGAAACATTCACACAATGTGATGCTCCCCGCGGGATTCGAACCCACGACCTCCGGGTATTAGAGCCCAACGCTCTAACCACTGTACCACGGAGGCAGTTGCTTAATTCCAAAAGGTATTATCTTAATAGCATTTGAATCTGATAATACTTTCCTAAGACAATCTCCACTTATTATTTGTCTTGTGCTCTCCACACTCTTGTATCTAGAACACGTTTAGGTCTTTGGGTCTAGTGGTTTTACTTAAGCTAGAAAAATATAAACCATAAACAATAGTTCCAATCCTTGTCCGGTTTACGATACGTTGTGAAATAAAAATAAAATTTTACAATGTTCTAAGCGGCGGGCTTGTTGGAGCAGCTTTATTTTTATAAATACCGACTGTGAAAGGTTAGAAAATGCTTTGTAGTTAGTATACATTCTAGACTATTCTAGAGTGGGTTTGACCAATGCGATTTGAGGCAGTTTGGAGAGCATTATGTTATGACACACGTTTTTAAATTCGGAGTTTTTGTAATCATTTTTTTATATTACATTTAAAAAATTTGTGAAATGTATTTCCAGACTCCATTTTGAAAATCGAAACTGGCCGTTATTTATAAACGAAATCTGGTAAATCGATTATAATATGAGGAACTAGCTTTCCGCTCGCGGTTTTACCCGCGCGTAATTTATTTTTTTAAATATACCGCTGGAATGAGACGGTTTCCGTAAGAATTTATTAGCCTATGTCCTAAGTAAGAAATTATTAGCCTATGTCCTAAGTAAGAATTTATTAGCCTATGTCCTAATCCGGGTTATAAACTATACGTGTGCCAAATTTCATCTAAATCCATTCAGCCGTTTAGGCGTGATTGAGTAACAAACATCCAAATATCCAGACTTTCGCATTTATAATATTAATAGGATCTATGTAGTATAGATTTAATTGCCAAGGTTCTAAATTGTCATATACTAAGAAATAAAAATACTCTACAGATTTTTATTATCCTCGTTCTTTGCGTAACAAGTGTAACAACAGATAAATAGCACTACACGAAAAATGTCGCACTAAACGGACTCCCATTATTACTTATGCGTTTTAATTATCAAATAGATGCATCGTCTGACTACCGTGCCCCTCGCTCTGTAAATCTAATAACGCACTCGCTTGGGTTCATTAATTAGCCTCACGTAGCTTCTGGCTATACCGCTCCTGTACTGTACTACGAGTATAACTAGCCTATACTATTAACTGCTCCGCTAAAACTAAATCTAAGACCTAATTGAATAATTGTTATGTCACTTTAGCTAGAAGATAGACACGCGGCCTTATTAGAAGAACACAATTAATCAGTAAGCCAGCTTAAGGCGATTAGTGTCGTCAAAGTGGCGCACTCATTGAATAAAAAATCATATCATATTATATTAATACAAAGATTAAGTAATCCTATGTTGCGTTTGTACAAAAGATGATAAAGATTTTTTACGTTATTTAAAACGTAAAACGTAAACGTTTCGTATTTGATGTAGTAGCCATAAGTGTCAATAACGGCCGTTTTAGGTACTTTTGAAAACTACAACAAAAGTAATCGTGCGATTGGCTGATTAAATTTTGAACTTATCTTACTTACCTACTTACTTTATTAGCCTATAAATGATCCCACTGCTGAGCAAAGGCCTCCCCCAAATCTCTCCAAACATCACGATCTTTAGCTTTTTCTGGCCAATCTCGGATATACTCGTCAAGATCGTCACGCCATCTCTTTTTGGGCCTGCCCCTTTTCCGAACTTCTTCTTTTTTTGTTTGAACTTATCATTTCAGTAAAAATTGTTTTTTTTTATTGTTTAAACCAGAATTATCTCTTCAACTAAGTATTTATTTTTATAAATACGAGTACCTACATTTGTCATATCGTAAATTATACTATTATATCTGGGTTTGAACGTAATTTTATCTTATCTACATATAGCAAGGCGAGTAGTGCTACAAACTTTTCAACTTTAACATATTCAGCAAAATTCTCAAATCCAATACTAGTTCATTTTGTAATTGACCTTATTGGGAATTTCTGATTACAATATTCAGATTCCACGGTTTTGTCAGCGAAAACAAGATATGGACTTTCCAGGCACTTTCAATATTAAGTCTGGGAGTTCACAAGCATTTTTCTAATACAATATGGGGAGCAAAATATTCCTGGCCCGTATGTAAAGTATCAAAAAGTCGAGATGCTCCGAATGCAGTCACATATTGCAGGAGAAATGCAGTACTGTCGACAACTAAAATTGTTTACCGATTGATGCATTTTTTGAAAAATGAGTGGGTAGTAGGCACACGATCGCTTTTTATTAACCATTGTGATTCTTACCGATTTGCGTAATGGAAATAATAATAATAATAATATGGCCCTAAACATAGTTCAAAATCTACCGTAAATATGTACTTAGGTTTGGTTGAGCCTTGCCGACAATTCTTGTTTAAATACTTTTAAATATTTAAATCCATAAATATAATGTTGTGTGTAATGGTCGAGAAGTCGGCTATTACACCAGAGGTCGCGGGGGTTCGATCCCCGCACGGTACAAACATTTTTGTATCGGTCTGGGTGTTTCTATGTATAATATATATGTGAATAATGTCCAGAGATATATATTTATTTATTTTTCTAAGTAGCTTTTCTCCGCAACTGTACGTAGGTAGGGTTAGTTGATATTGAAATCGCGTCGACCATGCGACAGGCGCTTGCTTCCCGCCAACTGACGACCTGTGGAGAGCTGTTACTGTGTGACCCTTAAAAAACTGCAATTTGATAATAGATTTTAATGAAATTGAACCTAAAATCGGTATTGGGTTAATTAATAATATGTAAATAATATATATTTCAATCTGGAAAGTGTCTCTTCCTGTGGGTCTGTGAATTTGAAACAGTTTTTGCCGATGAGGACCTGTAACATAAAAGACATAAATTGATCTGACCCCAAACTAAGTAGTATAAGCAATAGTTTATTGGTAAAGAAGGTACTCTAAATGTAACGTATTGTATTTATATGTATTAATCACGTATATGTTTGTTCTGGGTGGGATTCGAACCCACGACCCCTGGCACATGGGGTAGGGCTACCAGATACGCCATGAACCAGCAAAAAGTTACGACTACTTTTCGATGTGAAATGGCTTTCAAAATCGTGCTAGAAACTTGAATGAGCGACCAGGTATCAAAATCAAAATATTCTTTATTCATGAACTTGTATAAAGTATTTATGAATCGTCAATTACACAAAGTGACTCCACCGCCGGATTCGGAATGTCGTTATCGGTCGAAATGAACCGGCAAGAAACTCTACAGTTACTCTTTTTAATCGCCAAAAATTTATACAACATTGATATAATTAATCCATCTATACTATGTCATACACAGTAAGTTAACGAACTGCCTCCGTGGTACAGTGGTTAGGGCGTTTGGCTCTAATACCCGGAGGTCGTAGGTTCGAATCCCGCGGGGAGCACTTTGTGTGAATGTTTTCAGTTTGGTTAGGACATTGCAGGCTTGAATCACCTGAATGTCTGAAAAGAATGATGATTCCGTGCTTCGGAAAGCACGTTAAGCAGTTGGTCCCGACTATGTTCTAAGTAGGTCTGGTTTCCCTTGTAGGGTTACGGATGTCAGATGGCAATCGCTCCATTGTATTATCCAGGCTTGTCAAATCTAGGATCATAGTCGAAGCGGACCCTGAGCTCCATACTGGATGCAATTGGGAATACGCTGGGATGATGATGACACAGTAAGAGGATTCAGGCGACTGGGACCACTACATAGCTGGGACCGCGGTCCCGGTTGCCTGATTAGTATTTATTTATTTATTTCGACAGGCGAGTGGGACCACCCGTAATTTTAACCACAAATCCATTGTTGAAATACAAGATTTAGTACAGTTAGCAGAAAAGGTATCATAAATAAAATAAAGTTATGGTCCCAGTCGACCGATTCAAAAATGTTAACAGGTAACTGGGACCGCGGTCACAGTTTCATATGGTCCCAGTCGCCTGAATCCTCGTAAGTTAACGGGCTAATCATACGATATAATAATGGTATTACCTATTAAAGTTTCCAGGTGTAGTGTTTTCACATGTGAGAGAGTGCCCTAAGCTGCGATGATCAGCAGAAAGCTAAGCTATGAGAGCAGCCAAGATTCTGTATCGCCGCATCTCAATGCAACTCATTTCTGCGCATGAAACGTTTTTATTCGCTAGACTGTGTATCACACCGAACGAGAAAGTTGTTCGCTTCTTCTTTCTCTAAGCGAAATTGTTCTGATCAAGTCAGGATGCTCTTGCATCACATGGACTGGTCAATAGCCACAAGGCTGGCACCAGCTCGTCTCAATCGGGTGTGAAGGGGAAACCGAGGGAGTTTAGTGGGTGGTGGACGCTTTAGTCTCGTGTCCCACACACGGCCGCAGGTCTAGTTAGCCTGCGGTTATGGTGCATAAACGCATTCTCCTCCGAAAAAAAGGCGCTCTTGCACTATAAATAAATATAAATATCTCTGGACATTAATCACACATCGCCATCTAGCCCCAAACTAAGCATTAAGCTTGTGCTATGGGTGCTAGACAACGGGTAAACATTACTTATATACTTTTTTTTGTAAATACATACATATTATACATAGAAACACCCAGACCGATACAAACAGACATGTTCATGCACACAAATGTTTGTACCGTGCGGGGATCGAACCCGCGACCTCTGATGTAATAGCCGACTTCTCGACCATTACACCAAATGGCTCGTCAATGCTCTATGATCACAGACTTTGCGAAAAATACAGTTATTACATTGGAGCGACTGTACTCTAAATTCCATACTCCTTAACGGGTGAACCAGACCCAATGTATTATGACGGTATAGGTTTCCTTACGATGTTTTACATCACCATCAATTTAGTTGAAAACGCTCATGGAACTATCCATAAGTGCGCGTCTAGAGTCGTCCCATCCATTGCATTTAAAACCACTCAGCTACCACAGTTTTTATTTTTACTTATGTACTATTAAAAGTTTTTTTTATACTTCGTCAGTTGGCAGACAGGCACGTAGCTCACCTGATAGTAAGCGGTCACTGCGGCCTATTCCATTGATGGACACTTCACCAGCGTTGCTCGATGTGCTGCCAGACTGTAGGCTCATTTGATCTTCGAGCCTCTGATTTCAAGTGTACGGGCTCCCAAATAAATTTTGCCGGAACACAGCCAGAGCTGTTATGGCGGCAGATTTCACCTGTGAGGGTGGTAGCTAGCCAGTCGGACTCTAAAAAGGCCTACCACCAACTAGACCGAAGGTGAGAATCGAACTCACGACCTTTGAATTTTATACCCAAGCGGCATAGCCACTGCTCCACGGAGGCGGTCAAGTTCTCAGAATATTTAACGATGAAGTTGAAATTCTCCACAGCTCGCTCGTTATTCTGTATCGGTGTAAATGCAGCCGCGTCTCTTTGTCCGTGGAAATCCTCTCATGGCAGTTTTTGCGGCGCTCCCTTTGAAGTAGATCCGCTGAACTTTCCGACATTGATTTTTTTTTGCTCGGGGAATTTTTCTCAACTTTTAGGCGCTAATTGGAAGCGTCGGACCTCAAGATCACTAGCACTTGAGTTTTGTGTTTTATTTTAACAGTGTTTATTGATTTCTTGTTATTTTGTTGGAGAGATGTTTACTTCGAGGAGATTTGGTTTGAGTGTTTTTGAAGGAATGGAATATTAATAAAAGAATTGTGGAGTAATGTTGTCAATTTACTGTCTGGCTGTTTCGTCTGTTTTAAATAATAAATAATTTCCTTTTAGATTAATCACACAACACCATTTATCTATCTATTATACATCAGACTAAAATGTATAGGTACATAACTATCTGCTATTGCAATTTGCATCTGTGTTAATTTTAATGTTTTCAGAAACATCCTCTCGTAAATAACGCTCTAATAACATTAAAATTTGTTCATTTATGTTCCAAATATCCCAGGGGCATTAGCTTAACAATTTCAAAATCCGTTCAACTGTTAAAATTCAGTTGATTTACGCCCGGTTCACACATGGTCCGTTTTACTGTTCCGTTTTATCGTACACGTTTTTATAAAAACCCGGAGGTCGTGGGTTCGATTCCCACCTAGGGTCTGGTTGGTGGTAGGGCTTTTTCAGAGTCCGACTGGCTAGCTACCAGCCCCACAGGTGAAATCTGCCGCCATAATAGGTGTGATTGTGTTCCGGCAGTATTAATGTGGGAGCCAGTACACTTGAAATCAAAGGCTCAAAGATCAGATGAGTCTACAGCCTGGCAGCACATTGAACGACGCTTCCTGGTGAAGTGTCCCTCAATGGAATAGGCCGCAGTGGCCGCTTACCATCAGGTGGGCTGCGTGCCTGTCTGCCAACTGACTTAGTATAAAAAAAATACGTTTTTTTTTTTCATCGATGGCGTATGTAGTTCTATGAGCGACTTCACACATGGCACAGTATTCTGTATACAGTAATACATACGCCATCGACGAAAAAAGACGTACACGATAAACCGGAACAGTAAAACGGATCATGTGTGAACCGAGCGTTATTTGAAAGTGTGTTATTACGCAAATATTATTTTATTTACCCTTTATTCACTCGTTCGCATCACTAATTTTATTTTTCCTAACAAAATTCCGGTTAAGGGTCTTTCATAGACAATTTATGAATCTAATAAATAAAAATGAATTGCTGTTCGTTAGTCTCGCTAAAACTCGAAAATTGCTGAACCGATTTGACTAATTTTAGTCTTGAAATATTCGTGGAAGTCCAGGGAAGGTTTAAATGATGAGAAAATATGGAAAAATTGCGAGGAAAATACTAAAAACGAAGTTTTATTTTCCTATATAAACTGTTCTTACCTGACAAACGTCTGTTATGTAAGTGATACGAAGTTCACCGGGTCAGCTAGTGTTAAATAAAAGTGGAACCATAAATACTACGAGTTGGAATTTGAAAAACTATAGGTATTTGTAAATTTGATTTTTTAATGGAGTATGATTTTCTTTTTATTCCACAGGTCGAGCTTTCGATCGTTGCCAAGTTCTCCAACTCTATAATAACGTTATTACGCAAGCTTCGATCCAGTTCCTAAGGATTTAAAAGTTTCAGCGGCTAAGTGCAAAATTTCAGTTTAATTGCTCGGGACTCCGGTAGGGTGTTCTACTTTTTTACGTTCTGGTTTGTCCTAGTACTAACAAAGAGGGCTTCTATAGTGTGACCACGATTAAGTGTTGCATCGATCAAAATATGTTATTCGAAATAATGAGCAGTCGATTAATTTTACGTTCGACTTATCATACATTCGACGAGGCGTCATCGACGAATTATTGTAATTCGACGAGATGATTTTCGAAATGGAATAGTGAACCCATCTAAAAGACAGTAATATTCTAAGCGTTTGGCTTTGATCGAAACAAGACAACTGTATAATACGAGTGCCAGCAAAGTTTTAATGTAAAAATAGAGCAATGCGAAAATAAAGATATTTTTGAATTTTCCTTTTCGCATATCCAAAAAGGAAGTAAATACAAGTAAGTTTCATTGATTATTTAAGTATTTCGTTTTATTTCACAATTTGAACACTTCGGACGAAGTGTAATACTTTTCCGGTTTTTAAAATTACTCTTGAGAACGGATAGATTAATTTCAGACCGAATGATCGGCGTTTAGGTTTAAATTTCAATCAACTATCCAGGTAAATTTTTTTGCGGAGGAGAATGCGTCTAAGTAACAAATATATTAGCGAAACTTGCGGCGTATGTACCTAACTAAAGACTAAATATGTTCGTCCAACAAATAAATCAATCCGGCAACTGGGACCGCGGTCCGAGTTCAATGTGGTCCCAGTCGCCGGAAGCCTCACTTTATTCTACTACACACTGTTTGGACACCCTACTGCATTGAATCTTTCATTTACTTTGTTCTAAATCGTTCACTGGTGATCAGTGATTCCCCGTTTGTGGAATTATCTTGACGTACCTCACTATTTGTTTTTAAGTATTGTGGAATATTGGGAGACAACATTTTGATTCCCGATCTGGGCACGATTGATTTTTTTTTATTGCAATGTGTAACAAGACGAGCAGATCGTACACCTGATGGTAAACGCCACGTCTGCCCTTAGACTACACCGAGACGACAGTTATTAGTTCTCATATACCCAGTAATTTCACTATTGTTGCAAAGCATCATATTGTTGCAAAGATGGAATTAACATGGAACTTTGTAGCTCGGGTCTAAGACACACAGGTCGCAGGTTCAATAAGAACAGTAAGGTTGGCAGTAAGACTTTTTTAGAGTCCAACTGGTTACCCTACAGGGGAAATTTCCCGCCATAATAAATAATTAAAAGCTTGAATATCAGTAGAGACAACAACACATTGAGGGTTACTTCCCGGTGAAACATGCCAATAGGCTGTTTAGGCTGTTTAAAGTCTACATGAATAAAGCATAAATGTTTGATTTTGATTGATAAGAAAAGCCTCGACACATCGTGTGGCCACCCCACCGCAGTGAATCTTTCATTTACTTTGTCTCTAATTGTGTCGGTACTTTGTTGTAACTCGCTTCGATTTTATACGTCCACTTCGGCGTTTTGAGCAACGCTCCGGGATACGGGCTGTCCTTTGAACGCTACAATTTATTTCTACTTAAGCTCTTCCTGTGGCTTCGCTTGCTATTCATTAATTCATTTAGTTTAAGAGCATCGCTCTTTTCTGTGAAGCAATTTACACTTTACTTTTTGTTGGGTTTTCGTGGGACCATCAGTCTCGTTTATCGTGGTAAAAACTTACCAACTCAGAGACTTAAAAAGGTAGCATTCTGCCCAAGGCTTCGTTCGTGTAGACTATGCGACGATGTCTAAAAGGAATGTAATATTTTTTCGGAATAAATAATAGTATAATAATAATAGCTCTTAAAAAATCCCCATAGGAAACACTACGATCCGTCAACGTAAAAGATGACTACTTAAAACACTCTACTTTGTTCCATTACCTTGGAATAAGAAGTAACCATTATGACCTTTTCCCAAAGTCTAGTCTAAGTCTGTATCAAATTTCATCATTATAGGTTTAGTGGTTAAGCGTGAAGGCGTTTTTTAGCTTGTGGCTTAAATCTTTTTAGTCATTTTCAGTATAAAAATCACGCGTTCAACTTACGAAAGCTTCAATAACGTAACTACACTATTACGCAGATTAATGCATAACACATAAAACTTTATGGGCGCGTATGAATTTATATCAGCTCGTATGATAAATTAAAATAATATTTAGTTATGAATAACAAATGTCCAATATAAATAATAATACTATTTAATAGATTAGAGATATAGATTATAGAAGGAGGACAAATAAAGTAGGTAGTGAATAAGAACATTTTATGTTTGATGTAAAAAGTATTTTAGAATGTGTACTGCCAAAGCAAGTACAATAAAAAGCATTGCTTAGCATAATATGCGGTTACAAGATGACGTTAGATTTCTTATAGAGACATTCCAATAAAAGACGATATTTATAATTTAAAAAATTAAAATATAACACTGGCTGTTTACACAGTTAACACTATAATACGTTTGCGTGTCATTAAATTATAAAAAAGTTACAATTTCAAAATGGCTGCTGCCTTTTTCTCCCTGAGAAAATAGTTTTAATTAGCTGTCAGTAATCAGTTAATTGTTCGAGGTAGCAGATGCAGGGTGCAGGCCTAATTCATCACTTCGATTGGCGGTAAGTTTTCGCGAGAGCGAGCGGGTGGACCTCCACGCAGGCGCCACTTCCCGCCATTTTCTCGGGAGACGCGTGCCAGGGAGGGGAAATTTGCACGCATTCGGGGTAACGGGGAGATATTTTTTTATTTTTTTTGTCTATTCATTCGCTTCATAATAACTATACCTTACTCACACACTTTTGGGATAATGTGGAGCTTTTTTTTTTGATACATTTGTTACATATTTCAAAAATGATGTACTAATATTCTACGTTTGTTTATACAATTGGTGCACCATTAAGAGTAGTCGGTTTGAGACTACTCGGTGCCTGTCAACAAGATTCACTTTATTTGTCGAAATAAGTACAAAGACTACCTAGTATTAAGAAAATGCTTTGTTAATGTTATGAAGTGTTTTATTCTTATAATGGTCGCGAAATTACCCCATACATACCTATTTCGTATACACCATTATATCATGGTAATAAGGTCTCATAATAATAATAGCTTATAATGTGTACCTTATTTACCAGCTAACTGTAGATGTCCGTAATTTGTTGATAATAGATTTAATATTTATGCGGCATCTTTCTGTCAGTAGACGTAATAGGCTTGTGACATGATAATGCTTTGAAACATGATCGGCTCTTAATTTACTGATACAGTGACCTCGGTTTACTTTTGTACCTGATTATTTGTGTAGATTTGTTAGTGATTCTATACGATTTACACGATAGTAGATATGCAAGTAAACGATTACTCTAAACGATATTTTATAAAATCTATAAGGGTCCCGTTTTTTGCCATTTGGCTACGGAACCCTTAAAACGTGACTATGTATAAAAATATTGTTCAGTCATACGTTTTGCTCTGCATCTCAATGAATCATAATATATGTAGATAAAATAACATTATCTTTTTACTAAGAAATTATTTTATTTATTTTATTATTAAAAATGGATATGTTCCACATGACAGTAAGCAATCTTTTTTAGTAGTTAAAAGGAAGTTAAAAAATATTTCATATTATGCAGTAGATTAGTTCAAAAATGTGTGTTCGTAAGATATAAATAAAAGTCCATTAGTAACATTAGAACTAGAATGTGTAAATTAAACATCTCCCAAAATACCTAATCTTAAACTAGGTCGGGTCTTCGGAAACATTGTGTTAAGCTATGTAATAAATAAAACAAACTAAACGACAGTGTTTGTAAATCTGTTATTACTTATTAGTATCAAATGTGTATGAATGTAGTATTCAATTAAACTTCTAACTCAAGTATAATTTTACCCCAAAGAAGTTGACTTGAACACAAATATTATGAGTATCAGAATCAAACCATTATAATTGTACATAAACAGACATCCTAAGACAGAACAAACACAAAAGCTTTCTGTGTCGAACCCGCACTCGCTGGTGCATAAGGCAAAACATATGTGCCACTGGACCGGGTCTGTCTATAACCTATTCTATTCACTACTAAATACTACTACTACTAGAATGCATTGATAGTATTTTGCCATACTGTATTATCTGTCAAAGTGAGATTACTTTTCTTAAAATTTACAATTAGAATTATTTAATAATCATCTCAAAAGTTACAGTTTATAATTTCGCTGTAATTTTTATTGTTTATTTGTAGACGCAAATTCCAAGAGCTTAGTTAATTCAGACTTATTTCTCGTACAACCTACTAGAACCTATCATTTAAAATATCAACCAAAAAGGTAAACTCGCCTCCATATGGCGCCTACAACCCTATCTGCCAACCCTTTCCCGAATATTTCCGGGAAACGGAATCTGGGAGCGGGCAACACTCCTCTCGCGAATGGTCAGTCGTTTACGCGCGTTTCCACAGCGCGCCCGCCCGTTTCCCGCCCGCGCCGGTCTCGAAACAAAATGTGTGCCAGTGTCAGTGCAGCTGTGTTTTTGTGAATAAATATTTTGTGCTTCACACCTCACCACTACTTACAAACGTGAGTAATTTAGCCACTAATTTTAGTAAGAAAACTAATATGTATCAACTTATTTATGTGATAGTAACGTTGTTAATATACGTATGTGTGATTGCGGATCGGATAGGATTAGATGAGGATCGTCTAGAGAGCGTGACCTCTAAGGAGTGGATGTTTTTCTCCAAAATTGACGGTAGTGTTTTTGTGGTTATGTAAAAATGGCACTTATGTGCGTTCGAAATTGCTTTTTCGGGGGTATTTGTGGAGATGTTGTCCAGAGTTCAAAGAACGGTAGTGAATGTTGAGAAAATAGTGTGTTTTTTTTTTGGTTACTTTGTAGGTAGTTTTGAGATGGTAAATTATTGTGTGAGATTTATGTAAATACAATTGACGGAGATTACCTATTTGCTATTAGGTTAAAAAATGATTCGAGAGCTAAATGAGACAGCTGCAAATGTTATAAGAAAAAGAAAAGAATTTATAATTTTGAAAAATGGCACTGAACTTTTAAAGCGCTGTCTTATTTGTTCTGTAATTTTGTAATTTAAGGTACTTATCATTTGAGTACTTATATTTTATTAGAAGAAACACCATAAAAATAAGCCATAAAAAGTGGATGAGGTTCGCGTAATTTCCTTACACTTATTATATTATTTTTATTGTTTTAATTATTTTTAATGAGATATTGTTTGAAGCACAATAAAATAAGGCATAAAAATAAGAAACTTAGTGTGTTTTATTTTCTGTTTTTATTCAAGGCAGAAAATTCGTTTACAAAAATACCAACACAATAATAAAATTCGGCTTTAATGCACCAAAATGTAATTAGATATTTATGAATTAATTTAAAAGCGTCATACTAAGGTACTATTTGAGTGCCTAGGTACTTATGGATAGGTAGTACTATAAATTAAGCTTTTCGTTTATAAATGTAAATGAGAGTGTAATTAACTGAAAGTTGGATTGCATAAAGATGAACAATCGTAAAAAGGCATTTGCTCTTTAACGATATTTTTCATACTTTACCAATTAGTAATTTGTTAACAGTTTACAATAGTTTAAAACGGTTTTTAACCGACTTCTTAAGGGGAAGGTTCTCAATTTGATATTTTATGTATGTTTATTACATGAAGTTTGAGAGGATCATGGATGAAAATGGCAATAGTGAAGGTATTCGTTCAATTTTTTTAAATATTTTATAATTACTTTTTATAAAAAAAAAAAATATCTATAAAAAAGACTGTGTCCATAGTTTTTACCAAGGATATGCCTACCTAGCAGGTAGGTTTTTCATAAAAAATTGTATTTCGCCACTTGCAGCTTTATATTTGACATAGAATTTTATTAATAATTTCACGATTAATGTCCAAGGTACTGAGAAATAGGTAGGTATGCATCGTAAATCTTTCGTGGGTATCTACCAATTGACCAATTGAAATACATGAATTATCTGAGATTAAATAGCATGACTAACCACTGTGACTATTGAAAATTTATTACTAGCGGTCGCCCTCGCGGTTTCACCCGCGCGTAATTTCCTTTTTCAACTATCCCCCCCTTCCCCATCCTATTCCCTCCTTCCCCCATTATAGTATCCTATGTCCGTCTCCTGGTTCTAAGCTACATCTCCACCAATTTTCAGCCAAATCGGTTCATCCTTTTACTTGATTATAAATAGTATAAATAACACCACTTTCTTTTGTATATACAGATATAATGTACCTTCTTAAGTAAGTATATAAAGGTATTACTTAATCATTACGCCTTTATGTAAACCAACTTAAAAACACGAGTCTCAATTCTGTTGGTAGGTATATTTTTGGATTCATAAGTTAGGAAAAGATTCTTATCGAATATTTTGTGAAAAAACCCTGGAAGTTGAAAAGTGTAGGTGGTAGTTTTGACTTTTGTATGAAATCCAATCTCCTTTAACTTTTTTACTATTTTTACAAAACTTGAAATAATTCCGAAGATCGTAGAAGCCTTAAAATATACATCTTTGCGAAACTGAGGCGGGTCATTTTACTTTTGTCCGCTACCTAACTAGGTATAAAAATAAAAATAAATGTTTGTGTACGTGTTGATAAAAAATATATTATGAAGTCAAAGTCAAAGTATTTATTTTGCAATTTGATTTACCATGAAATTCTTTTGCACATCATAAACTTTTTAATTTCCTACCAGCACTTCAAGAATACATGTTCATATTACGTATTTATAAATAGGTATTTGTATAGGTTGTCTGGGCGCTGCCATAAAATTTAATGTCCATTAAGTTAGTTTAGGGCTAATGTCACTGTGTGATTAGAGTCAAAAGACATTTAATTTATATTTTTAAAGGAAAAATACAAAAAAAAAATACGCGACCCGGGAATTGTACCCAGGGCCTGAGGTCATTTAAACCACTCAACCATCGAGGCATTATAAGTAAGGCACGTAGTCAATTTGCATATAATGCAGCATTCCTGTTATATCTATGTTAATGATATTTCCTTACATATGTACATATTCTTCCTGATTCCGAGAACTTGTATAATTTTAATGTTATGTGGTTGTATATTCATCCAGACCGATACAAACAGACATGTTCATGCACATGCAAATAAAACATCATTTAGTTCTTCATTTTAATTACAAGAACAAATTAATTAAATTAAATTAGTTTTTTTCAGATGTCATAGATCCATATTTCGGTTAGTAACAATGCATACTTAATTACTAGATTAGTTAAGAAATGATGAAAACAATGAAAAAATCAACAAGTTAAAAAAAAAGCATTGACTCCAAAAAAAGGTGTATTACTATGCTTCGACCTCCGATTTAAAAGTTTCGAGCCGAAAGTGTAATAATAATCGGAAGTTCCGACTTAACGAAATAGGAATCGGAACAATTCTATCCAAAACATATTTGTCTGTTTAATAAGTCTGGGTGTTTCTAATGTCTATTAGTTGTCTAGTATCTATAGTACCTAAGTTTACTTTGGACTTAAGGCCTTTCAAGTCGGGGTACCCGGGGATGGGCTGGTCAATAGCCATAAGGCTAGCACCGGCTAGTCCCAATCAGGTGTGAAGGGGAAACCGGTAGAGTTTAGTGGGTAGTGGACGCTTTAGTCTCGAGTCCCACACACGGCCGCAGGTCTATCTAGCCTGCGGTTATGGTGCATAAACTCATTCTCCTCCGAAATTGGGTATAGATGGCGACTTTTAAATAATGTCCAAGGATTTATTTTTTTCTCCGTGGTACAGTGGTTAGGGCTCTAATACCTGGAGGTCGTAGGTGGGTGGCCCTGGGAGCATTACTTTGTGTGAATGTTTCCAGTTTGGTTAGGACAATTGCAGGTTTGAATCACCTGAATGTTTGAAAAGAATGATGATTCCGTGCTTCGGAAGGCACGTTAAGCCGTTGGTCCTGATTAATATTTATTTATACATAAAGGATCCAAATTAAGCGCTTCGTAGGTAGTTGTATTTACTCGCAAAAAAACGAGCTTGTTTCAACGTTAGTTAATTATTTAATCTTAATCCTCCATCCTCTTTGCCTCTTTAATCCGGCTAAATTTTATCTTTTGCCGTAACTTAGTTTTACAGTGCTGCGATTTTTCTCTGGAACTACTAACATTAGATAACTTGGTAATGCTCCGTATGATAATAAAATTAAGGCACTTTACTTTTACAACGGAATTTTGAACTGTTCAGGTAGTTTTATGTAAATTATATTATAAAAACAATATTATACGAGTAAGGTACTAATGCTTCATGTGATTCCGCAGGAATGTGAAATTTAACTTATAATTACTTATATAAATACTGAGTAATCGGGTAAACATATCGGAAAAAAGATTTAAAAACTAGCCTTCCGCTCGCGGTTTCACCCGCGCGTAATTTCTTTTGTCAAATTATTCCCTCTTGCCCCTACATTTCCGGGATAAAAAGTACCGTCACCCGGGCATAGTGTAGCTTTACAACAGTAAAAGAGTTTTCCAAATCGCTTCAGTAGTTTCGGAGCCAATTCAATACAAACAAACAAACAAAATCTTTTCTCTTTATGATATTATAGATAAATTCAAGATTTAAAATAAATTCACTATTAATCTTACAAGATTCTCTAAAAATCACTCACTCACTTAAGATGGCATCATCTCAAACTGTCAAGGTCTCGGTCACTGAACAATCCACATAAACACTTTTTTAGTAACAGATTGATTGAAGCTTGGAACAGGTTGCCAGCAGAGGTGGTTTCCGCACAGAACACCAATATATTCAAAAACAGATTAGACAAATATTTAACTGGAAAGAGGTAGCCCATTAGGTGGAGCTAATAAGATACAGGCTATAATCATTGTTTTAACTGCCTGCCTTTCAATAAATAAATATATGAATATAAAATAAAGAGGTTGAGATAACCATTACAGTTATGTAAGTATTACAGCTTAATTAAAACAAGCTAATTAGTGATGTACGAGTATTTAAGGCGTGATTTTTGTCGGATACTTGTGACATTCATTTACTAGGTGATTCTGTGTAAGGTGAATAAGGTGAAGGCAAATGAGCACTTCGTTTACTTTATAAAAGGTGTTTGGAGGTTTGTTTTTGAGTTTCGTAATAGGTTTGTCTAATACTAGCTGCTCGCCCCGGCTTCGTCCATACATATAAAGAACTTTAAATAAATAATGGGCATCTAAACAATTGTATTACATTACAAAAACAAATTTTATAAGCACTTCAAATTCACAACAGAGACAGACTAATGAATATCGATGTCATTTATAATAAAATCATTTTTTTTACCCGGGAAATACGTTACATACCTTCCTTCGGTGGCGGAGGGCGGTGAGTGGGACCCCCACGCCCTGAAAAGGGCGGAGTTTACCCACTAAACCCCAGGTTGCTCCTACTTGCTTGATGGTGATGTACTGGGAATGGACGAGTCTTTACGTCCACAACATCACCCGGTTCTAAAAAAACATAGTCATCATCGCGAACACAAAGTTTGTACTAGTAGACATTATCACTCGTATTCAAATAAATTTTTTTGTGACTGAACTGGATTTAGTCTGTATCTGGAATCAACTCAGAACCACGGTATTAGGTATGATTAGAAACATAAACCAGGTTGGTCTAATGACCATAAGGAAGAAGAAAATCGTGTGTAACGCCTCGACGGTCTGGTGGTTTATGTACCGGGTCAAGATCTCGGGGTCCTGGGTTCAATTCCCGGATCGAGCTAACTTTGTGTCGGTTTTTTCGGACACAGCTCGGGTTTGTGATCAACAATCCGCATTTGGCAAGCGTATTGAGCGTGATTAAGCCAATACCCATCATTGTAGCAATAACTTGATTTCAAGGATGGAGGCCTTTGCCCTGCAGTGGGACATTAATAGTCTGATACTTCACTTTTTTTATACCTTGTGACTGCTATGTCATGCAAAATAAATCTGTTAAAAATATCCAAAAACGGAATGAACACAAAAGCAGAAAAACCCATTCAAAATATCAATTTAAAACGTTCTTCAAGTTGGAACAAAACAACAAAATAATTATTAAAAGCTACAATAACACCTGAGAACATTTCCTTTGGGTTGATTCTGAATGGTGGATTTCATTACCAAACCCTCTTGATTAGAGTGGTAATTAGGATAGATTACAATGGGCCTGCGGAGAGGGAAAAGTGTTTAATAGGACTGCGGGTCTTATTAAACACTTTTCTCGGTTCTGATTCTAAGATTCATAACTCGTTTGGAATAAATATAAAAAGATGGTAATGGTAGAGCCATGCTGTTTTACAGTACGAATGTGTCGGCTCGTCCGGGTAAGTACCACCCTCTCATATAACACCAGCGTGAAATTAATAATAGCGACTAAGTACTTGTGTTTTGTCTAGTTTGTGAGAGTGCCGGAGGCCCACACAAACGGGGCGACCGCTAGTATACAATATGATTAACAAAACTGGTTCATCCGATGCGTTACCAAACCCAATAAGTTGAAAAAAAATACTGTATTTCATACTGTGTAAGATATCTATAAAAGTCTTTCTCGGATGAAAACATCAATCATAAATTGACATTATTACGGGAAAAATCAATCTTGCGAAGTACGTGCTAATTGTTGTTTACTAGACGGAAACTGATAAAAAAACATCGTAATTCCATTGTCGAAGACTGCGTTTTTTCCGTAACCCTGCATTATGGCCCATTATAGACTAACTAAGATTGTTCTCACACTCTTTATTGTATGCGGATCTCTTTGATGACCCAGATTACGATCGAGGCATTTAGGTAGGTTTCAAGCCGAAATGCAATGCACTAATGCACACAGCGTCATCTAGCCCCAAACTAAGCATTAGCTTGTGCTATGGGTGCCAGACAACGGATAAACATTACTTATATACTTTTTTTGTAAATACATACATATTATAAAATATAGAAACACCCAGAATGATACAAACAGACATGTTCATGCAGACAAATGTTTGTACTGTGCGGGGATCGAACTCGCGACCTCTTATGTAATATCCGACTTTTCGACCATTAGGTACACCAAATAGCTCGTCAGATAAATGTCGTTGGATGTTTATTTTGTACCTTCCTATCTCCTAAAACCTAAAGACCTGTCCTAAAATTCAAACTTCAGCCATTCAGGTGAGTGCCCTGAGGGAATATACTACACTGACCTTAATTTTATGTTACAAACGTAGGTATAACTTTTAAAGCACAATAGGGATTTTAAAATTTGTCGCTAGTTAGACAAAGTTTTGTCCGACAACTTTACGAGCGAAAAGGGACGTATCACAGACCAAAATACTCTCTAAATTGTATCTTTAATATAAATTCTATTTTCCTATATTAAAAACCAGTCGGATCCGAAATAAGTTAATTCGGCAGAGAACCAAAGTGACCGACATAGCTTGCCGGATTAGCCAGCTGAAGTGGCAGTGGGCTGGCCATATCAGCCGTAAAACCGATAAACGTTGGGGTAAACGGGTTCTACCGGGGTGGGTCTCCCATGTCGTACCCACTCCTTTAAAAGTTGGAAGTTGTGGTTAAAACTCAACACTGGAAGTTGTGGACGAGTACATTTACCTGGGACAAAAAGTCCAACTTGGTAGGTCCAACTTCCAGAAAGAGGTCGATCGACAAATCCAACTCGGCGTTCGGGAAGCTTCGCAGCGTTTTCTCGGCCCGACTACCGCAGTGCCTCAAGACGAAAGTCTTTGATTCGTGTGTGTTGCCAGTGATGACTTATGGAACGGAAACGTGGCCACTTACAATGTGCCGCATAAAAAGGCTCAAAATCGCGCAAAGGGCAATGGAGAGGGCGATGCTTGGAGTCTCCCTGCGTGATCGCATCAGAAATGATGAGATCCGCAGAAGGACCAAGGTCACCGACATTGCCCAAAGAATTGCGGGCCTTAAGTGGCAGTGGGCAGGACACATTGCTAGGAGGACTGACGGCCGTTGGGGCGGAAAGGTCCTCGAGTGGTGGCCACGTACCGGGAAACGCAGCCGTGGTAGGCCTCCCACAAGGTGGACCGATGATCTCATAAAGATCGCCGGAATCCACTGGAAGCGGGTGGCGCAGGACCGATCGGTTTGGAGATCCTTGGGGGAGGCCTATGTCCAGCAGTGGACGTCGTTTGGCTGAAATGATGAAACGGGTTCTAGAGTGGAGACCGCGTCTCGGTAAACGTAGTGTAGGACGCCCTCAGGCCAGGTGGAGCGATGATCTGCGCAAGATGGCTGGCAGGAGCTGGATGCAAGTGGCCGAGGATTACGATTAGCGTGGCGAACATTTGGAGAGGCGGGCTGATGATGACGAGAAGCGAGTTTCACTTATTTTATGCAAGGTCATTTGGCAGACAGGAACGTAGCCCACCTGGTAGTAAGCGGTCACTGCGGCTTATTCCATATCCAGTGCCACTTAACCAAGAAGCGTCGCTCAATGTCCTGCCACTCTCTAGGCTCATCTGATCTTCGAGCTGTCAAGTGTACTGGCTCCCACATTTATACTGCCGGAACACAGCCAGAGCCGTGGTATCAGATTTTACCAGTGGAGGTAGCTAGCCAGAAAACGTGCTACCACCAACTAGACCCAAGGCAAATCTGTCAGTAATCCAAGACTCTTTATTTGATATTTTGTCTCTGCTCCATTTCTTTAGTCAAGTGGTTTACCGCCTACAAACACAAAGCAAATGACACATCGTAAAACCCTTCGCTATAATTGGTCTATCTCATACAATTTTAGGTAATCTCATATCTCAATTATTGTTTATGGTTTCACTCCATGTCTGTGGTTATATTGCTGACTGCCTGTTCGTTTAAATTGCTATTATAAACGTATAAAATGAGTTGATTTGGTGTTTACAATTTTCGTGGTGATTCGCATTGTTTTCTGACGCAATCGACGTGATAAATGTAAAAAAATGATATTATTAACGTAACCAGAAGCATTTACCACAAGAATACTTTTGTGTTTTTTTTAATATTTTAAAGGAGATGTCCAAAAATGTATGGAACAAAAACCCAGAATCGACAGGAATGAAATGTATATCAATGGATTGACATTGAAATACAATATAATGTTACCAAGGGGGCAACCCGGAAATCGTTATAGTATAGGAGCTAGGAGCAAAACAAAATATGTAAAATATTCGTATAAAACAGTAATAAAAATAAGTTTGTCGTTGTTTTAATGTTGTATCACTTTTGTAGTACATGATAATTATCATCAACACATTTCACAAGCAACAGCAACATAATAACAACATCATATTAAATCACAACATAACAAAGACTCTGTTTTTGGCCCATACACACTACAATCGTTATAGTACTGTGTGTATTATTGGTAATTCTGTGGCTAAAGATTGCAAATATAAAAATAATTGGTATAGTATAGGAGCTAAGAGCCATGTTGTGGGTGAGAATATCGTTGTTAAACATTTATTTTCATAATGTAAGTCTTATTGTGATAAGTTTTAATAATATTACAATTACCTATAATAACAACGACATTCTTATCCACAAAAACTTGTGTTACACATGAATGTACAAGCAAAAGCAACATCATAAAAAATCATGGTTAAAGTTAAATCACAACATAACGAATACTTTAACTTTTATACTTATTTTTGTTCGCTCATAGATACTACAATACAACGTATTGTGTGAAATTGGGATTTATGTTGCTTTGGAAAGAAAAAAAATCAACATATATGATCATAAATACTTTATTGCCCAAATAAACAAAGAAAATACCGTTTGGAACTAAATGGGGTGATAATATGTAATGAGGTTGTATCAGCAGTTGTTGTTAATATAATGTAAGTCTTATTTTGATAAGTTTAAATGATATGCATAATTATAATAACAACGATATTCACACCCACAACATAACGTATTTTTATTATTTTTAAACGATTTTTAACTTAGTTTTTTTGGCTTTTAGCTCCTCTACTATACCAATCATTATTTTATTTGCAATCTTTAGCCACAGAATTACCAATAATACACACAGTACTATAACGATTGTAGTATCCATGGGCCAAAAGAAAAAATATATACAAAAAACAGTCTTTTTTATGTTGTGATTTAATATGCTGTTGTTATTATGTTGCTGTTGCTTGTGAAATGTGTTAATGATAACTATCATGTATAACACACGTGATACAACATTAAAACAACGTTATATTAAGCAACAACATGATGTAAACTTATTTTAATTATTGTTTTATACGAATTTCTTACTTATTTTATTTTGCTCCTAGCTCCTATACTATAACGATTTCAGGATTGCCGTTTTGGCAACATTATATTATATTTTAATGCCAATCCATTGGTACACATTTCATTCCTGTCGACTCTGGGTTTTTTTTTGGACATCACCTTTTATAGGGGGGCAAACGAGCAAGTGGGTCACCTGATGGTAAGTGATCACCGCCGCCCGTAAGCACCCAAGACTCCCGTAGGGTCGCAGGCGCGTTGCCCGCCTTTAAGGAGAATTTGGGCCTCCGGCTATCTCACTCACCAGACGAAACACAATAGATATACTATTACTATAACGCCGGACTTTTGAGAGACTGTGGTACTTCCCCGGACGAGCCGGCCCATTCATGTTGCAGGCAAACTGTCTGCAACGTGGCTCTACCACAAACAAGAATGGTATTAAAAGTGTTTAATTGTTTAGTAAAGTCATTGGTCAAGGGGCATTGGTGGTTGCCTGGCGAGACGAGTGCTGCGAGCTAATCGCTATAAGAAATGACAAACCCTTTCCACCTTTTATGAAAGTAAGTGGAATGAAAATGTGTCTTATTCTGCCCAGGAAGGGTTAATTTCATATGTCACTGGTAGTTAGTATACGACCCACGACTCAAAAGGGCTACGTCTGAGTCATACATTTTAATTCTCTAATTAAGCAGTAACGAGTCATTTCACTCTTTTTGTAAAAGGCACTATTATTTTCATGTCACTTAACAAGTCACTGTTCACAAAGGCGCCGAAACGGAATAATCCTCCGCCGAATAAAAGAAACAAAGGTGGACTTATTTTGCTATTAAGAGTCCACAATGTCTCACTCTTTATTTCGGCCTATTGTTATCGATTTTAATATATTATATTTCCATGTCATAGGAGGGGAACTAACCTGTTACTGAAAGAAATTAGTAGGTTCTATCAGAATTAAATGCTATTAGGACAATTCCTTTTGAAATTGAGCGAAAAATTACGTCAACTGCATGATGACTTACACAAACACAGATAAATTATTTTGCGTTGCTAACGTTACGGACAAGCGCAGTTGACGTAATTTTTCACTCTATTCCAAAAGGTATTATCCTAATAGCATCTGAACCGGATAGTCAGATATGTTTTAAGAATTGATAACGTCCCCAGTAGGCAAACTGTTAGCGGCAGACTGAGTTTCCGGCTTATCGATTTAGTACGCCTCTGCATATATTACAAAATGAGTGTCCACAGTTTGCTAGTTTTGCGCTCACTGTACGCAGTTTGCAGCGTTACGCGCGCCGACTATCTCAGTGAGCGGCCGACTTCCAGCAAAATCGGTTGCGACGTTCAAAAATTTAATTTCAATTCGCTACTTTGCGGCTCACTCAGTCTGCCGCTAACAGTTTGCCTACTGGGGACGCAGCCTGTGCTTGAGCCATGTTGCTGAGTTCCTGCTTGTCAGTTGAAATGTGTCTGCTCGACCGGGGAAGTACATACAACCGCCGCTTCCGTGGAACAGTGGCTAAGCCGCTGGGGTATGAAACCCAGAGGTCGTGGGTTCGATTCTCACCTTGGGTCTGGTTGGTGGTAGGGCTTTTTCAGAGTCCGACTGGCTAGCTACCACCCCTACAGGTGAAATTTGCCGCTTTTGGTGAAGTGTCCCTCAATGGAATAAGCCGCAGGTTGCGTGCCTGTCTGCCAACTGATTTGGTATAAAAAAAACCCGCTCACAGATCGACGTATAGGTAGTAGCCACAAAGCATATGTAGCTTTCCTATTGGACACTATTTGGTGAGTGAGAGTGCCAGAAGCTCGAATTCCCCTCTTCCTCCTTCCCATACATTTTTCCTATTGCCTTTTTTTAAAGAGGAGCAACACATCTTTGACCTAGTCGCAGGTCCATGGGTGGTAGTGAACTCACCATCAGCGTTACTGTCCACGGCGGCGTAGCTTCATAGACGCGTATTCGTCATTATACGCTTGGTGTACGCCTGCTTGCAGCTTACATACAAAACTATGTAACTCTGTCGACGGAGCGTCAACGTCACGCTCGCGTCGCTGCATGCAGGCTTTGACGCTCCGTCGACAGTTACATAGTTTTGTATGTAAGCTGCAAGCAGGCGTACACCAAGCGTATAATGACGAATACGCGTCTATGAAGCTACGCCGCCGTGGACAGTAGGCCTCAGGTGCCTTATTTGCCATTTTGCCTCCTGTAAAAAAACCACTGCTCACATTTTCACCTTTTTGATAGCTGTACACAACACTGTGTCAACTAGATGTATGTAACTCGTTTGTTTGAGATCCCTTTCTTGTTTATACACTAGCCGGGTCAGTGGGTATCGCACTCCAGTTGAAACGCCTTAACGGCCTATGATCTAGTGATCCGTCTATATGCAAACAATAGCGACCGCAATAAATATGTGAAGAGTTTGAATATCTTCAGTCTTTTTTATGCGAACGTAACGCTACTGGATTCTTGAAATACATATAACCTATATATTTGACGAGCCATTTGATGTAATGGTCGAGAAGTCGGCTATTACACCAGAGGTCGCGGGTTCGATCCCCGCACGGTACAAACATTTGTGTTCATGAACATGTCTGTTTGTATCGGTCTGGGTGTTTCTATGTATAATATGTATGTATTTACAAAAAAGAAATGTGCATAAGTTATGTTTATCCGTTGTTTGGCACCACAGAACAAGAAAATTTTCTCTCTTTTGGCACCCATAGCACAAGCTAATGCTATCTATCTATCTATCTGGATTCGTCGCCCGGAGTGGGGCGGATACGGGTGTCGAGCTAATGCTCATTACCCGGGCTTCTTCTCGCTCCCTGCCAGGGAGCGGTGCGGTTGGCCGCGAGGGCGGCCCAATGGATTGGCCAGCCCTCCTGTGAACAATGCGCTGCCCTCATTGCGGTCGAGCCCACCGGGTGAGACCCCGTTCGGGGAGGCCCAGTGAGCGACCAGCAAGCGGGCAGTGACTTACATGTGATCAGCACAGGGGGGGTGGGACTGTGGGCGGCTTTATTGCGTTGGGGGTTGGGCAGGTGTTGGTTCCTCTTGCTCGTACAACCTGTGCCGTATCTCCCTCAATGCTGGGAGCAATCTTGCTTTCTCCTCGAAGCAGGTTATCGAGCATTTTCCTGCTTTTGCTTGTTCATCTATGTCTTTGAGGGCCTGGAGTGTGTCTATTCTCATTACATTGAATTCCGCAGCGGTCATCGCGCGATATTGCGCTGCGATCCCTGAATCCAATGTTGGGTCTTCGGGCGGTGGGCCAGGCTGCGCAGTGGGCGCGGCATGGCTCGGGCTGCTCGCCCGACTGGTTTGAGTTGCAGTTGTGACGTGACATGCCGTGCGCCTGGAAGGGCGCTGGGTTTTGGTCGCTGTTTTGACGGCTGCGGTGTCGGCGGCTTGTTCAGCCGTGGCAGGTACATTCCCGCCTCGGCGTCGTCGGCGGCGACGGCGGCGTTTCCTCGGCACCTCGCCTCTGCCAATGGGGTCATTGGCAGGTGGGGCCAAGGTTGCACCGCTGGGTGCCTTCGGCGAGGTTAACTTGGATGTAGGTGCAATGTGTGGTTTGGGCGCGAGAGGTGGAGGCACCTTCATGCCTCTCTTTCGCGCCTCTCTCCGGAATACAGGGCAGCGGCGATCGTTCGCCGCATGTCCCTGCCCGCAGTTGGCGCAGGTAGGTGGTTCCTCCTTAGGTTTTGGGCACTCAGATGCTCGATGGTTGCCGGCGCATCTGACGCATTTGGTCGCGTGATAACAATTAAGTGATGCATGGCCAAACGCCTGACAGCGATGGCATTGCGCAGGTCCGGCGCGTCCCCTCCATGCTTCTACCCGTACGCCCGGCATGTTGAGGAGCTCATCTAAGGCGTAAAGCCTAGAGAGCTCACTCTCGCTCAGGTGCTCGAGTGATACATGGTGGACGCACCCTGCGCGTCCTTGTTTCGGCAGGATTGGGCGTGCGTGTTGGGCGGGGAAGCCCAGCTCCCGCAACGCCCCCACGATGTCCTCTCCCGCCGTGGCTGATGGTAGCCCCTTCAGGGCAATCTTGGTTGGCCTTTCGTTACCGGGACTGTAACAGTGCCATTGCACTTCGCTGTCCCGGGCTGACAGACTTTGCAGGTGCTTGTGGATAGTCCGGAACTCGACGTCTGACCGGGGGGTAAATCTCACCCCGGTCCTGAAGGGTCGTGCGTTGGGTGCGTGGCCAAGCTGTTCTTTCAGCTTGGCGAAGTGGCGAACCCAGTCGGGGAAGCGCTCGACCACAATCGGGGGATAACTCCTGAGTTGCGGTGGCGCCTGCGACCCGGGCTGAGTGGCGGTTGTCGGTGGCGGAGTGGCAGTCGGTGACGGCTGCACTGGCATCGCGCGGTCCCCGGCGGTAGGCGAGGCAGCCTTCGAGGCATAGGATGCCTGGGAAGACGCCTTCGAGCCAGCCGCCAAGTCCGCGTAGGATGTTGATGTCGTCATTGCATGATTATCGGTCCGGGGGGACGGGGTGCCTGCGGCGTGTCTCGCAGGGCGTTCCTCATCACTCCCGGACGTCATCACCGGCGGTGTTTTAGCTGGTGGCGTTGGTGACCTCGGTGTGGACACGCAGAGGTGCGGGTGCGAGGGAGGTGAGAGGAAGCGAGCGCGTTTCTCGTCTTGCACTTCCTCGTCAGAGTCGGGTGACCGTTGCTGGGCGGTCCGGGCCACAGGGCGGGGTGTACAGCTAAGGAAGGGTTCTCCAGGAACCCCCTCAACTGACGCCCCGACGTCGCCTGCGAGCCGCCTCGGCGCCGGGATCGGTCTCGGAGATGGTGTCTGGTCCCCGAATTCCGAGCTATCCGGGGACCATTGAGCGGCGGGCGACCTCGGTGAGGGCGAGCGGGGTTCTTGAGGGACCCCGCTCGCTGAGGAGGGCTTTCGCCCTGTCATCGTTGGCTGGGTTTTAGGCTGCCTTGTCGAAGAAATGATGATTGATTTGTGTGGCTTGGCGTTGGTTGTTCACCCTCGACTTATTTAATAATAAGGGAGGGTGAACGAATAATCACCGCTTTTGGGCGGTAGGCGGCGCTGGTGAGTTGCTTCAGCGGTGATCTGACACTGGTTTCGTTGGCGAACGGCGGCACGGGGGGTGGTGGGGGACTCGACGCTGGGAAGCGGAGCACACGTCCCACTCACACACCGGCAGGCTCAGAACGCGCAACGAAACGCGTGCGGACGGCTCGGCGCACATACGGGTATTTGCACCTAAAAGCTGGCCAAAAATCAATTTCGCAAAATCGTTGATATTAAAAATTAAATTGGTCCCATAAATAGCTAAGGGTATCAGGCATCAAGTGGCAGCCATTTTTTCGACTCCACTCCCACGCACCCCGCGCCTTAACAGTCGTAAGTTACCGTTCGCTTGAAGTGGCGCGTGATTGTTTCGATATACCCCTTGAGTGCTCTCACAATACTTGTTATTATTTTGTGTTTTGAAACTGCTTACAAAATATATATAATGGATTCGTCAAAATCAGGTATGAAGTTCAATTTTTAACCATTTCTAGTTAAATCAACTTAGAATTTTAGTATTAATTTTAAATAATAAAAAGTTAAAGAAAATATGTTAATTTAGGCAGTTTGGAAATAATCTTCATGAGTTTTACTTAACTTCTAAGCTTTTCTATGCAATGATATATACATATAATTAAAAACGACCAATTCAGTAACACACTCATTGCAAAAGTTGCCGTGGAATACCGCGGATGTATTTTTCATATATTTTTTTAGTGGGAAGGGTGAGTTGAAAAATTTTTGCAAATTAAATTTATTGGTTTTTAATTTCTTTTAGGGACGTCTGGTGTCAAATGCCTATCCCGGAAATACATTTATAATATGGTGGAAAGTTCACAGAAACCAACTTTTATGAAAACAATAACTTTTGATGAAAAGTTAAATCACATGGAAGAAACTGTGATCAATAACTTTTGTAAAGATGAAGATCAACTGAAAGATTGGAAACATAAATTTATCATTGATAAAGCATCAGTTTAAATCCAGATGGCATGCAGCACATAAAAAGAAAGATGTTTTTGAAAAAAACAACATTGAATGGCTTGATGGAATGACTTCATTACCATTGCTAATGACAGGTATGTATTACTGTGGTTAAATAGACATTGTTTGCGTCAATTTATTTATTGTTTGCACTTATCCACACCTTCTTTTCTTGGTCGACTGGTATGTCCGTCTTTGTATACTATGTTTTATTGTGCATAAAGTTCTAAATAATTCATTTATTATTTATTTTTCGTATTTGAATGTTTCGTAAGGTTTTTTTACTTAAATATTCTTTTCAGGAATAAGTCCTGGTCGTCCTGAAAAAACATTTACAGAATCCAGTGAGAGAAGCAAACGCCGAAAAACTGAAGATCTCCGGTCACATGATGTTGAAATATATAATATTTTTTTAATATATACATAGTAATTTTGATTTAATTTTTGGTTTTATTTACGATGAGTCACAAAATAAATGATAACACATTAAATTTTAAATAAATAACACCTGTAGGTCTATTTAGAGACAAAAAATATTTTTGGCCAGCTTTTAGGTGCAAATACCCGTATGTGCGGCGGTCGCACAAGCACCAGTGTATTACGACAGTGTACAGTGACAGTAAGCTAATGCTTAGTTTGGGGCTAGATGGCGCTGTGTAAATATACCTAGAGTTATTTATTTATTTATTTAATGTTTCCCGGACTGTCAAGTTAGTGATAAGTTGTTAACACTCAATTTGTACTCTTAATTATTTTAACGCTCAACGAAAATGAGTACCTATTATTAAAAATGCGAGTGTTATTTACGTGAAAACCCCTCGGGAGGTGTAGATAGAATTTTAGATTTCGAGAAATTAATGCGAAATCTCTCACCTCATTGTGGAGTTTTAATGAAAATAGTGAGTTATATTTACCTACACGAGTTTTGGCTTCAGCCAGTCTCAACAACTAAATGACAAATGACATGTTATAGCGCACTAGTGAGTGCACAAGCACGGGTGCACACCCATTATCTTACTCTCGTAACGCAGCGGGACAGTCTGACACGACCGAACTCCGAAGAGAGATCGGGCGGAAGACCGACGACGACGGCTTTAACGCGCTTTCCGTGGCACGGGGGTGTTTTACTGCCATCCAGATTCTAGAATATTATGACTGAGTGTTAGTTACAAAAAACGCAATCACATATTGTCGGTTTGACCTGGGATTCGAACCCCAGGATTGGGCTAATTATAACCTTTTTTTTTGTAGTGGAGAAATCCTTTAAGGATACCCCAGCCGCTTGGGGGAGCAGCTGAGGTTATGTCAGAGTTGCCCTTTGTTAGGGGGTACTGACTAAAACTCCACCTGTGGCCTTCTCAAGCACAGGCTGGGGGGCCGGGTAGCTCTATGCAGATATTTACACAATTGCCCCCCACCAGCAGAGCTCTGCTGCTTTAGTGCAGCGCTCCTCAGGGGAAGCGAGCATAGCCTCCCACGTTTCCTCATGGCACTTGGCAGTGTGAGGCCACCCCACACTGCCAACATACTCAGGGATGCTCTAAAGGTACGGAGGTTCGCACCAACATCCCTGGGATCCCCGTCTGGGGATTCTTACCCCACGCCGGGGAGTACCGTACGGTGGAGGTACTCTAAGGCCCCCAATAACCTGCGTAGTTGGTTAATCGTACAGATTTACCGCCATAGCCGAAACGAATATGAAGACATTATTATTTAGGTGCAGAATAGCGGCACGCTTTGTACAATTCGCCTTATTTGTGTCGGCTATTTTGTACTGTGAAGGCGATGTTTTAAAAAGGATAAACCCCATTTTTGCCTAATAAATTAAATTGTGTTTACCCATCTATCATCACATTAATCAATTTGGTAGGAATGATTTATAGGCAGTCTGTTGAATGTCAGATCTTTCCCGATAAGGTAATGCTGAGTTATCGAATTTGGACTGAAAATAGAAATACATTTTGTAAAACAATTTATTGGTATACCTATGTGTAGTGGTAAGGATGATAGTTTCAATTACTAAGACTTTTGATTGGCAATGGGTCAGCAACACATCAACCTTCCTACTATAATAATCTGCCAAAGGGCATTGAAGATTTTGGTCTTCCTACTGGTCCGCCATTTTAACTTTTTTTCAAAACAGCGTCACTTTAAATTCTTAAAAATGGATACTAAGGGCCGGTATTTCAATATATACTTGTCTTGATCTTAATCCGGGATTGATAATAAGTATGACTGAAGTGTATTTCATTATAGGATTAAAGTTAAGCGGCACTAAAGTCATACACTTTTACCTGTCAAAAGTAATACTTATCTTAAATGTTATACTTAACTTAAGCAATAAGATAAGGTTACATTGAAATACCGGCCCTTAGGCGCTTCGCAAGACGGCGGGGCGGGCCGGCCTGTCCCATCGTCTGCATAACGCCAATGTCAGGCTGGCCACAAAGGCCTGAGCGTCAGAAAACCCTAGCTGTGTTAAAAAAAACATTATTTTGAAATTGGAACCAGGACAATGAGGTCATGGCCCGACACTTGAACATTACATCGAGGCGTTATAACGTGTTTTTACAATTGAAATAATAAATTGTCGTGGTATAAATGTAGTGTACTAGAAGCACTCAATTATGATGTTTTTTTAAGCATGTCGTACATGTCTTTAGGGAATACAGGTCGTAAAGACTATACCAGGGTTGATTATTTATACACAAAGGAGTGCCAGTTTAAGTAAGTTTGATCACTTAACTATGTCCATTAACTTAGTGGGCAGGGTGCTGTATTTTGGAAATGGAAAAATAATGTCATTTTGTGTAATTAAGGTCGCTTTCCATTGTAATTCTGGCTGATAAGTTGTTAAAACATTGTTTTTTTAAGTTGAGCCCTAATGTGTAGTGATACTTCCAGTCCGCCAGCTTATAATAAATTCATTAAAAATAACAATTATTTTAAACTACCTACATAGCTAGTTTTGCCCGACCAGACACAACTCGGGCGGTGTAGCTTGTGAAAATTTTCGCCAAAAGAGGCAGTTTCGTGTGGTCTAAAGTACCAAGGGCTGGTAAGTGGCCAAAAGGTTGGAACCAGCTTGCCCCAATCGGTTGGAAAGTGGAAACCGGGGAAGTTTAGTAGGAAGTAGGACGAACTTCGCCTTTAGTCCCAAACCCCACACACGGTCGCAGGCGTCGCTAGCCTGCGGCTATGGCGCGTAGATGCATTCTCCTACAAAAAATGGTCTAAAGCAACATACAAAACATTTTGTAGTGGTAGAGCCATGCTGTTTTACAGTACGAATGGGCCGGCTCGTCCGGGGAAGTACCACCCTCTCATACAACACCAGCGTGAAATGATAGTGACTACTATTGTGTTTCGTCTGGTTTGTAAGAGTTCCGGAAGCCCACAAAAGGCCGGCAACGCATCAGCGATCCCTCTGGTGATGCAGATGTCCATGGACGGCGGTGATTGCTTACCATCAGGCGACCCGCTGGCTTGTTTGCCGCCTCTGAAATACAAAAATAACACCAACTATAAATATACAAAATATCACGTTCGTCCATGGACAAACAAACGACTGTTTGTATTTTCCAATAGACAGGTTGACGTTATCTGTGTAGCCGTCTGTAGATTTAGAGACGATAAAAATATATTTTCATTTTACTTTTACGGTCATTAGTAAATCAATTGTGTTGTTCTGGGACATTGGGACATGTTTTAAAGGTGGAATTAAAGGGATAAATTATGTTGCTATGTTTTACAATATTGTTTTCACTTTAATTTTTTAAGGATGTGGTAGGTAGCTTGATGATTCTAATCTCGACACACATCTATAGACATTTTTATGTGCGTTTTACACTGTTTTTTAATTTTACCAGGTGGTAGGTTCCTGTACTGGGCCGTCTAGGTGGGTACCACCGCAGTGCCAGATATTTTCCCGGTGAAATAGAATTGTGTCAAGCAGTTCTGTGTTTCGGGAAAAGGGCACTGAAGCTAGTGAAATCACTGGGTATATGAGACCTAATAACTGTCGTCTCGGTGTAGCGGGCGCAGGGCGGTGCCAGACAGTAACTGCTTAGTTACTGTTTGGCACTGAATTGTCTAAGGGCAGACGTGGCGCTTACTATCAGGTGTATGATCTGCTCGTCTTGTTACACATTGAAAAAAAAGCTGTTATTAGACGAAATTTGATTATTTGATTAACTACTTAGATCAGACTGTGTGAAAATGACCAAGTGGTAACAGTGTAGGTATAACCCCTCGTAATTAAACGCGGGTAGTGGATGTGTGGATTAGCCGGTGAACTCGCTTTAACTGTAATTGATATTGGACGCAATTGGAACTTGCTGTACGAGTTGCCCGATTTGCTTTACCGTGCCTGCTTTAACTGAGTTATTCGATATTTAAGGCGTATAATAAGTGGCGAACTTATTGATAATTAATCATAACATATCATCTGTATGAATAAAAATTAATTGATGTTCGTTAGTCTCGCTAAAATTCGAAAACGGCTGAACCGATTTGACTAATTTTAGTCTTGAAATAATCGTGGAAGTCCAGGGAAGGTTTAAACGTTGAGAAAATATTATGGAAAAATTGCGAGAAAAATACTAAAAACTACAATTTTATTTTCCCATACAAACTGTTCTTACCTGTCAACGAAGTGATACGAAGTTCACCGGGTTAGCTAGTATAATATAAAAGTTACAGATTCCTATGTTGCACCCATAGCAAAAGTTAATGCTTAGTTTGGTGCTAAATGGCGCTGTGTGAATAATGTCCAGAGATATATAAAAAACGTTGCATTTGTGTTATTTTATGACGTTTTCTTTCTTGCTGTCTTTATTCTTCCCTTCTCCATTCCCGTTGGCTCAGCGTCGAAAGCGCCAAATCCGGAATGATCTGCCTCCTAATCCGTTTCATTCCGGGAACAGTTGGGAACGGCTCCCGTTACCCTGTATATACGCAGCTACAGGACTTTGTAATGAAAACCTGCTGGATATTATCCTAGATCCTGCTTACAGGATTTTTTGTTGTGTAAAAAAATATTAGACTTTTTTTTTCTGTGTAACAGCAGTTAGAAGATCACCATCTTATGTTTTTTCTACCTATCCCCATTTTTAAACAGCCCTTCTCTTTTACCCTCCTTATATTCCCTCCTCATTTCGTGAAAGACGGGCAACGCGTATAAATAAATATAAATATCTCTGGACATAATATGCGCCTCTAGTCTGAAGAATCACATTAAGTTCGAGTATTATTGCTTGCTGCTCTTTTGTACCCCATGATGAATAAAAAAATAATGACTCTGACTTAGTCGCAGGTGTCCATAGGTTTACCATTTACCTTTAGGTGACACACTAGCTTTTTTATTATTTATTTCGCTTCAATTTAGGCACGCAGCTCACCTGAAGGTAAATTGCCGCATCGGCATACACTATTAAAGGACATTTATACACAATATAACCTTCTCCGGTCTTCGAGCTTTTTATTTCAAGTGTACTGTCTCCCACAAAAATTTTGGTGTTATATTGCCAAAGCTGGTATTACTGATTTTACCTGTGGAGGTAGCAGCAAGCCAGTCAGACCATTTAGATCCCTGATGATTAAAGTACACTTAAAAATAATAATTTCATACGGTCGACTTTATTCGCCTTAGCTGGGTGATGGTGTACTTAAATCACCCAGGTGATTTAGGTCTGGTGATTTAAGTAAAAAAATCATAAAAAATATAAACTATATTTTTTTTTTGAAAAAAAAGAATGTTTCGCAAGACTTCATTACACAACGATCGAATGTAATAAATGGAATTTTCAAATCCTGGATCAATCATACATAGTCAGGGGACTAGACCTGGAAAAATCGTTCGGAGATAGAAAATAATTGTATATACAACGATGGAATGTAACGATAATATACCGTGGTCAAAGCTTTGTAACTGTGTAACATTACACCCCGTATCTATCCGTCCTTCCGTTAACCCTTGTGCCCTTCAAAAATAACCAGTGGTCGATCCCTTAAGTACAATTAACGCAAGTGACCTACTTACGCCGCGGCTTATCCCAGCGCGGCGATTTATAGGGAAAATGAATCTACATACCGCAGTAAACTTGTAAAGGATCCCTTAACTTTTGTCTAAAAAAATGTAAGAGGGATATCTTCTTTCTGTCGTTAAAGTATTTGTGTATACATTTATGTATTATCTGATGAAATGTAAAACTATAATTAATCATCTCAAAATACCATACTCTCTACGACTCTCTCTCTAGAACGTAACTGTGACACATGTCGCAGGTATCATCCTAGATTTTACAAACTATAGAATCAAATTTGATTGACAATAAGTAAAATCAATTTTTACGATTCAAAATCGGTGTTTGTATAATCGGAATCGACTGCACCGCATTACTAGTGAACTCTTCATGACAGCTGTTATACGTATCGAGACTATCGAGCTATTTTGGGAATACAATAGGAAAGTAAGAATCAGTCTATTTAATGTAGTATTGCAGGGCAAAGGCCTGAAACAGTGAAATCAAGTCATAACGATGATGGGTACAGATCACAAACCCGACTTAGTGTTTTAAAATTGACACAAATTTTACCACAACTGAGAATTGAACCCCGAAATCATTAGTCCGGTACTTAAATTACTAAAATTTGCAACTAATGAATGTCATGCTTAAGAATTTTCTGATACTTCAGCTTTCCTTCAAGACGTTTTACAGCAAGTCTCTTCTCTAAAAGTTAACAATGTCTACTAAGAAAGAGATGCTATGTACTGCATCTAACCATACGCTAGGCAATACCGTCACGAGAGCCGCTAATGCAGTAACTAATCCAGATTTATCCGGAACGATCTGGTGCAGTAATCCGTCCGTTTTGACCGCGCTCGATCTTTAGCTCGGCCGGCGATTGGCCTAATTGTGCTTTTTGCTTAATCCAAGCCCATTTTTTCCCTAAGCCGAGGATGGGGGAATTAAATGTTCTATTACTTGAGCTTTGAAAGGTATTTGAAGCGTGTAGAGTGGAATATTACAAGAGTTTCGTGAAGTTGCGAAAACTCTTCTACTTGCGAACATTTTGTTTTGTTTGTTCGAGGACCTTTAGGGTTCGAGTGACCGTGAATTAAAATGGGTATTTAGTATTACTAAAGATACCTAGACTGCTTTGATAATCAAGGGAAGTATAACTCAACTCAAAATGGCTTTATTGTATTGGTGTAATTTGTATAGACGGATAATTCGATAGTCTATTAAGGTGTTACGGTTAAAAGGAAAAGGAAATTAAAGTAATATTATTAAGTTTTTTTTTAAATGTTTGCAATTATTGTTAATACGACTACACACTAAATAAATAATACCTGGACATCATGCGAGCGAGAGTATTAATATACTAAATAACACTGATTCTCGCACATTACATACGCTTAAGGTCGAAAACAACCAAAATGGTTTCCCATTTGGTAATCTTGCAATTTAAAAACGCTACGAGTTGCAAAATTCTGTTCAAAATATTCTTTGCAACAAAATGCCCAATAAGGTTCAATGTTCTGTTGTCAGTTTATGATAGCAACCGATCTTGTTCCGAGAAATGCATTAGATCGAAGACACGCCAATATATCCTTGTTAGCGGCATCCGGCTTGAGATGTCTTGAGATCAGCTCGCGAGCTCTTGGTAATAACTAGATTATAAACTATTAGCATTTTGCTTAAGGCTTCGTAGATTTTATATGAAGAGTTTTTTTACACTACATCAGTTGGCAGACAAACACCGCCTACGTGGAACAGTGCTAAGCCGCTCGGGTATAAAAAACACGGAGGTCGTGGGTTCGATTTCCGCCTTGGGTCTGGTTGGTAGTAGGGCTTTTTCAGAGTTCGACTGGCTAGCTACCACAGGTGAAATCAACCGCCATAACAGCTCTGGTTGTGTTCCGGCAATATTAATGTAGGAGCCAGTACACTTGAAATCAGAGACTCGAAGATTATAATAATACTAGCCTTCCGCCCGCGGCTTCGCCCGCGTGAACTATAGGACGTTATCCCGCGGGAATATCTTGTAAATTGTAGCCTATGTGTTATTCTGATGTATAAGCTATATTATTGTAAAGTTTCATTAAAATCAATTCAGTATTTTTTACGTGAAAGAGTAACAAACGTTCATCCATCATCCATGCGCCCCCCGGCCGGTCGGTACCGCCGCAACCGCTATGTCCCTGCATTTTAAATCTGTAATATCTTCAAAAGTATTCATTTAAATTGCATGCTGTAAAGAGCCATATTGATCTATATTACATGCACAATTTATTTAAGGTACTTAATTGGATAAGGATTAACACTGTATTGCAAAAAATCGCTTTTTCGTAAATATGCCCTTATTTTCTCATTAGTAAAGGATAAAAATGGTTATTGTGGGTTATCCCTAATAGATAGACATATACCATCGCGGACTTTTTTGTAAACCGTTTTAAGGTGAACAATTCTGTAGTACATTATTTTGATCTATCTCGTAGGGTGCAGCCAGCGTTTGCAATGTAAGCGCAAAAAAATGAGTTTATTTACGACCTTAAATTAAAAACCTCTAAAATGATCAGTGTTTCTCTACTATATTATGCATGTATTATACATATAAACCTTCCTCTTGAATCATTCTATCTATTTAAAAAAACCGCATCAAAATCCGTTGCGTAGTTTCAAAGATTTAAGCATACAAAGGGACATAGGGACAGAGAAAGCGACTTTGTTTTATACTATGTAGTGATGAGTCTACAGTTAGGCCGCACATTGACGGACGCTTCTAGGTGAAGCGTCCCTAAATGGAATAGGCCGCAGTGGCAGGTTAGAGACAGACACGCAGCCCACCTGATGGTATACGTCCACAGCGTTCTACTCGGGTTTTTCGGGTTTGTTCTATTGTAGTGTAAAATAATTACGTGCTAGCCTTGTGAGATGGGTTCAATCTCCAGAAAAAAAATATTGGTGTCCGTTTTTCCGAACACAGCTCAGGTTTGTGATTCTGCTCTGCATTTGGCAACCTTGGCCATTTAGGTCATTCACCCCTTTTATTATACACGTAATTATGACTTGATTTTAATAATAGAAGCAGACAATTTTATATTATTTATTTTATCAGAGGCTCGAAGATCAGATGAGCCTACAGTCCGGCAGCACATTGAGCAACGCTTCCAGGCGAAATGTCCGTCAGTGGAATAGGCCGCAGTGGCCGCTTACCATCAGGTGGGCTGCGTGTCGGTCTGCCAACTGACCTAGTATAAAAGAAAGACTGATCCTTACTTATGTGCTTACCAATTTCCATTTTACATTTCCTTAACTTTAAGAAAAGCATTTTCTTAATTAAATCAAGAAAAAAGACGCAAATGTAAATGCAATGGCTGCAGTCCAGTCTTTTTCGCCTCGAACTCGGGAACTTTTAACAATGTGCCACCCTTCTTTCTTCAGCAATTACCAGTAACAAGTTCCCGTCAGCCATTGGGTTTGCGTAATTAAAAGGGGCTTTAAACTCAGGCTGACTTCGGTGCCGTTAATAAAAACAGGAAATGCATGTCATGTAGAATGACGTTAAAGATTTATGTTTCGCTTGACTTTTATGAAAAAAATTATGGATTCTGTTTGAGTTTAATTGGGGTTCGAGAATGTCTTTATGCGGGTAGGCATACAGAGCACTTATGAAATGTCATCTGGTATGGCATTAAAATAAAAAACGTCGCCATATTGCGAAAAAATATTGGAACTAATTTCTTCAAGTGGGAACAATCAAATAAAAAACAATAAGATGTCATTCATTTTATTGCTGTCTGTCAAAGTGTGATGTCAGTTGTCAACCGTGCCTTGTTATTTCTTGGATATTGTGAGTTATTTGTGAGTATAACCATAGCAACCAAGTGTTGCTATAACCATAGCTAATGTGGCGCCTCCAGAGCAGGTTTTTTTTATTTTCTTTGTCAGGCTATCCATGCTAATATGAAGGTAACTGTCTGAAACACTTTCACGACTTATCTATTTAATCGATTTTGGTAAAATTTAGTACCAGACCTTATGACTGTCTATTGTAGACAGTCAAAGGTTACTTATTGTTTCAGTATAATCCTTTTTTGCCTATGGAATAACGTAATTAAAACCTTTATAAATTAAAAATAAATACATTTTCTTCGAAAGCGCTGATTAAAAATAAGTACTCAATTAAAATAATTCAACTCTACCAAGCCTAAGAAATCTTTTGAAAACGAAAACGTACTTCAAAGATCTCTAGATACAGCCACGATAGAGCACGTTTTAGAAACAGGTCTTTACATTTTTACCTATTTTGTACGCCCAAATGGCGGAGCGAAATGCTTGAAAGTATTTTTTAGATGTAAAGAATATTTTTTTTTCTCACAATTACGTCTTGAATTACGCTTTAGATATGAAAACTGGAAAGGATTTTATCAAACACGATTTTCATAATGTTCGACGAATTATACGATTTCGTGTTTGTTGATTATAGACTGAATTGAAGTTACAAAAATGAGCAATAAAGCTCAAGGGAAATTCTTTACAAGAGTATAAATGTGAATGTGTTGAAACTGGGCGTAGGTCAGTGCAAGACAGTAACTGCTTAGTTACTGTTTGGCACTGAACTTTCTAAGGGCAGACGTGGCGCTTACCATCAGGTGTACGATCGGCTCGTCTTGTTACACACAACAAGTCCTCAACATTAACAAATAAGTTAAGTAAAAAAAATTACAGACATCAGTCCTGTCTGTCCATCTTCCGCATTTATTATATGAGTATAAACTAAGTCTTACAATATTATGTTTATTTATAAAAAAAGTAGCAGTCGCCTCCGCGGTTTCACCCGCCCGTAATTTCTTTTGTCAATTATCCTCCCACCCTTCCCCCCACATTTCCGGGATCAAAAGTACCCTATGTCACCCGGGGATAGTGTAGCTTTCCAACAGTGAAAGAATTATTCAAATCGGTTCCGTAGTTTCGGAGCCTATTCAATACAAACAAACAATCAAATCTTTCCTCTTTATAATATTAGTATAGATTTAGGCCCAGTGGTTAGCGGTTAAACGAGCACATCGCGGGTTTGACACACAATTTAGATGGTACAATGCTGGCATAATAGGGCCCTTTGTCCACAATCCAGCCGATTGGAGTGATCTGAGAACAATGGCTTGTAATCCAACCCGATGTAGTTGTTATTAAGATAGTTTTCGCTGTTGAATTAATTAGTTATACACTATTGGTGCAGGGGTGTAGGCAATTTAATATTTAACATACATACATACAGTCACGCCCACTCAGTTTTTCCCACAGGGGTAGGCAGAGCACAAATCCTTCCACTTGCTACGATCCTGACACACAACTTTCGCTTCCTCCACATTCATAAGTCTATTCTATTCATACATGCCCGTCGGTTTAGGGTACTTCTGATCTGGCCTTTCCTCAGGACAACTCCTATTTGGTCATGGATTGTCCTCCTAGGCCTTCCCCTTCCAACAACTCCATTCACAATCCCCTTATATATTTCTTTCGATAGCCTACTTTCACTCATCTTCTCCAAATGACCAAACCATCTTAGCATACCTTTCTCAATTTTTGTCACTACATCTTCTTTTATGCCGCAAAGTTCTCTTATTGTTATGTTCTTCATTCTATCCATTGACGAGCCATTTGGTGGAATGGTCGAGAAGTCGGCTATTACACCAGTGGTCGCGGGTTCGATCCCCGCACGGTACAAACATTTGTGTGCATGAACATGTCTGTTTGTATCGGTCTGGGTGTTTCAATGTATAATATGTATTTATTTACAAAAAAAAAAGTATATAAGTAATGTTTATCCGTTGTCTAGCACCCATAGCACAAGCTAATGCTTAGTTTGGGGCTAGATGGCGCTGTGTGAATAATGTCCAGAGATATTTATATTTATTTATTTATATCACTCTATTTATTATTCTAATTTTGATTTAACCCAAAAATACGAAGTAGAACTCTACTACCAGGTCTATGCAATTTGGAATACTTTCATGTGGACCTAATGAGTTACAACGTTGTTTACAATAAAGTAACATTTTCTTCAAAAAATATTGGTTCACTTTTGACCTGCACTCTCATAGGTAAATTGTTAGCTGGGGACCTCCTTTACGTTCCCTTAAAAGGATCGGTACACATTACCAGTAACCCTCCCCCAAAATTACCAGTAACCCTATATTTCTTTATAAAAAACTCTACGGCGGCTAAAAGCGCTGCAGCGGATCTTGCTCTGTTGCAGCACATGCTGAGACCAGGTCCACTTGACCATAGGCAGTCTTTCTTGTTTTATTTTATTTATTTAATTTATTATTTTTTGAATGTTATTTGTTTTTTCTTTTATGGTGTTTGTGCACCAATGTTGTCTGTGGTCAATAAATGTATTTTCTTTCTTTCTTTCTTTCTTTCTACGGCAACTCTACTTACTATTTGCTCTGTGTATAAACTCACTTCATTATGAGCTGTGGTGACCGAATGTTTTCTACTCTTGAAGGAGTGTAATGGTCTGATTCGTAATAGACCAAACTGATATAACAGTTTGCTTCTAACAAATGGGCAATTATTGGGCAAGTGTTTACGATAGGCGATATAAAAAGATCTTCAGCACTATAAATACATGTGGAGTTACGTCATCCACATTGATAGCACAAATAGACATCTCAACTTTTTAAATTAATAAATATTGGAAAACATCACATTCATTGATCTGACCCTAATGTAAGTAGCGTAAGCACTTGTGTTATAGGTGTCAAAAAAAGGAAGGTACCACAAATACAATTACTCAAATACAAATAAACAGCCAGACACAGAACAAAGACAAATGTTCATCGCATAAGAGTTTGTACTGGGTGGGATTCGAACCCACGACCCCTTCACATTCAAAGAAATGTTTCGATGGCTCCTTTGGTGATAACCCTGCCCATTGCGCTAATGGTCTGAGTTTAAAATATTTCCCAGAATACGTCCCTTCTGATATCTATATTAGTGCTTATAGTACACATAATAACAATGGTCTACTAATTCTATGTGAGAGTACTAACTTTGGGAACATTTCAATGTAATATTAATTAACTTATTAGCTGCCCGCCCCGGCTTGAAACGGGTGTTTTTTAGCCTTCCGCCCGCGGTTTCACCCGCGCGTAATTTGTTTTTTCCAATATCCTCCTTTCCCCCACATTTCCGGGATCAAAAGTACCCTATGTCACTCGGGGATAGTGTAGCTTTCCAACAGTGAAATAATTTTTCAAATCGGTTCAGTAGTTTCGGAGCCTATTCAATACAAACAATCAAATCTTTCCTCTTTATAATATGTATTACAATCTGTTCACCATAAGTTGTGCTTTAGCCGCTATATTGGCAGCATTGCCTACGCTTTGTAAATCTGTCAAAAAACAGATTGAAAGTATTGAAAAACAATAGTACCAATATAGCTGCTAGAGGACTTCTTATCGTAAACGATCTGTAGTTAATATTTATTCTCTTTTATCTTTCTAGACTGTTTTCAAGTCCATCCACCAACCAGACCCAAGGCGGGAATCCAATTCATGTTTTTTTTTTCTTTTCAAAATAAAACATCCTCCGTTATTTACCCGATTACGCAATTATCAAATGAGTCAATTTCCCCCATGGTCAATTATGTGCGTCCATTGTGACATTCATTGTCGTCAAAGATTATGACATTCTTTTCAGAGGGGAAGCGAGTTTGATTTTCTGTCTCTCGCTGGTAAATTAGGTTCCCTTTGACAACGCCATGTTTGAACCGTTATTTCGCTTCCTTAGCGGAAAATACTTCTTATATATTTTAAAACTGAATATTTCCCTTTTCGGGTCTGAAGTGACTAGGAAATGAGTGTTTTGAAATCGTTTTCTTAAATGACGATGAAGGTTACCAGATTATCTGTACGGTTTGCACAGCTTTTTATGATAGTTGAAAGATGATAGAAGTGAAAGTCTCTGAGAGAATTGATAGGTATATTGATAAAACGAGTTAAGACTCGACTAAATGATAGAATGTAATGAGTACGCGATCGATGCGATTGCTTGCCGAACACACATTGGCTAATTAGCGCAGTATGAAGTAAAAATGGTGACGCGACAATGTGTACGCGCTTGCCCGTACATTATCTTCATTTAACTTAAATGTTTGAACACATTGTATAAACTGCAAGATTTTGACGAGCCATTTGCTGTAGTGGTCGAGAAGTCGGCTGTTACACCAGAGGTCGCGGGTTCGATCCTCACACGGTACAAATATTTGTGTGCATGAACATGTCTGTTTGTATCTGTCTGGGTGTTTCTATGTATAATGTATGTATTTACAAAAAAAAGTATATAAGTAATGTTTATCCGTTGTCTAGCGCCCATAGCACAAGCATTAGCTTAGTTTAGGTCAGATGGCGCTGTGAGAATAATGTCCACATATATTTATTACTATTTATATTATTAAAAACATCGAATGTAATCCTAATCTAATGCATTTGAACTACACATTATGTTTATCCCTGTAAGTGCTAAGACTAATGGAAGCGCGGTACATCCATAACACACCATGAATTCATAATGGCCGCTACTCAGGAGATTATATTTCATGATTTCATACATTAAATGTCCTATTAGTCGCGATTGCCTCCCAAAGTCCCACAGAATCATTAATTAAAATATTAATTAACTATCTTAATCAAGTACTGAATTGAAGCTTTTCGTTCGAATTAAAAGGAATTTTAAATAAGATTTATAATTACTATTAGGTTTATTTTGGGTATTTCTTAAGAAAACGTTCGGTTGAATTGCAGGGACCAAATTTATTTTTTAACAGTTAGCGCAGTTATATCTTACAAGAGTAAATGAGTTATTTAAGTACAAAAAAAATTTGATTAAAAAAAATTGGTAAGTGTCGTAATCATAATCATAATAATCATAATCTTTATTGCATACCAAAATGTAAAATGTAAATGTAAAAGTGTTCGTTGTTGGCGAAGTTGTGGGTAACACATTTCAGTGATCTAGACACGCGGCAGCGTGTCAAGCCAAGTTCAAGCAAAAAGGAAAGGAACGGGCTAGCCAGCGCCAAGTGTATATTTACACGAACCATTTGGTGGCACTTTTGACCCTTCTATAACTTAATACCTATTTAACGTAAACACATGAAACTACGTGAGTTTAATAAGGTCCATAAGGACACCTAGAAGCCCAAATTTCATGAAGCTAACTCAAACGGTTATAAAGATATGAAGGTCAAAAAGTCGTAAAAATTTGTATTGACTCACTGACTTATAGTAGCAAAACCTAACGTACTTCCAGATGACCTAGAAAGATGAAATTTGGAATCCAGATCGATAATTGTGTGTAACTGTAGGAAAAAATCGGAAAATGGAAAAAAGTTAAAAAATAGGGGGAGGGGGGGGGGGGTTTCCCCCCCTAATTTTTAACTTTTTTCTATTTTCAGATTTTTTCCTACGGTTACACACAATTATCGATCTGGATTCCAAATTTCATCCTTCTAGGTCATCTGGAAGTGGGTTAGGTTTTGCTACTGGTTAGGGTAGCAAAACCTAACGTACTTCCAGATGACCTAGAAGGATGAAATTTGGAATCCATCTTGGTAATTGTGTGTAACCGTAGGAAAAAATCAGAAAATAGAAAAAAGTTAAAAATTAGGGGGGGAACCTCCCCCCCTCCCTCTATTTTTTAACTTTTTTCCATTTTCCGATTTTTTCCTACGGTCACACACAATTATCGATCTGGATTCCAAATTTCATCCTTCTAGGTCATCTGGAAGTAGGTTAGGTTTTGCTACTATAAGTCAGTCAGTCCTAAACGCGCGCTAAACAACCGGCCAACGCGACGGTGTGTCTTAGGCGGCGCGCGGCACCACATTAAATCTCAATACCTGCCTAGTTTTCTTTACAAAAAGTAATGATATCCCACCAAAAACATAAATGTGAAAAAGGAGAGCCAAGTTCAATACAAAAATTATGTTTGGCTGTGGGCTTCGCCGCAAAAAGAATGGAGATCTAATTGAGTGCCAAGTTCTATGATCTTAAAGTAGGTAAGATTTGACTTGGCCAGTTTTTATCAGATTTAAAATACATAAAATTATATAATATGTTGAATAACTTTATAAAATGACTGATGTAATAAAAACTGGCCAAGTCAAATCTTACCTACTTTAAGATCATAGAACTTGGCACTCAATTAGATCTCCATTCTTTTTGCGGCGAAGCCCACAGCCAAACATAATTTTTGTATTGAACTTGGCTCTCCTTTTTCACATTTATGTTTTTGGTGGGATTCTATTTAAACATACTTACGTACTTATTTATTTACAAAAATAAAGCTGTCGTTATCATAATCATAATAATCATAATCTTTATTGCATACCAAAATGTAAAATGTAAATGTAAAAGTGTTCGTTGTTGGCGAAGTTGTGGGTAACACATTTCAGTGATTCTATATAAACATACTTACGTACGTATTTATTTACAAAAATAAAACAAATTAAGAAATAATAAAATATAAAAAACGACTAAACATAAATGCTACAAAAAGTTTTTTTTTGCGTGTAGGTTCTTTGTTTGAAGTAAGTTTTCTTAGATTTTTTTTCTGTTTTAGTTATAATCCTTAGTTATTAAATTTGTCCCTAATAGCATGGATTTATATACATATAACAGCCCGCCATAGTAAATCAAAAGGATCAAGAAGCAGATAACGTCACATTTCCCGTTCACCCGAGTCAGCAACAGAACAGAACTGTACAATTCCATTCAGGACCGGAATACCTTCTGACTCGGCGGAACCTTACCCCGTCATCAATAATATGTTAATTAATAACCCACCCTAGCGACTTAAGGGATGGTTGATATACCTGAATGGTTGATAACATGGTTTGATTCGTGTTGAGTGGACTGGAAAGTTGCTGAACCTGATGTTATGTTTATATCAGGGATGTTACTGAGCTCCGATTCCGATTCCGTTTAGTCGGAAACTCGGAACTTCCGATTATTATTACACTTTCGGTTCCGATTTCGGCTCCGACACTTTTGAATTGGAGGTTTAATCGGAGGTCGAAGCATAGCAATTCACTACTTATGGAGTCAATTCATTTGATTTAATTTGTTGTTTAGTTAAAAAAATGATGATTTTTTAAATTTTGTTCTTGTACTTAATTATTAAAATAAATAAAAAATACTGAATGATGTTTTTATTTGTCCTTCAATAAAAAGTGCCACTACTTCTGCGTCTGCATCCGACTCCGATTCTGATCCGGTTCCGATTCCGATAAATCAAATTTAAAAACTCCGAATCCGAATTCGGTTCCGATTTTACCTCCGTTACAACCCTTGTTTTTTATGAAAGGCTTCATATCGTTATTATGATTGTAGTGTAATTTAATGTCCTATGCGAAACACTCGTGGTGCAGCTGTGGCAGTGATTCGTCAGCGATAACCAAAGTCAAGCTCCCCACGCCGCGGTCGGTTAATGGATGGGTGACAATTCTGACCACATTTTAGTGACATTTATTTCGAGCGTCTCCGTGCTTCGAAAGGCACGTTAAGCTGTTGGTCCCGGCTGATATTTACTCCTATGTAGATATTATTCGTCAAGACTAGTCAGAGGCCATATTTTGGCGACTTGATAACATCTGACATATGGATGCATGGTCTCTTGCCTTACGCGCCCTTCCGCCAATCCGCACTGGGCATGCGTGGTGGAGTATGGCCCACACTATCACACACTTGAGATAAGGCCTGTGTCCTGTGTTATTTTTATGCGTAAAACATTCCCTGGGAAAAATATAGTATCTAAGTGATGTGTAAAGATAAAAAGATACAATGCACATAACTATTTATTTATATTTATTTATTAAAATTTTATTGACCACACGTTGGGTACAAAAGGCGGACTTAACGCTAAAAAATATTCTCTGCCAGCCAACCTTTAGGAACAACGACTATTCTGATTGTTACAAGCTTACAAGTGACTGCGAAACGCAATAGCTTCCCGAATCACACGGCTTGCACAACGCAAGTCATCCCGTGACGTCGGAACCTCGCCGATCCATCAATATAAAAAAACCCTGTAAAAAGACATCCAGCCAAAGCCCTCGACACAGATAAATGGCTGTGGAGTAATGAGGGGCGCTTATTTTGGCCCAAATTAATGACCCTGTGTCTGTATCGACAGGTTTAATGGAACTAAGCTTGCAATTAAACCAATTGTTGCTAGTGTTATGGTGGCAAAAGTTCTTTATTTATATATAAAATTATAATATTTTATAGAGGAAAGATTTGTTAATATTTTATAGAGGAAAGATTTGTTTGTTTGTATTGAATAGGCTCCGAAACTACTGAACAGCTTTGAATAATTCTTTCACTGTGGAAAGCTACACTATCCCCGGGTGACATAGGGTACTTTTGATTCCGGAAATGTGGGGGGAAGGGAGGATATTTAAAAAAAGAAATTACACGCTGTTGAAACCGCGGGCGGAAGGCTAGTAAGCTTGTACAGTCAAAAGCACGTCAGACGTAACACTTTGGACTTTGTACCGCTCTTATGTCGGGAGCATAAGTGCTATTATCGAACTGCAAGTGTTTACCGTGATATGCTGTTGACCGTACTATGGGTGCCAGACAACGGATAAGTGGTAGAGCCTCGTTGAGACATGTTCATGCACACAAAAGTTTGTACCGTGCGGGGATCGAACCTGCGACTGCTAGTGTAATAGAAGACTTCTCAACACTTTAGCCCAATCCATATTTTGAGTTTTATTAACGGTGTGTCATTTTCTTGATTCAGACTTCTAGCAACACAGCTACTACAATTGACTACTGTACAACAAAAAATATAATGAGCTGTATTAATTTCTTCATAATCACAGAACCAAAGTCATTACACGTAATGCAATCTTATCCATTTTAATTAATCCGACTCATCGCTATCCTATAATGAAATATAGTGTGTATCGGTTGCAGCATAAATAATAAGGCCTATTAAATGTCGGACGTGACGGGCAGGCTATAAAACAAATGGTTACGGCCTATTGAATCATTGTTTGTGGTTACTTCTGTAATTAACTAGTAATTGGTTCAGATAACTGAAAGGATTTTTTCTCACGTTATAGATTGTCTTGTTGATAAACGTTGTATTATAGTGAGAGCTCAGACTCTTGCGCACGTTGTGAATGACTGCCCTGCACTTAAAATGTGTTACTATTGTTGTAGTTTTCAAAAGTACCTAAAACGGCCGTTATTGACACTTATGGCTACTACATCAAATATACGAAACATTTTGAGCCCTGTTTTAATAACGTAAAAAATCTTTTTCCTCTTGTATACGAACGCGACATAGGATTCCTTCATCTTTGTATTATTAATATTTATGTGTGATATGATTTTTTATTCATTGAGGGGGCCACTTTGACGACTCTAATCGCCTTAAGTTTTGGACTGTGATCCCGGGTCCTAGAGTCAATTTCAAGGTAAGGCAAAACTTTTTTTGGATTTTTCACTTTTGCGGAACTGCATAATTATGTCTACCTATCGTCTCTGGCCCAGGGATGGAACCTAAAACTTCAGGCGCTGTCGCGTAAAAGTTCGATCAACAGCGTAGGTACGCAATAGCTATAAAAATCTCCACAACTTCAATACATTTTATACCCTAATCAGCAGACATAAGGCTTAAAATGATTTGAACGAAATTTGAGTCTATAGGCTGGCCTGTCGATCGTGTGACCCCTTCATTCTTATTTCTTCAAAATTGGACTTTATTTTATGGATATAGGGTTGAAAATACACAGACAATTGAACCTTTGGACCAAACTAGAATGGGTATTTTGATTTTCTGCTCGGTATAACTTTGCTTAAAGGGTAACTATCGCCCGGGACTAATTGAAAAGGGCATTTGTTTAAATTACTTTCAGTTTGCAGGCAGGCAGCCTATCTGATAAGCTGGTATGGCCTATTCCATTAAGGGACACTGAAGCATCGCTCAATAATAGGCTAGGCTTTTATTCTCGACCAATTTAATTTCAAGTGTACCTACATATCATATTTATATTAAAGAAGGGTACCTAGGGGCCTAGACAAAGTAACATTTTGACAGCAATAGCGAAATTATTTGACAGATGCCATAGAAAAATGCCGCTTGTCTAGGGGGGCTACACACAATTTGGAGGAGCTGGCACCGGGTCGTCCCATTCGGGTGTGAAGGGGAAACCGGGAGAGTTTAGTGGGTAGTGGACGCTTTAGTCTCGAGTCCCACAAACGTAGTTTCTGTCAAGTGTGCTAAAGCCCCAAATCGCAGGCGAAATATTTGTATAATATAAACTCACCGACAATAAAACCTGGCCACTGAGCTTTTTTCATACAAAGGTTTTCATACAAAGGTCACTTTAGCGTCTCATAGATTAAAAACTATTTGCAGCTGTGCAGTGATTATTACGTCAATGGAGAGGCCAAAAGCCCGATTAACAAGTCACAGTTTCAAGAATTTACACTAACCGCTCGATTTTCTCAAAAAGGAAAAACAATCTCAAAAAGGAAATGAGTGTAGTTCCAAACAGAACAATTCACAATCCAAACGAGGCTTGTAAAACACTATCTCCAAGCTATTCAACCCACCGGAATCGAACCCGCACTTGTAACGCGAAGCGGAAATACGTAAACATTTACAAGAAGCGTCGGCTGGCTCTCCGATAAGACGTCCCCAACGCGACAGATAAAAAAACTACTTGGGTTAAGGGAGAAATCTAGTAGGGAAAAATAGCGGGGGAAGAGTAGATTTGATTAGAATTAATTACATGGTATTTTAGTGTACCGTGATAAGTAAATAAATAGTTTAAATATCTGTTTTTATGTACGGTCAACAGCACATCACGGTATACACTTGCAGTTCGATAATAGCGCTTATGCCCCCGACATAAGAGCGGTACAAAGTCCAAAGTGTTACGTCTGACGTGCTTTTGACTGTACGAGTATAATAGTGGTCGCCTCCGCGGTTTCACCTTCGCGTCAATTCTTTTGTCAATTATCCCCCCCTTCCCCCCACATTTCTGGGATAAAAAGTACAGTATACAAGTACTTTCCAACAGTGAAAGAATTTTGCAAATCGGTTCAGTACCACCTACAGTCTGTTTCAAACACGATGATATGCCTGACACATCCATAGAACGTAAATGTTTGCGTTTAGGAAAATGTTGACTTCGATATAAATACAAATTTGAATAATAAAGAAATAAATAAACACTAAATACTGTACATTAATAACGATTTAATAAGAGTCATGGTGTTTTTTTTTCGGTTTAGAGAAGTTTTATGTACATTTTTCTATAAAATATAAAAATTATATGAGACGTAACAGGTTACGTTCTATGGTCTTTTAAACCAGAGATGTGACTTAGGTTTTATTATCAATCGATAAAAATCGTGAATAATCGAAACTATAATTTAAGGGAAAGAATAGTGAAATATTCGTAAAAAAATATTGTAATAAGTAAAATAATACCGTCAATTTAAAATCGATGTTCACAATGTACAAAACTAACACGTTACTATTTATTGACCGAGTGAGCGAAGCGAGCGAGGGGTACAAATCATTTTTGTATGTACATATAAAGGTATGTATGTTTGTTCCGCGAAAATTCTCGAACGGGTGATCTGATTTAGACGAAAATGTAGGAATAGTTAATAGAATTTTTAAGTTTGTTGACCATCGGTTTAGTAGTTTTTGTTATTCACGTTTTTGTAAGAAAATAAATAATTGTATTTTAATTATCTGGGTCTGGGGAAACTAACTGTACGGTTAATATTAATTCAGATTTAGCTTTCCTGTCCGCTGCCCTTCAGGCAGCTATGTGCGTATCGGCATCATTTGGTCTTGGCCTTTCTCCACTTAAATACTCCCAGTAGTCGCTTCGTACAAGTAATGCCTCTATTTGTACCTTCCAACTGTCATAGTTATCTTTTGTTAACTCTTAAACACCCGACCGAAAGCCGGGTGTCGCGTAAACAATAGATTTTCTATTGTGTCTGGTTTTCCGGGGCTTGATGGATTAATAATTCAATACTTACATACATTCGCAGACATGATTCGGTCGTACCCTTTTTCAAATAATTTTCGATGACTCCTTTCTTAGTTACATGTACCTCAGACTCACTCTTTATTTTCGCTGGTCCTGGGCCCATAACCTTTGTAGGGGTAAATATCAGATAACACAGTTTTAAAGAGAAATATTTATTGTACATAAATAAGAAAAAAAAAAGTATCAGCCTATTAATATCCCAATGCAGGGCAAAGGCCTCCATCCTTGAAATCAAGTTATCGCTACAATGATGGGTATTGGCTTAATCACCACGCTTGCCAAATGCGGATTGGTGATCACAAACCCGAGCTGTGTCCGAAAAAACCGACACAAAGTTAGCTCGACCCGGGAATTGAACCCAGGACCCCGAGATCTCGGCCCGGTACCTAAACCACTAGACCATTAAGGCGTTTGTACATAAATAATAACTGGAAAATATTTGTTTTATTGTCTTTACACTCTTACAAATATTTTCCAGTTATTATAGATAGATAGATAGATAGATAGATATTCTTTATTGCACCACAAATTTGACAAAGAAAAACAAGTAACATAAATGAACTGCACAACACAGGCGGACTTATCGCTTCAAGCGATCTCTTCCAGTCAACCTTTGGATAGAGGAAAGTATGATAAAAATAATTAGAACAAGATAAAGGGCAGTGCAAAAAAAAAGAACTAAAATTTTAATAAACAAAATTTGACTCCAAACTTCTTATATAAATAAAAACAAAATATATACATACTACTAACACTATCTATAAATATAAATACTATATATATATATATACATAAACATATTAATACACATACATAATTTAAAATAAATACAATACATATTAATATAACAGATTCATGGATATCACGCAAAAGAAACAACTAACCAAAAAAGACCATGAAAATGACATCACTCAAGCAGAAGATTAGGGGAGGGAAAGGAAGTAAGTTTTAACGCGAGCTTTGAAAATGGGAAGAGTCCGAGATTCACGAATAGAAAGGGGAAGAGAATTCCAAAGACGAATAGATTGAATAGTGAAAGATTGAGAGTAGAACTCAGTGGAGTGTGGAGGACCAACTAGATGCAACTTCCGAGATGAACGCTGTTCAGGACCCTTGGTGGATTGCAAGAATTTAAACCGCTCTTTCAGATAGGGAGGAGATAGAGGGTTAAAAAGAATGGAGAATAGTAAGCTAAGAGCATGCAAATCACGACGACGTCGTATCGGAAGCCAGCCAAGCTGAGCACGATATTGAGAAACGTGATCGTATTTACGTAGACCGAAGATAATACGTATGCAAAAGTTTTGTAATCGCTCTAGCTTGTTAAGAGACGCTTCACAAAGGTCCATATAGCAACAGTCAGCGTAATCGAGCAAAGGCAGTAAAAGAGCCTGCACTAGAACAATTTTGGTGGGTATAGGTAAAAAGTTGCGAAGTCTATTGATTGAACTTGCTGAAGCAAACATTCTCCTGCTAACCTCCTTGACTTGCATATCCCATGACAAAGTACTATCCATATGTACCCCAAGGTTTTTAACCACTCGGCTAAAGGCTATCTGGACACCGTCAAGCACAATTGGTGGTAAAGAACCCCAATCAAACCTTGTGATTTGACGTGACCCACCAAGTATTATGACTTGTGTTTTTTGGGGGTTCACCCTGAGCCCAAACGAGTTGCTCCAGTTTACGATTCTTGTCAAGTCCGCATTCAGGACCCCAATAACACCTGGAAGCTCTTTAAGATCGCCACTAGAGTAAAGTTGCAGGTCATCTGCATATAGGTGGTAGGAAGAAGAGAGATCATGAGTGATACTATTAATAAAAGTTGAAAAAAGTAGAGGAGACAAGACGCCACCCTGAGGAACCCCGGCAACAATATCATTCCAAGAGGAAAAGGAGTCATCAACACGAATACGAATATTATTTATGTACAATAAATATTTCTCTTTATAACTGTGTTATCTGATATTAACCTCTACACTAGCTAATATCAAAGTAGAAAAAATTAAAATTTATCATACACTATAAGTCTATACTTTGAATCGATTGTCATAAGCACTAAGATATAATCGATAATCGATTGGTTAAGCAGGTTGACACATAAGGTCACGTCTCTTTAATTGTCAAAGATGAGGTGTCACCCATATCATCGTGTTTGAAACAGACTGTAGTCTATACTAATATTTTAAAGAGGAAAAATTTGATTGTTTGTTTGTTTCTATTGAATAGGCTCCGAAACTACTGAACCGATTTGAATAATTCTTTCACTGTTGGATAGCTACACTATTCCCGGTGAACATAGGGTACTTTTGATCCCAGAAATGTGGAGGGAAGGGGGGGACTTGAAAAAAGAAATTAAGCGCGGGTGAAACCGCGGGTGGAAGGCTAGTAATTAATATTTTGCTTAGTTTGGGCCTGGGTGATGCAGTGTGAATAGTGACCAAGATTATTTTACTAAGCCTTCTGTACCACTGAAACAGTTACCCTAACCTCGGGTTACAAAAACACACTGTCCATGTCCCGACCCTAATTGACTCGGGACGAAGGCAAGAGAATGTTGATTAGCGGAGTTTATTTAATTTTTTACTGTCACCCGTCCCGCTCACTATAATACGTGCGTCTCACCCAACCCTAAAATGAAAGCAAGCCGCGGTACCTCGATTTTTCACGTCTCCGAACTGTCAAACGAAAGGGTGCTACGAATTAGATATGGCCACAAAAGAATGAATTAAGTGTTGTTTGCTGTTCGTACATTGTTTGCGGCCGACAAGGACAGATGTATGGCCAAATAGTGAGAGGGAAGGGAAGGGCCGATAACGTATTGTACACACACCCTGAGGATTTTCATTAATTCTTATGGTGGCTTTCTGGATAATTCGGGGCCACGTAGAGATAAAGATGTTTTTGCGTTGAGGCGGAAACATATTTCAAAGTTACTGGGTATTGCATTTAGATATAATTAAATTGAACTAATTGACCTTTTGTTTTTCTCCTTTTTGAAGTTGTAATAATTTAAGAAGAAGCTAAAGCTTATACAAATGTAAACCTCCCGAGAGTGGAAGCGCTGAATGCTGAAATACAGGATATTACTCCCAGTACGGCAGCAGATACTCCAAAATTATGTATATTACATAGAAATTATAAGCATACTGGTGTAATTTTAATCTTTTTATGGTCAATAAAGTATTATTAATATTAATATTGCAATAAAAGTATCAGCCTATTAATGTCCCAAACTAGGGCAAATGTCTTTTTTGATTCCCGACCAATGAGGGTGTTTCAGAATAAAAAATCCGCTAGTTAATGCGACGTAGCCAAAAGGTCTAAATAAAACGTGATTGGCTCATTTTGATGTAAGACCTCAACCCGCCCATCAGAAATGCCAAAATAAACCAATGACACTTCGGTCGGACTCTATGGCTACGTAGCAACATCTACGATATATTTAATTCCGAAACACCCTTATTGAATTACGGATACACAGTCATTCGACTATATCTATCACTGACACAATATATCCGAGCTATAGTAAAAATGTACATAGAAAAATGCGAACGCTTGCCCGCCTTGTGGAAATTGAGCGACACAACCTTTATCAACTTTAAAGAAGAGTTAACACTGTAACCGACGGGTCGGAGCTAAAAACTTGCGCCAATAAATGCTACAATGTACAGTTGAAACACTGACAGCTACTCGTGACGTCACTTCACCCCGCCCGTACTGGCCGCCTCACTCGACCGAACGCAGTCAATAACGATGCATTGACACAGATTCAGAATAAAACAACACGATTTCAACTCAAAACGTGGGTTCAAACTTAATTGTTTTAATTTGTGTTGCGTGCGTGTTCTTGCACTTTTTCTTTTATTTGTCTCTAATTGACGACAGGTTTGATTTTATGGTTGAGAAGTTTGTTGCTCAGAGATGGCGGTTTCGATTTACGCATGTCACAAATATTTAAATAATAAAGTTGGTCCGGATAAACGGCGCAGTGTGCTCACTATATTTTTTTCCTGCGTAGCTAAAAACTCATTAAAAGAGGTAATTTTTACTATAGTGAAGTATCACACTATTTGATGGCTCCCTGTAGGGTATAGAGCATTCACCACAAACCCGAGCTGTGTTCAAAAAAGCCAATATAAATTTAGTCCGACCCGGGAAATGAACACACTACCCTAAGAGCATGGCCCCGTACTTAAAGCCCAAGATCATCAAGGCGATATTATAATTATAGTACGTACAGTAATTCTCCTGTACTTTATCCCCCACAAATGTGTGATCTGATAAGTTTTAGGGGGGCGCAATATGTTCCAAAACTTCAAATTTGCATTAGGTCGCTATAATTTAAAGGGTGCGACACCCTCTATACCTTAAAATTACTGCTCAGTGTTAGCAATAGGTTACTTAAACTTATGCTTTATAGTCAATGCTCATAAAACTAAACTAAAACTGTATGTTAATAGCCTTTCACCCAGAGACTGTTGGGTATCCGACACTTTCACTCACCATCACTTTTTTCCCTACCAAAACTAAATATAAATATAAACTGAACCACTATTTCCTAGCTTAGTGGTACAGTCAACAGCACATCACGGTATACACTTGCAGTTCGATAATAGCGCTTATGCCCCCGACATAAGAGCGGTACAAAGTCCAAAGTGTTACGTCTGACGTGCTTTTGACTGTACACTAAAATAAGACCAGCAAGTTAAGAGATTAACCCCTATACCCAAAATATGGCTGCAACCCTTATAACAATTATAACAGCAATAAGAGCAGTTACTCAACTTTAACAGCAGAAATTAGACGCCACTCCCATAGGACTTGTTGAAATAACTCATACATATGAGTTAAATTTCCTTTCCTGGCATAATAGTCTAAGATCCCACTGCTCGATTCTGCAGGTATCTTTTTTTTGATACAACTTATTGTAAATTAATGATAAAGAAGTATGCAATGGATTAGGGATAGGTTGCCTACTTCGATCATATTTATATACTATGATCGAAGGTCGCCTATAAAAATAATTAGCTGCAATTACCTGATACCTGAGACTCGTTCTCTGTTTGAGGCCATTTTGTTACTGGCAACCATGAATATGTGCAATGAGTGTAATGAGTATGTACACACAAAACTAGAATTTTGTATTAAAAATTAAAAAAAAAAAACAGGTGAGTGTAAACAATTAACACACATAATATATGTCGTCAACTTCATTAAAAAACATATAGTTGCAAGTTATATTAGCGAATTAATTATACCAAAATTAATAACAGGTAATTGCGGCTAATTTTTAATAGGCAACCCATTGATCCTATCCCTAATCCATTGCATACTACCTTAACGTTCATTTAAAATAAGTTGTATCAAAAAAACAGATACCTGCAGAATCGAGCAGTGGGATCCTGTACTATAATCATTTTGACGCCTACTCAACAAGGTTCCACCAGTTGCAAAACTACCATAAATAAAAGGGGTGGTGTAAATATTTACATTTTGTTTCGCGAGGTCATGTAGCGTCATTAATATGGACCACCTGGGCATTCCCTGACAGGGGTGGTAATTAGTTATCTTACCTTAATAAGAGACGTGGAAGGGTTAAGAATTTACGTTTTCTTTGTAAACAAGTTTTGGCTGAATTTTGGCTAAGCCGTTTGGGTATAAAACCTGGTCGTAGGTTGAATGAGGACCATGATCATCATCAGTCTATCGTAGTTATCTACTGCATCAATTTGGTGTAATGGTTGAGAAGTCAGCTGTTAAACTCAGTGGCGTAGCGTGGGTGTCAGCCGCCCGGGGCGGAAGACAATAATGCCGCCTTTATTTTTTTTTGCTTCTCCAGTTGGCAAAGCAGCCCACCCGCCCGAGGCGGAAGACAATTCTGCGTCCGTCCGTTTTGTTGTGCCGCCCGGGGCGGACCGCCCCCCCGCCCCCTATCGCTACGCCACTGGTTAAACTAAGAGGCTGCGTGTCTGCCGCAAGTTTTTAAACACCTCAACCGAAGTAGGATTTTTTAGTTTTTTTCATGAACTGAAGTACTACTAAAAGATTTAAGGGTGCAAAGAAGGCTCGACTTGACTTCGTGTGGGTGGTTCTACGCAGGCAATAAAATACTTGTACAAACAGCTTGTTTTGTCGTTTTAAAAGGCGTAGGAATTGCACAAATTCTGCCGGGTCGGGAGGCTTTTGGGACCGGGACCGCGGTCCCGAAAGCCCCTTTTTGATTTTAATACATTTTTGCAGGGTCATTCGGGACCGCGCAGGTGGTCCCGAAAGCCACCTTATATTTAATAATTATTTTGAGTGGTAAGTTGGGACCACAAACATTGGCCATAGTTCGAAAGCCAAAGCCTCCGTGGAACAGTGGCTAAGCCGCTCGGGTATAAAACCCGGAGTTTGTTCGATTCCCACCTAGGGTCTGGTTGGTGGTAGGGCCTTTTCAGAGTCCGACTGGCTAGCTACCACTCCCACAGGTGAAATCTGCCGCCATAATAGTTCTGGCTGTGTTCTGGCAGTATTAATGTGGGAGCCAGTACACTTGAAATCAAGGCTCGAAGATCAGATGAGTATACAGTCTGGCAGCACATTGAGCGACGCTTCCTGGTGAAGTGTCCCTCAACGGAATAGGCCGCAGTGGCCGCTTACCGTCAGGTGGGCTGCGTGTCTGTCTGCCAACTGACTTAGTATAAAAAAGTTTCTTTTATTAATTTTCTATCAGGATAGTACAAACAAAGAAAAAAACAGCTGTAGTAATTTAAAAATATCACTTTTATTTGAATAATCACAGCTTTTAATTAAAATTAAACCTTATTAAGAAAACATCATGATTTACATATTATATTTATAATGATTTACTAAATGATTAAAATATGGTCGCCACGACATAATGCTGAGCGGGGGCCTTTTTGGTACTTAACGTACTAATATTTAGTTTTAATTGTTGTCATATAAATTGTATTGTAATCCTATATTTAAGTACCAAATAAACGTTATTCTATTCTATTACACTAAAAACTTTATTTATTTAGAATCACAACTTTTAATTAAAGGTAAACCAAAATAACAAAATACGTTTTATGGTTTTTACTAATTAAAACCAGTCGTAGCCAGTCGGACTCTGAAAAGGCCCTACCACCAACCAGACCCTAGGTGGGAATCGAACAAACTCCGGGTTTTATACCCGAGCGGCTTAGCCACTGTTCCACGGAGGCTTTGGCTTTCGAACTATGGCCAATGTTTGTGGTCCCAACTTACCACTCAAAATAATTATTAAATATAAGGTGGCTTTCGGGACCACCTGCGCGGTCCCGAATGACCCTGCAAAAATGTATTAAAATCAAAAAGGGGCTTTCGGGACCGCGGTCCCGGTCCCAAAAGCCTCCCGACCCATTCTGCCGATAAGCTGCTTTCTCATCTAATTGCGAACGATTTGTTAATTGGATTAAGCAAAGGCAAGTAAACAGCGTTAATGATAAATTATTATCGCTTACAAAATATTAATTACAGGTCTGTTTGAATAAAATGTGATTCGTTACGCCTTTTCTTAAAATGTTTGTGTTTGCTTTTTAGTTAGAATTTATCTTTTAAGTCAAAGTTATAATTTCTTTATTTACATAGGCTATGAAAGACCAGTTTTGCCAATTTTCCAAGATAGAAGACATTATCATGGTTATCTGATAGATAGATCAGGAACTTTTTTGACAGGTGAAATTTAGTAAATAATAATAAATTTCTGGACAACATCACAGCGCCATCTTGCCCCAAACTAAGCATTAGCTTGTGCTATGGGTGCCAGAAAACGGATAAACATTACTAATTTTTTTTTCTAAATACTTACATAATAATATCATACATAGAAACACCCAGACCGATAGAAACAGACATGTTCAATTGTTCATTCACAAAAATGTTTGTACTGTGCGGGAATCGAACCCGCGACCTCTGGTGTAACAGCCCATTTCTCGACCATTACACTAAATGGCTCGTCAATTTTAGGTAGCTATTTTTAAATAGTACCTATACCCGTCATTGTAACTAAGAAGGTACATTGAGCTTCCAGCTGGTAAAGTGTCCCGTAGGCCGCAGTGACCGCTTACCATCAGGTGGGCTGCGTGCTTGTCTGCCAACTGATGTATCAAAAAAAGCTTATAAATATTTAATACCTCCCCTACTTATTTCTTCTACGTCGATATACAAAATGCTATTAGTGTCGCGGCATAAATTGTCGCTCGGCTCCTGTGTCAGCGTGTTCCCGGAATTCCCCCGGGGACGTCTTGTCACAGTCTGCGGCTTACATTCGAGACTCGTAGAAAAGTAAACGAAATGAGGACGTTGGGATCGCGAACTCACGGCGATGGTAATGAGTTTTATAATAATCTAGTTGTTTAGTAGTGGTAGAGGCATGCTGTTTTACGGTACAAATGGGCCGGCTCGTCCGGGGAAGTACCACCCTCTCACATAATACCAGCGTGAAATAATTGTGACTCTATTGATTGTGTTTCGTCAGGTTTGAGAGAGTGCCTTCCACACCCCAATACCCCCATCGGCCGGCAACGCAGCAGCGATCCCTCTGGTGTTGCAGATGTCCACGGGCGGCGGTGATTGCTTACCATCAGGCGACCCGCTGGCTCGCTTGCCGCCTCTGACATAAAAAAAAGCCCTGCTTCATTAGGACGCACATGGCGACGACGCCAGCTACCGAATCCAAGTAGTTATTATTGAAATATTTTTAATAACTAACTCACTTGCTGACACGCGACGGTTTGGCAATGTAATGAACATTTGGGTTTGTTCTGTGTCTAAATGTTTATTTGTATTTCTATATCTATACTAATATTATAAAGAGGAAAGATTTGATTGTTTGTTTGTTTGTATGTTTGTTTGAATTGAATAGGCTCCGAAACTACTGAACCGATTTGAATAATTCTGTTGAATAATTCTTCACTGTTGGATAGCTACACTATCCCTAGTGAACATAGGGTACTTTTGATCCCGGAAATGTGGGGGGAAGGAAGGGGGGATATTTGAAAAACAAACATCCAAACATCTAAACATCCAAACATCCAGACTTTCGCATTTATAATATTAGTAGGATAGTAAGAGTAAAATAAGATATTAGTAAGATAAGATATCTGTAAAACAGAAAATTTAACTTGCCAAGTTTTTCACCCCGGTCACTTCTCTATTGCACTATTGAGAAGACTGCACATAATAGATTTCCTAAAACAACTTAGCTCGAAGCAAATTGAAATCGCGGGTACTTACCGAGTGAGATGTTGCCGGTAATAATAATTGGCTTTTGGTCCAAAACATATTTTTCTGGACTTTGGATCGTTGCCAGGTATTGGCTTTACACTTGAGGACAAGTTTAGTGGTCTGATTTGATGCAATAAGTTATATTTTTTTATCCTTTATAATACTCGTTTGGCTAACTGTTCTCGCACAGTCAAACTATTAAGTTTCTAGCCGAGATAAAAAAGAAAAAATATAGTTTGCGGTCCATAATGATGTAAGAAATGCAGAAGTAGGTACCTCCTTCTTCCTGTCCGTCAGTCTGTCATGTGTAAACCACAAAAACATTGTAATAACATGAGAGAGATTTCGTTCATTCGGCCATTACATTTCACCACGATCACGACGAAACGTTAAGCTGTGTAAGCTCTAATTACTGTTTAAAAATAAGTAATTAAGTCCAAAATGTAAATTTAGTTCCTATTAAACATACTAAGTTTCACACCAGGTAAAAGATGCCTAGCACACTAGCCCCGAATTTATTACCCCAGAAGAAAAAGTTTTAGGCCTTTGCAATGCAGAAAAGCTTGAAAAAGGAATGGCAAAACCAAATACCTACGTGTGGTGGGGCTAGGTGTTGCAGTTTCCTACGGCCATTTTAGTAAAATAATTTGAGTGGATGGAATTTTGAATTTTGCCAACTCACTAAGCTTAGTCTATTTCTGTACCAAATTCCATCAAGTTAATAATTTTAAATATAAGAATTGAGTAAAATCTTTATTTGTTTTTGTTTTTTCTCCAAAATATAATTTAATTTCCAATTAAACACACTTTTGAATTTCACACAAGCTAAGAAGAAACTGGCACGCTAACCTCGAATTTATGAACCCGCAGGAAAACACATTTTAGGCCTTTCCAATTCGTTTGCAGCTTGAAAAAGAAATGGCGAACGCAAATACTTAGTGTAGTGTGGCTATGCGTTGCAGTTTCCTAAGGGCATATTTTTTACTGGTCTGTAAAACGACGATCTAGTGGTTTATGTAGTGGGTTCAATTCCCGGGTCGAGCTAACTTTGTGTCGATTTTTTCGGACACAGCTCGGGTTTGTGATCACCAACCCGCATTTGGCAAGCGTGGTGATTAAGCTAGTACCCATAATTGTAAAGATTACTTGATTTCAAGGATGGAGGCCTTTGCCCTGCAGGGGGACAGTAAATAGTCTCATACTTTACTTTACTTTAACTGTAATCTTAATATTAATCGACCCTATTTTGATATAACCATTTTTAAGATCGAGATCATAATATTCCTTTTACAACATGCAAGCGGGAACATTAGCGTACTAATCGTTATTATTATGTTGTACTAGTATCCCACTTACCTGTTTCAATTGTGTTATAACAATATTAGTTTAGATTCGCTATTATAATAAGTGTTATAATATGCTTATTTTGGGGATAAATGGCGCTTTGTGAATAAAAACTAAGGATATGTTTCTATTCGAAATGTACCGCGAAGGCTAAGTGCATAACCTTTAAGCATATAATTTTTATTTTGTAGTGTAAAAAGTATGAAACCTCCTACAATTAGCCAACCGCAATCCCGAGTTATCCCAATGCAATATGGCCACACCAGTCTAGCCAAATTAAAATAGAATGTCGGAGATAAAGACGAATGGTGGCCATCCATCTCTTTTGCCCCCCTCCCCTTAACACCTCTCCCCCACCTTGTAGATTGGAAACAAGTGCTGGTAATTAATAATATATCCAGTGCAAATAGAGCGGTTCCATTCGAACCTAAATTGAATGCCTCAACGGAGTTGTTGCTTTATTTTATTGCTGACAATTCGGATTGATTAGATAGATGTGTATTCATTATCGTTTATATTTCGCTAAGGATTAAGATATAATAAGCGATTTTTATGTTGCTCGAATGCTTAACCTTTTGAACGCCAAGCTACGAACGCACTGTCGTCGTGTCCTGAGTTATTCCATATTGTCGAATATAAGGAAAAAATACCAGTAATTTCATATTTTACGAGCCAGGGTTTGTGTCAAGGGTCAACGTCGTTGGCTCACAGAGCCCGCAGGTGCTTGTCAAGATTTTGGCGTCCAAAACGTTAAAATGCACATCAGGCCACAAGTATCTTTTGTCATTTTAAATAAATAAAGAAGACGGTGCCATTAATATCTGTCCGATAAATTACGAGCAACGTATCTTAGAGCGTTGAAACTGACATTAAGTATTGTGAAAACTAGACGACTAGTTTTTGCACATATATTTTGTGGATAAATCGAAGTTGAACAAGTTCATGTTCATGCTTAAAAATGTTTTCTTTTTATTTTATTTTGTGTAAATGGATGGATGTTTGTTACTCTTACACGCAAAAACTAATGAACCGATTCTTAATCCGTTAAATGAAACATGTGGAACTTTACAATAACATTTATTTTGTTCATGAAAATAACACAAAGGCTATTTTTATTAATATACAAACGCTTTTAAGAATGCATTAATCTACACAGGATAAACACTTGTCTAACTAGAAGTGAAAACTTTCGGAGTCAAAATAAACTTATATTTTTCCCACCTTACCGTGTCCCCACAGTAAGTAAAGATAAGCACCTGTACGTTTTGTTAGTCGCAGACGACCTGTTTTGTAAATAATATTCACAATCTAGTCCGATTAGCCGCCAGGGAGATTGCATCTCAGTTTTGCGGCCCGTTTTCAAGAACACTTGCACCTTGCACATTTCACACTGCGCTATCTAAGCAGAAATTTGACCGTCGGCGTGGAACAGTGGCTAAGCCGCTTGGGTATAAAAAGCGGAGGTCGTGGGTTCGATTCCCGCCTAGGGTCTAATTCTTGGTTGGGCTTTTTCAGAGCCCGCCTGGCTAGCTACCACCCACACTGGTGAAATCTGCCGCTATAACAGCTCTGGCTGTGTTCCGGCAGTATTAATGTGGGAGTTGGTACATTTGAATCAGAAGCTCGAAGATCAGATGAGTTTACAGTCTGGCAGCACATTGTGAGACGCTTCCAGGTGAAGCGTCCTTCAATGAAATAGGCCGCAGTGACCGCTTACCATCAGGTGGGCGGTGTGCTTGTCTGCCAACTGACATAGTATAAAAAAAAATTATTTTCCTCACGATATTTTCAGTCAACGTCGAGCTAGTGGGAAATACAAATTAAGTAATGTGCAGAGGTAATTTAAATGGGCTACGTGAGCAATCTAAAAGCACGAATGTGAGATTGAATGTAATTGGAAAATGGAAACTTAGCTTCAAAACTCATCGCAGCCGAGATTGAAATAACTAAATAGGAATGTTAACCTGCATGTTGCAGTGTAATGTAATGGTTTTCGCTAGCTAAAACAGTAACCTACTAGAATCTGGTAGGTAACAGTTTAAGCTAGCAATTAGTTGCTTCGTTCGTATTGTGTGCAAGTAATAGATAGGTATGTTGTAGAAGGCAAAGTCTATCTTCATACGGTATTCATAGGGATTAATTTCTGTGGATAATTATTTTCTCTCTATTTTCAATTATGTTTTCATACTAGCCTTTCGCCCGCGGTTTCACCCACGCGTAATTTTTTTTTCAAATATCCCCTCTTCCCCGCACATGTTCGGTATCAAATTAAGTACCCTATGCCACCCGAGGATAGTATAGCTTTCCAACAGTGAAAGAATTATTTAAATCGGTTCAGTAGTTTCGGAACCTATTCAATACAAACAAATAAACAATCAAATCTTTCCTCTTTATAAACTTTCTTTTTCTTTTGGTTAAATTCGACACAATGTCACATTTAATATATTGTACTCAGGGGTAATGTAATCGCCCCAGGCTGCTAAAACAAGGTTTCACACAGACATTTGTAAATAAAACAATGTCGAAAACAATAAACGAAGTCGTTATAAATACTAGGGAATTATGATTTAAACATCTGTAACTCTTGTTTTATATCTTTAACATACAAGTTATAAATATTTTCTTATATTCTTATCATACCTAATTTGTTACATGAAGATCAAACACTTCATAATGATATGTTGCATATTCAGAACGAAATAGTTTAACTCAATGTTTGACTTGTAGCATATTGCTAGATTCAAACATTGTGCCGAAGATTTCCATTATTGCAATGGGCAATAACATTAAAAAACCAACTACTACTTTATAAAGTAATCCCGCAGATTTTTTTTTTCGAAATAAAAAGTAGAAGTATATACTCTTGGTCCCTAACTAATATTAATAATATATTATTTTGACCGCCTCCGTGGAACAGTGGCTAAAGCCGCTGGGGTATTCGGCTTTAGCCAAAATCCCGGAGGTTGTGGGTTTGATTCCCGCCTTGGGTCTGGTTTTACCACCAACTTTTCAGAGTCCGACTGGCTAGCTACGACAACCCCACAGTTAAAATCTGCCGCCATAACAGCTCTAGCTGTGTTCTAGCAGTATTAATGTGGGAGCCAGTTCACTTGAAATCAAAGGCTCGAAGATCAGATGAGCCTACAGTCTGGCAGCACATTAAGCGACTCTTCCTGGTGAAGTGTCCCTCAATGGAATAGGCCGCAGTGACCGCTTACCATCCAGGTGGGCTGCGTGTCTGTTTGCCAACTGACGTCGTATAAAAAATATATCGATCTGTTGCTTCGTTGCGACGTGAAAGAGTCCCACTCCACCCGTATTCAATGGATTCCCACGATCCATGCTACATCATCATCATTGAGGGACACTTCATCTTTTCCAATGCAACATGCACTTCATTTTAGTCGATTAAAACTTTTATGATAATTTTGTGAAATTTGGTGTTACTATAATGTAAAGAAAATACTTTTATATCCTAAACATAATAAAATAATTAAACCCGTTCTGTGCCATTCTGGGGAATGGAATGTTTCTGCAAAATTAAAGTCCAAGTTACACTTTTGTGTCGCATTGCAAGTTATTGCTACACAACTTGCAAAGTTGCAAGAAAGTGGTAAAATGTTGAGCGTTGACTTAAATAAGATATTTTGTGTTAAAATAGTTTTGTAAGAAGAAAGTATTTTATCTTTGTTTAAGTTCCTGGCCAAGATCCCGGGGTCCTGGTCCTGGGTTGGACAGAAAATGTCTTGGATTTATTTTAGCTTTGTTCCAATGCTACTTACTTACTTCCTATGACATGAGTTCCTTTAAACGAAGCGTGAAGAAGCACCTTGTGAGCCAGTACTGCGATGCCAACGGATAGAACGCCACGGTGTTGCGTCCGTTGTCGTGGTAATTTGGGTTCCCCTTTTGCTTACCATCAGGCTAAGTGGAGCCAATGTACTGAGGTACTATAAAAAAAAACTAAGCTTTGTTCCAATCGGAAATTATATTGGCAAGCGTCGGCAATTGACATGAATCGTCATCAATGCATGTCGTGTTTACATCAAGAAGGACTTACAATGATACAATAATACGAGTATTACATGTCTACATATGCACGTGAAAATATTAATTCCAGTTTTGTAAACCAATAAACAAAAAAAAAAAAAAAAGAAAGCGTGGTGATTAATCCAGTACCCATTACTGAGGCGATTTCAAACTTATTTTCAATGATAAAGGTTTTTGCCTATATATTTTTACCTGGTTTAAATGCACTGTGTACAAACATGCCACTAAATATCAAGTAACACGAAGGACGTAACGGAATCCCAAGAGACGCAGGTTTGCCCTAAATTAGAGCCAAATCCTCATGACATCGGTTGGCTTACCTTAAATTGTGCCCTTTTCTTTCTAGGACCATTAACCCCCCTCATAAGGGAGCTAAGGGAATTAAGAACACCTTTTATACATCTATAACTTTTTGTTGAGAACATTAATGAACGAACACATCTCCGCCCAGCAAAGAAAATAACCTCAAAATAGTCTATTTTGAGGTTATATTTTCTCTTCGCGCCATCGTGAGTGTAAATAGGAGTCAGGTTGATGACGCGGCAAGATGGCGGCCAATATGGCGGTTGGGTTAGCCTCGTGGGATTTGTGTTGTAAAATGTAATTGTACCTTGTCTCTTAAAAAGAAGGTCAGGTATTTTATGTTTGTTTGTTAAATATTGGCATGTTTGTTTGAGAAAATAAAGATGTGGAATCTTTTTGGATTATTCTTTGGATATTTCAATTTTGTTCGGTATTCTAGGACAGAATGAAAGGTATTCGAAATTCCTGGGAAAGATATTGATGCGCTTTAATTTAATTGTATAGCTGTTATTGCCCTTTTAGTATAAAAATAAAGATAATTCTCCATGAGATTAATTAACTTGTAGTTTCATGTAGACTACCTCATAGTTATAGTATTATTTCGTACTTACTTGAAAAGAGTGAAACGAAAGAAAATTGATACTTGATAGACCAAAAGAAATATCAATTTCTTTTGGTCTAATGTTCCGCGAGTTAGGTCATGAAGCAACTGACCTTTACTTTAACTGCTCCGAGAACTCTCTAGGGAGAGTTAGTAGTTATAGAGAATGTCATTTGAGCGTTGAATGCGTTAATTACACCCGCAAGTTGTCGTAAAGACCAGACTAAAATAGTAACTCATTGAATTATGAAATAGATAACATGTTGTATCATAAGATGGAAAATCTTGGGAGGTTTAGGTTTAATCCTATCTATATTCTGATTTTCCATCCTTACGTAGTGCTGCTGCCGGAATAATCATGCTTCGTCTAGAATTTCATTTTGATTAGGTACTATTGGTTGAAAATGAAATGAGTAGTATTGAATATTTCCTACTAAAAACTATAAAGTTTTTCAGCAAACAACACGCGTGTTTACAAGTCGCAAGCGATAATTCCTCCTGACGCTACCTCTATTTACATTCCGCCCGTCCATTCGTACGTATTTCCCCCGCCGGAAAAAACCGCTTCGCCCCGAATTTTTATTTTAATAATAGTGAAAAAAGCTTTCTAATGAGATGAGTAGTTTTGAATATTTCCTCCCACAAACTTACTTTTTATCAAAAACTAGCTTTACATTATAAGTAAAGCAAAAAAGAGAGTTAAATAGTGGCCAAAATTTATGCACATAAAATATCACACAATCACAAATCGAACTTCCGTCACTCATGTATGAAAAACCATTAACACTACAGATCTGTATCCCCGTCTCTTTTAAGCAAACAAAACGCGTGTTTACAAGTCGTAAGCGAAAATTTCGCCTGGCGCTTGCTCTATTTACATTCCGCCCGTCCATCCGTACGTAATTCCGCCGCCGGAAAAATCCCGCTTCGCCCCGAATTTCCGTCCGCTGAAACGCTATTGTGTTTGCATCCTGACTTTGCATATTTTGTATTAAAGCACGATTTCGATATTCGTGCGTGGAATACCACGTGGTGAACTTATCGTTGAATTTAAAGATATGCTTGAGCAACTTGTGTTTGTAATATACTGTTTGTTTTGGAGTTTAGAATGACTGGATTTTTAACCGACTTGAAAAATGGGAGGTTGTCAATTTGGATATTTATATTTCGTTAACGTACGTTGAGATTACTACTAGGTTTCTGACCTGATTTATGTGATTTTTTTCTGTTAGATGCAAACGAACGAATAATGGTAATTTGGTCCAATAAAAAATATTTAATTTTATCGAGTTGTTTATATTTTAAGGGCCTTTTTGTTTATCTTATCTTTATCTTTCGTTTTACTTATTAAGATACTTGAACCTACTTACTCAAAGTGTATGCATTTTTAAAGGTCGGAACAGATCAGCTCAAATTAATTCGCATGAAACATTTTGTCAATTGTTTTAAAATATAATTACGGTGATTGATAAAAGTGAATTGTAGTTTTTGGAATTTAAAGGCAATAAGTTAAATACTATTCAAATAACCCGGCTCCAATGCATCGAAATCGTTTATGAATACTTAATTCCGTGAAACAATATTCACCTTCCAATTTATATCATTCAATAAACATACGCAACACTAGTCTAAGATCCCACTGCAAAATAATGCAGCTTTCTGTATTTTTTTTTGATGAAATAAATTTTAAATGTTCCATATTTGGTAAGCGTGGTAATAAAACCAGTACGTTGTAGCGATGACTTGACTTTTTTTGGTTTGACATTAGAATACTGATTCTATACTTAATTACAAATGAATTTTGTAGAAAGAAAAAATTATACTTACATCATTTTTCATTCATAACATCTTTTACTTTAGAATGACGTAAAATAAAAAAACATATCTGCAATACAAAGTAGCAAATTGATTAGTACAAAATTTAATTACAGATAATTGTGATATGGCTTATAGTTTATTTAACATTTATTTCATCAAAAAATAACAGATACCTGCAGAATCGAGCAGTGGGATCCTGAACTATAAAACACTGTCATCAACGAAAATGACATGTTAATAAATATCAATTGACGATTTAAATGTTAATTCTGAATGAGTGATTGAGAACATTTTAACATTCATCAAATTATTCAATCTTAAACGGATGATTCCGCTGATTATTTGAGTTTATTTTTGTTTATCTATGCTGATTTTGGAACGACATTGATTAATGTGAGTTTGTAAATTAAAAAAAGCTTTATTGACCATAAAAAGGGTACAATAGACAGTTTAGAGGAACCTACGAATTGAGAACGCACAAAGAAAAAATTATAGGTGCACGTCGAGATTCGAATCGACGACCTCACGTATGTAAAGAGAGCCATAAGAAATAAACTACTATACCATGAAATAAACAACAGATTTAACCACTCAAAGCCGAACCGGCACTCGCGTGCCGCTTAACAATAGATTTTCTATTGTGTCTGGTTTTCCGGGGCTAGAAGGATTAAAAACAATTTAGCCAGTTCGCCACCGACTTTCAAACCAGCCAGGATTATCGAAACCCTCACATTTGTACCCCATATCCTAACACTACGTGCAAAAAGATCTTTACACATCCTCGTTGGATTTAATTTGAAAACAGAAAAATACCTAGAGAAACCGGGAAAAAATTGGAGAAAGGAAAGTGCTACTGGAATAGGAAAACCGTAGTTAAGCCAAGAAAATATGAGATGCGGGTATATTTGTCGGGAATAAACCGAATTTTGTTCGCGGTCCGAGCGGGTTTTTTTTTTTGACAAAATCGGATTGCATAATTTCTGCGTACCGTGTACTCTTTAGGATTATCTGGTTCTAGCCGATAAAATATGCAGAGGTATTCCTTTTTGTCTCTCGGATTCTAGACGTAAAATAAATAAATAATAAATATCTCTGGACATTATTCACACAGCGCCATCTAACCCCAAAGTAAGCATTAGCTTGTGCTATGGGTGCCAGACAACGGCTAAACATTTTGTACCGTGCGGGGATCGAACCCGCGACCTCTGGTGTAATAACCGACTTCTCGACCATTACACCAAATGGCACCAAATATTCCCTGTCGTTTATTTTTTTTGCGATATGTCTGTCCCTTCTTTATAATGGTATCATCTTTTCCTTTGCATTTTTACTCTATTTAATTATGTCATCATCATTCTATTGCAGTCCACAGCTGGGCATAAGGTTCTAGAGTGGAGACCGCGTCTCGGTAAACGTAATGACGTCCTCAGGCCAGGTGGAGCGATGATCTGCGCAAGATGGCTGGCAGGAGCTGGATCCGAGTGCCCGAGGACCGACAAGCGTGGCGAGCATTTGGGGAGGCCTATGTCCAGCAGTGGACTGGTACTGATGCTGATTCCTCAGCCATCTTTGCGATGACGTCTGTTAAACTCATTCCTGTTTTTCTCTCATATTAACATCCATGATCCTTAATTCAACGTAAATAAGAAAAAATGTGAAGCGTAACCAGATACCAATGCAATATCCGAGTTATATCTTGTATGTTGTGTATACGAAGCAATCTGGATACCGGAGTAGGTAGCAAGTCCCTGTATGAGGCGAATAAAACCTTTATCATAACATAAAAAAGGACTAGGATAGAGGTGTTGTCGCTGCATTCGACCCATTTGAAATCTACTCTGTGTAGAGACACTGTAAGTTAGAATAAACACGAATTTAGTCAGGACAAAAAGAAGGACATTTATTATTCTTTCAATTTCGACGACTGATTTGGTGTCGGTATGGGTGTTTGTAGTTTACAAGCCATTTGGTGTAATAGTTGAGAAGTTGGCTATTACACTAAAAGGTCGCGGGTTCGATCCCCGCACGATAAAATTTTTTTTATGTTATTATCTCTCTAGGTGTTTCTGTATATAATATGTAATAAATATTTAATGTTTATTCGTGTCTGGCACCCTTAAACTTTGGGGCTGGACTTATTAATATCAATAAACAATGATAGAGTGGCAAAAACTAAGAGAACATACCTAAGCATTTGTCTAGATCTTGTTACCTTCGATATTTTTAACGATGGACTGTCCGAAGTCCACAGGGTGTTTGGTCACCGTGCGCTCGGTTTGTATTCGAATATTGTTCTTTCTCCGTGGATTTTTTTGAAATCAATTTTTCGTTCACCATTCCACTCGGAGTTCTCGATATTTTGCGGCGAAAGTGTATTCCGATGTATTTCTACGATCAAATTTTGCGGGATTGTTCTATAAATTTTGAACCATTGAAGAACTTGGTACCAATGCAATTTGAGAAACGAAAAACGTTAATAAAAAGTGGTTATAGGTTTGGTTATACATAGAAGATAGAGCTGTTGGTCTCTGCTGACATTTACTATTATGTATAGTCGGGTCATTTTAATAGGCCACATTTGACAGTTCATTTATGCAAAGAAAAGTGCTACTTATGTACATCAGGAGTAGAGGCTACTTTTCCAAATAAATAATTGTATTAATAAGAACATTATCTCACAATTGAGGTAAGACCTGTGTCCCAGCAGTGAACAGGAACGCATATAGGCTGATAATAATGATGATGGGCATTGAGTCCGGGATCATTCGTTGATCAATGGTTTGTGTGCGCCAAGTGTGCGCTTAATATCTACTAAAGATGATTTTTTTACCGTCAGGTTTGCGTGAGAGATAGGTAAATGATAAAGGTGACGATAGCATGATTACTTAAAAAAAATCATTTCATTTACCTATCTCACACGCAAATTTTCCTGACGGTAAAAAAAGTCATCTAGTATATACGCTATTGAGCTATATCTTCGAACCTAGAGTAAAATAAAATTGGAGACACGTTTAGTCGGATACACCGAGTGTTTCGTTTTTACATCAAAAAGTGAGCGAGCGGGTAAACATTGGAAAATATCGAAATACCATTTTTAGAGTAGAGACGCTTGTACGTCGATGAAAAATAACGGTTTATTCCTCGTTTGTCCCAAAGTTTTATCTTGAGTTTAACAAATCATATCGATCTGAAATTTTAGTACATTTAGAACACGAGTTTACGATACGATAAAAAATACCATGTAATTGTTCACTGTCACTTTGCACGCTCCTATGACCTTGAAGCCTTTAATAAAAATGTGCTGCCTAGCTGTAATAGAAAATTAATTATTTATTGAAACGTAGCTATCGAAAAGCAAAAATTTCCTGTGTTTGTCCACATGAAAATACAGTTAATATTCAAATGGACAAACCAAAAACCAAAGAACTGGGAAACCACAAGCATAGGACGGGTTAAAGGATTTTGTGTTGGAAAAAATGTATCATCGATAGCTTTTTCATCGAAGAGACGCAGCACTACGTTAAAGTGACATAAAATATTAATCAAGCATTTCGCTGCTTGTTTCAATAGGTACTGTATTTAAATCGAATGATTTGAAAACACACATAAAGTAGAAAAGTAAACATTTTGTTTTATTCGATGGAAAATGCGAGGCTTATAATGACAGTCTGAGCTGTAGTCGAGTGGTCGATGGTTCGAATCTCTGCGCGTACCTATGGATTTTTTTGTGCGTATTTTTTTTTTCTCGGAGGCGGCAAACGAGCCAGCGGATCGCCTGATGGTAAGCAATCACCGCCGCCCATGGCCATCTGCAACACCAGAGGGATCGCTGATGCGTTGCCGGCCTATGGGGGTATGGGGGGTGTGGGCCTCCGGCACTCTCACAAACCAGACGAAACACAATAGTAGTCACTATTATTTCACGCTGGTGTTATGTGAGAGGGTGGCTCTATGGCTCTACCACTACTAAAAATTGCGCGAGTGCGAGTATTCTTTCGGTTCCTTGTATACCTAATGGTATAGTCAGATAACAATTTAATTTCCATCCTCGTGAAATAGTGGTTTAACCTGTCATATCTAGTGGTCGAATCAATTTATTTTAAGCCTTGAGTCTTGTTGTTGGCACCTAAAACTTTTTTTGAGTCCGATTGGCTAGCTACAACCGCAAAAGTTGGGATAGCAGCTATTAGCTGTTTTCTTGTAATAATGATGTGCACTTGAAATTAAAAAAGCCTACAGTAGGTATGGCAGCAATGCCTGGCTAAGTGTCGTAAGAAGACGGACACGCAAGCGAAACCACGGGTGTAAAATAGTTTCATGTCATAAAATCCAAGCATGAATACAAAACATTGGCTTTTAAAATTTTTAGTAAATAACGATTTTTAATTACTTTATCAATCTGTTGTGATGATAGCAGTCTGAAAAAAGGCGAACAAATTATATTTAGTAAAAAACTTATGTTTTATCTTAAAAGCTGTCTAGACTTTGATTACTTTGCATATAATAACATCCACATTTATCCTCGTTCGAACACCTTAGTCATGACGATGACTGGGCATGACTCGCTCATTGTAAAAGAAAACATTTTTAAGAAAGATTTATTATAACGCGCCTTTAGTTTAAAATGATGGTGTATTTTGGGGTACAATTTAATCTAAAAATTTGGGGATGAACCGATTAACCGCCACAAGGTGGACAAGGGCTAAGTAGCCCTTTAGCAAAAAACAACATTACAGTGGAGCCTCAATATTTATAACGAATCTGGATATAACAAATTCCTCGATTTAACGAATTTTTCGTAAACCCCTTGAATTGTCCATAAGACTCAATGTTATAGAACAATGCAAAAGACTAGGTCCAAAAACAAAAGGTGTGCAGATTTGGGACATAGACTATGAAGTAGATCAAATAAACACCTTTAACTTTATTACGGCGTCGACGAAATTGATCCTAGTGAAAAAAATATGTTAATTATTTATGTTTATATCAAAATGATAAGTTATTATGGACGATAACTTTTCCCTTGGGACCGATCATGGTGTCAACATAATAAAAAAATTTTTAGGTCCAAGAACAATGACAACTTTTGCATTGTTCTTTTCCTTGACATTACGAATTTTTTTTACTCGTATATAACGAATTTTGAACTATCAAAAAAGTGTAAATCCCTCTAATTAACGAATTTTGTCCACTTAAAACCACTTTATAACGTTCCCATAATGTAGGTATAAACCCACCTTGAACCTACATTTACGGAATTTATTAAACAAAACTAATAATTTAACTTGCCTAAATGTTTTTAAATGAAAATACATAAAATAATTTTACAAAAATGGACAAACCTCAATTTAACGAATTACTTGATATAACGAATATTTAGTTGTTCCTTTCCGATTCGTTATATTCGAGGTGGCACTGTATCACAAAAACGTTACATCTAAAAATAATAACATTGTTAACTCTCCCGAATTGATACGGTATGTAAAGATTCTCATAAGCCGATTACGAAACGTAAACTCCAAACGATATTGAATACAAAATGTCAAGGAAATGAAGAAAAAAATATCTTTTTAAATAACTTCGTACGCGTTGTGTTTTTATAAAAATGATACTTATTCTATTAAACACACAGATTTAGATCATGCCCCAAAACAGCATTGTGTAATAAAGAGTATAAAAAATATACCTATACACATGAAATCGCTCTCTCACGCCCGGCCATTTACGAGAATAATATCTCTTTTGCTCTATCTACTATATCTTTTGAGATGAGAGTATCTTAAATCTATACTAATATTATAAAGTGGAAAGATTTGATTGTTTGTTTGTATTGAATAGGCTCCGAAACTACTGAACCGATTTGAAAACTTCTTTCACTGTTGGAAAGCTACACTATCCCCGAGTGACATAGGGTACTTTTTATTTCAGAAATGTGGGGGGAAGGGGGGGAACTTGAAAAAAGAAATTACGCGCGGACGATACCGCGGGCGGAAGGCTTTCTTAAATAAATATAAGGAAGATTCCACTCGCTATTTAGCCAACTAAACCAACTACAAATAAAAAAGCCGGCCGAACCCGAGCGCAAAAGTATGCAATTAATAAAACACTGTTATCTTGTTACGCAGGGAATTTAACTTTTTTCCCAACACTTTTACCGAGTTGGAAAACTTTACAAGCGAAAAACTCGGGAATTTACTGCGACACTGTTTTGTAGAAGCAATTGTAAATATGAAATGAGGTGGACTGTAAGGGGAGGAATGCTATGTCAGATAATGTGTTAAGAGTTTAGTTACATTTTACAGTTGTTAAAAGTTTTTAGCTTCAACAAAGTTCACCTATCTAAAGATTTTAAAGCTATTCTAAGTCATTTTTTTTTATTAATAAACTAGCTGACCCAGTAAACTTCGTATCACTTAGGTACTTTAGTATTTTCCTCGCAATTTTTCCATATTATCTCATCGTTTAAACCTTCCCTGGACTTCCACGAATATTTTAAGACTAAAATGAGTCATATCGGTTCAGCCGTTCTCGAGTTTTAGGGCCGATATTTCAATATATACTTATCTTGATCTTAATCCGGGATTGATAATAAGTATGACTTAAGTGTATTTCATTATAGGATTAAAGTTAAGCGACACTAAAGTCATACACTTTTACCTGTCAAAAGTAATACTTATCTTAAATGTTATACTTAATTTAAGCAATAAGATAAGGTTACATTGAAATACCGGCCCTTAGTGAGACTAACGAACAGCAATTAATTTTTATTTATTTAATAAGATATAAATTCTAATTTAACTCAGAAAACTGTATGACTTTGTCACATTTTATAAATAAATAATAAACATCTATTAAATAAATATTTTCTCTGGACTCTATTTTAAATTTTATCCAGACTTATGTTTCTCACAACTTGATGTTTCAGTCCCAATGTAGTTTACATCAAATAAGGCTTAATTATCATGAGTCAGCTAATTAGCCTACAATTAAGCTGCTAATGGAAGGTGCTGTGTTTAGAGGTATTATGATCCCCACAATAGAGAGAAGAATGTGTTAGAATCTGCAATATCATTTATTGTCTCTGGCCATTATTCACACAGCGCCATCTAGCCCCAAACTAAGCATTAGCTTGTGCTATGGGTGTTAGACAACGGATAAACATTACTTATATACTTTTTTTGTAAATACATACATTTATACATAGACCGATACAAACAGACATGTTCATGCACAGAAATGTTTGTACCGTACCCGCGACCTCTGGTGTAATAGCCGACTTCTCGAACATTACACCAAATTCTCGTCAATACCATTATGACGTTATCTCTGATGGCGCATTTGGTAGAGAATCCGTCCTATGGATTAGAATAGAAGTCCTGAGTTCAAATTCCACCCAGGAAAAGCAGGTTGTTTATTTTTCATGCTAGAACAGATGGTATACAGACACAAAACCTACCTGATGCTAAGCGAACACTACGGCCTATTTCATTGAGGGACGCTTCACCTGGAAACGTCCCTCAATATGCTGCCAGACTGTAGACTCATCTGATCTTCGAGCCTCTGATTTCAAGTGTACTGGCTCCCACATTAATATTGCCGGACACAGCCAGAGCTGCTGTGGCGTCAGATTTTCCCTGTGGAGATGGTAGCTAGATAGTCGAACTCCAGGATAAGTTCTACCACCAACCAGACTTAAGACAGATTTTTTTCCCCATCTCTTTGTTTTATTACCTTCGTTGATTTTAATATAAAATGAGTCTTTACGCCACTTAATTTTGAGTCAAATTAATGAATGTGATATGTTCGATTATTCACTATTATCGGACGCAATCGTACATTAACCCTATTTATACCATCATCTATTAATTTGCGGTTTCCCAAATAGATTCCCACCGTTATTTCCAGAGAAATAACATTATAAATTATGTACTAACAAAGCAGGGTCATTTATTTAGGCGGACCCGAGTTAGGTTTAGATAAAAAGGGATTTAAATGCAAAGTGTCCTCGTAGAATTAATTAATTGGTAGGTTATTATTGGAAGATAGGATAGGATGGACCAAACGATGTATGTAAAGTAAAAAAAATCAGACTATTAATGTCCCACTGCAGCCCAAAAGCCTACATCTTTAAAATCAAGTTATCGTTACTATGATAGGTACTGGCTTAATCACCACGCTTGCCAAATGCGGGATGGTGATGGCAAACCCGAGTAGTGGCCGACTATAATGCTAGTATACTACACACACCTGTGCTTGCGTACTCACTTGTGCACTCTAATAATATTTTAGGCAGTATATTGATCGGAAAGTTCTATGTGAATGAGGAAATAGGGAGTGCACCTGTGCTTGCGTACACACTCTAATATATTATATGCAGTTGATTGATCGAAAAGATGAGATAATAATAGTGACTTCTATTGTGTTTCGTCTGGTTTGAGAGAGTGCCAGATGCCCACACTCTCATACCCCCATAGGCCGGCAACGCATCAGCGATCCCTCTGGTGTTGCAGATGTCGAATTGTCCATGAGCGGCGGAGATTGCTTACCATCAGGCGACCCGCTGGCTCGTTTACCGCCTCTGACATACAAAAAAACATTGGCCGCCGAATCTTGTATTCGGTTCGAAGGATTTATTGTCACCATAAAATGTTTAGCCAATTAAAAATAATAGGACTTATTTCCCGTTGCATTGTAACAATCGAGACTAAAGACGAAATACCTCCTAATCAACTCCTCATCACAATACAGTCCATTGTCCACTGACCTACTTTGGACTTCTAAATAATTAAATTTGTCCCTCTAATGCAGTGCAGTGAAAGGACAGTGAAGCCATCTTAAGGAGGTTGCCATTGATGATTCTCAATTCTAATCTTTAAAAACCCCTTTGATTGCCTCGGTAAAACACACTGTTAAACTAGTTCTTCGCGGGTTCGATTCCCACACGGCATGAACATTTTGTTTGAATGAACATGTCTGCTTTTAATGGGTGTTATTATGAATAATGTACACACGTATTTCACTTTCGGCGCGCACCTATGGATTTTTCCAAGTGCTTTTAATTATCACTTACTCGGCGGGGACTGAAAACATAGTAAGGTAATGTGTAGTGTTAGACGAATAATTAGTAGAATCGAATTACACATCACTATGGTCACCGAGTACGGTGCCCCGCACTAGCCGGGGAATGACAGATAGATTTACCGCGCTTGCAATGTATAACGCCGATTACTTATTTCCTAAATATTGTAAAAGTATAATAAATTTTAATTAACAAGAGAACTGCTTTTATATCTAACAGTTCAGAAGTGCGATAAAGTACTCACGTGCGTAAACTGTGTTTGTAATGTACGGCATAAACGAAACTGAAAAATAGTATGTCTAGCTCGTTGCACGGATTGTAATGGCGATGAAGACGCTTAAAAAGTAATTTTCTGTGAGAATGGACAAGTAAACTATGCTTAAACCTGTTTACTAAGCTATAACAAGTAATAAGGTTTACTTGTAATCAAGATTCTACGTGTAATAATCTTTAAGTTGGAGATTTGGATTCTTGTGCAAAATTGACAAGTTACGACAAGTTTGGTTGGCTGTGGATGTTCACATCTGCATTGAAGAGGCATGTTTTAATGTGATGGAATTGCGAAATAATGCTGGTTTATTGATGGAAGTTCAGCGTGATGATAAACTAAGTGACATCTTTGGTCTTGGTTGATGAGTCCCAAGGTCATAGAAAGACTTGCACTTATAACTATCTATACCTTGGTATCCTTTATTTATGTTGCTGTTTTTGGTAAGCTGTATTATTCCATACTATTACAAATTGAAAATATCTGACACGTCATGTGCAGTAAAAATTATTAAATAAATGTTTGATTAAAACAGATTATAGTTGTCATCAAAAGATAAACAGAACAAGCAAGTTATAATGATGAATACTAAATGTAATATTCAGTTAATTCAATTAATATTTAACTAAGAATTGGTTTTGTGTTAATAAATTATTGATATCATTTGCAATATTTTGGTTATGTGAATTACTAAAAGAAATAGTTGTTTGTTTGTGATATTTGTTTATTAAGAATATTAAGATATTATTGCTAATTCATGATCAGTCAGGTTTAACATAAACAATGTCTTAAACAACTTAAATAAGTGCATCTTCTCCTGTCCCCACAAAGTTTAAGTAAAAAGAAATTAAAATAAATAAGTATTGATGCTTTGGAAGGTCTGTTAAGAAAATTAAGGAAGACAAAGAGCTACAACCATTTAAGAATACTATCACCCAGTGCATCTCAAAAATTACATTATAATTGGATGAGCGTACACTGATATAAAATAAATTATAGGTACCTGTCATATCTATGCCAAGGGGTGGCATGATCAATAAGCATCCTATGAGATAAGCTGGGCAGAGTGGAAAGATAAACTAATTAATTCATTTCTATTTTAGCAATATTATTTATTTATTACAAATTATTGAATTGTGTCAAATTGTCAAGCGAAGATAAAGTAGAGTTTTATAGTAATAAATTAGACATAGGAATGCCTTGTTTACAATGTGATGAAGTAATAACTGAAGCCATTATTAATACCCTTGTACTGGTTGTCATGGTACTAGTTCTCTTTTTCAGTTTTAACTTTCAGGTACCAATTTTGATAAAACATGCATTCAGCATGTATCAATAACATCTAATAATGTGAACTCAAATTAAAATTAAAAATGTATAATGGACATTGTGAACAGAAATTAATTATTTTAAGAAAAGGAAATTAATATGTTTTATTTGCAACAATAAGGGCCATGGTAAGGCTGATTGTTTTAAAAAGAGGCAATTGAATAAATATTGTTCATTATGTTAAAATATCTCAGATTTCTTCAAGAGGATATCTAAAGCTGTGTCACATTATTAATGGGCATTAAAAAGTGAATGAATCATGCTATTATATGAAAAGGATATTTTACAGGACAAGATAGCCTCAAGAAATGTTAAGGATTATTTAAATTAGTTTTAAAAATATATGCTGATGATAAGCAAAGGTACAATTAATTGAGGGGAACATGGGCTATATGAATAATTTAAATGAAATGACCCATGAATGAAGTTCTGGAAAAGTATGATCTCTGTTATTTGGCAATGGAATGAAACTGGGGAATTGCAGTGTAGTATTACATTGATGCCAGTGCAGTGATTCTGGTTTATTTAATATTGCCACCAATGGTTGGTTGAGTTTCTTTACAGGTGATAATGATAATATGAGTTTATTTACAAGTGAAACTGGATTACTTTCCATTGATACAGGGTTATTACCAATTGTTGGTATGGGTTTCTTTCCAGGCAATATGGGCTTAATTACAAGTGAAACTGGTTTGCTTACCATTGATACAGGGTTATTACCAATGGTTAGAATGGGTTTCTTTACAGGTGATATCAATTTATGAATCATTGCTATGGGGTTTCATTACAAAATATGGTACTGGTTTATTACCATTGATACAGAGTTATTAACCAATGGTCGGTTTGAGTTTATTTACAGGTGAAAATATGGATTTATTAGCCATTTATATGGATTAAGTTACAAATGGTACTGGTTTGTTTACCATTGATACAGGGTTATTTACCCATGGTTGGTATACATTTCCTTACAGGTGATATGAATTTATTACCCTTCAAATGGAATTATAAGTTATACTGGCTAATTTACCATTGAAGTTATATTAAATACTAGTTATTGGTGCAGGTTTATTTTTAGATGATATGGGTTAATGAACCATTAATATGAGTTTATGGACAAGTGATACTGGTTGAATTACCATGGAAATGGGGTTGTTTACCAGTGCTCTGTAAGAGTTTATTTTCAGGTGATATGATTTAATGAACCATTTATATGAGTTTATTGACAAGTGATACTGGTTGAATTATCATGGAAATGGGGTTATTTACCAGTGCTTGGTAAGGGTTTATTTTCAGGTGTTAGGGATTTATGAACCATTGATATGGGTTTATTGATAAGTGATGATGGTTGATTCACAATGGAAACTGGGTTATTTACCAGTGGTTGGTAGGTTTTATTTCCAGGTGATATGGACGAATGGACCATTAATATGGGTTTATTGACAAGTGATACTGGTTCGAATGGCCGTTTATATGGGTTTACTTACCAGTAAAAGATCAGATATTCGGTCACTCAAAAGGAGTAATTAATAATTATGAGTGATAAAGGTACTGTTCGATTTTTATCAGAGTTTCAGCGTTTTGTGAGGAGCATGGTGTAAAACATGTATTAAGTGCTGTCAGATCAGTGTATTGCCGTGAGGGGCTTATGTTATATTGCCGTAAGGGGCTTATGATGTTAAACTGCTGTAAGGGGCTTAAGGTGTACTTACAGTAAGGAGCTCATGTTATATTGCCGGAATAGGCTTATGATGTTATGCTGCCGTAAGGAGCTTAAAGTGTATTGCCGTAAGGGGCTTATGATGTTAAACTGCTGTAAGGGGCTTAATGTGTACTTGCAGTAAGGAGCTCATGTTATACTGCCGTAAGAGGCTTATGATGTTATGCTGCCGTAAGGAGCTTAAAGTGTATTGCCGTGAGGGGCTTATGTTATATTGCCGTAAGGGGCTTATGATGTTAAACTGCTGTAAGGGGCTTAAGGTGTACTTGCAGTAAGGAGCTCATGTTATATTGGCGTAAAAAGTTTATGATGTTACACTGCCGTAAGGGGCTTAAGGTGTACTGCCGTGAGGGGCTTTAGATGATACGCTGCCTTAAGTGGCATACAGCGTACTGCCGTGAGGGGCTAAAGATGTTACACTGCCTTAATTGGCATACAGCGTACTGCCGTGAGGGGCTTTAGATGATACGCTGCCTTAATTGGCATACAGCGTACTGCCGTGAGGGGCTTTAGATGATACGCTGCCTTAAGTGGCATACAGCGTACTGCCGTGAGGGGCTTTAGATGATACGCTGCCTTAAGTGGCATACAGCGTACTGCCGTGAGGGGCTTTAGATGTTACGCTGCCTTAAGTGGCATACAGCGTACTGCCGTGAGGGGCTTTAGATGATACGCTGCCTTAAGTGGCATACAGCGTACTGCCGTGAGGGGCTTTAGATGATACGCTGCCTTAAGTGGCATACAGCGTACTGCCGTGAGGGGCTTTAGATGTTACGCTGCCTTAAGTGGCATACAGCGTACTGCCGTGAGGGGCTTTAGATGATACGCTGCCTTAAGTGGCATACAGCGTACTGCCGTGAGGGGCTTTAGATGTTACGCTGCCTTCATTGGCATACAGCGTACTGCCGTGAGGGGCTTTAGATGTTACACTGCCTTAATTGGCATAGTGTACTGCCGTGAGTGGCTCATATTATACTGCCGTGAGACGTGCCGACATGGACTTGAGACGATACAAGCTGTTAAGGGCTTATACATGCCGACAGAGGCATCAAACGATACGACGACGACGGTAGACGCGTAGTTGTTATACTTAGCTCTGATTTTATTGTTAATGTTAATTAAAGAGTATACTTGTTAGTTTGAAACTGTTGAGAGTATGGTAAATTGAATAGTAAATAAATAAACGATACTTGTTACAAAATGAGGATTGTCGAAGGTACAATCATTCCCGATAGTGGTTGCTCTTGGCATCTACTTTAGGGGTCTTTCTTAATCTAAAATACCGTGTCGTCATATCGTCGTATATGCCAATTGAAGACGTTGTCTTTAATGAAGCTGGACTTTGCTAACTGGAGCTGAAGCTGGATTCTGCCGACTGGAGCTGAAGCTGGATTCTGCCGACTGGAGCTGAAGCTGGATTTTGCCGACTGGAGCTGAAGCCTGAAGAAACTCTGCAAGGAATTGCAGTTCAGCTGTTCGAGATGAACCTACTACGGAAGAACGTGTAGCAGCATGGACATTTGAAGAATGAAGGATCCTTCGGGGACGAAGGAAGTTGCAGGATGGCCGACTGTTAGACGAATAATTAGTAGAATCGAATTACACATCACTATGGTCACCGAGTACGGTGCCCCGCACTAGCCGGGGAATGACAGATAGATTTACCGCGCTTGCAATGTATAACGCCGATTACTTATTTCCTAAATATTGTAAAAGTATAATAAATTTTAATTAACAAGAGAACTGCTTTTATATCTAACAGTAGCTATAGCCAATCGTTTCCCTAATAATGTCTGACGTGACTTGTCTTGAAGTCAATGTTTACACGTGCACTTTTCGCTGACTTGCAATCTTGCGTTGGCGTTGTCAGTCTGTCGTATGTAGCGCGTTCCGATAGCCGGTACAGTTCTGACAAGAACTTACCTTACTGCACACCCATCCACTGTCCACTGACGTGATTGCGAAGCATTAGCAAGTATAATCACTGGTCTGAGGAGCCTACTGTTGAGATTCCGCGTTAGTCACAGACGGATGGACAGTTCGAAAGACGACTCCAATGCTACAATAGTTTACAGCTCATTGGCTGTTTAATAATTTTTTTAATAGCAATAGAGTAATTTGGCCAGTTTGAAAGTTTTCATCTTAATTTCACAAGTTTTTTTTTTGTTTCTAATCCATTCGTGACTGAAGTTACTAATATAGGCGTATCTCATATTTTGAAACTTTACAGGTGAGCCAAAAGGCGTTTATATTTTCTCACAGCCACAGAGGTAAAAATAATTATTAAAACGTTCACGAACCAAGAAAAAAAATACGTTTTTGGTTTTCCTGTAAAGTTACAAAAAATTAAATATCTACTATTGGTAACGCCAGTGACGAATTTAATATCCATCAAATAGACAGGAAGGTAGGAAAAAAAGTTTATGACGTGCAAAAGAATTTCTTGGTAAATCAAATTGCAAAATAAATACTTTGACTTTGAGACTAAGAAATATTGAAAAAAATAATAATTCGTTAAATAAATAAAAGTTGAGCAACGCAGTGGGCTGAATAAATCATATTTGTATGCAAGAGGATGTCAGCCCATTGCATTTTATGTGTGTATGTAAATGTCATGCAGGCAGCCATAAAAAATGGCTTGGATATTCTAGCCTTTAATAAAATGTACATTTTCTCTAACTATTATTATAAAGAGGAAAGATTAGATTGTTAGTTTGTTTGTATTGAATAGGCTCCAAAATTACTGAACTGATTTGAATAATTCTTTCACTGGTGAAAAGCTACACTATCCTAGGGTGACATGGGGTACTTTTAATCCCGGTAATGTGGGGGAAGGGGGGGGATATTTAGAAAAAGAAAATACGCGCGGGTGAAACCGCGGGCGGAAGGCTAGTACATTGCACTTTGTGTGTATGTAAATGATATAGCAGGCAGCCATTGCCTTTAATTTAATACATTTTAAACAAAGCTTATTATTATTATTGTATCTCTCCTACGGGACATCACGGCACGGGATACAGATCCAACACGAAGAGGCCCCTTTGAGATACGATATTCTATTGTGGGATACGTACACCTGTCACTATCTCTGCCTATACCATGGAAAAGATACAGCCAAAGACAGCGCCAGCTAAGTGCAGGGACTATTGCAAAGAGAAGGTAAACTAATTCGGGTCTATGGTAAGGTGATTGCTGGACTGGTTGCTGGGCTATGGATGAGACAACGGGACGCCTGCTATATCAAATGTCTCATCTTGATAATCATGGCAGACGGTGACTCGCCTCCCACTAAATGGGCCCCCGAAAACAGCCACCACTCTAAGCGGCCACTAGGGTCGCGGACAGCACGGGCGCAACACCGGCGTGGTCGGCTAAGGGTGCGGAGAGGTGTGCACCGGTTTCTGGATCGCGGTAATCCGGTCAGCCGTTCCCCGTTATTACGCAGATTGAGCACTTCCACCCTTTCGAGCATATAGCTCTTGCGCTCCACTCTGGACGGCCAACTAAGGCCAGCCAGAGGTGGGGGAGGAGATGGTGAGTTCCCCCGGGAGGTCTCGGGTCCGTGGTGTCGCCACACACCAACAGCTCGCCACAAGCTGCCCTGCGGAGACTGACTGCACTGGTAAACCAGTGGGCAATGGGGTCGTCACATCCCTACACACTTATTATTATTATTATTTTCTCTATGATAAAACATTAACAGGCTATTAATTTACACAGTATTGCTTTCACCAATCGTCTCCGTCCAACCGTGTGTCATTAAAAGGCCTCTCTGTTCTTTATTCTCGATATTCTCAAGGGTGTTCGGAACAACACTTGATAAGTAAATGGGTTTCTCTTGTATCATAGGCCGTTAAAACTGCCATCTAAAGACGACCGCATTGCGGTGAAACAAAATATACTAATAAGTATTACTATAAAGTAAAGTATTAATGTCCCACTGCAGGCAAATGAAAAGCCTCCATCATTATTAAGGCGATTGGTGCCGCCAAGCAAATTATTTACTAGCTGACCCGGTGAACTTTGAATCACTTCGTTTGATAGGTAAGAACAGTGTATGGGAAAATAAAATTGTAATTTTTAGTGTTTTCTTCGCAATTTTACCATATTTCCTCATCGTTTAAACCTTCCCTGGACTTCCACGAATATTTCAAGACGAATATTAGGCAAAAAGATTCAGTCGTTCTTGAGTTTTAGCTAGACTAACGAACATAAATTCATTTTTATTTTATAGAAGATAGACTGGGAATTTATTGAAGCATGTTTTAACTTAGGTAATTGTATGGTCTCACAAATGTAAAATTAATGTGAATATGATACGTACTAAGTGTAATGCTATCAATGAAACTTATACTTTTTTTAGCAACAAAGAGACTTTCAGCATAATCATTTTATAAAGTAGATAGATAAAGAAAATTACACCAAAAAATATGCTAATTTTGCTTTTCGCTTTTATGTAAGATTGATGCCATTAAATTTTCTTTTCGTATTCGATGTTTTTGATACTTTTCAGTTCTAAAACAACATAAAAGTACTTTATTCCCATCATAATAAAGGGATCGAAGTTTTCTTTTTATTAAATGCTATGATAATTATGAGTTTTGTTACTTTATGAGCCTTTTTTAGGCTGACATAATATTTATAATAAATAAAAAAAATTTAACAGTAGGTACCTACCAAATCAAATCACACTGGCTCAATGGGTACTATGTTCTATTGAGCCAGTCAACCTCATAGGTATTTGACCTTACATCCACTCACCATCAGGTGGAGTGGGGTCATCCTGACTGCTTGCTTATAAAAAAAAAACAGTGGCATAAATGTAAAAGCCATATTAAAGGAAGGCATTGCAGCTTAACAACAAGTATATAACATAAGTAAACTATAACAACTTACCATTAAAAACACGTAGTCTCAAGTGTGTAAGCTCACGAGTTATACACAAATGCGTTTACTGCGTAATAAATACGTGCCTTATTCGGTTTATCGCCGCTCAAAATGCCGTTCACTTAACCCCCTTCCGTACTTTATAGATCACCCTGCGTATATTAACTTCTGTATCATAAAAAAGCCAATTTACTACATTTCATAAACACTTCTTGTGTTGCGCCCGTTGCTTTCCGGTTACTGCTTGTAAAATTATCCATCCATCCATTCAGCCCGTGTCCACCCAGTTGGGTATATATATGCCCCCTCTCTGACACGCCAGCTGTTCCAGTCCTGTGCAATATTCATCCAGTTGACCCCGGCCATCCTTACGATGTCATCGGACCATCGGGCTGGTGGTCTGCCTCGCGATCGTACAGCACCCCTTGGCCACCACTCTGTGATCAGCTTCGTCCACCTTTGGTCATGTCGTCTCGCCAAATGTCCCGCCCATCTCCACTTAAGCCCTGCTATCCGCATACCTACGTCTTCGACTTTGGTGCGACGTGGTTGTAAAATTATGGTAAACATTTATTTATTTTTGAAATAGTAGGTTCAGAACAGAACTCTTTCAAGAATTTAAAAATGTTAATTCAGTATCCATAACATTATAATAACAGTGCTTGGAGATCTCCGTTTAAGTATGACCAGTACGTGTGCAAGGAAACAGCCTTTCGGTAGAATGGTACAAGGTATTGTTTTATATTTCCAAGGTTACTGAAGACATGCTTTGCACCAAAATTAAAAGTGAACACTATTGTTTCTTACAATAGTGTGCTTTGTAATTATTTGTATAGTATACCCCGACTTGAGGCCTCTCAAGTCGGGGCACCCGGGGAGAGACTGTACAATAGCCAAGGCTGGCACCGGCTTGTCCCAATCGGGTGCGAAGGGGTAACCGGGGGAGTTTAGTGGGTAGTGGGACTTAGTCTCGAGCCCCACACACGACCGCAGGCGTCGCTGGCTAGCGGTTATGGCGCGTAAATGCGTTCTCCTCCGAAAAAAAGTGTTTGTATAGAATCTATACATCTATCTATACTATAGATAGATGTGCCAGAACGACAAACTACTTACATATCAAATTATATTAAAATATCTTACGAGGTCAAAGTTAGTAAGGGTTCCAAAAAGGGTAAAAATGAAAACATAATTACACGTTGTTTCTTACACAAACGGGCCTGTGGCGAGCGAAATTTTAATAAATTCTTAAAACATTTGTATGCAGATGACTCCTTTATCCATTCCATTCTCAACCCTATGCAATTTAACATAATATCACAATTGCAGTAAAACAATTAGTGTTTTTGTTTTTGTTTGCTGCTGAAAATTGGACTTGAAAAAGTTTTTGATGTGAAGAGAATGTTTTGAAATTGTCTGTAGTGTTTTAAGTTTTCAAAGCTTTAAATGAAATTTAATTTTATGAAAATGCATGTTAAAATAAAAAGTACACTTGAAATTAAAGGCTCGAAGATCAGATGAGCCTACAGTCTGGCAGCACATTGAGCGACGCTTCTTGGTGAAGTGTCCCTTAATGGAATAGGCCGCAGTAACCGCTTACCATCAGGTGAGCTGCGTGTCTGTCTGCCAACTGATGTGGTATAAAAAAAGTACAGTATCAGCCTATTGATGTCCAACTGCAGGGCAAAGGCTCCATCCTTGAAATCAAATATCGTTAAAATACTAGGTATGGCCTAGTCACCGCGCTTGTCAAATGCGAATTGGTGATCACAAACCTGACAAATTTTGCTCGACCTGGAATTGAACCCAGGGCCCCGAGAGACATTTCAACGATGATCTCTCTCTTCAGAGTCAGCGCGCAACTGGTAGCACACGGTGCGTAGCATTGCAATGCTACGGTGATTCGTAGCAAATGAGTGTGCCGCTACGGTTTCCGTAGCCGCCCGCAACTTTGTTCTCCCAAATTAGCTATTTGGTTTTCAATTTGCTCGTTAATTGCTAATTGGCAAGTATTTTTAAAATAATTTGATTTGAATGATTTCGGTAATTATTGGAAATATTTACAAAAGGACTTCGAACGAGAATGAATTTTTATTACCCAATTTTTTCATTTCTTTTAGCAATGGAATCATGGTCGGTAAAATAAATTAGGTTTTAGCATATTAAAAATTGATTGATTTTAATATCTACAATAATAATCATGAATGTGAAATTTTCGATGATAGAAAGTACCTAGCTAAATGTAACTTTCTAGCTTCGAAACTATATCAAAATTCTCGGCAGTCCGTTATCTGTTGCAACGTGAAATATAAACAAAAACGTTTCATTTCTATTATTCTTTGGGAACTGAGCATTGTTTTGGGACAAGTAAGTCTACATAATATGTTTGTGCCTTTCGTCAAAGATAAATCTTAGCGGCTCATTGTTATTTTATTTTTATTGCAATGTGTAACAAGACGAGCAGATCGTACACCTGATGGTAAGCGTCACGTCTGCCCTTAGACAGTTCAGTGCCAAACAGTAACTAAGCAGGTACTGTCCGGCATTGCCCTGCGCCCGCTACACCGAGACGACAGTTAGTAGGTCTCATTTATAGGTACCCAGTAATTCCACTATTTTCAATATATTAGTATGTGTATGTTGTTTATCCGAAATCTCGCTCTCTTAGTTTGATTGGTAGTAGATGGCACTGCAAGGAAAATGTCCTTAGATATTTATTCCCAACACCAGTATTAGTGGATTTATTGCTCATTCTCATATATTCCAGCTTACTAGCATGATTTTCCGTCTGTCAAGTGCAGGGTCTGACAAGATGAATGACGAATGGACGACCACTGCATTGGGCTTCTTGCAGACTTGCATTGGACAAGGCTGGACTATAGCTAGAGTATTTGATTTTTAAGACAGCATTATGTGTCGGGTGGTTACATTCCCTCTAATATGGTTGAGTGAAATTATGGCTGGCACATACGTCATACTTGTGCTGCAGGTGCCACCTTTGGGCACTGGTCTTCCAGGGCTCACGGATTTTTCTCGATTATAGTCTCATTCTTATACTTTATACTGTATGGCTTGGTATTCTAAAACTAATCAGTAATTGTAACAAACAAATTGTAAACAAACATGGCGATGAAAAAGAGTAACTGTCGAGTTTCTTGCCGGTTCTTCTCGGCAGATGACTGCATTCCGAAGCCGGTGGTAGAGTCACTCTGTAATTGACGATTCATAAATACTTGATACAAGTTTACATGAATAAAGAATATTTTTTTTTTTTGCATTGCTTCGAAGAAATACTGCTGTAAATTGTCTTCTTTATAAAATTAACTAGCCTGCTTCTGCCTGCGTTTTCACCCGCTCGTAACTTCTTTTGTCAAAGGCGAGGATACCCCCCTTAACCCAACACATTTCCGGGATCAAAATTACCCTATGTCACCCGGGGATACTCTCACGCGGGCCCAGTGCGAGTCGGTGAAGCGGTGCGTAAGGCAAGTGACCAACCTTAATGTCAGATGTTATCAAGCCGCCAAATGGCCTATGACAAGGCTTGACGACTAAATATCACCCGGGACCAACAGCTTATCGTGCCTTCAGAAGCACGGAGACACTCGAAATAAATGTCACTAAATGTGGTCAAAATGGCCACCCATCCATCAACTGACTTTCGTTACCGCGAACGAACCACTGTCAAAGCTGCGCCACAAGCGCCTCACTGACTTCACAGAAAGTTGTGTATCTCTAGCGATCGATGCGATAAGCAAACTGGAATATCGTTTAATCGGATTATCTCCAAGTTTCGCTATCACACATAGCTTCCACTAAATAAGCAATCGAGAGGAGCGAGCTCAATCGACGGCCGCAGTGGGACAATAGAGGACTAACTTACCCACTCTGGGGACTGGTCACAACTTAATGGTGCGACAGTCGTGTTTATACACCGCCAACTTGCAGGTTTCCAACATTTTACTGAGCATTTTCTAAAAATAAATAAATATTTCTAGACACTATTCACACAGCGCCATCTAGTCCCAAACTAAGCATCAGCTTATACTACGTTATTACTATTATACATTTTGTGCTTAATACAAGTATCAGCCTATCAATATCCCACTGCAGGGCAAAGGCCTCCATCCTTGAAATCAAGTTATCGCTACAATAATGGGTATTGGCTTAATCACCACGCTTATACTATGCATATATACAGGGTTATTGGTAATGTGTCTTGATCCTTTTAAGGGCATGTAGAGGAGGTCCCCAGCTAGCAATTGACCCATTAAAGTACAGGTCAAAAGTGAACCAATAATGAGATATTTTTTTTTAAATATTTTTTCAGAAAATTAGGGATTCACAACTTTAAAAATTTATTAAAAAAAAACTACAACATATTTTAATGTAATTATTTATAATTAGGTTAGAGCTTAGTCTAGTTCATAATAAAACACACTAGGATACTTGAAAGTTTTGTTAATTTTGAAATAAGAGATCAAAAACTAGAATTTTTTTACGACGCTTATAATTTTGTTTACAATAAAGTATCATTTTCTTCAAAAAATCACCTAATCACTTGGACGGCAGAACATTTCAAAAACATCTACATATCAATGGCTATCTAACAAGATACAATGTACACTTAAAAAATTGATAACAACTGTAAAAACAACTAACGAGCATAAAAGGGTAATAAATCTCTATACACATTTTTTCGCTATATCGGTGTATTTTTCAACCAGATGACAATGAATAGACAAACGACACTTGATTAAACCATGAATGGATGAAAGAGACCAGTGAAGAGATGACTCATCATCAAAACAAATTCCGGGAATTAGTTTTATATCTGCTTTTGTTGTTGATGATGTCAAAACGTTTTACTCCAATGATATCTTAAGGACTCCAATGATGTCTTACTCACTTCAAATATTGCAATGCACTTAAAGAAGGTTCATTCCCGCCTGACCCCGCCAATTCTACCTTCAGTGGGGGCAGTCGAAACTATTTAGTTTTGCCTGCCCCCCCCCCCCCACCCTAGGGGCAGACGAAACAAAAAAGACGGAACCTAAATTAGTAGTTAGTTTAAACTAAAAAGTTTCGATTGCCCCCACTGGTACAAACTTAAATTTTTCAATGCACTTATAGAAGGTTCATTCCCACCTGACCCCAACAATTTTGCCACCAGTGGGGGCAGTTGAAACTTTTTAGTTTAAACCAACTACTAATTTCGGTTCCTTCTTTTTAGTTTCGTCTGCCCCTAGTGGGGGGGGGGGGGGGGCAGGCAAAACTAACAGTTTCGACTGCCCCCACTAAAAGCGGAATTGGTGGGGTCAGGCGGGAAGAAACCTTCTTTAAGTGCATTGCAAAATTGCAAGTGAGTGTCCTTAAGACATCATTGGAATAAAACGTTTTGACATAACAAAAGCAGATATAAAACTAATTCCCGGAATTTGTTTTGATGATGAGTCATCTCTTGACTGGTCTCTTTCATCCATTCATGGTTTAATCAAGTGTCGTTTGTGTATTGATTGTCATCTGGTTGAAAAATACACCGATATAGCGAAAAAATGTGTATAGAGATTTATTACCCTTTTATGCTCGTTAGTTGTTTTTACAGTTTTTATCAATTTTTTAAGTGTACATTGTATCTTGTTAGATAGCCATTGATATGTAGATGTTTTTGAAATGTTCTGCCGTCCAAGTGATTAGGTGATTTTTTGAAGAAAATGATACTTTATTGTAAACAAAATTATAAGCGTCGTAAAAAAATTCTAGTTTTTGATCTCTTATTTCAAAATTAACAAAACTTTCAGTTATCCTAGTGTGTTTTATTATGAACTAGACTAAGCTCTAACTTAATCATAAATAATTACATTAAAATATGTTGTAGTTTTTTTTTAATAAATTTTTAAAGTTGTGAATCCCTAATTTTCTAAAAAAATATTAAAAAAAAAATATCTCATTATTGGTTCACTTTTGACCTGCACTTTAATGGGTCAATTGCTAGCTGGGGACCTCCTCTACATGCCCTTAAAAGGATCAAGACACATTACCAATAACCCTGTATATATTTTTTGTAAATACATACATATTGTGTTTCGTCCGATACAGACAGACAATGTTCATGCACACAAATGTTTGTACCGTGCCAGGATCTGAACCGCGACCTCTGGTGTAATAGCCGACTTCCAATACAACAAATGGCTCGTCATCAAAAAGAAAACAAATTACAAAGTACGGTACGATCCTAATAGAATTGAACTCAGTACCTGTGTCAATGATACTTTGACTTTGAAGCTACTTTTGAATTATGATACAGAAACAAAGAGTAAGGCAGTATTAACATTTTTTTGGCCATTCATCAATGCACATCCGTTAGAAAGCTTTTGGGATAGAGAAATATACAAATTAGAAGCTATCTAAACGGTTTATACCAAGTGTAGTTACGTCATATCACACAAGCAATCGAAGGAGCGAGTTGAATCCGCGAAGGGACAATAGAGGACTAACTTACCCACTAGCGTTGCGGAGACTGTTGGCAAACTTTATGGTCCGAATGCTGCCCGCAGGCTTCGATGATAATTCTGTTTGTCGAAAAACTTTGGCGTAGAGCCACCTCATGAGTGATAAGGATGAAGTGTGTCACTAACTCCGTAAATGTGTCTTTTTGTTTTACTAAAATACAATTCCACCCCGTGTTTTGACATTGAGTGAATAGATATGGAGAGCACTTGTGCTTGCAAACTCATGGTTTACGGCCGCCGTAGCTTAAAATTTGGTTAGAAGGACCCTATTGTTGGATATTATTGATATAGTTGAATGGACCATATTATTTCTTAATTTTTTAACGGATGATTTAGTAGTTTTTTAAAAGAAAACCATAGAAAAAATGTAATAAAGTGTTATTATTTCGGTCCGTGACCTCTATGTAATGTGTATCAAATAGTAAATTGGCAATTTGGTTTGAACCAAAGATAATCATAAAAGGTTAGGTATTAGGATAGGCGCACACCTGTCTATGCCTGTTTTTTGGACTTGTCCAAGGCCTTCGACCTTGTGTCATACGACATACTTTGGAAGAAGTTAGAAAGCACTACGTTGCCGCCAGAGATCGCTTTCATTATCAGATACTGGTACGAAAATCAGGAGAGCAGGGTGCGCTGGGCGGGAAAACTATCGGATCCGTGCAGGCCGGAGTGCGGAGTGAGGCAGGGGGGGCTGTCCTCGCCCGTACTCTTCAGCCTGTATGTGAACGCGCTGATCGAGCGGCTCAGTAGCACGCGTGTTGGATGTTTCGTTGACGGAGTGTGTTTCAACAACATAAGTTACGCGGATGATTTAGTGCTGCTGGCCCCCTCGGTTAGTGCACTCCGTAAGCTGCTTGGGGTGTGCGAGTCGTATGCTGCATCTCATGGCCTAATTTATAATGTTGAGAAAACTAAGTACATGGTCTTCAGGGCGGGTTCCAAGTGCCCTATCAGTATACCACCGGTACTTTTGAACAATAAGCCCATACACAGGGTTCACAACTTTAAATATCTGGGTCACTTGGTAACAGACGACTTGAAAGACGATGTAGATATGGAGAGGGAACGCAGAGCATTGTCAGTCCGGGCGAACATGCTGATACACAGGTTCTCTCGATGCACGGTAGCAGTCAAAATAACGCTGTTCAAAGCGTACTGTACCTCGTTATACTCGGGGGCCCTGTGGTTCAGATATACCCAAAGGTCTTACAATGCTCTGCGGGTCCAATACAACAACCTGAATGCGTTGTTGAGGCTGCCGCGATTTTGCAGCGCGTCATCAATGTTCGCCGAGGCTCACACGGACGGTTTTGACGATCCTCTTCCCCCCGGACCGCGAATGCGTCTAGACGTGTGAACCCGTGTCAGTTTTTTTTCATTTCAAAATAAAATATATTAAATAATATTTCTAAAATTATTCGTCCAATAATTACGGTGAAGTACCAGGCGCGCATAAACTGCGGGAGATGTTAAACTAACGCGCGACCCCAAAGAAAAGGACAACCGCATGAGACAACAACAACTCCACGAGCTGCGCTGCGAGTGCGACTGAGTCATCATAGTGAGGCGACACTGACCGTGCGTATGCGTCACACATATCGGCGATTGCCGTAACTCACAAGCGGAAGCGATTTACAAGTCTTGCATTTTAGAGATTGCCTAGGAAGCCTGACCCTAATACAATGCCAAACTTAGCACGCTCCCCACCTCTTAACAAATCCTTAAGCATGTCAGAGTCGGACGTCGATAAGTTGGCTTCATCTGTCACTTCGTTGGAAGACATTGGACATGCCACACAACGAGAAAATAAGCGGCGAAGAATAAGGGAAGATGAATCGGAACACGAACCTGATTTCCGAGCAATTATTAGGGAAGAATTGCGGGAGATTTTGAATGTCATGCAATCACAACAAAACACTCGCCTGGACGCTTTGGAAAAACATATTTCGGAAATTAAATCTCAAAACGACACCACTCACAAAAACAATATTGACATTGAAAAATCAATTGAGTTTATCAATTCAAAATTAGATGACCTTCACTGTTCAATTCAGCGTCTAGAAGTTGAACGTAAAGAGATAACAGCACAAATCAACAATATTGGAGAGAGATGTGATACCCTAGAGAGAATCACACGTAAGACAAGCATACAGATTAGACACGTACCAAAGCAGAAAGGTGAGACAAAGGAAAAGTTGTTTGAGATGGTCAAATACCTTTCTAAATCGCTAGCAGTGAACATGGAAAGCTCTGGGCTACGAGATGTATATCGAATGCCGTCAAAACCTGACCAACCCACTTCAGCTATTGTAGCGGAGTACTCCTCTACGCTACTCAAAGAAAGTGTTTTGACTGCAGCCAAAAACCACAAACTTGACTCCCTGAAACTAAAAACTGAGCAGCTTAACTCTTCTCACTTGGGCCTCCAGTGTCCTAAAGAGGAGATATACGTGTCTGAGCACCTTACCCCGCATGCGTCTCGCTTGTACTTCCTTGCGCGGGAGTTTCGAAAAACAATGGACTACGCTTACTGCTGGACATCAAACGGGCTAGTTTATCTGCGTAAAAGGCAGGGTGATCCCTACGTCTTGGTGAGAAGTGAGGCTCAACTGCAGCAACTAAAAAACAAGTGACTAGTCAAGTGCGTGAGTGCGAAATTACATGTTATTTCTTTAGCAATATTTAATGTTACGATAAATACCAACTCCACATATTATGCATGTTCAGTTGTATTTTTAGATAAGTTTACCATAAGATGCATTGATTATACAAACGCCAACACCTCCAATATCTACCCTCAAAATAACCACACAACCACTATAAACAGACAAATAAATCAACACTCATTTTGCAAGATACTCCTCGTAAACATTGTCCAGTCAAATCATGAGCTGCTATTCCAAAACCATCTCACTTTCCTTAAATCTAAATATGGATAGTATCCATTTACAAGAAGAAATTGATAACTCCTACCAGGTCCCATGTACACTTCTTAATGATCCAAGCCACTTAAGTTCTGAACTCGCAAAAATCAAAACAAAAAATCAACAAAAACTAAACATACTTTCGTTCAATATCCGAAGCGTTAACAAAAACCTAGATAACTTTTTAATATATTTAACCAGATTAAAAACGAACATAGATATTATTGTTCTATCAGAATGTTGGTGCAATGCGGACTCGGTTCCACCCTTGATTGATGGATATTCCATGTCATTTACTGAACGAAGCCTCAATCAAAATGATGGGGTTATAATGTACATTAACAATAGTATCAAAGCTACAGTACAAGAAGTCGAACTGGATGAGGCTAACTGCCTAACCGCGAGCATAGGAAACACGACTATAATCGGAATATACCGCCCATATGGCTTCAAAAACTTAAATATATTTCTAGATTCATTAGACACTCTTTTAACTACCACTAGAACACGGAACATAATTCTTACAGGTGACATTAATATTGACACCCTAGACACCAGCAGTAGCACAGTTAGAGACTACTTGGAAATCATAGGATCTCACGGGTTACACAAAGTAATCGACATACCGACGCACGGACGGACATGTTTGGACCACTTCATGTGCAAGCTTGTTGCAGACCACAGCTGTTTTGTCCTCGATGCTGACATTACTGACCACTTCCCCATTTTATTAAGTATATCAAGCTCACTCGTACCGACATCGTCTATTATGAACTCTGTTACTAGAACTAAAATAGATTATGAGGCTCTGAATAAAGCGATAATAGCTAAAGACTGGAAACCGTTCCTGGATATTGAAGACCCCAATCTAGCCGCAGAAACCATGTTAGATTCACTTCATGACCTCATGGCACGACATACTTCTTCCATTACTTTCACCAAAAAGAAACGCCCCCTTAAACCCTGGATAACAGCTGGTATCATAAAATGTTTTAGAACCAGGGACCGCATGCATAAGATAGTTAAAAAATATCCGGAAAATGAAGCTATAAAACAAGAATACCTAAAATATCGTAATACCTGTAACCAAGCTGCTAAATCCCTAAAAATCAACTATTATAAAGATAAACTTAAAAAATACCATAAAAATAACAAAGGTACATGGGAAACAGTGAAAGAACTGTGTAACATGAAAAGCTCTCGATCTCATGCGACTGCTTTGCTTAGTCTCACACCATCACCTACTGAGTCTCTCGACCTAGTAAATCAATATTTCACATCAATCGGTGAAAAACTTGCCTCCGAAATATTAAGGAAAAGTGGAACTAACGAATCTGAATTGCTACAAAAAGTAACTCCATCTAAGAATGCTAATTCCATGTGCCTAACCCCAACAGACTCTAGGGAAATCGATAAAATCATCCTCAACCTCAAAAGCAACAGTGCTCCTGGAGTAGACGCGATATCTACCACCATTCTTAAAAACTCGCATGCCGTATTGTGCAGCATGATTGCACACTTATGTAACCTAAGCTTTTCTACTGGAACATTCCCGGCTATATTTAAACAGGCTGTTGTAGTCCCTATATATAAGGGTGGCGGTGTGGATTCGGTGTCGAATTACAGGCCCATATCGCTACTAAGCACTATTAGCAAAATTGTTGAAAAAGCATTTAACATCAGGCTCACCAAGTATCTGGAAAGCGAATCCATTTTATCAGATGCGCAATATGGTTTCCGGTCGGGTATAAGTACCGAGGACGCAGTGTCCAAGCTCTCTGAATTGGTCGCAAAAGCTTTAGATTCCGGCAAAAATTGTGTGGGTATCTTTCTGGACCTCAAAAAAGCTTTTGACACCGTATCCATACCGATCCTATTGTCAAAGCTCGAGAATATGGGCATTCGTGGACTACCACTGAAATGGCTGCGTGATTATCTTACGGGCAGAAGTCAAGTAGTGAAAGTAGATAATACTTGTAGTTCCAGCTCAACAATTACGTATGGCATACCACAAGGAAGCACTCTTGGTCCATCACTGTTTTTAGCCTACGTAAATGACCTTTGCAACCTGAAACCTATCAATGGTCATATTCTTGCATTCGCAGATGACACTGCATTAATATTCGAAGGAAGAACATGGCAGGAAGTTAAAAAAACAGCAGAAGAGGGTCTTAGATATGTTATTAGTTGGCTCGACAAAAACCTGCTAACGATAAATGTACCAAAAACAAAGTACATATGTTTTAGGATCTCTGCTGCTTCAAATCCCTCAACTCATTTTACCATAAAGGCTCACTCCTCACTTTGTAAAACGGACATGCGTTGCGATTGTACTCCTTTATTGCAAACAGATAACCATAAATATCTGGGAGTAATAATCGACAAAAATCTTAATTGGCGTCCTCAAATCTCAGCATTAAGCAAACGAGTTAGAAAATTACTACCCATCTTCAGGAACCTTAGAGATGCTGCTGATCCGAAACTTGTCAAGAATATTTACTTTGCCTTATGTCAATCTCTCCTATCCTATTGCATAACTGTATGGGGTGGTGCTGCTGCTTGTCACCTTTTGGAGCTGGAAAGAGCTCAAAGAGCTGTGATAAAGGTAATGACCCATAAGCCCAGGAAATACCCAACAGAAAACCTTTATCGGGAAACAGATCTACTGACTGTACGGCAATTATTTATATTTAACTCCGTTCTCAGATTCCATAAAAATATAGATTTGTCCCAGCTTCCAAAAGGTAAAAGACGGATTAGAACTCCTGTTCCAACCGCTAAAACAATGTTTGCAAGACGCCAATCGTTCTACATGAGTCCTTTTTTGTATAGACACTTTAATGACATTAACCAAATAGTTAACTTTAACAGAACCCGACTCAAAGGCACTCTGAATAAAAATTTAAAGACGCTTAATTATCATGCAACTGAATGCACTCTAAAAATAAAATCCTAAGCACATACACTCACACTCACAACCTTACACACACACACACACAACCACACACACAACCACACACACACTCACAACCACACACACACACGTACACGCATATACACGCACGCATTTACTCAGGTTGTTGGCACACTATTACCTTTTAAGTAAATTATATTCTAAATAAATAAAGTTACCTATAATAAATTGTTAGCTCATCTATATTTCCAAGCCTGTAATTTTAAACATATTAATTATTAATTGTTTTTAAAAAATATTAGACCAAAATGTTGGGGTGGAGGGTTGACTACCTAAGACACAGGACCAGTCCTAGTTTAGGAGTCAGCCCACCATAATATATACGTGTACCTATGTAAGACTATTTTAAACTGTAAATTATGTATTATGGTGAGGAAATAAATGTTATTATGTTATTATGTTATTATTACTTGGCGTAAAAAATCGGGCTCACTTCTGCGCAGGCTGCGCGGCAGCCCCAACATCATGCTGCGTGCGATAGCCGACCGGCTAGACAGCACGCTTGTCTGGGCGCTAGCCAACCGTACCAAATCTTTGTTTAAAATTAAGTACTAACATAGGTTTTAAGTTTATTGTCTACTAACACAATGGACCTTGTAGTCTTAAATAAATAATTTGAATTTGAATTTGAATTAGGCTTGAACAACAATGCACACACTAAAATGTTTATGAAACCAATTCTGTTTTTACTTTATTACTTTAGCAAGCAACATGACCTATATAATTTTAGAATGGTAGCATATTGTTTGATACTCCACAGGCCAGTGAAACTTCCTTTAATTAATCTTGTAGCTGCTTACCATCAAGTATGGTATGTCCTAGTTTGCCACTGCAGTATTGTTTAAAGAACACACCAGTTTCAAAATAAGTAAATATATCAATATTTAAAATAGAAATCCTCAATACCGACATTTAGAGGCAATACTAATGCTATGTTTTACAATAGTCTTTATTTGCACGACACACATACAAAACAGTTTGCTATTTGATACATCATTTGATACATCAATATTAAAGACGTGATTTTTTCTGATAAAAAAGAGTGAAACGTGCGGAGCAAAAGACACATTTCATAAACTCACTTGCCCCATCACAGAAAGTGTTCGGCTATCCTCAATAGTCTGATAAGCCGTCCTTGAAACTTGTATCTTGTCATTACCTTAATGAAAAACTCTTTGAGTCGAAAATCAAATACGTGCGGATCGATGTTTCGTAGTTTTCTTGTTTATTTTATGTTACAGTACAGATTCGAAATTGGTATTTCTGTAAATCTAAACTAATATTATAAAGAGGAAAGATTTGATTGTTTGTCTGTTTGTATTGAATAGGCTCCGAAACTACTAAACCGATTTAAATAATTCTTTCACTGTTGGAAAGCTACACTATCCCCGGTGAACATAGGGTACTTTAAATCACGGAAATGTGGGGGGAAGGGTATATTTTGAAAAAATAAATTACGCGCGGGTGAAACCGCGGGCGGAAGGCTATCACTATAATTATAAAATATCAATTTTAATTCGTGTTATGTAATAATAATTTATTTTAAATGCTTTATGTAACAGTTTATTAATCTGTGTTTTTTGTTTCATGTATTCATGCTGATTTTTCATCATTGTAGGTAAGTTTTGGTTGTTATAATTCCTTGCTTCAACTTATTTTGTTTTTATTGTGGTAAATGCGTTACGCATCCTCGAGAAGCGACCACACCACCTAACAGAGGTTTATGTGGGACTCACCCACGAAAAAGTATCAAGGGTAAGTATACCCACTAAGCCCCACAGTGCCCAATAGAACCAATAGTAGTAGGTAGTGTCACAGATCGGATTATCCTATCATCTGTGACACTAACAGCATGCTCCGATCGAATTTGGTCGGTCACCAACGAATCGCAATAACAAAGCTCTTACGTCATGTCAGTCTTCCGTGGAAGTGTTACTTTCCTAGTCAAGTCAGCCAAAGCCGGTATCTTACTTCATAAAAAAAATATTTCACGTAAAAATTTTGGTAGTGCACAGCATTAAATCATCTAACAGTGTGTCGATAAACGATACCTGTGAAGCATAGTGCTCCCTGTAGGTTTATTCCACTTTGTTCGCACAGGTGTCTAGCTACCCCCAAAGGTGAAATCTGCCGCCATAATAGCTCTGGCCGTGTTCCAGCAATATTAATGTAGCCAGTACACTTAAAATCAGAGGCTCGAAGATCAGATGAGCCTACAGTGTGGCAGCACATTGAGCGACGCTTCCTGATGCAGGGTCAATGGAATAGGCCGCAGTGGCCACTTACCATCATGTGGGCTGTGAGCTACTGTTACACATGCTTATTTCAAGCATGGAAGCATGCTTCTATCAGGCAGTTGTCACTTAGAAGCATGTGTGTCGGAATGTTGCTTAAAATTAGCATGCTCATTTCGAGTATGCTCCAAAATCGACAGGCGTGCGATTTTTGCGCATGCTACCTGCGGCGCGGGTGGAAGGGGGCGTGCTTTAAGCGCGTCTAAACAGGTTTGCTTATTGAGAATGCGTGTATCGATCAGTCGATCGCAACAGACAGAGAGACAGATAAATGTTTGAACTGACAGAGAGCGAGACAGCACTCTTTAAATGGCATGTGGATGTATGACAGAAGCATACTTAAATCCTTGCATGCCGATTGCTAGCAAATGTAAACTGCTCATAAGCATGCTCGTGTGGAGCATACTTAATAAGCATGCGATTTTAGAGCATGTGTAACAGTAGCTGTAAGCAAGCCTGCGGTTAGTTATACAACTTTTTTGCGAAGAATAATGTCAAAATGCATTATTCTTTGCAAAAAAAGTTGTCCATCTACGTCAGTAGTTACTAACTAATGTCTCGCCTTCCTTCTTCATTAATAGAAATCACCTAAAATGATAAAATTTACCATCAAGTATCATAATTTGTTCACCTCCCTTTTCATTAAAAAACCCAACATCAAAACTTTTGGCCAGCTCCTGAATTGACAGTGTAAACAACCCGTATGTGTTTTATGTGTAGTCTATACGACTCCATTGTTTGCGAAAACAATAGCACTTAATAAAGAAACTACGTAATTGGGAAAATAAATAAAAGGTGATTGTTGCAGACACAATAGTGGCCTATTTTCTCTTTGTAATTATGTTAGGTTTATTTAGGGGATTATGGGTTAGTTTTCTACTGTCAGATAATGTTCTGATAATTTATTTGTCATATTTTTTATCTTTTTAATTATCAGGAGAAAGTTTATTTATTATAATTATGTACAATCAATTAATAAAAATGTGAAAGATCATTTAAGTGCCGTTTAAGCTTAAGAAGCGGAACAATTTTAAAGTTCTCCAATATTAACTATAACGAGTAAACTGGATACGAAATGAGAGTATTGTTCAAAACAAATGGTAAAACGTATAAACTCCCCGGGAATTGATATTGTATCTTGGACTTTTCGCATAATGGCAGGCATTCCGCCACTGTGCCAGCAGGTCGTTAAAACTAAGACCAACGAGCAATAAATAACATGTTGAAACAACAGTTCAGAAATAGTGGCGAGCAAAGAAACTGATGCAGTTGAACTTATTAGTTATTATGTTATGAAAATAAGTAAAATGATTTCTGTAAAAATCGAAGGATTTTTGGATCGAAGATCGGAGATCGGAGATCGCAGGATCTTAACACTAAAATATTCTGAAAGAACCATCTTTCTCTGTATGACATTATAAACTTTACGTAACAGCTATGGAATATTCATACTCGTATAAAAAAAATAATAGAAAACTAACTATTCATATCAATCAGAAGTATAGTACTAAGTATCCAGCGAAAAAAAATTTTGTTACATTGATGGGCACCTCATCACCAGATTTGTGTGTATGACCAATTCGAGCTGTGTTCTTAAATCACAGCATTCGAATCTTAAATGTAATTGAAATGTAACACCAAACTTTTGCACGCCAGTGTACCCGTTGGCGTGTCCAACATAAAAACTAGTTGCAACATGTTGGACCGTGTTCAAGTACTTACAACGGCTTAATTCGACGCTGGTTGTTTCAGCCTTTTTATTTTAAGTAATGTGTTCGGAAATTTATGGTTTGACAGCCTGCCTCTACAAGTTTTGCTTGCGAAGAAATACGAATATGTATTTATTTGTAGCGTTACTGACTGTGTGTTTGATATAAGATGGCATAAAAAAAATAGAACATGGTACGAAATAGACATTTAAGAAAGTAATTATACATACTACAACAACATCAGCCTGTCACAGTCAACTGCTGAACATGGACCTCGCTTCATCAAACGCTTGCCATACTGATCGATACTTTACTGATTTCCAGATATTTTCCCGTGAAATAGAAGTGTCAAGCACTTCTGTATTTCGGGGAAAGGGCACTGAAGCTAGTGAAATTACTGGGTGTATGAGCCCTAATAACTGTCGTCTCGGTGTAGCGGGCGCAGGGCGGTGCCAGACAGTAACTGCTTAGTAACTGTTTGGCACTGAACTGTCTAAGAGGGCAGACGTGGCGCTTACCATCAGGTGTACGATCTGCTCGTCTTGTTACAGATTGCAATAAAAAAAAATCGATCCTCGGCCACTAATATTATGATGAATATACTCGTATTTACAATATTATAATGAAAATGAAACCTCTTTTGTCAATTTTCCGTCCACAATCAAACAATTTTTCTCATACCTTTAACCCTTTCGTAAACAACTAAGCGTTTAGAAATGAAAAGGCATTCACGACCCAGCACAAATCATGATAACTTTACCTGATATAATATACATATAAATATGTTCATACTCAGCGGTTTATTAAATTATACGAGTAAGTCGGTAAATTAAGTTGAAACTGATTTACTTGAAGGTTGAAATCTGCGGCTTAGCTCCGAAATTTACGTTTGAACATTGCTTAATGAATGGGGGAATGTTAATTTGGGTAGTTAAAAACTCTCTATGATACGTATGTGAACTTTTGTGAAGGTATTAAAGTATTTGTCATTTTCCTCGAAGTTATTACGCAGATTACGCTTAATTAGGGACTTGAATATAAGCGTAATGAGCAATTTATGTATTACGTTTTTGTAAAGTAAAAAGTAAAGTATCAGCCTATTAATGTCCCATTGCAGGGCAAAGGCCTCCATTCATGAAATCAAGTTATCGCTACAATGATGGGTATTGGCTTAATCACCACGCTTGCCAAATGTGGATTGGTGATCACAAACCCGAGCTGTGTCCGAAAAAACCGACACAAAGTTAGCTCGACCCGGGAATTGAACCCAGGACCCCGAGATCTCGGCCCGGTACTTAAACCACTAGACCATCGGGGCTTTTTTGTATATATTAAAAATAATATAAAGTATATTTTTATTTTGAATACAGACAATACAAAACAATTATATTCACTGTGCGTGCATTGAACCAGTGATTCAGCACCAAATCGATAGTCGAAACATTGTGTATGTTCTTCCATACCCACTGCATTGTTTACCAGAGTTCCCAACATCCTTAGCAACGAAGTAATCACGTTCGCGTTCCACTCACGAAAACCTTTGTCGAACGGACGATTCAAAATACTCCAGAGAGTTTCGGCTTGACGTAAAATTTTCCAATGACCCGTCGCCGAAAACTCTCTCCATCAGTTTCTGTTAGAGTTGCACAACTATCGATAGTTTTTCTATCGATAATTCCGCCGTTCTAAGAAGAAAAGACGTATCTATATTTGTTTTTCAAAATTGAGTTATATAGATACATAATTTAGAATCAGTTAAAAAGATGTGAAAAAATTGGCCTTGAACACTAGTAACAATATCGATAGTGTCTTGATAGTATCGATATCAAATATTGCCTAATACTATTGATTAAATGCAATGGCGTCGATAGTATTGGCGCCAATAGTATCGATAGTAATGAATCAATAGTATCGATACTATCGATCCCATTGATAATTTTAACTATCGATGTTATCGAAATCATGGGAGCCAATACTATCGAAAGTTTCTTTATACTATTGGAGCCAATAGTATCGATAGTAATGATAGTATCATTACTAAATCAATTTATGCTATCGATACTGTCGATGCGATTGATACTATTGAAATAACGTCAAATATCGATAGACAATGGACACTCCATCGATAGACAACTCTAGTTTCCGTGAAAGAAATATTGCTGTCAGTCCGGAAATTTTTGACGCGTTAAAATTTGTTCGCGAAACAATTTGTGGAAATAATGAGCCTCTTTTAACGTTTATTGGATCGTGTGTCACTCCAGGCGGTTGCTGGCTTGCTGCTCGCGGGAGAGTTAGTCGTGATGTTTCTTTCAAGTCGGGTTAATTAGGAAACTCGTTTAACCTAACCCCTATTACAACTGGCATTTAACTGCAACTACGGTTTTAAGGAAACGTAGTGTAGAACACTCTCAGACCAGGTGGAGTGATGATTTTCTGCGACAAAGAGTTTGCGTTTAAAAGGCAGGTTCGTGATTTCCTGTTAAAAGCCTGACGTGGTATTTATTTTCATCTAGGTTTTCACTTTCCATAATTTGAATCATTATTTAGGACATCATCATCAATATGTATGTATATATGTAATTAATAATAATATAAGTTAGTATTTGTGTATGTTTATTATATTTAATAATCTTGTTTTGGTAAAATTGTGTATCTTTTAGGTTTTTTTTTAAGTTAGCTCTTTGCCGCATTTAAGCATTTCGTTTTTCCCAAAGGTTGACTGGTAGAGAATGCTTTTAGCGTTAAGTCCGCCTTTTGTACCCAACTTGTGTGGTCAATAAAGTTTTTATAAATAAATAAATAAATAAAGTAATGTCGCAGAAGGAGGCAGCAGAGTAGGAGCCCGAGGAGGAACCCCTCGCTGCTCCCCTCTGGCGTAGACAGCCGGGCAGGAGAAGGCGAGCTGAATAGCACGCCTTCTCCGGACTTAGGATTGACCTGCGGGCAGGAGTAGTATCCCAACGTCCGCATTTCACAGGCCGCCCGCGCCAATCTTAGGGTTACCTAGTTTCTCGGGTGACCCTCCCTAGGTCCAGAAGTAGCGAGCGACAGGTTGACGATGACGGTGACGATGACTGTTACATGCTTGCCTAGAAGGTACCTATTAACTCGCGACTTGAAGACCGTAATATTTTACTCAGTAGGAAACACAGAATCGGGCAATGAGTTCCACAGCTTTGCAGTTCTCATGATGAAGGTTGACGCAAATCGCTCCGTTCGTACGAATGCAATCTCGACTGTATATTTATGGCGTCGTGTAGTATGTCTGATTGTCCTATGGTGATAGAGGCATTTGCCCTGTAGTGGGATACATTTGATAGAGTAAGCTATGTTGTGGAACATTGGTCTGATACTAAACCTACTTGGAATACAGTAAAACTATTTCATTAAACTTCAGTTGTAATAAACAGTTTACAAGCAAAGCACGTTGACGTTGAACACTAAACAGTTATCATTAAACTCAGTTGCAATAAAATTTAAACATTCAAGCCAATTCATAACTGCTGTAATTACGAGGCGAGGGCACTTCACTAATCCGATAGTTTTGCTCTAACCTGCCAGTATTAACATTATGGCAAGCCAATTCGGCCCGAGATCTTATAACCGACGCTGGCCGTTAACACAAGGAGTCTGTATACTTTTTATAATTATTTTATGATTGTGATTTAACATTTTGACAGTTGACAAAATATATTCGAGAGAAAAAGTTGCGTATTTTATTAAAAACATTTGTTTTCAACATTTTCTCCTTGTGTTAACGGCCAGGGTCGCGGTAACACCTACATTATACTAATAATTTGTTTTACTCATATTATCCATTTCACACAAATTATACACAGAAATATTATAGCTACTCACATAAGCTTTTTAGTGAACGTTTATTTCAGTTTTAATGAGAGCCTGGTGCCTAAAAGGGTACGCAATATGTGTACCATAAGTCACCATTTTAATAGGTAATCAAATTAATACATAATTATATGAGTTCATTTCGAGAGGAAATTGACCGCACGTCTAGTACAAAATATCAAATCACATTTTGAATTTCATTAACATTTACACACACATTTTACATTACCTCTACACTCAACTATTCTCATAATTGAGCTAATTCATAACTAGTTACGAGCCAATGGACGACTATTACCAGCTAGCTGTTTGGTTAATTTTATCAACTGCGCATGTGTAATTGTGTTTTACAATGGTAATAGCACTATGCATACAGTTTAGATTTTATTAGAAATTGCAGTAATATAAAAGTTATAAGTATATTGTGGTAAAGCCATGCTGTTATTTCTTTTTTTTATGTCAGTTGCGGCAAATGAGCCAGTGGATCGCCTAATGGTTCACCGCCGCCTATGGACATCTGCATGGGTTGCCTCCGGCACTCTTACAAACCAGACAAAACACAATAGTAGTCACTATTATTTCACGCTGGTGTTATGTGAGAGGGTGGTACTTCCCCGGACGAGCCGGCCCATTCGTACTGTAAAACAGCATGGCTCTTCCACTACTAACTACTACGCTGCAGACAGTTCTTGCCTTACCGGGGAAATACTACATTCTCATAGAAGATCTATGTATAAGTTTAGTGAGTGAAAGTAGTTAATTGATCGTAAAATTGACCGCCATGATAGCCAAGACTCAGTTAGGAAGACATTATTATTTATAACATACTTACTTGCCTTAGCTTTTGTAATAACTTTTGCCCTAGCCTACAACGCCAATGGAGACAACACACGAATAAATTATACACAGGAAGTATCCAAACAGGCAGGATCATGCACACTAATGAATGAATGAATACAATTTATTTCAATCAACAGGGGATCATAACATAATACAAATTAAAATTAAAAAAAAAAAAATTAAAAAATTCAATAAATTATACAAATAAATTCAATAAATTATAAAATCAAATAAATTACACAATAAAACATAACATAAAATTAATACACGCAATAAGTAAATTAAATCAAAATAATATTTTCTCACCAGCCTGTACATGAACCATATTGCAATGGTTCAGGTACAGGCAGTCAAAACGCTCGGCGAATGCGGCCAGGATAATATTCCGATACTAATGTTCGTACTTATGAATCCGTGACAGAATTCTACACCGCAAAAAAATAGCCGTCAGTATTTTTGTCTTCCTAAAATAACAGGACAAACGCAAAATAAGGTTTAGACTGACCTTTTAATTGTGTCAAAAAACGGTCAAAGAGGGTTTTTCGTTTAAAATACATATTTTTCACAGTAATGTTATGCTTGAGCGTAGCTTCGCAATTTATAACCCGTGACGTTCCGCGCGCCTGGCTTTCCGCTGTCATTTATATTAAAATTCAGGCTTAGGTTATTAGTGTTAGCTTAAATCGGTATTAAAATTAACGTTTCATTTAGGACTGGCTAAATATTCGTGGTTTTGGCTACAGACTATTTCTGTTATTCCACGGAAACTGAGCAATCACAAGACTTAATTTCATATTTTCAAATATGCCCCCGTCTCCCTTCATTTTCGGGATAAAAAGTACCTTATCTCACCCGGGGATAGTGTAGCTTTCAGAAAGTGAAAGAATTATTCAAATCGGTTCAGTAGTTTCCGAGCCTATTCAATACAAACAAACAAACAAACAAATCTTACCTCTTTATAATATTAGTAGGTATAGATATACATAGATAAGTTTTTACGAACTTATCTGTCAGTGGTCAAATTAGCCTTACTTTATCTTTTGTTAAAAGAAGACATCGAAAGACACATCACAGAAGTTATTTCTCCCTTCATCCAGTAACACATAACTCACTAAACTATCCCAGTCTGATTAGAAGGTCCATGAAAGTACAAAAATAATACAGCTCCATTACCTGAGTTTCGCGATAAATCACAAAACTTATTTGTAACGAAACTAATTTGGAGCTCGCATACCTTTTCATATAGTAATAGTTGATTCAGCAGTTTCTTGTGGTTAGAGCAATCTGTATTACGAATACTTTTTTCGTTATGTCCTGATCTAGGCAGGGTTTTTGTAGTGGTAGAGCCATGCTGTTTTACAGTACGAATGGGCCGGCTCGTCCTGAGAAGTACCGCCCCCTCACATAACACCAGCGTGAAATAATAGTGACTACTATTGTGTTTCGTCTGGTTTGTGAGAGTGCCGGAGGCCCACACACCTATTAGGCCGGCAACGTATCGGCGATCCCTCTGGTGTTGCAGATGTCCATGGGTGGCGGTGATGCCGGAGGCCCACAGCCAAAAAAGGGGGGGGGGTGTGGGCTGCGGCACTCTCACAAACCATACGAAATACAAAATTCCAAAAGGTATTATCCTAATAGCATCTAAACCGGATATTAGTCACTATTATTTCACGCCAGTGTTTAGTGAGAGGGTGGTAGTTCCTCCTACGAGCCGGCCCATTCGTACGTAAAACAGCAAGGCTCTACCACTGCTAGTCTCTCTATCTCTATCTACCATTATCTCTGAAAAGAGAATTCCATCCCCATATTGGCAGCATTGATTCCAGATGGGCTAATTTGTAATAGTTGTGCTCTATCGTATCGAGTAATATTTGATTCGGCCCTTTCTCCAGTCGGATGATCAAAGCAAGCCGTTATTGCAAACTGCCAGAATATCTTTCATATACGTCATGCTTTGACGGGAATAATGGTTGCAGATCGGGGTTACAAAAATTGTGTGGGGATTACGGATGAGTCGGGGTCGTATCGATTTAACTATTCAAGTAGGAAAGAAGGAAGTTTTGTTATGATAATATTGGTGTCTTGGCTGTTTTTTTAATATGTATTGACGCCGATTACTTCATGATTTCTGATCTGATTAACATTGATTTGTTAGATAACTATTGTACATCGACGATGCATTTGTAACGATTCTTCGTTCAATTTATAGAGATTACTAGAAACTTCTAGATCCAATTTGCGTGACAATAAAAATTACAAAATAAAAAAACAACTTTAAAAAAATACAATGGGTGAATGAGTATCATACTAGAGGACCCAGAAATCATGCAAAATAGTGTCGAATTTTTCAAACATAGCTCGGATTTGTGATCACCAATGTTATTATAAGCTCCACTGGCCAAATCCTATATCATGATGAAATAAACATTCAGAAAATAGTTACTGGCTTAAAGGCAGTCTAAGAGTGAGGTCTTCTGTTTATGAAGATATTTCGGATACTTCGGTATGCAGGTCTAAGTAATAACTAACCCTTCCCGTCACGGGCACTGATCTGAGATTACACCTCAAACCAAATCTTGACAGTAACCTCCCTGCTATATTTCCGAGGCTCCAACATCTGACCTTTACAACGCAAGGCACCATTTGCGCCATTACAGCGAATATATTACGGTCGGCGTCGGTCAGACTCAAACGTGGACATAGTAAAAAGAATACACAGTAGGTTATCTACATACAGCGCACCTCGCGCGGCTTGTATGTACGCGCCATAGTATTTGAGCGTCGCCGCACGCACTCTCATACAAAATCTCGACCCGTATCTCTTTTTTTTATCCTAGGTCAGTTGGTAAACAGGCACGCAGCCTACCTGATAGTAAGCTGTCACTGCAGCCTATTCCATTGAGGGACACTTCACCAGGAAGCGTCGTTCTATGTGCTGTCAGACTGTAGGCTCATCTGATCTTTGAGCCTTTGATTTAGAGCGTACTGGCTCCCACATTAATACTGCCGGAACATAGCCAGAGCTATTATGACGGCAGTTTTCACCTGTAGGGGTAGCTAGTCAGTGGGACTCTGAAAAAGCCCTACTACCAACCAGACCAAACTATCTAAGTATCTATGCGTCGCCACACGCACACTCAGACAAAATCTCAACCAGTTTCTCATTGCAAACAAAGAGATTTTGATTGATCGACCGTTCGGTGACGCATAGATACTAATGTGGCGCAACCATACAAGCAATCGTACTGTGTACTATTTTTACTATGACGTCGGTTTAGGTACGGTCAAATAATATGAGCTTAGATGGCGGCAAGTTTCGTGTACTTCCAAAATCTTAAAATACTGGGCTTGCTTTGTTGGTTTAAGCATTTATTTTCATATATAAGTATATTACATATGTATATTGATGTATTATGTAGTATTCTACAAAATAATGCATTGCGATACTTTAAAAAAATAACGTGATTTCTCTTCTATTATCTTGTTGTTTAATTGAAGGTATACGTTCCCACTGCTCGGACACAGGCTTTAGGACACAGGCCTTATCTCAATTGTGAGATAGTGTTGCTAGTGTTTCCAGCCTTACCTTAAGAGGTATGAATGAAAAGTTATTCTGTTAAAACATCTCTTTCTGATGACGTTATTTTTTACAATATTAAAAAATCAAAGTGATCATTTTTAAACTTAAAGTATCAACCACTTTAATTAGTAATCCCGAATTTCAAGCGAGCAAAGCCGCAGGCACAGTTAGCTATCAATTAATAGAAACATAGGCTTGGCCTACAACTGCGGTTGCTAGGCAACACTATGTCCCAGGATTATAATTTATTGTTGACACGACCGTACCTCTTAATGGTATGGATTAACATAGACGTTATGGCAATTTACCCATGATCGGGATTTAGCTAAATCCATTCTGCCCTACAAGATATGGAATACATAATAGTTCCATAGTTAAGGTACACCATTATCTCAGAAACCGAGTGGAGTATTGTTCATTCTGTGTAATCTTATATCTGTTTTGAAATACTTTTTTTTTCTACTTTCTGTTTGAAGAGGTTTCGTTACATAGAAATTGAAGACATTAACGCAAGATTGCAAGTAATTGATACTCGTAGTTAAAACAGTATTTAAAGTTGAATTATGGTCATCAAAAAACATCGACAACAATTTTCAAAAGTAGTCTCATTTTTAAAACCAATTTCAAACAATTGCCTGGGGTAACATCGATATAATATTATGATTGTTGGTTAAAATACAGAGTGATAAAAATAAGGCTAATAATAAAATACAAAGGATTCAAAAAATTAAACACTTACACATTTATTTATGTTTGGCTTTTTGTCTATCATAATCATAATATTTCTGAGTGATTACTTAACATACATTGCATAGATTTTTTGTAAAATAAAGTATAAAGTCGTTCCAGCTCTCCTCAACAGAAGCTACGCAATAAGAACAGAGTCCAGTTACTGCAACACCTCTACACTGTGCCCAATCTCGACCCATTCGACCTGCTACAATAGAAATAGTTTACAACTACAAATCAAAGTGCCTTCGTCTAAACATCCATCTTCTTCATACGCCTAATTCCAAACACTGGTCAGGGTATTGGCGAGTTATTTATAGTGCAGCTGAGTATAAACAGTCGGAAGGATTTATGAAGGCTCGAATAATGGGATCGAGTGAGTTATAGGCGGTTGTGTCAGGTGCTTCGATTGGTTAATGATGCCACGAGGATATGCGAGGTGGATTAAAAGGCTGGATTAGGACGCGACCGCCATTTGTTTTTGAAGATTGCCTTCGGGCAACATCAGTTTTACGCGTCAGTGTGTATAATTAGGCCTGGAATAGGCCGGGCTGGTCAATAACTAACGCTGGCACCGGCTTGTTCCAATCGAGTGTGAAGGGGAACCAGGGGAGTTTAGTGGGTAGTGGACGCTTTAGTCTCGAGTCCCACACACGGCCGCAGGTTTAGCTAGCCTGTGCGGTTATGGTGCATAAACGCATTCTCCTCCGAGAAAAAAAAAGGCCTGGAATAGGCCGCAGTGGCCACTCACCAAGGCAGGCACACAGACCACCAACCAACTGAACTAGTATAAAAATAATGAGCATCAACTGATTTGACGATGAAAGCCCAATAAGCCGTGACCCACAGACACTTGATGACAGGGTCACGGTAATCGGCATAGCCTTTGCTTCTATGACATTTTTTTATACTAAAAAGGTAGCTCTTAAGCTTACAGCTCGCCTGATGATAAGCAGTTACTATCGCTTATAGACGCTTGTAACAGTTGTTATACTAGAGGCATTCTTCGCGCTTCGCCGACCCTGTACAAAACCGTTTCAAGTCCTTCTTAAAGAATCCCACGCTATAGTCTCTTATGAAAACCTTGGCGGGGAGTTCGTTCTCTTAAACCGTGTAGTACTTCTGGTGAATCAATCACGTCCCCTTACGGAGGGCTGGCACAGAGCTACTACTACCAAGCATGGGAGCAGGGAGGCACTACAACGTCATACATCGTTTACCTCCAGTCAGTTGCACCGCACCCAAACTTCGCCCTGCTTGCTAAAGGTTTTGGAGGTGGCATTCGCTCAAATGTAATAACTGGGCATACCAAATTCCAGATCATAGTGCAAGGTGTCCAGACTAATAAACTAAAACAGACACAAGAAGAAAAAGTACTCTATGCTACTATTTATATGTGGTAATCCAGCACGTAAACTACGTTTGTACTAAATATTAACACATTCCATTAAGTCGTTTTTCTTAAACGCGTGGCAACCATCCATTCCGACAACCTTCCATCTTAATTTTAAGTAGGATATAATATAAATTTAAAAAGTAGGCTTACATCAATCAAGCTTCGTGTTACCGAGGAATTTCTCCTCATTTTTCCAGCGCCTCACAATGGATCTTTCTTAATTTGAACATCCATAATCTTAGTACACTGAAGACAATTGGACGGGAAACTTTTTCGCGGACCGAAAGGTTTTGATAAAGTGCGCGACGTCACCACCACCCCAGCGCCCTCTAAACCCGGCTTTGCCGTGGCCCAAGGTATAAGAAATGACGAGACATTTTTTTAATACTAGGTCAGTTGGCAGACAGGCACGCAGTCCACTTGATGGTAAGCAGCCATTTCGGCCTATTCCATTGAGAGACGCTTCACCTGGAAGCGTCCTTCAATGTGCTGTCAGACTGTAGACTCATCTGATCTTCGAGCCTCTGATTTCAAGTGAACTGGCTCCCACATTAATATTGCCGGAACACAGCCAGAGCTGTTATGGCGGTAGATTTCACCTGTGGGGCTAGCCAGTCGGAATCTAAAAATGCCCTACCACCAACCAAAACTTTGGACTTTCTTTTGAGAGGACGATATTTTTCTTGAAGATGACCTTGGATATCGGAAAGGTGCAACCGTGTCTTTGTTAAACTTTTTCTGACCGACGACGTCGCCAACCCAAGGCAATGTTTATTCGTGAACGTTTCTCTGACTTGCAATCTTATCTTGTGTAAGTATTCTGACGAGTTTTACGTTGCTTTTTAACCAACTTAAAAAAAGTAGGTTCTCAATTGGACTGTATGTTTTTTTTTATGTGTGTTACCTTATAACTGTTTACTGGGCAAATCCACAATTTGGATTTTTTTTTGTATTTTATCTACCAAGTTTTTCCGTTTGTAAGTCGATACACTTGAAAAGAATATAGCAGTAAAATATTATCGGTTGTTATTGACGACCTTTTTTCTTGTTGGAGAGGTAAATGTTACTTTTGTAATGAAAATCGAACTTTTTTAGTTGTCTCATATGTAGCGCATTACATGCCACTACATTTATAAATGTTTTATGTATTTGTGAATCGTTTATATTAGCCAATGGATGACTGTATCTGAAATTCGATCAACTATTATTATACTCACGCAAATAGTCATGATGTAACGCTACAAAGAAACCAAATGTAGGCAGCTGAAAATAGAAAATACTGGAGAAATATGACTGTTACAATTACGTGCAATTAAATGTATACGCAGAAGATCTTACGTGAATGTAGTAAGGTTCATATTGCAATGACTTGGTGTACAGCTTCCTGAACTTCGTTGGCCTGTTAGGTTTAAATATGCGTTCGTGATCTTGGTGTTCTGGGTTCAATTTCAGGGTTAGTCAAAATTTATTTTGGATTCGTCAAACAGCTGTGTGATAGTATACTTAACCAGGTAGTAGGTTCCTGTACTGGGCCGTCTAGGTGGTTATCACCGCAGTCAGATATTTTCCCGTGAAATAGAAGTGTGTCAAGCACTTCTGTGTTTCGGGGAAAGGGCACTGAAGTTAGTGAAATTACTGGGTATATGAGACCTAATAACTGTCATCTCGGTGTAGCAGGCGCAGGGCGGTGCCATACAGTAACTGCCTAGTTACTTTTTGGCACGAACTAAGGGCAGACGTGGCGCTTACCGTCAGGTGTACGATTTGCCCGTCGTGTTACACATTGCAATAAAAAAAAATACTTACACTTGGCATGCGTGGTTGCATTACTTGGCATTCATGATCAACGTGCAATTGCTTGTGCCCCCCACAACAGGAGTGGTACAAAGTCCAAAGTGTATAGTCTGACGTGCTTTTGACGCTTCCTGGTGAAGTGACTCTCAATAGGCCGCAGTGGCCTTTTAATATTAGGTGGGCTGCGTGCCTGTCTGCCAACTGATCGACTATAAAATAATATAGAATATCTGTATTCAACCCATCCATATCTGTATTTATCCATCTTTATTAAACTATCAACACGACGCGTGTCTCAACGACGTAATAACTCAGCTACCACAGCTTTCAACTGAGGTTAACTATTTCAAGAGTTTTATTCGTGTTGATAATGTGTATTTGCAAACATTGTGAGTAAATCTGGAACACAGGAATTATCGAGTGTTTATAAAATGCCGTAGACCTTGAGATATTCTAAGAATTGCAATTGTTACAAAGTTGGTATGAGAGGCAACATTTAGGCTACTGGCGTGAAACCCAGTTTTCAACATTACTCTGATTATGTAGGTATTTTTAAAAAGTCGATATACTGTACTAATTGAGGAGTCGTCTATTACATCAGAGGTCGCAGGTTCATTCCCTTCCTTTCCGGGAGGCACAGAGGGCCCTGCGAACAGAAATCAGCAGGGCCAAAGGGGTCGCGGAGGAGGAATTCTTAGCTCTCCTCGATCGCGACCCCTGGGGGAGGCCGTACAGGATGGTGCGGGGGAAATTCGCCGATGGAGCCCCGCCTACCTCCTCCATGGAGCCAGTTCTCCTCCAAAGGGTCCTGGAGACACTTTTCCCAAATCCAGGACCCTTCACGCCTCCCGCGATGCCGGGCGGAGAAGCGGCCGCAGAAGAGTGGTCGGATGGGCCCCCGGTCTCGGACAGTGAATTTGAGACCGGTAGGCAGCGGCTCCGAGCCAAAAATAAGGCTCCGGGGCCAGATGGGGTGCCATCAAAAGTGTTGGCCCTCGCCACGGGCCCCCTGGAGGAGCGGTTCCGCGCGGTACTAAACTCTTGTATCGCAGCGGCCCGCTTCCCCAGCAGGTGGAAGGTAGGGCGGCTCGTCTTGCTAAGGAAGAGCAGCCGCCCGCCTGATTCCCCGTCAGGCTACCGGCCGATCGTGCTCCTGGACGAGGCGGGGAAATTCTTTGAGAAAATCCTCGCCTCTCGGATTCTGGAGCACCTCGGGAGCCATGGCCCGGACTTGGCCGAGTGCCAGTATGGCTTCCGGACCGGTCGGTCCACTATGGACGCGTTGGCTCGCCTCAAGGAGTGGACTGAGGCGGCCACAGCACGAGGGGAGGCGGTTATTGCGGTGTCGTTAGACATCGCAAACGCCTTTAACTGCCTCCCCCATGAGTGCATAGAGGAGGCACTTAAATTCCATCAGGTGCCCCTCTACCTCCGCACCATCGTGGGGGACTACCTGCGTAACAGGAAGGTCCTCTACGTGGATGCGGAGGGGCGCGTCCAAACGTGGCCGATGGCGGCGGGTGTACCCCAGGGTTCCATACTCGGGCCTCTGTTATGGAACCTGGCGTACAACTGGGTCCTGCGGGGCTTGCTCTTGCCGCGGATGGATGTCGTCTGCTTTGCGGACGACACCCTGGTTGCAGCGAGGGCGAGCAATTGGGAGGATGCGGTCCACCTTGCGTCGGTCGGCACTTCTCTGGTTGTCCGGCGCATCCGCTCCCTGGGGTTGAGGGTGGCCCTCGAGAAAACGAGGGCCATGCCGTTCGTCGCCCCACGCCGCAGGATCCCACAGGGGCTCCAAGTCCGGGTGGAGGGTGTCCGGGTCCCGGTCGAGGCGCACTTTAAGTACCTTGGCTTGACCCTGGACCCCAAGTGGAGTTTCGAGGAGCATTTTAAGCTCCTCGCTCCACGGCTGTGCGCCGCCGCCGCAGCCCTCGGACGGGTCCTCCCCAACGTGGGGGGTCCAGGACCAGGGTGCCGTCGGCTTTATCATGGGGTGATAAGGTCGATGGCACTCTACGGAGCCCCTGTTTGGGCGGAGAGCCTCTCCTCTTCGCTAAAGGCCCTTTTGCGGAGACCGCAGAGGGTCATCGCGACTCGTGCTGTGCGGGCTTACCGCACAGTTTCCCATGGGGCTGCCTGCGTCTTAGCAGGCACAACCCCGTGGGAATTCGATGCCCTGGTTCTGGCCCAGGTGCATCGAATCCGGGTCGCGGCAAGGATGCGGGGGGAGCGACCCAGCTTGGAGGAGGTGGCGCTGGGTCGTGTCCAGGCCAGGGAAGAGGCCCTGGCCAAATGGACTGAGGCTCTCCAAGCCCCAAGTGCCGGCCACTGGACGATTGAGGCCATTCGTCCAGTATTGAGGGAGTGGGTGGAACGCCGGCACGGCTGCCTCACCTACCGGCTGTCGCAGGTTTTGTCCGCACACGGAAGTTTCGGACACTACCTGTACCGTGTCCCCCGTCGGGAGGAGACGCCGCAGTGTCATCACTGCGATGCTCCCGACGACACGGCCGAGCACACACTCACCGAGTGCCCGGCCTGGCGACACGAGCGCCGCGAACTAATCGCGGCGCTAGGCGGTGGACACCTCTCGTTGGCGACCATGGTTCGTGCCATGGTCGCCAACAGGAGTGCGTGGGAGGCGGCCGCCTCCTTCTGCGAGCAAGTAATGTCGCAGAAGGAGGCAGCGGAGCGGGAGCGCGAGGACGACCCCCTCGCTGCTCCCCTCCGGCGCAGACGGCCAGGCCGGAGAAGGCGAGCTCACTTAGCACGCCTCCTCCGGCCTGAGGGTTGACCTGCGGGCGGGGGTAGCCCCCCAACGTCCGCATTGCACAGGTCGCTCGAGCCAAGTCTGAGGGTCACCTTGTTTCCGGGTGGCCCTCCCTAGGCGCCACCTCGACTTGAGGCCTCTCAAGTCGGGGTACCCGGGGATGGGCTGGTCAATAGCTAACGCTGGCACCGGCTCGTCCCAATCGGGTGTGAAGGGGAACCGGGGGAGTTTAGTGGGTAGTGGACGCTTTAGTCTCGAGTCCCACACACGGCCGCAGGTTTAGCTACCCTGCGGTTATGGTGCATAAAAGCATTCTCCTCCGAAAAAAAAAAAAAAAAAAAAAAAAAAAAAGGTTCATTCCCTTCCCGCTTCATCAATAAAATCATGTCATAGTTACAAAAATAAAAATTAGTTTGCCAAAGAAAGCGTAAAGGTACAACATAGTAGATCAACTATCCGAATGGCCACCTTCCGGAAGACCACAGTGATATAACACTTAATAACTGTCGTGTTATGTATCCGTTCTCAAGTAAATACAAAGTTCTATTTTCCCAAAATATGGTTTACAGAGCTCAACTGAGTCTGAGCCTAAGCTATGTTGGAATTCAGAAGCTGTGACAGTCAAATACAATTTCTCCTACAGAGAATTTCAATTTGTAGTTCTTTCGGATTTCATGATCATAAGTAATGGAATGGATTTTAAACTTGTAAGTAATTTCTTTTTTTTAATAATAGCACAGGACCGGAACGCTTGGCGTGACAAATAGGAGGCCTATACTCAACAGTAGGTGGATATCAGGCTGATTAGAAATACTAGATCAGTTTGCAAGCAGTTACTCAGCCCACCGTACGTGGCCACTGCGATCCTTGGAATGGAATAGCCATTTGATTGAGGGTCACTTCACCAGGAAGCTTCGCGATGTAGATGTAAATAAACCACGCTTATACATTTAAGTGAGTCTTCTTAACATTAAAATTCAATAATAAATACCCAACTTCTTGTAACTTACACCACAACAAAGGAATGTCAGGGTCCACCGATAACGACGGACGATATTAAAAATGATAAGTATTCGGTCGGATCTTAATATAGCCTTATTGGTACAGATTGGGATTGGGGATTTGAAAATTTCCCCTACCAAAGGATGTACTGGTAGGGGTTAAATTAAAAGGGGAGGATTCTGCGGGCAGTTTACAAAAAACCTAAAGAATCTTAGTGCTTTTAATTTAATACTGGAAGACGGCTATTCTTGTATCGATATTGGTTTTATGCAAGATCTTCTAGATATTGGCATCCTTAATTTTTTCTTGTATTTTTCTTATTCTTTGCTAGCTGTGCTTGTAGCTTTACGTTTATTGAATTTTACTAGTTAGCAATAACGAATCTAGTATTGCGTACTTAAAAATATTTGCGAGGACTCAAATGGTCATAATAACAATAAATAGTTGAAATGTTCTTTGCTGAATTGAATCCATGCCCGAAGATGACCTTTACGATTTAACCAGACAATTCCATTCCAGAGTGATTGTCCTCACGATTTCTTTAACTTTGCTGAGAAAGGTTCATAGACCTTTATAGGTCAGTTTACATTATTAAAAGTCTATAAGTTTAATTCAAAAGCCTAATTAATATTAATTAAAATTATTAACGTTAGCGCGAGGTAACTAGCATGCAATGCCATCTATCGTCAGTATTTGGAACTAACTATAAACATGTTTCAAAAGCACTAGGTATATCAAAAGCATCGATGATTAATTTGATGCTATGACGAATAGTCCAATAACAGAACGACAGGAATAAAAAAGATATTTTCAGAAGATTTGGAAAACAACAAGGCAACCGAAAACATTGCAGTTGCAACAAAACAATAAAGGCAGTTCTTTGTCTTTCTGTAAACAACAAATGTTCTGTGCACTGTAATTTTCAGTTCGAATGGAGATGAAATGTACTCGATGCTTCGAACCTGATGAGATTTTACTGCTCCGATCTAGAATGTGATTGGATATGGCATTTTATTGACATCACACTTATTTTAAATCTAAACTGTAAGGATTCATTTCTGTACCTTTTCATATTACCCTTATTTATCAGGCTTGGGCCAGCCAATCAATCAAATAACAAAAAATAAGTAACTTTAAAACTAGAGGTGAATTAAACAATTTTTCACTTAATGATTATTTCGTGTCTCGGAAACCTTGAAGAGTTTTTATTTATATAAATTAAGTCAAGGGGTGATTCTAAATTCTGAACTAGTGTCCGCTTGTGCTTTTACTTCCTAAAAATATAAAACAATATTATATCCGACCACCACATACACTGATCTGATTCCTAAAGCTTAAACACTTATTTATTGTACTAAAATTAACTAAGATTATATGTATGTTCTTGAAAAAAAAAACAGACACAGAACAAACACAACTGCGTCACACGAAATGTATGTCCTGAGACATATTCGTAACTGCTTATTCTTAGGTCACTATGCACCATCAAGTCAGTCAAAAATCTTTTATGAGATTTTCTCATAGAAAACGTTGCTATGGCAACGGCCAGAGGTCGAATAAACTGCCACGTCCACATTTTCCACACGCGACTCTAATATTTCGCTCAAGCGAGGACGATCCTCGTTTCATATCCGCCACATTAACGGCCAAAATGGTCACTTTAATGAGTTTTGGACGTGTCCAACTTCTGGATTAAGTTTTAGATTCAATTGGAAAGCGATTTGTGAAGTAGTTAGGAGAGCTGCTTTTTAGATTTATTATCATCAGACATTTATTCATTTATTCGTTGACAAGTGACAGGGATAACATATTGCGCTGACCCCAAATAAATTGGGAACATGGCATGAGGAAGACATTTATTCGGTCTCACGTGGAGTTACTACTTTCGTGGTGGGAGTTAGTCGCACTTTAAAATGTGCTTACCCAGAAGACCGGGTTCAAATCCCGGATCAGATCATACATTTGTGATTAACATTTCTGTTTGCTGTTGTATTGTTGGCAAGTGCAATGTACTCGTCGACACAGGGGACCCGGTTAGACCCCCGATTCAGACTGGAAATTTGTAATAGAGTTGTTTATTAGTATCAAATAGTGGCAGAGCTATGCTGTTTTACAGTACGGATGGGCCGGCTCGTCTGGGGAAGTACCACTTCTCACATAACACCAACGTGAAATAATAGTGACTACTTTTGTGTTTCGTCTGGTTTGTGAGAGTACCGAAGGCCGATACCCCACATACCCCACAAAGGCCGGCAACGCATCATTGATGCCTCTGGTGTTGCAGATGTCCATGGACGACAGTGATTGCTTACCATCAGGCGACCCGCTGGCTCGGTTGCCGCTTCTGACATAAAAAAATATATTAAGCCTTTAAACAAACAACATTATATTTTTAGTCAGAAAGAAAGCGTTTTCTAATCAAGCGAATAAATCTCGCATCAAAACTTATTAATGCGCAAACCTATAATTTGAACAAGACTAGATCAGGTATATGTATTTTCACTGACATTTTCCTCGTTATTGGAATTATCTATTTTCTCTACATTTTCCTTACTCATACTATAACTATTTAGCGGAATTTATGCGTCGATATTTCTTTCATTCTTCTAATTCCCATCAGATTTATCTTCGTACTATCAGCATTTATGGTCAATCGCTTGTACGGAAGTTACAGCCATTCGTTTCACCATGCTTTTTCTGTTCATTTTGTCGGTTTTATTTTGGGTTTTTAATGTTCTGTAACATTTAAATTACTCGTCAACAAAATATATGTAAGTATGCAACGCGGGAATCTAATGTAAGTGAAAATAAGCTTTTAAAGCACTTTAACATTCTAAGTGGTTGCAGTACATACATACATCGTTCTTAAAAAATCAGCGCTGCGCGGGTCCCTAGGTTTGGTGTCAAACTGCGAAATGATTTTAATTTCTTTTGGTACAATTTTTTCGTAGCGTAAAAACGTAAGTTTAATTTGCTGAAGCACAGAAATCTGTGTATAAAATTTTTGTACTAGCGTAACTACTTTTCTTTATAACACGAGGGTGGCGCCTAAGCTTACAAGGGGGTCTCTTCTCTATAAAGTGTAAGTCCCCACTAAGAAGGCTTTCGGAAATTCACCCTCTAATAAGGGGTTAAATAGGGGTTTGCAAGTTTGTATGAAAGTCTCGATTTTTAAATCTTGCTTGAATTTTGGAATGTAGCTTCAAATTAAAAGATCACATTCAATCATTCTCGCATGCAGAAATATCCCCATCATCATCATGAACACGATATTTGCTTTGTTTCAGTTATACGATAAGCTGCAATAGAATCTAAAAGATAAAAAGCAAGGAATAGGCATCATTATTATTAATGGATATTCTCGTAACAAAATAATTGTACAGGGAAAAACCAAAAGAAAACGGAAGAGTTTTCCCTAATTACCACATATGCTGAGTAAGATTCCCACCTATTCATTAGACTCGCCAATTTATCAAGTCACTGTTACGTCTACATAGTAAAAAAAGTACACAGTACGTTACTTTCATACAAACGCACCGCGGCTGTATGTGTGCGTCATAGTATCTATGCGTCGCCGAACGCACACAGTTCACAGTAGTGGTAGAGCCATGCTGTTTATCAGTATGAATGGGCCGGCTCGTCCGGGAAAGTACCAACCTCTTACATAACACCAGCGTGAAATAATAGTGACTACTGTGTTTCGACTGGTTTGTGAGAGTGCCGGAGGCCCACACCTCCCATACCGCCATAGGCCGGCATCGCATCAGCGACCCGTCTGGTGTTGCAGATGTCCATGGGCGGCGGTGATTGCTTACCATCAGGCGACCCGTGGGATCGTTGCCGCCTCTGACATAAAAAAATCACTCAATCAAAATCTCGACCCGTTTCTCAGTGCGCTAGTCAGGGCTAACACTGCACAAGGCTCGCGCGTCACGGTTTTTCGGTACCAGTTACGAGGCACTAAATTGAAATTTTGCTACAAATGACAACCCTGAGACAGGCAAGTATAGTAGGCAATTAGGCGGATATGGCCGAAGATGGCCTACTGTGTACTTTTCTACTATGACTGACGTCTACCTACAAAGGTCGGAAGTAGCCCCACGTCCCCTCCTGAGGGGATGTAGGGGACAGATAGGCTCATTTGCTAATTGCATCATTAACTTTCATTTCCTATTATGTTCTTGTTGTGAATGGATGTTTTTGTCGTCGTATTGTATTGTGAAACTGTTATAATGACGGAATAAAAATGTTTATAATTTTTCTATTACCTACTTTCTTAAGAGGATAATTTATTTGTTTATTTTTTTATAAAAGAGTGAGGCTAGCTATCTTTTGTAACACGTGATTGTCACAGATCACTATGGCCAATGGACACCTGTGACTAGGGTTTTTACATTTATTTATTTATACGACGAGAAATGAATTTGAGAAAAGAATATGGAGGGAGGGGGGATAGTCTATGAGGTATGGGGAGCAGCAAAGAGATAGTGATTGCCGATCAGGGAAGTCGCGAGTATTTATTGGGCGGGCACTGAACACTTTAGTCTCGTTAGGCGGCAGTTATGGTGCTTAAATGCATACTCATGCCATGCATGCCCCAAAACAATAAGTCTACCAAATGCACCATTACGTCAAGCATTAATTGTTGCGTAAGTCTGTTGCTTAATTTGACTAAACAGAGCTTTGCGGTAACAATACAACAATATCGAAACTACCCATCCCAAATGTCCCCATTCTACCCCCATCCAAAATTCAAAGGGCCTAAATGCGATGTAATCTCTGCTCAATTGTTTCTATTGGCGATCTGTTAGCGGGCCTCATTTCCGCGTCCGGGGTTTGATATCCGGCGAGGCGTTTGGATGTACAGTTGTTTTTTGGCTCATTACTTATGAAAAGTGTTACGCTTGCTGTTATGATTGAGACGAAAATGTTTGTGACCGTATTTTCCGGTACAAGTTTTTTTGAATAATGTATAGTTTCCTTTTAGACGTCTTTCTAATATTTGTTTGGGTATCTTGTATAGTTTTGTTGACTAGGATCGCAGTGGTAACGTTTTGCGAATTCATCATCATCATCATCATCATTGTATATACGTTCCCACTGCTGGAACACAGGCCTTATCTCAATTGTGAGATAGTGGGTGCGAATTAAAGTAAAATTAATGGATAAATATCCCTGGACGCTATTTACACAGCGCCGTCTAGCCTTAATTAAGCATAGGTATAAGCTAAGGGTGTCAGACAACGGAAAAACATTTTTTTTATACTTTTTATTGCAAATACATGTCATCTGTATATATAAAACTCAAAGGTGACTGACTGACTGACTGACATAGATAGATATCAACGCACAGCCCAAACCACTGGACGGAACGGGCTGAAATTTGGCATGCAGGTAGATGTTATGACGTAGACATCCGCTAAGAAAGGATTTTGATCAATTCCCACGGGAACGGTAACTACGCGGGTGAAACCGCGGGCGCCCGCTAGTTATACATAACTACCTGGACCGATTTAAACAGCCATCTTCATGCTCATAAAATGTTACAGTGCGAGTTAGAAATGCAAACTCTTGATGTAAAGGTTGTTACAAAGTGATTTTTATAATAGACATTGTTTGAAATGTTTTATGAATGTTTGGGATGTTTTCCGATTGCCAGAAAAACGGTTACCTACTTTTACGTTCATAATTTTCTATGAACTAGTGGACGTCTCTGCGGTTTCACCCGCGCGTAATTTCTTTTGTCAATTATCCCCCTTCCCCCCATATTTCCAGGATCAAAAGTACCCTATGAGACCCGGGATAGTGTAACTTTCCAACAGTAAAAGAATTTTTCAAATCGGTTCAGTAGTTTCGCTGCATATTCAATACAAACAAACAATCAAATCTTTCCTCTTTATATTAGTACTATAGTGATAGTGGCTAAAATGGAACTATTTATCAACGCAAAAGATGACGTTTTCCTGCAGTTTTTCCGTCGCGACCAAATGCAGTCTGTCACCGTTTCTTGCCGCCCAGTGTCTGCTAACTCGTTAGTACTGCTCTGGTTGCGACGGAAATACTGCAACTCGTTCTGAAGCTACAATTAAATGGGTAAATTGCATGTGAGTACGAGTATATACGGTGATGTTGACAGTACCAACTGAATACTGTAGTACAGGATTTGTACATTTAGTAGGTATGTAGAAGATATTATAAAATTAAATAATAAATTATGATAAATATCTCTGGACATCACACAGCTCTATCTAGCCCCAAACTAACCATTAGCTTGTGCTATAGGTGCCAGACAACGGATGAACATTACTTAGGTTTATTCTTTTTTTTTAAATACATACATTTATACATTGAAACACCCAGACCGATACAAACATACATGTTAATGCACACAAATGTTTGTACCGTGTATCGAACCCCCGAACTCTGGTGTAATAGCCGACTTCTCGACCACTACACCAAATGGCACCGTTGTCAGGAACCCATTAGCACAAGCTAATGTTTAGTTTGGGTCTCGATGGCGTTGTGTGAATAATGTCAAGAGATATTTATTTTATTTAATGTTGCCACACGTCTTCTCTACTTTTCAAGCCTTTGATTACAAGTGTATTAGCTCGCACATTAATATTTCCAAAACACAGCCAGAACTGTTATGGCAGCAGTTTTCAAATTCTCCATTCGCGCAGGTAATGTGTGCATAAATAAATTCGCTCACTAGAATGTTTACTATCCGTTAGTGCATAATGTGCATAATTAGCGAGCTGCAGGCGGAATGCATCCTACCAATTACGCTTACTCCTGTGTGCAGCTTCGTTCCTTTGAGGGCATAACACACCTATATGTGGTTACCATTCCATAATGATTTCAGATTGTTTAGCTATTAAAAAGATAGGATACTACTATGTTATACAGAAATTATTGTAAAAATCTGGTGATTGAAAAGAGTACCTAACTATCGAGTTTTTTGCTGGATTAGGCTCGGTGGAATCAAATTTCATTAATAATGGTGTGTGATACTAAAATCACACACATTATTATTACTTCACTATTTATAAGTGCTCTTTTTAAGTCTTTATTATAGCCTTCCGCTAGAAATTTTGACTTTTCTTCTTAAGTCAGAGCATATTACACAAAGAGTTATTGCCGTATCGTGTTTTCTATAGATGATGATGATGATGATGATTAGTCCGACCAATTTCGGTCATGGCGACTACTTCGACTCCTAATCATTTCTTTAGATAATCATAAGATGATTGAAACAGTAGGATATTAATAGTTTGCTACCTACTTTACTTTTCTGTTACAAACAATTATTATGCATTGATTATTTTAAATGCATTCTCCCCCCCACCCACGTACGTGCGCTAGAATATTAACAATCCGCCGTTAGTGCATAATGTGCATAATTAGCAAGCTGCATGTAGAATGCAATCTACCAATTACACTTACTCTGGTAGCTCAGCCTCATAAGACAGCCTTATTTAGTTTACATATACATTTTATGAAATGACTACCTTGGAGGAAATTAACTTTCAGCGTATATTCTTGCACTTCTAAGCTTTTAGATCTTTAATTTAATTTTACGTTATAATTTCTCTACACCCTTAACCCAAGTGCTTAAGGTAATTCGATTGTTCGATTCGATTCGAGGTGATTCCATAACCCTACGTTGTTCATTAATATTTATTCAGTGTATAATATTTTACAACAAAGTGGGAATCTATTCAAATTATATTGAAATAATTTTTTTGATTCAAAAACAAACTCTAACATGAAAACTTTTTTCCTTATAAATTACTGAAATTATTATTCAAAAGTATCGATGAAGTGTATCAACAGCACAACCCTACCATATATGCTTCATATAATAAAATCTTGTTTATTTGCGCTAGAATTGTGCAGCGTCAGCGTGACGACGGGTGTGTTACAACGGGCTCTCGACATAGCGAGACTAAACTTGAGAGTAATTGGTGACTTTCTTGCGAAGTGATGTCCTGTAAGGATTTATTATCGAAAACTTGAATAAAAGTTTTTTGAAGCTCATTTTATTTATTTATTTAAGCTTCATTGCACAAATCAAGTACAAAAGGCGGACTTAATGCCTCATGTTCATGCTTATTCATGTTTTTTAGTCCAAGCATATCTTAACTGCTATGATTATGTACTAGTGGTCGCATCCGCGGTTTCACCTGCGCGTTATTTCTTTTTTAAATTATTCCTGCCTTCCCACCGCATCTCCGGGATCAAAAGTACCCTATGTCACCCGATAATAGAGTAGCTTTCCAACAGTGAAAGAATTTCGGGACAAAGGACCATGCAAGAAAACGTCCCCACCCACCAACAGATTTCAAACGTATCTCTGTCAATACCTCTTGCCGTACTGATCTTTTTTTTTGTATGACGACATCTGCCGTAGGAATGGGGATTTCACGCAAATCGTATTTGAATGTTGTATTTTTTTTCATATTTACAAGTATTTTTTTGACACAGTTAATTGTGAAAATAATGTGCAGGCGATCAAGAGTAACCACACTGGTCTAAATAAAAGTGTACAAGCAAAATATCATCTTAAACATATTGTACAGTCGAGAGTCTACTGAAGCTAAACACTTACAGCGAAATTCTGAATCTTAGGCGTGCGGCATAAGCACGGTTTTTTTTAATACCCCGTCATTTTTTGGTTTTCTAAATGGTTATTTGTCTTTTTATGGAATGTCATAATAATATTGAAACTAATGCCAGGTCTGTTGGTGGGTGGGGACAGAGCCCATACAATTTTTGGCATTGTCCTTTCTGGGAGAAAGAAAGAGAATCGTAATCCCGTAGACGAAATTGGATGCGTTTTTTATTAGAAACCAATACTAGAAAACACTCAGTAGCAGTTTTTACAGAACCTCGGTACTGTAAGGACGCCGCAGCGCACCTAAAAACAAGAGTTTCGAAAAATTCAATAAGTGAATTTAAAGCGAGCTCAGTTAAAACGAGTTCCGGAGCATCGATTCACCTTCCATTGCTTCGCTGGGCTCTGTGTAGTTTTTGTACCACAGACAATAGGACTGGTATTTTGTACTGTGATCCTTTAATTATACTAGAAAATCTGAACAAAAAACATTAGGGTCTTTTTTACTGACAAAACTATTTTATTTTCGCCTTCCGCCCATGGTTTAACCCGCGCGTTATTTCTTTTTTCAAATATCCCCCCCTTCTCCCCACATTTCCGGGATCAAAAGTACCCCTTGTCACCCGGAGATAGTAAAGGTTTCCATATGTGAAAGAATTATTCAAATCGGTTCAGTAGTTTCGGAGCCTATTCAATACAAACAAACAAACAATCAAATAGTATAATAAGCACAAATCATCAGAAAAGATCAAGTATCATTATAATCGCTTATCGCAAAATCAGTACCATTGTCTGAAAAAAACATAATAATAGTGTCGTCAAATAAATTCTTAAAAACCGGTAAAATCCCGCAAACTGCAACTACTCGTACATAGTTGGCTCGGTATCGTGTCGCCGTTCAATCAGAACGATCGTGAACAGCCGTCTATCAACTTGATCAATGAGGTAGCCGGATTTCTATTTACCGATAGAAATACAAAAAACCGATAAACTACTGACCGTTAAATCGAATTGATTTATTTAATTATTTGTATTGAGTGTTTTAACTTTAGGTACATTAAAGACATGTGCATATAAATCTGATCTCAAATTAAATAGAGTAACCATTTATATTTACAAGTTTCATATGGAGTTAATAAAAAATACAGTACACTAAAAGCCAGTTTCACCACTGTTAGATAAGTTCGCGATAATTTACCTGTAAGATAACTTAGGAGCACTCTGTTTTGTATTTAAAAAATGACAACCACTTTTTTTGTGATGAATAGCCTCTAAAATTATAAAAACTAATGGTCAAAGTCTAAATTTCTTAATTTAGATGACATGTATAGATTACAAAATCATCGTTATCATAAAACGTTAAATAAATCGTAGAGGAATATTTTATAACGAAACGGGAATTCAACTCTTGTATGTCAAGACAAGTTATTTCAAAAAGTAAAGTATCAGCCTATTATAGTCCCACCCACTGCAGGGCAAAGGCCTCCATCATTACAATGATGGGTACTGGTTTAATCACCACGCTTGCCAAATGCGGATTGGTGATCACAAACCCGAGCTGTGTCTGAAAAAACCGACACAAAGTAAGCTCGACCCGGGAATTGAACCCTGGACACCGAGATCTCGGCCCGGTATTTAAAGCACTAGAAGATCGAGTCGTTTTTTCAAAGCGAACATAATATAATTTCGAAGTAATCCACTAGTCAACAACCGATCCTCTTTACAAAATAATTCTTTCACGGTTGATGTCGGTAAAAATAATAAAACCGATAGTACCGGTAAGTGTTCCTTCCATCCCTAATCAGTGCAGTCTAGTGAGCAATCGGTCAACATGATCAATTAATTAGTTGCAGATAAAAACAGTAGGGAACTAAAGAGCTAGTGTTGTAACTATATTGTCAAGCGATTGTTCTCTATCAATCAGCATGGCATGTAAGAAGTAGAGTCGTCTAGACAATTAATTTGGATTCTTAAAAAAAAATCGTTGAATGGTAAGTTTCCAGAAGAATAAGAAAACGATAAATCTAAAAAAAATATATGATGTACATTATTATGCAAACTTTCATTGAAAATTGGTTTGAACGAGATCAAGTAATTAGTTTATAAATTTTTGGGGCTTCCCATACTTAGAAATGAAACTCAAAAAAATTTTTTTCTTAAAACCCTTACGTGTGGGGTATCTATAAATAGGTCTTTAAAAATGATAATAAGGTTTCTTATATCATTTTTTTCTAAACGGAATAGTTTGCGCGAGAGACACTTCCAAAGTGGTAAAATGTTGGTCACCCCCCCTCTAACTTCTAAAATAAGAGAACGATAAAACTAAAAAATATATATGATATATATTACCATGCAAACTTCCATTGAAAATTGGTTTGAACGAGATCAAGTAATTACTTTTTTTTAAAACGTCATAAATCGTAAACCGCAATTTTTCTCTCATTCAATCAACTCAAATATAAAAACGTCGATCAAACTTACAAAGAACTACAAGAACTTTTATATTATGATGATACTTGCTGCTACGGAACCCTTCATGGGCGAGTCCGACTCGCACTTGGCCGGTTTTTAATAATAAATAATAATTTTAAATAAATAAATATCTCTGAACATGTTCGCGGATTCGATCGCCGCACGGTACAAACATTTGTGTGCATGAACATGTCTATTTGTGTCGGTCTGGGTGTTTGTATGTATAATTATTTATGTATCTACAAAAAAAAAAGGATAAAAGTAATGTATATCCGTAGCCTGGCACCCATTGCATAAGCTAATGCTTAGTTTGGGGCTAGATGGCACTGTGTAAATAATGTCCAGAGATATTTATTATTTATTTATTATTATTATTCAGCTTTAAGAAAAGTTTCTTAGTAGTAGTGTTTACTGAGTGTAATTAATGAATTATTCATGATATAAACATATCTTTTAATCTTCTCCAGCCGTCCCACGTTGCACAGTCAACCCGCATTGAATAGAATCAACCGGTATTAATAAGTCAACTAGTCCGAACTGAACTAGCTACCGGTACCGGTACGCTACATCACTATTCAATCAGCGCTCGAAGCAGCAGTCGGTCAACTCGGTCGTTAATTAGTCAACAGCTACACTGGCTCTTTTTATAGGGGTTGTTTGATCATTTGCTGTTTCAGGGTTCCGTGAAATAAACGTAAAAACTAAGTGACTTTGTTGGGCATTTTATTATTCTGTACTATACTTACTTACCGATTTTATTTAGGTAAGTGACGAGCATATGAAACATAATTTAAAACTGCTTTTGTTTGTTGTCAAGCCATTTTGACGAGCCATTTGGTGTAATGGTCGAGAAGTCGGCTATTACACCAGAGGTCGCGGGTTCGATCCCCGCACGGTACAAACATTTGTGTGCATGAACATGTCTGTTTGTATCGGTCTGGGTGTTTCTATGCATAATATGTATGTATTTACAAAAAAAAGTATAATATAAGTAATGTTTTAATATCCGTTGTCTAGCACTCATAGCACAAGCTAATGCTTAGTTTGGGGCTAGATGGCGCTATGTGAATAATGTCCAGAGATATTTATTTATTTATTTATATCTGATCAAATAACACATTTATACCGTGATATTTTTTACAGAAATATTAGTATAATGTGGTTGTGGTTTGAAAATCTTTAGGTACATTAACTCTTAAACACCCGACCGAAAGCCGGGTGTCGCGTAAACAATAGATTTTCTCTTGTGTCTGGTTTTCTGGGGCTTGATGGATTAAACAAAAGTTACTAATGACGTTACAAAGCATTTGATTGATTGATTTTAAAAGAACGACGGGCTATCGGCACTCTAACCAAACGGAATGCAATAACAATGCTTCTACTATTCATACCAGTACGGTCTTATGTGATAGGGTTTCCCTGTTTTAGCAGGCCCATTTTGACTGGCAGACAGGAAAACTGTCTGCGTGACTCAACGAATTTGGGCTGACTGCTTATCTTTTGTTCGCCTGCCTTTATTTTAAATGATGTATGTATATTTACGGCGTTTGCCACCGACGCGTCAGTCAGCCGCTGACTTTGAGCCTGGGGACACGGTCTTAGTCTCATTTTTTCTTTTAAATATCTACCATGGCTCCTATCGTATCGAAAAGCTACGGAACCCTCCCAGTCTGAATCCGATCCACAGTTGACTTGAATTCCCATTTAAAACGGAAGGGGAGTGTTTTTAACGGAAACTGTTAAGTAGATTTAGAAATGCAATTGATTGATAGCTAAAGTTAAAGCGCTAAGAAGAAAAATATTCTTTGTTTTAGTTCTTAGTAATGCTGGATGATTTTTTTACTATTATTAAAGTCATGAGAACATGATGAGTCAGAGAGGCGAACGTCGAGCGTCTTCGTGCTTCGAAAGGCAGGGCAGAAATAAATGTCACTAAATGTGGTCAGAATGGTCACCCATCTATTAACCAACCGCAGCGTGGGTAGCTTGACTCTTGTTAACGAACCACTGTCACAGCTGCGCCAGGAGCGCCTCTTAGTTTCCCTATAATAAGAACAAAAAAGAAACAAACGAATAACCTACAATCATTTTCCCAATTTGAAAGCATTTTAATCGTTCGAACTTTTAAAAACACAACGCTTTTTGAGTTAAAAACCGATAATTTATCGCTGCACCGGTAAATTGCCGGTAAAATTTCACTCCGTTATTGACATGTCACCGGCTCTTTAGCTGATGGAAATTTACCTGTATAGGCAATAGCTGTGCCTGATATGATCCAATTTAATATTTGCATTCATATTGCTTTAGTCCGACTATGTAAGAATTATCTGAAGCGTTTGGCAAGCATTCAGTGGTGTGGTTAAATATTTTTTTCACACTCTTACTAGATTAGCATTTAAAGGATTTCTGTATTGTGTCTGCTGTGCAAGGAAATTTAGTGTAATGGATTTGCTACTTTGCTTCGAATACATAATGAAGAAATCAAAGTCAAAATGGTTGAGTACACATGATCCCATTGTTATAGTTACATTTAAATAAGATCATCACTATAATATTTTAGCTTAGATAAAACATCTCCTTCTGTATTGTTATGTACTCGTATTTATTTCTTGCTAGCTGCCTACTTTTTTCAATTAATTTAGACTTACTCTACCTAAAGAGTTGACTGAAAGAGATTGCTATTAGCGATAAATCCGCCTACATTGTACCACTCAATTCTGTAAAATATTTATTTTACTTGATACTATTGTGCAATCTATCTATCTATCTCCTCGTTTTAAAATAACTACCAATGCATTTTAGAAAAAATCTTTTTAAATCATTCCGTCTGCAATCGTACGTCATTAGTGAGTTGACACATTCCATCGAAGCCTTAAGCGCTTAAATCAAACCAACTTACAAATTCATCCTCCACTTAACTCGAAACCCGCAAATTACGATAAAGTTTCCACTAAAAATTAAGCTATTACTGGTTTTAATTCCACACTGTGATTTACCGGCGTGCTACCGGAAAATTACCGGTTCTACCGATGAGTTACCGATATTACCGCGATGTATTGACGCGGATTGCGGTGGAGTCGGCAAATTAATTAGTCAGGAGCCAACCGGTACCGCTCCCTTTATTTATTACCTACAGTTGTTTGTGATTTACTCACGCGTATACGGTTGTGGTTGTTCTACGAGCGAACAGCTGGGCTTTATAATAGTAAATATCCGTGGATATTGTACAAATCGCCGCCTTGCTCCTGCTTGCTCCAAACTAAGTTAAACCGGTGCTATGAGTGCTAAAAAAAACATTAACATATTTTTTTTATTTTGTAAATACATAGGTAAGTACATAAATATAATTATGATAGTTAATCTACCTTTTTTGCAAATACATTATATAAATATTAGATACTAGCCTTCCGCCCGCGGTTTCACCCGCGCGTAACTTCTTTTTTTCAAATAAATAGTCAACCTTTGTTTTTATACTAGTTCAGTTGGCAGTCAGGCACGCAGCTCACCAGATGGAAAGTGGTATAGGTACCGGCAAACTTTTTGGATATCGGGTGGGAATTGCGCAGAACACGAACTTTTTTTTTATGTTATAGGGGGGCAAACGAGCAAGTGGGTTACCTGATGATAAGTGATCCCCGCCGCCCATAAGCACCCGAGACCCCCTTGGGGTCGCAGGCGCGTTGCCCGCCGTAAGAGACGACAGTTATTAGGTCTCATATAGCCAGTAATTCCAGTAGCTACAGTGCCCTTTCCCCGAAACACAGACGTGCTTGACACACTTCTATTTATCATTTTGACACGCTGCCTGCGCGGTCAGAAGCATATACCTCTGACCAATAGCGCGCGCGGGCGTTTTCGGGAAATTCGCGCGCGCTATTGGTCACGCGCAAGTGCACATGCGCGAACTTTCCTCCTCTCCGTCGACCGATGTTCAAGAAGTTTGTCGGTACCTGTAATTGCGGTCTATTCCATTGAGGGACTGTGTCAAGGAAAATCACTTATATGCCGCCACATTGCTTGCTCCCCGGTCTTCTAGCCTTTGATTATAAGTGCTCAAATAATAAGAACAATGACTGCTATCGCTTCTGCTCTCACCCAAACCCCGTTCTTACGTTAAATCGGTTAGGTAACCCCGTGAAATATATTTTGATAATTTTTCACATGAATATTAATATCGATACAGGTACCCTTGAATAATTTAATCAGGATACAATTTCCCGTTCAATTTTAAAATATGCTGCATCGGCTTATGTTGTGATTTAATTTACAATACGTTTAAGAGATTAGGGTTTTAATTAATGAGTGTTGTAATCTACAACATACACAGAATTCATGTATTGATTGATTGAGAATTTCATACTATTTTTGAGATATATAAAACTCAAAGGTGACTGACTGACTGACTGACATAGATATCTATCAACGCACAGCCTTAACCACTGGACGGATCGGGCTGAAAATTGGCATGCAGGTAGATGTTATGACAGCATCCGCTATGAAAGGATTTGCATCAATTCCCACGGGAACGGGAACCGCGCGGGTGAAACCGCGGACGGCTGCTAGTTTTTGACATAAACTCCAATAACATACATTTTCAGATCGATGTACTTAAGTGATGTTGTTCAACAGCGCAGGTTGCCGCCTCATGAAATTAATGAAAAATCCATAGGTGCGTGCCGAGTTTCAAACCATGTACCTCACGCATATGAACCAGTGCTTGTAACTACTCGGCTTCTACATCATATCCTCAAACTCTCAACCATCATCATCATCAACCCGCAACAGTCCACTGCTGGACATAGGCCCCTCCAAATGCTCGCCACGCTGATCGATCCTCGGCCACTCGCATTACCCCAACGGTTATCGGTTCGGCGGCTGATATGGCCAGCCCACTGCCACTTCAGCTGGCTAATCCGGCGAGCTATGTCGGTGACTTTGGTTCTCTGCCTAATCACATCATTTCGTATACGATCCCGCAGAGAAACACCAAGCATAGCTCTTTCCATAGCCCGCTGAGCGACTTTAAACTTGTGGACCAGCCGTGTTGTAAGTGTCAACGTTTTGGCTCCGTATGTCATGACGGGTAGGACACGGACGCACTGATTCTTTCGTCTTTAGGCAATTTGAAACAGTCAATATGCATCATATCATGTTTCAACGGTGTACCTCAATAAAGTGACTGAGACATGCATAGCTCCATCCAAGACGTATATTCCTAGAAATTACGATGTAAATCGCACACAAATAAACAGCACTTCGCCATTAATCTGTAAATAGACCCTTGGACATCTGTTCAGTTTCTATTTGACGTTTGCTTACGATCAATGCGATCATTGAAGCATCTCGTGTTACGTATGAATGAGTCTTCTGCGAGCGATTGGATTACGTCATAAGTTTATATGTCATACATGCTCGGTTATATATTTTGTGTAACCGTTAGGCCTCGGCCTCGAGTTTTGCGGGCAGCGGGGCGACAGTGGCGGCGGCAGCGACGAGATGTTTTGTATGAAACCCCATAGTTCTCGAATACAGCGGGGCGGGAGCGGGAGCGGCAATATGGCCGGAAACAAACAAATCTGTTATGGCGGCAGATTTTACCTGTGAGGATAGTAACTGGCCAGTCGGACTCTTGTAAGACCTATCACTAACCAGACCCAAAGCGGGAATCGAACCTACGACCTCCGTGTTTTTATACCCGAGCGGATTAGCCACTGTTCCACGGAGGAGGTCAAAAAGTCACTATGTATAGCCTGACCAAGAAAATAAAAAACCTGCTCTGAAGGCGCCACATTAGCTATGGTTAAAGCAACAATTGGTTGCTTTGGTTATACTCACAAATAACTCACAATATCCAATAACAGTAACGCACGGTTGACAATTATTGACATCACACTTTGACAGACAGCACTATTTAATGACATCTTATTGTTTTTTTATTTGATCGTTGCCACTTGAATAAATTGGCAGGGTATTTAATTTTAATGGTTGGGCTATAACATTGATAAATTGGTGATATACCTATCTTTGAAGCTTAAATGATTAAAGAACATTTAGATTTTAGAGCAAGTTTAAAACAATTCTAACATTCACAGATGTATAAAAAGTTTTTTCTCCCAACTTCTGGGCTCCTATTAATTCACACGCCCCAGGGCTCCATTACTTTCTTTCTTCCGTCGAAAGTTGTCCTCATTATTCGGAATAGGTTGATCCCAATCCGAATATTTAATTACAAAAGTTGCCCCCGAATCATTACGGCCTATCGGATTTTTACGGAATTGGTTGAATTTTTAAATTTTGTATCGTTTGTATTGATTTTGACGAGTTTGTTGGATTTCCGTGGGACTGGGATTATACTTTAATAATCTGAATTCTGCTTTCGATCGCTTTTTCCTGAGTCATCATCATCATCCCAGCGTATTCCGTAGCGAGCTTAGGGTCCGCTTCGACTATGATCCTAGATTTGACAAGCCTGATAATACAATGGAGCGATTGCCATCTGACCTCCGTAACCCTAACGAGGGATACCAGACCTACTTAGAACAAAGTCGGGACCAACGGCTTAACTTGCCTTCCGAAGCACGAATCATCATTCTTTTTAGACATTCAAGCCTGCAATGTCCTAACCAAACTGGAATCAATTACAAAGTGATGCTTCCCGTGAGATTTGAACCCACGACCTCTGGGTTTTAGAGCTCAACGCTCCAACCACTGTACAACCATTTTATTAACTTCTTTTGGACTTTTTTGTTTTTTTTTTGTGACTTTAATAAACATAATTATATTTGATTAATACATTTGTGATTTTGAGGCTTGGTTTACGGGTTATTTGATCGGTAGCGGTGATTATTTTGTATATTTTTAAAGAAAAACAAGTTATAGTACTTTGTAGTTAAACCAAGCAAACGTTGTGAAAAATTAAAAATATTTTTCAACGAAGCCGTGAAAATGGGAGAATCCGTTTTTTATTTTGAAAGCACGCTTTCAAATGAAAAAGTGGAATTTAAGCTCCACGAATTTTTATACTCTGTATTAAACATTATGTGGCCAAAGCTTGGCCGGTTTTTGGGTAGAACAGGAAATTTACATGTAATGGAATGACGAGCTGAAAATTTCAGATTATGCATGCAAGATCTAAACGCAATATTACTCTACTGTCCATGTTACAATGAAAATATAAAGTTTAAAATTATGTATTTAACTTTGTAAAGGCTACTTGTGTGTGCGGCAGCGGGAGCGGCGGCGCACGCAGGCGCACTGCGGTCACCGCTTGACGCGGGCCGTCAAGAGCGGTACGATGTTGTCAAGCGGTGAACCGCAGTGCGCCTGCGTGTGTTGCCGCTTCCGCTCCCGCCCCGCTGTGTTCGAGAACGGGTCTATGGGATTCAATACAAAACATCTCGCTGCCGCTGCCGCCACGCTGTTGCGAAATTCGAGGCCGAGGCCGAGGCCTACAGCTAAAGGCCAATTATACTGCTGGCGGATAAGTGATAATGTATTAATGTTATATTTATTAGGGTTAACATCGATCGGGGATGGGCTGGTCAATAGCTAGTGCTGGCACCGGCTCGTCCCAATCGGGTGTGAAGGGGAACCGGGGGAGTTTAGTAGGTAGTGGACGCTTTAGTCTCCCACACACGGCCGCAGGTTTAGCTAGCCTGCGGTTATGGTGCATAAACGCATAAAAAAAAAGAAAAAAAAAAGGTTAACATTGATACAAATAAGAATAATATTTGTCTAATGTTTTATGTCTATAAGATTGAACAAGCAAGCTAGCTATAAAATACATAGTGATTTTGTTTGTTAATAGTAAAATGTTAACTTCTTAATTGTAAAAATTAATAAATGATGGTTTGAATGGTTAAAATTACCCCGAAATAAATATTTCTCTTTTACTTTTATCATAATTTATAGCGAAGGTTGATAATATTACCCTTTACACATACTTACAAAAATGATTACTATGTAAACTCGTGTGTAACCTTGCATGGAAGACAACTGTGTAACTAATGTGTGTAATTTTCTCTTTACAGGTACACTGACGTCAGCAGCCATCCAATTACAGTTTTCAATACAATAAGATACCATTATCCGTTTGTAATGAAGCCTAATTGAGCCAACATGTCGGCCAGCCAAGGAGCTTGAAGGAAACATGTGACGGACAATGTGATGGAACATTCTGGAAACATGTTCGCCAAAACAGACCGATTCTGGGACAGGAGAAAGGGGAAAACCGCACGATGACGTCACGACACCGATTTAGCGGGTGTATAAAGTAATCGGTACCGGTTTTTAGTCACCGCTTCACTAGTAAGTGTAGGGCTTTTTTGTGTGTCGCAGTAAGAGCGTCATTTTGAAGTATCCTTATTTTGCGAGTTAGTTTTTTTTCGGTATCATTTTTGTAGGTTAGTTTTTCGGTATCATTTCGCATTCAGAAGCAATATTAGATAAGAGGCCTTCGTATTACACACGCGTTTTTGATTGGTTCAACAATTAGTTTGTAAATAAATTCGGGTTAATTAAGGTTTTATAGTCTTAGATTTGTATAGAAAACAAAAGGTTCTTCGATCAAAATCTATGCTTGGATTTAGTCTTCGCATATTAGTTCGGGAAAACGGGTATTAAATAACTGTAAAAAAATTAAAATCTGTTGTAATTATTGACTAGTGTAAATTTTAAATTAAAATTAAACTATGAAAATATAATATTCCGTTCCTATAGGCAATACGATTTCTAATTATTTCTTGTACCGCTAAACTTTTCGTAATCATTACGGGGCCAAACTTCGATTCCGACTCTTTTATAAAAAAAAAACAATAAAAAAACAATAAGCGTGGTAGTTAGTTCAATTTTACAAATCTGGCGTCGAAACGGGTTAGGGTGACCGGTACCGATACCAATACCGATACCAAGATGGTGCCGAATACCACATTTGTCAAGACTACGATGAGCACAAATTTCAACGGCACCCTAGGTCTGAATTCAACGTTTCTGGTACCAACATACATCAGCCAGGAAGAGTTCCTAGCTCTGCAGATGACAAACGCGTCAGATGCGAATACAACACTATCAAATGATACCATACCGGTCGTGTTAAAAACGTGGTATCCAAGCGGGTATTCGCCCGCTCACATAATCATCGCATCAGTGGTCGTGACAGTGTTAATGATAATGGTGGTAGTGGGAAACATGCTCGTGATAATAGCAATAGTGACAGAGAAAGCGTTAAAGAATATACAGAACTGGTTCATAGCGTCGTTAGCAGTGTCAGACTTTTTCCTAGGGCTAGTGATAATGCCGTTCTCGTTGGCAAATGAGCTAATGGGGTACTGGATTTTCGGGTTTTGGTGGTGTGAGATACATTCCGCGATGGATGTGTTGTTGTGTACTGCGTCTATTATGAATCTGTGCCTCATATCTCTGGACCGGTACTGGAGTATAACGCAGGTGAGTTTAGATTTTTATACTTTAATTTTAAGAGGATGCTGCGATTTTAGTGCGAGTAAGCATTATTATTTTTTAATATAAGTGTTGCTCTCATTATTATATGATAAAAAGACCACATTACGAAAGTCTAAATATAAATGGAAACAATTGTTTCTCTAGAAAAAAAACAAAGAAACATTTTTTCCTTTATTATTGTCAATACAAAGACAACTTGGCCTACCGATTAAAAATTTAGTTTTTACTAAATTTACTTTTTTATAAAAATAACATGGCAGCACAAGTACCTACCCCAAGTTATGTCCATAAAACTTAAAGATAAAAACTTGTATCGAGTGACTATTTAAAATGTATGAAAACTACAAGAAATATGCCGGTGGCAGCTTTTCGTTAAGATCTTGGTTTTAACAACAGTCGGGGATGGGCTAGTCAATAGCACCGGCTCGTTCTAATCGGGTGTGAAGGAGAAACTGGGGGAGTTTAGTGGGTAGTGGACGCTTTAGTCTCGGGTCCCACATGGCCGCAGGTATAGCTAGCCTGCGGTTATAGTGCATAAACGCATTCTCCTCCTAAAAAAAAGTTTTAAAAAGAGTCAAGGCCATACGCCACAATTTTTTTGCGTTTTTTTCATTCGCAAATAAAAGCAAAAACTCTGTATATTTACATTCTAAAACAAATATCGCATTCCATCGCCGGCGCTTGCATTTAAATATTTAGTTTCCGATCGGAAGCTTACACGGGAATCAGAGTAAGCCAGCGTGAACCGGTATAAACCTTTGTGAACCGGTATAAACCGATATGAACTGGTCTTAGTCATGAATCGATCAACCGGCATGCTGCTAATGCTGCTATGCTTTGTGTGATTTCAGATTAAATATTTTAAACACATATCCGTACGCGAAAAACGGAAGGAGGGTAGGGAGGCCTTTACCCTGCAGTGGGACACTATAGGCTCCTAATAATAAATAATAATAATATCCATTTATCGAGCCGTGATATCGGGGTCCTAGCTTCAATTACCGAGGTGAAATTCGTTTCGACTTTTTCGAACATAGCTTGAGATTTTATGTTTAAATTAGGTTGAAGGTCGTTATTCAATAATATCTTAATTATTTCATTTAGGGCTAGTTTCACAGATAGGCGCAGTCTAAGTCTATCAGAATAAATCTCTTTTGAATACTGAAAAAATTATAAAGTGAGTACTTAAAATAAACTGTAACATCTAAACTGGGAGGCTTACTTTCAATAAAATAATAATTAAAATTTGTTTTTTTAAACTGCCTTAACTGAAAATGGAACTTTAAGCCACTCGCTATCATTATAATTATATCTTTCACGACCTGCGTCACTGAGGTCGTGATTATGCAATGAATATTATTAAAGGACCAAGTTTCAATTAAAAGTAAAATGTATAATAATATTTAACAAGCTCTGTATTTTTTTGTTATTAACAAGGAGTGGAAATTGTTTTAAAACTTTGCTTGAGTTTATTAGATAACTTTGAATAAAAAAGAAGAACTTGGGATTGGTAGCCTTTTGTCTTGCATTACTTATAATGATCGTCATCCCGAAGCAACTAAGTTATATTCATAATCAATGCAATCTGACGGTGTGCCACAATTGTTTCAACATTATTACTTCGCATCGGTACATCAAAATCTACCCTTGATCCTCAGCTCTAAGGGGAATCAGTTGTGATGTGCCTATGGGCTGGTCAATAGCCACAATGCTAGCCTTGTGGCTATTGACCAGCCCATAGGCAGCTGGCACCGGCTCGTCCCAATCGGGTGTGAAGGGAAAACCGGGGGAGTTTAGTAGGTAATGGACGCTTTAGTCTCGACTCCCACACACGGCCGCAGGAATAGCTAGTCTACGGCTATGGTCATTAACGCATTCTCCTCTGAAAAAAAAGTGGTGATGTGCCTGGGAATTCATCATCACAGTGCATAGTGTCTTCTACCTCGTACTCTGAGCTGCTTCATTACTGGTACATAGCAGGCCGACACAGAGATCAGATCATAAGATCCCAGAAGATGGTAGAGATGCACGATAAGAGATACAAGGTAAGAGTACAGCAGATAGGACTTTCATGGTTGCCGCATAACCCTAGGTACCCCCAAGAGGTATAACAAGACCTCGCTAGTATAAAAATAGTATTGTAATGAAAAGGATATGCGACATTTTCTGCAATGGCAACCCTAAGTAGGGTACTTCAATATTCATCATGGCAGTACTACCAACAGACCGGGTATTAATTGTTCGATAGAGTCTGAATTCGTGATGGCGATTGGACCCCGTGTGTTTTGTTTCGAGACTGGGCGATGAGGGAGGCATATGATTTATTCAGTCGAAGTTGGGATTGCGAATTTCTGTTTCGAAAATTCAAATCTTGTTGCGGAGAAATGTCGTTTAAGCGGATTATACTGTGGTTTGGAATCACCATGTAGAATTAGGTACACATGTTACATTCCATTTCAGATTTGGCCCCAACTTTTTGAACACCTTAATGCTCTAGTAAAAACTAGGTCTTGATCTCTAGACCTTTAGTTCAGTCGAACATTTTCTTTTGCAGCTCAGCTTTGTGATCCCAATTCGCATTTGGCAAGCGTGGTGGTTTAATCAGTACCACCAATAGAACATTCCCAGTATCTTTACCACGTCATCGGTCTACCTTTGGAGCTCCGACTCCCAACACCTATCCACTCGAGAACCTTTCCACTCCAATTCGTAATAATATGCCATTAAAGATTCATAAAATTAAGTGTGCCTCTTGAAATATATTCCTCGGTTTAGTGACAGATTTTGTATGACATAAATTAATATCGTCCGAAAAATCTTTTATACCTGAAAAAAATCTAGATAAAACTAACAACTCAGAAGAAATAAATAATTTATAAAACGCTAGAAAGGAATCCTGAATCAGTTTTGTAGTTTGTGAAATCTAATATCCCAAAGGAAATAAACGAGTTTTCGAGTAAAACATTTTTTTATCAAGGCTAAAGTGAAAATGAAAATCTGTAAGTTCCTTTTTAGGTGATGAAGAATGCCCCCTGCATACATTTTTTTTACATAATCATTAAGATACTTTATTCGTATTCTTGCATTTGGTCTATTAGTGTGATTATTATCTACTAGTAATCACGAGGTTCATCGTTTAATTCCTAGGTCTGATTTTTAAGACGTCTATTTCTAGATCCTATAATTATTAAAGTTTGTCCATTATTTTTATCATTCTATCCGGAAGTGCTATCGTATACCAAACTTCCGAAACCACATAAGTCCGCCCAACATCATCACGTTAAATGACGCTGATGTATGGCCAGAACAATAGGCAAGGCTTACAAATCATCTATCCTCACGCACTCTCGCGTGACCTACCGCGCATCACTCATTCAGAACTTGGCTGAGTTTGTGCCCAGTTAACCTTCGATGGGTTGTGCGAAATGAGGAAAGTTTTTACTCTTGAAAAATTTGAAGCATACGTCTTTCTTTAATTAGTTACTTCGATTCTTAGTGAAAGATGCCATAACTCTTTCAAGTATTTTTTATGATCGCATTATCAGGCTCAATCGCTACAAGGTAAGCACTGGGTTGTCCCTTCAGGGTGTGAAGGGGTAACTCCTTTAGTTCATAGTTCTATACAAGGCAGTTGTCAGCAGGTCTCGCTAGCCTGCGCTATACAGAGCTAATTTGGAGCCAAACGTAGGTGTTAATGAATCCTACAACTCACTTGCAGTAAACGAAGTCGTGCTTTTTAATAGGTATTCCCAAAAAAAGGCACGGAAACGAATACGTTAAAAATTATATAGGTGATCTTTTGCATCAGACTTTTATCAGTCTACGAGAATCTTGAAGAGAAATCGGCTGTAGAACTTTCAAAACCCCATAGACCATAACGAAATAGGGAAAGTTTCCACTCTTGAAAAACTGAATGCACAAGTAAAATTTTGTTTTCTGTTATCTTTTAGTCGGATCACAGACACCCGGACCAAAGTTTTGACATGATGGACTAACTGGCTTGCACCTGGCTTCATTTGCGTTGTTTGTTAGTTATAAATTATCTATAATTGTAATTCAGCTCCCTAATTATGCAATTGTTTTTGAGTAAATTTGTCAAAGACGTCGACATATAAAAACAATATGGGAATTATTAATTTTACTAAGGATACGAATTCAGTTGACTTGAAAGTATCGAATTTGGTTAGATTAACTTACATTATATAGCTAATTTAGCGTATCCTTCAATGGATGTGGTAGTCGCTTTCCATCAAGTAGGAAATGTGTATGTCTATACGTGATGGCATTGATATTAGGCGTGATCTCTCGTGATCGTTTTAAGTTGCCCGTCCGTTGGACTATGTAAAGAGAATAAGATAATACAAAGTCGTAAAATACTTTATAAATTGATTAAAGCACTACTATTATTATGTGATACGTAGTTGATATACCTATCAACGAGATCTGCCAAAACTCAGCTCGCAACCAATAACATGATTTCTTCAATACTAAAAGCCTTTTCATCAACCTAAAAAGCCTCTTATAAAATTGCATTTACCACCAGAATTGAGTAAACTCAGAAACTGCAAGCGTACGTTTTTGCCGGCCGAAAGTGAAGACAGAAATAGGTCACATTTGAGCAATTAGTGAACACGAGAGATAGCTAAAAATACTCTGACTGGCAGGGGAAGGGGCGTTTGGGGTAACGAGGTTCTAGCTTGTCTTTATTAGTTCGGTTGTATGTTTATTTTACCTGAATCGTGTTTGGTTTATTACGGATCTTCGGGTATTTTTGGTACAATGCGATAGTGAAAATATATATTATAGTATGATAGTAGCTTTGATATTATTGGACACTATCTTTTTTAGTGGCATATAGCCTGAAAATGTTTTGCGTAATCTATCGGATGGATGTAATTTAGGAGTAAGTGTAATTTTTTTATTTATGTTAAGGAAAAAAAGTGACGTTATGTTGAATGCTTAAAGTTAATATTACATCAGGCAACAGAATCAATAAAAAAATAAGCAGGAATAAGCGACTACCTTGGTGTATTCCATTGAGTAGCTATGCCATCCTTGAATTTCAAGTGTGTTGGCTCCCACACTAATAATGCTGGAACACAATCAGCGGTATTCTGTCGGAGACTGATTTTACTAAAGAGAATTATTGAAAAAATTTGATAAGAATTTTTCCAAGGCAGGAATCAAACCCACGACCTTCAAATTTAACTTGACTGGTGAAATCACTGTTCTACCGAGAGAGTCATGTCCATTAATATCTACAAAACTGTTGCAGTCTTTTCCCAAGTAACAATAGTGGCTGTACTTTTGAAATAATTAAAACAATAGTGGCTGTACTTTTGAAATAATTAAAAGTTTTCAGTTACACCGCAAAAGATGAAACTATTCACCTTAAACCCGTCTTGCTCGTCTCTTCTCATTAAAATGCGCTGCAAAAATATCTTTCTATTAAGAAAATGAAAGCTACGGTACCACTGCGGTGTACAGAGGTCGTCCGACTTTGTGATGAAAATCGCCCAAGCTTGTATTTTGACGACGGTGTCATGTCTGAAATGACCGACAATCTTACAAATCAATTTTACTTCAAAAACCTATAAGTCTTGTACCTCTAATGTCTAATGTCTCTTCGGCTGCCACAGAAATCTGTCAGAGTAAAGGAATAGAGATCTGACTTCCCTATTAATTAAAAACAAACAAACAAATAATCAAAATCTTCCCTCTTTATAATATTAGTAAAGATTCAACGTAGTTTATATGACTAGAAGATACTGTAGCCTAAAGCACGCTTTTGGCTACAGTATCGATCATTGATACTGTAGCCAAATTAATCATTGATTCAATTATTGATTATAGGATACATCCTATATACATTAGGTATTGAAATTCCTATTGTTATGAATTAGCTATTTTGTGAGCCAAGTGTCGCTTTTTAAATTAGAAGCCATACATTCAGCTCACTTGATGGTAAGGCTACAAGCAATTTCATTGAACGACACTTCATGAGGCGGATGATTTCGGATCGGACTAATTGAAACAATATTGTATCAGAACATTATTTGAGCGCTATGGAGGATAAATAGAAAGACAAACTATAGTGATGATTAACACGCATCCTAAGTCAATTGGAACGCAAACATGAAACAATCATTAGATATTAATGAGCCTATTAGGAACCAATCAGAACGGTGCGTGAGTTGTTTGGGAAAATGCGGGAATTTCGTTAGAGATCTTGTAACATTCGTTTAATCAATCAAGATACGTTTCTCTTAACGATATTTTTTACGTGTAAGAAGGAATTGAAGGTAAGGGATAACAGAGTCCGACTGCATCAGCACATAATTACAGTCAGAAGTATGATTACTTACTGCTCCATAACCACAGGCTAGCTATGTGGGACTCGTGATTAAAGTGTCCACTACCCACTAAGCTCCCCCGGTTTCCCCTTCACACCCGATTGGGACGAGCCGGTGCCAGCATTGTCTATTGACCAGCCAAGATTGTATTGTAGGAATGTACGAGATTTAGAGGTATTCAAAACCATTCGGCTACCTGGCTGAAACGGTAACATGTTTTTAAGCCACGAAAATGTCGGTGGGATCATATTGTACACCAACATTCTTCAGCGTAGCAAACGAGTAAAATAGGTCAGTGACCTGTATCTCAGCACCTTTCAGTTCTTGTTCGTAAATTGTTGCATTGTACGAATCGAATAGTGCCCATCGCAGCCGATTCGATAAGTAAACATTTGCCGGGCGCTCGCCTCTAGCGAAAAATGGATTCCCTCCTTGTTTGCCTTTGATTTGTACACTAACAGTCTTTTTATCCGACGTATTTTTTTTTTTTTTAGCGGAATACTTGTTTAATAAAGTTTTTTCAAGCCAATGGCGTTAAAAGAAGTGTTCTAAATGTCGGAATGCAATCGCGTTTAGTTTTTCTTGTTCGGGATAAATTCCGTCGGTATTATAGCTCTGGCTTGGCAATATTAATGTGGGAAACCGAGAACCTGAAATAGAAGTTTATATAAAAGTCGAGTTAAAAGCACTTTTTAAGACTATGTGCTAAAAGAGCGATTAGATACACTTTTTGATGAGGTGTCCATTATTGATATATCGTGGATTTGGGGCAAAATCTTCTTTTTTTTTATAAATTGACAAAGCAGACAAATCACGAACTTCGGTAAGTAGTGAAGCTGGTCCTTAGTAGGTATTTCCTTTGTATTTCAAACACCCATTAGGGCGATTATTCCTATGTTGAGTTTGTACAAAAGAGGATAAAGAATACATATTTACGTTATTAAAACATGGCTCAAAATGTTTCGTATTCGATGTAGTAGTCATAAGTGTCAATAACGGCCGTTTTAGGTACTTTTGAAAACTACAACAAAAGTTACACATTTTAAGTGTGATTGTGGTAAGTAAAAATACCATAAACTCCTTTTTCCAAAAAATTAACAGGATTCCATATAAATGATAAATTATCATTTTTATTCAATGTGGGCGCCACTTTGACGACACTAATCGCCTTTAGTGCCTAAGCTACATTGCGCCTAATCAATGTCAAATATTTATATGACTTTTCATCTCTGTCTTACAATTTCTCACAAATTTAAGAATCCTGAACAAGTCAGTATATCCCAATCTACCTCCGCTACTCGCTACTATATCAAAGAGAAGTCGGGTCCATGTTTAATTCAAAATCGTGTGTTCCGTATATCATTGTGCCAGAAAAAGTAACAGCTCCGTCCCTAGGGGTAGGGGGATCGCTCTTTGTTAAAAAATCGAAAATCTCCCAAGGGAGGGTTCTGTACAAATAACATAAAGTGTTTTGGCAGAAAAGTGCCGTGTTAAAATGACTCTGAATAGTGTTGTATGGAGTATTTGATAGTTCTCCTTGCTTGCTTGGATTTTCATTTTACGCTTTTAGGTGTCAATATGAGTCACTAAAAATTGTTGTCATCTGACTTTAACTCTGAGTCTCTAATTCTTATTCCGACTCCACTGATGTTCCAGTATTTTTTTGATTGAAACGAGCAACTGTCGAGATAAGCATGATAATAAACCAGGAAGAGTCTACTCTGATAATCTTTAAGTGTTGGTCGTTACGGCTTCCAAATTATTGTCTTTGTATAACATGCAAAATAACAAGTAACTTAATATTGAACCAAATCGCATACACTAATATGACCCCAAAGTTAGTAGTTTTAGCACGTGTGTTATGGGACTTATGGGATGGATTATCAGAAACAAAGAAGTTACCATTAGACCTCGGCCTCGAATTTCGCGGCAGCGGGAGCGGCGGCGTACGCACGCGCACTGTGGTCACCGCTTGACGCGGGCCGTCAAGAACGGTAGGATGCTTGGCAAGCGGTGATCCGCATTGCGCCTGCGTGCGCTGCCGCTCCCGCTCCCGCCCCGCTGTGTTCGAGAACGGGTATAAGGGATTCCATACAAAACATCTCGCCAAAAATTTATTATTAATTGTTTTTGGTGGGTAGCGGTCCCGTTTCCTTTGAAAACCATTGTTCTAGACCAAGGAACAGGTTATAGTATTTCAAGAACATACCTCATTGAACAGACATTGAACCCTAAAAGGGGGGTATAGTGGACATGCCCCCCATATAATAACACTTTTGTGTTGGTAATAAATAGCCGCAACAGGTTGGGAACTGATAAGGGATCGCATTGGAAATGTGTACCAAGTTATTTATTATACAGGGTGTATTGAAATGGTTGACAGCGTATAGTGTTGGAATATTTAAAAGGGCTTCCGTTGCTAGGCAACGATGTGATTTGGATTCTATTGAAATAGGTTTTTATTTGCTTTTAGCTTTAGTTTTTATTGGATGTGGAATAAATGTAAGTTTTTTAGAGCGTTTTGTCCCATTAAGATAGGGTTTTTTAAAATTCACCCCTTTAATTAGGGGTTAAATAGGGGTTGAAATTTTGCATCTAAATCCGTTATTTGAGGTTAAAAACTTTACATTTGGAATTTGGCTTCTTAGTTTACTGCAAGCCTTATATAAAAAGCGATTTTTATAAATTCAAATCCGAAAGAGGTTAAATCGTGCATACTGCCTACTCGTACGCAAAAATATGTGGCATCAGATTCAAAATGAAATCTTGCTCAATCGCTTGCAATATCCTTTCATTTCAAAATTAATTCATTACTCGAAACACCGATGCGGAACCGGTTGAAACCGATTTAAAACCGGGTAAAATGGTGGCTCAGATTATTTTTATAATACTTTAATCGCGAGCCAATGGCTGTGAATGATTTAATACCGTACGGTAACTTCAGGGGTCATAATTAGATTTTTACGAGGTGAAATACCCCAACGAGCCCGAACAAAAAGGTTTTATGTAACGACCGTGGAAGTTAAGTTATGTTAAAGCGGTTGATAATAGGATGGGTGAGCAAAGTTTTGATTTTTATAATTCTCGAAATGAATAAAAAGTTTGTGCAACGCAAAGGCTTTCATTATTAAAATCAAGTTATGGCCGACACCAAGCTCGACCCGGGAATTGAACCCAGGGCCATGTGATACTTAAACTACTAGTTTTGCGGTACAACTACTGTTTTGCGGCTTCGGGTATTAAAGGCAATAATAACAAAGTTGGTAACGTAATCCTCGATTTAGTTCGTAAATCAAAAATAAAAAATAATAAAAGAACCACTTTTAAGGCCACATTTTAGGACAGATTTTAGTATACATAAAAAAACATCTACTACTCTAGACTACTTTAAATCTGCTACCGAACGATTCACTCGAAACTTCATACCACGTACGACCAAACCTATGGAACCAGCTCCCTGCAGCGGTATTTCCGGACCGATATGACATGGAAGTCTTCAAGAAACGAGCATATTTCTTTCTTAAAGGCCGGCAACGTACTTGTGACTTCTCTGATGTTGCGGGTATCTATGTCCGGCGGTAATTGCTTACCATCAGGTGACTCGCTTGCTCGTTGCCTCCCTCTTACATAAAAAAACATACACAGACCTTTTTATGAACAAAACAAAATTTACATAATGTTATATTTAAGTAGCAATATGTCAAGAGATGTTATATCATCGCTAAGTGCCCAACAAGTCCATTTAAAAAACCGCTTGAAATTATGCACAAGATTATGTTTTTAATACTCTAAACGCGTGTAATGGCTATGAATAATTAAACGTTGTACGGAACCTCTTGGAATAGTATAAGTGATAGCAGTAACTCATCTCTGAACTGACCACATAATATAACCCGGAACAAGAAATAATACTTTTTATTGAGGCAAACCGTACTTATACTCAGAACTATACTTCCCCGGATTTCCTTTTATACACAGAAGAGACGAATCTGTGCCTGACTCAACAAGGCATAAAGTAAAGTATCAGCCTATTAATATCCCACTGCAGGGCAAAGGGTAGCAGTGTCCGAAAAAACCGAAGCAAAGTTAGCTCGACCCGGGAATTGAACCCAGGACCCCGAGATCTTGGACCATCGAGGCGGCTTCTTCCCATTTGGTAAACTTCCCACTTGGTAAACCTCAAATTGTACCTACTAAAAAGTTGCGCTTGATAAACATGGCATACAAAACCCTTGTTCAGAAAAAGTATCAGCTAATGCCTTTTAACGTCGTAAAAAATACACAAAAAAGGATTTATTTTTAACTTACTGAAGTATTTCTTACGCTGTGGTCACGCTCTCATAATTAAGCCCTTCTTATGTGCTAGCGAATAAAGTGGGTCCATTCATTTAACTTAACTTTAATGGCAAAAAAGACGGGACATTGCAAATAGGTCCGCCTTTGGGTCTTGGAAGTCCACAGTGTATACTCTTACGTAAATAAACGTTAAAGTAAAATTTAAAATGTTATCACCTTCGATGAAAGAAGAATTCTTCATTTAAGTATTTTGATTTTTTTAATTTTGATTTTTGATTTTAAGAAAATAAAAATTCGGGCAATTGTGTTCTTAACACTTACGCCATTAATAAAGTGTATCAGAGCCTAAAATGGTTCTTATTGTTTTTCGAATGAGCTGTTCGTGTAGGGTAAATACATATTGACATCAAAACTCATACAAATGCAAACCACGCAATAAGATGGTGGTAAGCACTCATGACATCCTGTCGTCGTTGACATTGGTCGGGTTTTTTGAAGCTACACCCACCGCGGTACTGCATCACTCGCCGCGGTACCGTTTTAGTTGCATGTAGGCCTCGGCTTCGAATTTCGCAGCAGCGAGGCGGCAGCGGTAGCGGCGGCGTGCGCAAGCGCACTGCGGTCACCGCTTGACGCGGGCCGTCAAGAGAGCGTAGGTTGTACCCGTAGGTAAGTTCGGCAGGAGTAACTCCGGCGTCGGCGCGAAGCGTGGCACGTAGTCCTAGTAGTATGGTAGGTAGGTACTCTACCCATGACTGTGTGTCGGCCAGCTTCGTACGGAGTGCGGTCTTGAGTGTGCGGTGCCATCGTTCTACGATTCCGTTGCTCTGCGGGTGATATGGTGTAGTTCGATTTTTCTTAATTCCCATTATTTTCATTAGGTTTGTGAACAGCTGACTCTCGAACTGACGACCTTGATCACTTGTTAGTGTGGTTGGGCATCCAAAACGGCTAATCCAGTGCTTGTAGATTACGTCGGCGACTGTATCGGCTGTTATGTCGGTTGTCGGTATAGCTTCAGGCCATTTTGTTTGTCGGTCGATCATTGTAATTAGATATCGGTATCCTTCTTGCGTAGTAGGTAGCGGTCCGACGATATCGACGTGTATATGTTGAAATCGATCAGTTGGCGGGAAACTCGATGTCGCGGAGTGGGTATGGCGTTGTATCTTGCTTTTCTGGCAATCTATGCATGTTTTTGTCCAGTTGCCGATGTCTGCGTTCATGGATGGCCAAAAATATTTTTGTGACGTAATTTTTCTAGTCGTTCGGGTACCAGGGTGACTGATATTATGAACGCTTTTAAATACGTCATAGCGATGTTCTGTAGGTATGTACGGTCGGATGTTACTCGTTGATGTTTCGCAGTAGATTTCGATGTCGGTGTTGGGAATAATAATTTTCTTGAGTTGTAGGTTATCTTGTTGTAATAATAGCGGCAATGTGGGATCCTTTTGTTGTGATTGCGCTATTTCTTGATAGTTTATTGTAGACGGGCAGGTGATGGTTTCAATTCGGCTTAGGGCGTCGGCTACGATGTTATCCTTCCCGCTGATGTGACGGATGTCCGTTGTAAATTCGCTAATGAAGAGTAGTTGTCTCGTGCGTCTTGGTGTTTCAGTTGTTGACGTTATTTTCCCCATTGCGAATGTAAGCGGCTTGTGGTCGGTGAATATGATAAGTTGACGTCCCTCGAACATTTTTCTGAAGTGTTTGACGGCCATGTAGATTGCTTGTAGTTCGCGGTCATATGTTGAGTACTTCGTTTGCGCGTCTGAGAATTTCTTTGAAAAATAGCCAAGTGGTTGCCATTTTTCATTGACGTATTGTTGAAGTACTGCGCCGGCTGCTTTATCGGATGCGTCACAAAATAGGGCATAGGGTGCGTTGTGTGACGGGTGAGCTAGCAGTGTAGCTTGACTGATGGCGGTTTTGCAGGCTTCGAATGCGCTTGATGATTCTTCGTTCCATGTGATTATTGTTTTGTCGCGTTTCTTGACATTATGGAGGTGAGCGTTGAGTGGCGCCTGGATGGTTGCGATGTTAGGTAGATGTTCGCGATAGAAGTTTATCATGCCGAGGAAACGTCGTAATTCTTCTATTGTTTTCGGTTTGGGATACTCGTTGATTTGTTGTATCTTTTCCGCAGGTGGCTTGATTCCTTGTTGTGAGACGATGTAACCGAGAAACTTTACTTCCGGTTTGCCTAGGTTACATTTGGCGGGGTTTATGGTTATCCCGTGGTCTTGGAATCTTCTTAGAACTGTGCGTAGATGCTCTCGATGCTCAGATACTGATGATGAAGCCAAAATTACATCGTCGATGAATGGAAAAACGAAGTCTAATCCGCTAAGTACTTGATGTATGTACCGTTGGAATGTCTGGCCTGCGTTCTTGAGTCCTGGGCACATTCGCGGAAATTCGAATAGTCCCATCGGTGTTATGATGGCTGTCTTCTCTATATCCTCCTCGCGGACAGTAAGTTGCTGGTAAGCTCTATTAAGGTCGAGCGTGGAGAAGATGGTCTTGCCTGACAGCTGATAGGTGAAGTCCTTGATGCGCGGAACTGGGTAACGATCAGGTTTTGTGATTGCGTTCAGCCTTCGGTAATCTCCACAGACTCGGATGTCCCCATTCTTCTTGGGTACGAGCGGTACGATGCTGTCAAGCGGTGAACCGCAGTGCGCCTGCGTGCGCTGCGGTTCACCGCTTGACAGCATCGTACTGAGTCCCATAGACCCGTAAAAAACAGTATAGAGTCCCATACAAAACATCTCTCCACTGCCGTTCCCGCTACCGCTGTCACCTCGCTGCTCGCGAAACTCGAGGCCGAGGCCTTACAAGCATCAGAAATGATTCTATGTTTTTTACGTTTACCGGTCCATCGCCAACTGATGTGGTATAAAACATTGCGACTGACTGACAGAGCTCTTCGCAGCATAGCTTTATAACACAAAAATGTACGGCAGATTTTTAAATCCAAACTTTGTCAAACCACGTGAAAACATACAGAGAAAATTAAGAAGCGACCTCAATTCTAACAAAGCCGGTACTAATATAAACTGGCTTACAAAAATAAACATGCTCGTTCATAAAACTAGTTAGGGTACAACGGACTGCGGTTTAACATAATTATGTACAAAATATCAAAGGAATTCGTAATATAATAAATTACGATCCATTATATTTCCAAAGTAAAGACATTAGGCATTAGGTCCGCCTTATGGACTCTTGATTGTGCATTAAAGTTTGAATAAATAAAGAAATGATCTGAAAAGTGGTATTTTAAATGAGATATATGAAGTTATGTCCATAGTGATTCAAGTTGAAATCTGTAACGACCTGATAGCAGAGACTATCTGAGCGTTCAAAACCACCAAAAATATCTGAAAATTTTATTAAAATCAACCTCACTGAGACGTAAAGGTGCATTTTCATTTGTTGAGAACAAAATATGACAACAAACGATATTTACACCTAAACGTATTGTGCTATATTTTTGGTAGGTTTGAACGCTCAGATCATTTTGGCTCTGACTGTACCTATCATCAACAAAAATATTTTTCAGCGGTTTAAACTGACTTTTACCATACAATAATCAATAAATCTGTATGAATTACTTAACTAAGTGTTCAAAAGGCGATTGCATTGATACATTTTGTAAGATTTTGCGGATAAAAAGAGTGCGTAACTGTTGTTTTTGATAGATAATATAAAGATTCCGAAGCCGTTTGTAAACTCATTGTGCCCATTGATAAAAATGGCGTTTCATACCTTTTTTTTTCGGAGGAGAATGCGTTTATGCACCATAACCGCAGGCTAGCTAGACCCACGGCCGTGTGTGGGACTCGAGACTAAAGCGTCCACTACCCACTAAACTCCCCCTGTGGCATTTCATAACTGCATCTACGAAGCTTTCATGAAAAAAGAATGTTTATTTTAAATAAAACATAAAGGACAAAACCACGTACATTTTCCACTGCGAATATCCAGCTAATACTGCCCCAAATTCAAAACACCGCAACTGAACTTTCTCACACATTACTTATTTAAACTAATCCATTATATCGCAAATGCCTCGTTGTACATAACCATAGTCTTAAGCTCATATCTATAGACGAATCAAAGTAATTACTTGAGAATGACAAATGACTTGAGTTACCGTTTTTCTTTATCTATACTGCATCATTGAACTACAATTTTTAAAGAGGGAAGATTTTATAGTTTGTTTGTGTTGAATAGGCTCCGAAACTACTGAACCGATTTGAATAATTCTTTCACTGTTGGAAAGCTACACTATCCCCGGATGACATAGGGTACTTTTGATCCCATGTGGGGGGAAAGGGGGATAATTGAAAAAAGTAATTACGCGCGAGTGAAACTGCGGGCGGAAGGCTAGTATACAATAAATAACCTGGGTTCAATTCCCGTTTCGAGCTAACTTTGTTTCGGTTTTTTCGGACACAGCTCGGGTTTGTGATCACCAACATGCATTTGGCAAGCGTGGTAAAGCCAGTACCCATCTTTGTAACGAAAACTTGATTTCAAGGATGGAGGCCTTTGCCCTGCTGTGGGCAATAATAATAGACTGATACAATACTAACGATAACTTGATTTCAAGGATGCAGGCCTTTGCCTTGCAGTGGGAAAATCATAAGCAGATACTTATACTCATGTAATACTCTGACTCGTCTATAAATACGAGTGTTAAACTCGGGTACAGGGTGAGGTCCTCGAAGCAATTTACAATTGTTTGGACGTGACAGAGAAGGGAGGGGGAGGGAACAGGGAAAGACTTTTAGAGTGGAACTGAGTGTAATGGTGTAAGGGGGAATATTGTTACATAAGGATGTGTTGGGGAATTATGTTTAGCGGGATACTTGTCATTATTTATGTATTTTGTATTTATTTATGTAGGTAAGGTGTTCTGTATAATAGTTTTATGCAATATTTTATTGAATACGCATCAGCGATCCCTCTGGTGTTGCAGATGTCCATGGGCGGCGGTGATGGCTTACCATTGGCGACCTGCTGGCTCGTTTGCCTCATCTAGCATTAAAAAAAAAATTGAATAACCGTTGGTGTATGATGAAAATCAACCAATGTGTATTTTGCATTACATGTATGTCTACCAATTAGTTGATTCATGTAGAGTTATATTATTGGCTGTGGTAGTCGTATCCGAAACCGATATTAAGCCGTTGGGTACCACAGCTCTACCAACAAACCAACCAGTCATCCTAAAACATCAACAACAAACAAAATTATTGATAAATTAAAAAAAATTACAATATAATCTTTTACGGTTACGGTAAGGTCTCGGCCTCGAATTTCGCGGAAGCGGGGCGGCCGTCAAGAGCAGTACGATGCTGTCAAGCGGTGAACCGCAGTGCGCCTGCGTGCGCTGCCGCTCCCGCTCCCACCCCGCTGTGTTCGAGAACGGGTCTATGGGATTCCATACAAAACATCTCGCTGCTGCCGCTTCCGCCCCGCTGCCGCGAAACCAAAGTAACTCTGTAATCATATTGACGTTTCATAAGTGCACCTTTGAAGCCTACTTGAAACAATATTTCGATTTTAAACTAAAGAAGCATAAACAAAACGTAAATGAAAATTAACTCTGCATTTCCATACGTGTATATAAACAAAGATTATTTATAGCGATAAATCTGTTGGTCCCGCTGTGTAATCTGCGCGTAATCCCACAAAATGAAATGAGCCAACAAGGGTAATTTAATCGCAAAATTAATAAAGGGAGCAATACACATTGAAGGTAGGTTGTGGTGTACTTGTAAACTATAAAGTTAAGTCACTTCCGGGTAGTGAATTTTATGATGGGTGACCAATAAATGTCCCTGGACACTCACTCACTCACTCACTCAAAGGCTCGAAGAACAGATGAGCCTACAGTCTGGCAGCACATTGGGTGACGGTTCCTGGTTAATCATCCCTCAATGGAATAGGCCGCAGTGGCCGCTTACCATCAGGTGGGCTGCGTGTCTCGTAACTGCCAACTGATGTAGTATAAAAAAAAATCTCTGATTGACTGACACTCTACGCGAACAAAGTCGCGGGCACCATTGGTTACAAAAACAGACTTTAATATGGATTTGCCTAATAACAACGAATAATAACCAATTTATCAATTGTAATAAAAACATCGTTTAGTAGGCACGATCAATTCCAAACGGATTTGCTTAAAGCCTTATCTGAAATTAATATACGTATCCACATGAAATATTGCCTTTATTTGAAATCTTCTTCGTAGATACTCAATAAGGGCGGAAACGTAGAGGAAGCGAAGATATTTTGAATTCAGTTGATAGACATAATGGTCTAATGGTAAAAATAAACGAGTTTATCTATCTATCAGCGACGTGATCTTAGAGTTATCTGTTGAATTTTAGAATTATCTGTTGTCGGACAAAACGCCATCAGGCGTTTTTGACCAGGTATACCTCAAAATTCGCGAACAGTATTGAAATGTGGTTTGTTTTAAAGGTTTAGGATTACTATTTCACGGAATGTTTTTCTTTAATCCTAAAGTATGGGAGAAGAAAGTTATAAGCAATACAATTTTGACAATTATTGATTTTCAGGAACATAAAAAACTTCCCATACTTTTGAAGAATGTGACGCCTACTAGTTTCATTAGTGTTCACGGGTGGGTCATAGGTCCGAACAAAACGCCCGGTTACCTTTGTGTCGGATTTTTTAAACACGAGCTGTGTTCGAACACAGCTTGGGCTTTATTTATCGCTAGACTACGGGCCGCCTCCGAGGTTTTTCCCGCACGTAATTTATTTTGTCAATTAATCCTCCACATTTCTGGGATCAAAAGTACCCTATGTCACTCAGGGATAGCGTAGCTTTCCAGTAGTGAAAGAATTTTCCAAATCGGTTAAGTAGTTTCGGAGCCTATTCAACACAAAAAACCAATCAAATAATTTCTCTTTACAATATAAGTTTAGATCAGTAGGCAGATAGACACTCAGTCTACCCGATAGTAATCGACTGCTCTATTTAATTGAGGGACACATAGCCAGGAAGCGTCAATAAAATCTGCTGCCACCCTGTTGGTTCCTATGATCTTCGAGCTATTGATTTCAAGTGTACTGGTTAATATAGCTCGAACTGTTGTTGCGGCAGATTTCACGTGTAGTAGCTAGCCATTCGAAATCAGAGAAATTACTATGTTTTTAGATGAGATAGTGAGGGAACTATTTTCATAAATTTCACCAATAAAGAGTTCTACATTGAAATAAAATATATCATAAACGAATCTTTTGTCTCGCTTGAAGTGAGCGACAAGCCTTTACCCAGCTCAGCCTATAAATTATTATGGTAATCAGCTAGAAATCGATTTGATGGTGAATTTACCCTAACAGGTGCTGTAATATGGCAGCAGATTTCGTCACTTCCGTTTTTAATTGAAATTCTTTTAGGGAAATTAAGATTTCGCGGTGAAGTTATTAAGAAGGCTTTAAAAGGACTTTACGCGGTAATTTATTCAGTGTATGTACTGAAAACTGTTTTAATTTAGCTGTTAGTATTAATTGATGAATCAAGCTGCATAGAAGTCGACAATATTCATTGTTTTTTTGAGCTGTTGTTCAAGAACAGAGCTGGTGAGCGATACGGGCTTTTGAACTGGTTTGTAGTAGAAAGACCGATTTCCGAATCTACGTCTATAATACATAATAATATTCCGGCTATATTATTACGGAACATACACAGCTCGGGTTTCGTAATCACTAATCCGCACTTGGCAAACGTCGTGAGCCAATACCTATCATTTCAACTATAGCTTGATTTCAATGATGGAGGACTTTGCTCTCCAGTGGGACACTGGATGAGACGGGACTGATAGGCGGATACATTTTTTTTATTCTAGGTCAGTTGGCAGACAGGCACGCAGCCCACCTGATGTTACGGTCACTGCGGCCTATTCCATTGAAAGACGCTTCACCTGGAAACGTCCCTCAATGTGCTGCCAGACTGTAGACTTATCTGATCTTCGAGCCTCTGATTTCAAGTGTACTGGCTCCCACATTAATATTCCCGGGACACAGCCAGAGCTGTTATGGCGGCAGATTTCACCTGTAGGGGTGGTAGCTAGCCAGTCGGACTCTGAAAAAGCTCTACCACCTACCACCACTTTATTAAAGGCTCGAAAATCAGAGGAGTCTCGAGTTATGCAGCACATCGAAATACGATTCTCGGTGAACTTTTACTTATTGCAAGAGTGGCTGCTTACCATCAGATTGCATACTTATAGGTATAGCATAGAAAAACAAACGAAATTCTTTATAGGCGTGGCTCAGTATAGAAAATAGTAACCAAACTTTCATTTAAACGGTAACAAAATAGTTATTTATGTGACTGTTGCATAATGAGGGTCATTAAAATACGAATGTGGTTTTATGAAACGAACGAAGTGAGTTTCATAAAAGGATCACATGAGTATTTTAATGCCTAATTATGTACAGTCACATACATAACTTTATCTTCATTCATACGATAAATGTCTATTTTAAAGTCAGGATCGATGTGAAACCGCGTGGAATATAATCCGTAGTACCAGGAGAGCAGAGAAGAACAAGAAGCTAGGCTAGCTCGCGTCTTTCAAACTCTTTGATTTAATGAATAGTTACGCTGCGGTTATGCTCTCCTGGTGGTACCTTTGAAAATACATCAAGATGTTTTGCTTACATATTATGTTAGCTTCAAATCCATTAATTTTTACTTTTTAAGAAGACGTTCGAAATTTGAACTTAAATTAAGTATCGGTTACCGATATTAAAATGTAAACATTACGATGCAGCCACAGATACTTATATCTAAATGTAGGGCATTTGCTCATCGCTCCTGACTATAAAATAGACATTTATGGTATGGATGTAGATAAACGCTTTTTTTACGTTAGAGAGAAGTAAACAAGAGTAGAACCTGATCGTTAGTGATTACTACCGGCCCTAGACCCCTGGACTAGGTCTAAGTTGCGTTGCCCGCATTGTAGGGAATATGGAAGGAGGGGGAAGTTTGCTCAAAAACCGACGTAGGAAACAGGCGGCTGTTGAAGTAGGATAAGAAATTGTTTTACGGCCACCAACCCGACGTACGCTAAACCTGTGGAGACAGTTGCCGTCCAGCAGGGCTGCCTCGCATCATATTAATATTGTCTTTATAGCCTTGTTTTTCGGCCAATGGTAACAATCAACCAACTACCAAGGATTTCTACAGTGCACAAGTGAGTGCGCAAGCACAGTTGCCCACAGATGAATTCTGTGTTACGGCGGTATTGATGTGGGAGCCAGTACACTTGAAATCAAAGGCTCGAAGATCAGATGAGCCTACAGTCTAGCAACACATTGAGTGACGCTGGTAAAGTATCCCACAATTAAATATGCCGCATTGGCCGCTTACCATCAGGTGGGCTGCGTGTCTGTATGCCAATTGACGTAGTATAAAAAACTATCTCTATATAAACATCTAGATTTTACTTCGTGTCTTAACATCTAGCCCTTGATATCGTATGGTATTTTAAGGTACCAGTTAATTAAGCCATGCTATATAGATGCTTTTGGATAGACTTAAACAACCAAATAATAATAGTTTCTTGAAATAAAAAAGAAAAAGAAATAGTGAAGAACAATCTGATCATGCCAACATCATGTTGCAAAAAAAGTAGGAAAATAAATTTGAACATTATACAAGAACTTTGAAGCTTTAATAAAGAAAACTTATTTCCATTCCAATGTACGGTCAACAGCACATCCCGGTTTACACTTGCAGTTCGATAATAGCACTTATGCCCCCGACATAAGAGCGGTACAAAGTCCAAAGTGTTACGTCTGACGTGCTTTTGACTGTACCTACGTTTGGATATGGGTTTCTATTTAACTGAAATTCATTTTCCGTCAGCGCAATCCTCCTGGATTGGTATCCGAATCTTTCGAAGGATTTCCTTTTCTTTGGGCAGCCCTGTGGCATTTATTGACGCGCAAAAGAAAAGAGGAATTAAGGTTCCATAGGGAGCTATAATAATATGACGAAAGGTTTTGAGGTTTTGTGAATAGTCTACTAAAGTATCCGATGTTACACATTTGATTAAAATCAGTAAAAATGAAATTTCAATAAATACCTACATAATAATTTATAAATCAACTAGTGGTCTATAGTGTTTTAGGTACCGGGCTGTGATCTCTGGGGATCATGGGTTAAATATTATAGTTGAAGTTTAATATCATTATAAATAGTAATACTAGGTTGAGCAAATTTTTAGTCGGTTTTTTCAGACATACCTCGGGTTTGTGATCACTAACCGTGTGTGTGTGTGTGTGTGTGCCTTCGACACACTTGACGAAAATTACGAAGCGACCGATCTTTTGTCCTGCTGTGGTATATTAAATAGGCTGATTCTTTACAAAAAATAAATAAATACCTGAACATTATTTACACATCGCTGCACTGTCCAGACCAAACTAAGCGTAGCTTTTTTTTGATAGCACAGCAGTTGGCAGGCAGACACGCAGTCCACCTGATGGTATGCGATCACTGCCGCCTATTCAATTGAGGGACACTTCATCAGGAAGCGTCGCTCAATGAGCTGCCAGACTGTAGGCTCAACGATCTTCGAGCATTTAATTTCAAGTGTCCTGGCTCCCACATAAATATTGCCAGAACACAGACAGAGCTGTTATGGCAGCAGATTTCACCTATAGAGCTTGTGCTATTGATGTCAGGCGGATAAACATGACATATGAGTAGTTGTTTCACAGTTTTCTTACCATTATTTCGGGTTTTATTCTCCATTAATAGAAAAGAGTAGCAAAAGCAGGCCAACTGTGCTCAGTTCTGCCCTTCGCGACACATTAAGCGATTTTGTTATTGATTTGGTGTCAAAATATTTTAAAGTAATTTCCTCTTACCGTTAAAAATCTGGGCAGCCCTACGACATTATTGACGTTTTATAGAAAAGAGGAATTAGGGTTCGTCAGCCAGCAAGCTACTTTGTGTCATATAATTTTGTTGACGCGCCGCCTCCGGGTTTTTGTACAACCATTTATTTTAAGTACGTACCTACTTTACCAATTTTTATTTTACGAACTCATTTAGGGCAAAAGCAAAAAGTTCTTATTTCGTGTTACCGGGTCTGGGTCGGTCTATCCCTCTTCGGTGTAATAGGAAACACAGAGGAGTTGAGTTGGTATTGGTGCGATCATATCCTAAGTCCTTCACAGCAAGTCTCGCTGGCTTACCGTTAAGGTGGCTAAACTCATTCGCCTCCAAAAAAAGTTCATCATCATCATCAGCCTATATACGTTCCTACTGCTGGGACACAGGCCTTATCTCAATTGTGAGATAGTGTGGGCCATACTCTACCACGCTGGCCTAGTGCGGGTTGGTAAGGCAAGTGACCAACCTTAATGTCAGATGTTATCAAGCTGCCAAATGGCCTCTGACTAGGCTTGACGACTAATATCTACATTATAGTAAATATCAGCCGGGACCGACAGTTGTGCCTTCCGCAGCACGGAGACACTCGAAATAAATGTCACTAAATGTGGTCCGAATGGTCACCCATCCATTAACCATTCGCGGCGTAGGTAGCTTGACTTTCGTTATCGCCAATGAACCACTGTCACAGCTGCGCCACGAGCGCCTCCAAAAAAAATTGCTCGTTTCAATTACCACACTCCACATTGACGGCTTTTCTGATTTTCGAGTCTTTTATTTCAAGTGATTGATTGTTTAGTCTCAGAATCTTTCAAAAGTTTGGGAGCAATCCACTTCGCGTCGTATAATTTGGGGTACGAGCGTCTCCGCTTTTGGTTAGACAGCCGCCGAGTATCGAGCGGCTCGTTAAAACACGAGCCACGCTGCCATTAGATATGTAATGTCGATAATGTGAGGTTATGACGACAAGCTAAGAAAAATTACGCACAAGTCAACGTCTGTGGTGTGAATTCCTAAATACGAGTATAAATCCGTACTAATATAAATTGTGAAAGTAATTCTGTACGCTTAAATCGCTGAACTGATGTTGATAATTTACCAAATGAGTAATAAACTAGATCTTTGGAAAGAACAAAAGCCATTCTGTCCATGCCTTGTCTTTATACCAGAGTCCCATAAACAAGGCCGCAGTTTCGCTAGCCTGCAGCTATGTTGCTTAGAAGCATTCTCATCTCAAAACGGTATCCAATTCCTTAAATAAGCTGAGGGCTCTTTTTTTTCGGAGGAGAATGTGTTTATGCACCATAACCGCAGGCTAGCTAAACCCGCGGCCGTGTGTGGGACTCGAGACTAAAGCGTCCACTACCCACTAAACTCCCCCGGTTTCCCCTTCACACTCGATTGGGACGAGCCGGTGCTAGCTTTGCTATTGACCAGCCAATAAGCATAGGGCTCTGGAAAAATTGTCTTAAATATCAACATATTTTATACTGATAATTAAACTGTTAACAGTGAGAAAACAATAGAAGTATACGTCATTTTGGGATGTAATAGCTGAAGGGCAATGTTGCCACTTCGCCCACATTGTTCTTTTTCTTTGATCTAGAGCGTTGAGTTAATTTGGATTAAAAACAAATGAATTCAAAAGAAAGACAAAATATAATATCCAGACTCTTTTTAAAATGATCGACTGGCCCGATGGTGCATAAATAAACATTTGTTTTTTATTCTGTATCTGGCTTTTTATTTGAACATAAGTTTGTATTTGTGGAACATTCGCTGTATCTGATACAACTTATACAATAATACATAATTATGTATTATTGTTGTGTGTGTGTAATTGAGTGACCCTGACAAGATAGTTTGGGAGTCTCAATTGAAATGAAAAAGAAAACCAAGGGAACTGAAATTAACGTTTTTCGCTTTTGTGAATTGTCCGTCAACAGAAGGAGCATGTTGTCATCTTTGATTGCATAATAATGCCATTATACTGTGCCTCAATACAGATTCCCAGTTGTTAACACACACAGCCCATTGGCTAAACACGTTCAGCCTCCGCATCAAATACGATTATTGACGCAAGCCTTAGCAACGATCTTGCAACCACTCGCTCATAGGCCATGCGTTAGCTCGAAGGCATGAGTTCAGTAAGCTAGGTATACAGTTGTACCTGTGGTTAAACATTCGACGCCCGATTTAGTCGAATAGAGAAGGAGGTACAGTACAAACGTTTAAGTTGATTCTTTGGCGGAAAGCTAGTATCAAATAATATGAAACCTATTTTTAACATACAAAACCAAATAATCTAAATGCTTGTTTTAATACATCTTAAAACAACCAACTCCAAACAAGATTAATTATCAAATACGATAATTAACTCGACCAGCTAAACAATTTATTTTGGCTAACCAACTATTTTCCCATTATACTTACTTAACCGCTACTCTATACCAACTGTTCTTTAGATATAGGCATCTCACCCGAGTTTCCAAAGGCTTTGTTAACTATTAAATTACTAAATTTGAAATTAAGGCTCTGCTTACACGAGCAAAGTTTCGTCGCCATTTTAGGCAAGGCAACTTGTAACTTGTGACATTAATAATGCTTATAAATTAATGTAAGATTCTTTATTGTATTACTTGCTTCGCTACTGTGCAATGTAGTATTAATTTTCGATTTATGCAGACGTTTCCCGGTTATTCCTGTCTGTCCCTATCGATTCTGCCACAACTGGTGGCAGATAAAACTTTTTAGTAATCCCTTTCTAGTTACATATCCCTCAGTGGAATAGGCCACAGAAGTCGTTTACCATAAGGTGGGCTAAGTGCATGTCTGCCAACTAATCTTGTATAAAACAAGCCTTCCTACACGGCTTTATTCCGCAGGATTGTGTTTGATATTATTGGGTGATGGTAAGCAATCACCGCCGCCCATGGACGTCTGCAACACCAGAGGGATCGCTGATGCGTTCATGGTTCAAAAACAAACGGTTACAATAGCAACATGTACAAAGATTTATAAGACTGGTTTTAGAGTGACGCTGATGCGCGCGCGTAGCGTTGTACACTGCCGGTTTTCTTTGTAGCTCAAATCATCGCTATCTTACAAGAACAGCGATACTTGCTGATACCCGCGCTGACGACTTGCTTGTCAGCGTGACTCCAAAAACCGCCTAAGGACTATTAGTTGCTTTCAAAATCGAGATCGAAAATATCCTTATTCATATAAGCATTTAAAAAAAAACCGGCCAAGTGCGAGTCGGACTCGCCCATGAAGGGTTCCGTAGCAGCAAGTATCATCATAATATAAAAGTTCTTGTAGTTCTTTGTAAGTTTGATCGACGTTTTTATATTTGAGTTGATTGAATGAGAGGAAAATTGCGGTTTACGATTTATGACGTTTTAAAAAAAAACTAATTACTTGATCTCGTTCAAACCAATTTTCAATGGAAGTTTGCATGGTAATGTACATCATAAATTTTTTTTAGTTTTATCGTTCTCTTATTTTAGAAGTTAGAGGGGGGGTGACCAACATTTTACCACTTTGGAAGTGTTTTTCGCGCAAACTATTCCGTTTAAAAAAAAATGATATAAGAAACCTTATTATCATTTTTAAAGACCTATCTATAGATACCCCACACGTAAGGGTTTGAAGAAAAAAAATTTTTTGAGTTTCAGTTCTAAGTATGGGAAGCCCCAAAAATTTATAAACTAATTTCTTGATCTCGTTCAAACCAATTTTCAATGGAAGTTTGCATAATAATGTACATCATAATTTTTTTTTAGATTTATCGTTCTCTTATTTTAGAAGTTACAGGGGGGGGGGACCAACATTTTACCACTTTGGAAGTGTCTCTCGCGCAAACTATTCAGTTGAGAAAAAAATGATATAAGAAACCTTATTATCATTTTTAAAGACCTATCCATAGATACCCCACACGTAAGGGTTAGATAAAAAAAATTTTTTTGAGTTTCAGTTCTAAGTATGGAGAGCCCCCAAAATTTATTATTATTTTTCTATTTTTGTATGAAAATCTTAATGCGGTTCACAGAATACATCTACTTACTAATTTTCAACAGTATAGCTCTTATAGTTTCGGTAAAAAGTGGCTGTGACATACGGACGGACAGACACACAGTGGGTCGAAACGGTAATATGAGGGACATAGAGGTTTTTTTTGACAAATCGATTTTTTTTGTATGCCGATCGATAGTCCTTTAGACACTCGTAAAGACATGTTCTATAACATTTTTCACTAAACCTAATAGTTTGGCCATAAAAAAATAATTTGTGTTTTTTTTGTATGAAACAAGACCTAAAGATCTAAATATCTCCCAGGAACTGCTTGATCGTGCCTTTTAATGACTTAGGTCGGCATAAGTGCATTGTGTACTAACATCCTAATCTATTTTTAGCTGCTCCAATCCGCAATTTTGTCTGTTAAATAGTTCGGAAAAAAAATATTTTGACTAAATTTATTATGGGATTATAATAACAATTCTAATAAAAAGCGTCGATTAGGGTACTAGAAACTAATTACGTAGTTAGTCTACATTGTTCTGTACTATCAGAATCTATTAAAACCTTTTTTTTTGTTATCATCGGATGACTTTTAAGTAATAATGTTGTCAGGTCATTAGGATATAAATTAAGAGAATAAAGAGATAATGGTTTGGGGTTTTACCTGCTCCTGTTAAAAAAGCATCAATTAGGGTACCAGGAACTAATTACGTAGTTAGTTAGTTAGTTAGTTAAGTAAGAAAACAGAGAATAGTGATAGTAGAGATAGATCATGGTCATTAACAACTTATGTTCTACATTAACTTCCTTGACACTTGTAAGCTGAAGGGCATCTATCTCATTATCTATTGATTTTTTTACACTTTCGACAGATAACTGATTTTCTTCTATTGAACATAATTGGTCAACAAAAAAATTTTGATGAGGGTCTATCGTTTTCCCATACTGCAACACCATCACGCAATAGCCTAATAGGTACTAAACTCGCCATAAAAACACTTGAATCGTCATTATTATCAGTATTTTCTGTTTATGGTTACTCTGGCCTGCAGCTCCATCAAAACCCCACTTGTTGACTAGTTTAAAATCTTCTTTATTTTCTGTATTAATTTCAACAGCCTGTAAAAGTCTGATCGTGGTTAACTTTAGTAAGGCTTGCAACTTGATAGAAGCCCCCTCATCGGGTAAAATTATGTCTTCTTTTGCTGGGTAACATTCTAATTTAGCTAGTTTTATTTTGTTATAATATGATGGGTACAATTCCGTTCCTGTTCACTGGCAGATTCTCTCAAGCTAATATATTGCCACTTTGATAATTTTAGTGAAACTAGTATAGCCAATGCTTGCATCGGAGAATATGTTGCATCTTTACCCTTCTTGCTATCTAAACAGCTCCTCACTTTTGCAATGTCTTCTGGATGTTCTGTCAAATGCTTAATTATCAAACTTATTTTTTCGTTTCCAATTGTCTTCAATGATTTTATTGTAGCCGCGTTTAATTCTTCTGGAGAATAAGACTCGCACTACACGTCTTCTTTTCTGCTTCGAGCTTAGTTCTTCAAACGGTTTCCTCGGGGTAAAAGAAGAAGTGGAAGCATTCTCTGTAGATGGTGGCAGATTTCCTCTATACTTATATTTTCCTCTATACTTAACGGTATTTCGTCTACATTTTCAATTACTACATCAATATTGTGCTCAATATTTTCTTCATTTAATAATTTGTGGCCAATTAATTGGGGTTTCCAACCAATCTCCATTCCTTCTTAAAAACTGGGGAAATGATCGATGGGATTTTGTCCACCTATTATTAATATTAGCACAAAAACACTGGCAAAACTTTTTTAATGAATCACTGTTTTCTTCCCGTCCCATTTTCTGCATAAGATGATTATATAACTTTTCACTGTCTGCCAAAGATTCTGACGTTTACCTGAGGATTACGAATAAATCAAAATTATTCACAACAGCCTCCATTGTTATTATCGTAAGTAATATATCGTAAATCAAGTTTAGTGTAACTGGTAAAGTTTCACTGCACAAACTAATTTTTAAAATGAATACACCTTCATTATATAACAAAGTTCCAGGTTACTTACCCCCAACCCATAACCATTGTCTATTAATTCGTATAATTATTTATATATCCTATGACCTGACATCATTATCACTTTAAATCATCCGATGATATAAACAAAAGGTTTTAATAGATTCTGATAGTACAGAACAATGTAGACTAACTACGTAATTAGTTTCTAGTACCCTAATCGACACTTTTTCTTAGAATTGTTATTATAATCCCATAATAAGTTTAGTCAAAATATTTTTTTTTCCGAACTGTTTAACAGGCAAAATTGCGGTTTGGAGCAGCTAAAAATAGTTTAGAATGTTAGTACACAATGCACTTATGCTGACCTAAGTCATTAAAAGGCACGATCAAGCAGTTCCTGGGAGATATTTAGTACTTTAGGTCTTGTTTCATACAAAAAAAACACAAATTATTTTTTTATGGCCAAACTATTAGGTTTAGTGAAAAATGTTATAGAACATGTCTTTACGAGTGTCTAAAGGACTATCGATCGGCATCCAAAAAAATACGATTTGTCAAAAAAAACCTCTATGTCCCTCATATTACTGTTTCGACCCACTGTGAGACAGACAGACAGACAGACATGACGAATCCATAAGGGTTCCGTTTTTTGCCATTTGGCTACGGAACCCTAAAAACAGACGTCATAAGCTAGAAAAATACAGAGAAACATAATAATTCGTCTGTGTTTCGCCTTATTTCGTGCCCAACTACGTCGATATGATTTAAATGATGAATATTGCTAGGTGTGTGGGAGGGCTTACGAATTGAATACTACACTGCGAGACAATAAAACCGGGTCAATGTTATACATTTGAATAGCTTCTCATATTGCTCCATGCTCATACATTTCTTACATCACTAACCGAGAGGGCGTAGATCGAATGTGTCTAATGAAATTGAGTTGATTTAGTGAGATGAAAGACACAATTAGTAGATTGTTATGCTGGTAAATGTATGTTTTCATAAAATACATGAATGGCGATAATAATGGTAGGTTCACCTTTGTTGTTTGCTCAAAAATTTTACTATAAAGTTCCTTTGTTATGCAGAGCTACAAATACTTTTAAAAATTAATAAAACGAATCAAGTCAGATTATTTCGAATTAAAAAAACAGACAGCTAAATTTGTTGCAGGTCGCAAGCAGTGAACATTTTTTAGGGTTCCGTAGCCAAATGGCAAAAAACGGAACCCTTATGGATTCGTCATGTCTGTCTGTCTGTCTGTCTGTCCGTCCGTATGTCACAGCCACTTTTTACCAAAACTATAAGAGCTATACTGTTGAAAATTAGTAAGTAGATGTATTCTGTGAACCGCATTAAGATTTTCATACAAAAATAGAAAAATAATAATAAATTTTGGGGGCTCTCCATACTTAGAACTGAAACTCAACAATTTTTTTTTCATCCAATCCTTACGTGTGGGGTATCTATGGATAGGTCTTTTAAAATGATAATAAGGTTTCTTATATCATTTTTTTCTAAACTGAATAGTTTGCGCGAGAGACACTTCCAAAGTGGTAAAATGTTGGTCCCCCCCCTGTAACTTCTAAAATAAGAAAACGATAAATCTAAAAAGAATATTATGATGTACATTACTATGCAAACTTCCATTGAAAATTGGTTTGAACGAGATCAAGTAATTAGTTTATAAATTTTTGGGGCTTCCCATACTTAGAACTGAAACTCAAAAAAAATTTTCCTTCAAACCCTTACGTGTGGGGTATCTATAGATAGGTCTTTAAAAATGATAATAAGGTTTCTTATATCATTTTTTTCTAAACGGAATGGTTTGCGCGAGAGACACTTCCAAAGTGGTAAAATGTTGGTCACCCCCCCTCTAACTTCTAAAATAAGAGAACGATAAAACTAAAAAATATATATGATGTACATTACCATGCAAACTTCCATTGAAAATTGGTTTGAACGAGATCAAGTAATTAGTTTATTTTTCAAAACGTATATTATGATGATACTTGCTGCTACGGAACCCTTCATGGGCGAGTCCGACTCGCACTTGGCCGGTTTTTTTCAAACCTTTAAGTTCCTATATTTTTTATTGTTTCTTTTATTGTCCCCTAGTGTATCTGCTTCCTTGGTTGTTGACTTAATGTCCAATTAAACGTTTGCTTGAACTGTTTCAATTTATCAATAACGTAATATAATTATGTGGTCAATAGTGATGAAAAACTTTCAGCTTCGGAAACTATGAAATAAAGTAATTTATTCAGCAACGTGATTGTCATAGTAAATGCTTTTCCAAGTGGAAGTAATATGCTATAAATATCTTACACACAAATAATTGAGAATTTAGATTTATAAGGTCCATATTTAGGTCACTAAAAACAAGCAATAACACAATTTTTTTAGCAAAAACACCCGCTTCATATATAAAAAGCAATAAAGCGTAAAAAATAGCTTTTTGTAAAAATACATAGTTTAATGTGCAAGTAATGTTATTTTTGAAGTTTGTGTTAGCCTAATCATAATTTATTGTATTATGTACCACGTTTAGCCAACGGACTGATTTTGTTTACAAGCAAGTAAAAAATAAAAAGTAATACATTAAAAGACTCAAGAATAACTTTCACAAACAGTGCGTTGTTCGTGTTCGTTTATTCAGAAACTGAAACTTTCCGAAGTTAGGGCAAGTTTTAACTAAGCAAATATCTCGAGATGTTTCCTCCACGAGGCTTACATTGTGTATTCAGCGGAACTCCGACTTATTGTCTTTGACTCGGTGAGGTTATTAGCTTTTTAGATAAACAAAAATATCATTCGTTTTAACACGTGTCTGAAAATGTAATGACAATAAATATTATTCGCATATTGCAAATAAAGAAAAAGATTAATAAATAGGTATCCTGATGGTAAGCTGTTACTTATGTTATAAAGAGGAAAGATTTGATTGTTTGTATTGAATAGGATCCGAAACTACTGGACCGATTTGAAAATTTCTTCAAGTGGCAACAATCAAATAATAAAAAAAAAGATGTCATTCATTGTTATTCTGTCAAAGTGCCTTGTTACTATTGGATATTGTAAGTTGTTTGTGAGAGTAACTATAGCAACCCAGTGTTGCTAAGGACTACGGGGATTGGATATCAGTGGCTCCAACGTAATGACTGGACTTTGCCAAACCGACCTAGCGGCTCTTCCGTAAATAAGTATTTATATTTTCTGCCTAAATTGAATAAATTGACGTGATTCTATATTCTTGGTCCAGAGCATCAGCCCTTTGCTTACGTCATGACCCGACCTTCATCGTCATACCTTTATAAAAAAAGTAAGAAAGTACGAAGGTAAAGTTCCCCAATGTCCGGAATGTTCCCCCGAAGGATACGTGGGAACTGTCCGCGCGCCGATACCCGCCACGGGACTGTACGTGCTCGACGTGTACACTTGCGGACAAATATATCTACCTACCCTTATGTAATAAGCATGTTTATTTGTTGAATTAGCTTAAGCTGTGGTAGCCCGGGTGTAGTGGCGTAGCGTGGGTGTCAGCCGCCCGGGGCAGAAGACAATTCTGCCGCTCTTTTTCCCACCTGATGATAAGTGATCACTGCGGTCTATTCCATTAAGGGACACTTCAACTTTATTGTGATATTTTGCCACCCCCTAAAAAGTGCTGCCCGGAGCGGTAAGCCGTACATTAAAAACAACATACCTACCATCCGATTTAAGGACCTCCTCCTTTTTTGAAGTTGGTTAAAGGAGGTTTTGAGGTTGGGTGGTTGGCATTACTTCAGAACAACTTGCATATCATTAGTTATATTTTTTTCTATGAAGATGTTTGTCATAAATTTAACCCGTTCCTTTTTAGCCGTGGCGAGCAGCCAGTTCCTATAAACATGCATTTTACTCCTTTTCATATTTCCTCGTGTAACTTATGTGGCAAAATCCAAGTAAAAATGTGTGCCAATTTACTCTTCCAGTGCATAAATTGTTTCAAGCGGCCGCAAATGGCCGCAAATGCCAGCCATAATGAACCATTTAGCGCCGCCATTTTGGACGCGAAATGTCTTGTAAAATGTCAGCCATGGTCGTTCAGTGTTGCAATCTGCTCGTGCATCGCTTCGACGGTTTACTGGTTGTAATCTAGACTTCAGCGTTACAACAGATTAAACTTTGAAGTCTCCTTTTATGGACTAACACACATAAACGTACTAATGGACAATTATAAAATGCGCATTGGCAATATTATTATACATTCAATTTAAGCCTCGATGGTCTAGTGGTTTAAGTACCGGGCCGAGATCTCGGGGTCCTGGGTTCAATTCCCGGGTCGAGCTAACTTTGTGTCGGTTTTCTCGGACACAGCTCGGGTTTGGGATCACCAACCCGCATTTGGCAAGTGTGGTGATTAAGTCAGTACCCATCGTTGTAACAAAAACTTGATTTCAAAGATGGAGGCCTTGCTGATACTTATTCAATTTAAGGACTAATCACTTTTTAATGTTTGACGGTCGATTTGGTGTGATTGAGAAGGCTGTGACACCAGACTGTGGTGACCAGAGGTCCCAAGTTCGATTCCCGCATTCAAATCGGTTAATCCATTCAGGAGCTACGGTGCCTTACATAGGTCAAACTTATAACACCCCTCTTTTTACATCGGGGTTAAAAAAAAGAATCATTAAAGTAGGTGACAAAATCTTTTTCAGTCTTATTTCTTACTTCACTAATTGACAATTATTTATTAAATTATACAACCGTTATCTCTCATGCCTGACCATTAAAATAAATAACCTCGCCTTTTGCGGAAAAATATTGGAACCAATTTCTTCAAGTGGCAAAAATCAAATAAAAAAAACCGGCCAAGTGCGAGTCGGACTCGCCCATGAAGGGTTCCGTAGCAGCAAGTATCATCATAATATAAAAGTTCTTGTAGTTCTTTGTAAGTTTGATCGACGTTTTTATATTTGAGTTGATTGAATGAGACGAAAATTGCGGTTTACGATTTATGACGTTTTAAAAAAAAACTAATTACTTGATCTCGTTCAAACCAATTTTCAATGGAAGTTTGCATGGTAATCTACATCATATATATTTTTTAGTTTTATTGTACTCTTATTTTAGAAGTTAGAGGGGGGGGTGACCAACATTTTACCACTTTGGAAGTGTCTCTCGCGCAAACTATTCAGTTTAGAAAAAAATGATATAAGAAACCTTATTATCATTTTAAAAGACCTATCCATAGATACCCCACACGTAAGGATTAGATGAAAAAAATTTTTTTGAGTTTCAGTTCTAAGTATGGAGAGCCCCCAAAATTTATTATTATTTTTCTATTTTTGTATGAAAATCTTAATGCGGTTCACAGAATACATCTACTTACTAATTTTCAACAGTATAGCTCTTATGGTTTCGGTAAAAAGTGGCTGTGACATACGGACGGACAGACAGACAGACAGACAGACAGACAGACAGACAGACAGACATGACGAATCCATAAGGGTTCCGTTTTTTGCCATTTGGCTACGGAACCCTAAAAACAATAAGATGTCATTCATTATAGCTGTCTGTAAAAGTCAATTGTCAACCGTGCATTGTTACTCTTGGATATTGTTAGTTATTTGTGAGTTTAATCATAGCAACCAAGTGTTGCTATAACCATAGCCAACGTGGCGCCTCCAGAGCAGGATTTTTATTTTCTGGGTCAGGATGTAACATCATCATAAAAGTAGATTAAGTAAGATGCGCGGCGGGCATTAAAATAAATAAAATCTCTTTCAGCCTTATAACTATTCGAGTATTAGCCATAAACCGTTGAGTATTAGACTTTACATTAACGGTAAGATTACCGCCATGAGAGACCTCATGTAACATTCAGCACTCAACAGAATATTGCACCTAAACCGTATTTCATACAATGCACTTCGTCCTAGATGACATTTTGTTAGGCACTTTACTGGCGGACAGAGCTGCACGAATGGACTCTGGCAGTCTCTACGAACTGGAATTTACTGCGCTATACCGTGGAGGACAATGGATATTGACGTACTAAATGGTATATTAATGGTAAGCTCCATTTATAATGATTTTATGCTATAGATGCTGAATTGGTTAAGCAATAAATAAATAGTCTGATTATTAGATATTTTTATGACAGCGATTTTTATAGCCTCAACAAAAACAGTTAAAATTATGGGTTTAAGAGGACGGAGAAAATATGAATCTTATTGCAAGCGTATGAGAATGAATGTGTATATACATTTGATTGCACGTGACTATATGGGCTAACGTACATAAATGTATACCAGTTCATTGTCCTTTATAATTTGAGAGATACATTTTAAACTGACTTTTGAAAAGAGAGTATTTGAGCCATATTATTTTTTATTTGCAGAACTTGACTATTGATTTAAAAGTTGAAAAGCGTATTACTTATGCTATAAAGCAATCCTTAGGATCAGATCAATCATTATTGTTAACCAACCAACAACCAAACCTAAGGCGGGAATTGAACCCATAAGCCAATGACGTTCAATATACAACTAGACACACAATCTCTAAGAAAAATTCTATTTGAGCGTGAATGTGAGTCTAGTTGTATATTAAACGTCATTGCCTTATGCTTTGATCCGAGCGGATCGATTCGAGTCAATACTGTACTCGTGTAAAATAAATAAAAACTAAGGATATATGATAGTGCTACCTCGTAATAGGAAAAACATGTTGATAAGCGAATGAATAAATGGATGAAGAAAAATTTACGAGCGTAATAAATCACATTTTGTGTTCTTTAGAGGAAAAAGTTTACGAAACAAGAAAATGGCTGCAGATATTTAAATTTTATTTCATGCTTTGTAAATATTATTATGACGCTGGCTGAGGATTTGGTTATTACCTATACTAAAGGTTATTTGGTTAGATCTCCGATAGATTTTTGATGGTTTAACGTATGTTCGGAAGGATTACAAAATTTTCTAAAAAAACCGACTTTCACAAATTTAACATAAGGAATAAGCACAGACTTGCCGTTCCAAATCAATTAAAAAATGACAAGACTTTGAGGATATGAAACAGATTTGCTTTTCTGCACATCTACTCATAAGCTTATTTATTGTACTTATTATATTATTATTAAGTTGATATAATATTATTATTAAGATGACATTTTAAAACGCATAATTATTTTGAAAAGGCTATATTATCTGTTGAATTTCTTGCGGCACTTCTTCTCAACAGGCCATCCACGATGAAGTGCTAGTAGCATAAACAAGTTTTGACCTGCAAAAGAATGCTAATGCAAACAAATTGCTAAATAAATACTTTGACTTTGTCCTCATTAAATATCCACTTATTAAAAAAACTACGGTACACATTTCTTTGTCCGCCAGTGTATAATATAAGACATTGTACAGACTCAATAAATAAACAGCACAGGTCAGTTGCTCCTGAATTTTTTATGATCTCCCGTCAACCATTCGGTGAGGAAATGTCTCTGATTCATTCGACCATCTCTCTCGCACCGGGCCTTTACGGGTCCCTAGACGGCGGTAAACTTACTATATTTTGTGTCGACGAAATTTTTGCACTGATGTGTATTAGACATGGCTGATAGTTTACCCTTGGGTACATCATTGTCGGAAAACTAAACTAAAGACAATAACAAGTGAGTATGTTTTAAAAAAATACGTTACACAGACTTTCCCTACTAATAAAAAAGTCCAAAACTGCCCTCTAATAAGAGCCAGGAAGTGAGTGGCCATATATCATAATATTTGTGAAAAAAACCCTTGACCTTTACCCGATATATAATAGGCTTTTTTTATTTAGAAATATTTTTGACAGAATCAACACGTTTCATAATAAAAACCCAATATTTCACTCTTTAATACTCGGGTCAGGCACGTATACAGTTTCGATGACTCCATATTGTTTCTGGTCCTGTTTATATTTCTCGGTGGGTGGTTTTTTTGCACCGCTGTGTACACGTGCGTTCGACCGTTTTGATTGTGTATTTATACTGGTGTGCAAATATTACTATAGGAAAACAGGTTTGATATTTTGTTTCATTCCATTTTTTCTGAACGTACGACTTTTTGCCTTCAGTAACGCTTCTCTAACATACCTATTTTACCCTGTGACGTGTGAAGGTCACTTATCATGACGTCAACGAAAAGGGAAGATCTTCCTCCGAGCTAGGTGTCTGTGCCTCCTTTATTGGCATAAGTCCTAGCGACTGATTTATTTTTAGACAAGACTGTGGATATGATAGCCTTCCGCCCGCGGTTTCACCCGCGCGTAATTTCTTTTTGCAAACCCCCCCCCCCCTTTTCCCCACATTTCCAGGATCAAAAATACCCTATGTCAACCGGGAATAGTGTAGCTTTCCAACGGTGAAATAATTATTCAAATCGGTTCAGTAGTTTCGGAGCCTATTCAATACAAACAAAAAAACAGTCAAATCTTTCCTCTTTATAATATTAGTGTAGATGCCTGCTAACTTTAATTGCTTATCAAAAATAATTTAAAAGCGAAACCATTCAAATACCAACATCCGAATCGTAATATTTAATAGTTATTTATGTGACTGCTGCATAATGACTAATTATGTACATCACATACATAACTTTATCTTCATTCATACGATAATATGTCTATTTTATAGTCAGGATCGATGAGCAAATTAGTACAAAATCATGTCATAATTTGTAGGTCAATTTGAATAAATGACGTTTGTAGTTTTTAAAATCCATAAACAATCTAGACTCGAGTTGATTTCGATTCTCAAATCGATTGTTATAATTTCAGCATCGAATTAAATGCAGTATAGGAATGGAACATAAAATTACTAATCGACTAATTCGATAATCGAAAAAACCTATTAATTTTTACTTTTAACCACTCAAACGTCCGCGTGCGTTTCGCAAGGTTGTCAGGACAGTCCGCGAGTCACGTGATATGCGCAAAATAAAATCGATAGGAGACGTAAGCTAAATAAATGCTTATTACTCAGTAAATAACTCAAATATCGCAAAATGAAAAATACTAATGAAAGGCTTATTAGTTGACGATTTTTAGGCAATAGTTATGTTTGATTTTAAGGTTATATTCTATTAATGGTCTTACAGTGAACTTTAAGAAATGCTAATTTTGTCCTAGTTTTCAATCTAAATATTTTTTTTATTAGATATTTTTGACGTTTACAATATTAAAACAATTTTGGGTTTTAGGTAACTTAATGGCCTTTCATTTGGAACCAAAATCCCATTATAAATCATCTTAAAATATTACAAATAAAATAAAAACTAAAGCTACATGATCTGTGAAATCGAAGTTCACGTATGGTAAATTGTCTAATCCAGAATGAAATATGGAATATTTCAAGAAAGTACGGTAATAACCAGGCTATAATATTAATAAGTTTTCATATTAAAACATTTAATTACGATATAATATAAGAACTTTTTTAGATCTTCCAATAATTCACTAATAAAAACACAGAGTCACCGACCTATTTTTAATCCAAATTTTTACTTAAAAACTGACTGGAATCGCACATAATGTTATAAAATATGAAAATATGTAAGATTATAAATATTTTGATATACAAAACAATAATATTTTATTACTTACGGCATGATTTCTCGAATAAAATAGCTGGAGTCACTCGCGCACTGATCCACAAAAACAACAAGCAACTTGACAATTTATTTTTTTTGTAGCCATGAGCCGAAGTTATGTTCCACTTGAAATAAGGTGTGGTACATATCATAGAGCGTCAAAAACCAGCAACACTACAGACTATAAACATCCACAGCGATAAGAAAAAGAAAAAAATAATCGGCGGGCGCGAATTCTTAAAAATGTAACTGTAGTTACACGGACTGTCCTGAGGTATATGGTCTCTGTAACTGTGGTTACAGTGGACGTATGAGTGGGTATAGAAGACGTTCGAAATTTGAACGTAATTAAAGTGTCGGTTACCGACACTAAAATGTAAACATTTCAATGCAGCCACAGATACTTATATCTAAATGTAGGGCGTTTGCTCATCGCTCCTGAATATAAAATAGACATTATTATGGTATGGATGTAGATAAAATCAATTTTAAACTCTCGCTAACTTAACATTCAATCAGTCAGAATGCATACCACTTTCTACCGTCACACTGGGCCTTATATGCTTGGGTTTAGGGCTGTTTTTCACGTGACAGATAACTTATGACTTTGGGTAATGTATCCGATCTGTTCGGGAACAGTTTGACAGCGGGAATGGTAGTGACAGAAAGCCTTACTATGAGTAATGTGATATTAATGCGTTCGCAGCCCCATGACTAATATCGCCAGTGCAGTGTAACCACAGAACTAATACTAATTAGAGCAGACGAATTTTAATTTCTAAAAAAAATTTTGACCGCCTCCGTGGAACAGTGGCTACGCCGCTCGGGTATAAAATCACGGAGGTCGTGGGTTCGATTCCCACCTTGGGTCTGGTTGGTGGTAGGGCTTTTTCAGAGTCCGACTGGCTAGCTACCACCCCCACAGGTGAAATTTGCCGCCATAACAGCTCTGGCTGTGTTCCGGCAAAATTAATGTGGGAGCCAGTACACTTGAAATCAGAGGCTCGAAGATCAGATGAGTCTACAGTCTGGCAGCACATTGAGCGGCGCTTCTAGGTGAAGTGTCCCTCAATGGAATAGGCCGCAGTGGCCGCTTACCATCAGGTGGGCTGCGAGCCTGTCTGCCAACTGAGTTAGTATAAAAAAAAAAATTTGTAGCAATTGAGAGGGGTAGCGGGGGCGTTACGCAATGCTATATTTGCAGTCACTTAAAATTGTTTAATCTAGCGGTCGCTTCCGCATTTTCACCCACGCGTAATTCATTTTTCAAGTATCCCCCCTTCCCCCCACATTTACGGGATTAAAAGTACCCTATGTCACCCGGGGATAGTGTAGCTTTACAAGAGTGAAAGAATTATTCAAATTGGTTCAGTAGTTTTGGAGCCTATTCAATACAAACGAACAAACAACATAATTATTAAGTATAATATGAACTAAACTTATTAGTGGCAAATTGGCAATACTGGCAATAAATATTTTTCTGACAATTATGTTAATTTTTTTTGTTGAGAAAGTGTAAAAAATTAAAATTTATACCACTTTCAAAACGTACACGTAGTTATGTATGTTTCAAAACATTCATAAATTCTAAATGTTTAATTTAACAGAATGTGCGAAAGAAAATTAAGTTAGCTTAGTCGGCCATGCATCAATGTGTAAATCTGTTTGAGAGCCGAAAATTAAAATTAGATTTGGTTACAGCTGTGTTTTTGCAGTGGAAAATTCAAAGTTAGAATCAGATGATTATTTGCCATTCTGTTCCGATGGCTCATTTGTCCCTGTCCTATGTGCCGTAGATTCGAATTCAAAGAAGGCTTACATCCCCCCTCAAATGCCGGCAAAACATCAGCGATCTCTCTGGTGTTGCAGATGTCCATGGGCGGCGGCAATTGCTTTCCATCAGGCAAACCGCAGGCTCATTTGCCGCCTCTGACATAAAAAAACAAATATGTTTCGTTTCTTTAGAAATAGGAAACACCTTGACCTGATACAAACAGAAATGTCCACAGAAATATACTAGCAAAATCGAACAAACTTCCACAAAGAGGAAACTGTGAGTGACGTAATCATACATATCGATACGTTGTACAGGTTGTACTGTCGAAGTTCCTCTTAAATAAATTCCAGTATAACAACTGAACATTGTTTCATAAGCTACCAGTTCTTAACAGAAACTTTCGCTAAGACAACAGGACAGAAAGTTGGGCGCGATGCATTATTAAAACTTCTCGATAGACAGAACTGGGATAGGCGTTCCTGAAGATTAACTGGGGAACAACTTGTTGGATAAGTAGATATTACGGATATGGATGTCTGGATGTGACGGTTTGCTGATTCTGCAGAATTTGCACAGTCAAGTGTTTCAACTTTTGTTTTTCGTTCATAGTCGAGTCTTTAAATTGTCACATTATTTTCTTTCACTATGAAAAAGTTTCCTGGCCGATTATATAAAATGTCATAGATTGACTAATTAAAGTGGAGTCATTTTAATAGGTAATATTTGATGTCCGTCAGTTTCTTAGTTTTCAGTCTGTAAAATACTCTTATCAGTCATTATTACAGTAAATATATAATCGTAATTGAAAAAAAGTTAAGCAATTGTGCAGTTCTAACAAAAAGAAAAATGTATTATTTCATGCCCGCCGTTACAAGGTTACGTTGTTGAATTTTGATAAATTGTCCAATGTTACCTATTAATATGACTCAACTTTGAGCAGAATCGATAACGTTAAATTCAGTTACTATCGATGGTATCAATTATTTCTTAACAACACTATCCACAGTAGTGACACTAACGATAGTTGTTGGATGTGGATACCACCAATAGTTCTATCGATATTGTAACTCACGTATATAAGTCTAAATACTTGATAAATTAATACTACCTCTTTTAGATCTCTTTGTCTTGAGAAAGAAACGTTATAAACAAATTTGTTTGAGAACACATTTGCCTCCAAAATATCTGTTTTCTGAATATTATTTTATCTCAATGAGCACACAGTAAATAATATTAAGTCGATCCTCCCTTTGTCTGGAGTTCGATAATTGGTACGAAAACAGTAAATTCAACACACGTGGCAGATACAAGAATAAAACGTCTTTATAATTCCATCTTCACGAAACGTAAACAAAACGTAATAATGGAAAAACTTGTCTATAACAAAAACCAATTTGATTTTGGGGAGTGCAAACAATGGAAGCGCAGTAGGAGTTTGAGTGTTGGGAAAGATAATTATCGATATCGATTTTGAAGGATATTTTTCTTTAATAACTGTGTCTATAGTGAATTTAATAAAGTATAAGACTAACGCCTCGAGATTTCGGGGTCCTTGGTTCAATTCCCGGGTCGAGCTAACTTTGTGTCAGTTTTTTCGGACACAGCTCGGGTTTGTGATCACCAATCCGCATTTGGCAAGCGTGGTGATTAAGCCAGTACCCATCATTGTAGCGATAACTTGATTTCAAGGATGGGCCTTTGCCCTGCAGAGGGACATGAATAGGCTGATACTTTACTTTAATAAATAAGTCTTTGGGTCAAATTAAAAGTCAAGATTTCTTTATTCATAATGGTACAAAAATGGCAGTTCTTTTCTAAGCTACTACGTGGCGAGCCGTACGCAACGTAAGTGGCGAGCATTGGGAGAGGCCTATATCCAGCAGTGGACTGCGATAGTTTGACAAGAATGGTATAAAAGAGCAGTTATAAATAGTCCAGTATTTGTCAGTTGGTATACAAGCACGCAGCCCACCTGATGGTAAGCGGCCACTGCGGCATATTCCATTTTAATACGTCATATCCAATGTAATGGGGCTTTGACTGATCAAAGCCCCATGACATTGGACTGAAAATAAAACTATTCTAAAAGAAAAACTCGAGACAAATTATTATCTATTCAAGAATATCTGGCTAGTCCATTCTGTAAAATAATATTTATCTAATCACTTAACAGAATCTCGACAACACTACAAATATTTATCCGTATTTCATAGACTTATACTATAATATTTTTTAATTAATATTATAATTACTTTCCGAAGTTCGCTGGTTTTCCTGCAAAAGACTCGAGCGTAATCACATCAGGCTTTGAAATGCTTAATTTTATTCAGAGCTATCGACTTGGGAATACCCACACCGTTTTTGTTAGATTTTTTTAATGACACCGCTTTCAAACGTTGTGGGTCCAATAAAACTCCCTTTGATAAAAGGATACGTGCATAAATTAATATTTGAAATCTGTGGAATTGCTTTGGCTTTTGTGAAAAAGCGACCGGCAGTTAATGAAAATAATATTTTACTGGCTATGGGTTTTGTACCAGGCGTTAATTAATGCGGTTGTTTGGGAATTAAAAGTATTTCTTTTTTGTTGCGATCATTTAGGTTGGCTGATGAAAAAGTTTTCAACGGTTTTTAAAGAGAGAGACACAAAGAAAACTGGATATTTTGATGGTGTTTACAGAAGACTTCAATGATGTAGCAATTTATCTGTTGTGCTAAATTTCTGTTTTCCTCCTCATTTAAGCTCTGATGACCTTAAGTCTTCAGAGCTCAAATGAGGACTGGTGTAGGCAGCAGAAAACCGGTTTTTTGCTGCCTACGTTATATATTTTTACCACATCAGTTGGTAGACAGACACGCAAAAAACCTGATGGTAAACGGTTACTGCGGCCTATTCATTGAGGGACGTTTCATCTGGAAGCGTCGCTCAATGTGCTGCCAGGCTCATCTAATCTTCGAGCCTTTCATTTCAAGTGTTTTATACCCGCGGCGGCTTAACCACTGTTCCACGGAGACGGTGTTTTCCGTCAAATTACAAGGTCGGCGTCGTGAGAGTAATAACAGTACAGTAACTGTACTTTACTCTAGTACTCTTAATAGGTGACGGTGACCGGTTACCATTAAAAAGGCTCGTAGGCTTTAGTGCCAACCTCGCGTTGTTCGAAAAATAATTTAATCGTTAATGTTGTATTCCAAAACTATCTCTGTGTGATCAGACGGAATTGATACCCATTGGTATCCTGTCGACACTAAAAGGTTAAAACTCAGATGGTCAGATGACTTGTTCTGTGTAAGCTGACGCTACAACACTTTGAACTCAAAGCGCTAGGTCGTTCGAAATAAATTCTAATTTATTCTCTAACCCAATTCGCCACGCATCTAACTTTTCTCATACGTCACAATTACACCACGAAAAACTATCACGCGTGTAATTTAACCTGAACTAAAAAGGGTTGAGCAAAAAGTACTTTGGTTCTAAACCCAATTTAAAAGTTAATCATTTTGCCTGAGAGTTGAAATTTTACCTGGGTCGATAGCGCATTTGGTAGTGACCTAGGTCGTGATTTCCAGTCTTATTATCTATACTAATCTTTCTAAATATATACAGGGTTATTGGTAATGTGTCTTGATCCTTTTAAGGGCATGTAGAGGAGGTCCCCAGCTAGCAATTGACCCATTAAAGTGCAGGTCAAAAGTGAACCAATAATGAGATATATTTTTTTAAATATTTTTTCGGAAAATTAGGGATTCACAATTTTAAAAATTTGTTAAAAAAAAACTACAACATATTTTAATGTAATTATTTATGATTAAGTTAGAGCTTAGTTTAGTACATAATAAAACACACTAGGATAACTGAAAGTTTTGTTAATTTTGCCATAAGAGATCAAAAACAAAAAATTTTTTACGACTCTTATAATTTTGTTTACAATAAAGTATCATTTTCTTCAAAAAATCACCTAATAACTTGGACGGCAGAACATTTCAAAAACATCTCCATATCAATGGCTATCCAACAAGATACAATTTACACTTAAAAAATTGATAACAACTGTAAAAACAACTAACGAGCATAAAAGGGTAATAAATCTCTATACACATTTTTTCGCTGCCTCCGTGGTACAGTGGTTAGAGCGTTGGGCTCTAAAACCCGGAGGTCGTGGGTTCGAATCCCGCGGGGAACATCACTAGTGTTGTGTGATTGTTTCCAGTTTGGTTAGGACATTGCAGGCTTGAATCACCTGAATGTCTGAAAAGAGTGATGATTCCGTGCTTCGGAAGGCACGTTAAGCCGTTGGTCCCGACTATGTTCCAAGTAGGTCTGGTTTCCCTTGTAGGGTTACGGAGGTCAGATGGCAATCGCTCCATTGTAATAACCAGGCTTGTCAAATCTAGGATCATAGTCGAAGCGGACCCTGAGCTCCATACTGGATGCAATCGGGAATACGCTGGGATGATGATGATGACACATTTTTTCGCTAAATCGGTGTATTTTTCAACCAGATGACAATCAATAGACAAACAACACTTGATTAAACCATGAATGTATGAAAGAGACCGGTCAAGAGATGACTCATCATCAAAAAAAATCCGGGAATTAGTTTCATATCTGCTTTTGTTATGTCAAAACGTTTTATTCCAATGATGTCTTAAGGACACTCACTTGAAATTTTGCAATGCACTTAAAGAAGGTTTCTTCCCGCCTGACCCCACCAATTCTGCCTATAGTGGGGGCAGTCGAAACTTTTTAGTTTTGCCTGCCCCCCCCCCCCCTCCCACTAGGGGCAGACGAAACTAAAAAGGAGGAACCGAAATTAGTAGTTGGTTTAAACTAAAAGTTTCAACTGCCCCCACTGGTGGCAGAATTGGTGGGGTCAGGTGGGAATGAACCTTCTTCTTCGACGAGCCATTTGGTGTAATGGTCGAGAAGTCGACTGTTACACCAGAGGTCGCGGGTTCGATCCCCGCACGGTACAAACATTTGTGTGCATGAACATGTCTGTTTGTATCGGTCTGGGCGTTTCTATGTATAATATGTATGTATTTACAAAAAAAAAAGTATATAAGTAATGTTTATCCGTTGTCTAGCACCCATAGCACAAGCTAATGCTTAGTTTGGGGCTAGATGGCGCTGTGTGGATAATGTCCAGAGATATTTATTTCTTTAAGTGCATTGAAAAATTTAAGTTTGTACCAGTGGGGGCAGTCGAAACTTTTTAGTTTAAACTAACTACTAATTTAGGTACCGTCTTTTTTGTTTCGCCTGCCCCCTTGTCAGGCAAAACCAAAAAGTTTCGACTGCCCCCACTGAAGGTAGAATTGGAGGGGTCAGGCGGGAATGAATCTTCTTTAAGTGCATTGCAATATTTCAAGTGAGTAAGACATCATTGGAGTCCTTAAGACATCATTGGAGTAAAACGTTTTGACATAACAAAAGCAGATATGAAACTAATTCCCGGATTTTTTTTTGATGATGAGTCATCTCTTGACCGGTCTCTTTCATCCATTCATGGTTTAATCAAGTGTTGTTTGTCTATTGATTGTCATCTGGTTGAAAAATACACCGATATAGCGAAAAAATGTGTATAGAGATTTATTACCCTTTTATGCTCGTTAGTTGTTTTTACAGTTGTTATCAATTTTTTAAGTGTAAATTGTATCTTGTTGGATAGCCATTGATATGGAGATGTTTTTGAAATGTTCTGCCGTCCAAGTTATTAGGTGATTTTTTGAAGAAAATGATACTTTATTGTAAACAAAATTATAAGCGTCGTAAAAAATTTTTAGTTTTTGATCTCTTATGGCAAAATTAACAAAACTTTCAGTTATCCTAGTGTGTTTTATTATGTACTAGACTAAGCTCTAACTTAATCATAAATAATTACATTAAAATATGTTGTAGTTTTTTTTTAATAAATTTTTAAAGTTGTGAATCCCTAATTTTCCAAAAAAAAAAATATTTAAAAAAATATATCTCATTATTGGTTCACTTTTGACCTGCAATTTAATGGGTCAATTACTAGCTGGGGACCTCCTCTACATGCCCTTAAAAGGATCAAGACACATTACCAATAACCCTGTATAACTCAATGGTGACTGACTGACTGACTGACTAACATAGATATCTATCAACGCACAGCCCAAACCACTGGACGGATCGGGCTGAAAGGCATGCAGGTAGATGTTATGACGTAGGCATCCGCTAAGAAAGGATTTTGATCAATTCCAACGGGAACGGGAACCACGCGGGTGAAACCGCGGGCGGCCGCTAGTATTATTATAAAGAGGAAAGATTTTGTTTGTTCGTTTGTATTGAATATGCTCCGAAACTACTGAACCGATTTGAATAAATTCTTTCGCTGTTGGAAAGCTACACTATCCCCGGGTAACATAGGGTACTTTTGATCCCGGAAGTTTGGGGGGAAGGGAGATATCTGAAAAAAGAAATTACGCACGGGTGAAATGTAAGATAAAAACAACAGTATGTTATTTAGCTAAGTGCGCTCGTCCTAACCTAGTTAAAAAGTAATCTTAAATAAAAAATCTTATTTGACAAAAAGCATTTTGCTTAATTTTTTTAAGATTATTAATCATTGTAGAAGGAATAGCAAGCTTAATTGATGTTGATTAATGAGTGAACGAGAATGTTTTAGGTCTGAAATGAGAAAGTTTGAAGACTAAGATGAATTCGTTCGTGTTTTAGAACAAATGAATTATACGAAACTAAGTTTGTTATTTTGTTGAGAGGTCTTGCAGTTCAGTTACTTGTTGGTCTAGTTGTTTAAGTATCTGTATTTGACTTAGGGCACAGAATAACATAAAAGTACTAGTTAGGAGAACTTGTGTTTTGGGTGTCAGAAACAACGGAGATAATAAATAAGAAATAAATATCTCTGGACATTATTTACACAGCGCCATCTAACCCCAAACTAAGAATTAGCTGGTGCTATGGGTGCCAGACAACGGATAAACATTGCCTACTTATATACTTTTTTTTGTAAATACATATCTACATATAAGGTATACATAGAAACACCCAGACCGATACAAACAGACATGTTCATGCACACAAATGTTTTACCGTGCGGGGATCGAACTCGCAACCTCTGGTGTAATGGTCGACAAGTCGCCTAATATCTCGCTCATATAGGGGACCCATCTCGTCAAAGCCAGTCAATACTTCAACAAAAAGCCTGAAAGCAACTGGTTACCTACACAATATAATTCACAAAAACTAGTAACGAATGAAAAAAAAAGTAGGGTAAGAGGTACAATTATTGGCACTTTAAGGAATTTCGCAACTTTAAAGGCCTGTAGAAAATCAGCCAATTTAATTATCGACTTAAATTTGATTTCGTATGATTCTTTATTTATTTGAGAATAGATTTAAACGGGTTGATAGTTAAGAAATGTGTTAGAAATACGAAAATTTCCGCAAAATATGAAAAAACACCGAAAGTCACTATTGTTGGCACCCTAAAGTACAAATATTGGCATAGAAAAATGTACAATTGTTGGCAGTGCCAATAATTGTACACGTGACCGTGCCAATAACTAATCGGATCGCCTGATAGTGATGGGAAAAGTGAAATCTATATACTTACGAGTACCTATACAAATAATTTGCCGTTCGTTATAGGCGTTAAAACTAGTAGAGAACGGCTGAACCGATTTGGCTAATTTTGGTTTTGAAATGTTCGTGAAACTCCAGAAAATATTTAAAAATGTGAGAAAATAGAGGAATTAGACGTAGGTTTTGCTTGGCGGTAATTGGAACGCCAAGCACACCACGTGGGGCTCCCCCTCTCGTTCGTCGAGGACCTAATGTCCTGGGCACTCAGCTTGGGACTAGTGATCCTCAACAGGGGGAGCACGCCGACCTGTGTGAGGTCGTCGACATCACCCTGGCCACCTCACATTTGGCGGGCCGCGTCACCCAGTGGCGGGTGGCCGACGCAGAGACCTTTTCGGGTCATAAATATATCCAATTTGGTATCTCCGTAGGCGGCCGTGGTACTCAAGTCCAACCGAGGAAAACATCCCGAATGGACGTAGGTGGACAAACTCAACCCCCCAAGTACAGCGATATTGCTGGCTCTTATATAGTCGGTATTAGCCACTTGAAGTCGATGACCGAGGAGCAAATGCGGCTGATACAGGAGGCTATCAAGGCTTCAACAAGGTGGGCCGGTCAATAGCAAAGCTGGCACCGGCTCGTCCCAATCGGGTGTGAAGGGGAAACCGGGGGAGTTTAGTGGGTAGTGGACGCTTTTTTAGTCTCGAGTCCCACACACGGCCGTGGGTCTAGCTAGCCTGCGGTTATGGTGCATAAACGCATTCTCCTCCGAAAAAAAAAAAAAAAAAAAGGCTGCAACAAGGTGGTAGATGCTAGCCTCAGGGGGGTACCGAAACTCTTGGGTTTTGCCTACAAAACAGGCTGAATATTGGCGACTGCACAAACCAGGGAACCAAGGACTGGCTTGAGGGCTTAATCCGAGAAACGGAACCATGGCCCGGTGCAAAGCTCTCTATTATACCAGAGAGCGAACTGCCCAAGCCAAAAGTTGGGACCGCATTCTGCCCCGGAGCAATTTATGCTATGGGTGCAGAATGAAGATCTCAACCCAAAAGTTTGGAGGGTTCTCCACACGAAGGAGGAAGCGACAGGATCTATTGTGACCTCTCTCGATGACCAGTCTGTGGAAGCCCTCAAAAACAACCGTGGAGAGGCCAAATTTGGTGTGAGGACAGTTGTCTTCAAAATCAAAGGAGGCCAGGAGACAGAACCCCCAAAAGTGGCGAATCTACCACCCACCACCAGCAGCGTAAAGGAATCGAAGAGGAGGGCGTTGAAACCCTCGGGAGCCTCCAAAGGCTCCCAAAGCTTAAAGCCTCCCCCTCCGAAACCTAAGGCCGTCGCGGGACCCTCATCTGAGGGTACCCAAAGAGCCCAAACGCGACTGGGAGGGGGAATTTAGCGGGAACGCCGAAGGTACCAAGGGTTTCCCATGATATATGTAGATAGGTAGCTCACTTTTTATTAGCTGAGTAAATATACAGTCGTTTTAAATCGCCGTGTAAAATCTACCTATTAGTAGGACTTATGATGCTTTAATAAATAAATTTTACAAAAAAGTGGCACATCACTATTAGAATTTCATAAAAGCTGATACAATCATTGGCACCCTTCGAGGTACAATAATTGGCAGTGCCAATCGTAAAAAAAGTACAATTATTGGCACTGCTAAAATTTGAAACCACAATAGATAAGAAGACAAGTAGGCATTTTATGAATAGAACTTTCGAGACTGGTTAAAACACAATCATAACATTAACAGCGATTTTGCAAAACCGTATTTCAATAATTGGCAGGGGGTGTCAACGAACTAGTTCTCCATACAAACAAAATTACAATTATTGACACCCCCTAAAAGTTTTTTTCCAACAAGATTTACGATTGTATTTGCTGCAAAACCCACTATTTAACATCTTATTTATCTAAAAAACATTCACTGACCAGAAATTATCTACAAAATAAAAAGTAATAAGTCGTTAAACTTACCCTGCATTCATAAATTTTCTTAAGGAATCACGCACAAACTGGTTTCTCTCGGGACCATGACCGAAAATAATTTTTTCTAGTGTTGTCAGTTGTAATTATTTAAAAACTACTATTTAGTGTTGTAAATGAATAATTGAACTTTTATTCTAAATCTTTAGTTTATGGATTTTTGCCGCGAAAAGCTTAATATTTAAGATTAAAACCCAGAGTGCCAACAACTGGAGGGGGGCCAACATTAGTATAGTTTACCCTATATTTCACGTGTTTACGTGAAGCGTCGGCGGCAGTCGAGTTTCGCGGCGCAAATTGCGCGGAAAAAATTTAACATGCCGCCGCTGTACTGATTGTGTTTATTGTGTTTTCGTGTGCACTCGTTTGAGGTTGTTTAATGAGCCTGTTTGAATTAAGGACTGTTGTTGTGGGAAGGAAATGACGATAATTTTTTAACTGAAAATGAAAAAGTAAATAAGCTTTTTAGGTTAAACTCGGACGTTTTTAGAGTCCATCTGTGAGTTTTAAATGTGTCTATAATGTAACGGCATAATAGGTCTATGGTAAGTACTTAGCGATGGGGCGGCGTTTCTATCTGCCAATCTAATTAGCAAAGAGTAAATTAATACTCTAATTAGTATAATTGATTTTTAAGTTTTAAAAATTACGTTATTTATGTCACATCCGTTTCGTTTAGTGAATTAGGGCCCTGGAGGCCGTCATCCTGACCCTAGTTGAATAGTCTACATAATATATCTGTTGTACTAATATTATAAAAAGGAAAGATTTTGTTTGTTTGTTTGTATTGAATACGTAACTACTGAACCGATTTGAATAATTCTTTTGGAAAGCTTCACTATCCCCGAGTGACATAAAGTACTTTTGATCCCGGAAATGTGGGGGGATGGGAGGGATATTTGAAAAAAGAAATTACGCGCGGGCAAAACTGCGGGCGGAAGGCTATGCTCTATGTTAACCAAAAACCGTCGACAAATTAATGTAGTAGGTCCCATGCATTTCATAATAAGTGCTTGGATACGGTAGCTGGCACGTCTCCATGGCCTCCTAGTGAGACAGATCTCTTCATCTAAAGTTCACACAATATAATATTTCGACAAATTTTTCCATATAAAAGTTATTACAAAAGTTAATATAAGTACTACGCAGCAATCTGAATTCCTGATTATCCTACATTAATATTAAACTTGTACACGTAAACTGCTTTCCGAACAAGTCGTAACAGGCAACTAGTTCAATATGTAAGGCCGTAAGAACTAGTTATCAAGCCGGTGAATAATTGAAGAGTACACAACATTTTGGCAAAACAATCAACCGGTGGGTTTGGGTCTCACTAGCCGATGTAAAATGCAAGAACGAACTAATAGTTTGGTAATTTTGTAATGTATACGAGCCTTAGTTAAGTTATTTATTCCAAACCTAACTGCCTCTGTGGTACAGTGGTTAGAGCGTTGCGCTCTAAAATCCCGGAGGTCGTGAGTTCGAATCCCACGGGGAGCTTCATTTGTGTGAATGTTTCCAGTTTAGTTTGGACATTTGCAGGCTTGAATCACCTGAATGTCTGAAAATGATTCCGTGCCTCGGAATGCACTTTAAGCCGTTGATCCTGACTATGTTCCAAGTAGGCCTGGTTTCCTTTGTAAGGGTTACGGAGGTCAGATGGCAATCGCTCCATTGTAATAACCGAGCTTGTCAAATCTAGGATCATAGTCGAAGCGGACCCTGAGCTCCATACTGGATGCAATCGGGAATACGCTGGGATGATGATGATTATTGTGTAATATAAACGAGGCTTATTAGCTTTTAGTAACCTATTTTTTAACAGACAACAATGATTGAGGATGGTATCAATTTGTCTGTATTCTTTTTTTATGTGTGTTTTTCGTAGCATTTACTAGGTTAACCGATTGTTTTTATGGTATAGCGGGCAGACGAGCATGCGGCAAACCTGATGGGAAGTGACTACCGCCGCCCATAGACATCTGCAAATGAGATGAAATTACAAATGCGCTGCCTGTCTTAAGGCCGGCCGGCCTTTATTGATTTGTTTTTATTCGAAAGCTGATGGTACGGATAGAGATGAGACACATCGATAGAGGTTTATTGAGAGCGAGCGAGAGAGCCACAACACTTTGACAGCTGTCATTCTAATCATGTTACGTTTTATAGAGTATAGTTACTATACTAGCGGCACGCTATAATGGCCGTTTTGACATATTACATACAATACATGGCATAAATTTCGTCTCATTTTAATTTGAACGAGATCGGACAATTGGTATTTTGTTATACCTAATGAAAGTGCAAGCAAGGACTCAAATGGCCAAAAAGGGATCCAAATGGACCAAATAGGGACTCGAATGATGCAAATAGAGACTCAAACAAGGATAGTAGGGATTGAGAAAGATATGTTCATATTAATTTATTTCTCTTTAATTTGTTTTCGTAGTATCTCAACCAAAACGCTTAATTAGTTATAACGTATCGTTTGTTGTATGCAAAAATAGTTGTTTCAGATGTTGACATTTGCAGAGAAATAACCAAACGTGCATAAAACAAAGCTTGTACAATTGTTCCCGAAAAACTGAAACTTCTGTCGCACTTATGTCAAAGCAACAAAATTCATTATTGCATCTCTGAAGTGTAGGTCGGTTTATTCAAAACTGTTATAATTAATAAATAATTTGAAATACCTTCAAAACTTAATTATCTACAATTCTCACCTATCTAGTTAACGGTGGCAATTTACGGTTTATTTATTGCATAAATTAAGCCATTTGGACCTAAACTATGCAAATGCAGTGAATACAATTGCATGCATCCGATTTAGATTCTAACATTACTGGGTATTGTACAGAGTAACTAACGTAATATGGAATGTCGTCCAAGCTGAGTTTTAGTTACGGCAGCCATTTTAAAAACCAACCAACTTCGCACGAGTTTATTTAGTAAATATATTCCCAAATGGGTTAAGTTCCAAATTTGAAATGAAAAGACACCGAAGTTCAGTTTAATCCATGTTTAATCAAATTTCTAAAAGCAATTTAGTGGTGCGTGGTGGAGAAAAAATAAAATAAATAAAAAAAATAAAAAAAAATAAAATAAATAAAATAAATAAAATAAATAAAATAAATAAAATAAATAAAATAAATAAAATAAATAAAATAAATAAAATAAATAAAATAAATAAAATAAATAAAATAAATAAAATAAATAAAATAAATAAAATAAATAAAATAAATAAAATAAATAAAATAAATAAAATAAATAAAATAAATAAAATAAATAAAATAAATAAAATAAATAAAATAAATAAAATAAATAAAATAAATAAAATAAATAAAATAAATAAAATAAATAAAATAAATAAAATAAATAAAATAAATAAAATAAATAAAATAAATAAAATAAATAAAATAAATAAAATAAATAAAATAAATAAAATAAATAAAATAAATAAAATAAATAAAATAAATAAAATAAATAAAATAAATAAAATAAATAAAATAAATAAAATAAATAAAATAAATAAAATAAATAAAATAAATAAAATAAATAAAATAAATAAAATAAATAAAATAAATAAAATAAATAAAATAAATAAAATAAATAAAATAAATAAAATAAAATAAAATATGTTTATTTCGAACCAGAGTCCATAAATTCAACACAAATTAATCTTGGCAATAATAAGGTTGATGTTGAGATTTTTAAATGAAGAGACATCGGAACCGGGTAGATTAAACAAGACAGAAACACCAATTCTGCACAAAACGTGATGCTTTTGTGCGGAATTGAACGCAACAGATTCCTGGCAACTACCCTGCTGAGTCAGCGACACGTTGTCACAGGAAATGCGAAGTTCCGCGCGACTCCCGTCTTGCTGAACTCTCATTCTGATTAGATGACAACAGCTTTGTTTCACACTACAGCGGAATTTAACAGTTATTTTGAAGATTCTGAAAATTTTCCGTCAGTCTTAAAAAGGTTGCTTCTCGATTAAGTGACCCATAATGTAAATAACCAGGCTTGTTGAATCTAGGATCATAGTCAAAGCGGACCCTGAGCTCCATACTGGATGCAATCGGGAATACGCTGGGATGATGATGAATGGAATAATTTGACATTTTAATAAACATATTGGAGAATTTATCTTTCACTTATTGAAGAATATGATCATCTAGGCTAGGTCGCTTTTGCTAAGAGACCATGGTTCATTAATCAAAATATCAAGTGTGCCTTTGGTGTTCTGCATTGCAAACTGAGCACAAATGTCTTCTTAGCACAATGCAGGATTCAAAATCCCCAGATTATTTCATCAGAAATGAAATCACAAACTTTCCTGGCTCTATGTAAATCATACCAACACCTACTTGCATTTCGTTCACCTAACACACTTCATACAAATGTTCCTAACTACTGCGAGCCATTCCAGTAATGTCAGCGCGTTGCTGACGTCACTGCGCCGGGAGAATTGAGCTTAGTTACTACAAAATTTCCCATGTCTCTCGAATGTTCTAGTTGCAAATGGGAATGTGGGCAAAATTAAATTTCAGCAAATTTTGTGACATGACATTGAAGTTACATGACCAAAGATTTTAAACTGTTATGATTTTTAACAAAAATAATTTTGTTATACCTCTTTATTTAACTAAATTTTTTTTCTGCCACAATATGCGAAGTTTGTAGGCTTGGAGCAACATCTTTTTCTCTTCACTCCTCTTAACCATCAATTCTTCGTTTACTTCATATATATTATCATACTTCTCACAATTTATCCGTCTATTTCTAGCCTTCCTCTGCTTACATCTCCGTCTAAATACATATTCGTCACTCTTTTGGTGACCTGTATGGTGTATATTTTTCCTGCTCTTGATATACCTACACTATGCCAGCCTTGCACACTTAAGTTTATCGGCTGCCTCAGGAGGCGTTTACCTCAGGAGGGAACTATCACTTGAGTGCTACAGCCGAAACGCAAACAACCGTGAGCTCGTATTTATATACAACATACACATACTTAAAACTAAACACGTAAATTATTCCCTATCATGTTCATTAATTGATAGTCATTGACACATACTGAAGCCTATAATCGCAGTTATTTGGCAGATTCTGTTTACTGCTGAGGTTTACACATGGTAATTACCACCCTTACATTGTTCTAAATCTCCTGGGGTTAATAACGGGTTAGCAGTAATAACAAATGGTACAACATGGCTTTAGCTGGAAGATCTAAATAGGTGTATTAAGTTATGATTGGTAAAGCATGTAGCTTTTGTAAATGATGATAACATTATTGAAATTATTGAAATTACTGGGTATATGAGACCTAATAACTATCGTCTCGGTGTAGCGGGCGCAGGGCGGTGCCAGACAGTAACTGCTAAGTTACTGTTTAGCACTGAACTGTCTAAGGGCGGATGTGGCGCTTACCATCAGGTGTACGATCTGCTTGCCGTGTTACACATTGCAATAAAAAAACATACATTGATTTGATTTATGTTTTATTTATGGAACAAGAAAACCACACTAGGTACATATTATTTCAATAAAAGGAATCCTAATGTGCGGTAGAGACATGCTGTAGATAGCTTCTGTCTGTCAGTCGAAACGGACTGGCTCCACCGGGAAATTACCATTTTCTCACAGAAGAACAACGTGCGTAAGTAGTAGCTTAACATTATCTATTATAATTTACCCCCTCCGTAGAGTAGTGGCTAAGCCGCTCAGGTATAAAAACACGGAGGTCGTGGGTTCGATTCCCACCGTGGGTCTGGTTAGTGATACGGCTTTTTCAGAGTCCGACTGGCTAGCTACCACCCCCACAGGTGAAATCTGCCGCCATAACAGCCCTGGCAAAATTGATGTGGGAGCCTGTAAACTTGAAATCAGAGGCTCGAAGATCACATGAGTCTACAGTCTGGCAGCACATTGAGCGACGCTTCCAGGTGAAGCGTCCCTCAATGGAATAGGCCGCAGTGACCGCTTACCATCAGGTGGACTGCGTGTTTGTCTGCCAATTGACCTAGCATAAAAAAATATAAGTTGGTGAGTGAGAGTGCCAGAGAACCAAACCCCCTTACCTATGACGTATAAAGGTCATCAGCGAAAAGAAAAAATTCTGAGCTAGGTGTCTGTGCTCGGGGACTGTACTCGATTTTTTCTGATTGGTTGCTGAGTTTACTGAGAAACTGCTTGTTAAAAGTTTCTTATTTTCAGCTGACTTACAATCTTGCTTTAGCATCATCAGTCTATAGCACATTACAATAGCCGATTATCTGTATATAGGTTTGACTACGAACACCAAAGCATCGCCATTGAATTTTCGTGTCAACCGTCAGATCGGGTTATTTTCACATGTCGACTGTACGGCGAAGGTCTTAATTATGTTTGTGTAGCGTTAATTAAATCAGTGCGTGCGCGTCAGTCACTTAGAAGTGATTGAAGATGCCTTGGCGGAGTGCTACGGAATCCTGTTGACGAAATTTGCTGTTTAAACATGTTTTAAGAGTTATTTATGGAAGCCCATTTGTGTCCCACTGCGCAGTACAAATTTTAGCGTTCAAATGTCAAGGTCATTATTATTTTGATGAGCAATTAATAATCAACGCGGTTGCTACCCGAAAGGTGATCACGATTGCTTATTGCATAAATCAGTCAATTGGGCTTTCTCGACCGGGGAAGTGCCACATGCTTCCAGAAAACTAACGTAGTAGCTTTGCTATTGTGGTTTTGTCCAAGCCCCCCGATTTACTAACTTCCCTATCCCATCCTGCAGAGTTTTTCTTTGTATCCCATCCTCTAATTTAGTTTCTTAAATGTGGGCAATGCATCTTAGACGCTAGTCAAAAGTGTCAAAATTTATCGTTTGCTTCTCTATTCTGTATGAAAAATCGGAATGATGTCTTTTTGGAACCATGGTTATGTATTTTGTGCATAACCAGTGATTACATTCATGTTTTAACTTTTTGCACGCCAAACTACAAAGCACTGTCGTGTCCTGTACGCCAGAGTTGGTTTATACTTTATTGTCAAATGTAAGAAAAAAAAATACCAGTAATCGTTTTAAACATAATTATTTTATATTTTTAGAGGCAGGGTTTTTTGTCCAGTGTAGACGTTGTAGGCGCACAGGGCCCGCAGGTGCTTGTCAAGTATAGACGACATTGGCGTCCAAAAGGTTAAAAAATAAAGTGACGGAACCATATTTGTACCGTAGCTGTTTAAATATAAATTGGTGCTTTAATGATCACTAACACCATTTTTCATTTACAAACATTCGATATAGATTAGATAGCTTTTGCTCCAATATAATTAGTTAAGTTTTGATGGACATTCGATTAATTCAATAGTGGTTTTGACATTTAGTCTGATGGAAATGGAATATCGATTTGTTACAAAACTATTAATTCGATTAAGGAGTTTTATGCGACCTTGATGTGTTGTTAGGCATTAGAATATTATAATAGTTGGTTTATGACTATCATCGTCAAATCAGATTAAAATATACAAATAAACTTCGGAAATGCACTTAAGACTTTTAGTAGTGGTAGAGCCATGCTGTTTTACAGCACGAATTGGCCGGCTCGTCCGGGGAAGTACCACCTTCACACAACAACACCAGCGTGAAATATTAGTGACTACTATTGTGTTTCGTCTAGTTTGTGAGAGTGCCGGGAGGCCCACATGACACCTTCCATACCCCCATAGGCCAGCAGCGCATCAGCGATCCCTCTGGTGTTGCAGATGTCCATGGGCGGCGGTGATTGCTTACCATCAGGCGACCCACTGGCTCGTTTGCCGCCTCTGACATGAAAAAAAACCAGATTCGTTTCCTATCGAGAAGAACCGGCAAAAAATAAAAGATTGTCCTCTAAACCTCTGGCTCGCTAACGTTACGGACAAGCGCAGTTGACGTCATTTTTCGCTCAATTCCAAAAAGTATTATTCTAATAGCATTTGAATCGGATAATGCTTGCTTTTCGTTGTTTGGGGCTAGATTGCGCTGTGTGAATAATGTCCATGTATATATATATTATATTAATTACTACAGACAAAATAAACGATAAGAGGGAAACAATCTGCTTATTATTCCAAACAAAGAAGTTGCTTTTTCCTATCCGATTTGATTAGGCCGGAGATGTACTGAGAGTTATAAAGATAATAAAATAATCTGATACATTTTTAGATTTCTTTTATTTCATCATAGCTTTGTCATTGCCCAAGACCGAAAATGGAAGAAGAGTAGAGAGGCTTTTGCCCTGCAGTTGGACACTATATGCTCCTTTTAATCTTTCAAGCCCCGGATTACCAGACACAATAGAAAATCTATTGTTACGCGGCACCCGAGTGCCGGTTCGGGATTGAGTGGTTAATAATAAGTAAGTAAGTTGCATCAAAAAGCCAGCAACATGTTGAGAAAGAAAAAATTAATAAGGAAAATATAATAATACTCAACTAAAAGTCAGCCTTATTAGTGTCCCACTGCAGGTCAAAGGCATCATTGTAATCAAGTGACTGCTACAATGATAGGTACTGGCTTAATAGCCAAGCTGGCTAAGTGCGGTTTTCACAAAGCTGAGACATAAATAGGCACCTTACCGAAGACTAAACTGCAGTAGTCTTTCATTATTAAATAAATAAATAAATATTTCTGGACATTATTCACACAGCGCCATCTAGCCCCAAACTAAGCATTAGCTTGTGCTATGGGTGCCAGACAACGGATAAACATTACTTATATACTTTTTTTTTTTTTTTTGTAAATACATACATATTATACATACAAACACCCAGACCGATACAAACAGACATGTTCATGCACACAAATGTTTGTACCGTGCGGGGATCGAACCCGCGACCTCTGGTGTAATAGCCGACTTCTCGACCATTACACCAAATGGCTCGTCGTATTATTGCTATGTTTCTGTCGGTAAGACCTTAGAATTTTGCGGCAGCGGGAGCGGCGGTGCATGCAGGCACAGTGCGGTCACCGCTTGACGCGGGCCGTCAGGAGCGGTACGGATGTAAAGAAGCGGTGAACCGCAGTGCGCTCGCGTGCGCTGCCGCTCCCGCTCCCGCCCTGCTGTGTTCTAGAACGAATCTACGGCATTGAGCTAATATTACTACGTACATAATATTTCTATGGTCTACGGTTACCGCTTACCATCAGGCGAGCCAGGGGTTTGAGCGCGACAATCAATGTATAAAAGAAAAGGCTATTTATTTACATAGCCCTTGCCCGCGGTTTCACCCGCGCATAAATTATTTTTTTAAACTTACCCCCCCCCCTTCCCCCCACATTTCCGGGATAAAAAGTACCCTATGTCACCCGGGGATAGTGTAGCTTTCCAACAGTGAAAAAGTTACTCAAATCGGTTCAGTAGTTTCGGAGCATGTTCAATAATTTAGAGGAAAATCTCCTGGTCATGACAGTCTCAGCATCGAGCACCTTCAAAATGCCGGTCCTCACCTTGCCAGAGTTCTGTGTATGCTGTTCAATGTGTGTTTAGTGCATTCATACTTGCCTTCAGACTGACGAGGACGGTAATTGTCCCAATAGTTAAGAATAAGACTGGCGATGTGTCATCTGGATCAAATTACAGGCCTATATCGTTAGCAACTATCGTAGCTAAGGTGCTTGACGGTGTGCTCAATGCTCAGTTAGATAGTCACTTAAAAATCAACGACCTTCAGTTTGGTTTCAAACGAGATTTGTCTACAGAAAGTGCTATACTGAGCCTTAAGCATACCGTCAGGTACTACACGGACAGGCGTACTCCCGTGTATGCCTGTTTCCTGGATCTGTGTAAGGCGTTTGATCTCGTGACTTACGATTTACTGTGGGACAAAATCCGGCAGGTCGGTGTGTCTCCGGACATTATTGAATTGTTTAAGTTTTGGTACAGGGGTCAAACTAACTGCGTGAAGTGGGCGGGAGAGTGCTCTGACACGTATACAATGATGTGTGGCTTGAGGCAGGGCGGCTTGACTTCTCCAAGGCTTTTTAATTTGTACATCAATGCACTGATCGAGGAACTTAGTGGCGCACGCTTAGGTTGTCATATTGGTCACATAATATGCGTTAACAATATCAGCTACGCGGACGACATGGTGCTGCTGGCGCCCTCGGTCAGTGCATTGAGGCAACTTTTGAATATATGTGTGCGATATGCCACTGCACATGGGCTTCTGTACAATACCAAGAAGAGCGAGTACATGGTATTTAAGGCCGGTAACAAGTGTCCAGATATTGTACCCCCCATACGTTTGTATGGTTTGCCACTTTGTAGGGTCAATCAATTCAAATACCTTGGTCACATTGTTACTAGCGATTTAAAAGATGACGCTGACATGGAGCGTGAGCGTAGGGCGTTGTCGGTGAGGGCAAATATGTTGGCCCGCAGGTTTCATTGCTGCTCAGACGCTGTTAAAATAACGCTTTTCAAAGCATACTGTACGTCATTCTACTCAGCCAGCCTGTGGGTTGACTATATGCAGAAGTCGTACAGCGCCTTACGCGTGCAGTATAACAATGCATTCAGGGCACTCTTGCGGCTGCCACGATTCTGTAGCGCATCGGGTTATGTTTGCGGATGCGCAGGTCGACAGTTTCCCGGCCATTTTGCGCAAAAAAGCAGGTTCCCTTCTTCGGCGAGTCTGTGGTAGCCGCAACAGTGTCTTGAAAGGCATTGTCGAGAGTGGGGACTGTCCACTTCTCAGGCACATGTCAAACATTAATTTGTCGAAATTAATAATTAAGTACTAACATAGTTTGTAAGCTTTTGATGTTACTAACAAATTGGATCTTTGTTGTCCGAATAAAAACATTTTTATTTTAATTTTATTTTTTTATTTTAATACAAACAAACAAAGTATAGATTATTTATGTTATACTTTTTAAATTATGCCTCACCCGTTGTATCCCCAGTCTTTCCCTGAGATTCCGTTCCCCCAATTTGAAGCGAAGTTAAAGCAAACAATCCGATGGAATACATAATTACTTCATGGCTCGTTTTTCATATTGATGAACGTTTTAAGTAATCTACGCGCGAGTCAGATGAAAATCATCATTTCTTTTTTCTTTTTTAACCGACTTAAAAAAAGGAAGGACGCTGGTTGGCATATTTTTAAAGTTTTTAATTATATATTAGTCAGATAACAATGACGCTGAGTGCTTGTTTAAAAAATGATAAAAGAGATAGTACGACGAGCCGTTTGGTGTAATGGTCGACTATTATACGAGAGGTCGTGGGTTCGATCCCCGCACGGTACCTACAAACATTTGTGTTCATGTACAAGTCTCTTTGTACCGGTCTGGGTGTCTATGTATAATTATGTATTTATTTACAAAAAAAAAAGTTTTTGTAACGTTTATACATTGTCTGGCACCTATAGCACAAGCTAATGCTTAGTTTGGGGCTAGATGGCGCTGTGTAAATGATGTTCAGAGATATAATTATTATTTATTTATTTACCTATCTAAGAAATCTAACTGATAAATTGTCACGAACATAATTTGATAGAAACTTAGTAAACCTACTTTTGAAAGCTCTAAATGTTTGATGTATCATTAGTTTTTGCACTGTTCCTTTTTATTTTCTTTCTTTGAGGAACTTTAATTGGCAGACAGACACACCGAAGCAGCCACCACAAACTATTCGATTTAGATACACTTCGCTGGCTTTTCAATAATAAGAAGTGCTCAATTGTAAGACTTTTAGCTTTTCCTTTTACCCTTTAACCAGTATAGCAATTGAGAAACTTTATTGGTTTTCGCTTGTATTACAATGGAATAGGGTTCTGTTTATGTTGGCTACTACTATGCCACTAGCAATTGAAGTATTAAAGCCCTTATTGTGTTTGACGTGTAATACAATTATCGAAGGGCCTACACACTTTATTTTTATAAAAATATACGACTTCCAATTTAAGCGCAATGAAATAGATTAGAACAACAAACAGTAGATTCTTTTCATTTCCTTTTAAACTTGGATGAATAGGACTTTGGTTGAAATATTTATTCTTTTTTGTGTCACTTCATTTGGCAGAGTGACCCACCTGTCGGGAACTAACCTTGTCTTGACCCATTTATCTATTGATCTAATGTTCCCTTAGAAATGCTGTTTTACAGTACGAATGGGCCGGCTTGTCCAGGGAAGTACCACCCTCTCACATAACACCAGCGTCAAATAATAGTGACTACTAATGTGATTCGACTGGTTTGTGAGAGTGCCGGAGGCCCCCCCCCCCATTGCAGATGTCCATGGGCGGCGGTGATTGCTTACCATCAGGCGACCCGCAGGCTCGTTGGCGGCCTCTGACATAAAAAAAATGTATTTTATAGGAATGGAGGATTATCCTGGGATGAAAAGTTAGCCTATGTTAGGTAAAAAAATATTACATTCCTTCGGAAAGCGTAGTATATCTCACGCAGACGAAGCCGCGAGCGGAATACTAGTTTAAATTAAAGACGCTTCGTCTTAAAAATGTTTCCGAGTAATAAACAATCCAATAAGATCAATGAACATAAATACTCATATATGATCGAAAAGATACAGAAGAAGTTTTTACGATTCCTGTATAAGCGGATGTATGGATACTACCCATACATGTACCCATCGTTGTTTGGTTCGGGTATGACCGGACAAGATACGCTTGCTCTACGGAGAAAATTAGCATTGCTGTTACATTACCATGCTATATTGCATGGCAAAATTGACAACATAGATGTTGTTGAAAAAATGAAACTGGTAGTACCGAAGCATTACATGAGTGGTAGCGGGGGCGATGTAGCTCCTCGCCGACGCGGGCGCTTGTTTGCCGATCTCGAGGGCGTGCACTCACGTCGCGGTTGTAATGGCCCCACGGCTAGGGCCATCTCATTGTTTAATGCCATACATCGGATCCCGGAGGCTGATATATTTGCACAAAATAGCAATATTCTGTGTGCTTATGTAAGCTATTTATTTATGTAAAATGTGTATTAGTTGTATTGTATAAGATAGATTTAGTTTGTATTTGTTGTTTGTTTTTTTTTAAATATATTATAGCCAGTATGCGTTTTGGTATATTTATATGCTGTAAGTATGCTGTGTACCGAATAAATAAATAAATAAATAAATAAATCAATGACCTCACCGCGGTTTTCAAAATCTTTTCGACCAATGTTAAATTATAGGCCGATGACCTCTCACCGGTGTTTTCGCGGCTCATAACGTAACGCGAGCGCCCACGTAAACGTTGTAGCTACCCACTCGATAAGCGGTGGCAAAACAGAAAACGTAAATATTATACAGTCCGTAACAAGGTGATATAGGTACACTAGCTATGGGCGAACGTTTGATTGTTTAATAATTTTTGAGTTAATTGCTATCATTTTAATTTTTTTGTAGGATTTTCTTCATCATTTTAGAAATATGAAACATGTATGAAATGAAGGACTTGAAGATCAGAGAAGCATAGAGTGTGGCAACACCTTGATAGATCCTTCTCGAACAAAATACAATACGAATCTATTGGGCTGCATGCTTGTCAGAAAGCATAAGAGACATAAAAACACATAATAAAAATAGATAGTCATGTACAGGGTTTTGTTCTGCACAAAATTTTATTTTTATTTATTAATATACATCGTTATCGCGCGGGCAGTTTCGGGGCGACGCGTGGATACTGATGAATAGGGTTGCCACGCATGGATCTTTTTTTTTATTATATTTGACCAATAAAAATATCGATTTTTAAATCGATATTATGCATTGAATCTATTTGTAATCCTAAATCGACCACTGACACAACAATGTTACCTTACGATTTTTTTCGGTTTCGATAACTTAACCAATTTTATGAAAATGTTATTTTTATCCTAATTACTCATTTATAGCTGTATGATGTCAATTTCTGACTTACTGGACTGAATCAACCCTCAGAGAAAGTGTTGCTAACTTAAATAACGCTTCTACACTACTTTGTCCCAATTTTGAATACAATATCAAAATAGAAATAATATTCTATTTATCCTCATAAGGTATTTATCCTCATAAGGAATATACATAACATGAAAGGCTTTAATTTAAAGAATAAAAAAACATGCAAATATTCTAATACTCGTTATATACGTGTGACAGCCCTTCGGTCATCTATGCGTCGCCCCCAAACTGCCCGCGCGATAACGATGTATATTTATTAACTAGCGTCCCGCCCGCGGCTTCGCCCGCGTGAACTATTGGACGTTATCCCGCGGGAATATCTTGTAAATTGTAGCCTATGTGTTATCCTTATGTATAAGCTATATTATTGTTAAGTTTCATTAAAATCAATTCAGTAGTTTTTACGTGAAAGAATAACAAAAGTTCATCCATCCGCTCCCCGGCCGGTACCGCCGCAACCGCTATGTCCCTGCATTTTAAATCTGTAATATCTTCGAAACTATTCATTTAAATTACATGATGTACAGGGCCATATTGATCTATATTACATGCACAATTTATTTATGGTACTTTATTGGATAAGGATTAATACTGTATTGCTTAAAATCACTTTTTCGTAAATAAGCCATTATTTTATCGTAATAAGTAAAGGAAAATGGTTATTGTGGGTTATCCATAAGAGATAGACATATACCATCGCGGACTTTTTTTGTAAAACTTTTTAAGGTGTACAATAGTGTAGTACATTATTTTGATCTATCTCGTAGGGTTCAGCCAGCGTTTGCAATGTAAGCGCAAAAAAATGCGATTATTTACGACCTTAAATTAGAAACCTCTAAAATTATCAGTGTTTCTCTACTATATTATGCATGTATTATACATATAAACCTTCCTCTTGAATCAGTCTATCTAATGAAAAACCGCATCAAAATCCGTTGCGTAGTTTCAAAGATTTAAGCATATAAAAGGGACATAGGGACAGAGAAAGCGACTTTGTTTTATACTATGTAGTGATTAAATTGAAGGCCCAAATAAAACTCTCGTGACTACTTGAAAGTGGAAAAGCCTAGATAGACAAGAACTTACAAGTTGAATGAACGAACTTAGTCACTTAAAATTAATTCAGACTAAAATGAAATTGGAATTGGATTTCATTTTGTTCGAAGACATTCATATTGTTGAATAGATGTCCACTGCAAAAGGTCTTTATCATTGAATTGAATTCTGCGTTTCAACAAACCATTTCTTTATGGATCGGCATGTTTGTCAAACGGGTTGATGATAACAAACTGGGGATGACAATATTTCTTAATGATCAATATCCTTTTGTTGCGAAGGAGAATAAAAATCGGTTAGGTTCTTATTAAAACACTCCCTCACATAACAGCAGCGTGAACCAATAGTGACTACTATTGTGTTTCGTCTGGTTTGTGAGAGCCCCCCCCCCCTTAAAGGCCGGCAACGCATCAGCGATCCCTCTGGTGTTGCGGATGTCCATGGGCGGCGGTGAATGCTTATCATCAGCCGACCCCCTGGCTCGTTTGCCGCCTCTAACATAAAAAAAACTGAGTTGGCGATCACAATTCATATCAATCACAACTTTCGATATCGACTACGAATCATCTAACATCGCCAACATACACTATGAACTCATAACCGTTGCTGGAAAAAATTCCTCAAGAAATTATATTTTTCGAATATCCAAAAATATGAGATTATCTTCTTCGTTATGTTAATTCGGGATCCGCGGGATGTGTATGGTAATGTATGGTTTATTTTAGGAATTACTGTTTGTCTACTTTGATTCGTTTGCGGGAGGGGAAATGGTTAGGGGAAATGTTTTGTTTAAGCTGATTTACATACGTACTATAAATAAATGCCAGTGCGTGTGTATTCCATATTCTCTTCAAAATCTCTGTTTCATTCACACAGTTTTGACTTTTGACAACACAATACAATTCGGCTATTGGCAGGAGCTGAATGTGAGTAGATGAGAATCGAATAAAGTAGCAAATAGTCCAGCAGTGGACTATTTGGTTTATATAAACAAAGAATTGAAGTTTGGACACCCTATCTAATAACTATTGTAATACTTGCTTAGTCTAGTAAATTGCCACGCCCTAACAGGGTTCATGTACTATCTCTAATATTACTGCATAACACCTATTGTAATAATTTATAATCAATGTATATGAATGCAAATAAATGAATATGAATATGAATATTTAGGTTGGTAAGTTGGTTATTATGTGAAAGCGGGTTTGATCCCCGCACGGTACATTTTGAGTGTATGAACATGCGTGTGTTACCACCAAGCCGGGCCGAGATCTCGGAGTCCTGGGTTCAATTCCCGAGTCAAGCTAACCCTGTGTCGGTTTTTTCGGACACAGCTCGGGTTTGTGACCACCATTCTCATTCAGCCAGTGCCCTTCATTAACTTGATTTCATGGATGGAGGCCTTTGCCCTGCAGTGAGACATTAAATAGGCTGATACTAAGCTGTGGGATAAAGACTTACCCTAGTGGTTTAAAAAGAATTGATGCAAGTAAGATGTTATCGATTCTCTCCAATCTTTTTTGAGGTAAACAATTGTGTCAGCTGGTACAAAATGCGAGCCTAATGAAAGAGAATGCATTTAAATAAAAAAGCCCCGGCGCGTGTTGTCCCTTCTTTTCCTCTGAGAGTGTCGCCAAATCGAATTTAGGCACCCTCTCTCATAGTTCGGTTAACGAACGTGAGGCATCTTTGTTCATAAATTATATGAAAGGAAAAAAATATATGCAAATAGATTCATAGGAGAGCATTTTTGCACACCTACCACCACTTTGACGTCCAAGCCCAGTTAGGAAGAAATATCCTAAGATTTTTTTATATAAATGTAATGTAGGTAGAAATTTTATTTCATTTCATTTTATTTATTTATTAACAAATATTTGTATTTGAATATTACACAAAAGAAACATAAATTATAACAGTTAATAAAGGCAAAAAATAATAAAAATAAGTACATAATTAGTCAGTACAATCCAAAAAAATACATAATTACAATTGAATGTCAATATAAAATTAGAACTATTTTATCTACATATACTATACAAACACCTTTTCAAGAGAAATGATTTTAAATGTCTTTTAAAACTTGTGTGGTAAACTATACTTTTAATATCAACTGGCAATTTGTTAAACAATTTACAAATACATTCAATTTCATTGCGATTTTTTAATAATTTTGACTAGCTATAGGGATTATTAGAGTGACTGTTGCTTATTTTTATGAAAGTGGAAAGCAAACGATTACGTGTATACCTGATGATACGCGATCACACCACACACACACACTTGCAATTAATATCAAAGCTTTGCTCACCTTAAAAAAGAAAACGATTTTATTAGAATTCCAGATGTCTATAAGCGACGGTAGTACTACACTTACAAGATGTTACATGATCGTCTGCCCACTATTAATAATAAAACTAGCCTTCCGCCCCGGTTTCAATTTTAATTTCTTTTGTCAATTATCCCCCGCCCCCCTTCCCCCCTCATTTCCGGGATCAAAGGATGTCAATCAGGGATAGTGTAGCTTTCCAACTGTGAAACAGTATCCCAAATCGGTTCAGTTGTTTCGGAGCCTATTCAATACAAACAAACAAAGAAATTCCTCTTTATAATATTAGTATAGATACTCTATTCATGACTTTACTGTCATTACTCTTGCACTGTTCCCCAGACCTAAGTTCGCGGATTGGAAATGTTAATCATTATTTACGTGGTAAGGAAACGAACAAGTTACCGGGAAAGTGGATTTTTTTACTTACCCAGGAGGGGAGATTAGAGGACGAATTAGCATAATTCCTTCAATTTTTCAGAATATGACCCTTTTGGGGCAATTCGGGGTTGTTTGTTGGACCTGGAAGTTCATTCAATTGTTGGAGTCGTTTCGGATATTATGGAAATTCGTTTGTTGGGCTTTAATTGTATAATGGTTGAGTTTTGTCAAAAGTATTTTTTTGTTTTTGCGTAAATGGATTTGGTACGGTTTATAAACGTGAATGTGATTTGGGGTGATAGTTTTTGTATTTTTTTTTATGGCGCTTAGACGGTGTCTGTCAGACGGTAACCGTTATTGAAATACCTTTGCGTAAATTCAAATAAAGAAAAAAGAAATCTTTATGTAGGGAGTTACTTTGACGCTCTAGTGGTCTAATAAAGGACATGATCTTGGGTTCGGCTTGGTAAGCGTGGTGATTAGGCCAATACCCATCATTTTACAATAACTGATTTCAATGATGTATGTCTATGCCCTCTAGTAAGACATGGAAAAGGCTGATTCAACATAAATTATTAACATGACTTATTACTTAAGAAAATATTAATCTTCAAGAAAACTTAAGTTGAAAGGCGAACTCTCGGATTTTTCTCAAATCGCGCGCAACTAGTTCTGAACATGGCGAGCGATATTCCTAGTTAAAGCAGTCTTAGAACGTTGAGAAGTTGAACTCGACGCCCGGGGCGATCTTTGCGTATAAAGCTCTCGACCGATAACGTTAGATAAAAAGTTTTAAGTGTCAGAAGATCTGAAGAGCCGTAGTTAAGTGGTTTTGAACGTCACATCGGTCGGTGGCTTGAATCTTGGATTTTTCTATGAGCGTACACAACATTTTGAGTCCGGCCGTTATGCCCCCATTCCAGTTTGCCCCCGGCCGTGTTGCCCCCATTTTCTTTTTAACAAGACTCTTGAGCAAATACTGTTGAAAACAAAAGTATTTTTTAATTTAACTTATATTGTAACATAGTTTTAGATATTAATAGGGATAGTTTTTGAGTATATTACTGTTGCCGCGGTTCGTTGACACTAGTTCCATGATTTAGTTCCATGATGGAACTACTGTTAATTTTTTTTATCACTAGTTCCATTATTTTCGAAATTCGAAATAATGTAACTAGTGTCAATTTTTTGTTGACGCTAGTACCATTAAGTTCCATGATGGAACTACTGTTAATAATTTTTTAACATTAGTTCCATTGTTTTCGAAATTCGAAATAATGGATCTAGTGTTTTGTTGACGCTAGGGCCCAATACGACGCCATTGACATTTGCTCATTTTGCTGCAAGTCGCGCGCCATCTATTGTCATGTACGTACCTTTGCATACGTCACGGGCACAAGCGTAACACAGAGTACAATATTAATAGAGAGGGCATTATTGCTTTTCCAATTTAATTTTTTATACAAAGATAATTATACTATGTATGATGTATGTAGGTGTGCTAGGTACGATCGAGGACTTTCCCGCGTGATCACTTTTGAAAAAATATACCATGCACGCGCATCGTGACTTCTTAGGAGCGGCGCTTGTAAACGTGATAGTCAAAAGTCTAAAATATCTTTATTCATATAGGCATTCTTAGAAGCACTTACGAATCGTCAAAAACTAAAATATTCAAGTATAAAAGTAGTTTACATAAAAACATATAATATTATTTCGATACATACAATATACTAATAAATATACATAGATGTAATAGATTCTACCACCGGTTCGGAATGCTGTAATCTAGTCGAGAAGTCACCGGCAAGAAACTCGCTAGTTACTCTTTTTCATCGCCATGTTTATTTACAATTTGTTTGTTACAATTACTGATTAGTTTTAGAATACCAAGCCATATAGTATAAAGTATAAGAATGAGACTATAATCGAGAAAAATCCATGAGCCCTGGAAGACCAGTGCCCAAAGGTGGCACCTGCAGCACAAGTATGACGTATGTGCCAGCCGTAGTTTCACTCAACCATATTAGAGGGAATGTAACCACCCGACACATAGCGCCACCACCCCAAGCACATTTTAGCGAGCATGACCGCCAAGGTTACAAACTCTTCAGGATTCTTTGAATGAAAAATAAATTTAATTTTTACTGAATTATAACATTTAATGTGTTACTGTATAATACTGCTATAATATAATAATACTGCACAGGATTTTAGCCATAAGGGTGATCACGCGCGGGTGACCGCGAATACCGCGATCGTACTATATATCATATAATCAATTATTATAAATTCTGTTAATTTTACATTATCGTCGCTTAGAATAATAAAATTATTATATTTTAGCTACGACGCCATAGCAACAGCTAGAGTTTTTAACCGATATTAGGTCTTATTTGCGTACCGCTAATTTTTCTTTCGAGTGTTGATTTTTTTAAGGTAAGGTAAGTCCATATAGGACTTTTTACATTGAAAAGGAAATCATTCAGGCTCTCCATACATTTTAGCCAACAAAAAATAATGGTACATACATATCGTTAGAACTAGCCATTTCAAGCAATAGTTATTATGGCACGGAAGTTATAGGATCGCTCCAAAGTCGAAACCAACTTATACAAGTTCAAAGATTCGCTATTTTCATATATTTAATGATTGCTGAAAGTGCTGGAAAACATAAAAGTATCTTTGATATGGCTATATAACTAATCTTATCAGACGTCACCACATCGGAAAACTGGCCAATTTCAAGGTCATACCGGGGGGCCAGTCTCACGGCTCAGCATTGTCAACTTGTCAGGGATCTGTGCGACGTGCGTTAAGCCCAAACAGGACCCACTGTGCACCGGAGTAGACAGTGAACCAGTCCAGAGCCACTAGGATAGGATTCAAGCTGCTATGACCGAAGCGGCAAAAAGAGTGGACGTAAGCTTGACAAGGAGACTTGTTGGTGGAACGACTTAGAACCCGTGGAGATTCGGGGTAAGAAAGAACTCTTCAAAAAGTGGAAAGTGTCCCAATCTCTTTTAGACTGCGATTCTTACGGAGCTACTAAGAAAGCTGTAGCTAGAGGTAGGCAATACCAATTGCAACCGCAATATGATAAGCTGAAATCATCTGAGGGGCGGAAGTTTATTTACCCTAGAATGTAGCAAGTTCTAGGGCCCAACCACACAGGACACTACCATATGCCGCTGTGTAAAAGACCTTCATGGTATGCTGTTATGCGAGGACCACGTGGTGAATAGTCATTTGCCACCTCTATACTATTACTACTCTGTGCATTATTTGGTTCGGTTGCAATATTTATTTTTTTAGAGTTTATTACTTTACCGCTTAGGTACTTAATATTTTTTGGGTTTTCCTCCCATGTAACATTCTAAAATCACATACCTAAATGCACGCAACGATATTTTAAATAAAATCTTTGAGAGCATTTAGGATTTGACAAGCAACAATTACTGTCACCCTATAGACCAACAAACTTATCTGTTCGCTACGGTCGTTTTAGTACTTCCTTATAATATCGTTTTAAAGTATATTTCACGTAGTTCCAATTTTGGCCACCGGAACAGATAAGTTTGTCAGTCTATACATAAGTCATCATAGTGCCTGATAATTTAAAATATCAAACATTTCTTTCTGTGTGTTATGTTAAACTAATTAGGCGGTTTTATTAAACATTAATTAAATAAATAATAAACAGTCTGCTCCAAAATGAAGCAAGCGAGCATCTTCGGAATCACAATGCAAATATTTTTATATAAGAATAACTTTTTCTCTAGTAATAAATTCACCGCGTTTTGGGAGCAGAAAATTCCACATATTTTGTGACAGATCATTTTATAAAGTATGTTTATTTATTGTAAATTGACTTATTTGAAATTCTAAAAAGACCAGCATCTTCTACAAGAAACAAGCTTACTTTTAAAGGTAGATTTAGTACATGTAAGTATTTCAGGTCAAGGTATAAGTGAACCAAAAACATCAATTTTTGCCGTTTCACTTCGTAGTCGCCTTAAGTTCCATGATGGAACTACTGTTAATAATTTTTTAACACTAGTTCCATTATTTCGAATTTCGAAAATAATGGAACTAGTAAAAAAAAATTAACAGTAGTTCCATCATGGAACTAAATCATGGAACTAGTGTCAACGAACCGTTGCCGCTGTGACGTAATGACGTCACGCGGCGCCACCAGCTCATCGCGGCGTCATCACCTTCGGGCTCAACCGCCACCAGTCGCCACTCGTCACCATCTTCGGGCTTAGATCAATCACTCTCTCGACTTCGCTTGACGGCTACACCCGTGGACCCCTGCACCGTCTTTCAGTTCCTCTCTAAACCAGTATTCAACCTAGACAGTCTAACTCGCTCTTCCGCTCAGCTACAATACTGTCCATTATTACTGTGACCCTGTTGGTAAGACTTTTTCAAAGTCATTTATATGGCTTACCTGAAATATAATAACACTAGCGGGCGCCCGCGGTTTCACCCGCGTGGTTCCCGTTCCCGTGGGAATTGATCAAAATCCTTTCTTAGCGGATGCCTACGTCATAACATCTACCTACATGCCAAATTTCAGCCTGATCCGTCCATTGGTTTGGGCTGTGCGTTGATATCTATGTCAGTCAGTCAGTCAGTCAGCCAGTCAGTCAGTCAGTCACTTTTGAGTTTTATATATATAGATAATTATAAGAGGTTTGTAGAAGTTTCTATACCTACCAATTAACCCTCAAAGACTAACTTAATCCGTTGTTAGAATCTGGTACTTAATCCAGTGCCATTGTCATTATGCCTAAATAGGTATCTAGGAAATCGTGGATGCAACACAAATAATATAAATAAATAAATAAATATCTCCGGACATTATTCACACAGCGCCATCTAGCCCCAAACTAAGCATTAGCTTGCGCTATGGGTGCTAGACAACGGATAAACATTACTTATATATACTTTTTTTTTTGTAAATACATACATATTATACATAGAAACACCCAGACCGATACAAACAGACATGTTCATGCACACAAATGTTTGTACCGTGCGGGGATCGAACCCGCGACCTCTGGTGTAATAGCTGACTTCTCGACCATTACACCAAATGGCTCGTCAAATAATGTTTGTACCATTCGGGGATTGAATCCGCAACATCTGAACACTTTTTAATCATTACACCAATACATTGTTAATATCTTTAGCCCAACGTTTCAGAACCTTCCACTTGATAAACAATCCGTAATTTACAAGGAGATTGGTACAAAGCGTTATCTAGTAAATTCACAGTCGTACTCCGCAACCTTAACCCATGAATAGTCTATAATAACAGACTAGATTATTCCAAGCTACACTGATAGAGAATTCCCTTTGCTTACCAATACCTAGTCTCTGCCTTAATTCGGAACCTTTAACGTGTGGTCCAAGAGACAGACTTGTTGATTTGTACATAGACTAGCAGCCGACTAATTTCTTTTTTCAAATTTCCCCCATTCCCCCCACATTTTCCGGATAAAAAGTATCCTATGTTCACCGGGGATAGTGTAGCTTTCCAACAGTAGTTTCGGAGCCCATTCAATACAAACAATCAAATCTTTCCTTTTTATAATATTAGTATAGATAGGCTCCGAAACTACTGAACCGATTTGAATAATTCTTTTACTGTTGGAAAGCTACACCATCCCCGGGTGACATAGCCTACTATTGATCCCGGAAATGTGGATGCAAGGAAAGGATATTTGAAAAAAGATATTACGCGCGGGTGAAACCGCGAGCGGAAGGCTGTTTATAAATAAGTTCGTAATAGGCTATCTTCTATTTTCGAAAAGTTACAAAAATATGGTAGTAAGCTAAGTTATCTAACGGATACATTATCACAAACTCACGACATGAACACGAACCGTGATGAACGTTCGTCCTAATTATCAGGACGATAATATATTGTCAGATAGGGTGAAGTCCGCCCTGACAAAAATGACAGCATCGTCTTACTCGTATATACCGAATGGCAAGGCACGTTCTCTATATATAAAACTTAAAGGTGACTGACTGACTGACATAGATATCTATCAACGCACAGCCCAAACCACTGGACGGATCGGGCTGAAATTTGGCATGCAGGTAGATGTTATGACGTATAAGCATCCGCTAAGAAAGGATATCTCGATATTCCCACGGGAACGGGAACCACGCGGGTGAAACCGCGGGCGCCCGCTAGTGACACATAAATTATATCAGAAAGTACTGAACTTTATCATCTCAATTTATTCCTATTTGTAGAATTTTAAAATAAAGTCTCTCATACTCTATTCCACACAAGCGTCGACTTAAATTCAGCTTCTAATAATTAAAGTGTTGAGAAAATGCGGTTAATGCATTAGCCGTTGCATTTCATTACAGAATATGTGCGGAGATGCTCGGAAATTTCTAGAATATTGGCAAGAAAGTTTTATAGTGGATAGGTTCATCCTTAGAATAATTTAATCCTATTTATTGTAACATTTGACCGCCTCCGTAGAACAGTGGCTAAGCCGCTCGGGTATATACGAGTATAACCCGGAGGTCGTGGGTTCGATTCTCGTTCTGGATCTGGTTGGTGGTAGGACTTTTTCAGAGGTCGACTGGCTAGCTACCACCCCCACAGGTGAAATTTGCCGCCATAACAGCCCTGGCTGTGTTCCGGCAATATTAATGTGGGAGCCAGTGCACTTGAAATCTAAGGCTCGAAGATCAGTGATGAGCTTACAGTCTGGCAGTACATTGAGCGACGCTTCCTGATAAAGTGTTCCTCAATGGAATAGGCCGCAGTGCCCGCTTACCACCAGGTGGGCTGCGAACCTGTCTGCCAACTGATGTGGTATAAAAAAAAACTTTTCTCAACGAAGCAATCGATCGATGTAATTTTTGATATGGCGAGAGTTTGGGAGGTGAAAAGAAATTTTTTTTTTTTATGTAATAGGGGGGCAAACGAGCAAGTGGGTCACCTGATGTTAAGTGATCACCGCCGCCCATAAGCACCCAAGACCCCCTTAGGGTCACAGGCGCGTTGCCCGCCTTTAAGGGTGGAATATGCTCGCTTCTTGAAGGTATTTATGTCGTATTGGCTTGGAAACACCGCCGCGGGATGCTACTTTTTATGACATTCCTGCAGAACAACATCGTATAAATCCATTCGAGCGAAGCAGCGGTCGTATGGCTAGTAAAGCATATTCTACGAGACGTTTAGACCAGAGAATGTAAACATTTATGGTAAACCATAGGCTTGAAATCAGAATACCCAACGCTTGCCGTCCGTCGTGAATCATTAATCATTCTACAATACTATACCCGAGGTAAATACAGGTTTCTGCAGGTCTAGGGCACGCCGGAGGAGATTAACTTCGCATGCATCATGTATTGTTCTGATAGTCTACGAATACACACGGGTGGGTAGAGTGACAAATAGAGGAGCAGTATTGACGATAAGTATCAGACTATGTATATAGGTCACCTCCAAAACTGCACAAATTAATAATAAATAAATAATAAATATCTCTGGACATAATTCAGACAGCGCCATCTAGCCCCAAACTAAGCATTAGCTTGTGCTATGGGTGCTAGACAACGGATAAACATTACTTTATATATTTTTGTAAATATTATATTATACATACAAACACCCAGACCGATACAAAAGACATGTTCATGCACACAAATGTTTGTACCGTGCGGGGATCGAACCCGCGACCTCTGGTGTAATATCCGACTTCACGACTATTACCCAAAATGGCTCGTCATATATTATTTTATACTTTTTTTCCTGGGGAATACGTTACGTACCATCATCCTTCTTCGGGGGAGGTGGCCGGTGTGTGGGACTCCCTCGCCCTGAAAAGGGCGGAATTTACCCACAAAACCCCGGGGTGTGCTCCTCCTTGCCTGATGGTCGTGTCCTGGGAATGGACGAGCCTTCACGTCCACAACATCACCGGCAAAATACATATTATTAATAATAGTAATAATATTATACTTATCTAGCCTTGGCATCAGGTGATTCTCTTGTTTGTTTGCCTTCTGGCACAGAATATGGTCAGCTTTTCTTAGAGAGTAATATAAAATAATAGTAACAAAAAGTTAAACGATACTAGGAAAAATATCAGTCATATTGACAAAAGTGTATCAAAAAATAAAAAATAAAAAATTTTTTGGGTTGGAAAATTTTTTGAGGGAATGATGTAGCGTATTGCAACAACAATTGTAATTTGCAATTGCAATTTTAATTTTGCAATTGTAATTTTAACAATAATTATGTAAGTACTTTTTGGTTCGATTTGTATAAAATAATTTTGATATGTCACTTTTTTACTTGGTTTTTCAGTTTATAGGTTAAAAAAGTGAACATTTCTATTGAGAACCACAACAGCATATAATATGGAGCGATTAGGTACTTGATAAGAGATTTAATAGCTAAAATCAGATGATTTAGGTCATAAATTGTGGAGCTGTTGACCGGACGTCTGAATAAGCCTGGTATGAATTAACAATTAACATTAATTCCCTTGAGGAGTTAGGCTTAAGAAGGTTCACTTAAGATTGAAACCAGTCACTGGGAAGTCCTTTTGGGAAGGAATTAGTTTTGACTAACTAATATTGTATTCATTAGAATATGACTGATGTGATTTTATACTCTCGTATTCAAATAGAAATGTATTTCCATAAAACTTATGAAACTAATTGTTTTTTTTTCTTTTGCAGGTATGCTAAATTAGATCTTCAAGTAGTAAGTGCTAGTTTAAGTGATATAATTATTATGTTTATACACCCTAACTAGCGGCCGCCTTCGCGGTTTCGCCCACGCGTAATTTCTTTTTTTAGCTATGCCCCCTTCTACCCCACTTCCGGAATAAAAGTACCCTATGTCACCCGGGGATAGTGTAGCTTTCCAACAGTTAAAGAATTTTTCAAATTGGTTTAGTACTTTTGGAGCCTTTTCATTACAAACAAACAAATCTTTTCTCATAATACTATTAGTATATTAGTATAGATTTACTTTTAGTAAAATTGAGAGGCCTTTAAGATCAAAGGAGCATAGGTACAGTGCGGAATTTCGTCTACTGCATATTTGCCTACAAACTAAAGCGACCTTAAAAAAATTCAAAATAGCCATTCTTCTTCCTGAGAAAAAAAAAAAAACTCTTGCGGTCCTTGTCTCTTATCTTATTTTCTGTTCCTGTGTCCCCATGTTCATAGTTAGTAGTTAGTATCTCGCAACAACACCTGACTAATAGCATGTACAATGTACATTGTGCTGCAGGCTGACTGCAGGTCTTGCTGCGATGTTAGCGCATTATGTCAGTCGAGTAAATGTTGGACATTTACTTGCGTGTGTTAACATTTGTGTTTGCTCTATGTCAAGTTAGTGTACTATCTCGGTCTATATTTAATTTTGTCGTGATTGCCTTTATTTGAATATCTATTGCAGAAATGTCTGCTAGCTAACGTACCGTAAACTTAATGTCCCATTAAAATGAAAAAGCGTCTCTTAAAGAGTATTTTAAATAATCGTTTCTTGCTAGTGTCAGCTTAGTGGAAATAACTTTTGCACTAATCCTTTGTTCTGGCTAATGCATAAATTATTATATTACCTAAGTAAAGTAATCTTTGACATTTATAATTATTATTAAATCACACAAAATGCAAGTACTTGTTTTTTGTTTTTATTTTAATATAATTCTGCATCCATTTTGATTCATGATAATATTATGCTTTAATTTATCTTTTCTTTATGTAACACGTACTTTCTGACCATCATGAATAAAGATGGTTAGATTATAATTTTATTAAATTGTGTGTGTGTGCAATTGTGTGTAAGAGTCAATGTAAAGAATTATTTTTTATAAATTCTATAAATATTTTAAACGACCTGCCACCCTATTTGTGAGCCACCTGCGCGCAGGTAGAACGACCCTTCTACCTGCTGTGACGGAACTTGGGTAGGGAGAGGGGCTTTATAAAGCGCTGTTCGCGGTGGCAACGGGGCATTTCGATTGAGAACGCTCAACAAGTCGGAACTGTGTTGATTTTGCTTTTTCTTTGGCCACCTGATTTCTTATATGTACATTCTTTTATTAAAAGAATGCACAATTGCACACACCAATTTACTTATTTTTGTATGAAAAAAATCTTGATTGTTTCCAGTTTCAGTTTATATACCGAGGGCCGGTCAATCGCCACAGAGCGGGCACCGGCTCGTCCTCTCCGGGTGGAAGGGGAACCGGGGGAGTTTATTGAGTAGTGGGACGCTTGGGTCCCGAGTCCCATACACGGCCGCAGGTCTCGCTAGCCTGCGGTTAAGGTGCATAAACGCATTTTCCTCCGGAAGAAAAAAAAAGTTTATACCGACCGAGCTATCTTGAAACAATAAATATATATCCTACATAATTATAATTATAATCTATGTATATATAATATAAAAATATTTTTGCTCTTCATCATTCCTGTCCATGTGTCCCCATGTGAGAAAGTTAGCAGCTCACTGCAACTCACACCTGACTTACAACATGTACATTGTGCTGCAAGCCGACTGTGAGTTTAGTTGTTGAGATGTTGCATTCAACTTGCGTTTGCAATCACTGGGTTAGTTTGTGTTTGGTGGCCAATTTGGCATTGTCCTCGTTGTTATGGATTATTAGGGTACGTATCTTGTCAGGACAAAATATATTCTTTACTTTGGGGTGATTAAAAGTGCGTATGTCACTCAGTAGAAATATTCTTTATTTTGCGATGAGGTCGTTTTTTTTGTGATTGTTAAATTTTATTATTTATAAATAAGCATTTTTGTGCTAAAAATGACAATGTACGAGACCTGATGGTAAGTGATGACTACCGCTCATAGACAACTATAGTCTCACAACTCTCAGGTGCTTTCAAAAGTTTCTTTGCATTTATGTAAGCTTGTGGTAATTTCAATATTTCTGATTCATCACACAATTTCTATAGTTACTTTGGGGTCAGTTATATGTATGTGATGTTGTAATTTTTTCTAAATAGTTCTTTAGCTTGTAATATTATATCCATTTTGTATTCTTTTGTTAGTTCTTAGGCTCCCAGCGATTATGCTAAAACTAAACCGGGCCGTCAACGAAACAGCTGCGGAAGTCTCTGGACATAGGGGCCGTTCAAGTATTACGTAAGCACTATGGGGGGTTGGGGGGGTCTTTGTTTTGCTTATTTTGGATGACATGGGGGGTAGGGGGGTCTAGATGATGATTACGTCATCGGTAGTTATTTACTTTTTTACACCAATGGCAACCCTCACATTGCCTATGCTTGAAAACAAAACCCATTTTCGGGGATTCCCGCAAATAATGCATACGTTTAGGCACTCGCTTTAGAACCGATTAGGGGAATTACCGTGCGCTACTCAGTTGTCTAAATTTCCTCTGTCAGTGTATTGTTTCGTTTGGATACTATAGCGAGTAGACGTATTGTAAGTATACCAAAGCAAGATTACATTTTAGTTAGAGCACTATGATGTGAGAAGACGTAGACATTCCAAAATCGGATGAAAGTTAGCAGACTCACAACATTGAGCAGCAATCTAAGCAATCCAATGTCAACGAAAACTTAGAATCATGGATTTGGGTTTCATGGACTGAAGACTGTTAATTTTTATTTAATATGTGTACCAATGTTTAATATGTGTCCGATGCTTTAATACTCTTTCGATTGAAAGAGCTATAGAGCAAAATCGGGGGTCTAAGGTGTTCGTACAATCTCTCGGAAGAAGCCACCTGACGAGGCTGACCACAGCAAGTGGAGAAGTTGTTGCCTCAAAGCCGGCAGTCCGTTTGGAGGTAGAGGACTTTTATGGCCGGTTATACGCTTCGCATGCATGTCGACCTGATCCCGAAAATGAGAACTCTAGAGCTACGTTAAATCCCTATTACACTGAAGACCTGCCAAAAGTGAGCGTTGGCGAAATCGAGATTGCTCTTGGGCAGCTTAAAAATGGAAAAGCCCCTGGAGAGGACGGCGTTACTACTGAGCTGCTAAAGGCTGGAGGGAACTCCAAAGGCGTGGAGTAGGAGTGTGGTCGTCCTGTTCTTTAAAAAGAGTGACAAAAGCCTGTTGAAGAACTATCGAACCATTTCCTAAGCCACGTCTATAGAAGTGACAGTAGGCTGGCCATATCAGCCGCAGAACCGATAGCCGTTGGGGTAAACGGGTTCTAGAGTGGAGCCCGCGTCTCGGTAAACGTAGTGTAGGACGCCCTCAGGCCAGGTGGAGCGATGATCTGCGCAAGATGGCTGGCAGGAGCTGGATGCGAGTGGCCGAGGATCGATCAGCGTGGCGAGCATTTGGAGAGGCCTATGTACAGCAGTGGACTATCACAGGCTGATGATGATGATGATGTGTACTAAAACTTTAAAATAAGTTTATGTTTGTAAGATTATAATATTTTTGTCCCTTACTCTATGTTGAATACTGTATAAGTAAAATCTAATCTCTATGCTAAATCTATTTTCTTATTTATAAAGTTATAATTATAACATTATAATTATAGTATATAAAAAATTATAATTGAAAAATGTTTACGTAAGCATAGGGGGAGGGGGTAAGAGCTTTGCTTACTTTTGCTGACAAGGGGGGTGGGGGGGTAAAAATTTGCAATAAATCTGCTTACGTAATATTTGAACGGCCCCATACTTTCATCACTTTTTATACAAAAACATGGTTTCAAACTTTCTCTCTGCTCAAACTGCAAAACACTCAAGCCCAAATTCCGTTAGTTAAACACAAAACTCGTGCATTAAAAGTCGGCTAAGCATGGCTGAAGTTGCTCAAAATGTTCGTGAAATTTTCAACTATTCCGTTTTGCTAGATAACCAGAGGCTTTCAGAAGCACTACCTGAAATTGTTATTTATAAACTATACTCGGAAATTAAATAGAACATTGTATAAGTTTTGACCGCCCCGTGGAACAGTGGCTAAGCCGTCCGGTTAAAACCCGGAGGTCGTGGGTTTGATTCCCGCCTTGGGTCTGGTTGGTAGTAGGGCTTTTTCAGAATCCGATTGGCTAGCTACCACCCCCACGGGTGAAATCTACCACCATAACAGCGCTGGTTGTGTTTCCACAGCCCGGCAGTGACGGAAAACATCGTTCTGAAACCTGCACAGTCAATTCATCTGTAAAGGATTTCAGATGTCAAATGGCAGTCGCTTTAATGTACAGTCAAAAGCACGTCAGACGTAACACTTTGGACTTTGCACCGCTCTTATGTCGGGGGCATAAGTAAGTGCTATTATCGAACTGCAAGTGTTTACCGTGATGTGCTGTTGACCGTACTAACTGAAAACAATGCAAGGCAAAATTACCGTTTTCGAGAATCTACTCCGGCCTGCTGCATCAGGCCAGGGTACGAGGGGATGGACCGGTCAATCGCTGCCAGTAAGTGGTCGTAAATTCGATTCCCGTACAGTGCAACATTATCGAATTTCATCACAATCGGTTATGTGGTTTGGGCCTGTTTCAGAAAGACAAAGTTACTTTCGCGTGTATAATATATATTATGGTTTTAAAGATCGGAAATTTCTTTGTAATTTTAGACCTGAATTCGGAGTAGTAAGTCTACTGAACTCCGACAAAAATCACGTGATATCTTATAAACAAACTTTTTAAAAAAAAAATTAAACCGACTTCAAAAAAAGAAACAAAAAAAATAGGTACCTAAAAACACTGAAAAGCAAAAAATAATTTTAAAAAGACATTCATCAAATGCGCTTATTGTCTAAGCCTATTAACTAAATTAAATTGTATTTTACGTGCTAGGTAGGTACCTACTAATCTGTTTGAAGTCGGTGCCAAGCCAAATAGTAGGTACCCAGACTACGTACCGTCCGCGGATTAATTACATAGTTACCCTGTAAAATACATTATTATTATGTATCATTTTTTATTTTCTTTGGATTGGCACCGACTTCAAACAGATTAGTAGGTACCTACCTAGCACGTAAAATACAATTTAATTTAGTTAATAGGCTTAGACAATAAGCGCATTTGATGAATGTCTTTTTAAAATTATTTTTTGCTTTTCAGTGTTTTTAGGTACCTATTTTTTTTGTTTCTTTTTTTGAAGTCGGTTTAATTTTTTTTTAAAAAAGTTTGTTTATTTTTCTATTTTTAGTGTGAATAACACGCAGTGAGTAAAACTCTTTCATAATAATGATAGCGAAAATACGAGTAAAATAGTAGAATTGTATTATTTGACAATATTAGGTATTCTTCATTAAGTGTTCAGCACCATGGGTAGACCAACTAAAGACGCAGCCCGCAAGAGGGACATAAGAATTAAGAAGTCGTACCCTGTAGCTTCCATCATCATAGTTGTACCTTCCATCATCAGCTTAGCTGCAAAAGTACATGAAATAAAACTAACGGTCCTCATATTCCTACAACACTGAAAGAATTATCCCCCAACTCCTAACCATTAAGGAGTTGTACCTTCCATCATCAGCTTAGCTGCAAAAGTTCATGAAATACAACTAACGGTCCACATATTCCTACAATACTGAAAGAATAATCCCCTAACTTCTAACCGTTAAGGAGTTGTACCTTCCATCATCAGCTTAGCTGCAAAAGTACATGAAATACAACTAACGGTCCACATATTCCTACAATACTGAAAGAATTATCCCCTAACTCCTAACTGTTAAGGAGTTGTACTTTCCATCATCAGCTCATCAACATAAAATTATGTCTATCGGACGCAAAAACTTGAATGGCTTCAGAAAAAACAAGTAACGCGTAGTGTGCGCCTATAAAATTTGAGGTTTGCCCTTGATTTTCCCGGGATCCCATCATCAGATCCTGACATGGTGACAATGGGACCACCTCGAAACTATGCACTTTCAAATAAAAAAAGAATTATTTAAATCGGTCCACAATTGACGGAGAAATCGACGGACATACATAAAAAAAAAAAAAAAAAAAAAAAAAAAAAAAATACATACAGTCGAACATATAACCTCCTCCTTTTTTGAAGTCGGTTAAAAAGGGATTTCCTTCTAAATATACAAACTCAGCTGAATCGAGATAAGAAACAAACAAATAAATAAATAAATATTCCAGGACATTATTCACACAGCGCCATCTAGCCCCAAACTAAGCATAGCTTGTACTATGGGTGCTAGACAACGGATAAACATTACTTATATACTTTTTTTTTGTAAATACATACATACTATACATAGAAACACCCAGACCGATACAAACAGACATGTTCATGCACACAAAATATCTTTGTACCGTGCGGGGATCGAACCCGCGACCTCTGGTGGAATAGCCGACTTCTCGACCATTACACCAAACGGCTCGTCGAAATAAGAAAATAAATTTTAATTTCTAACGTTGTACAATAGGCCATTGTTTCCTTTGTATAAGCTGTTAAATTGAGATTGAGCAGCTTATAATAAACCTTCCTTCCTTTAATCGGATTCACCCGCGCGTAATTTCTTTTGTCAATTATTTCCCCCTTCCCCCCACATTTCCGGGTTTAGAAGTACCCTATGTCACCCGGGGATAGTGATGACTGACACACACACTGACAAAATAATGCGTTGCTAACTTTACGGATGGTGCAGTTGACGTCATTTTTCGCTCAATTCCAAAAGGTATTAATTCCGTGGCTGGCGTGAATACATTGATAAGTCGACTTGCATGATTTTTTTTTTATTGGCTCATTGGCTTCATATGGCCATGACACACCCCTGAAAAAAAATTCAGCTCAAAATGCTGAAAAAAGGCTGTAAAATTGCCGTCGTTCACAACTGAATAACTACACTTTTGCTGAACACCATCAGACATATTGACTTTTCAAATAATATTTTTACATAACAATATGAATAAAGATTCACAACTCGATTTATCAATGTATGGTCAGTTCATATCACAATGCACAAAAATATACAACTAGGCTTACGCATTTACGAATTTCATACACAAATTAACATAAATTGACAAGTTCAGGTATTAAGTTAGGACCGGTTAAAATAGGTTGAATCAAAGGTTGTTAAGTCGAGTTGTCAAGTTATTCCCGCGTAATGACAGCAACTTCAAACGTGATATGTTTATTGTTAAAATTCAAACCACAATTTATGTACATTCATGATTTAAATTTACATACTTGCCAAATTTTGTTTAGTTTTAAAACGTTCAAAATCAAAATAAAAAATTTTGATTTACGGCGAAAATATGAATAATAACTAATGAAGATAAATTTTAGTTATCAATTCGTGTTTTTTAAAAAAAGCCTTGTAATAAATATTTTTTTCTTAATTTTTTAACATATTATATATTTTTTACTTTCAACTGAGAAGAGAAAAGAGATGAAAATTCCCCAATCGAATTTTTATGTGGGTTTTTTTCTTTTTATGAAAGCAATTGAATTAGTTGCTGCATGGAACGAATTTGTTGAATCAAATAATAAAAATAAAATTATAGTAATGGTGAATGGTAGTACGTTACGTTCAATAACTCTAGTAAGTAATGGGACGTATGGAAAGATGATTTGTAGCCGTGGACGTATATAGACGAATGGAGTAAATGCCCAGTAAATGTTTTCAATTTACACCCAACATAGACCCAAAACAGCATTTATTTTACTTGCAAATATAACAATAATATATATCTCTCTATTTACATATATTCCGATTCGACGAGTCATTTGGTGTAATGGCCAGAAGTCGGCTTTTTCACCAAAGCCAAGCCCATACTTCAAGACCCTAGAACTTAGTACATGAATTCTTTATAATGCGTAAGTTTCCACTAAGAGGGGGTTTCACCCCTTAAGGGAGTAAATAAAGGATTCATAGTTTGTATGAAACTTCATCCCTTTTTTTATTCTAAGTCAGTTAGCAGTCAGACACGCAGCCCACCTGTTGGTAAGCGGCCACTGTGGCCTATTTCATTGAGGGACACTTCAGCACGAAGCATCGTTCAATGTTTTAGTTTTATAGATTTTTACTTTGGTGTCAGTTTAAAATAAAAAGTGGTTTTTGATAATCCAGCCCCAAGGCAGATAAAGAGGGGTTTAAAAATATAATTTGAAATTTTACCAAATTCTTTAGAATGTGTGAGTTTCCACTAAAAAAGGGTATTTGAATATTTCACCCCCCCGAGAAAATTAAAAAGGGGGTGAAGACTTTGAACTTTAAATTTTGTACAGGGGTGCTTCATTATGTGTAAGTTCCACTAATGGGGGTTATGGAAGTTACCTCCCAATGTTAGTTTCATCTTTATTTGTATAGAGTAAACTTCCACCCGCCCTATAAAACAGTATGAAACCCATAGACTGACTGACCAATTGACTGACAATCATGGCCCAGCCCAAACTACAAGACATAGCACTTGAAATTTTGTACTGGGATTCTTTATAATGCGTAAGTTCCCCCTTAGGAGGGTAATTTTTGGAAATCCACCACCTAAGTGGGTAAAAAGGGGTTAGGAAGTTTGTATAAAACTCTGTAATTTTAAAAGTAAGTCTTGTTTACATGTATATTTTTGTTTCGGTGTCAGATTCAAAATTCAAATACAAGAGGATTTTAGGAAAATTCACCCCCCAAGGGAGGTTGCAGAGTCAAATTGCAATGAAAATTTGAAATTTCGTCCAGGGGTTACATAAAATGTGTAAGTTCCCAGTTTCCCACTAAGAGAGGGTTTTTAAATATTTCAGTTCTTTGGCAACCTCCAAAAAATCCCTCTTATACCTTGTAAAATCTTGCATGATTCCTTCGACAGCTGTCATCGGTTTGACAGGCGTATAGTTTCCAAAGATCCTGATTTAATTGACGTATCTTTTTGTGAATTTTACATAAACCTAAAAAATACTGATTGTAAGAGCATTTACCCAGACATCGATGAAGTGAATCCTGATCTAGAAAAAGAAAACTAAATACTTTTTAATATGGAAAAGCAAAAGAATCTGAGGTAAAAGAAGAAGAAGAAGATCATAAAATTGAAAAAAGTAGAACAAAACATAAATATACTGACTTTTTAAGAGAAAATAAATTTCCAAGCTAAATGCCTATCTTAAAGATGTTATTTTGTCAAAAATTGGATAAAATGTTAATAAAACAGGTTCTGAAAAATAATCTTATTTCTTAAAAGTGTAACTGAAAAAGTGTTAAAACTGAAAAAGAAACTGAAAAACTGAAAATTGTGATAAAATTTAATGTAACTTGAAGCAAATTATCCATAATATATGGTGAATAACTTGATAAGTCGTTGGTGAATGAATTGACAAGTCTTTTTCAAAGAAAACTACACTGAATTATGCAATGAGGCTTACACCGTTCGAAAGATCAGACAAAAATACCTATATTCAAAGGCACAGCCATTTTATTATATAATATCCTGATTTACCAGGCGACGCCAAACTTTAAAACTGCCGCCCTGTAAAATTGCAATTTTAGACTTGTCAACATATTCACGCCAGCCACGGAATTATCCTAATAGCATTTGAATCGGATAGTAGTACCTAGATTGGGTGGGAGAAACGATCGGAAAAAGAAGTTTGTTTTAATTTTCTGATTATATTCGTTATTTACTGTAATTTCTTACATTTTCCAGATTTTTTACAGTTACACCTTTACAAAAATCACTTTATATTCCATACTAGCCTTCCGCCCGCAGTTTCATCCGCGTGTAATTTCTTTTTTAAATATCCCTCCTTCCCCCCACATTTCCAGGATCAAAAGTACCCTATGGTTCACCGGGGATAGTGTAGCTTTCCAACAGTGAAAGAATTATTAAAATCGGTTCATTAGTTTCGAAACCTATTCAATACAAACTAACAAACAATCAAATCTTTCCGCTTTATAATAATTATTACTATACTGCGTGTTTTTTTAGTCGTTGATTTCCCGCAGCAGAATGCTTTACCTTCAGTAGTACTATAGATTTATGCTAGTAATTTTTTTTTGAATTTTTTTTTTGAAATTTTTTTAAAACTTTTTTTGAAATTTTTTCAAATCAAATCAAATCAAATCAAATAATTTATTTGTCAGACATAGGTAGTATAGGTGACATATAAAATAATACAATGTAACACTATGTCTTGCCATTGGCAGGCATACAAATTTTTACAAATTAACATACTTATTAATACATTTTATTTAAATTTACACATCAGTCAATATTAATTGTCAGTTTCCAAGTTATTATTATTACAATTCATGTCAAAATGTACAATATGAAATTTATAATAAAATAAAAAATTATAATTATGTGCTAGAATTATACAAATTATAATTGGTCAGTTAGGAACTCCGTCAAAGTATAGTAAGCTTTGTTTGCCAATAAAGTTAATAATTGCCTACGGAACAAATTACCGTTCTTGTTTTTTAATTCCGTCGGCAATTTATTATATATTTTTGGAGCCATACAGAATAGGCTATTTCCTTTAAGTGCAGTCTTAGTGACAGGTGCACTTAGTTTGTTGCCATGACGTTTGCTCTTCTTCGACTGACCATCAGATAATTTAGGAAACAGATGCCGATTTTTCCTAACAAACATTGCAGTTTCATAAATATAAAGTGACGGTACTGTCAATATCCTTAGGTCAATGAAATGTGATCGGCAGCTATCTCTTCTTTTTAATGATTTTATTGCTCTGATACACTTTTTTTGAGCTTTAAAAACCTGTAATTTGTTAGTGCTGTTGCCCCAAAATATTATGCCATATCGTAATATAGAGGCAACGTATCCATTGTAGGCGGCTAATACTGTCTGTGTGTTGGCTACTCTTGATAAAGCTTTTAAAGCAAAAACAAACCTATTAACACGTGTACACAGATTATCTGTGTGTGATTTCCAATTTGTTTGGTAATCTATATTTAGTCCTAAAAATTTTGTTGTTGTTACAGATTCTATAATTTCATTTTTATATGTTATCGTCAAGTTTGGTTTCTTTGTATACTGTTGGAAATGAACTATTTTAGTTTTATCAATATTAACATTCAAATTATTAGTGTCTAGCCAGTCAATTATTTTATTTAATGTCATTGTAATTTCATGTTCATATGTCATATTGTTATTGCATTTAATTATAATAGTGCTATCATCAGCGAATAATGTCATAGGATAATCAATGCTAGTTGGCAAATCATTAATATAAATTATAAAAAAGAGAGGACCAAGTATTGTTCCTTGTGGAACTCCGAACTCTACATCTCTACATTTGGAATAATAATTTGTTTCTAAAAGCGTTGCGTTCGATAAGCTTCTAATAGAAGTTTGTTGCTTCCTGTTACGAAGGTAAGACTCCACTAATTTCTTAAATTATAATGGGAAAATGGAAACTAAATGTGAGTAAATAGTAAATAATCATTTTTTTGATAAACGCGAAGGGCAATGACCCCGGCCGGTGACCGTTTGTGACGCAGCTAGTACTATTGGTTCGAGTTTCGTCTATCATAATCGTAAAACTTTTGATTTAACTAAAAAAAGAACTTTATTAATGTATTTTACTACTAAGATAGAATCATTTTACTGCGGGAAAACAACGACTAAAATTCCACGCTGTATAGATAAAAAAAAGACCACCGGAATCTAGACGGCTATAAAACAAGAACCCGCCAGCAAAACTATTTCCCTACATAAAGGAAGAGTACGGCGTTGGCAAAACCCTACATATGTCACGGTTATCAATCAAGCAACAATTGTGACCCGGACTCGGGACCATCTCAGCTTTTTGTGACGAAAATGATGTTCGGTTATTCAACATTCGGACACGGAATGAATTCTCTTCTTTTGTGAACCGGTATTGGTTTTGAAATACTGGTGAGCCTGTTTTTATTATACGAGAATCAAACGGATTTCTTGTTCGATATTTCTTTTGGATGTCGAGACGGGTGTTTGTTTTAAATTTGTAAGCGGGTAGATTTATACTGGTATTGTTGATTATTTTTATATTAGTTCTAAGGAAGTTATATTTAGTTAAAATCACTATAGTAGTTTATGCATGGTAGACAAACAACATTTTACCATTCTGTGTTTTGTTGACAACAACGGCTCGCAGCTTCTGTAGAATGTTGATTTATATGATAAAAGTAAGAACATTTTCACGACGTGATTTCGCAGCGCGCGCGGTTGGCTCGCAGCCGCGGTGGGTAAAGCCCGCGCGATCGCTTGGCGGGCGACCGAATTATAACGCCATTTTGCACTAGTGACATAATATGGCAGCGTGACGTACCAAATGACAACTTATCGTGGACAGTTTGTTACCGCACGTCAACCGCGGCGGCTGCGGAATCGCACAAATCACCGGTCTCGTGAGTTGTGAAATAAAACCGCTGGAAGCTGCGGGCCTGCAAACGCTGCGGCCGCGATTAATAATCGCGCCGTGAGTTCTTAGCCTAAGGGAGGTCAGGAGGCAGCGCTCATTGAGCTGCCCCAATGCAGCCTGTTTCTAAATCAAAACTATGCCTGTTTAATCAAGCGTATCTATTATTTAAGACAGCTGTCAATTTATTAGTAAAATACTCCGCAATCGCGACTAATATCCGGTGGGGAGTTTGACAGACTGTTTGTAGACGAGTTTCGAATGGCTTCCGAAGTAGAGCATCTACTTTACTACTACGGGAGATATCGTTATCGATGCGAAAAGTAACTCTGTTGTTTGATTATTTATAATAACTTTAAATGCTTAACGAATTCGACAGTGTTCGTTTAAGACCATATATTTTAAGGGAAAGTTGCTCGGCTGCTGCATAAGTGGCCGCATTTCTTTTCCATTGACAGACCTACTTGTATATCAAACCATCCTACTACCAATAAGTACTACTAGGTCCATAAAAATACTAAACTTGTTGTCTACTCTAAGGGCTAGTTTTACCGCTATCTAATTATGACAGCGTGTGTTCTTTGTTCAGAGATTTCTTTTTTTTTTAAATATCAAAATACAAAGCTCATAGATACTCGACAGAAAAATTACGAGAAAAAAAATTAAGGCTTTAAAACATTATAAAAATAATGTAATAAAAATAATATCTTCTCAATCGATTGGTATGTAAAATGGTATGTAAAAGTATTCCTTTCGCATGTTATAGTAGTAATTACTGCAACATTGAAGAGATGGCGCTGTCGTAGCGTAAATCAATACTAGAAGAAATTCAATGGGTCGGCTAAGGTCTCGGTAGCACAGTTGGTAGTGCACTCGCCCGGATAGCAAGGGGCGTGGGTTCGAGTCCCGCCTGATACCTGGACAAATTGATCTTTTTCTAATAATTTAATAATTGCGAGGAACTTATCAGACCTCGTTAAAACTAAATCTTAATTGAGCGACGCTTCTAGGTGAAGCGTCCCTCAATGGAATAGGCCGCAGTGGCCGCTTACCATCAGGTGGGCTGCGAGCCTGTCTGCCAACTGAGTTAGTATAAAAAAAAAAAAAAAAAAATCTATTTCCGAAAATAGCTGTTATTTTAATATCCGGTGACTCTGTCGGCAGGCGAGTTTCGAATGAGCTCTGAAGTAGAGTATCCATCGCGAGAGACGTGTAATCGAATAAATTTAAATCGATGAACGACGCTCGGACGTTGAAGTGCTAGTAATAGTTTAAGGGTCAGTTGCAGAAACATCCATTAAAGTTAATGTGTCATTAAAGCAATTGCTGTCACTTTTTATTTCATGACAACGAAAAGTGACAGCATTAGATTTAATGAAGCATTAACTTTAATGGAGCTTTCTGCAACAGGGTGTAAATCTGTGATTTATGGCGGTACATTTTTAAAGCACAGTGAAAAGCACGCCAGACTTATACACTTTGGACTTTGTACCACCTTATGTCAAGGGCATAAGTGCTATTATCGAACTGAAAGTGATTACCGTGATGTGCTGTTGACCGTTTAAATATATTACAATAGAACATGCATCGGAATCATAGTTACAAAGCAGTACAAAAACAATTAATCATTATTTTATTCATAATTATCTCTGGACATTATTCACACAGCGCCTTCTAGCCCCAAACTAAGCATTAGCTTGTGCTATGTGTGCCAGACTACGGATAAACATTACTTATATAATTTTTTTTGTAAATAAATACATATTATACATAAAAACACCTAGACCGATACAAAGAAACATGCAGCACAGAAATGTTTGTACCGTGCGGGGATCGAACCCGCGACCTCTGGTGTAATAACCGACTTTTCGACCTTTACACTAAATGGCTCGTCAAATGTTGAGATACCTACCTACTTGACGCTTACTAAGTGAATCTTTAGAGTCTACATGAACAAACAACATTATGATTTAGATATCGTACGTTTCCGCAGACATTTTCTGCCGCGTACGCCCCCCTATAATATATTAAAAAAAAAGGCCTTCGTTCTAAACTTTTCTAGTTGGCTAAGAGTCAAAAGTGCTTTCAAAGTGGAGCTGCCATCGCTGTGTCCGCAGCGAATCGAATAAATTTCCATCGATGAACGACGGATAGATATTGAAGTGAAAGTAATAGTTAGTTTAAATCTGTGAACGTCAATTTATATCCGTGGCATCTATGTTTCAACTTTGGAAAGTTTTGAAGTGCTAGCAGAGTTGACATCTGAACTTTCTAAAGTTAATACAGGTAGATACGAGAAAACTTGTCTGTCTGTATCTAAAAGTATCTCTATTATTGAAATCAATCCAATCTTTACAATTATAAGAATTGGCTTAATCAAAACGCTCGCCAAATGCGCTTGCTAAACTTAAGAAACACACAGATTTATCCAAAAAGACAATGTTCATATAATATCGTTGGTTCATACGCACAAAAGTATAGACTGTGCAGGGATCGAACCCGCGACCTCTATTTTAATAGCCAACTCAACTATTATACCAAATCGGTCATCAACTTAGGTCTTAGTTCAAAGGTTTCGATTTCTACCTCGACCTAAGGTCACCGCTCGCTATCAGAATCCGTCCGTATTGACCTTGTAAAGTCGCGTATAAAACTTTGAAATAACCACAGATGCTTCGAATTTACTCAATAGTTTACATATTTATGCGAAACATTCAAGTAGAATGCTACTGAATTGGTATTGTAATAAAATCATGCAAAAGTTACTGTATTAGTTTTTTATGTATTAACATCTGACAACAATGTATAGATTTATCCATTTCCAAAATAGGTTTTATGAGCTCTTTCATAATAGTTCAAGCTCATAAACTCGTCACTGTAGCAATGGTTAAGTAAATAATAAATACATAAGAAAAAACAAAAATGCTTGTCTTTGTTCTTAAAAAGACATAAGAAATAAATAAAGAAATAAACTGGCTAGCTACCACCCCTACAGGTGAGATGTGTAGATACATACTCGTAATAGCTACTGAGTTTGGCTGTATGCCGGCAATATTGATTTGTAAGCCATTACACTTAAGGTGAAAGGTTCGAATAGCTCAATAGATACCACCATCAGGTGGACTGCGTGGCTGTCCGTACATAACATAATATTATAAGTTTATAAGGTTACTGGGAATGTGTACCGATGCTTTTGAGGGAATGTAGAGGAGGTCCCTAGCGAACAAATGACCCATGAGAATGCAGGTCAGTGAACTAATAATGAGATATTTTCAATTTTAACCACTCAATCCCGAACCGGCACTCGGGTGCCGCGTAACAATAGATTTTCTATTGTGTCTGGTAATCCGGGGCTCGAAAGATTAATATTTTTTCGGAAAATTAGCGATATTTTAAAAATTTATTTAATTAAACAACAAGATATTTTAATGTAATTATTTATTATCAAGTGAGAACTTAGTCTAGTACGTAATAAAAGACAGTAAGATACATAACTGAAAGCTTTGTTAATTTTGAAATAAAAGATCTAAAACTAGATTTTTTTTACGACGTTTACAATCTATCTATTTAAATAGAAATGAATTGCTGTTCGTTAGTCTCGCTAAAACTCGAGAACAGCTGAACCGATTCGACTAATTTTAGTCTTGAAATATACGTGGAAGTCCAGGTAGGGTTTAAACGAGAAAATATGGGAAAATTGCGGGGAAAATACTAAAAACGACAATTTTATTTTTCAATACAAACTGTTCGTACCTGTCAAACGAAGTGATACGAAGTTCATCGGGTCAGCTAGTAAAGTATATTTTTCTTCAAAATATGTATATTGATTCACTTTTGACCTGCATTCTCATAGTTCAATAAATTGTTAGCTGGGGACCTCTTCTACATTCCGTTAAAAGGATTGGTACACATTACCAGTAACCCTGTATACGCTTATTCTAATTCACGTATCACCTGTCCTTGCAGAACCCTATTCCATTTTGTAGAGTTCGACTGCGGAAGTATTAGGTGTCGGTCGCGTCTGCTCCGAGATTTCATATTTCCAATGCCTTAATAGAGTTCGAGACATGGATGTAGAGAATCTAGATCTGTTTACGATGACTGATTTGTTTTAATCGTTTGAGAAGTCGGCTATTACACCAGTGGTCGCTCGACTCATCATTTGTGTGCATGAGCATGTATGTTCGTATGTAGCGTCATTAGGTACATTCCTTCGTATGCCATCTTGGCAAAACAGTGATCCTTTTTGTATTGACACCATGTACCTTGTTACCTATGTTTACGAATAAATAAATGATTGATTAATTGGAAATAATAGCGACACGTCATACTTGTGAACGAAACTGATGCCGCATTTTGGTACGGATTGGCTAGGATTCAATCATACTTAACAAAAAAAAAAAAACTACCGTAACACAGAAAACTGTATGACTTAGTAATAGTATTCAAGTGGAGTATTGATAAATTATAAAAAAGTGTTTGAAACTTTTAATAACTAAATTGAATTAACTATCGAGTTACTTTAACCCGTTGACATCTTGATGGTTCTTCTCGATAACAACATTGGTGGTAGAGCGGTGGTAGAGCGGTGGTAGAGTGATTCTCTTACATTGTTTATTATGTAGATGGAACAATGTCGAAGGATACCTATTTACTTATTTATTTATTCTGACGAGTTTGTGCATTTTGGGACTGTGATTCTTGGATAAATGTGCTATTTTAAACTATTGGGCAATTCCAGTACAACTCCACATCTCTGGACACAGGATACGTCCCGAATCCGATGAAACTCGACTCGCATGCATAGAGTCCCTCACTGCTCTTTGACAATTTGCCGCCAGGACCAGAGGTATTATTGTGCTTTCACGAACTAAGGACGTAATACATAGCGACTCGACGTAGGTCTGGGTTCCGATCTCTCCGAGTCTGGGTTGGAAGATCAGAGGAAACTATTATACAGTGTGGCGGCTTATTGAGCAGCTCTTCCTAGTTAAGAATCCTTCAATGATGAAATAGGTCGCAGTGGCCGCTTAACATCAGGTGGGCTGCGTGACTGTCTGCCCTCAAATTTTTTTCCCTTATACCTCCCCTCTCCGTTCCGGCTTAGAACCACCCGCTCTAGTCAGCGATGTGATGACATCGCTGACTAGAGCGGGTGGTTCTAAAGCGATGGCTTTACCGTGGAAAGTATTCCATCGCGTACAAAAAAGTTCAATGATTCCTTTCTTTGTCGAACTATAAAGAAGTGGAACTCTCTGCCGGCTCATGTATTTCCCCCTTCCTATGACATGAGTTCCTTTAAACGAAGCGTGAAGAAGCACCTTGTGAGCCAGTACTGCGATGCCAACGGATAGAACGCCACGGTGTTGCGTCCGTTGTCGTGGTAATTTGGGTTCCCCTTTTGCTTACCATCAGGCTAAGTGGAGCCAAAGTACTGAGCTACTATAAAAAAAAAATGTAGTATAAAAAAATGTGTCTGAATTTCCGAATCAACCCGGAATTTTAATCACCAATCTGCGAGAAGAAAATGAAAAGTTACTTTTTAGTCTGTGTTATACATGATGTCATGTAAAAGACACTAGACGAAAACTACCCACCCGCCCGCAACCCTACCCTAATACCTTAATTTTAAAGTGTATTTAGAGGTCCTAAATTAATTAGGGTACTACGTTGAAGGCGTGAAGGGTGCCCACAAAGTGCATAATGTAAGTCACTACATTTACTCTAGATTATTTGTACCTAAACTGATCTGGGACCAACATATTCTCAGTTCATTTTGAACTTTAAAATGAAAATGTTTGCACCATTTTCTTATTGTGGATACGCAAAGCGTTCGGCTGAGTGGTATTGGCAACATTAATAATATAAACTAGCTGACCCGATGAACTTCGTATCACTTGCTTTAGTGTTTTCCTCGCAATTTTTCCATATTTTCTCATCGTTTAAACCTTCCTTGGACTTCCACGAATATTTTAAGACTAAAATTAGACAAATCGGTTTAGCCGTTCTCGAGTTTTAGCGAGACTAACGAACAGCAATTGCATTTTATTTATATAGAATAGATTTTTATTTAGGTACTTCAAACCATACTCCAATCGACACATTCAATCATAAACTATTTCAGTACTAATGGGGTCATCTAAAATATAGATTGCCTGCGAGCTACGGAAAATAGATTAGGTACTCGAGATGCGCTAAAGGTGAAAGTTTAGTGAGTAACGAACCACTTAACTGTGTTTAAGCAACTATTAGTCGAGATCTGAGGGAATTCATTTAATATTAATGTCGTAATAATGTTTATTAGCATAAAACTTTGTGTTAAACATGACAAGGTAAAGATATCTTAAGAAGCTAAGTTACGTCTATAGTAACAAAATATTATGTTTCACTAATAAGAAATTGATTCAAGAAAAAGAGTGAGTGAGTGATATCTTATTATTACAAGTATCGTAATGCGACGGTAACTGCTTAACATCAAAAAAGCATATCAAAAATTTAAGGGTCACACTTTTTTTAAATGACAGTGGCGGCAAACTAGCCCGTCGCCTGATGGTAAGCAATCACCGCCGCCCATGGACATCTGCAACACCAGAGGGATCGCGATGCGTTGCCGGGCAATTGGGGTATGGGGGGTGTGGACCTCCGGCACTCTCACAAACTAGACGAAACTCAACAGTAGTCACTATTATTTCACGCTGGTGTTATGTGAGAGGGTGGTACTTTACCGGACGAGCCGGCCCATTCGTACTGTAAAAACAGCATATTTATACTTTATGAACATTATGAATATACGACGGCGAGGTGTTCCCACGAGACTACTGCAGTATGGGTACCTTCAAGAAGGACGGGAAAAGGTTTTTATCAGGTCGGCAATGCGCACGTGAAACCTCTGGTGTTGCAGGCGTTCATAGGCTCGGTAACCTCTTACCATCAGGTGGGCCGTACGCTTGATTGCCAACTGGCATAAAAAAAGCACGCGGGCAAAACCGCTGGCAGAAGCTTTAAATAAAACCAGCAGAAATAAAACACGTACCCAATGAAAATAATAATAAAATCGTCGGCACACAAAAGGCGCGAATCACAAAGTAAGTGGGAAACACGTGAAAAAGTTTTTAATCCAAAAATACTGCTTATTCAGGTCCATTTCCGTTTATAACAAACTTTGAACGGAACGTTTTCTATTTTCGCCGCGTCTCGGCCAAGGGCGGTGTCTGGGCTTATAATATCATACATTTACGTATAGCTGACTAAATTAACGAATCGGTATTTTGGGATGACTTAAAGTTAGTGTCAAGCGTTTGGTGTTGCCGAATAATCGATTGTTGCCACCTTAAATACGCATCGATAATATCGATTATTTTGAAACGTTAGTATCGATTTGGTTTGGAAGTCGGCTACTACTACACCAGAGGTTGCGGGTTCGATCCCCGCATAATACAAATATTTGTGTGCATGAATAATATGAATATTGTCTGTTTTGGTCATCATTGTTTCTATGAATATTATTTGGTCTGGCGCCCATAGTCTGCTATGCTTATTTGAGGCTAAACGTCTAAAAATAAAGGTATAAATTTATTAAAAAAAGATAGTATCTAATGAAAACTTGCTATAAATATTAATTAAAGTCAGGCAGTTGCCAATCAACAGATGCGAATAGAATTAGCACTAATTCACATTTAAATGTTTAACTTATATTTATATTTAATGGAAGACAGTATAATTTATGATATTTCCTATTCACAAACAGCTAAAACATTTCCTTATAATTTATGCTTCATTAAAATTAAATAAGACAAAATTACAAATGCTAATTAGACTTAATTATGTTGTCTTTGAAAACATTTAAAGGTTATTATAACCTAATTTAGTGCTTCTAGAAAAATAGGTCATATTATTATTTAAGCTGTTTTAATTTGCACTTAGTTTCTCTCTATTAGACATAGCCTTTCGCCCGCGGGTTCACCTGTGCGTAAATTCTTTTGCAGATATCCCCCCTTCCCCCACACATTTCCGGGATCAAAAGTACCCTATGTCACCCGGTGATAGTGTAGCTTTCCAACATTGAAAGAATTATATAAATCGGTTCAGTAGTTTCGAAGCCTATTCAATACAAACAAACAAATCTTTCCTCTTTATATTAGTATAGGTAGATTGTAATGATTGACCGCTGTGACTTTTTACCAAAGCATATTCCAAGAAGTACAACCCTCAGTTTACAAAAGGCTTTAATAGAAAATGAATCTTGCCTTTCAAACTTTTTCAATGATAAATCGAAAAGGTGAAAAAGCCCTCCAGGCGGTCCACGTGTTGCGCTTAATGAAAGCAAAAGGCGGTGAAGAGTTTCGAGTAAGCCTACTGACTACCGGGAAATCGCGGGATTCGATACAGGGGAATATGCCGAGATATTCAAAGTTTACTAAGTGGTACAAGTAAAGATAGTACTTGTAACCGCTGTGCATGGGACTTTTGTGGGTTCCAATGGTATTTCAAAGTTTAACGTGGATTGTGATATCCATAATATAATAATAATGTCCTATGTTACCTTCTTTCCTCAACAGGCCATTGACGTCGAAGTGCTGGCAGGGAAAAAAATCTATTTGCAGAATAAATTATTTCATTTTATTTCTATTCAACGTTAACTAAGTGGTAGAATTTATTGTTTGGCGTGTTCTCTATGCGCGGCAACGTAGTGATTACTTGCTCAGTGTGCGCGGCGGTGGGTAGTGGGTGGAACTATTTGGTACTGTGTAGGTACATTTAGTACAAAAATTATTAACGCAATTTCCTTTTTTTTAATGTAACTTCAGCTGTCAGAAAGGCACACTGCTACTATATATGTTCAAGTAACTCCGTCTTCGTTACGCTTCGTTCGTCACGCTTTCACGCCAAGTTGCTGATTCGATTTTGAAAAAATTTAGTTAAAACATAGACTACACCTTAGGAAAGCACATAAGCTACTTTTTGTCCCGACAAAAACCCATACTCCTACTGGATATCGTGGTTAAATCCGTGGTGGCGGAAAGCTGGTTAATTATAATGTCTTCCTAGCCGAGTTTTCGGCTACGGCGGCCAATCTTTTACGATCAGCCAACTACGCAGGATATATTATAGTGCACAAGTGAGTGCGGAAGCACAGGTGCACTCCCTATTCCCTCACTCCCATAACACGGTGGGACAGCAGTCTGATACGACCGAAGAGAGATCAGGCGCAGGACCAACGGCTTAACGTGCCTTCCGAAGCACGGAATCATCATTCTTTTCAGACATTCAGGTGATTCAAGCCTGCAATGTCCTAACCAAACTGGAAACATTCACACAAAGTTATGCTCCCCGCGGGATTCGAACCCACGACCTCCGGGTATTAGAGCCCAGCGCTCTAACCCCTGTACCACGGAGGCAGTTAAATAATTATTACATAGAAAGCCATCACAAAAACTAAAAAAGGTGTGAAAAACCTCCAGGCATTCCACATGTTGCGCTAAATGAAAGGTGAAAAGCCCCGTCGCTGAATGTACCGGGTCGAGTGTGAGCCGCTGCGCTCGCGGAGTCCGATACAGCTGAATATTCCGAGCGATATTCAAAGTTAACTAAGTGGTAGAATTTATTGTTTGGCGTGTTCGCAATGCGCGTCGGATGCGGTAGTGGGTAGTTGGAACTATTTGGTACATTTGGTGCATTTACATAGAGTATTTCCTGTGCCATTTTTGTTTAAATTTTAGGATTACTACGTATATGAGACCTAATAACTGTCGTCTTTTAATTCGGGCAACGCGCCTGCGACCCCAAGGGGGTCTCGAGTGCTTATGGGCGGTGGATACACACTTGCTCGTTTGCCCACCTATAATATTAAAAAAATAGGATTGATGAAGTCGGTGATATGGCGAGAGATCAATCCATAGTAATATGTATTAGAAATACGAAACTAACTCTGTTTGTCTTTCTGTCTATCTTTTACGCTTATATGCGAAAACTACGCTTCAGTATTCTCGCAGTTCCAAGATTAAAAAAATAAAAGAAATTAAGTAAAAAAGAAACAGAGTAAATGTGTGATATTTTTGTTGTAGGTATTAAAAGTACTTCTTATGTCACACCCCCTTTTAGTCGGGAGGCCTTAACTTAAAAAGAAGGAAGTAAAAAAAATTTAGAAGTTACAAAATTTTAATTGTATGAGCTTAGGGGAGTGGGTACAAGTTCACGGTCCGAAAGTATACAATTGAGCCTTTTCACAATCACTGCCCTGGCAAGTCCGGTCGATGTCCTCTGCATCAGAACCGGATCGGTGTAGTGATGCACAGTAGTAGATGCGTACGGCGAGGATGAGTGTGATAGAACACCCGCGACGGTATCCGTAGGGTAGTGGAATTACGCACACGAGGGTAGGATCTCGGTGCCCGTAGAATGGAGTAGTGCCCGTAGGATGGACCCTGGAATGCCGTAAATCTGACATTTTAGCAATGCCCGATTACGCTGTCTAGCTGCTGCAGTCATAGGGGCCAAAGCAGGCGACAGGAAGCGGTGCAGATGATTATGAGTTGCATATATAGTGATCAATGATGAGGCGATAATTTATTTATAATTAAATTGATACAAGGCAACTTAGCACTCGCATGAAATTAATGAACACATTACAAACTACATGATTATATTTTTTTTTAAAAGACGGTAGTATGTAGTTACTACAAAATTAACACCAGCAAAATCTAAAACACAATAAGAACATATACATTGTCATGAGAATAATAACGTTCGCAATCTGTACTGTGAATTATAAATATTACAATATTAAAGAACAGTATATTATTAAAGATAAAAAACTTCGACATTACATCATGACAATGCATACCAATAAAACACTAAAATTTAACTACGCGTTACACTACTATTGCTAGGAAGATTACAGTAATTAATAAAACTATTTGCAACACTTACCCAATATTTGGTAAAAAACTTGTTACCTTAACAAACAGAGAATTTTATTTATCTGTATAAATACACGTCTGCCACAGTCACCTTACGCATTCCTTTTAGCGAAAGAAAATGTCTTTTATAAAGTAAACAATTTATGTCTGATGGAAAACATTCTTCAATATAAATCATTGTAATGATCTCGGGTATTATGTGTCGGGAGCACAAAAGGACAGTTTTTTCATCTATTTCAAATACTTGGGATATCATTTCGTACATCAATCTTGGAGATATATCGACGTGTCGTCCGTGTAAATGGGAACATATATGGATGTGTAATTGACAGGTCTTCGGTTGTTAGGGAAACTAAGTTGGTCACTTTAGGGAAAGTAAAAGTACGGTAATAACCCTTAAAAGTTAGTCCATTAGTTGCTATATACATATTTAGCAAATAATAGTTCAGAAATTATGAAATTACTTATTTACGTATTTGCTCAAGAATAGCCAAAAAGAAAAGATAGATAAACAAACATTGTTTGTAACTGAGGCTGATGAAAAATCACGTGAATTAAATATAAATAAAAAAAGGAAAAGCTACAATATTCCCGGATGAAATCGGGTACTTTTGATCCCGGAAATGTAGGGAAAATGTAGGCATTTGAAAAAAATTATAACGCGCGGGTGAAACCGCGGGCGGATGGCTAGTATGCATATAAACACTGTCCTCGGGACCTCTGTAACTAACTTCCAATGGGTCGTAGTGAATTCCGAAACTAAATTCTTGAAAACTTGTACTGGAATAAACTACACGTCCCAATCAAACTCCGCGGTTCGTGCAAGACCCCATGCGGTTTGAGTTCAACTTTCGATGACATCTTCCTAGTGTGGACTCAGCTTTATATCGGTATAGATAGTTTAATATCTGCGCTACCACTTTTCAATATAGATTTTGTGTCCAATGAAATAAATTAAATATCGAAAAGCATCACAATCATTGATCTGACCCTAAAATTATTAGCCTAAGCACTGGTATTAGATAATTTATAGATTGATAGATAAATCGACCATACAAAAAAATGCAAACATTCGAAAGATGCATAAATCAGTGCTGCAATTTTGTGCTGCAGCGGAAGAATCTGCAACAACTGTTATGGGTACCTATCGGCAACAATGGTTTTTTCTGGAATCCTACATTCAAAGAACTCCAGGTGCAAAGAGCAAGTCCAGTCCCCCTAGACAAGCGGCATTTATGACGTTCGTTATCGCTCAATTTGCGATAGCAAATGTCAACCTGTACTTTTAATATCGATCCAGACAATTTGAAGTTAGCGAATTTCGCTATTGCTGTCAAAATGTTACTTTGTTTAGGCTCCCAGTGCCAAATACGCCATCGAATCTCTAACAATAAAAAATTATGTAATAGGAGTTTTTCCCAATGATGGTTGAAAGTTTTACGAGTTGACGGTCACAAGAATACTTGAAGTGTGTCAAGCACTTATGTGTTTCGAGGAAAGGGCACTGAAGCTAGAATAATTACTGGGTATATGAGACCTAATAACTGTCGTCTCCGTGTAGCAAGCGCAGGGCAATGCCAGACAGTAAATGCTTAGTTACTGTTTGGCACTGAACTGTCTAAGGGCAGACGTGGCGCTTATCAGGTATATGATCTGCTCGTCTTGTTACACATTGTAGTAAAAAAAAACAGTTTATCAAATATATTAATAGTATTAACCTAATTAATGTCCCACTGCAGACGAAACTCCCAATCAAACTCCGCGGTCCATTTTTTTTTTTTTTTTTTTTTTTTTTAATGTGGGGAATGCGTTACGCATACCCTCGGCTGGGTGTTGCTGGCGAGAAGCGACAACACCACCCGTCAGAGGGTTATGTGGGACTCTCCTACCCGAGGGGTAGGTATACCCACTAAACCCCACAGTGCCCAACAGACGCCTTAATGGTAGTGTCACAGGAATCGGCATAGCCTTGCATCTGTGACACTACCAGCGGATCCCTCGCACTCTCCGCTTTGGAGGGTGGGGAGCAGCACTTGGCAGCTGCTACCGCCCGACACGGGGGGCCTGCCGGCCCCCTGTACTTCCCCCATGCCACAACCTGCGGTGTGGCCCCGCTTGGGCCGCCGATGCGCAGGGGGGAACGGCAACGTAACACCGGCCCCCTCCAACCGGTTGCGCACCGCGGCCCCCACCTCGCGCCCGAGGGCGCGCTGAGCAGACAGTAATGACTACTGTCCGCTCCCCTCGTGTCGCAGGCAGACCTGTCTGTTTTGACGGTCCGCCCACTTGGCCACTCTTAGTTCACCGGAGCCCACCCGGCTACTAAGCCCCCCCACCGCGACAAGGTGATGGCCCATCGGGGGGGAAACTCCGCGGTCCATGCGAAACCCCTGAGGCCTCCTGAGTTAAGCTCGCGTCCAACTTGCGATGACGTCTTCCTAGTGTGGACTCGGCTTTATATCAGCTCTACCATTTGTCCGTACTATCCAGTTCAGATGCTATTAGGATAATACCTTTTTGAATGGAGCGAAAAATGACGTCAAATGCGCTTGTCCGTAGCGTTAGCGACGCAAAATAATATTCTGTGTATGTGTACGCCATTACGCAGTTGACGTATTTTTCGCTCAATTCCAAAAGGTATTATCCTAATAGCATTTGAATCTGATCGTATAAATCTATAATATTTGCCCTACCATTTGTCAGTACATTAATAAATTAAACAAATGATTTCGACAACATGTGAGTGAAACATTGATCTGGCCCTAGAATAAGTAGTTTAAGCAGTAGTGTTTTGTGTATCGGAAACAACGAAAGTATCACAAGTATACAATTCATTCTTAAATATAAATGAACAACCAGACAGGAAAAACATTAATTTTCATCACATACATATGAAAATGTTTATTACTATGACTTAAGAATTAGGCTCTTATTAGAATGTAATGTAAGGTAACCTTTGTAGGTACTATAAAGTTTATAATATAATTTTATGATTCGCTCAAGGCATTTTTTAAAAAGATAGAAAATCTAGCATTTCTTAGACCTCCTTTAAAATAACTTCTTTTTTCAAATGTCCCTTCCCTTCCCCCCACATTTCCGGGATAAAAAGTATCCTATGTCGCTCAAAAATAGTTCTAGCCAGAGAATCTAGCCAGCATCAAATGAAAAATTTGCATATTAACCTGCTTGGTTTTTTTCAATGTAACACAATAAAAAGCTTCTTTTTTTTTTTAAAGGAATATCAAAAAGTTTTGAAAAGACGTTGACCTTCTTTATTTTAAAGAGGCACTGGCAACAATGCTTCTGAAATTTGACAGCAATAAAAAGTATTTAAATATTTTTTTTTTAATGTCGTATAGATTTTTTTCTGAATAATTTAGCCAGCATTAAATTTTTAAAAACTTATATTAACTTCCTTGGATTAATTTGATGTAACCTTCGTGGTTATTTTGATAGTTTAAAGTAGCACTGGCAATAATATAGTGCCACAAAAGTTTGACAGTAATAAAAAGTAAATTAAAAGTTGTTTTTCTGAAGGTCTTTTCCTAGCGTTTTCTGTGACAATGCCGGCTAGGTATTCTTTGAAAAGGTCGTTGCTATTACGTTTCGTCATTCATCTTGACTATCTATTAAAATTTACGCAGTCTATATAGTTATCAAGTAATTTCTTTTTCAAATATTCCCTTTTCCCCACACATTTTCGGGATAAAAAATACCTATATGTTCACCGGGGATATGTAGCTTTCGAACAGTGAAAGAATTATTCAAATCGGTTCAGTATTTTCGAAGCCTTTTCAATACAAACAATCAAATCTTTCCTCTTTATAATATTAGTAAAGTAATATCCCCTTAATAATGGCTGATTATTGGTTTTCGTGGTGCATTAACCATGGTAGGGGCGTTATTCAAGAGCCTGCACCCGAGATTGAGTTGAGGTGAGTTCTGACGCAGACAGGATTAGCTCGCGATGAGGACCGGCACAAAGGTCCGCTTTATGCTAATGTTAGCTTAAAGACTTGACGGCGGGCTCCTTGCAAAACGTATACGTGAGCTGCGGTGTATGATTTGACTTTTTCGTGGATAGATGGCGGTAGTAGTCCTTTAGATTGCGCAGAAAATTCTTGTTTTTTATTTTTGTGATTTGAATTTTTAAGTAATGCTGTTATAGTTTCAGTTGCTACTTACTAACATAAGAGTTTACGACGCACAGTGTGTTATTTGAGCTTATTTTCGGACATGCTCTGTTTATTGATTATTTTGATAGGCATTATTAAAACAAACATAAGGGTTCAACTCTCATCGCTCTATGTATCATAGTTTTTGAAATATTAAGATATTTAGAAAACATCCATGGAAACCAGAAAAGCAATTTTTCTCCCCCCATGATCATTATTTTGTATCAAACTTATAGTGGATTGAAAGGGTTATTTTAAAGGCACTGTTCAAACAAAAAATATGTAAAAAATCTTTTATAATTTTGACTAAAAACCAAATTTTATGTGTTTGAAAAAACATTTTTTTTCTAAGTCATCTTACTGTATTAGCATTTATTTTTAATGCGAGATGGTTACTACTATTAATGCACATTCCCAAAAATAAAATCTTAAGCTACAACTGCAGGATTCGGAAATATGATTTTTTTTAATTTTTGTTTATTTTGTTGTTAATTTTTGTTTTATTTATAACTATCTGATCATGAGGATTGTACATAGTCAAGAGTTTTCATAAGTTTTACTGCCATTAATATTATTTTAGATGAGAAAAAGTTTAAAAAAGTTTGACCCTATTTCCATAGAAACCTGAAAAAGACTTAGAAATGTCATATCTCACAAGTCCTATTAGATTAAAATTTCGTTTTACTTTCATTATGTAGCTATATTTAGTACATATATTTTAGAAGTAAAAAGAAATGCTAATACTTCTAAAATAGTTAAATATTTAAATATTTCCTCTAATCTAAAAATATTTTTTTTCTCGCTTTCTATGAATGTCAGAAACTTGCAATTTTAAACAAATATATAATGAATGGTTATCAATGAAATGGTATATTTTAATGGAAATTTCATAACAGTTTTTGGGAGATATATGAAAATTTACTTTTTATGACTAATGTTTAAAAAAATCATATTGGCAAAACTAAGAAAGTAATCACATTGGTTTTTTTTTATAATGATTTATTATTGTTTAAACCATCATATTTAACAATAAAATAAGCATGTCCGAAAATAAGGTTAAATAACACACTGTGCGACGTATTAGATGATAAAACTAACTTTGTTTATTTTAATCAACTCCTATTTAATTGTTTGTAGTTTGGTGGTTACTAGCTTAATTTTTTTTATGGGAATAAAGTATGTATGAAGCAAAACATACATTATATTTTCTTAATCCATTAAAATAGGTGACCAAACCTTTAACAATAACTTTAAAGGAACCTAATCCTTTTAAGAGGTCGGTTAAAATATCTTTGGGCATTCTTAAAATAAGCCAGTATTTCTAGTCCGCATTTTTCCTAGTCTAAAAGCTGTATTTTTAGTTCGGTCCGCTTATTACATTTGTTTGAAAGAATTGCGTACTCAGGACTCAAGGGGCTCTGTATCACGGTACACGAGTGCCTTCAAACTTTCATCCTCAACTTTGCCATGTTTAAAGCTGCCACTTCTACGTATCGTTCGAAACATACAATATTGAACTTGGAAAATTTTGCGACATCCTACTCTTTACATTAGGTATCTTTTTGTCTTCTTTGAAGACCCATACTTCAGAGGTTATTATACCAGAGTTCACGGGTTCGATACCCGCACGGTACAAACAAACATTTGTGTGCTTAAACAATTTCTGTTTCGGTCTGGGTATTCCTATTGTTAGACGAACAATTCCTTCAATCGATTTGCACAACACTATAGTCACTTCGTAACATGCACAACACTAGCTAGGCTGGATTTGACGCATTGAATTGCGCTTTCGATTATAAGCTTTCGCTCATGAATAACTGTTGTAAAAGTGTATTATCATTTTCAATAAGCAAATAATTGTATTTATCCTTGTTGTTATGTATAAATTATGTATGTAATAAATAACATTAATCGCTGTCTTTAGTTGGTACTTTACATTATTACTGCAAAAGTGGAAAATTTGCACCTAATGTTAACCTTTAATAAGGCCCGAGTAGATGAAAATTTTCATTGGTTTTCCCCGGTATTACAAGTACATAAGGTTCAAATTAAGGTGGTATCTATTGCCCCATTGCTCGTATTATGTATATTCAACTTCTAGCCAACCATAACAGGAAATCAATCTAAAAGGGACAAAGCGTCATCTGAATAGTACGGACTATTGTGGTTAAAAGATGCCAATAATTTCTTCCCCTATTCTGTCTCTTACAGTAAATAGCCTTCAAATACGGGACCCTGAAAAAATAATAAACTAAACGATCCTTGGAAGTACCGTTTGATTTCTCTTATTTTTTATTTATCATAACTTTAACGTGGACTACAAAGGCTTTTGGGTCAAAAGGGAAAAGGTATCGCTGAGAATTTTTTCGCGTAACATTTTTCTCGACAGAATTCCGTGAGTAGCTATTGGACTAGTGGGGAAATATTTTAGAGCCACATATGTATGGGAGTGTTTTCCATTGGGTTCGAAAATCAATTTGATTCTGAGCATTGTGTATTTTTTGGAGAGGGCAATGCTTAGATGAATGGGTTACTCACCAAGCAAACACATGAGGTTAGAAGTTAGAGTCATGAAAAAGTAAAATATAAACGTCAGCGCCAAAAAAGAGTCGGTATCATTAGAAAAGAAAGAGCGATTTTTTTGTTTATTGCTTGAAGTGGATATTATATTATGGACTTGAAAGAAGTGAATGTAAATATAACGGCTGATAGCGAGTAGAATAAAAAACATATTGCCACGACTTATAGTAAGACAAAGAAAGGAAAATTATGAACACTACATTAAGTATTATAAGAAAACTTTGACGGTAAGTTCATTCCACAATTCAAACTACCTAGCTGCCAAGGAAATACCACGCAACAATGTCTCAATAGATACTGAAACTCTCCGATATGTTAATAACAATACAGATAATTTAACGCGATAACCGCCGAAACTTCGCTTCCAAACTATTCAATAACCAACTATGCGGTGAAACTATGTAAATGTGTCGAACTTATTGGAAAAGTGCCTGCAGACCGAATGTGTGGCATTGATAACCCTCGTGAAATTAAAGAGGGCTTCGGAGAGGACCCTTGTGTCGTGTTGCTTTTGTGCTTAATAGTGTGAGTTACGGTTGTAAGATTTGTTTGTGTCGTTGTGATAAAATAATAATGTTTGCCGCTAGAATAAATTGAGGTGTAATTCATAAATGTGTATGTGATTGCAGATCCAAATCATTGAAGCTACAGAAATTATGTTATTAACCATCATGTTTGCCTAATGCGGGTTTGTGATCGGCAAATAAGAGATCTTCTATGATCTTTAGAGTCTTCAATTTGAAGGATATTTAATACTTCCAGGGATTTACACTAAAATGTATTTCTCAATATTATATAGTGTTGCAGAGTCTAACCCTTCATTTGAATTGTCATTTGAACGCCCTCCGCGTGAAAAAAAATTATTGTACATACGAGTACTTTGCACTTTACACTGTTTTATAGACTTTAATTTTAACACAATTTTATTATTATTCTGCAGTATAAAGCAGCCATGGTCCTAATACTTTGAGAAAATTTCAAGAGAATACGCTGCCAAATGCGCTGCCATAATTCAAGCTTCTATGATATTGGAATTCCCAATTTTAAGGATATTCCCTGGGACATGCATATAAAAAATCGCTCAAATTATTGTCGTGTTGAATTCTCCAGTAATTTTCAAGCCTATGATTTTAAATGTACTTAGTCGCATATTGTACTAGTGACACAGCCAAATCTAGAAGAGCTTTCATATTTGGAGCTTAACCGTCTGGATTCCTAAAAAGTCATAATTATATTCTGCCCCCATAACAGCTCTGGCTGTGTTCCGGCAATATGTATGCGAGAATCAGTCTACTTGGAATCAAAGGCTCGACGATCAAAGGAATCTAATACACTGTGACAGCATATTGAGTGACTCTTTCCAGCTAAGAATCTTGTATGCCGCATTGGCCACTTACTACGAGGTGGTTGGCCTATTTACCAATCTAGTATAAAAAATTACTAACCAGAGCCAAACATTGCCACCCCGATCTTAGTATTAGATTGTACCGTAACCAAGCCAATCCTGTACACACGAGCACCGTGTGATTTCCATATGCCTAACGTCATTTATAATTAGCAATCACACCCCGGCACAGCAATACCATAATTAGCAAACAGGAGTCCACCCTGATTGCGGACTGCACGGATTTGCATTTTAACTGGCATTGACGGTGGGAGGGGTCTCTGTTAGTGTTATGGGGACGACGGGTTATTATGAGGTTAATGGCCACAGAAAGTGCATGCGGAGGCTAGTGGAATAATTGTAGTTGTAATTATTCTAGATGTTTAGAAAAATGTTTGTACGTGCTCAATTACGGTTTTGGATCTAGGCTGTTTTTTTTTTACTTTAGTTGGCAGACAGGAGCTTAATAATTAGATGTTAGCAAAAATACATAATCCGCTTGTTGGTAAGCGGCTACATAGATGTATAACATTGAAAAATGTCTACCAGAAAGCAAGCTGAATTTGCTAACAGATTAAAAGTTCTTGTCATTCATGTGGCTTCTGATGGACTAGTCACATTTTTATCATTTTGCTCATAGTGGCAAATAGTATATTTTTGACCAAAGCAAAGCCTTGTTACTTCTTTTTAAAGTTGAAGAGCAGATGTCGGTGTCGACAGAGTGTGCTTGGGTTCAATGTGTTTAAAGCTGGTGTACCACAAGGCAGTGTAATATCGCCAACATTGTTTCTTCTGTATATCAATGATTGTTATAAATCAGTGACATTTATTATTATGCTATCAGCACTGAGGTCAATTATAATACGCGCGGCGTATTACGCTGGAGTGGCTATAGACATAGAAATGACAGCTATTTTTATGTCGATTTGAAGCGCCCCCCATTAGTGCACTGGGAACTAAAATGACTTCAATTTTCTCTGTCTACACTTCAAATGGACAGCCACTGACATTGACAATGACAGCGTTATCAAAGTTTATCTGCCAAATTTAGTACTATTATTAGTTCCAAGTGCACTAACTACTGCTCTCAGCGCCAACATGGCGATTTTCAAATCGGATCAAACATTTGGTGACAATCGCCCATCCAGTGTCATAGAGATCAGTGTATCAGCACTGAGGTCAATTATAATACGCGCGGCGTATTAGCTATCAGACTCTGATTATATAGTAATACACCATCAATCTGAACCAAGGTCAGAATTAAAACTTCCACCTCATGGGTCCAAACGAGGATTTGTGAAGGAGTTCCCATTTTTTATAAGTAAGTTATACCAATCGTTTCGTCGCTACAGTTACTAAAGTAAAAGCAATTTCCAAAAACACCCCAAACCCGTCACAGTTGTACCAACAGATAGTACTATCTAACTACAGTGAGAAGTTTGGCCGAATTAATCATTCTGCGTCGCTTGAGACATCCATCAACGTCACCTCTTGTCTCCTGGAGTTTACTGCGGATACTCAAGAGCATTTGAATTTGAGACCATGTTATTTTTATACGACAAATAGTGTGTTACTGGCAGAAGTAAGTCATTGGTAATTATTTTTAAATTAAAAAGCAAATAAAGAACATAAAGAACATAAAGATAGAAGATGACGGTGAGAGTGCAATTATGATGATGACTTATTCATTCCTAATTCTTAAATGTATGAATCTCAAGCAAGAGTCATTTTAAACGATGATTATGATGAGGATCTTTCCTACTGTGCTTTTCAAATAGTGAAAGCTCTTCAATTTGTGTGCTAAATAGTCCATTTTACGTTTACTCGCTATAAATAAGTATTACATACAAAATAAAAAAATTACAATTTTGAATTATTTTTTTAAGAATGTTTAACATTTTGAAAAAAAAACACACTTTTTTGGTTTTTTAAGATAGTATACTTATTTATCTCGAATGGACGAAAACTAGACTATATGGATGTGAACTGGAAAACTTACCCTATTACTAATCCCATATCAACTACCCAAGCATTGATTCAAAGTTTTTGTCAACATTTTGATATCTATGTAAATCAGTAAATTAATATTCAAAACTGAATCCATGCGTCAATGAAATGTACTCGTAAAAGCGATGAATAATTAAAACGACTGCACCTAACACAACATTATACATTTAGATCAGTTGTGTGCCGCCAATCGGATTACAGATTCTGTCCAGCCCTGAATTAATACTTAAACTGCGGCTCTGTTTGTACCTTTATCCGATGTATTCTCATGTTATATTAATATAAAGCCGGTTTCAGACAGTTAATATAATTTACTTAAATTAACCTAGAGTAGAGTTAAATATGTAATCACCCCTGTTTCTTTTAACCTATTTCGAGTAGGTCCATTTAGATCTATATAACGATGATAATAAATGTTATTTTTTTTTAAACCCTTAAGCTTTTTTGTTTTCACTATAATTTTGTCATTTCACTGAACCAATTTGGGGATTTGTTTAAATCACTAGATTTGTTTAAGGAAATGATATAATCGTGTTGTTGTTTTAACATCCTCCGTGATTTGATCAAATCCCTTAGGGAATTGACCAAATCCCTGTTTTTATCATAACAATTATAAGAACAACAGAAAATAGAAAATTCTTCTAAGAAAATAAAAGTAAAGTTATAAACCATAATACATTCAATGAGGTTATTGAAATCGATACGGTGTTTCAAAGAAACCCCACCCCATTTATAATTATTAACACAATCGCTACGGGGAAGGCAGTGTATTTCAAAGAAATTAGTCTTTACGTACTAGGAATTATAATGTGACACATTTCTTAGTAATACAAAACACATCTGTCTGCTATCCCATAGCGAAAAAAAACTGTTTAAAGCAGAATATAAATACCAGCATAGTTACAATTAGGTAATTTTCTACAGCCCTACAAAAGCTTATAAGTATTATTTACTAGCCTTCCTTTTGTCAATTATCCCCCCTTCTCCTCACATTTCCGGGATAAAAGGTACCCTATGTCACCAGGGGATAGTGTAGCTTTCCAACAGTGAAAGAATCATTCAAATCAGTTCAGTAGTTTCGGAGCCTATTCAATACAAACAAACAAGCATACAAACAAACTATCAAATCTTTACAATAATAGTATAGATTTTGCGGCATTTCAACTAAGGTAGACTGACTGGTCCTATGGCATTTAATTTTGGTCCTGTCATATTCGCCAGGGGTCGTAGGTTCAAATTGCACCCAGGACAAAAAAATATGTAATGAGCATTTATGTTTGTCCATTAACTGGATGTTTATTTGTAATAAAAATATTTTTTTTTGTTGTAGCTTCGTTATTTTTGAAACCCATAACACAAGTGCTTGCTCTACTTACTTTGGGGTCAAATGTGATATACAGTCCAAAAAAGAGATGGCCTCGACCCTACAAAGTATCGCTTGTGCTGCTAAGCTTCAATACAAGTTAATGTGATGATTTTATAGATATACTTTCTTATTTATTATTAATTTTCTGTTTCTTAAGCTCCAAAATAAAAGATAAGGACGGAAAGAAAACATCCTCGTTACCATAAGGTTATAAAGAAAAGTACACAAATCAGTTCTCAATTCGTTACACAAATCATAACCTCAAATCATCACTCTTCGCGAAACATTCAATAAAAATCAAATTACGGCTCCCATTCCAGTAATGATTGAACAAAGAAATGTCTTCATACGTGCGTAATATACTCTGACATGGCACTTCATATTTTTTTCTTGGAGGTACTTTAACCATGAATTTCATTACTTCATTCCAAGCTGAAGTGACGTCTACAACTTTTCATATAAGTGCCAAAGAATGACGGATGGAAATGCGAGGGTTATTAAGCGATGTGATGGCTAGGAGTTTTTTTTATTTGTAAAGTTTTCGAGACTTTGAACAGTGTCTCTGATATTCAGTCGATAGAGCAATTTTCGTTGATGCTTTCATAATAAATTCGTTGCGATAAAGGGATAGTTTGGCTTCTTAAAAAAAGTCAAGCAGACTGTGACGTATGAAGGTCACGTATCATGACGTCAACGAAAAGGGAAGATCATCCTTCGAGCTAGGTGTCTGTGCTCGGGGACCACGGCCGGCGGAGAGAATAACTCTGTTAGCGTGACGCAGAATTGAATATCTGATTGGCTGTCTCAGTGACGTGCGAGTGACGAGTCTCGAAGCCAATGTTTACACGTGCACTTTTCGCTGACTTGCAATCTTGGGTTGTTGTCGTCAGTAGCGCATTCCGATAGCCGCTAAGCTGGTGGCATACCGACACTTTCACTATGCTAGTGATACCGGAATGTCTTATTAAGACGCTACTGTGTGATTGCCAGAAAATTAATCAAAACAGTCAAGGGCTTTTATTTGTTACCGTCCGGCGCGGTAAGTTCAGCTGGGAGAACGTTACACCGGTTACCTCCGACCGGTAGCGCCAAATTAACATAGCCTATTTTTATTACTAGATAGCGGATGAAGTACTAATTTAAAGGCAATTTTTTTTATAAATTATAGACATTATTCGCATAAATATGAACATTGGTTCATATTTATGCGAATAATTGTATTGACAAACCATGTTAATGTACACAAAATATTGTACCATGCAGATATTCAACCCGCCACCCTGATATAATAGCCGTTTGTCTAAATGTGTGTAATAGTGTTCACTAAGTGAAATAATAAAAAAGTGCTCAGACATTCAACGCCGTCTGGCCCAAAACCAAGAAAGGTTTACTACTAGTGTGAACATAACCAAAGCAAGTAGTATAGAAAAAAAATGTAATGCCAAGAAAACCCCCTCTAAACACGTGGTCCGACTGCTTTGTCCGACTAATCGGACCACGTGAAGTTTTTTGTCCTGTTGGTTCGAATAAGGAGTCGGACTATGAAGTCTTACCGTTCTCAAGAAAACATGGTCCGACTTACACTCACGACACATTGAACCGCCCAACCTATTTCATACTTCAACTTTTTAATAAAATGTGTGCATATTCTTGAAAACAAATGAATGTCGGGAAAACAAGTGAATGACAGATTTCACCCTTTTACTCGATTGTAATCACGTAAAAACACCTCAAGCCTTTAAACTTAAAGAATAAACATCTAACAGTCGACAAGTTCTAAAGCAGAAGTTATTCAGTATTTGACAAATTACATTCAGTAATGCAACTTCAATAAAGTTTCTCCGAAGCTTGGATCCCGAATGTTTTTGGGCTGTGACAAATTGTGTTTCAAAATCGAAGGAACCCACTCGGAGTTCTGACAAATTCTGTTCGTAAGTGAAAGGTTTTGACAAATCATTCTGTGAACGAGGTAACACATCGTTGTGACGTTAAAGAAGTTATTTTAAAACGTGTTTCCTCCAGGTTTTCGTCGTTTGACCCCGGTCCCTGAATACACCGCGGTGTCATAGTCCTTATTTCAACAGCATAAAGACTATGACATCGCGGTGTATTCAGGGACCGGGGCCCAACGACGAAACCCCTAATACCTATTGAAATATTACTTTCAATTTGACAAAATCATCTGTCAGTTACGGAGGTCAGATGGCAGTTCCAGTATTCCAAGTTCAAGGCGTCTGTTGGACAATGTGGTGCTTAGTGGGTGTACTACCCCTCGGGTAAGGGACGTGGGGTGAAGGGGTATATAACCCTTTGTTGTGTGGTGTGGCCACCACCCCATACCGAGGGCAAACGTAGGAAGCCTTACTAGATTGAGACAGAAAGTTTGGAAAAAGAAGAAATCAAACTAAACAGATTTTTTTCCAGCCAGGATAAAAATAAGCAGACACTGCCGCCTATTTCATTGATGCATGCTAAAATAGTAACCATCTACACTGTAGGCACCTCAGGCCCCCTAGACAAGCGGCATTTATGACGTTCGTTATAGCCCAATTTGCGATAGCGAATGTCAAATCCCATACTTTCAACACGTGACTTTTCTATGGCATCTGTCAAATCCATACAAATTGGACTTAGCGAAATTCGCCAGCTATAAAGCGATGTCATCTTGTCGAAGCCCCCTGATCTACGAGCTTCAATCTCAAGTGTTCTGGTTAAACTTTGATTTGTCTCGACGTAGCGGGCGCAGGGCGGTGCCAGACAGTAACTGCTTAGTTACTGTTTGGCACTGAACTGTCTAAGGGCAGACGTGGCGCTTACCATCAAGTGTACGATCTGCTCGTCTTGTTACACATTGCAATAAAAACAAACTATGTTTTTATTACCTAAGTAACCACTTGCTAATTATTTAATTTTTTTGTTGCAGGTACGATAACTATGTTGCTTCAAGCCGTAAGTACTAGTTAACTTTAGTGTTTACCCACTATACATAGAAAATTACTGCTATTGTCAGTAAACAAGTTTACGTTTACAAACTGACAACTTAACAGGCCTCTTTCTTTTTTGAAGTCAGGTAAATAAAAAAAATATCATAAGTAATAGTAAAGTATGCAAAAAACTTTGCTACATCAAGCACAATTCGTTATTACTGTAACAATTAGACCTTTTCAAATTTCAAACGCGTACCATTATGAGGCTCAAAACAACCTAACGGGGTTTTTCCATCTTAAAGGAGATTAAATTTAACCGTATCCCATAAAAACACCGTCAGTCATCTTAATCCCGGATTGTGGAACGAGACTTTTATAGCTGGTAAATATCTCCTCAATTTAAAATACCAGAACAGTTTAATAGATGTTTTTTACTATGTATACGTATTCCTATGTATTCTGTACTATAATAACACTTAAGGAACATTACATAAGGAATTTTAAATTTCACACTACTGAGGCATTATGAATATTAAAGTTGGACTAATGCAGTTATATCTATACAAATTATAAAGAGGAAAGATTTGATTGTTTGTTTGTTTGTTTGTATTGAATTGGCTCCGAAACTACTGAACCGATTTGGAAATTTCTTTCACTGTAAGAAAGCTACGCTATCCCTGGGTGTCATACGGTACTTTTGACCCCGGAAATGTGGAGGGAAGAGGGGGGCTATTTAAAAAAAGAAATGAGGCGCGGGTGAAACCCCGGGGGCGACCGCTAGTTGTTATTTAAAAAAAAACAGCGATTATGGGGTAACGTTAGCACTTTGATTAATTTAATCGATACACCATCGTTAGTTCAGCAACACTACTGTGCAGGTTTTCACACAAAATAACACGTATTTTTCGTCACCTTCACATTTTTTCTGCCTGAATTTATTTGCAGTTATTTCATAAAGTTCCGAGGGTCGTTATAAGACTGTAATCCATTTTAACACCTTTACGAGATTTCAGGCGCGGTTATGCTTTGACGAGCGTCATTTTGAACTAATTTTAACGCCTTGTGATTATAAAGTTAGGAATTGTCTCTTGAATAATGAAGCTTAGGAACTTTTTCAGTAGTTTAAGTTATGTCACAATTTTGTAGGACGTACATTAAAGAGTAAGTAATACTTCTTTAAGAGTTTCCCTTGTAAAGTTTTAAATTGATGTTCTAGACTAGTGTTTCTCGCAGTTTTGTCTGTGAAACATTAATAGTCACTTACCATTAGGGTACCAGCTGTCTGCCAATTTATTTAGTACTACCCTTCCGCCCGCGGTTTCACCCGCGCCTAATTTCTTTTTTTAAATATCCCCCCTTTCCTCCCACATTTCCGAGATCAAAACTACCCTACGTTCACCGGGGATAGTGTAGCTTTCCAACAGTGAAAGAATTATTCAAATTGGTTCAGTAGTTTCGGAGCCTATTCAAACAAACATACAAACAAACAAACAATCAAATCTTTCCTCTTTATCATTTAGTATAGATAAAAAAAGTATCTTTCTCTGAAGGCTTTGTTCTGATCATCATCATCATCATCATCTCAGCGGTTTCCCGATTGCATCAAGTATGGAGCTCAGAGTCCTCTTTGACTATGATCCTAGATTTGACAAGCCTGGTTATTACAATGGACCGATTGCCATCTGACCTCCGTAACCCTTACATGGTAAACCAGACCTACTTGGAGCATAATCGGGACCAACGGCTTAACGTGCGTTCCCAAGCACGGAATCATCATTCTAAATCAATGAAAGATATTCAGGTGATTCAAGCCTGCAATGTCCTAACCAAACTGGAAACAATAACACTAAGTGATGCTTCCCGCGGGTTTCGAACCTACGACGTTACAAATTGGAATTACTGTAAACTCCTCGTAATCTGGGGACTATGTAGTTTTTTTCATAGTGTTTTCAGTCACAACCGAGTAACGCTCGGTTCATACATGCTCCGTTTTACTGTTCCGGTTTATCGTGTACGTCTTTTTTCGTCGATGGCGTATGTATTACTGCACGCGACTTCACACATAGCACAGTATTCTGTATACGGTAATACATACGCCATCGACGAAAAAAGACGTACACGATAAACCGGAACAGTAAAACGGAGCATGTGAACCGGGTGTAAGTGGTACTCGTAAATACGCGTAAAACGCGTAAAAAGCCATAGAGGTGTGGCGAGAGTCGAGAGCACGGAGAAAAACAAGGTTACAGAACAAAATAAAAATAAAATAAAGTAAAAATAGCATCACAGCATATTAGGCACAGATTCAACCTTTGAAATGACTACGTAAATAAACAGAGGGATAAGGACTAGAACAGTCCATTTTAGGGTGCAAATATCGTTAATAACCAGGGTTGTGTCTACCTAGGGTTGCCATCCGTCCGGGTTTCCCCGGATTTGTCCTAGTTTAGAGGGCATCCGGGGAGCGTCCGGGGAAGGTTTCATTTTGTAGACCGAGTTTTGAAAAAAGGTGATTTATGACATTTTCAACTGTTTTTTATTACATTGAAAATGTTTAAAAGATCTTGTTGACATGTCCGGCTTTCGGACTCTAAAATCCGGGGTTTTCACGCGTCTTGTCCTGTTTTCCGAATTTTAGAGATGGCAACCCTATGTCTACCACTATTTTTGAACCGACTTTGAAAAAGGAGGTTCTGAATTCAGTTAGTATGGTTTTTGTAATGTATTTTGACGTAGAATGATTGCGATTTGGTACCTTAAATGAGTCAATTGTAACTTTACATTTAAATGTGACTCGCAATTATCGTTTTTGAATTTTTTCAAATCAGTTTAGTAGTTTCAGAGCTTATTTAATACAAACAAACAAACAATCAAATCTTTAATCTGATATTAGTATAGATTTAATGTTGGATCATAGTACAAGCGGCCTGCTTACTAGATTTGAAAAAAAAAAAAAACGCTTAGAGGATTAAAAAAATATTTAATTATGGTCTAGTTTTCTCTAGTTGACAACCCTAACCTTACGGATATAAACATCTATTAACAAAGACACCTTTTCACGCAAATATGACGTCACCGTTTTGAAGTGCGACATTTTACTAATGGCTAAACATGTCGAAATCCCATCGTTGGGGAGTGATTTGTTAACGCAACAACATGTTGCTTATGTGACCACATAACATGTTAGTGTATTTTACACTAGCCTTCCGCCAGTGGCTTCGCTCGCGTGGACTATACGTTTTCCGTAAGAATTAGATAATTTTTTTGGGATTTATTCATTGTATACTTGGTTTTATTCCATAATCAACAATGCGTTGCTGTGGCAACCTTAACATTTCTAATTATAAATAAATATCTCTGGACAATATTCACACAGCGCCATCTAGCCCCAAACTAAGCATTAGCTTGTGCTATGGGTGCCAGACAACGGATAAACATTACTTATATTTTATTTGTAAATACATAAATATTATACATAGAAACACCTAGACCGATACAAACAGACTTATTCATGCACACAAATGTCTGTACCGTGCGCAGCGGGGATCGAACCCGCGACCTTTGGTGTAATAGCCGACTTCTCGACCATTACACCAAATGGCTCGTCAATTATCCGATGCACCGACTAACAGGATCAAAGGTAAGACAGTCACTCGCCAAAGTTTACTATTAAGAGCTCCGATCACGGGATAACCCTCTACCTACCCACTCGAATAACTACCATACTCCATTAACATAAGATAGAAACTTGCAAAACAAGCGTTGTATATAGAGAAATAGGTGATTGTCAATTGCGGAACTATGTCAAACAGTGTATTTCTAGCTCTAGAGCGCCCATTATGTAAATCGACTAGAAAGTGCTACGCAAACTAACGCCATAGAACAGGTGTGTACAGTAGGGCCACTTCAAATAAATGATGATTGCATAACCTAGTTATTTTAGTGCCTATTATGTTTGCTTTTGCAGGAGGGTAATGGAGATGCTGTGTTGGAATGGATTACATGTTGCGTTTCAATTCGCATTCTAAGCTCAATTGGTTACTCCATTTACTAGACAAATATTATAGTTTGCTTTCTCATCGTACTAGGATATTAAAGCCACATCAATCATTTATAATACAGTTATGGCAAGAATGTGTCCATTTTGAAACTCAAATAGACACAAACTTAGTTACTTTGCAGTATTATTCTGAGTCCTCATAAGACGTAAAATGCTTTTTCATTTGGTTTTCTTAAAAAAAATGGTTAAAATTCAACTCTCTTTTTTTATGACACTTCCAAGCAGCCACTATAGCTTATGAATAATGAAATATTATTGACTGACATTCCATCAGGAAGCTTTGCTCAATAAGCCACCAAACTCTGCAGTATACATACACAAGCCTAATCTTTTAAGTGTAGCTAAGCTAAGCTATTATTACTTTTATCTACATCCATACCCTAATATGTCTATTTTATAGTCAGGATCGATGAGCAAACGCCCTATATTTAGATATGAGTATCTGTGGCTGCATCTTAATGTTTACATTTTAGTATCGGTAACCGATACCTTAATTACGTTCAAATTTCGAACGTCTTCTTAAAAAGTTAAAATTAATAGGTTTTTTCGATTATCGAATTAGTCGATTAGTAATTTTATGTTCCATTCCTATACATTTAATTCGATGCTGAAATTATAACAATCGATTTGAGAATCGAAATCAACTCGAGTCTAGATTGTTTATGGATTATAAAAACTACAAACGTCATTTATTCAAATTGACCTACAAATTATGACATGATTTTGCACTATTTACTAACTTTGCTCATCGATCCTGACTGTAAAATAGACATATTATCGTATGAATGAAGATAAAGTTATGTATGTGACTGTACATAATTAGGCATTAAAATACTCATGTGATCCTTTTATGAAACTCACTTCGTTCGTTTCATAAAACCACATTCGTATTTTAATGACCCTCATTATGCAACAGCCACGTAAATACTATTAAAGCATTGTGCATTGCTCATACAGCGCCATCTAGCCCAAACCAAACTAAGCACAGCTTGTACCTACCACGTGTGCCACACAAAACTGTAACGTAGTATTAAGTGTGTGAATATGAAAGTTTCCCTTCTGCACACAACTCTTTGACCGCAAAAGGACTCGTACCGCTGTCGCAGCTACGAATATTTTACGTAGACACAAATCTATGTCCTAGTTTTGTTTTATAGCCAGCGCCATTTAGATGGAACTATGTTAGATACCGGAGCCTTTATTATGTAATAATTTAGACGGTAGTTTCATCATTGCGTTTTGGTTGTAATAACAGTTTAGGAGTATTAGCGTTTAGGTTAAATGATGAATTAGATAACTGTTAGGACCTACTTTTCCGGACTCGCATTACTATGTTTCAAGATGAGTTATTTAGTGAAAACTATATAATATAATCTTTAACAGAAAAAATGATGACTTAATAACATCGTCTTCAAGTGCACTTTCGACGTTTCTTTCCATAAAAATCATTTGACACTAACCATTCGGGCGGAACGCGTAAATTTCCTAAAATTGCCCCTACATTGTATGTCATCAACAAACACGATCATAAGACGGGGGAATAGAGTTCACAGTTGCATAACACCCGGAACTATGCACTTACGGCGCAATAAATTGCAACATTGTCGCGAAATTTACGAGAAAACCGAATGAGGAACATGAAAATGTATTTTAGTGTTATTTGCATCTGAAAATGTTAATTATAGAGTTGTAGAGGAAACGTAATGTGCTGTACAGATTGGTGCACTCAGCAAAGTGAAATAGCGTTATATAGTATGTTTTCGTAGTTACGAATGAAATTAATACATAATAACATTTATGTATTTTGCTCGTACAAATAAATTCATTACGTAGTACGTCATTTGGTGTAATGGTCGAGAAGTCGGCTATTACACCAGAGGTCGCGGGTTCGATCCCCGCACGGTACAAACATTTGTGTGTATGAACTTGTCTGTTTGTATCGGTCTGGATGTTCCTGTGCTATGTATGTATTTACAAAAAAAAGTAATAAGTAATGTTTATCCATTGTCTGGCACCCATAGCACAAGCTAATGCTTAGTTTGGGGCTAGATGGCATTATAATGTCCAGAGATATTTATTATTATATTCATTCACCTGCATTTTACTAACCTATCTGTAGACTAGGTTAGTAACCGGTAGATTTATCTAGCCACTATTTTAAACAACTAGCTGAGCTGAAATTAATTCCCCGGCGCTGGAGGCGGCGTAACAGGTGTCATTAATATTGAAAGGATTTGGAACCAACCCTCGCCTTAAGTTGTCTGGACGCGTTTTGTGTAAATCTGTTTTGACTTCTTAATCTAAATACACGTGTGATTGCACATGTCTGTGATAATTAAGATTATAGGGAGATTTCACCTTTGAGCAATCTCAACGTCTATACGACTAATTATTTTTTGTGCTCTGGCTATTGCCGCCCAGAGTACGGCAGGATTAGTTTTTTCTTTTCAAAGATGAGTTCTGTGTTATTTTTTAAGATTAAGTTCGCTAATGGATTGGATTTAACTAACTATGTACGACTTTTAATGTTGTATATCGTTTTTTTTGTTTTTTTTGGTCAGCATCTTTCTGTAGTTTACTTAAAAAAAAAAGAGAATATTATTAGAGGGCAATGGTATCGGTCCTATTTTTTAAATTCATAAACAAGCTTCATCATTTGCGAAAAGTATGCGTATGTCTCAATCGAAGAACACTCGAGTTTGATATGTCGGTACTTCCAGAGTTCAATGTGACAATAAGCTAAAATAACTGAAAAGTACCTAATAAACGGGATTACATGTTTTCTGAAGCACAGAGGTTTTTAAGACCTTCAAATTTCATAGACCCTGAATTATAACTGTGAATTTCCTCACAAAAAAAAACCTGGATGCAGATTTTGTTAAGTCTTTAGATCATGTCAAGGCATTACGAAAGCTTCTCGCATAAATTATTGTCCCAAATATAGGTACTCGTATTTTATGTCACTCGGAGTTTGTTGCAAATCCGTGGATTTACTTTATTTTGGGATAAGAGGCTATCTCGCATAGTTTTAAAAATCTAAATTTTTCTGTACATTAAAGTCTTTATAAATCAGTTTTTACTTGAAACTTGAACGTTAAAAATTACAAACATACACTTTCACAATTTGTATTAGTAGAGATTTCCCAGTGTAGACTTAGGAAAGACGCTCCCGGTGTACCCGCGGGAAATCTCTGAGCAAGTTGGTGTTTTGTTTAACCTGGAGCCGTTTCTTTCGTTTTCGTCAAGAATTCCGCCGGTTTAGTTAAGAGGCACCGATAATTCGGAATACTAGGGATGTTCGCGACTCGATAAACGGCTACCATAATTTTAGTGTTTAAAATAATCTCTTCAAACTCCCAAGATCGCACAAAGGACATTCGAGAGGGTTTTCCTTGCAAGATTGCTAAAGAATGTTGGGATGTCTGAAGAATTGCAAGCCTTAAGTAACAATGGGCTGGGAGCATTGCAAGGAAAACTGACGAATATTATTAAATAGTGGTGTCATAATAAACAAATGCCATTGATATTAGAAAGGAATAGATTGTGCTCAGCTTTGATTTATGAATCATAAGTGCATCTCTGTGGCACACAAAGGTGAGTTGTAAATTGTAAACTACGTATATTTTATCAATGTAAGCCAATATAAATAAATATTTTGATTTTGAAGCAAATTTATTCGAATAGCAATAATTCCGCGAGCTGGTAATGTTAATTGATGGAGAGTCAATAATCGGATTAACCGCTTTCGGATTTGAGGAGTTCAAGCGGAAACTAAGTTCATACTTGGGCAATAACTTTTTAGACGAGAATTTATACCCGAACACGATAACTGTGGATCAAGATTTTGACCGCTTCCGTGGAACAGTGGCTAAGCTAAAAACACGGAGGTCGCGTAGTGAGTTCGATTCTGGCCTTGGGTCTAGTTGGTGGTATTAATGTACCCGGACATTGGCTATAAAATTCCTACGGGAAACGTCTCATTCCCGCGTTATATTTGAGAAAAGAAATTACGCGCGGGTGAAACCGCGAGCGGAAAGCTAGTTAAAAAAAAATACTTTCGTTCCAACCCACCGCATCACTATCGCCAGATGGCAGAGGAAAAAAATGTAATTTTAAGGTGAGTCTTGCAAATTTAAATCAATTTGTTTGTATTAAGGGTCACAGTGGGTATTCCGCAAAATTGAGGCGAAAAGAAATACAATATGGCCGACGCTTTTAGTGGGCCTGGATGAATATTATGAAAATGGAATGTTGTCTTATTCATTGGGAGGTATTTTTGGGAAATTTTTAAACTGAGATAAGGTTTTATTAAATCTTGAAGCTAAAGATGTCTATAGGATGGTGGATTAACGAATCTGACTAAGCTAGCCTATTCTTTAATTTTGCTTTGTTCTTAGTACTTTGTACAAAGTGTGTTTGCAACATGATCTACTGTAGTAATTTGGCAAGTCCATAGGAGTTTTTTGTGGAAGACTTTAAGGGCGAGATGTTGGCCCGTTCTCAAACACAGCGGGGCGGGAGCGGGAGCGGTAAGCTCAATAAGGCCTCGGCCTCGAATTTCGCGGTAGCGGGCGCGTCGGCGCACGCAGGCGCACTGTGGTTCAACGCTTGACAGCATCATAACGCTTTTGACGGTCCGCGTCAAGCGGTGACCACAGTGTCTGCGTGCGGCGACGCGAAATTCGAGGCCGAGGCCTTATTGAGATTTTTATCCCCATTAAAGTGTCTCTTGAAAGTCACCGTTGTGACCGCCAACTATGAACAAGGTGATTGTCATGCATGTCTACCAAATAATGGTGAATAGGTCACAATGTTAGTCATCAAAAACTTTATTTTCCTTTGGTCTAGATTCTATTATGTTTCATATCTACATCGTAACCGTTTCCCGCAAGAGGGTTGTCGTAAAAACTATTTAAGCGCTCAATTGTAGGCAACTCTGCTTTCAAGATAGCTTCGAATAAACAGTTTAGTATAATATATTTTATACCACTTCAGACTGGTAGACATACTTAACCCAGAAACCCATTGCTAAAAATAACATTCTCAAGAAAACATCGCTTTGTGTGAAGTCAAACTTTATCTCCGAATGAGCCTTTATAAATAAATGTATGTATTTACAGCACAAAAAATGTACAATGCAGCAAGCAAGCTAATGCTTAGTTTGGGGCTAAATGTTGCTGTGTGAATAATGTCCAGAGATATTTATTTATTTTATTTAAAAAATACTCACATATTAACTTAGCATAAACTATGGCGGTATGGCGGTCATGTAGCACGCCGAGGTACAGATAACTTCGAGAGACTCATATTGACCGGCAATGTGGATGGCAAACGGCCGAGACGGCGCAGTCCCAGACGATGGTCCGACCAGGTGTTCGAGGAATTGCGGATGCCAATATCCCAGGCGAGAGCCTTCTACTACGGTCTTCAGCTTGATGGAGACATCAAGCTGAAGACCGTAGTAGATGGAGAAGTACATTAAAACGCTTTCGTCGGAGCCACGATTCTCAGCACTGAGGCTGAGGGACCGACTTTTTTTTTTTTTTTTATAAAGAGGCTGTCAGGATGACCACACTCCACCTGATGGTAAGCGGAAGTGAGGTCCAAATATAAGGTTGACTGGCACAATAGATCATAGTACCCATTGAGCCAGTCACCCTCACCCTGAAGGCCTGCATAGATGCCGCTTTACGCCCCGCCTGAAAAGCCCAGGATTATAGGAGGAAGGAAACACGTGAGCCGGAAGGGCATTCCATGCCTTAATGGCACGGGGCAAAAAAGAGGAACTATACCTCTTGGTACGGGCCACCAGTGTCTGGATGGTATGAGGATGGCAACGCAGTCCGGCGCGTGTTGTACGGGAGTGGAAAGGGGAGGACGGGATGAGCTGGAATAACTCTTCAGAGCATTCCCCATTATAGAGACGGTAGAGAACACTAAGACTGGCAACGTCTCTACGCAACTGAAGAGGTTCTAGGGTCTTAGTCACCTCTTGATCACCGACAATACGGATAGCACGTCGCTGCAACCTGTCGAGAGCCTCCAATAAGTACTTAGCGGAACCATCCCAGAGATGAGAGCAATATTCCACACACGGGCGAACCTGTGCCTTGTATAAGAGACAAAGCTGCGCCGGAGTGAAAAATCGTCTCACTCTGTTCAGGATTCCGAGTTTACGGGAAGCTGTTCTGATGACGCTCTCGATATATTCCCGTTGGTTCAAGTTGCTACGAACATCGATGCCAAGGATGCTAAGGCTATCCTGTATTGGTAAGGGCGTGCTCTGAAGAGTGGGATGGGAAAGGAAAGGAGAAGCTTTCGCAGAAAACACACACACCTGTGTTTTCTTGGCATTAAACTCGACGAGATTGCTGGCACCCCATTTGGCAATGCAGTCCAGGACCTCGTCAAGCTCGGCGACAAGAAGATTCCTCTTTTCCTCGGTTTCGGTCTGTTTAGCCGCAGGTCTTCCGAAATAACGTGCGTGGACAGTGCTGTCGTCTGCATAGCAATGAATATTACCTAGTGATAACATGTCATTGATATGCAGAAGAAACAAAGTCGGCGACAGTACGGAACCTTGAGGCACTCCGGAATTTATTGGGAGGAAGCGAGAAGCGCGTCCATCACAGAGGACACGAATCCTGCGACCCTCCAGAAATCCCGCAATCCAGTCGCATAAGCGAGTTGGCAGACCATATGCCGGAAGCTTGGAAAGAAGCGAGCGATGCCAAACACGGTCAAAAGCCTTGGCAATATCCAGGCTAACAGCCATAGATTCACCATGCTTCTCCATAGCCTCCCCCCAGAGGTGCGATACGTACGCTAGAAGATCACCCGTGGACCGTTTTGGTCTGAAACCATACTGTCGGTCATGTAGTAGTGAGTGATCTTCTAGGTAGCGGACAAGTTGGGAGTTGATTATCCGCTCAAGCACCTTTCCAAGTACAGAGGTTATAGCTATGGGCCGGTAGTTAGCAGGGTCGGACCTATCCCCCTTCTTGGGAACAGGTTGAACATTCGCCTCTTTCCAAGCCTGGGGCACAATACCAGAGGTGTACGAGAGGCGGTACAGGCGTGTGAGTACTGGAGACAACTCCGCTGCGCATATTTTAAGAACCAACGCTGGAATACCGTCGGGGCCACTGGCTTTCCTAACATCGAGTGACTGCAACTCAGCACGGACATCACATTGCCTGATTCGGATTTCAGGCATTGTGGTACCGCAGTCAGGAATTTTAGGCGGCTGTGCTCCACAATCATCGATGCAGGAATTGGCGGCAAAGAGGTTGGCTAGCAGATCAGCCTTCTCCTGCGGCTGATGGGCCAGCGATCCATCGGGATATTTCAGCGGGGGCAGCGAAGGCTGGCAGAAATTAGATTGCACGTGTTTAGCCAGGCGCCAGAAAGAACGGCTACCCGTGGGGCGCGTGATGAGCTCTTGGCCAACACGTGCAACTCGCTGGGCATCTGCTCTGATGTAGGCCCTCTTGGCGGTCTTGGTGGCTTTGTTGTAGGCTGCTTTAAGGGAGGCTATATTGGGATCCCGCAAGGCATGAGCTCTGGCCCAAGCGCCGTACGCTGCCCGTTTCAGTTTAACGGCAGCAGCACACTCACGATTGAACCAGAGATCATCTTTGCGACCGCTGGTGACATCAGTAAAAGGAATGTAGTATTCCATTCCAATACTGATTTCACCTGCAATAGCCGCTGCACACTTAGATGGATCCTTTTCTCTAAAGCAGCTCTGCCCCCAAGGGACGGACGCGAAGTATTCCCGCATACCATCCCAATCTGCCGACGAGTAGCGCCATAGTCTCCGCGTCACCTCCACAGGTTGTGGGGGAGCAGTGTAAGGCGCTTTTGCGCCAACCAGGCAGTGATCGGAAGACCCTATTGGGGCGCAAACCGACACTTGATACCCAGATGGGTGACTCGTCAGCAAAAGGTCCAACAAGGAGGGCGCTTGACCTACAATGTCTGGTATCCGGGTGGGCTGGAGTACCAGTTGGGTCAGGTCGTGCGTAAGAGCAAATGCGTGGGCGGTCCGGCCAGCATGGTCTGTTTTAGGGGAACCCAACCAGGTATCATGGTGAGCATTGAAGTCCCCTAGAAACACCATTTCGCTATCAGGGAACCGCGCCTGAGCGGAATCTGCCGCCTGACTCAGGTGGTCGAAAAGTCGAGTTGTCTCGGTGTCTCCTTTATGGGATCGGTATATGCACACGTAGATTCTGCTCGAAGAGCCAAAATCCACGTGCACACAAAGGATGGAGAAGGATGGGTCTTCAAGGCAGCGAAGACGGTCACAGCAGACGTCCGCCCTGACGAAAAGGCATACCCCGGCCTTGGGTTGGAAGGATTCTTCCAGTACATAGCCGGGATAGTTCAAGTACGCCGTGTCCGCCGGGCAGCCAATCTGTGTTTCCGTCAGAAACAGCATCGCAGGCTTCGCCGTCTCGAGGTGTTGGTGGACGGCATTGAGGTTTGAATGGAGTCCACGGATGTTAGTGAACTCCACCTCAAACAGCGAGTTGGTGGGGGATAGGGATGCCGCTGTAGGACGAGTGCGATGTCGTGTTCGTGCCATTGAAGTAATAAGGGGGGAAGGGAGGGCGCGAAAAAGGTGACTGTTGCCGTGGCAAAAACGAGACAAAGCGAGGAGCTCTGCTTTGGTAATGGACAGTGCGGTACAAAGGAAGCCGGTCCGCCGGACGGAAGGGCCCCCGTACCCCCCCGGAGATGGTGGCCGGGCCCCACTCTAACCGGGCACCACCCGGCACGACGAGCCACCCCGGGATTATGCGCGACCTGGTGGGGCAGCCTTCGGAGGTGGTTAGCCCCCGTCGGGCCCCTGTACTATGCCGCGGGCGGCCAGCGGCACCACCGTTTCTACGGGTCTCCCTGGCCGGCGGGCCGACCCACTCTGTCCGCACAATACCGCCGCTAAGGCTCCACTGGTCCGGCGTCTACCACGACGACAGTCCCCCTGGCTCCGGTTAGTACAGTGCTGAACCTGGAACGCGACCCGACCGAGACAGGTCAGAGTCACTTGGCAGGTTTTTCGCACCTGTATGGTGGTAACAGCAACCGGTCGACAGAATGTCTTCCACCTGAAGAGCAGATGTTCTGCTAAAGCGTCCCTTAGTCGCCTCTTACGACACCCACGGGCAAGAGATGGGGCGGGAGTTAGTATTCTTTAGTGCCGCCCCCGCACGGCACCGACTTAAGGAGGAGGAGGAAACTATGGCGGCAGATTTATGAATTGCTATGTTTCTGTCATTAAGTCTCTGGACCTGACATGGGGAGGGTCTGTTTGACAGCCAATTTTCTTACCTACTAAGGAAAACCTTTTTTTTGTCATAACAAAAGCATTATAATGTTCTTCTAAAGGTAAAATATTTTTTGTACCATCCTGTAGAAAGACATTAAGCGTAAGAGTAAGCAACATGCCTGAAAAAGGGGCTCTAAGATTTGTTATAAAATCTACAAGAAGGTTTATAAATATAGTTTTTGCGTAGAAAACTTTCCTCTTATAGTTATAAGAAAATGGTTCTTTGAGCGAGTTAATCTGCAAAGGAACATGTCAAAACTGGGCTGTGTGAACTTTAATAAGTTTATTGTGTAAACCTGATATAAAACGTTATTGTTTGCTTTAAAATCCGGTTCTTTGAGTTGGATAAAGAAAACTACAAGGCCAGTGAGTACCTAATAATAATTATAATTTATTAAAAAGTTAAGTGATGCTGTCTTTTTTTAAAAATGACAAATGGGATATTCTACGTCTAAGTTACCTAAAAGATAAATTAAATTATCAGTTACCTGGCATCGACGAAACTAGCCCTTATTTAAAGTCCATCAACGAAGTTTATTTCTATATTTACTAATTTAAAAATCTAATCCCTTTTAAAAAACTAAGCTTTGAGTCATACAAAATACGTTAACCCAGTACAAATAACTCTCAAACCGCATTCAAAGGCTATAAAATAATAATATCAAACACATCCTTCCTAAATCATGTGGTGCTAATAATAATGTTATATTTAATGTTCTGATTTCGCTCGTGGAGCAAACATCAAAGCAGCTGATCTGTCCTGGGATTTAGTCAAGATGTGGTCACAATTCAATAGCGTAAAGCGGGTAGAGAATTTAAAATAATAATGGCAATTTTCAAAGCTGGTAGATAACATTTAAACTAATGGAGGAGGGTTGATAAGGGCATTTTTTCGCCAATCACACATTTTAAAAAAAGTGTCTCATTTTAGTTACTTTTAAATAAATATAATATAAAGCAGTCGCTTCCCGCTCTGTCCCTATGTATGCTTAGATCTTTAAAACTATTTTGATACGGCTTTTTTAGTAGATAGAGTGATTTAAGAGGAAGGTTTAGGTATAATACATGCTTAATATAGTAGAAAAACACCATTGCATCCGTGCGACTTCTCGACCGTTTAGTGGGTAGTGGGGGATTATTTTAGTCCCAAGTCCCACAAATGGCCATGTCTCGATAGCCTACAGTTATTCAACTTCATCACATTCTCCTCTGCACATAAAAAAGTATCATAATAATTATTTATTTATATCTTTTATGTTTTGACCGCCACAGTGGAACAGTGGAGCCGCTCGGGTATAAAAACACGGAGGTCGTGGGTTTGATTCCCGCCTTGGGTCTGGTTGGTGGTAGGACTTTTTCAGAGTCCGACTAAAAAAATATCTCGACCATCTTATAAAGGCTAAATTCTCTTCAAATTCAAATACAAGGTATGGGTTCAGTTGCCCAGATTATCAATATTCAAGTCCTTAAAGCAAAGGAATGATAATGTTTGCAAGCAGCGAAGATATAACTTTGTACACAGCCCACGTTTCAAATAGAAGACAATTTTTCAACACTTGGCTCAATCAGTTTTCTCTTTTGGGCTATAAAGTGAAAGGAAATGTTTGTTCAAATTAATGATAAAATTCCTACTTTAATAATAATAATAATGCGAAAGCGAGATGGTTGGATATTTGTTACTTTTTGACGTGAAAACTACCGAATGAATTTAGACTCTGGCATCCGGAAATCTCAACCACCCAACGAAGCTTAATATTATCATTATTGGACACTGGTTTTCCTTCGTACTTAGAAAACTATTAAATTAAAGTTTCTACAACTTATAACTTCACGCCGAAAAAAATTAAAATACCTAAATCAGAATCCCCCAAAAGGCCTAAGATTAAAATGTGGAACCCTAGAAAAAACGAAGCTTAAGCCTGTGATGCCTTGCCTGACGGTGGTATCACGAGAGATACATATTATCCTTTGCATCCATATCACTAAAAGTCATCATCATTTCGTATGGCTTCCACATGAATCCTCAGATGTCTATGTCGAGTTGCCGCAACCAGTCCACTGCCGCCGGCGTAAGGATATGAAGCTCACGCATACCACCAGAAAAACGACGGAGAGGGCATTCCTCAACAATATGCGTCGTGAGGTTGGGGGCGATTCCAGTATCTGCGTCCACATCGCGCCCCCCGGGCAACGTCTGGTACTGTCCACCGTAACGTAGTGGCAGGCCAGCGGTTAAAAGATACTCGAAAAGAACAATGCTCAAAAAAAACCCAGGTTGGAATCAAATGAAAAGTATCTTCAATTGTTGGTAATAATATGCAATTAAATATTCCATAGGGGGCATCATCGAAATCAGTGGCGGTATGTGTGAAATTGCTATTCAACTTTTTCAGGGGTCACATAAAGTATCAGTTAAAGAGAGCAGTAAACAGATACAGTTGCGGTTTAAAAGTGTATAAAATGGCAATATATAACATAATTATATTAAATAATTGTGTATAATTATTATTATTTAATACATATAATAAAGCGAAACAGTTTTTTTGTTTTTGAAACGCCCTTATCTCAGGAACTACACGACCGATTCTAAAAATTCTTTCACCAATGGGAAGCTACATAGTTACCGAATAATACGTGCAAAAAAATTTTTGTTTTTATATTTTTATAAAAAAAAATTTTTTTTAGCACTTATTCAGTAAAGTTGTAGCTTCCCATTGGTGAAAGAATTTTTAGAATCGGTCGTGTAGTTCCTGAGATAAGGGCGTTTCAAAAACAAAAAAACTGTTTCGCTTTATTATATGTATTAAATAATAATAATTATACACAATTATTTAATATAATTATGTTATATATTGCCATTTTATACACTTTTAAACCGCAACTGTATCTGTTTACTGCTCCCTTTAACTGATACTTTATGTGACCCCTGAAAAAGTTGAATAGCAATTTCACACATACCGCCACTGATTTCGATGATGCACCCTATGGAATATTTAATTGCATATTATTACCAATAATTGGAGATACTTTTCATTTGATTCCAACCTGGGTTTTTTTTTCATACTAGATGAGCATTGTCCTTTGGCTACCGGACAGTTTTTAATGAATCTTCCGGTGGTCGTGTCCACATTTTTTTTTATAGTGAAGAAATCCTTTATGGATACCCCAGCCGCTTGGGGGAGCAGCTGAGGTTATGTCAGAGTTGCCCTATGTTGGGGGTACTGACTAAAACTCCACTGTGGCCTTCTCAAGCACAGGCTGGGGAGCCGGGTTGCTCTATGTCGAGATTCTCACAATTGCCCCCCACTGAGCTCTGCTGCTTTAGTGCAGCGCTCCTCAGGAGAAGCGAGCGTAGCCTCCCCCGTTTCCTCATGGCACTTGGCAGTGTGACTCCCCATGGTCGTGTCCACATGAATCACTAAAAGTATCGTAAAACTAAAACAATCTTAACCGCAGACAACTAGTAAGATACATATAATATTGACTCGATTATAATTCTAAGATCTTCATAAAGTCCTTTATCCAGAGTTGTATCAACAGCTGTGATATGTGGAAAGCTAAATCAATCAGTTCTCTCCACTGGGTCATAAAACGGCGGGAAGTAATCTGGTACATGATCGTTACTCAGCCGATACATTCAACAGATCAATCTGCTTACTAGGTTGAGTGGTACAAGGCAAACGCTGTAAGCTATTTAACTGAAAGGATGTAAGAAACTGAACATCATGTTTTCTGGTGGCTTTTAGAACTATTTAGGGGGGACAGGGCAAGGCACACATTTACTCGGGGATAGGCTGGTCAATAGCCACAAGGCTGGCACCGGCTCATCTCCATCGGGTGTGAAGGGGAAACCGGGGGAGTTTAGTGTGTAAATTATTATTTTTGAATTTGAGAAATTATGTATACTAATCTATAGATACTAATGTTATAAAGAGGAAAGATTTGATTGTTTGTGTGTTTGTATTGAATAGGCTCCGAAACTACTGAACCGATTTAAATAATTCTTTCACTTTCGGAAAGCTACACTATCCTCGGGTTACATAGAAGACTTTTGATCCCGGAAATGTGAGGGGGGATATTTGAAAACAGAAATTTCGCGCGGTGAAACAGCGGTGGCGGCCGCTAGTTTTAAATAAACTACTTCTACTTCTATCTGATAAACAGTGGCAGGATTTATCACATATACGGAGATAAATTTCAAATCTTACCTAGAAAAAACATTTATGTGATTAACATAAATTAATAATGTTTTTGCAGAAGTAGTAGTAGTTCCTTGACAAGTATTTATGTATATAGGTACTCGTATGTAGGTCGTAACTAAAAAACAGAGTTTCTTTTTTGTGTCTGAATGTTTTTAAGTTTTTTTAAAATTGCAATGTACCTATAACAAGACGAGCAGATCGTACACCTAATGGTAAGCGCCACGTCTGCTCTTAGACAGTTCAGTGCCAAACAGTTATTAAGCTACACCAAGACGACACTTATTAGGTCTCATATACCCAGTAATTTCACTAGCTTCAGTGCCCTTTCCCCGAAACACAGAAGTGCTTGACACGCGTCTATTTCACGGGAAAATATCTGGCACTGCGGTGGTACCCACCTAGACGGCCCAGTACAGGAACCTACCACCTAATAAAAAGTTGTATATTTGTAGTAACCACGTTGATTTTGATACCAAAATAACATATTTTTGTATAGTTGTAGTAACTTAATTATTTTTCTTACCCTTTACATAAGTCACTTACACACTGGGATCACAGTTAGACAGATCTGATCCCAAGTCATCTACATTAAAGAATGTTATGGTTCTATCATAGAGTAATAAAAACGCCTCTTACTCTATGGGTTCTATTTATCTCAACGATGTTACAACAACAGCTCATATCTTGCACCTGACTGCATTCCGCAATGCATCGGGTGTGCATTAGCTCGCTTGCATCACCAGCCGGGCATGGCGGATGACCGGATAATGCAACGCACTAAACGCACTTATCCGGATTTACGATCGTATATTCGGGTTTATTTTTGACTAGCTTTCCGCCCGCGGTTTCACCCGCGCGTAATTTCTTTTTTCAAATATCCCGCGGGAATGAGACGTTTTCCGTAGGAATTTTATAGTCTATATCCTAATTCGGGTTATGAACTATACGTGTGCCAAATTTCATCTAAATACGTTCAGCCGTTTATGCGTGATTGAGTAACAAACATCCAAACTTCCAGACTTTCGCATTCATAATATTAAGAATGATGTCAGTGTATTTAATCTTACAATTCCTTTTTTTTTGCAGGCAAATGCATGTAGGTCCTATAGTAGCGCAGCCTATATTGAAATTTATGGTTATGGAAGACTTGGGACTTAAGACACACTAACATGCCTCACACATTTGACCAAATCATCTTTAGAAACATTACCGATAGCTTTGTGTAGAAGGCTTCGTTGAGACTTTACTTTTATCACGGAAACAAATCGTAGGAAGATTTTTTATCTGACTGTACAAAACAACTATTTATATCTCGCGGTGTCCGAATCGTCAGTAAAAAAAATAGTTAAATTAAATAGTGTCAATTCGGACACTGTGTCCGAATAAACTGAGTCCGAATCGTCAATTAGTCGTTTTTATTTGACAAAAGACATTACGCGCGTGTGAAATCGCGGGCAAAAGGCTTGTTTCATATAAACAGGCAACAAAAACAATATCCTGGGGTGCACTAAAATCGTCGGAATAGTTTCACCGCCACACAGATGCAAGTTGTGCAATGCCGACAAAACGCGAGCCACCTAGCCGGATACACCTACCAAGTACTGAGTGCAATATCAACCGTCGTTTCAGTTTAATTTTCCATTCCTCAGGGATAATAAATAGTAGTCAACATGGGCGAAGCAGTGGGCAGTAGGTAAGTTAGTCTATACTAATAGATAGTAATAGATAATCTATACAAATATCTATATATATAAAACTCAAAGGTGACTGACTGACTGACTGACTGACTGACATAGATAGATATCAACGCACAGCCCAAACCACTGGACGGATCGGGCTGAAATTTGGCATGCAGGTAGATGTTATGACGTAGGCATCCGCTAAGAAAGGATTTTGATCAATTCCCACGGGAACGGGAACCACGCGGGTGAAACCTCGGGCGGCCGCTAGTTAAGTATATAGAGGAAAGATTTGATTGTTTGTTTGTATTGAATAGGCTCCGAAACGAGTCCGGCCGGTATGCCCACATTAAAAAACTACTGAACTGATTTGAATAATTATTTCACTGTTGGAAAGCTACTGGAATGATGATTTACAAATACGTTAACTAGTGATTTAGTTCAAAGATTAGGTAATTTTTTTTTTCTTTTTATCCATCTTTATTTCGACGGTCCATAAATAAAACGGCGTATCTGCAAATGCCAAAAATTTGAAGGTTTAAAGCCGTGTATTTAAATTTCTACTGCATTTATAGTGTTATGAAATTTAGCATGAAGGTTGCTTTTGTGGTCTATAGAATTATTTTTTTAATTTTATATTGTTTACTAATAGCTGATTTAACCAACGCTACGTTCAAACAATAAGGCGTGTTTCAATACCGACTATCGTGACTCTACGTACACTCAGAGTCGTTTAGATAGAGCCAGTTACATTGACTCCGCGCTAAGTCCGAAGGTAACAGATGTAACTTTTACTGCAAAGTACAGATTTTAGGGCGCCATAAATGGAGCTTTGGCTGGCTTTGGGATTTGTTTAGTGAGCTTTCTAATGCTTTGGTTGCCTGATATTTTGGTAGAAGTTAGGTGGATAGCTACTATCCCACTGGCAAATTTTTACCGCATCCATCCCACTCAGCCGCTTGGGTCATAAAATCTTTTTTTGTTTAATTTATTTATTTATTTAGGACAGCTAACAAGAACAAACACAGAAAACCATATGTGTTGTACATACATGCAACAAAAGATTCATTGGGCATGACAATCAAATAAAAAATAAGCACTATAACCGCTGCCTAGCGAAACTTAACTCGGGACTAAAATGCTGGTCCCAGTACCCACTAAACTTCGGCTTCCTCCTCATTTTTCAAGTTGGCTAAAAAATGTTCTCAACCCCTGAACCAAATAGGTTATCAAAGTTACACAATACTGTTAAATGACGTCATCAAATGCGTGTTCGCAAAACAAAATGCGCTCAAATGATGCGGTTTAATGCAATAACGTAACATTTCCGCGGTTGCTCTGACGTAAGCGAGTTTGCTATTGCATAGCAGTAACTATTTAATAATCTGTGCTATAGCGTTATTTAATCATGGTTTTGCTTAATTCTGCCAACTATTATGATTTATTTATGTGTTGAATTTACCAATTGATGCGTTCTGTTTATATTTGCTTGGTTTCCCAGTGTTGATTAGCCATTGGTTGTGGTTGCAAGATTTACCTGTACAATATTGACAAAAATAAACAGAAAGGTATAGTAATATAGATGCGAATGTAACTCTACAATGTAATTTACGTCTTGGTTGGACTAATGGCGCATTTTTCAGTGACTCTACCCTATGCTCCAGGGGCCGTGGGTTCAAATCCCACCCAAGACGAATAATTGCATTTATCATGAGTTATACACCTATGTAAGTATTATAAAGTCAGAATAAATTTATGTGATGTTGACCAATATTTTCTATATCAGTGTATAATTATTTAATTATCCACATAAATACTAACAAAGCGTCGTTACTGGTTTGTAGATACACCTCAAATAATATTTTTAGTGTAGTGTATTAAATTTGTAGACGAAGAAGCCTGTTCCCATCTGCGAATATACATATTTACTTAAAGACCAACTACTTTATAACAAAATAAAATTTAAATTCGAATCTACAATAAAATAAAGGATGGATCAAGCAAAACTACTCCATTCCGTATCAGCTTCATACAATTCATTTAAACGTAAGAAACTTATATTTTATGCATAGCATTTTGTGCACAATACAATTGGTAGGAATCCAAATCGTCTCCGCATGTGGAATTGTTCGTTCGTGTGGTTAGGATACATTACTATGATACATCTAGTTTAGAATTGAGATAGTTTCCCGATCATATTTTAAATAATAGATAATGTTATGTACGCGTTGAAATATGAGCTGAGCTAACTACGCATTAATAAGTGTCATCGATGAGGACATAAAAATGAAAGTTTCGTAAGAAAACGAAATTGCAATGCCTTAAATGGACCAAAAGTCATTCATCATCATCATCATCAGTCTATATACGTTCCCACTGCTGATACACAGACCTTATCTCAATTGTGAGATAGTGTTGGCCATACTCCACCACGCTGGCCTAGTGCGGGTTGGTAGAGGGGTGTGTAAGGCAAGTGAGCCGCCGAATGGCCTCTAACTAAGCTTGACGACTAATATATAATATAGTAAACATAGAAAGAAAGAAAGAAAGAAAAAGCATTTATTGACACACGTTACACATTATAACAGTCGCTAAATAACAGTAATATCAGCCGGAACCAACAGCATAACGCGCCTTCCGAAGCACGGAGACGCTAAAATAAATGACACTAAATGTGATCGGAATGATCACCTAACCATTAACCGACTGCGGCGTGGGTAGCTTGACTTTTGTTATCTCTAACGAACCACTGTACAATCCCCGGTAAACATAGGCTACTTTTTATCCCAGAAATGTGGGGGAAAGGGGGATATATGAAAAAAGAAATTACGCGCGGGTGAAAACGCAGGCAAAATGCTAAATTATTTTTAAAAAAATGCTTGAAGCCCAGTCTGCTTTCTTATACGTTTATTGAATAATTGCATCATGTAAATTGCATTCCGTTTTCATCCCTGCGGGATATATCTTTCCACTTAGTGCCCCCTCCCCTTGTAAAGACTTAGGAAACAAACAGACGTAAAAAATGAGTGTAGAATTCGTTCTCCATAATAAAATGCGTGGATTAGGGTAGGCGTGAGTGGCACTTTTGGTAAATGATTGTGCAAACTTCGCTTGCTGTGTTTTAGTGTGTTTTCCTTATCTTTGTTTTTTGTTATTTATTATAGTAGCCTTTCGCCCGCGGTTTCACCCGCGCGTTATTTCTATTTTCAAATATCCCCCCCTTCCCCCATATTTCCGGGATCAAAATTACCCAATGGCTCCCGGGGATAGTGTAGCTTTACATCAGTGAAAGAATTATTCAAATCGGTTCAGTAATTTCGGAGACTATTCAATATTCAATACAAACAAACAAACAAACATCAGTAGAAAAAGTCAAAAAGAAATTTAGCCTAGCCTGGGACTGAACATGTGTTTACAGTACCTCAAAATCATGGTTTTCGACCACAAGCCCATAAACGTTCTACTCTGTAAAGGTACAAGTTAAAAGAATTTATTATTGTAATTAATAAAACTCAACAAACACGGCTATTTCCACGTTTCCCAGAAAGCAAGAGAATAATTTAAAAAAGAATACATTTCAATCCCCGTTCAAAATATTGCGCAATTATAAACTTTGCTGCTTTAAAATAAGCTTCGCAACATTCACATATTTTTCTCTCAAAAAGGGGAAAAAATATAAACGTTGACACCCTAATGGCGATAGAGCAGCTATTTTGTCCCGAGAATAAAAAAACTAGGACATATTCGCGTCTACGTGAAATTCGTAGCGCTACGAAGCTACGGCGCTACGAGCTCCGTAGTCGAGTGGTACAGCCTAGCAGAAACAACGAAAATGCAGTGGAATAATTTGGCTTAAAAAGTTGAATATTTTTATTGATACATTTTTTTTTGTAATAATCACAAAAACAATGATATAACTGATAAGTCATCTCTATAATAATTACAGAAACAATAAATATTTATTTATTTATTTAAACTTCACACACAACACAGGTACAAGAATAAAATTATGTAAACCAATTTATTGAAATTGACATTTTGCTAACACAATGCTATTATAATGACATTTGCTTAAAATTGAATTCAGATTATTTAATATTTTGTAAAATTTATAATTATCTTAAATTAAATTAAATAAATGTGAAATATTTGCACGTCGACATGTCGATAGGATAATAATTATGCTGGACTCCTTGTCTGTACTAATATTATAAAGATCTATAATCGGGTGTAAAGGGGAACCGGGGGAGTTTAGTGGGTAGTGGACGCTTCAGTCCCGAGTCCCACACACGGCCGCAGGTCTAGCTAGCCTTTTTTTTGTCTAGCTAGCCTGCGTTTATGGTGCATAGACGCATTCTCCTCCAAAAAAAAAAAAGATTTCTTTAAACACAATTCAGCAGGAGGTATCTTAAAATACTACAATAAAATTACTCTGTGTGTAAAATAAACTTCAAGTTAATTTCACTTTATTTTATTTGGTATAAATTACATGCCAACCCACTTAGTAATAAAAAAAGTTCTATATCACTCTAAAAAGGTTAATTGACCATAAAGGATGTCACCTGCGCAGCGGTCGTCCGTTCGTCGACTACCGCAGAGGTCACGAGTTCAATACCTGCGGCGAATTTATAATTGTGTCTATTTATGTGTTTATCTCCACATCGGTTTACTAAGAATTATAGGTACAGTCAGCGTCATATAGTTCGTGATACTCAGGGTACTCTAAAAAATAGGCGCAACCAAAAAGTCGATAATATCGGTACAAACAAAGTTGTCTTATTGTTGTGAACAGTTTTGTCGCTCAAAAGGTCGACACACTTAAAATGTCATATAATTCGGTTCAGTCAAACTGCCATAAATATGGTTACAGTCATCCCGCCAATGGTATCCAAACATTTTAAGTGTTCAAAAACATGGAACACATTAGAAAAATAAGCTAGCATGAAACCTCATTACGCAATCTTGTGACTTTGAATGTAATTCTATTATCTGTCAATGCATGTCAAATAACCATCAGCATCAGTCGTATTGATTAGTCATTTTTTCTTTCCTATTATTATGCGACTAGCCTTCCGCCCGCGATTTCACTTGCGCGTAATTTATTTTTTCAAATATCTCCCCCTTCCACATTTCTGGGATCAAAAGTACCCTATACCGGGGATAGTGTAGCTATCCAACAGTGACAGGATTATTTAAATCGGTTTAGTAGTTTCGGAGCCTATTCAATTCAAACAAACAAACAAACAATCAAATATTTCCTCTTTATAATATTAGTGTAGATTTGCTTTTTATGAAGGGTCAGTCTTTATGTACGTTCAAACGTAACTTTATCAGAACTGCTCAGTTTATCGTTAATACGGAATGTGTTCATTTCAGTTACGTACCCAAGTAAAATTAAATACGAAATATACCTAATAACTCATATTCATATTCATTGAGGTTAACATCTATTTAGCTGTACCTAGCTGTTTATTGCTTATATTTTTTTAACATATCTTGAGACATATCATCCGTACTGAAATACTGAAAATTCAAGCTTCTAGTTTTGTCTAAAACGAAGCTATAGGGGATCGAGAATGGCCTGCAAAGAATGGTACGGCCGTGCCGGCTTTTTTGCTCGACTTGGTCCTCACCACGGCCGTGCCCCCAAATATCGTAAATGGCTATGCAAGAAATTCTGAAATTCTATCCAAAACAAAAGAGAAGTCTATGACGTCCTGCTTAAAATGAAAAGGACAGCAGTAGTTTCTATCGCTTTCACTTTGTGTTTAATTTTTTAGATACTTATTGATGAGAAAAATAATATTTTAAATATTATAGCCGTAAGGTTTATTTTTCTAATGTGTTCCATATTTTTGAACACTTAGAATGTTTGGATACCATTGGCGGGATGACTGTAACCTTATTTATGGCAGTTTGACTTAACCGATTTATATGACATTTTAAATGTATCGCCCTTTTGAGCGACGAAACTGTTTACAACAATAAGACAACTTTGTTTGTACCGATATTATCGACATTTGGTTGCGTCTATTTATTAGAGTACCCTGCGTATCACGAACTATATGACGCTGACTGTACAACGTGTTATGTTAAATGTGCAAAACCTGAAAATTGTTTAATTAGAATAACGAGGAGAATTAATTAAACCACTTTTGAATATAGGTACCTACTTTTTACAAAAAATATTCATTGAAAATGTTGCCCTATCTATTTATTGTTAGGTCAAGCCATCACGTGCACAAAACATACCTACCGACTTGTCCCTCGAGCTACAAAGCATCGTCGCGGACGCAAGAAACGATCAGAATTGCCAGTAAAACTAAAACAGCTCATAAAACCTTTTCATTTTTTTATGTTGCGTTTTCCTTTACAATTAGGTAAATTAAATTAAATATCATTGTAATACTAAACATTACACATACTAACTACTTATACATAGAAACACCCGGACCCATACACACAGACAATGTTCTGTTCATGCACACAAATGTTTGTACCGAACGGGGATCGGTGTGATAGTTGACTTCCCAAACATTATACAGTCAGTCGTAAAAATGAAACATACGAATTAAAATTGCTTCTTTTTTCTGACGGTCGAAACAGCAGACAAATATGTATTGAAAAGCAAATTGCCTTCACCAAATAAGTTGAATGCTCGCTGGCAGCGGCTAGGTGCGCGAGAACTTGTTGATTCGTCTCGCGCCGCGGCGATACATCATCTACGCTGAGCTAAGCCTGTACATAATGAGATACGATGAACTTAGAACTTACTGTTTCGAATTTTAGTCTTTAATTAAATATGATAAATAAATAATAAATATCTTTGGACACTATTCTACACAGCCAAACTAAGCATTAGCTTGTGCTATGGGTGCCAGACAACGAATAAACATTACTTATATACTTTTTTTTGTAAATACATACATATTATACATAGAAACACCCAGACCGATACAAACAGACATGTTCATGCACACAAATGTTTGTACCGTGCGGGGATCGAACCCGCGACCTCTGGTGTAATAGCCGACTTCTTGACCATTACACCAAATGGCTCGTCAACATTTAATTGAGCGTATTTTATATACCACGATTCTTATATTCCAACCCTCTGATGGTCGCTTATGAATGAATGCACCAGATGCATCACTTGCAACGTTACTGACGCTGACTTTCTGATTTGAAAGGAAAACATTACTTTGGCAGCATGAAAATATATTCTTCGCGCTACCAACACCATGTTATACCCAATTGAGTTCTGGACACATTACATCGACAGAAATATTTTTCTAGCACAACAGTTATGAATTGTGGTCATCTGTACTCGTAAGATGAGAGGTTTAAGAATTGTTGGTTTCACCAGAAGTTCAGATTCGGAAGAAATCCAGAAAAACTTGCGCAGAAGGCAAGCCATTTCGCATTTGTCATTACGCCTAGAGACAATTACACTAGTATTAGTGAAAATGACCGCCTCCGTAGAACAGTGGCTAAGCCGCTCGGGTATAAAAACATGGAGATCGTGGATTCCAATCCCGCCTTAGGTCTGGTTGGTGGTAGGGTTTTTTTAGAGTCCGACTGGTTAGCTACCACCCCTACAGGTGAAATTTGCCGCCATAACAGCTCTGGGTTTGTTCCGGCAATATTAATGTGGGAGCCAGTTCACTTGAAATCAGAGGCTCGATGATCAGATGATTCTACAGTCTGGCAGCACATTGAGCGATGCTTCCTGGTGAAGTGTCCTTTATTGGAATAGGCCGCAGTGGCCACTCACCATCAGGTGGGCTGCGTGTCTGTCTGCCAACTGATGTGGTATAAAAAAGACATGTTCATACAAACAACTGACAGATTTATGAGATTGAGAACTGACGTCTTCTGGTGTAGTATATTACTAAAACATTATCCCAACTAGTCTTAAACTCAGCATCAGTTCAAAATGAGACCACGTCTAGTCCAATTTGCGAGGGCACAGCGTGCTCCCGACAGCGACTGAATCGCGAGAGGCACCTCAATAAATCATACCGAAACAATTCGATATTCGCTCGGGTCGATTAGTGATGTTCGGATGCGGGACGTCCCGATAAACTCGTGGTAGGGGCTTAGATTTGGGAATCAATGATGGAGGAATTAGGAAAATTTGAATAATCCAATAATTATCATAAAGAGGAAAGATTTGTTTGTTTGTATTGAATAGGCTTCGAATCTACTGAAACGATTTTATTAATTCTTTCACTAATGATTTCTAATATTTACACGGTTACTATACTCATTAAATAAAACAACTTTAAACGGATGAAAACTCGCGTATATTCTACATTTTAAAATTAAACCCGACGTTTCGACTACTTTTCTGTAGCCGTGATCACGGTATGACTCAGGTGTTATGCGTCAAAAAGTTATTTAAATTGTTATTAAATTTCTACCTTCACTTTTATAATTATTTTAGAATAAAATCAATCAAGACGAACGGTTGCTGATATGGTATCCCCGGTGAACGTAGGGTATTTTTGATCCCGGAAATGTGGAAGAAAGGGGGGGGGAGGAATTTTAAAATAGAAATTACGCGCAGGTCAAACCGCGGACGGAAGGCTAGTTACTTAAATAAACAACTACACAAGGGAAAAAAGCAAATAAATAATGGTACAGAACAGAGATGAAAAGAGAAACAAAAAAATAATACTATATTGACTCTGATATTATATTATCTCCTTGTTGGTCTGGTGATATTATAAGTACATTCCGTAATCGTAGGGTCCATTTTGTTCAGTGTCCGCGTCGTTCAAAAGTGTGCCACTTATGAATATTTGGCAAACATGATAAACCAAATACCCATAATTGTGACAATTTTAATGCAGCATTTTACCCTGCCGGCTTTGCTAACTTTTTACTGATTTGAATATCTGATAGTGCCCTCCCTGTCCCATTAGAACCACAGATAAGGCCAATGTCCCGCTATTAAGGTCGAACGTAACATCCCTAGCGCTGGAATTAATATTATTTGGAAGCCTTTTGTTGCTCCCATGTGTGGCCGATCTAACGTTTGGATGTGGTTTGTATTGAAATAATTTAATAAGAGCCCTGTTTTGGACGGCCTACTAATGAAATGAATAAGTCGTTCGAATTAAGTATGTATTTGGATAAGTAATACTCGTATATCATTTAATTATGTCTTACTAGCCTTTCGCCCGCGGCTTCGCGCGCGTGGACTACAGGACGTTATCCCGCGGAAATATCTTTATAAATTGTAGCCTATGTGTTATTCTGATGTATGAGCTATAATATTGTAAAGTTTCATTAAAATCCATCCAGTAGTTTTTGAGTGAAAGAGTAACAAACATCCATAGATACTCACAAACTTTCGCCTTTATAATATTAGTAGTGATAGTGATTGTCGGGCAAAGGCCTCTATCGTTTAAAGATAGAAATTGTACAAATGTGCGGAATGGTCAATTTTTTTTTCTACCCCCAAACCACAGATGACACGGCTGCAAGAAGGTGATACTCGTATTAACACTATCTTCTCTACCTTTCCAGGCGGTGGACTACTTAAAAAAGCGGACACCTGCACGCGCGGCGGTTATGATCGCGGCGGTGTGGTTGATGAGTGCGCTGGTGTGCATCCCGCCGCTGCTGGGCTGGCGCGTCGCGCGGGCTGCCGAGCAGTTCCCACAGTGCAAGGTACATAGCGTCTGCGTACGATTCAGTTTCACCGCTCACCGCTAGATGGCGTTGGGTGTATTTTGCTACGCAGTAGTATTGTGGTTTTATCAAACAGACTGTGTGACGGTATCTCGTGAATTTAGTTTTCGCCACAGTTTCTGAGGCCTGAATATAGTTGCTTTAATATTATGTCTCTGTACAAAATATTACGTCGATCCGCTACTTAACAAAAGAAATCTATTTCTGCTTTCTTAAGGAACTGAGCATCAGTTCTAGATAAAAAACTAGCATTTTCCCGTCTGTACTAAATTCTATTAATATATTCTGACAGCATAACAGCACCTGATATAATTAATACGGCCTTTTTTCTATGAAATTACTAATTAGCATCTATATAATAATATGGTCTTTAACATTACCTTGAGCTTATGTAGCAGTAAACTATTTACTTGACTTAAGATTTTATTTATCGCAAACAGTCTGAAGCAAGACATTCCAATCTTTTACGATGCGCCTGATTGAAGCAAATAGCTACAAGAATTCCATTCCTGAAATCGTCTTTCGTAAGATTGCGATACGAATAACTTTACTAAATTAATTATCGATCCAGATATTCAGTATCATCTCAAAAGTAATACATTTAACGCGAAATAACATTCAAATAACTGCCGTTTGTAAAGGGTTGCCAATCGTACTATTAGTAGTATTGTACTATATTTCGAAACTCCGTGCTATATACGAGTACTTTTCAAGAAATAAAGTACGTGAAAATTCTATATTTCAGCACAATAAATCATTGATTATATTTTGCAACACTACTACTGGTTTTGGGTTCAATTCCCGGGTTGAGCAAAATTTGTGTCATTTTTATGCTTCTGATTATTCTATTCTGATTATGCCAGTACCCCAATCATTGTAACAATGACTTGATTTTAATTATTATGGCGGCCTTTGCCCTGCAGTGAGGTATTAAAAAGGCTGGTACTTACTTATTATATTCAAACATAAAAACGTTGGCAACCCTGTTTTTAACTCAAATAAGGGCAAGGGTGCCTGTCCGCCAAGTTCTGAACCAATTTGTTTTTAGCTGCGATTAAATTTTTTATTTATCGCCTATTCAAGCATTGTCCTGTTGGACTGTTTTGTTCTTTCCCTAACAAATGGGTTTAAGTTTGTAAATTATTCGTTGAAAGCATATTTGGTGACGTCAGTTTGGAAGGAAGTAAGTTTTAAGTGAAATGGGGATTTTGTAACTGTTGTCATTGGGTAATGGTAAAATTGGTTTTTATTAGTTCGGTAATGATTATTTTAAGTGGTGAACATTGGGAGAGGCCTATTGGACTGATGATAAATGGTTATTCATGATTTGGGGGGTTGATACAAAAGATTAGAACTAAGATGGAATGAGCCTTTTCTGTTGTGTTTTCTTTTAATGATTCACATCTATTAAAATTCGCGTATGTGAATTATACAACGTTATTTTGCAAGAATGTAGTATTTTTCCAGACCCTACAGTTTTGTAATTACACACTTGAGCCGTGTCCAAAAATGTCGACAAAAATTTTGCTCAAACTAGGAATTGAACCCAGGACTTGGAGATCACGACCAAGTACTTAAACCACTAGACCAACGAAGCGTTTCAGTAACACGGTAAAAATATAAAAGAGAAGAGGCACGTAGCTGGCAGATGTTACTGGGTCGAGCGGACTGCGTTCAAAAATTCAACAAAAGACTAGTTTGTGTCTCTGTGACGTCATACGAGTGGACCAAGATGTTTGCTTTACCTTTGCAGTGGGTTAAAGGTGACAGCGGATAGTAAGAAGAAAATAATAAGTCCAAAAAATCAATATTAAAGGTTAATTGAGTTCCATATTTGACGAGCCATTTGGTGTAATGGTCGAGAAGGGTTCGATCCCCGCACGGTACAAACATTTGTGTGTACGAACGAACATGTCTGTTAGTATCGGTATGGGTGTTTCTATGTATAATATTGTCGCGGGTACTGGGTACGTCAATTCAAATTAAATGCCGGTTACGAAAAGACAATTATTTATTTAAAATCACTCAACTGAACTACACCACTTTAACACAATTACACTTCACACTTTACGTAGACAATTCAAAACAAACACTGGTAAACGCTGTTCACTTAAACGTCGCAGGATAGTTCGCACTGATCGCTTTCCGAAAAATGAATACTACTCGCAGCGTCGCTCACTCTCTATTTATACCCGGCGCGGGACCTCTAGTAATTTCTTCGAACAGACTAGAAGCCTCGCGAAGACGCGCGGGAGGGCAGGATCGTTCTTCAAGCGCGCGCGCAGGTAAACAAGCGGCGGGCGCGCGCGAGAATGAACCTTATTGCGTAGAGGAGTGAGGTCCGTTTTCGCGTGCAAGCTCCGTTGCCGGGCATCGTCGTAACATTACCCCCCCCTTAGTCATGCTCGTCCCGAGCATTATTTGATCCATAGCGTGCCAACCGATCAATGTGCACAATCTTAGGTTTGCCCCTTGTTCCTTGCCTGATCCGATAGGTGAGGTCATCCAGCCTTGTGATGATCTGGTAGGGTCTTTTACACTCATTAGGGGAGAATCTAACTGGTACTAAAGTTTCAGACCTCCGCGGTAATGTGGTATTTTTCAGGCGGTAGACTGCACACGATGATCCTTCCTTCAGGAATACTTCTTGCTCCGGAAAACTTAGTACTCCCTTATGGACGTCTACTACACATTTGTGGTTTCTCAAAAAGTCCAATCCGATGATGCATTCATCCGTGATATTTGCTATTAGCACCCTGTGGTCGAAGGTCTGGTCTCCAATAGTTATCTTCCCCACTGTCTCACCGAGGACGGTTACTGGCTGGCCTGTTGCTGTTCGCAGCTGGATGGATAGCGGTCTGCGTCCCCACATGATAGTTCTCTTCAGGAACTCCGGGCGCACTATGGTTCTTGAAGCACCGGTGTCTATTGTGAAGATACATGTTTTGCTGTTCAGCTGTCCTTCCACTGTAAGGTTATTTCCGTTTTCCATCTGTGATACAGTGATAGTAGGAGCTTGATGTCGACCAACCAGCGCCTGCCCCACCGCCCTGGCTCCATTTGACGACAGCTCTTCAGCGTCCACTTGGGTTGAGGACGCTACTGTCGTTCCGCGCGGCAATCTTCTTTTGGGACAACTAATCCGGATGTGGCCCCTCTCTCCGCAGCCATAGCACATTGGACCCAAGGATGGTTTTCCCCTTGCCACCATTTCCCGTAGCTTATGCGTTCTGTCCTGGCGTACAGCTTCTACCTCCAAGGCATGGGCCAAAGCTTCTTGCAAGGTCTGATGATGTCCCAGCCTAACTGCTGCTCTGATCTCCGAGTCCTCGATTCCATCGATGAACGCTTGCAGGATGGTTCCTTCTACCAACGTTGGACATGATGCATAAGCACGACGAACTAATCTTTCGATTTCTGTGGCCCATTGTTGCAGACTTTCACTAGATTTCTGCACGCGGTTGCGGAGCTGTGCTCTGTACACGTGTTCTAGATGTTTCTCGCTGTACCTGCTCTCTAGTGCCTTATGAAGAGCATCCAAGGTCCTACTATCCGGAGGCAGGCTTTCTAACGTCAGCAGGGCATCTCCACGAAGAGCTAGAGTAAGCGCCATCATTGATTCTTCGTCGCTCCAGCCCTTTCCTTTGGCCACCGTCTCGAACTGGTACCAAAATCCTGCCCATGATGTTGTTCCGTCAAAGTGGGGTACTTCAATCTTAGGAGACCCAATATGTGCTGGAAGTACGGCACCGCTTTGCGATTCAACCTTCAGAATTTTATTGCGCAGTTGCTGCAACATCACATCGTGTTTCTCTAGCGTTGCATCAACCTGGGTCAATCGCTCTTCGTGTTGGGTTTGTATTGTCTTCATCTGAAGTACGTCCTCCTTGATGTGCTTTACCACATCCGCTAAAGCAGCAATTTGTTTTTCCAAAGCTGCCTGCTTTTTCTCAATAGCCCCCAACAGAGTCTTCGCTAACTCATCCTGACCACGAGCCTGGTCCTCTCGTAGTTGAGCTAGCTGCGCCTCTTGACGGCGAGCTTGTTCTTCTTGACGGCGAGCTTGTTCTTCTTGTCCACGGGCCTGGTCCTCTCGTAATTGAGCTAGCTGCGCCTCTTGACGGCGAGCTTGCTCTTTTATCAAAATTACCAGGGTGTTAAAATCCAAAGCCGGTGGTTGTGCTGCTACTGAACCCGTTGACGAAGTACTTGCGGCTTCATCTCCTTGCGAAGACGCAGTTTGGCTCCTCGTCACACGTCCCTCGCTGTCTTCTCGTGGCATCTTGAATCCCACTTCTGACACCAATGTCGCGGGTACTGGGTACGTCAATTCAAATTAAATGCCGGTTACGAAAAGACAATTATTTATTTAAAATCACTCAACTGAACTACACCACTTTAACACAATTACACTTCACACTTTACGTAGACAATTCAAAACAAACACTGGTAAACGCTGTTCACTTAAACGTCGCAGGATAGTTCGCACTGATCGCTTTCCGAAAAATGAATACTACTCGCAGCGTCGCTCACTCTCTATTTATACCCGGCGCGGGACCTCTAGTAATTTCTTCGAACAGACTAGAAGCCTCGCGAAGACGCGCGGGAGGGCAGGATCGTTCTTCAAGCGCGCGCGCAGGTAAACAAGCGGCGGGCGCGCGCGAGAATGAACCTTATTGCGTAGAGGAGTGAGGTCCGTTTTCGCGTGCAAGCTCCGTTGCCGGGCATCGTCGTAACATTATGTATGTATGTACAAAAAAAAATCGCATCAGCGATCCCTCTGGTGTTGCAGATGTCCATGGGCGGCGGTGATTGCTTACCATCAGGCTACCGGCTGGCTCGTTTGCCACCTCTGACATAAAAAAGGCAGCTACTTTTTCTCCCGGGAAATTACCTAGTGCCCTACATATATAATAATAATAGAAATAGAAGTAAGCCAGATGACTCCTAAGACGCTTTCCGATTTGAAGCGAGACAGATGAATTATTTATCAACAACTGTGCCGAGTTCGGTTCGTTTGTGAATGGTAATTGCCGTCAAAACAACAACGCAGATTCAAAGTTAGTTTGGGTTTCTTTGTCAGAAAAAACATTGGCGTATGTATTTTGTTATTTTATCCAACTTCAAAAGAACGACTTTCTACTTGTGGTTACGAATTATAGTTGAGACGTGATCTCTTATTGTAGCCCTTGTTAGAAGGCTGAAAGATCACACGGCGCGCCATGAAAAGTGTTATTATGTAAGGAATTTCTCTTAAGGGGGGGTGGGAGTACATAAAAGAGGTATAGACCGACAAACTTATCTGTTCCGGTGGCGGCGTCGCTACTGTCTATTTAGAACTGTCATTAAATATCGTTTTTGCATTGTATTTCACGTAGTTCCAATTTTGGCCACCGGAACAGATAAGTTTGTAGGTCTGTATTATGCGACGTCCAAATATGGCGCCGCGCTCGCACATTTCGTAGTTTTTTAAACATAGTAAACGAGACACTAATTTTATCAAGTCAAACTCTGCGAATTTATCTGTAATAATAATAATAATAATAAACGTTTATTGCTCACCATAATCTTAACATTACCAAATCTAAATTAAATTAAATCTGTTACAATCTTAGAATATGTTATTATTCTAAGGTTACAATAGTATGTCACCGATCAGATTATGGCGGGCTGATACCTGAACTAGGTTAGACCTGTATCTCAAGTTATCAGCCCTCCACCTCTCAAAATATACATTAGTTTTTTGTTATCAACAGTATTTTTTACAATCAGAATATTGTTTTTAAGAAATTTAAGTATGCTATAGTAATAAGTATAAATTAATACAAACGTTTCGTAAATGTAATATAATATGTAAGTAATATAAAACAAAAACATTTTTTTTTTTTACGAGGGTAACTGGATTGTTGTTGTGGAGTGAGATGAGCGACAGAGAAAGAGAATGCGCGTTGTATGTCGTGTGAGCAGGCGCGATAATGCGGTCCGCGTTCGAGTGAACAGACACTGCTTGTGTTACTGTTGGGTTGTGGTACAAGTCAAAAGTAGATGCGTTATTAATTAATATCAAATGTTAATTTTTGAAATATTTTCTGTCTGGCTGTAATTCAGAATTTGCAATATATTGTACAGAGTAGATTTTAATGATCTTTTGTTCATATTTAATATATTTGTTTTTTTATTTATAAAGTTATAAAGAAAAGGACCCATGTATACAAATTGACGTTGTGCTAATCTGGTTTTTAGGCGGGGGGTATAAATACGAACACGCCGTTTATCTTGGGGTATTAAGGTAGGGTCAGTAAGTTTGTGTTGTCTCAAGACGGCATTATATATAAATAGTTGTCGGACTGTCATAAGTTTTGTTTCAGCATAAAGTAATTCAGTGGGAAATCGCCTAGGTTTCTGAAATATTACCTTTAGGATGGCTCTTTGTGCTTTTTCTAATTACATAAGATGTGTAGCCGCTGCTCCACCCCAAACAGGAATGCAATAAGTCAATATAGATTGACATAGCGCCACATAAATTTTTTTGACAAGTTCTAGGTCTGCTACTTCTCTTAGGCTCTTAAAAATGTGAAGAAGTTTTCTCACCTTTTTACTTAAGTTATTTATGTGAGGTTGCCAGCTTAAATTTTTATCAATTGTAATACCAAGATATTTGTGATCAATAACTTGCTCGATGGCAACACAGCTACAATCAGTACATTCGTGAGATCCGTTGCATGAACTAGAGTGGGCTTTTATTTTGAACTGTGGTGGTGGGTCTGATTTGCTGTTTACTCTAAAACAAATGCACTTCGTTTTTTCTACATTAAGAGTCAGCAAGCTATCATCTAACCAGTTCATCACTTTTCGCATACCAGCTTCAGCAAATCCTTGTACCTTTTCCCAAGTCTCACCTCCGAAAATCAATGTTGTGTCGTCTGCAAAGCTTAAGACGTGTCCATTTTCCATAGTGAGCTTGCAAAGCTCATTGATATACGCTAAGAAGAGGGAGGGACCAAGCGTGCTTCCTTGTGGAATACCATATTTAATATAAGAGACGTCGCTGTGGGCATCTCCGATCTTGACTACTTGTCCTCGTTCTGTAAGGTAGTCGCAGAACCAATCTTGAGCTATTCCTCGAACACCTAAGTTTTCCAGCCTTGACAAAAGTATTTTTATGGACACAGTGTCGAAAGCCTTCTTCAGGTCTAGAAATATCACGACGCAACACTGGCCTTTACGCAACACTGGCCTTTGTAAATATTTAGTGGCTATAATTGAGTGCAAATTCAAATGTTAATTGGCAGGAGCTTAGACATAAAATACGAAAATCGTTAAAAAAAGGGGTAACTTTGGGATTTTTTTCTATCGAGTGAAGTTTATAAAAACATGTAATTGAATGCGATTTTAACTAGATCAGATCCTTAACTGATACATATATTTTTTTTAGAATTGAAAACACTGATTTGTATGTCTCAGGTGGCTTTTAAAAACCATACGCGCGGCATCTGCGGAACTACACAGCCTTAAAGGTACCTTATCAGAAATGAGCAGATTCATACAATAAATAAAATAAATCTTTAGATTATAGATCCCTCGAAGGGCCTTCTTCCAGTGAGTGGGTTTTGTAGTGGTAGAGCCATGCTGTTTTACAGTACGAATGGGCCGGCTTTTCCAGGGAAAATACCACCCTCTCACATAACACTAGCGTGAAATAATAGTGACTACTAATGTGTTTTGTTTGGTTTGTGAGAGTGCCGGAGGCCCACACCCCCCCTTAAAAGGCCGGCAACGCATCAGCGTAAAAAATACAGGTATGTTCACTACACTTCGATTACGTAAACAAACAAAAATCCTTTACCAAGAAAATGAAACGCTAACCTACATTTCCCTTTACCTTTCATCCGATGCTCCTTTTAATTTAGATCCAAACTGGAGTGCGTCATTAAATGCCGTTACAGATCCGATATCAGAGTCCCGATCGTGTAGCCGAGTTTTAGGGGACCTTTTACGATTCTTTTTTGACCTTCTTTATAGTTAAATCGGTCCCTTCTGAATATTAACTCGCTTTATCGATGAACGCCTTTTGTCTTGGGTTTCAATAAGTTTTTTGAACTACCTCGTTTAGGATTAACGGTTTTGATTCTGTGGTCACGTTCTTCTAATTAATCTTGATGGATAAATTGATGGGTAGGTAAATGAGTATTTTTTTCGCGTTTGAAAAAGGAAAGTGGAAGGGGAAAGGGCTAAGGGAGATGGGAATTGGGAGAATGGAAAGGCAGGGAGTTCCGGCCTCCGGCAATGTCACCCACCAAACTAAGCGCAACAGAACAGCAAAGCTGCTATTTATACTACGGTTTCTCTGGGCAAACTAATAGTTAAACGAAGTATTAGAAAACCTTGTCAAATGTCAAGTGAAATCGTTATTTTAATTTAATATTTGTTGGTAAAGCAAAAAACGATACGGTCCGAAATATGTTTTAATTTGCTCAAACCGCACCGTTGTGCGAAATTAACCAAAACCAACAACATTTTAAAAATTAAAATGGCTATGTGTCCACGTAGAAAAATTGCATGATAAAATAACTTAACTATAAAGGGTCACCAAACACGTAAAATATTCTACGAAAATATGCTTAACAAAACTCCGCCAAAGATTAAAAGAGTGCAAGAATCTTTCTTTCTTTGTGCATAAAAATCGGATGCGCGATGGAGTTTCTCTTTGGACGCCCTCTGCCAGTTCATGTATCTTTAATTTGACGGTTTGTCAAAGAGAATCGTGAGGAATACTCTAAGTCAAGACGAAATGGGACTGCGTCTCACATCCTACTAATATTTGTAAGTATGGATGGATGTTTGTTACTCTTTCACGCAAAAAATACTGAATGGATTTTATTGAAACTTTACAATATACAGCTTATACATCAGAATAACACATAGGCTACAATTTGTTGTAAATATTGTAAAGATTCCCGCGGGATAACGTCCTATACAGGCGAAGCCGCGGGCGGAAGACTAGTATTTCAATATAGTAGTAAGAACAGATGTTTTATCTATTGAGTGCGGGTGGGTCATGCTTTTATGTAGTTGTATGCATGCAGATTCGCGCTCTTTTATCCGATTCAAATGCTATTAGGATTACCTTTTGGAATCGAGCACAAAATGACGTCCTGCGCTTGTCCGTAACGTTAGCAACCAATACTTACAATCCGTGGTCATGTTCCCCGTTTTCCCGTAGGAATAAAGCATTTTCCCGAGGTAAAAAGTAGCCTATGGTCATCAGGGATAATGTCCGCTTCTAATGGTTAAAGATTTTTTCAGATCGGTCCAGTACTTTTGGTGCCTATTCAATAGAAACAAACAAACAAATCTTTCCTCTTTATAATTAGTATAGATAAACAAAATATTTGCTGTGAGCTGCGGTAGTCGATTAGTTTCAAACGACGTTTCAAATGCGTAAGCAACGGCCGGTTCACACATGTCTCCGTTGTACTGTGCCGTTTTATCGTGTACGTTTTTTTTCGTCGATGGCGTATGTATTACTGTACAAGATACAGAATACTGTGCCATGACGTGTGAAGTCGTTCATACAACTACATACGCCATCGACGAAATAAAAACGAACACGATAAAACGTAACAGCAAAACGGAGACATGTGTGAACCGGCCGTTAGATGGTTGGAAATTCTGTGTGCACCTATGAATTCCTCAATGTACGTTTTCATTACTCTTACGCCAGAAACTTCAATCCATGCAATTTATTCTTAGTTGACAGTGGTGGTATTGACAGGGAAACTAAACCCAATAAATCAACATATACTGTCCGAATGAAGGAATCCCTCACGATGTTTTATCCCACCTCTACCCCAGTACTAAATACGCAAAGGAAAATAGGCGGATTTGAAATTCGGACCATGGCCGGATAAAAAGGATACCTGCCTTATCCGAATGATTGTACAAATGTCCGCTTCACGCACGTTACACGAACCTAACATTTCAGCTTTGTCCATTCACAGTTTCAATTGGGGGAATTGGAACACACTGATTTATCTTTTTGAGACCCTCTTGGGTACTTGTTGGAACGTTGCGCCTTAAAATGTTCCGTGCGAGGACATGTTGAATGCAAAACAGGTGCTCTGTGTGTCTTTTGCGGAGGATTTCCGTGTTTATTTTTATGAGAGAGAGGGAAGTTTGCTCGTGAGACATCCAATGGTAAGTGATCCACCAATGGACCTTTTTCCTGAGAATGCGTTTAAGCCCCTTCACTGCAGGTACTCTGGACTAAATCATACTGTTACAAACCAAAATAGACCTTTTTTGAAGAAGAATACGTTAAGGCAACTTAGCTTATTTTATGTCAGAGGCAGTAAGCAATCAACGACGCCCATGGACATCTGCAACGCCAGAGGGATTGCTGATGCACTCTCACAAACCAGACGAAACACAATAGTAGTCACTTTTATTTCAAGCTGGTGTTATGTGAGAGGGTGGTACTTCCCCGGAGGCCTTAACTTTTTGTTTCTACCAAGTTACCTAACAACTTACTAAGTTAGAAAATGTTAAATTAGAAGAATTTTGGAGTCGATTTTTTTTTAAATAATCGCCTTTACTTTCAGAAAGTGTGAGCCGTTACCACTTCGTGGCGATCGACTGCCCCACGTGGTCATAAAACTATCCAAACATAACATTATTATATTTACATTCATATCTCATATTCCCGTTAAGTAAATAAGAAACCCAACATCGTTACGCAACTAGAACCTATGTTGGTAGAGGAGACGTGAGCAAACAAAGCCTCTAGTTGGACTGATTAAATTTCCCATCGGTGGTAAGCCCTTAAACAAACGTTGTAATGGCGGGGAGATAATAAAATCATTTCTTGTTATCGTATAATTCGGTGGTAGTATGACTATGAATATTAATTATAGCGGGACGGACTCATTTTTATTAAAACGAATTAATGATGAGAGAACGCCAATGGTCAAGTGAGTTCGGGGTTTTGGGTTTGATTCCGGGTCTGAGCAAAAATTTTTTTTTTCAATTTCCTACAACATGAAGACAAACATAAATTATGAGATGGGGAAATAAATAACAAAATAAATAATATATATTCATGACATGAATGTGTGTCCTGGGAAGTATTCGAACCCACAACTTCTGGCACATACTTATAGGGTCTACTGCCAAATGTCCCTTTGGGTGTCAATAAACAAAATTGATATAATGATGGGTACTGGCTTAATCAACACTTTCCAAGTGTGCATTGGATCACCAATCACACAACAACAATCTCCAAAAAAACCAGCTCAAATTTTGCTCAACACGGGAATTGAACCCAGGGCCCGTTGATCACGGCCCCGTACTTAAACCCCACCCTCAAGGCGTTTGACTACTTGTAAATAAGAAAAAAAAATCAATTGTATAACTTAACATTTGTATTACTTAAGTTTCGAACCTTCCGGAAAACTTTACTTTTCTTATTCCAAAACGATAATGACGTGAAGGCTCAATACAGACTCAAGTTACTCCCTTGCGGTCATAAAGTTTAGAAAAACGTTTGACTCGTCAAAGTGTAAGGAGAATTTATGAAATCGCCTCCGGGAAGGCGCCAACAATCAAACAGAGGAACTGCCGCCATTAACGGAATGAAACTTCACTGTATAAACGGCACCCATCCTTTAACTAGAGATGGGATCACTCCTTTATGTTGTCGATAGAAAAAAATATATCAGCCTATTAATGTCCCACTGCTGGGCAAAGGCCTCCATCCTTGAAATCAACTTTCGTTACAATGATGGGTACTGGCTTAATCACCACGCTTGCCAAATGCGAGTTGGTGATCACAAACCCGAGCTTTGTCTAAAATAACTGACAGTCTGACACAAAGTTAGCTCGACCCGGGAATCGATCCCAGGACCCCGAGATCTCGGCCCGGTACTTAAACCACTAGACCAGCTTCTCGATAGGATAATTAATATATTTATTCTAGGCGATCATTAAGTTAACCCCTCTTTCACTATTGCGGTATTCCGCCTTTAATTTTACCCTACCTACCCCCATATCCTTTACCCATAGCCTCAGCAGCTGGCAGAAAACTTTGGTTAAAAATAGAAAATTTAATTGATATTTACACAACGTTACCAAGCCCTAATCTCTATGTGCTCGAAACTAAGCAACGCTTTTTTTTATGTAATAGGGGGGCAAACGAGCAAGTGGGTCGGTCACCTGATGATAAGTGATCACCGCCGCCCATAAGCACCCGAGACCCCCTTAGGGTCTCAGGCGCGTTGCCCGCTTTTAAGGGTGGAATATGCTCGCTTCTTGAAGGTATTTATGTCGTATTGGCTTGGAAACACCGCTGCGGGAAGCTGGTTCCATAGAACAGTCGTGCGCGGCAGAAAATGTCTGCAGAAACGTACGGTAGTTGATCGCCACTGGTCCAGGTGGTTTGGATGAAACTGCATTTTGTGGCGGGTTGTACGGTGCTGGAATTTAGCAGCAGGAATCAAACCAAATAATTCCTCGAAACACTCCCCATGATATAGGCGGTAGAAGATGCACAGGGACGCAATGTCTCTACGCAATGCCAGAGGATCTAAGCAACCGGCAAGACTCTTGGCACCGACAATCCGGGTTGCTCGACGTTGGATACGGTCAAAAGGAAGAAGTTGGTGCTGTGTTGCTCCGGCCCAGAGATGACAGCAGTACTCCATGTGAGGCCGAACTTGGGCTTTGTAGAGTTGGAGGCGATGAGTTGGAGTAAAATACCACCTTGCTTTACCTAGCTTGTGGTGTAACAACAAACAATTTGACAACGAATTAACACCTTTGATTTCTTAATCTTTGTAATAAATATTTATATATTATGATAAGTAATTTTAATTTCAACACCATGTTTTCCCAAATAAATGTTATATAATTGTTATACCAATATTTAGCATTATGGACTATCGATAAACTAAATCATACAACACTAGTCTTCTCCGCCGTTAACTTTGATTGGGCAATCGCACCGATCAGTTGAAATTAAAATTTTAATAAAGGGGCGGTAAGATTTAAGTTTATTTGAATCGATTCGCTTTGTATTAATAAACATTGTTTCTGTTTCATTCATTATTAACCCTTAGATCTGAAATTCAATAACAGACGCTAGCGAGTTCGAGAAAATTTATTAATTTGCTAACTATAATTAGCTGTACAACTATTTAGATACTTACAGACATTGTGCTTAAATTAATAAAGTATTGGAGCGGTGGAGGTTTATTTTTGGCCGACTTGATAAAAGGTGTAGACATAACTATTTAGATACTTACAATAATGCTTAAATTAATTAAATATTGGAGCAGTGGAGGTTTATTTTTAACCGACCTAAAAAAGGTGTGTACAACGATAAATCCTGAGGTATTTGATCCGATTTGCGTGATTATTTTTAGTTGTAGTTTTTAGTAAAACGACCCATTACAGACACTAAAGAATCAATCTATACTATACTAATATTTTAAAGAGGAAATGTTTTATTGTTAAAGTTTGTTTTTATTGAATAGGCTCTGAAACTACTGAAACGATTTGAATAATTATTTCACTGTTGGAAAGCTACACTATCCCCGGGTGACATAGGGAACTTTTGATCCCGGAAATGTGGGGGGAAAAGGGGGCATATTTGAAAATAGAAATTACGCGCGGGTGAAACCGCGAGCGGAAGGCTAGTAATATACATAAATATCGTGAAATATCATGTTTCTGTCTGTGTATTGAGGGTGATTTCATTTGCATTTCGGAGTTATAAACAATTCAAGACGCTGCTTGAGTACCTTTAAGGTATATTCCTGAGGTAGCCATGGTTTTGTATCTGATGAGCTTATGAATATTTGTATTGGCTATTTTCTATTCATAGTTCGTTTATAGTTGGTTGGGGCCGGTCAATCGCCTCAAGGCTGGCATTAACTCATGTCTCCACAGGTTTATACTAGCGGCTCGCTATGATGGCCGTTTTGAAATATAACAATACATGGTTTTTATAATGCTTTCGCAATTTTATACAGTACATGCTTAGTTACTGTTTGGCACTGAACTGTTTAAGCGCAGAGGTGGCGCTTACCATCAGGTGTACGATCTGCTCGTCTTGTTACACATTGCAATAAAAAAAAAAATATTAACTATCTGCTGTGCAGCAGTGCGCTGTTTTTAATTTTAGGGCCGTTTTTGAAACTGTTTTTTTGAGCGTGCCGCTAGTATAATATATTTTACACAAGCGACTGTAGATTCGCGTACCTAAGCATTTAGCTAAAAGATGCTAAAGGTATCTTAGGGCTACGACCCAGTAGACCCAGGCTAAGTCTAGTTTTGGTTACACGCATTTCTGATTTCTTGACCTTAATTTACGAGTATAATACTATTGGGGCATTCCCTAAAGAGGAAAGTGATTACAAAGGTCGGCTCTAAAATTGAAAACCAATACCGTAGATAATTAAATACATAAGCTACCCAAAGGAAATTATGAAGAAATAATAAATTAAATTCTTGAGAGAATACCTATAAATGCTTTTTTAATACACACGACCTACACGTGTTTATTTTTATAGCACATTTGGTTAAAGTGACTCTTTTTTGTGTCACTCTGCCAGCGATACCTGTGACATATGGGAATCGAGACCTAAGACGTTTATCCTAATACAAAATACACTTCCCTAGTTTTTCTTTACACCCGAAAGGGTCAAGCCTATGCCCTAATATTTTTTTAGGTTATCATGCTTTATTGCATATGCATGCTTATTTTCCTGACGGTAAAAAAAAGTCATCCAGTATACGAGTTTTTGATGTCAGAGGATGCGTAAAGAAAGTGCCCCACAACGGTTACAACTCATGACACCCACTTACGCGCCCTAGGGCTACGTGCCCATCCGCTCCTAAAGTTGTAAATAAAAAAGATTGCGCACGAAACAGTGTTGGAAATTAAAAAAACACCAACACCTCCGAGTCACGTGGGGGCTATAACTGAACAAATCCCATTAACTCGAAACTCGGGACGCCCGTGCCGAGTCATCGCCACAACATGCTTCAACATGTTTCGAGTATACAACGTATAGCACATGCATAGGTTGTTTTTGAGTAATCAGATTCAAATCATGTTTAAGCGCCTTCAAAAATTGGATCTTTGCCGGTGCCGGTGTTCTTGCACCTTACAGTGAAGTAGAACTTCATAACTGTTGTTAAATGTTTTTGTCAGTGTGTAAGATCTTTTTTTTTTTGTTTTTTTAGTTAATTGCAGACAAGAGTCATGTTTGCGAAATTCGTAATGAATTTTCTTAACTCGGGATTTCAACCCAGGACAAACCAGAGAAGGGATGGGCTGGTCAATCGCAACAAACTAAGCATTGAATCATCCTTTCCTGGGTGTGAAGGGAAAACCGGGGAGTTTAGTGGGTAGTGAAACTTTAGTCTGGAGTATGGCCCACACTGTGTCATAATTGAGATAAGGCCTGTGTCCAAGCAGTGGGAACGTATATAGGCTGATGATGATGATATGATTTTAGTCACGAGTCCCACACATGGCTGCAAGTTTAGCTAGCCTGACGGTGCATCAACGCATTCTCCTCCGAAAAATAGGACGTACCAGACAAAATAGCATTTTAGGTAAAACTGTACCTTTTTCGCTTTATTAAACTACTAGAAAGTAGCAAAAGGTATTCCCTTACATGTGTAAAATAGGAGGCCCATTGTCCCCGATTGCTGAAAGGGTGCGCAGCGAATGCTAGATTTTCAAGTATTTTTTTATCTGTCCGTATCTTGCCCTTCGCCGCTTCTATGAGGGGCATACTTCCCCGCATACCTTATTTTATTACCACTTGGTCCAAGGTGTAAGAGTAAGCGTTTAGTTCTTTTAAAATATTGTTACGACGATGCCCGGCAACGGAGCTTGCACGCGAAAACGGACCTCACTCTTCTTCGCAATAAGGTTCATTCTCGCGCGCGCCCGCCTGCTCGTTTACCTGCGCGCGCCCGCCCCTGCTTGTTTACCTGAGCGCGCGTTTTCATGTAAAGAATAATCCTGTTAGACCGCGTGGGCACGCGAGGCTTCTCGTATGTTCGAAGAAATTACTAGAGGGCCCGCGCCGGGTATAAATAGAGAGTGAGCGACGCTGCGAGCAGTATTCATTCTTCGGAAAGCGATCAGTGCGAACTATCCTGCGACGTTTGAAGTGAACAGCGTTTACCAGTGTTTGTTTTGAATCGTCTACGTAAAGTGTAAAGTGTAATTGTGTTAAAGTGGTGTATCTCAGTTTAGTGGTTTTAATAAATAATTGTCTTTTCGTAACCGGCATTTAATTTGAATTGACGTACCCCGTACCCGCAACATTGGTGTCAGAAGCGGAATTCAAGATGCCACGAGAAGACAGCGAGGGACGTGTGACGAGGAGCCAAACTGCGTCTTCGCAAGGGGATGAAGCCGCAAGTACTTCGTCAACGGGTTCAGTAGCGGCACAACCACCGGCTGTGGACTTTAACACCCTGGTAATTTTGATTAAAGAACAAGCTCGTCGACAAGAAGAACAAGCTCGCCGTCAAGAGGCGCAGCTAGCTCAACTACGAGAGGACCAGGCCCGTGGACAAGAAGAACAAGCTCGCCGTCAAGAGGCGCAGCTAGCTCAACTACGAGAGGACCAGGCCCGTTGTCAGGATGAGTTAGCAAAGACTCTGTTGGGGGCTATTGAGAAAAAGCAGGCGGCGATGGAAAAGCAAATTGTTGCTGTATCGGACGTGGTAGGGCACATCAAGGAGGACGTACTTCAGGTGAAGACACAGCAAACCGAACACGAAGAGCGATTGACCCAGGTTGATGCAACGCTAGAGAAACACGATGTGACGCTGCAGCGATTGCATAATAAAATTCTGAAGGTTGAATCGCAAAGCGGTGCCGTACTTCCAGCACATATTGGGTCTCCTAGGATTGAAGTACCCCACTTTGACGGAACAACATCATGGGCAGCATTTTGGTACCAGTTCGAGACGGTGGCCAAAGGAAAGGGCTGGAGCGACGAAGAATCAATGATGGCGCTTACTCTAGCTCTCCGTGGTGATGCCCTGCTGACGTTAGAAAACCTGCCTCCGGAAAGTAGGACCTTGGATGCTCTCCATAAAGCGCTAGAGAGCAGGTACAGCGACAAACATCTTGAACACGCGTACAGAGCACAGCTCCGTGACCGCATGCAGAAATCGAGTGAAAGTCTGCAACAATGGGCCACAGAAATTGAAAGACTAGTTCGTCGTGCCTATGTCTCATGCCCCACGTTGGTAGAAGCAACCATCCTGCAGGCGTTCATCGATGGAATCAAGGACTCGGAGATCAGAGCAGCAGTTAGGCTGGGACATCATAAGACCTTGCAAGAAGCTTTGGCCCATGCCTTGGAGGTTGAAGCTGTACGCCAGGACCCTAGAACGCATAGACTACGGGAAATGGTGGTAAGGGAAAAACCATCATTGGGTCCAATGTGTTATGGCTGCGGAGAGAGGGGCCACATCCGGATTAGTTGCCCCAAAAGAAGATTGCCGCACAGAACGACAGTAGCGTCCTCAACCCAAGTGGACGCTGAAGAGCTGTCGTTAAACTAAATGGAGCCAGGGCCGTGGGGCAGGCGCTGGCTGGTCAACATCAAGCCCCTACTATCACTGTATCACAGATGGGAAATGGAAACAACCTTTCAGTGGAAGGACAGCTGAACAGCAAAACATGTATCTTTACAATAGACACCGGTGCTTCAAGAACCATAGTGCGCCCGGAGTTACTGAAGAGAACTGTCATGTGGGGACGCAGACCTCTACCCATCCAGCTGCAAACAGCAACAGGCCAGCCAGTAACTGTCCTCGGTGAGACAGTGGTGAAGATAACAATTGGAGACCAGACCTTCGACTACAAGGTGCTAATAGCAAATATCACGGATGAATGCATCATCGGATTGGACTTTTTGAGAGACCAGAAATGTGTAGTAGACGTCTCTAAGGGAGTACTAAGTTTTCCGGAGCAAGAAGTATTCCTGGAGGGAGGATCATCGTGTGCAGTCTACTGCCTGAAAAATACAACATTACCGCCGAGGTCTGAAACTTTAGTACAAGTTAGATTCCCTCCTAATGTGTGTAAAGGACGAAGTGTAGTAATAGAAAACTGTGGCGATCATCCAAGTTGGATCACGGCAAGAACGTTGGCGATGACCAGAGAAGGAGCGAAAGTGCGGATAATAAATCTTAGTGGAAATGAGGTACAGTTACGAAGAAACTGTGTGATCGGTCGGTGTGAAACGGGTTATTCTATAAGAAAGTTGAAAAGGACTCGGGAGCCAGAATCCTGTCAACGAGATGACGTCATGCAGCTTCTAGAAGATTGTAAGGACAAGTTATCTGCACAGGAACTTCAACAGGCTAAGAGGTTGTTACACGATTACTCTGACATCTTCGCAAAGGGTGACCATGATTTAGGACGAACAGGCCTTGTTAAACACCGCATACACACGGGAGAAACGCAACCAATCAAGCAGACCCCTAGGCGCCTTCCGTTTGCCAAGGAAAAGGAAGTAGCAGAGATGATTGCCGAGATGCACAAGAACCGCATCATAGAACCTTCGACGAGCCCGTGGTCATCGCCTGTAGTCCTAGTTAAGAAAAAGGATGGCAGCACCAGATTTTGCGTTGACTACAGGATGTTAAATAATGTAACGAAGAAGGACAGTTACCCTTTGCCACGGATTGACGACACATTGGATATGCTGAGCGGTATGAAGTGGTTCTCAACAGTTGATCTAAAAAGTGGTTACTGGCAAGTGGACATCCATCCAGAAGACAAAGAAAAGACGGCATTTACCACTGGAACTGGAAATGGGCTGTGGCAGTTCAACGTTATGCCCTTTGGACTTTGTAATGCTCCGGCAACCTTTGAGCGGCTAATGGAGAGGGTTTTGGTTGGACTGCTGGGAGACGCATGTCTTGTTTACCTGGATGACATCATCGTCATGGGACGAAATTTCGCAGAACACCTAAGGAATCTGGGGAAGGTGTTTACCAGGATTCGAGAAGCAAATTTAAAGCTCAGTCCGAAGAAGTGCGCATTCTTTAAGGAAGAAGTGGCCTATTTAGGACACATCATCTCGGCGAAGGGTGTGAGGACCGATCCAGAGAAGATAAAAGCTGTCCAAGAATGGCCTACACCAACAAACAAGACGGATGTAAGATCCTTTTTGGGCTTGTGCGCATATTACCGGCGCTTTGTCAAGAACTTCTCCGACATCGCCAAGCCACTTCATCGACTTACGGAAGACAAACGAGTATTTGCCTGGGACTTGGAATGTGAACAAGCTTTCAATAAACTGAAGGGACACCTTTGCACCTCTCCCATACTTGGATACCCGAACAGAGAAGGAAGATTCATCGTGGACACCGATGCAAGCAATACTGGAATTGGTGGAGTTTTATCACAAGAGCAAGGTGACCGTGAAGTCGTTATCGCCTATTTCAGCAAGTCGCTTTCAAAGCCAGAGAGGAACTACTGCGTGACTCGTAAGGAACTGTTGGCAGTAGTGAAAACTCTTCAACATTTTAGCAAGTACCTCATCGGCAGACAGTTCACCTTACGGACGGATCATGCAGCATTAAGATGGCTTTTGCAGTTCAAGAACCCAGAAGGACAAGTTGCACGATGGTTAGAGCAACTACAGGAGTACAACTTCGTGGTGGAACATCGAAGCGGCAGAACGCATTTGAATGCGGACGCCCTTTCAAGAAGACCTTGCCCTGAGTTCTGTAGCCACTGCTCTAAGACAGAAACCAAAGAGAAAGTCCGGATTATAACCACCCAGGGCCTTGACCATGAATGGAGTGAGGGCGCTATTGGGAAAGCTCAAAAGGAGGACATCGACCTGAAGAAAATCTTTGAATGGAAAGAAAAAGACCAAAGGCCTTCTTGGAGTGATGTATCGTCATTTAGTCCCACTACAAAAAGCTACTGGGCACAGTGGGACAGTCTAGTAATTAAAGACGGAGTTCTGTTTAGAAAATGGGAGACGCCAAAAGGGGACCAAAGCAATCTACAGCTAGTTGTGCCCCGAAAACAAGTGGCGCCCTTACTGAGGTATATACACGATGGGGTATCTGGAGGACATTTAGGTGTGAAGAAAACCCTAGAGAAGCTGAGACAACGGTTCTACTGGATACACTGTCGAGAGGACGTTGAAGACTGGTGCAGGAAATGTACGACGTGTGCATCAGTTAAGGGCCCACAAACCAGGAATAGAGGAAAACTCAAGCTGTACAATGTCGGCGCCCCGTGGGAAAGAATCGCAGTCGATGTTGCTGGACCTTTTCCAGAATCTGAGGAGGGAAATAAATACATCATTGTGGTTCAAGATTATTTCAGTAAATGGCCTGAAGTTTTCGCGACGCCTAATCAAGAAGCTAAGACGGTTGCGAAGAAGTTAGTCCAGGAAGTGATCTGCCGATTTGGTGTACCCCTCGAGATACATTCAGACCAAGGAAGAAACTTCGAGTCCGCACTATTCCAAGAGGTTTGTCAACTACTTGGTATGCACAAGACTCGTACTACCCCAGCACATCCACAATCTGACGGCATGGTCGAGAGATTCAACCAAACGCTTGAAAATCACTTGGCTAAAGTTGTCGATGAACATCAACGAGACTGGGATCAGTACATACCTCTTTTTCTGCTGTCCTATCGATCTGCCGTACACGATAGTACTAGTGCCACCCCCGCAATGGTGAACTTTGGCAGAGAAATGCGACTTCCAGTCGATGCCCTGACTGGTACACCACCCGAAGCTCCGAAACCTGCCACAGACTATGTGGCTGACCTCCAGAAACGATTGGACGAGATTCATGCCTTCGTTAGAGACTGTAGTCTAAAATCCAGCGAACGAATGAAAACTCGCTACGATCGTAAAGCCAACACTAACGGCTTTGACGAAGGGGCACTGGTTTGGTTACACAACCCACTCCGGAAGAAAGGGAAGTCACCAAAGTTCCAGCCAAGATGGGAAGGACCCTACAAGATCATCACAAGGCTGAATGACCTCACCTATCGGATCAAGCAAGGAACAAGGGGCAAACCTAAGATTGTGCACATTGATCGGTTGGCACGCTACTACGGATCAAATAATGCTCGGGACGAGCATGACTAAGAGGGGGGTAATGTTACGACGATGCCCGGCAACGGAGCTTGCACGCGAAAACGGACCTCACTCTTCTTCGCAATAAGGTTCATTCTCGCGCGCGCCCGCCTGCTCGTTTACCTGCGCGCGCCCGCCCCTGCTTGTTTACCTGAGCGCGCGTTTTCATGTAAAGAATAATCCTGTTAGACCGCGTGGGCACGCGAGGCTTCTCGTATGTTCGAAGAAATTACTAGAGGGCCCGCGCCGGGTATAAATAGAGAGTGAGCGACGCTGCGAGCAGTATTCATTCTTCGGAAAGCGATCAGTGCGAACTATCCTGCGACGTTTGAAGTGAACAGCGTTTACCAGTGTTTGTTTTGAATCGTCTACGTAAAGTGTGAAGTGTAATTGTGTTAAAGTGGTGTATCTCAGTTTAGTGGTTTTAATAAATAATTGTCTTTTCGTAACCGGCATTTAATTTGAATTGACGTACCCCGTACCCGCAACAATATAAATATTAGACAGCTTCACATACATTGAAAGATGGACAAACAAAGGCACTTTTATTTCTGTCATCTCAAGAAAACTGAGCATATGTGAAAGGATGAGTTACTAATAAGCCAGTAAAATTCATGCTTTGGGAACAGTGGAAGAAAAAACAAACAGGTTTTTTTTTAAATATAGGTGCCACAAGCAAAGTTTTTCTAGTGTTTTTTTGTTTCTTTAACGAAAATTATGCCGTATTTGCAATAAATAAATCTATACTAATATTATAAAGAGGAAAGATTTGATTGATTGTTTGTTTTTTCGTTTGTTTGTTTGATTGTATTGAATAGGCTCCAAAACTACTGACCCGATTTGAACAATTCTTTCACTGTTGAAAAGCTACACTATCCCCGGGTGACATAGGGTACTTTTGATCCCGGAAATGTGTGGGAAAGAGGAAAAACTAAATAGATAAAGCTATTATTTTTTATATTTATCTAATTCCGCTGTCCTCTTCTAACATAACCGGTGCTCCCTCTTAAATAAAAGACGGCATACGTTCTTGGCGTGCCGCTCTGTAAGCGCCTTAATATTCCTTCGTCTGGAGCTCGGTTCGATTCCCCGTTTGACATTTTTTTTCATTTACAAATTAGGTCAATGAGGGAATTTATTATAAGGTTTTAGACTTTTTCTTTAACTTATGAAAGTGACTGATTATAGTCTTAACTTAAGGTATCGATGGTTAATGGCGTATAATAAGTACAGAGTCGGGTAAAATGTGTGACGGATTTTTCGAACACATTTCGGGGGTCTAAGACGCTGCTTCTTTTGTTGATTTATTTTTAAAAAAAAGACAGCCTGTTTTACTTATGTATTTTTATTGCATTACAAAAAAAGTACAAAAGGCGGATTTAATGCCACATGGCTTTTTCTGCTAGTCAAAGTCAACAAGAGGAAGTATGTAATGTTTTTAAACAAAGAAAGCGGAGCAAAATAAAGAAATAAGTACTACTGTGTCCCAAAAGTACCCGGAAATTGTTAATAAAATTCAAATGGTAATTTTAGTCATCCAAATTTATTTTGTCCTCTTTAAATTAACTTCCATTAGAGGGAATAAACATACGCCAACGGTTCAACCAGTCTTCGATACACTTTTAATACGCTGAAATCGGGACGGCCTTCAGCACCATCTTCGTTTTTTCGTTCCCTACTCTCAATGGTCTGAAATGCTTTTCGCGAAACGGTAATTTAAGTTTAGAAAATAGAAAATAATCACATGGTGACATACCTAGTAAGTAGGGTACCTGCGAAGCGATATTAGTTGCATGTTTTTCCAGAAAGCTACGAATAATCATGGCTGTGTGAGCTGGCGCGTTATCGTGGTGCGGAAAACATGTGATTTTAACACAAATCTGGCCACAAGTTAGTCAATATGCGGTATACTGTAGTTTTTGGTACGCTGATGTCTCTGGCTATGTGTCTTAAACTCACACGACGATTTTTCATTATAATTTCCTTGACATTATTGACATAATCGTCGTCAGTTGAAGTGGATGACCTTCCAGCCCGCCCGACCACTGTACCTCCCTCTATGAATGATTTATATTGCTCGTATGCCTGAGTTTTGTACATGCACTAATTAACAAACACCTATTTTAACAATTTAAGGAACTTGGCGCAAGAAAATTTATTAAAAAAACAAAAATTTAACACAAAATCGTTGCTCAACAAAATCGGCCATAGTAAAAAAACGACGCGACCACAAAACTTGTTTCTCATAAATGTTAATTACTCACAAAATACTCGACTGAGGTAAAATTATTTTTCACCAGCAACCAATGACAGTTGTACCAATGTAATGCAAAAAGATTTTTTAAAATATCTCTAACACGGGTCTTTAAAATGATAATTTCCGGGTACTTTTGGGACAGAATGTATGTTACTATAAATATTATATAAAATACTACTAAATAATAATAATTGTTATCCGTCAGATAAACAATCACAAACATGTTGATCGATTCCTAAACTGCCCGTAGTTGCAACTTGCATATCAAGAAACGTAAGTCTCAATACTACAAATCTACCAATACTTATTAATAGCATTTGAAACTTCACAAACAAATCCTATCAATCAACAATAACTCGATACTTCTCAAACTGTCCTACTATCCCAATATACCGGTCTTGGGTCGCAACTGGGGTAATTACCCCGATTTCGGGTAATCACATCTCCCACGTTCACACCCAACTAATAATTGGATTTGCCAACTTTAGTTCGTCTGTGAGACGTGTTGCGAACCGTCGCGTTCTCTTATCTATGAAGATGTCATGCTGATAATTTAGTTTCGCACTTACATAAAATGATATGAGGATTAAGAAGTCCGACGATATTTTATGTAATGGCTTCAGTAACTATCGTACTACTACTAAGTACCTTTTTAATAGGATCTCTATTCAAAGGGCAAGACACAACCTTAAAGTGGATCTACGCTTACGAGCCGAGCACGAGCCGAGCACGAGCCGAGCACGAGCCGAGCACGAGCCGAGCACGAGCCGAGCACGAGCCGAGCACGAGCCAAGCACGAGCGGAGCATGAGCCGACCGAAAATTCGTGTAATGTGGACCGACTTCGAGCTTCGAACGAGCGCGCTTCGAGCATTTGGCTCGTGTTCGACTGTGCTTCGCCTATTGTCGGACGAACACAAAGGGATTTGCAGGAGAGTGATTTTTGTAGGCTCGTTGTGTGTCCACACTTGTCACGCGAGCAGAGCGGCTCGGCTTGCGCTCCGCTCGTGCTCGGCTCGTAAGCGTAGATCCACCTTTACAGAATAACACAGTGAAGTAGATTTTTATAAGATAACGATTTGGCGTAATGGTTGATAAGTTGGCTATTACATCAAAGGTCGCAGGGTCGATCCCCGCACGGCACTAACGTTTACGTGAACTGACTGTTTGTAACGGTCTGGGTGTATAAATAAATAATAAATAAATATATCTGGACATTATTCACACATCGCCATCTAGCCCCAGACTAAGCATTAGCATATAAATATGTATATAGATAAACATTACTTATATACTTTTTTTTGTAAATACATACATATTATACATAGAAACAACCAGGCTAATACAAACAGACATGTTCACGCACACAAGTATTTGTACCGTGCGGGGATCGAACCCACGGCCTCTGGTGTTATAGCTTTCTCTTTCATTCTATAGACTCTCGATCATTACACCAAACGGCTCGATGTATGTATATGTATTTACACTTGAAATCAGAGGCTCAAAGATCAGATGAGCCTACAGTCTGGCAGCACATTGAGTGACGCTTCTAGGCGAAGTTTTCCTCAATGGAATAGGCCGCAATAGCCGCTTACCATTAGGTGAGCTGCGTGCCTGTCTGCCAACTGACCTAGTATTAAAAAAACATAACTAATTCGATATGACTTAAATCAAAACAGAAATGCAATCTTATTTATAACATTAGTATGAATGACATGTACGTTGTCTTAAACCATCTAAATCCAGCAACACTAGTTCTAGGAACGATACTAGATTGTGTCTAAGCCTGCACGGGACGACACCTAAGCCTCTTAGGTTTGTCTTAGTCTAGGCAGAAACGTTGTGCTCACATTACTTTAATTTCCTTGCAATAATATGAAACGTGTCAGAGCTTAGGTACTTTATCGAATCAGTTAGGTGATATCTGCCTCTATATCTTATATCTATTATATTATAATTATAAATATATATAATATATATAGATAGCTGTGATCTAGCCATATTCCTTTCAGAATATCAGCGCTGTGGTAGTTGATCTTGTGACAGCGGCAAATGCTGATGTAGTGAAAATTGGGCATCTTTATTCAATTTGTTTTTTAACTGTTATTAGTTCTATAAGTTGGTAAAAAGATTGCCTGTGGTATGTTTTTTTTCTTCTTTCTTTCTTTCCATACTTATGTCGAAGCCCAAAACTACTAGAGAAAGAGATATCTATTTTATTTTTTAATGATTGCACCGCGCAATTTTTGAGTAAGTAGGTATTTAATATGTTTAAATTACATATTTGTTGCAGAATGAACACTCGGTTGCAAAGTTTAGGTCTCGATATTTCTATATTTTAATTACTGAAAAAGTAAATAGGCAAGTATAGATGCCGCTGTTATTATTAAAACCAAAACATTTAGACGAAATTGAGAAATGTTCTTGAACGAACACTTCTCGTCTAACCTGTGATGTAACAGTCTTCTCGATCATTACTCTAAAAAGGTCGAAATGCTTGAAATTCGTATCTGTTAGTCTTTCTAACAATTCCCGTTCTCCTTGCGCTCGCAAATCCTTCGGATTCCACCTAGTCTGCGAAGAACGGACAAAGAATAACTAATATTTGCATGAAACTTTTGTTTTCCACCAATTTATGGCGTTGTAAATTGAAATTATCCCCGGGGAAGTGTTAAAGGGACCATTTGTATTAATTATAAAGGAATTTGGCCTTAATCGTAGGGAGGCCAAGTTTACGAATAAAAGCAACGGACAATGCAAACAAATTGTCAAATGCGTAAAACATTCATTGTGTTAGTAATAATCCGGACTTATTGTTCTTACTTACTAGTCGACAGTAGTAACAGTACTCGTACTATGGTACTTTAGTTCTACATATATTTATATTGTATGACAGAACGAACGTTCTTCGTCCTACTTCTTTGTGTTTATGCAGTACAAAAACCAATAAAATATTTACATTTTTTTTAATAAAAAAGGAAAACACAGTTATTTGTATATGCTACAATAATGATATTTTTGATTAACTGATAAAATAAAGAGAAAGGACTCTTGTTATCAAAACCTTGAAAGGTAGATGAGTCTAAACAACAGTGTGGCATGGTAGAGCATTATGAAAAGCTTTCACTTATGACACTCCAGATAATGGCTCTCAATGTGATATCAGGCTACAGTGAGGAACTGCCAACTGCACTTAGTATTATAATATTATATTTTTAATGGTTTTGCAGTGTGTGTTTGTGTTATGTATGGATTAAACATTTTCATTGATCCTTACATTTGCTTGAATGAATGTCACCCTGGCCAAAGTCCGATATTTCACATAGATTAGACGGTTTGTGGCTAACCTAATTTGGGATTGTTTACATTCTTAGATGTAATTTTATGGAAATTACTTGTACTTTGTTATCTTAAGTGCAGCTATAAAAATTAATTACAGACAAAATCGTAGTATTTCGTACATTATTTGTGTCCGAAAGTAAGTGGTTAATGATCTATGAATAGGTATAGTTAACGTTAGTCAGTTAACGAAGGCGCTACAAATTCTTTTTTATTTTTTGTAGTGGTAGAGCCATGCTTTTTATAGTACGAATGGGCCGGCTTGTGCGGGGAAGTACCACCCTATCATATTAACACCAGCGTGAAATAATAGTGACTACTATTGTGTTTCGTCTGGTTTGTGTGAGTGCCGGAGGCCCACACCCCCCTTAAAAGGCCGGCAACGCATCAGTGATCCCTCTGGTGTTGCAGATGTCCACGGGAAGCGGGTGATTGCTTGCCATCAGGCGACCCGCTGACTCGTTTGCCGTCTCTGATATAAAAAAAATACTTATTTAGCGCAGTCAGCTTGACCTTGAAGGGACGAATTTACCCAAGCTTATTCTGGATTTGCTCCAGTACCTAATATTGGATTACTGTTTAAGTACCAGAAATCGCGTCCTGGGTTCAATTCTATGGTGTGTATTTACATAAAAAATATACACAGTACTTTATGGGAAATAATTGGCATCGACTAATTTAGTGCGAAGATGACTTTGCTCTACAGATACATAATAAAAGTGTTTTTTAAAGGTAAATAACTTTTCTATAATCGTGTTTGTACTTTTATTACATTTGCTTCTGATGGTTTTCGATGTCCGTTAATAATATGAGTACTGTAAAAGCTATGTTAAGCTTTGTGTTTATTAGTCTTTACTCATAATTTAGCTCACGCAACACACTATCACATCTCATTTATATACTGTGGACTATCTGCAACATATTCTTTGACCCAAAGGTCACAGAGTACATAAATTAAGAGCGCACGAGGTTCGCGTATGATGTATTACTGTGCCCGGACCAGGGTTGATATATTATGAGGATCTGGATGTAGTTCGCTGCTGAATATTCTGTGATAAGAAAAAAGAATTAATGCGCTTTCGTAAGATACTATTATGAAATAAAACTACGTGAAACATTACTGTAAGTATTACATACGAGTAGGTACAGTAAAATCAAATATTTTTAATGAAATAATTTATTTTTTAAATTGATTCAAAAAAAATACTTTTACACGTCAATCTTGTTTTTTCATCAACATCATTAAAGTATTCATTATTATCTAATGTTAAAGTCAAAATGTATGCACTATATCGTCAGATATTAATTGTACAAAGTGATTCTCCCACTAGATTTGAAATGTTGCTATCTATCGAGAAGAACCGGTAAGAAACTTGATAATTACTCTTTACATTATAAAATATATTTGAATACTATAACAAAATAACGTTGACTAGCCCGATGGCGCCTTTGGTAGGGACCCTGCCCTGTGCGCCAGGGGTCGTGGGTTTGAATTCCACCCAGGACAAACACATAATGTGATGTACATTTGTGTTTGTGGTACATTCTTTGTTTCTGACACCCATAACACAAGTGCTTACGCTACTTACTTTGGGGTCAGATCAATGTAGTAATGTTGTGCAATATTTATTTATTTATTTTTATAACGGAATACAAACACTTCACAAATCTTCCTTTTCAGAATTTGTGTTTTTGGCTTAGGATTATAATTATTAATAATCTGAATTTGGCTAGCTTGGTAATTAAGTTATATACCCGTCTTTGTAACACTAAGAAGATTCCTATGTAGAGTTTCTTGTACCGCAATACGACTTCAACAATTTGAAACCTACTTTGGTCTTTCCTACGATTTTATCATCATTTTCCTGCCCTTATCCCACACTAGGTAGGGTCGGCGCAACTACGATTTTATGAAAACACAAAATCAAACATCCTTAATTTATATTCCATACAAATTACGAACCGAACACGTAGGTAGGTACATTAACAACCAGAAATCCTCCAACAAAAATTACACTCGTTTTTCGTTTAAAAAAAATCAATTCACATTCCAATTGTGTCCACTGCTAATCCAAAGATTAAAATATCCGTCACGCGTCCAGTGCTCACTAAGACCCGGCTTATATTCTGAAATATTCATAAAGGGGTACGTTTCAAAGGGATTTTGCGATCTTTAGAGCACCCTGTTCTTTCCCTGACGTATTCATGCTCGGGACCGGTTTATAATCTGTGGTAATTTTTGGCATTTACATCTTTTTCTAAATTCGAATTATGATGGAGTTTGGGATGTTGTTTTCTTTTTAAATGAGGATTGGATTAGTAGTATCAGCCAGTTTTTTTTTTGTCAGAGGCGGCAAACGAGCCAGTGGGTCGCCTGATGGTAAGCAATCACCGCCGCCCATGGACATCTGCAACACCAAAGGGTTCGCGGATGCGTTGCCGGCCTATGGGGGTATGGGGGGTGTGGTGGGCCTCCGACACTCTCACAAACCAGACGAAATACAATAGTAGTCACGATTGTTCCACGCTGGTGTTATGTGAGAGGGTGGTACTTCCCCGGACGAGCCGGTCCATACGTACTGTAAAACAGCATGGCTCTACCGCTACAAGTTACACTCATATTGTCTCTTTAGCCGAATATTGGCTACGGGGATCTATCTCTTTGATCAACCAATACGCAGTATTAGTGCACAAGTGAGCGCGCAAGCACAAGTGCACTCCCTATTGTGAGACACCACTCTGACACGATCAAAGAGAGGTGAGGCGCAGAACGGATTAGCTTACTTGCTTTCTGATGCGCGGCGGTATTTAACACTGCCAGCTTTCAGACCCTGGACTGTAACTGTGACAGAAAACCCAATCAATAATTGTCAGACCGACCGACCCGAAATTTGAACCCAGGACGATGGCGCCAGCGGGCGCAGCTACAAACATTTTAATGAGTAGTCATTGTTTAAATGTAAGGAAACCATCCTGACTATTTTAAAATCAACATAAGTCGTAAGAAATCTTGACCACTCTTTCAATTTGAGGCTCGCAGATCAGATGAGCCTACAGTCTGGCAGCACATTGAGTGACGCTTCCAGGTGAAGCGTCCTTTAATGGAATAGGCCGCAGTGGCCGCTTACCATCAGGTGGGCTGCGTGACTGTCTGCCAACTGAACTAGTATAAAAAAAAACATCCTGACTATTTTAAAATCAACATTCGTCGTACTAGAAATCTTGACCACTGATATTGTGAATCGAACTTATGACTCCAGGACAGTACCTAAACACAAATTAACATGAGCGAGCAATACTATCTAAGAACAAACATTATTAATGATGGATTAAAACAACTATCACGCATGTGATCCATTGTAAAGTTAGCGTCAAATGCCTCCACAATAACTAGAGTAGTTGCTTTCTCACTCCGGGATCACAGATTAAGTCCCAGGACGCTCCCTGGAGTAAGGCCTGTAAGCCCGGGATATCCGGCTAGGACCGGTCCGGTTGAGTTATACCTAAAGTACTATCGAGGACACCCGCGCGTGATCACCCTTAAGGCTAAAATCCTGTGCAGTATTTTCACGTTTACAAGCGCCGCTCCTAAGAAGTCACGATGCACGTGCACGGTATATTTTTCCAAAAGTGATCACGCGCGGGTGACCGCGATCGTACCGGTAAAATACCGGTATGAATTTTAAAACAAAATTAAATATACACGAGCCTTGAGACAGGCTATTGTTTATATTAGTCTATCAGTAAAGGATTTTTTTATTTGAGAAAAGGAAAGCAAGGAGGCAAAATTTTGAAAACGGAGACAAATCATCAAAATCGGTTCAACCAATAAAAATAAATTATAACACACAACGAAATCCTCTTCCTTTTTGTTGATGCCAAGAGGGTGGTGCTTAATCCTACGGCATGATATAGTATAAGAAAAAATGCATGAAAACAGTTTCAGTCGTCAAAATGCACACGTTTTTTGTTCTGGAAGTCTATGCTCTTACAATATTGTCTCGATTGTCTAATAAATCACCATTATCTACTTCACTTAATATTAATTTGTAATAAAACCATCAAACCGTAAAATTAGCCTATTAACTAACTATCCCTCTGTCAATTACATCCCATCGGTATTTAATCAACCGAACCGGTGCGAATGAGTGCAACCGGTTAGAAAATACCGGTATCCGGTTACAACTCTAAAGACGGATTTCGGGACGTCGCTAGTTATTGAACTTAAACTCAACCTAAGTTATGTTTCTACCCGAGATCGTGGATGTTTTAGTAAACAGGATTTATTTATATATAGCGATGGAAATACATACAATAAACATTTTGTTTTATGTTGGCAGTTGAAGTTGCCACCTGATGGTCGGCGGCCCAAACTAAGCATTAGCTTGTGCCATGGGTGCCAGACAACGGATAAACATTACTTTTATACTTTTTTTTTGTAAATATATACATTTATACATATAAACACCCAGAACGAAACAAACAGACATGTTCATAAACACATAATATGTTTGGACGGTGCGGGGATCGAACCCGCGACCTCTTGCTGCTGTTATTGCCGACTTCTAAACCATTACACCAAATGGCTCGTCAAAACACCGATACTTTATTTTCCACAAGGTATTTTACACCAAATTCTTTTTACTCTATTACAGGGCAATCGGAATTTTTTCAACATTCCTATTTGGTCCTTTCTCAGTCCGACGGGCACCGAAGTTAAAACATGTTGAAAAATGAACCTTGTCAATATATCCCTCGGAGCAGAAACTGTAATTAGAGGAAGTTTAATTTGAAATTCCAGGAGATCGTTAGGGAGAATAGTGAAAGAGGAGGGAATGCTTAAGAAATAATAAAGATACCGATGAGTACTTGGCGTTTGTTCCTTTGTGTAATGTGTTGATGAAGAACTGTTTTCAGTGACGTTGTTAATTGAAAATTGTATTTCATTTGAGTGTTTTTAAGTTTTAACAGAATAAAGAAACTAGCCTGCCACAGGTAATCTTGTAAAGGACTCAAAAAAAAAATGGTTTTGGTAATATTATTTGTAGGATGTAGTTCTATCGATTGCTGGTTCGAATCCGGCTCGAAGGACCATTAAATGTCAGTAATTAAATGAATCGCTGCCTGTTTCAATACATTTAGCTTGACGTGACACTGATTGCGAGACCGAAACGGAAGCTAGAGAGAAAGATATAAGATTTTCATTGACGTAATAATATCTACTAGTAATTTATAGATTCAATTTTTTTTTAAACTTTAAGTCTTGACAGACACATTCATTTTGTACTGTATAGTTACTATATTTATGTTTCTGTTACCTCGTAGGAATCTGTATTATTCCGGAATAAGAAAGTAGCTTTTGTCCTTTCTTAACAGCTAGTCTATACCTGTGCCCGAAGTGCATCGAAATCGGTTTAGTAGTTTCGGCGTGAAAGCTTAACAAACATACATCTTAAAAGGCCGGCAACGCATCAGCGATCCCTCTGGTGTTGCAGATGTCCATGGGCGGCGGTGATTGCTTACCATCAGGCGACCCGCTGGCTCGTTTGCGAGCGGTGTCTGGCATAAAAAAAAATACAGAAAAATTTAAAACTGGTTTTACTTTGTAAATTGTATTTTAAGAAGTGTTCTTTTTGTTTCAGGTATGACCTTGAGACGAAGGCTAGGTTGGTAATGATAGAATAACAAGAGCAAAGGTCTTTTCTCGGTCACTTTGCCTCATAGAGACAATTGTGTAAAGTAAGGCATGGTTCCGTCTATTTTGCTGCTTATCAGGATTGGCCTCATCATCAGCCTACTTATATACGTTCCCACTGCTGGGGCACAGGTTTTATCTCAAGTGTGAGATAGTAGCGGCCTTAATCCACCACGCGGGCCTAGTGCGGGTTGGTGGAGGGGTGCGTAAAGCAAGTGACCAACCTTAATGTCAGATGTTATCAAGCCGCCAAATGGCCTCTGACTAGGCTTGACGACTAATATCTCATTATAGTAAATATCAGCCGGGACCAACAGCTTAACGTGCCTTCCAAAGCACGGAGACGCTAGAAACAAATATCACAAAATTTGGTCAGAATGGTCACCCATCCATCAACCGACCGCGGCATGGGAAGCTTGACTTTCGTTTACGCTAACGAACTACTGTTACAGCTATTCCACGAGCGATTTACACGCCAGGATTGGTCTAGTCTAGTAGGTATAATTTCACCACTTAAAATTTTCCTACTATGTAATACAATGTCGTAAACGATAATAAGAACGCCTCGATGGTCTAGTGGTTTAAGTACCGGGCTGAGTTCCCGGGGTCCTAGGTTCAATTCCCGGGTCGAGTAAGTGTTGGTTTCTCAGACACAGCTCGGGTTTGTGATCTCCAATCCGCATTTGGCAAGCGTGGTGATTAAGCCAGTACCTATCATTGTAACGAAAACTTGATTTTAAGGATGGAGGCCTTTGCTCTTCAAAGAGAAATTAATAGGCTGATACCAATGACGTTCAATTAAAAAACTAGACTCCCAATCACGCTCAAATATTGTCCGAAGCAAAAGTCTGCCCACCCGACTATTGGGCAGAGTTTTCGTTTAGTTGTATACAATTGACATTAAACACTAACTGCCACGAGTGAACGAATGTGTTCATGTTGTCATCTGTGACAACGCCGCTCAGATGTTTTTTGAGGAATATTTCTTAGAGATTGGGTGTCTAGTTGTATATTGAACGTCATTGGCTGATACTTATAAATGTTTTTAAGGAAATTTTTAACAAAGTTGAGGTAATGGGGGTATGATTTCACAAATGTTCCGTTTTTCCTATATCATCAAGGAACCTTAGGCGCCCGGTCATCCCTTAGGAAATTAAACCTCCCTTGTGCCGGAGATTCTACATTTTAATGTCGACGGAATTTACGCAGCCATCGAATTAATTTTATAATAGTAACGATAAGTTTCAGCGATTTAATATCACTATACTTACGAGCAAGAATATCTGATGACCTGTAAAACAGGTATACAAATACCTATCATAGGCATCAGTCTCACACAAAATATTAATTAACATTATTTAACAATTTTTGGACAAACCTGTTTGTTGTATTCTTAATGTTTGTGCTGAGAATAAACTTATATTTCATTCATTCATTCAATATGGAGTTATCCCTGCTTCTTTTTACTTTGTTTTAGCATTATATCAACTGAGTTTGAAAACTGAAATTTGTATCATTGTGAAGATCAAAATAAATTGCTTTAAAATTACATCAATATAATAAAAATTATTCTATGAACAATAGGTTCAAATATCTGATTTGCTTTGATAGTGTTACACAAAAGAGATAAATGATTATAGAAAGTAAGGATTTAGACTAAGACCAGAGCGTAATTTGGGAGAACATGGTTTTGGCAGCGGGCACAACATATTTTTTTATCTTGCCAACGTTGTTTTTCTTTCAAACTACGGCATAAGTGATGTTTATAGTGTTACAAGCATCCGAACGCATCCATTGTTTACCATCAGCCGGCCTATAGAATGGAATACCAACCTCTCAGTAAAAAAAAAAAGAAATTTAGAAACCTCAAACACCAAATAAACACTCTTATTCATTAAACGCTTTCAAATATCCACCGAAATCCGGTAAATTGTATATCATTAACTAAATAACAGTGACAATTAAACACCAAATCTGGCCAGTTAATGATCTAATACCGATCAATTAAACGACTGGAAACCAGAGTGATCGGGCCGAATGTGCGGACGTTACCGTAATTACAACCAATCAGGTTCACCGCAGACTGTGATTGGCTGTTGACTGGGTAGCGTCAGCATGTATACAAGTGTGGATGAAGCGTGCTGCAGACGCGTAGACGCGAAGCGTTTGACAGTCGAAATTAACACTGACACACCTGTTGATGTGGTATCTAGCCAGTCGGACTCTGAAAAAGTCCTACCACCAACCAGACCCAAGGCGGGAATCGAATCCACGCCCTCCGGGCTTATACCCGAGCGGCTTAGCCACTGTTCTACGGAGGCGGTCAAAATGAATGATACAGGGTACTTTTTATCCCAGAAAAATATCAAATTCCTCCACTCGGCCCTTCGTGGTTTCCCACGGACAGAAGAATAAGGAATACTTTTCTAAAAAAAGGTCATATAGGATAGGACCAATGGCGAATGCTACACGCTCGATATTTATCGTGATAAAATATCGAGCGTGTAGTGTTCGCCAATATAGGACATAACTTAGAGCTAAGTTATGCTAATTTAATAAAATAATTTTATTGTGACAATGACAATGTCAAATCATTATTTTGGACACGATGCTTACTCTACTTTTTACATGTCCTATAACTCTCTGACCTGTTGAATATTTAATTGCAGCATTACCGTGAATCTAAATGAAAAACCAGATTACACATTTTACACAATTTGCACCGTGATTATATGCACGTATGCCTGCATTTCCTGATTCTCCAAACATTACAAATTAAAGTTGCGTTTAACCATTGTTTGCTTCGAAAGTTTTATTTGTTATACATATACTTAAAAAATACTCATACGAATACAAACAGACATGTTCATGGACACAAATGTCTTACCGTGCGGGGATCAAACTTTTCAAAAATTACATCAAAACGATAATTTTGTGTGGTGAAAAAGTTATTTCTAATCTTCTAAAACTGTTTCAAAAATTCATCTAGTGCCGTCTCGCTGTCATAGTATTTTGTCAATGTTATCAGAAAGATATGTTTATTCATTTATTCCGCCGTTTCAGCAGTTCCATTGCTTATTTACAGGGTTATTACGCCATCGTGGCTTGTGACCCACATAAAATGGGATACGTACAGCCATTGTAAGATAGTTCTAAGGTAGCGGACTTGGGGCAAAAGCGGAGCGGTTGGGTGGAGCTCTTTACATTACTTTTTTCTATTACGAGTATAGAAAGAAAGAAAGAAAAATGTTTGACATCACTCAAAGCAACAGACAATTAAAATTTTTAAGCAATAATTGTTACTATGGATGTAATTTATCTGAATTAAAATGATTTATTATTATAATACAAAGTATAATAATGTGTGTTGTGGTGGTAAGCAATCACCGCCGCCCATGGACATCTGCAACATCAGAGGGACGATGTGTTGCCGGTTGCCGGCCTATGGACCCCCATTAGGCCGGCAACCGGCAATGGGGGCGGGGGCACTCTCACAAAATAGACATCTGTGCAACACCAGAGGGACCGCTGATGCGTTGCCGGCCTATGGGGTTTATGGGGGGCACTCTCACAAATCAGACGAAACACAATAGTAGTCACTATTATTTCACGCTGGTGTTATGTGAGAGGGTGGTACTTCCCCGAACGAGCCGGCCCATTCGTACTGTAAAACAACATGGCTTTACCACTACTCAAACACATATTATACAAAAACAGCTCGCTCAAGCACAGAGGACATCCTTTCAAGGCAGACTCGTATCGCGCAGAATTTATTAAAGTGCCATACTGGCTCATGCCGGATCCAATCGGATAACTCCTTAATCCGGGGCTTGGTGTAATTAATTATAACTATTACAAAAAGGAAACAATGGCACTACTGGAAACTTACTTACTAGGCTGGCTCAGCAATCCAACTACTAGAAACTGTATGATTATAATTATTTCCGGACCGATATGACATGGCAATCTTCAAGAAATGAGCATATCTCTTTCTTAAAGGCCGGCAACGTACTTGTGACTCCTCTGGTGTTGCGGGTATTTTTATGGGTGGCGGTGATTGCTTACCATCAGGTGACCCGCTTGCTCGTTGCCTTCCTCTTATATATTATATAATATTATATTATATTATAAAAAAAAAATATTTGACGAGCCACTTGGTTTACTGGTTGAGAAGTCAGCTTTTATATTAAGGGGTCGCGGGTTCGATCCCCGCACGGTACAAACATGTCTGTTTTATTGGTCTGGATGTGTTTATAATAATTATAAGTATTGTGTCTTATAAAAAAGTATACAAGTAATGTTTCTCCGTTCTCTGACACAAGTGCTAGTCTTTGTCATCAGCGGTGTTTCCGAACGACTTGCAAGTGCAAAGAAGTGTGCATTCCATCCTTAAAGGTCTGCCCTCTATACCATAAAAAAAGAATTCCTAGTTTTTAGAGGCATTTTTTTTGACGGACGGACTGTGCAAATTGTTTCCAGGGATATATAATTATATATTTTTAGCTGTACTTAACATACAAGATGGTTTAGCCATGATCCAGTTAGTCTGGTTAAGAGTTACGGAGGTCAGATGGCATTGCAAATGGACTTCCCAAATTCTGGATGAAACTTAGAACTATCACTAAGCAAGAAAGGTGAAATACATAAAAAAAAGCAGAAACATTTGTCTTTACCATATTTTGTGGCCACTTGGTGATCCATGACCTATCTGTGACATCTCTAGCACCCAAACTATTGGAGGATCCGTCGCTGCGTTAAAAAATAGACACAAAAACACCCCTATTTCCATTATCCTACAAGAACTAAGCCTTATCCTATGATAATAATTAGCCTTTGGTACGTCATATCCCAGGTCTAGTCTATGTCTGTATCAAATTTCATTAAAATCGGTTTAGTGATGGTTGGTATTGCAGTTGTTTAGATTTAAAAGCGTGACAGACCGATATAGAAATTTGCTTTTGTAGTTTTAGTATGGATTATTATTATTATAATTAACAGTCTAATGTGTTTGCTTACTAAGTACCTTATGGGCATATTGCGAGAGTGTCATGAAATACCCTCTAAGCAGTAAACAAGCAAACGACATAAGCCCCAATGCAGAGCGACGCACAAATATGTACATTAGTCACACAACACAATTAATATCAGTGATAGAACTTTACTTGGTGATATTTCTCCGGTCGAGCCAGGCCATTTTTATTGAAATACAAAGTATCTAGACCATGGTTCTACCACTAAAATGTGTTGAAAAACTGTTTATTAAAATCTACGTTACTCTCCATTATTAAATCGAGTCATCGTCACAATAAATTGGTACTGGCTTAATCAGCGCGCTTTTCAAATGCCGATTAGTGTTACAACGGGTAGTTTTCAAACCATAATTCGAAAAATCTAACAATAATTTTGCCCGACCAAGAAATTAAATCTAGTACCCCAGATCAAGTCCTATTACTTAAAGTAAAGTACTATCATGGAGGCCATCTTTTGAATGATTTCACCTGGAACCCAATAAAAGTAACAAAATCTACACATAAACTGGTATAATACACAATACACATGGTGTATTGTATATATCCATACATATAGGCATTAAAATTATTACCATTTTGGGCTTAACAGATGTCTAATAGAAAGAAACATTGTCTTGTACATTTCCAATTCCTATAAATAAATAAATATAAACTTTTTATTTTGGACAGCGTGGATCCATAGTTTGTGAGTAGAAAGAAAAGAAGTTCTTGAGAGCTATGTTAATATCTCAGACTAATTAAAATTTTACAATAATGAAACGATAGGATCCTATGCACAAATAAAAATAATAAAAAGCACTTAGACTTCACTGTAACCTTACTGCACTGTGTAACTGTGAACGGAGGCGCCTAACCCGGTCAAAAGCACAACCTCATTCAATAATCTGCATTCTCGTCTGTTCCAGATGGGTTTAAAGATTAAAAGTTTAATCAGTACAGATAGTTCATTTTCGTTTAAGATTTTAGCTCGTCATTATTTTTCAACATTCAATGTTATAAAGTGAAGAGAAAGGTGTGGAAAGCCGACGGATCGTAATCTCTGGGTCCTGAATATTTTTTACCCGCGCGCAATTTCTTTTATCAAATATCTCCCCCTTCCCCCAACATTTCCGGGGCCAAAAGCACCCTATGACACCTGGGAATAATGTAGCTTTACAACAGTGAAAAAAAATTTCAAATCGATTTAGTAGTTTTGGAGCCTATTCAATACAAACAAAAAAATACTTTTGATTCCAAAAATGTGGGGGAAGGTAGGGGATATTTGAAAAAAGAAATTACGCATGGGTAAAATCGCGGGCGGGAGGCTAGTATTCTACAATTTAATAACTAATGCACAGTTGTTCAGCCATTAGAAATGTCAAATAACTTACAGTACCACCCACTGCTTCGACACCCTAAACCTGTCTACATTACGAATATCCCTAAACCTAGATAACTCAAGTATTTTATTGCCCCATTCAATTTATCCATTTAATTTCGAAAGACCTATTTTCTCTCAATCCGAAAACAATTTCGTCTCAGAAATCGAAATCATTAATAACACTATCCCCAAGCATGATATTACCTAACTGCCGCGTCTGTCGGTAAATTTATTTAATCTTTGACCCGTTTTGGGGTAAGTATTGCAAATCGATAGCCCTTATCAAGGGGGCGATGTTATTAAATTACCCCAACCTGTGGGGAAATGGGGATCTTTAGCTGCTTTTCTTTTTAGGGGTCGTGAGGGAATTGAAACGAATTCTTTTGAGTTGGTATGCAGTGCGAGTTGAGAATTGACGTGAATATTGGCTGTGTAAATAATTTTCAGGGAAACTATGTATAAAAAGTGCTTTGACTTCACTATAATCTTTGTAAAGATTTTTTGTATGTTTTTTTTCACGCTACTTCAAAAGTGCTAGCTTGGACATTGAACTACAATTACTAGCGTATAGAACCGACACCGCAAACAAAATTTTTGCGCGATGCTTTGTTGCTGTTACCATGGTTACGGCAACAACTCATTCAAGATCTATGAGATAGGCATTTCGAACAAAACGCGTAAGCGCCTTGCTTTGCATGGCGCTTTTGGTCGCCAGAAAAATATACTCTGTAAGCAATCTAACGCTGCAAGTTTTATAGTTTGGTTAGACGACATCCGCTGTAGCAAATACATCAGTCAGTCCAGTCATCATTTTGCGACACATTTTTTGTTCCGTATAGCCTCTCTATGAGCTTGGATAACTATCGACAGGTGAGAAATAATTAAAATCGTGATTCTATGTGGATTCTATACTATAACGCTACTCACCACGGTAGCCACACAAAATTTCCATAATAATTTGTCTATTAAAAGTTAATGAAACATTAATTCGAACTTGACTTTTCGAGTTTGACAAAAACAGAGAAAACACTATTGTAGGATCATACGGTATTTTAAAATAAATATTCTTGTTGTTTTTAAAATAAATAAATAAATTAGGTCGTATCTACCAACTGATATAAAAAAAAAAATATACAATGATGTTGTCCAATTTTATTTCGAATCAATCATTGTTATTAAAGTTAATATAAAGGTTACACAAACACACTTTCTTTAACTAAAAATCCTACCTTTCTAAGTGGATTAAAGTTCCATAACATAACATAACTGTGAACCCTTACCTTTCCTTTGAAGCTGTCCAATAAAGGATCCACTCATATAAATATGAAAACCTGGCGGTACATCAAAAAGCAACATTTACTATGCACCATTATTAGAAAAATTTGATTAAATTAAAATACCCTTTTAGTATTGGTACCGGCAAACTTCTTGACCATAGGTCGACGGAGAGGGGTAAAGTTCGCGCACTTGCGCATGACCAATAGCGAGCGCGAATTTCCCAAACGCCCGCGCTATTGGTCAGAGGTATGCTTCTGAGTCTTCTGACGAATAGCGCGCAAGCATGTCAACATTCGTGTTCTGCGCAATCGCCACCCGATAGTCAACCAGTTTGCCGGTACCTGCACACCCTCAGTAGATCCGGCCCGTTTTTCGAAATGTGTAGCTCGAGTTTTCGAAATGAGCACACACAGTTGGAGTTTTTTGGGCGGCGGTGATCACACCCACTTGCTCGTTTGCCCCCTAACATATAAAAAAAAATGAAATAATTTATTCTGTAAATAGATTTTTAAAAAATACTTTCGCGCGTCAATTTTTTTATTTATTTATTTTTTATTTCCATTTAGCTAGCGTGGTGAATCAACTAGTACCCATTTTGACGAAAACTTGGTTCCAATGATAAAGGTCTTTGTCCTGCAGTGATTTATTATAATTATATAAGTTAACTTTTTAAATTTCAATTCTATCAAATCATAGGTTACCATATGCTTTAAAAACATGAAAAATAAAACAACTGCAAAAATTAAGTTACCCATTCACGCACTGGCTGCGCAGAAACTTGATTAACTTTTTCATCGCACCAAAAATATGCCAGTTCATTAACAAAAAAATGTCTTCTAACCCAACAGAACTCGCATAAAAATATCCCTGTTTACGTTACATCTCCCAAGTCTAAATGACCACACACAATTAGGATAGCTCACACATCCGGGCAAGTATTTTTAATATGTGGGATGTTGAACTTACGCTCGACGGCTGTCCTATTTACATGGATACAGGGCTGCGGTGGCATTTTTATGCGAGACACATCATGTGCAGAATATGCGCTGGGGTTAACGAACTGTGAACGGGATGCACTTATTTATGTATGCTTATTACGCGGGTATAGTCAAACAAGTAAAGTGCCAATGTGTATAACTATTTGTGGTGGCATTTTAATGCGACACACATAATAGCAGAATATTATGAGCTGCAATGCGGGTTAACGAACTTCGAAGGGATGATGCTCATAGATACTCGTATCTATCTATGAGCATCATCCCTTCGAAGTATCTATCTAGATACTCTTTATTGCCCAAAACAATATAATTACGGAAAACATGTAACATAATAAAACTGTACTTGTACAGTACATGCGGACTTATCGCTAAACAGGTAAAATGGCATTGGTTGTAATTTGCTGCTGCTTTTCTGGGATCTGGTTGGTGGTAGGGCTTTTTCAGAGTCCGACTGGTAAACTACCACCTCCACAGGTGAAATCTGCCGCCTTAACAGCTCTGGCTGTGTTCCGACAGTATTAATGTGGGAGCCAGTACACGTGAAATCAAAGGCTCGAAGATCAGATGAGCCTACAGTCTGGCAGCACATTGAGCGACGCTTTCTGGTTAAGTGTCCCTCAGTGGAATGGGCCACAGTAACCGCTTACCATCAGACAGGCTGCGTGTCTGTCTGCCAACTGATGTAGCCAAAAAAAAACATTTGATTTGTACAACTGAGTGTAGTCTAAGTACCTGGCCTTGATCTCAGGGCCTGAATGCCTTGCAGTGGGACATTAATAGACTGATATTTTTATGCAATATATTGTGCAGAATATGCGCTTGGCTTAGCGAACTATGAAGGAATGATGCACTCTCTGAGTGTTAAGTGCACTGATGCTCATGTTCGGTGCACTTTACTTTTTTAATTCAATTATGACTTTATTTAACATCTCTGGTTGTATTCCAGCAACATTAATGTGGCGTCCACATTAAGGCGAATGTTGTCGTCAAAGTACGATTATTGCCCGATATTGTACGATGATTAGTAGCCTTATTGAAGTACGTTATCCACAATTACACCTTAAATATCTTACTTTTGTTGCAGTTTTCAAAAGTATTAACAACGGCAGTTATTGACACTTATGGCTACTACATCCGAAACATTTTGAGCCCTGTTTTAATAACGTAAATAATCTGTATCCTCTTTTGTGCTAACGAAACATAGGAATCCTTAATCGTTGTATTTTTATAATATGGATATGATTTTTATTCAGTGAATGCGGCACTTTGACGATACTAATATAGCCTTAATATTCACACCCAGGTTCTAGCATCTACGAAAAATTATCGATTTTTGAAATTCGGGTATACCCATTATTTTATATTGTATCTTGATAAGTATCTGCTTAATTTTTAATTAAAATTAGATTCAATTGGTGAGTACACAAATTGTTTGCGGGGATGGGCATGACAAGTAGTTAAAAAAGAAGCTAGAAATCAATAATTCAACATGAATAGAATATCAGGTTATTAATAAAAGACGTGAAAACGAACAAGTAAAATCCGCATTGCTTGATAAAAGCAATACGTCCGTTAATGATTTGCGGCGGAACCGGAAGCCGCCATTATCGCGGACACGCGAGCGCCGGCGCCGGAAGCGGCCGCGGTAACCGTTTCCGGTTGCGTTTTTCACCGGAAGTTGTGTGTGTGCTCTCGTTAGCACACAATGAGTGATGAGCCTTTTGTGTGCTAAGTGATTTGTGTCCCCGCAAATTACTAACATAATATTAACTAGCATTGACAAAATTAACGATAAATTATGACCTAATATCATAGACACCGATTTTTTTTAAATAACACAGAGACTAACTCAACATTTTGTCTCTGCGCGAAGCAACATACACTAACCCAAAAAAGGTGTAGCTTTCCAACAGTGAAAGAATTTTCAAATCAGTTCAGTAGTTTTGGAGCCTATTCAATACTCGTACAAACAAACAAACCAATAATCAAATCTTTCCTTTTCATTAATATTATATAGAAATAATCATAGACACCAAAAAATATACATTCAAAGTTTAAAACATAAACCAACGCTTGGAATCTCTCGAAACATAATCTATATACAGTGGTGGACATATAATTAAAGACACTCTTGATGTTGACTACGTACAACAAAATAAACGGTATTTAGAGACCCAGATAAGTATTAATTCCATATTTATTGGTTTTCATACGTACACTGTTGTCGTATTTTTAAAATGCGGACAGAAAAAAAGTTATTAAAGCAATATTTTAGTCTTATTTCCTTTTTTAAATGTAACACAAACTTTGTCGATACATTTTTCGCTGGTCAGCTAATTAAAGACAGTGCGTATTTCATGTTCTAAAGTTAGCATAACCATAAAAGGAGCACTTTAACTTTTTCTATTATGCAGATTTTATCCTGACAAGCAAAAACTAGTTTAGTTTTAAACTTGCTTTAAGTATTTATTGTGATTAAAATTAATTAGTATGGGAAAGGGAAAAAGTTGCTGTTCTCCCTATTAAAGGAAGAAAATAAAAAAAAATTAGATCAAAGGTTGGTCGGACAGTACATTAAAAGATCACTAACGATGCTCTAAAATATAATTATAGACGATATCCGGAATTTTAAGAAGTTTAATACGGTTCACATGCCTAGGAAATTTTGACCGAGAAAAACAACCACCTCAAAAATAGCATCATTTGATTAAAAAAGATCTATCAAATGGCTCAAAAGTCATGCGTTATGAAGTATTTGGTGTAGAGGGGTCTAAAGTAGTATCTAACAGAACGATTAGAAGGAAATTATGGAAGTCACCCTTTTTTGAAAGATTTTTTCTAAGATCCTTCGTTTGAAGGAATAAAAAAAAAGGAGCAAAATTACGATTTGCCCAAAAATATTCACATCGGGATAGAAAGACTGAGAAAAAATGTGTTAATTTCCGAAGAACTTTAATTGATATGGTTAACTCTAAAGGAAAAGTTTACGTTAGGCGTCCTCCAAATAAAAAAAAATGCATCCAAAGTACACAAAGATAACAGTCGAACGTTGAGGGGGTAATACAAAAATTTGAGGATATTTTCCTGATAAAGATGTGGGACCTAATAAAAAAAAATACAAGGTAGCAGGAATAAATTTATTAAAGGAGTATTTTAGAAAAAGTCTTTTTCCCTACGCCAATGTACATTTGCCGGTGATATAGACTTTTTAACACGATAACGATCCCATAAACACTTCAGCAGGAGTCAAAGAATTGCTAAGGAGCCAATAAGTAACAGTTTTAGATTGGCCACCGTACTGTCCCGACACTAACCCGATCGAAAACATATGATCTAATGTGAAGAAAATTAAAGGAAAAAAACATACAAGTAATGTTCATCAACTTTACTCGACGTTTAAAACGACATGGGTGCAGATTTCGATTCAAACCTGCAATAATTTGAAGGCATCGATGCCTAGGCGGGGTTGGACTTTTATTGCTGCTAAAGGACATGTGACAAAATATTAATGTCGTGTTTTTATGTTTTTAAAATACGTCCAAAACGTATTAAAATCAAGTTCGTTTCAAAATTGACTAAGTCGATTTTTTTATAGTTACCTAATGAGCCTGTCTTTAATTAGTTGGCCAAGTCTTTGTATTCGTTCGTACTGCTTGCAATAAACTTTACCAACAAAAAAAATTAATAGAACATCTTAAGTATCTTTATTTTACTTCAAACATTTTACAATAACCCTAAGAACAATTTAAGTAATATTGCAAGATAATAAATGTAATACAATAAAAGTTTATAGGGTAGGTAAACTCGGAAAACTTAATATCTCCTCAGTGTCTTTAATTATATGTCCACCACTGTATATAAAACTCAAAGGTGAGTGACTGACATAGATAGCTATCAACGCACAGCCCAAACTACTGGACGGATCGGGCTGAAATTTGGCATGCAGGTAGATGTTATGACGTAGGCATCCGCTAAGAAAGGATTTTGATCAATTCCCAACGGAACTGGAACCACGCGGGTGAAACCGCGGGCGGCCGCTAGTAATTAATAATATTGATAACAAAACTTCAAGTTGCTTTAACTTAACCTCTAACTCAAGGTAATTTACACAAAACAATCGTTAATAACTCTTGTGTACTGAACACTGATTAATTATAACCTCAGGAAAAAAGGAAAGAAAGGAGAAGATAACAATACAGTACATAGCCTAAGGTCGACTGGGAGAGAAGGGTCCCATTTGTAGTTTCGAATGACGTTGTAGCGACAGGTCGGTGTGGCGAAAAACTTTTAGCGCGGTACGCTTGAGCGAAAAGTCTTTGAAGAGAATTCCACCAGGGAGAATGACACTGCAGCGACAGACATTGTGGCGAAAAATGTTTGTATGTTTGTGCGCACTTAGAGCCTGTCCAGATGACGCGTTTTCACTCGCGCGCAATCGCGCGTTTTTCTTTTGTTCAATTTCAAACGCGCAAGTCAAATCTCGCATAAAACGCCTCATCTGGGCAGGGCCTTAAGAGTCATATGACATCTCGACTGTGATTTTTGCATAAAATGGCCAACTTTGGCGTTATCGATCTCAGAAACAAAAATACATTAACAATAATGACTTATTAAATAGTGTAGAGTATCTATTGGAATAGTTTGTAGCGGCCTTGCTTTTTCGCAATTTTGCTTAACTTTTTAATTGAACCCAAAATTGCAGAGAAAGATTTTCATAAAATGCGCGAAGGCACATTTTTAAGCTCCTGGATTGAACTACTGTTCTGAGCAAATTAAATAAAAAAAATAGAATGTTATCTCTTATATAGTCGTATAGTTCTTAGCGGCCTGGGATTTTTAAATATCTTTGGTTTTATATATAAAAAAACATCTAGTCCTAAAGCAAAAATCTTCGAAAATCGCTTTAAGTTAACTGTGAATTTCTCCTTTCTACGACAACACAATTAGGCAAAATATATACCAAAATAATTGTTACATCATGAGGAATGAAGATTTTATAATTTTAAACCATTCATTTATTATCCTATTTTGATAATAACATTAATATAACTGCAAAATTACTACAAAATGCGATGCGCTGGCCGTCCGAACTCAGTACTGCGCGGAGCGCTCTCGGCGTTGGACCTATGTCGAATTTTTTCGCGCCAGTACGATCGAGCGAGCGTCAGTGTATACTGCGACTACCAAGTTTTCATCACGTAAGTATAATTATTTTTAGTGTTTGTTTTATATTGAATCTCCTACTCAAAACAAAATAAGGGCCTCCATAAAGTTTTTCTCAAATGTTGATTTATAAACAACTCGTAAGTTGATCACTGACAAAATAAAGTACCCACTATCACTTAGTAGGGATTATTCCGGACTGCCTCTACTAAGTCTGCCACCAGTAGGGGCAGTCGAAACTTTTTAGTTCCGTCTGCCCCTAGTAGGGGCAAAGTTTCGACTGCCCCTACTGGTTATTTAGATAGGTAGGAAGGGCTACCCCAGTAGATGCCTATATTATGTACCGTACGAATGCGGACTTGTTTTTGAGAGTATTTTTTTGCGCGACAAGACGCGACGACGCGGCGATTTGAAGAGTAGCTGTCCAATTATATTATCATTATTATTTCAAAAATTTCGGAAAACAAATGCATGTCGGGAAAACAAATGAATGTCGGGAAAACATTGTTTATTGATCTGAAGTAAGAAAAACAGGTGCAAGCGATTTTCGACCTTATCGACATTTACCAAAATAATGGATTTTAATGAACCAGCAAAGGTAGTCAACAAGCGGTTGCGAAAAAGCAACAAAATTTTAAATGTCAATAAGGTTGAAAATCGCTTGCATCTGTTTTTCTTATTTGTCTATTTATTTGAAGTAAAAAAAAACAGGTTTTCAACCGCGATTAAAATCCGTTATTTTGGTAAATGACGATAAGGTCGAAAATCGCTTGCACCTGTTTTTGTTACTTCAGATCAATAAACAACGTTTTCCCGACATTCATTTGTTTTCCGAAATTTTCACACATTGTATTAAATGGATTGCTCTTTTTTGAAATAATAATAAGAAAGAGTTGATCTCTGAAAATAATAATAATTGGACAGCTACTCTTCAAATCGTCACGTCGCGTCGTCGCGTCTGGTCGCGTCTGTTGTTACCTCAGAACTCTGTAATTATAAACCGTTTTCTTTTTTTTTTTCATTTAGAAACATTCTGTCCATATTGGTCCCGTTGTCATTACAATCCAGTTATGATGACGGGATCCCCGAGGAACTAAGGGAATTTCTCAAACATTATAGGGGCACATACCTACAAAGATTTTAATATTTTTAGCTACAAATCAAGCATTTGCATTCAGAAAGTATCATATTTTGGTGTGGTAGAACTAAATGAGAAGACCGCAGATGGCCATCCGAACATATTCGGCAATATAGGCAGATATTATTTGATGACTGATTTGGAAAAACAAATACCGCTTTCGGTAATTTTAATAACTATTCAAGCATTTACCAGTTAATATTATTATTGTAGTGGAAGTCCAAAAGTTTTTTTTTTGTGCCAGATGTGCAATTTGAGGTCGGTTGTTTTGTCAAAATTATTTGAGTTTACAAAGCTTTTTATGTTGTTAAATTATTCTTAATATTCATTTCGTTATTTTCAGCATGGGTCGAAAAACACAAAACACAAAAAAAAATCAATTAATATAGACGAACCGCCAATAGCAGAACTTGAGGAGATAAATGCTAGGACGATAGAAACAGAATCTGAGAATGTAAGTATGAATGAACCCAAGAATTTTGAAGCTGTTATTCTATTTTCATATTTTATTAATAAATATAATTGTTTCAGGTGACAGATTACGTAGTTCTGCCTTTTTGCAGTTTGGACTGGTCCGGACTATTAATGAAAGTAGTTAGAGTTCCACGGAACGATAACTTTTGTAACATCGAGATGTTACCCAAATTGACACGCTTTTACTACGAGAGTGTCTGCTCCCAGAAATAGTCAACTCTCGAAAATCGATGCCATTTAGGCATATAGTATTCTAATCTAAACAAATGTTTGGCCTCGTTTGACTCTGTAATAAAAACACTGTCTTTTTAATGCTTTTTCACACCAAAATACCTAGTTACTTTATGGTGTTTTATACTAACCATGTAAATTGTCATAAGTTTTATTCTAATCTAAGCTATAACTTTTATCTAAAACGAAATACGTCCTTTGCTAGATAAATGACAAGGTAATAAAATAAATTAAATTTTTAACAAATATTATCTGTCTCATTTATGATATCATCTTCATATTATAATCTGTTTCTTCACCTACTAGATCCATGGCACAAATGTGCGGGTATAGCGATAACGATTATTCCATAGAAACAAAACAACAAAACTTGGGAAAAGTATCATAATGGTTTGGTCGTTATTTCAACACAGTATTGTGGTCACGTGACCAATGAGTTGTCAAAACATGTCAAATGCCTATTCTCGCAGAGTGGAAATTTGTAATAGCCCTCTTAACCACTCATTTGCGGAAACATTCATACTGATACAAACACATATAACTGATGCAAGAGTCTTTAAGCGCTTGTTCACTTTGAACTCGCGAGCGCGGTGGCGAGCGCGGGCGCGGTGCTCGCTCCATAGCCCGCGCGCGCGTTTTGACGTGAACACTTCCATACTACGCCATATGTTTGATATTTCGCGACTGCGCCCGCCACCGCGCCCGCGCGTTCAACGTGAACACTGAACAAGCGCTAAGGCCTCGGCCTCAAATTTCGCGGGCAGCGGGCGGCAGCGGCAGCGGCGAGATGTCCCTTAGACCCGTTCTCGAACATAGCGGGGCGGGAGCGAGAGCGTCTGCGCACGTAGGCGCACTGCGGTTCACCGCTTGACAGCATCGTACCGCTTTTGACGGCACACGTCAAGCTGTGACCGTGCGCCTGCGTGCGCCACCGCTCCCGCTGCCGTGAAATTCGAGGCCAAGGAAACTTCTTCTTCTTCTTCTTCTTAGCCGTTCTCAACCAATTTGGTGTAGGCCTCCTTCAGATTGCGCCATCTCATTCGGTCTTGCGCTACCTCCATCCAATTCGTTCCGGCGACTTTCCTGACGTCATCTTTCCACCTCATTTGGGGTCTTCCTCGAGGTCTTTTCTCGCCCCACGGCCTCCATTCCAACACTGTTTTGCCCCACGAGCCATGTTTGCGGGCTATGTGTCCTGCCCATTGCCATTTCAGACTTGCCACTCTTTTTACTGCATCGGTGACCTTACTTTGTTCCCTGAGCCAGGTGTTAGTCTTACGGTCTCTCAGCGTAGTCCCCACTAATTTTCTTTCCAGTTTTCTCTGGGCGACCTGTATTTTATTGATGTTCTCCTTCGTCAGGACCCAGGTTTCTGCCCCATAGGTGAGGACCGGTAAAATGCACTGGTCAAACAACCTGGCTTTCTGCTCAGCAGTAAAATTCATTTTAAAAGCAAAGTCCAGTTTTGCGTAGGCAGCCCACATGAGACGTATTCGTCTATCTATCTCGCTACTTTGATTTTCCTTTCCCATCCTCACTTCCTGACCCAGGTAAACGTATGTCTCTACCTGTTCAATGACGGTTTGGTTTACTTTGATCGTAGCCGACCGGATATCATTAGTCATGACCTTAGTTTTACTAAGATTCATTTCCAAACCGACATTTAAGGAGGCTTCGTTCAGTTCATAGATCATGATTTGAAGATCTTCAGGATTGTCACTCAGAAGAGCGATATCGTCAGCGAACCTTAGGTTGTTCAGTCTTGCTCCCGGTAACTTAAGACCACGTTCCTCCCATGAAAGTTTTTTGAAGACATCTTCCAGTACCAGTGTAAATAATTTTGGTGAAAGAGTGTCCCCTTGTCTTACACCTCTTTTAATTTCTATGTCTTGTGTTTGGTCGACTATTGTGACTTTCATGGTAGCGTTATTGTAGATGTTCTCAATAAGCTTTGAGTATCTGTGATCTATACGAGCATTCTGTAATGCCTGAAGAACTGCCCAGGATTCCACACTATCAAACGCTTTTTTGTAGTCGATGAAAGCCACCCACAAAGGTATTTGATACTCCGTGGCTTTTTCGATTACGGTTCTCATTGTCATAATGTGATCCATGGTGCTAAATCCACGTCTGAAGCCAGCTTGTTCGGGAGGCTGGTAAAAATCAAATTTATTGGTCAAACGAAGGGTGATGATTTTGGTAAGCAATTTATACAGATGGGACAGTAAACTGATTGGACGATAGTTATTCAAATCTGCTTTGTCTCCCTTTTTAAATAACAGTATTACGTTGGCAGATTCCCAACCTCTTGGTATTTTACCCTCTTCTAGGCACTTGTTTAGCAGTATATTAGCGAAATCAATCACACGTTCTCCTCCTAGTTTGACCATTTCAACCATTATCCCATCCTCGCCAGGAGCTTTGCCATTTTTCATTTTACCCAAAGCTGTTAACATTTCCGAGTAGGATATCTCCGGTATATCTTCGGACCCAACGTTCATGATACGTCTATTATGCACCTCTGTTGTCTTTGGACTTTTAGATGAATAAAGCTCTTGATAGTATTGTTCAACGGTTTGCAACAGCAATTTTCTGTCCGCTACCAGATTCCCATCTTTGTCCAAGAGTTTTGTGATTTGCCGTGAACCTTGAGATATTGCTTTCCGGAATACTTTAGGGCCTTTGTACTTTTCGATTAGGGCTTGCACAGTTCTTTCTCTGTATTCTTCAATGTCACTTTCTACCCTCTTCCTTACGTTGTTACAAAGTTTCCGGAACTCTTCGGTTGACACACGTCCCCGTTTGATTAATAGTCGTCTCTCCTCTAAAAGGTCTTGGGTTTCCTGTTTTAGTTTATGGCGGGTTTTTTTGCCTTTAGAAACTAAATTCTTTGCTTCATTATAAAGGGTGCTTTGTAAGTATTCAGCAAGTTCATCTATGCCGGAAGACGGAGTAGGCAAGGCAACAAGGACATCGTTCACTCTCTTCTGATACAAATCACTATTAACTATGAGGTTAATTGGGTCTATCCTAATTTTCCTGGATCTTACGGAAGTATACCTCGACATTTTTGCGTTTATTACGACTTTTGCTCTTATAAGTCGGTGATCACTACCAGTGTTGAATGTATTAAGGACGTTAACGTCTTTGAAAATACATTTATGACTGCTAAACACATAGTCAATTTCATTTCTGTGTCGCCCACCTGGAGATAACCATGTCCACTTTCTTTCTTCGCGTTTTTGGAAAAAGGAGCTCATATGGTAAAGGTTCTGTTGCTCTAAAAAGTTAACTAATCTATTGCCCGAGGAATTTCTACTACCATATCCAAAATTACCCATGAATGACTCTGATTCCTCCAGTTTTACACCAATTTTTGAATTAAAATCACCAGTGACTATAGTATATGTGGATTTATTTTCAGCTAAGCATCTGTCTAAGTCTTCATAAAGCAGATCTATTGAGTCGTCGGCTGCGTCACTCGTGGGAGCGTATACTTGGACAATCTTGATCGTAATTTTCTCTGTAATTTTTAATAACAAACAAATAATTCTGTCTGAAATGGAACTTATAGACATGACATTATCCCAGATTCGTTTGTTAATAAGCAGTCCAACACCATGGAGATGAGCGTTATCATCACTTCCTCGGTAGTAAAGAGTATGGCCAGAGCTCAGCTTCAAACATTCTTCTCCCGGTCTCCTCACCTCAGACAAACCAACTACATCCCACGTAATTCTATCTAGCTCGTATAGCAGCTCTTCAAGCCGGTCTTCTGTCCTTAACGTTCTTACGTTGTATGCCGCCACTGCAATCTCTGTTGTTCTTCCTTTCAACTTCTCATTTTTTCGACAGCTTTTTGACTCCCAGAGATTCTTAGCACCCCTGGTTCTGCCGGTGCCCACGCTGCTGTCTTTGCTGGGGTTCGCAGACCCGCTGGGAACTCGGGGCCATTGTGTTTTGTGTGCTTGCATTATTCTGAAGGGTTTAGGCTTAATTAACTCACCCGCTTGCCCAAGGCGTCTTGGTGAGTGAGAAGTGATCCAGCTTACTAGGACTATGGGTGCTACCGTTGATCTTGATAGATTCATCCGCTACCAACCCTAAGAGATACTCCTTCCCTGAATACCTCTAGACCAATAAACCATAGTGTGCCTTATTGGTCCCTCCTGTCTCTCTCTGTTCGTTGACCATGCTTCCCACTGGGGGTTCACCCAATCTTCGACATGGTTGCTCAACTTAACAGGGTCCACCACGTGAAGGCGAGAGTGGAGTTGGGGTGCAGAGGCTAGAGAAGAACACTTGAAGATCTTCTTGTATTGCGCATGACACCCCCTTGGACCCCAAGGAAACTATCGCTCGAAATATACGGGAAATAAGTTTGTGTACACAATACCTTCACTCAAGCTTGGGTCCTCGATTCCGTCATACGCACTCATTGTGATGCTTTTTAATAAATTGGAGGCGGGTCACGTGACAGCTCTATTAGGACGTGATCGATACCAGAGCGGCTCTTAAAATGTTTTCAACCTCTTTCGTTTCAAAGACTTGATTGGGTTTTGGCGCAAGTCAAAAAAGAACGTGGGAAATGTAGAATTGTGTGATACAACCCTAATATTTTTCTATGTTGTCTATGATGAGTTTGTCTTTGGTCTCTTGCATTAAATGGCTGCTACGAAATTAAAGTGTTTCTCTTTCTCCACCTAAATAATTACCTAACAGGAAATGTGTGTTTTCACAAAAGACCGTAGATTATTTGTAGGCAAATGACATACTGTTACTTCTTCTTGTTGCAAATGATGTGGGTTGATATAAAAGTTGTAATAATTGATCATAATTATATGGCGCTGTTCAATAACCTAGACCAAGATTTCAAATAAATATGGAATCTTGTATAGCCGAGTGCCGGAGGCCCACAACCCCCCTTAAAAAGCCGGCAACGCATCAGCGATCCCTCTGGTGCAGCGGTGATTGCTTACCATCAGGCGACCCGCAGAATCGTTTGCCGCCTCTGACATAAAAAAAAATATGTGTGGCACTCGGTGACTGCCGCGATAAAGCTATTGCATAGCATTTTTTATTAACTGTATAGTCTACACGCATACATCTAGTCGCACGCACACAAACACCGTGCGGAAGTCTGCTGAACTGAAACGACTTTAGACGACGGGGTGTTATGCTGGCCATACACCATCAAGCCTATCGTCAAATCTGCTTGATCCAATCGATCACTTCAAGCCGATTTGACCGTGTGTGGGCGTGGATTGGCTTGACAACTCTGTTTGTCATGCCAATCCACGCCCACACACGGCCAAGTCTACTTGATCCAATCGATCGCATCATGCCGCCTTGACGATAGGCTTGATGGTGTATGGCCAGCATTAGGTTTATTTTCGTTACGGAGTTTCTTGATTCGGTCGCCGCGCTCAAAACCCGCGATCAAAGCTATATATACAATAGCTTAAAAACGAACCGAAGACAGCAGCTTAACCATTGATCTACGAAGGTGGTCAAGGCACTTGCCCCAAACTCCTTACTTTCAATTGTTTTTGCGACATTTTCCATAAAAGACATTATTCCATGCCTTACGCCACAACCATCTCTTCTGTCTATTATTCCCTTCTCCTATATATTATGTTATGATATAGGAACGACATCTGTGACCCGATGGAAATCGTCGTTCATGTTACAATAACGAATATTTCAATTTTGTTTCAGGTATGTATGTATACGGGACGACATGGTTGTATGAAAAGAAAATTTCGTGAGTGTCTTGAGATATTGTGAGGATTTAATTTTCGACGACAAACTGTAAGATTACTTTGCGAATTTCAGAAAATTTCAGAGTATCTCTCAGCTTCGATTCCCGGGTCAAAAATAAACGTTTTTTTTGAGTGCAAACCGTGTTTGTGATCACCACTTGGCAAGTGTGGTGAATAATCGATATTTATGATAATTTACTCTCCTATACAAATGTTTTTCCTGAGTGGGATTTGAACCCACGACCTCCGGCGCAAAGGGCAGGGTGCAGTCACCCTCAAATGCGAAATGAATCATTAAAAAATATCATGAGATAATTTGCTAGCCAACTTTTCAACCATTAGTAATCGTAAAATGAAGAACAATATTCTAAAATAAACCCGATAAGTGATTTAATTACCCAAAATATTTATTCTGAGGGTAAAACTGCCTTCAGTTCCATATAATAGAATCTACACTAATATTATAAAGAGGAAAGATTAGATTGTTAGTTTGTTTGTTTGTATTGAATAGACTACAAAGTAGTGGACCGATTTGAAAAATTCCTTTACCATAAGAAGCGTACATTATCTCTGATGAACATAGGCTACTTACCCGTTTATTCCGACTAGTCCGATTAGTAGTTCGATCGTCGAACAGTTCGGACAATTTTTTTCCGAATAGTCCGACTGGAGGATCGAACTATTCGGAAACGCGTTTATTCCGCCTAGTCCGATTAGTAGTTCGATCGTCGAACTGTTCGGACATTTTTTTTCCGAATAGTTCGACTGGAGGATCGAACTATTATTATTCCAAATATGTAGTACTACCACGAATAAATGGAACAGTCAGAATTATAATGTATTTCTATCTTATATTGGCACACGTATAGTTTATAACCTGGAATAGGGCATAGGCTATAAAATTGCTACGGGAAACGTCTCATTCCCGCGGGAATAACAATTTTGAAACAAATGAATGTCGGGAAAACAAATGAATGTCGGGAAAACATTGTTTATTGATCTGAAGGTAAAAAAACAGGTGCAAGCTATTTTCAACCTTATCGTCATTTACCAAAATAACTGATTTTAATGAACTAGCAAAGATAGTCGACAAGAGGTTGCGAAAAAGCAACAAAATTTTAAATGTCAATAAGGTCGAAACTCGCTTGCACCTGTTTTTTTGTTTGTCTATTGATTTAAAGTAAAAAAATAGGTGCAAGCGATTTTCGACCTTATTGACATTTAAAATTTTGTTGCTTTTTCGCAACCGCTTGTCGACCATCTTTGCTAGTTCATTAAAATCAGTTATTTTGGTAAATGTCGATAAGGTCGAAAATCGCTTGCACCTGTTTTTTTTTACTTCAGACCAATAAACAATGTTTTCCCGACATTCATTTGTTTCAAAATTGTTATTCCCGCGGGAATGAGACGTTTCCCGTAGCAATTTTATAGCCTATGCCCTATTCCAGGTTATAAACTATACGTGTGCCAATATAAGATAGAAATACATTATAATTCTGACTGTACCATTTATTCGTAGTAGTACTACATATTTGGAATAATAATAGTTCGATCCTCCAGTCGAACTATTCGGAAAAAAAATGTCCGAACAGTTCGACGATCGAACTACTAATCGGACTAGGCGGAATAAGCGCGTTTCCGAATAGTTCGATCCTCCAGTCGGACTATTCGGAAAAAAATTGTCCGAACAGTTCGACGATCGAACTACTAATCGGACTAGTCGGAATAAACGTTATTACCGTGGGAGAATGCTTCATTCCTACGGGAAAACGGGAAAAGGACAACGAGTAGTAAGAATACTAAGGATTTATCCTTCCGTACTTATCTTGACGTGTGTGTAACAGTAGCCATAGCAACGCATTATTGATAATAAATCCAATACCTTAGAATAATATGTTATTATTCTAAGACAATGACGTTTGGGAGCTGGAAAAATATCACATTATTACGGGACTAGCCTTCCGCCCGCGGTTTCACCCGCGCGTAATCTCTTTTTTCAAATATCCCCCCTTCCCCTTACATTTCCGGCATCAAAAGTACCCTATGTTCACCGGGGATAGTGTAGCTTTCCAACGGTAAAAGAATTATTCAAATCGGTTCAGTATTTTCAAAATTGTTATTCCCGCGGGAATGAGACGTTTTCCGTAGGAATTTTATAGCCTATGTCCTAATCCGGGTTATAAACTATACGCGTGCCAAATTTTATCTAAATCCGTTCAGCCGTTTAGGCGTGATTGAGGAACAAACAAACATCCAAACATCCAAATATCTAAACAATCCAAACATCCAAACATCCAGACTTTCGCATTTATAATATTAGTAAGATAACGTATAGTCCACGCGAGCGAAGCCGCAGGCGGAAGGCTATATATAATAAAACACACATAAACATAAATACTCCATATTCAGACAAAAGTGAACCCAACTGGCGGTGCCACCAACAAAAAGTACTCGCAAAATTGTGAGCCCCAAAAAAGGTTAACATTAAAAGTTGTATGAAGTTTTTTGTCCGCAAACCAGTTGGAGTCGGTGCAAAATGTTCCATATCTCTCTAACGATAATATAAATATAAGAGGGAACGAACGTCAGGATTTCCTCAGGATGTCAAAAACTGCCGAAGGTTAGATTTTATTCAATACTAGTGTTCCGCCCGCGGTTTCACGTAGACGTAGACGTTATCCCGCAAGAATGTGATATTGTTCCCAGATTACAATGTCATTTGACGAGCCATTTGGTGTCATGATCGAGAAGTCGGCGCACACCAGAGGTCGCGGGTTCGATCCCCGCACGTTACAAACATTTGTTTGCATGAACATGTCTGTTTATAACGGTCTGGGTGTTTCTCTCTATACATAATAAGTATGTATTTACAAAAAAGTATCTAAGGGCCGGTATTTCAATATATACTTATCTTGATCTTAATCCGGGATTGATAATAAGTATGACTTAAGAATATTTCATTATAGGATTAAAGTTAAGCGGCACTAAAGTCATACACTTTTACCTGTCAAAAGTAATACTTATCTTAAATGTTATACTTAACTTAAGCAATAAGATAAGGTTACATTGAAATACCGGCCCTAAGTAATGTTTATCCGTTGTCTGGCACCCATAGCACAAGGTATGCTTAGTTTGGGGCTAGATGGCGCTGTGTGAATACGATATTTTATTTTTCAGCCCCTAAACTATTACTCCCCGTTGTGACCAAGTTGTGACGTGAAAGTAAGACAAACAAAAACAATTATATTTTCATTATGCCAAAAATGTCTGACGTGCGATTTGCACGAACGAACATAAATTAAATTTTTGAATAAATTATAACATTTTGATTTAGTGAAATTTAATAATTATTCAAATTCACTTAATCAAAATGTCATTTTGAACAAAGAGCTGTGGTAGCTGATTAGTATAAAACGTAACATGAGGTCACATGCGCGAAATTGATGGGTCAAATCTATGGATTTTTCTATGTACTTATTTACCACTAGCTTTGTGGTGACGGATTGGCAATCGGTCGGGTTCCCCTGTTATGGGACAAGAAGGTCAGATGGCAGTTGCTCCAATATTTCTGGATTATGGTACAAGCGTACCCTGACTAATTAAAGACAGAACGCTCGAAAAAAGATTTAAAATAAAATAAAAAAACTTTCAATATAAAATAAAATCAAAATAATCACCAAAACGCATCAAATGCGAGCAACACCGCTCGTATACGTACAGTCAACAGCAAATTAGATGATCAAAGTTAGTAGTTCAATACTAATGAACGTAGTTCGCGTCAGAACTGTGTGGTGTCAAGATGATTTTAAAGTAAGTACTTATAACATTAACTTCTAAATAATTTTTGACTTCCTAGTTCTAATGTGAGTTTCGAGTACAACTTTTGGAGTCCACATTGAACAGTCATAGTTAATGTTTGGTAAATAATTTAAAATTACTTACTTTAAAATCATCTTGACACCACACAGTTCTTACGCGGACTACGTTCATTAGTATTGAACATCTGACTACTTTTGCTGTTGACTGTACTAGATCCTAATTTCATATTCCAAGCGTAACTCTGTCCGTGACGGTTCATAGTAATTCAAAATCCAGTATAAAATCTCGACCCAGGGCAGTAACTCATTAGATAAGATGTAGTAAAAAGTTGAAATAACAATGTCTCCTCGAACGGAGTTTTTCTCGGAACTTTTCTTTCCAAGCTCCTGGACCGGAATCAGGGCGAAGTTTAATGGGTTTTTTGGCATTTCAAATTATGAACTTAAACCTTTTATGTAAAAGATTTCTTCAGCTTGTATTAAGAGTACCTGGTTCTTGTGGTAATAGGATGGAAGTCTGCTTTGCTTTTTGGAACAAGATCGTTTTTTGCATTAACTAAAGCCAGATTTAAGTAATATTTATGAGTGTGTCATTTAACTTACCACAATATAACCACGTAACTTATACTTTCAGGGTGTTTTTAAGTTGAAAGTCTTCCTTTCACATCTTAACTTTTTTGTTTTAACTTGTACTGTTATGTTTTCTGTGGTTTTACTCAAACGCAAAATTAAATGCTGACGTCAAGCTTTCAATTTCTCTCTCTCTCTCTCTCTCTCTCTCTCATAAGATATATTTTAGTTATAACTTTTTAAGTAAGTGATTTCAAATGGTCAATTCAGAAAAGGATTTTTTATTATTTCTGTTTTTGGATGAAGTATGTTTTAAAGATTAAACTAAAAACGCAAGTAAGGTTTATAGAAGAGAAATCTGAAGTGTATTTTTGAGATTTAGAGGTAATAAGGCGCCTGCGATTTCCCCCCAATCTATCGAAGGTAGCACCCTCATTCACTGCGCAGTGACATGCAGTGTTCTGGTGTCCTGACATGTAAAGAAAAAGTATTTTATACGAGTACATATTCCAAAATCTGTTAAATAAATTCTCATAATCATTACCACATCCCCAGCCCGGCTCTGCCGATTCTCTTGTAAAAACGGTATTTGTATCTAAAAGACCGTTATTATCTTCCCCATTCGAATTTGCTCCTTACTCACTAATAACATGACTTATTTTCGCTCGCGGAAAATGTGGAAGCATGACGTTCTTGGCTCAGAGGAAAGTTGGCAGAAAACGCAACGAATACTGGAAGACGTGAAAAGTTGCGCGGATTACGCTGTAATATATGTGTTGTTGCTAATTCTTGTATGAGTCGGGTTGAACAATTGAATGTCTTTTACGATGATAATACTGTTTCGTAATTAGGGCTCGAATCCGCAATTTGGCTTCAGTATAATAATTCACACAGCATTGATCTGACTCCAAAGTAAGTAAGTAGCTTAAGCACTTGTGTTATTATGGTTAAAGGAAAATCGTAGGACACAGAATATACACACATTTTCATCACTTAATCCTACTAGTAATATTATAAATGCGAAAAACTGGATGTTTGGATGTTTGTTCCTCAATCACGCCTAAACGGCTGAAGGGATTTAGATGAAATTTGGCACACGTGCACCCGGAATAGGACATAGGCTATAAAATTCCTACGGGAAACGTCCCATTCTAGCGGGAATAACAATTTTCAAACTACTGAACCGATTTGAATAATTCTTTCACAGTTGGAAAGCTACACTATACCCGGTGAACATAGGGTACATTTTATCCCGGAAATGAGGGGAAAAAGGGAAATATTTGAAAAAAGAGATTTCGCGCGGGTGAAACCGCGGGCGGAAGGCTAGTGTTTGTATAAGATGGAAACTGTGGTAGCCAAGTAATGAGTTGAAGGTTCAAATCTCACTCAGCACGCATCGATTTTTTTATGTGCGTATCTGCCACTAGATCGGCGGTGACAGAAAACGTCCTTAGGAAACCTGCGAAGTCGAAAAGCTGTGTCGCCATGGTCCAATTGCTCTAGTTCCCCTGCTAATGTATAATACGCATGTATTTACAAAAAAAAAAGTATATAAGTAATGTTTATCCGTTGTCTAGCATCCATAACACAAGCTAATGCTTAGTTTGGGGCTAGATGGCGCTGTGTGAATAATGTTCAGAGATATTTATTATTTATTATTAAGGGTTACGGAAGTCAGATCGTATTAGATATAATGTAATAGACCGGCCAAATTCTGGATAGTGGTGTACCCTGACTCGATTGGGACAAAATAATTGAAGTGGGAATTTATTGTCTTGGTAAATTTAATGCAAAGTCTGAGGTGTAAAACACTCCCTCGCCTCCCTACTAAGTATTAGGTTGTGCTTTGGGAGTTAGACAACGGATAAGCATTACTTACCTATATACTTTTTTAATATTATACATAATATTGACGAGCCATTTGGTGTAATGGTCGAGAAGTCGGCTATTACACCAGAGGTCGCGGGATCGATCCCCGCACGGTACAAACATTTGTGTGCATGAACATGTCTGTTTGTATCGGTCTGGGTGTTTCTATGTATAATATGTATGTATTTACAAAAAAAAAGTATATTAAGTAATGTTTATCCGTTGTCTGGCACCCATAGCACAAGCTAATGCTTAGTTTGGGGCTAGATGGCGCTGTGTGAATAATGTCCAGAGATATTTTATTTTTTTATTTACATAGAAACACCCAGACCGATACAGACAGACAATGTTCATGCACACTGTTTGTACCGTGCAATTCTAAACATAAATCATATTATATATTAAATAGGTATTTCCATTACCCACAACAGCACCTGACATTACTCCATCAATGAGATTTAATCAGCGTGTAATGAACTACAAGAATAGCCTGCATCAACGCTGATTATCAGTCCAATTACATCTGGATTGGCCGAGATGGCCGGTAATTGCGTTGCAATTGCCATCACTGAGCTGCTTGGGTCACATTGCGTAATAGATAGTGGGCGTAAACGTTATAAATCCTTGGGTATTTTTCATTAAGACTTATAGTATACAAAGTCAAAGTCTGACCGCCTCCATGAAACAGTGGTTAAGCCGCTCGGGTATAAAACCCGGAGGTCATGGGTTCGATTCTTGCCTTGGGTCTGGTTGGGGGTAGGACTTTTTCAGAGTCCGACTAGCTACCAACTGACGTGGTATAAAAAAAAGTGTTTACTCCGGAACGTGATTATTAGGCAAGTTTCTTTTTGCTTTTTTGTGGTAGAGCCATGTTGTTTTACAGTACGAATGGGCCGGCCCGTCCGAGGAAGTACCACCCTCTCACATAAAACCAGCGTGAAGTAATAGTGACTACTATTGTATTTCGTCTGGCTTGTGAGAGCGCCGGAGGCCCACACGCCCCCTTGAAAGGCCGGCAGCGCATCAGCGATCTCTCTGGTGTCGCAGATATCCATGGGCAGCGGTAATTGTTTACCATCAGGAGACCCCAGAGAGCTGGCTCGTTTGCCGCCTTTGACTTATAAAAGTAATAATATTGGCGATGTAAATCACTCCCATGCCTTGGAAAGAACGTGAAACGAGAAGAGAAGAGAGATCAGGCGCAGGACCCTACTGAACCGATTTGAAAAAATATTTTACTATTAGAAAGCTACGGTACCTATCCCCGAATGACATAGGGTACTTTTTGTCCCGGAAATGTAGGGGGAAGGTTGGGATATTTGAAAAAAGGCGGCCGCTAGTTACTAGTTAAAAGGTAAGGGGGTGAAAAGTTTCGGCTCGTCTTCTTCGGGTGTAAACGGAAACCGGCGGGTTTAAAAGGTAGTAGGACGCTTTAGTTTTGAGTCCCACACACGGCCAAACGCCTTCTTCCCAATAAAGGAGACAAAAAGTTAAAACTTCGAACAAATAATTTTACTTCATAAATACACCAGTGCTCGTTAATTAAGGGAAACGTGATGACCAATTAAAAAGCTATAATTACTCGATTTCATTTCGTATTAAAAATTTGAGGGTTTTTTTGATAGTATCTGTAATGAGAGTTCTTTGTAGAGAAGTCAACAAGACCGCATAAGTGGAACAGTGATTAAGCCGAGTATAAATCCCGGAGGTCGTGGGTTTGATTCCCGCCTTGGGTCTTGGCAATAGGACTTTCTTTTACCAAGCGAAACGCAAAGCTGCTAATTTATCCCAACCTTGATTCAAACCTATGACCTTAACCATCAACACACAATTACTAACACTTTCAAAGTTCAACCCATCCAAAGATAAAGATACCGCAATTCTGTTATTTTTAACCCAACTGTAACAAAATAGGAAACGTGGGTAGCACGAATGGTTCTCGCGGCGGCCATTTTGCGAGACATATAGCCGTGGGCTAATGTTAGCATTCCGAGTGGTGATTACGCGGTTTGCCCTGGGGACTGGGTACGGGTATCGGGGTTCTCGAAAACCAGAGTTTGATAAGGATCAAGTGCTGGTTGGAATTAAAGGATAATAATGGATGGATATTTTTTTTAATTTGTAGTGGTAGAGCCATGCTGTTTTACAGTACGAATGGGCCGGCTCGTACGGGGAAGTACCACCCTCTCACATAACTCCAGCCGCGAAATAATAGTGACTACTATTGTGTTTTGTTTGGTTTGTGAGAGTGTCGGACCCCCCCCCCCCCCCCCTTAAAAGGCCGGTAACTCATCAGCGATCCCTCTGAAGTTGCAGATGTCAATGGGCGGCGGTGATTGCTTACCATCAGGCGACCCGCTGGCTCGTTTGCCGCATCTGGCATAAAAAAGAAAAAAAAGGCTAATTTACCTTTAATTGATGAGTATTTTTTTTCCTTCTTTAAACAGGAGTATCAAAGTGGGTGTATTGAGTATTTTCGCATTTCCCGCTTCAAATTAATTCGCCTTTAATTTCGTCTTTATCCTACGTGGGTGCATAGTGTAGTGAAACACAATAAGGTATTATTATTGTTAGAAATAGTATAAACCAAACAATGTAAATTATATTTCGTTGCTTCATTCTTCAGATATAATTAACCAGGTAGTCCTTTTATCCTACTAGGCATAATCGCACGCTTTAGAGAATCGATATTTTATCGATACATTTTGTCTGTGGTCAGTCCGCCCAACACAACCATCCGTCGTCTATAGTTTGTCATTCTTTTTTCGTGCGAGGCAGAGCGCGCACGCGTCAAAAGTCTAAAGATTAAAAGTCCGTTAATTTTGACTAAAAATATGCCGAAAAGAAAGTACAACGAAAAAATCGAACGTTACCACAAGAAAATACGGAGACTCGAACAAAAGGAACTACGTAGACGCAGTCGTATCGTAGATTCAGACTCGTCAAATTCCAACGAAAACTCAGGTTAGTTGGTGACCTACTTTTACAAAATATGTGTACCTACATTTGAATAACAATCATAATTGCACCTAGAGGTTGTCCGTGGGCCAACACATGGTTGCTTTTCTTGCCTAGAGGTTAACTGCGGGTTGACACGATGGTATACGTTAATTACCAAATTGTTTGGTAATTATTTTTCTTGTGATATTATATATGCACATACGCAATTCAATTCTGGTTATCACTATGAATGAATACTCAGACGTGTACTGCGGGCACACGCAAGAGTTATATTAATTATCGTTAATTCGTAAATGTGTTTAATTCACACATGCAATAAATCATACTACCCTCAAAAAAAAAAAAAAAAAATGCAATTATGCAATAACTTTACAAAGTGTCTTCACCCGTCTTATGCGCTTATCATATTCTTATAGATAACGAGCAAGCGCAAAATATGGAGGTTCCCGAAGACATCGTCCAAGACGAAAGTACGGAAAGTCTGAACTGTGAGGTCCCAATCAATAATTTGGAGGCTGGTCCTAGTCAAGAACCGGAACCTATACCTGAGTTAAGCTCGGATGTCCTGGCTGCTTTGGGTGATGCTCTTGAAGATACACCTAAGTTTGGTAAGAATATACATGACAGCTTGGCCCGTTTGTGGACACCTTTATTGACGAAGGGATTAGATAAGGATAATAGGGATAAGCTTATTAAAGAAAACCCAATACCTGAGAATTGTCCTCTATTACAAGCTCCAAAGTTGAACCCCGAAATATTAGCTGCAGTCTCCGACTCCATTAGAGTTCGAGACAAAAGAGTTGAGAGCGTTCAGCAGCAATTAGGAGCGGGCATTACTGCTCTCAATAAAGGCTTAGAATTACTGCTTGAAGATGACAGCAGCAGACTTCAAGCAGTGAAGCACCTTAGCGATTTCTGCAGGCTTTTATGCGACCTACATCACATCGAATCAGAGGCTAGAAGAAAGTTCGTAACTCCGAGCTTAGATAAATCATTTACTAATATAATACAAGCAGTAGATAGAGACGAAATGCTTTTTGGAAATAAACTTTCCGAGAAAATTAAAGCATCAAAGGTCATAGAGAAACAAGGTTTACAGATTATTTCCCCTTCCCCTTCGGATCTCGTGGAGAGCGGACGTGTGCTTGCTTGCTGCGCGAGCGCGGTATTTTTTGCTGGAACTTCGCCCCGAGGTCGAGAGCCGCCGCCCTCCTAGTCACCGTAGTCCCCGTGCTTCGCGTCGGGCTTCGCATTAGTGAGTTACCACAAACTCTTTTTGCGCGCGCGCCGGGTTTGAGCCCGCGTTTTTTCTCGCGCCGGAGCCCCTGCGTAGCCATTGAGCCAAGCAATCAACGAGCGGCCGCGGCGAAACAACGCTACACATCGTGTGCTGCGCGCGACGTCTACTGGTTGCCTGCACTTTTTGGGACAAGACTGTGTGTTACTTGCTACTTTGCTCTTACAAAATACTAGGAGTCGATCGTTTATCTTATAATAACTATGGCTCTCCAACGCTCCCCAGTTAAAACACAGAATATTTTATGTGTAAAAAATTCAAGTCTATCGCACTATAATTCGGACCCCGCTATTAACACCTCAACCCAAAATACCAATGCAGATGAGAACCTCTCTATAACTAAGCGTCTCAAACGAACTTTTGATGCAGTGCCGCTAGAGACACATAATTCAGACATAATAACAATGCTCTCAGATATTAAATTGCAACAAGAACAATTAAATAAAGCTTTCCTTGGTATGATTGCGCAAAATAATAATATACAGAGCACTGTTGATACCATGGTAGCCAAACATGATCAATTGCTACAAAAAATAAATAGTCTCGAACGGGAAAACACAGAACATAAGGACAGAATAATAATGCTTGAGGGTAAGATCGAATCGCTGGAGAAATACTCTCGTAACACGTCCATTGAAATATGCAACGTGCCAAAACAACCAAGTGAAGATAAGGATACCTTGTTTGCCTTAGTACAACAACTGGACTCGACTTTAAGTGCGAATAACCCCACTGCAAACCCCATTGCGAGACTGGATGTCAGAGACGTCCATCGTATAAAGAACGAGACCATCATAGTGGACTTCACGACGGTGCCCTGTAAGGAATCGGTTTTGAGGAAGTACAAATCATTTAATAAGTCAAAACGCGAAAATAAGGAACCTCAATTAAACACTGAACACCTCAACATTCCCGGCGCCTCTCGTCCCATCTATATTGGAGAATCCCTAACTACTAAAACTAAACGCCTATTTTTTGTGGCACGAGAGTATGTTAAAAACAAAAAATTGGCTGCAGCGTGGATATCATTTGGCAAGCTTCTGGTGAAGAAAGACGAGGACTCGTCTCCTATCCGAGTCAGCGAGGAATCTGCCTTGCATAATCTTATATTTTGACTAGTACTGCCGATTCTATTGTTGATCTTCCTTTTGTTCTTGTTTGTTGATGATTTTAGTCATTATTTATTATTTATTATGCATGTTAGAATATACATCCAACTGCTGTTTTATAAATTTATTTTAATGTATTGCAGACACACACATATTATATCTACATTTACTATACACAATACACACAACACAGCACGCAGACAAACAATCATAAAAGGGTATCCTAACCACATATTTCTCAAAAATATTCCAAGACGCCATGGCTTTCAAATCCAAGACTTTAATATTAAACAAATAGAAATTCTTAAATCAGTGTCACGTTTTTACCGTGACCTTCCTTTAGTAATAATATCTCCCAGTTAACAGAAACACCTATGCATAATATTGAAGCTATAAGCTTGGATTTGGACTCCCTGGCCTTGGCAAAAGTGGAGAGATGCGGGATCGAGGACGTTAGGAGCCATATTACGTCAAATAAGTGTACATTAAATATAATTTCTCAAAATATACGGAGTGTTAGATGTAATATGAATGAATTTTTTACCTTACTAATAAGATCGAATATTGACTGGGACGTTATGGTCTTATCTGAATGCTGGCTTTTGTCTAATAGTACCGTCCCATACCTAGATGGCTACTCGCACGCTTCGACGACTAAGCACAGGACACAGAACGAGGGTGTCGTTGTTTATTACAAATCTCATCTTAAAGTAACTATTGAGGAACCGCAAGTAGATAACGCAAACTGTCTTATTATCAAATTAAATAATGACACATGTTTAATTGGTATATATCGCCCCCCAAGTGTTACTAATACTACCAACTTCGTAAATTCTCTTGATGCACTCCTTTCCAAATTAAATAGTTTTAAGAATGTGATTCTGTGTGGCGATATTAATATCGACATAGCCCCTGGTGCCTTGGACAGTCGAGCTAATGATTATTTAACTTTGCTAGCCAGCCACAGGATATTACCAGGCCATAATTTAACTACACACGGTCGCACCTGTCTCGACCACATGATGTTAAGGACAAAACTCGAAGCAATTTGCTTTGTTATCGACTCCTCTATTACGGACCATGACTGTGTTGCCCTTAGCCTCAAACTAAAATGTAACGTAAAGCAAGAAAGCAATCAAACAACAAAACTGGTTGATTTTAATAAATTGGATGGCATGATGTTGACATTAGACTTTTTCCCTGTTCTTAACTGTATTGACCCCAACTCAGCCGCTAATCTCCTTGTTACCTCGATCTCTTCTGCTATTAAAGAAAGCGCTAAAACGATCAACACATCTAAGCGCAAATTAATAAACAAACCGTGGGTTACACCCGGATTGTTACGATGTCTCAGAAATAGGGATAATCTTCATAAAAAAACTAAAAAAGATCCAAACAATGAAGTCATAATGACCACATACAAGCGCTATAGAAACTTTTGTACACTAATTTTGAGAAAAGCAAAGAAGATCTATGACAGAGAGAAATTGGTAGGTGCCGGAAATAATAAAAAGAAGCTATGGGAGGCCATCAAAGGAATAACTAGTATAAAACCTGTTGTTGACCACTCTGTAAATCTTTTAACAAAAAATCCTCAACTCAGTGTTAATAATATTAACACATATTTTAAAGAGATTGGCTTAAAACTAGCTCAGAAAATAACCACGAGAAACACATCGTCGACAGTGCAACGTTCAAATGTTCAGAACTCTCCATCAAACTCACTAGTGTTAATGCCCGTTGACGAAGATGAAGTGGCTCGACTTATTAAGGACCTAAAGGACAGTAGTGTCGCTGGATTTGATGGCATCTCAAGCAGAATTGTAAAAAGGTACGCTCATTTACTGGTTGCGCCAATCACACACGTTTGCAATTTGTCGATATCGACCGGTTTGTTTCCGACAATTTTCAAAAAAGCAGTTATCAAGCCCATCCATAAATGTGGTCCGTTGGACCGTGTCGAAAACTACAGGCCTATCTCTATACTTCCAACCCTCTCCAAGATTTTGGAACGGGTAATTAACAAGCAACTAACAAAATTTTTAGAGGTAAACAATCTTCTGTCACCACATCAGTTCGGATTCCGCTGCGGCAAATCCACAAGCGATGCAGTACTTGAACTAGTGAATTCTATTATTACTACCCTCGATAATAAGAGAAAGTGTGTCACTATTTTCCTTGATTTAGCGAAAGCTTTCGACACGGTTCCAACCGCACACCTTTTGGCAAAGTTGGAGGGACTAGGAGTTAGAGGTATTCCACTAAAGTTACTTAGTGACTATCTGAACAACCGGACACAGAGAGTAAGAATAGGCGATTGGGTGAGTGAAGAGGCCCCTGTCTCCATGGGAGTGCCTCAAGGCAGCATAATTGGCCCAACCCTCTTCCTGGCCTACATTAACGACCTGTGTAACCTGCGAATTGAAAGTGGTAAAATCCTAACTTTTGCTGACGACACTGCTTTGTTCTTTAGTGGTGCCTCCTGGACTGAAGTGTTCCAAAATGCTCAGCTCGGTTTTGACAAGGTGAAGAGGTGGCTTGAACACAACGTATTGACCCTAAATGTGACCAAAACCAAATATGTAGCGTTTGCATTGAGAACTTCCCAACTACCTCCAGTATCAATGCAACTAACTGCCCACACATGCCACCGGGAGGTTACTACATGCTCCTGTCCCATGCTAGAAAGAACCTGCCATATTAGGCACCTTGGTGTCATCTTAGACCAGACGCTGTCTTTTAAGCCGCATATTGACGCCCTGGTGCCTAAACTACGTAAGCTCATATATATTTTTAAAACGCTGAAAAATATTGCCGACCATCAGGTAACGAGAATGGTATACTATGCGCTCTGCCAACCACTCGTGGAATATTGCATATCTACCTGGGGTGGAATAGCAAAAACCACGCTCATTGATGTCGAACGTGCTCAACGCGCAATTCTTAAAGTGTCAGCCGGCCTCCCCTTTCTATACCCTACAGTCGATCTTTACCGGAAATGGAATGCGCTTACGGTCAGACAGACGTTTATCCTACAAATAATTTTAAAGAAGCACTCTGATCTTTATTATTATCCGGACTTACTCAAAGAAAAGCGTAGGAATAAAATTGTGGTCCCTACGCCTTCCTTTAAAACTACGTCATCTCATAGATTTTATTGTTTCTTAGGCAATTACCTATACAATAAGCTAAATAAGCTGCTTGACTTTCACCATCTTCCCAGGCCTAGATGTAAGGCTAAAGTCAAGGAGTATTTAAAGGTACTAGATTACCACGCCACCGAAAATCTCATCACTGTACCTACCTAATTTTAACAAATTGGCTCCTCTCCATATCACTCCTCAATTTTTTTTTCTCTCTTCCCCCTGCTCATTAACACATTACTCTTTCCTCTCACAATAGTATCACATCTCCAAAATCGCACGTACACTATATACACACTAATACACACATATAACCACACATTCATAAACATTCACACTACTTTCACACGTCTGCAGTAATAGCTTTAGTTTAGTTTCTATTAATTCTAATTTTATCCTCTGTCTATATTTTTTATTATTATTTTAGTCTTCCATTGTTTGCTCACTAAAAGACAACCACAATACTGGCATCCTTCTGCGGGGGAGGGCCTGGTGACCCGTAACACAGGTTCTATAAACCTATAACAGGCACCAGCCACTCACACATAAGGACCCTGTATGTTATTATACTAGTATATAGGCTCCTAAGCTTTGTAATGTTCTTGTGTGCTGATGGAAATAAATGATTATTATATTATATTATATTATATTAAGAGACTCCCCACAAACATAAAACCGACAACACCATCTGTGCCAATACCAAGCACCAGTCGATCTCGACCGCAGGGAAACTGGAGTGGCCCTCCTCGCTACCCACCATCGAGCAGGGGGAGCAGAGGGGGGCCAAGGAAGACCGGAACGATGGGTCACCGCAAGTCAGCTCCTGTGCCACAATTGAAGACACCTTACCAGCCCAAACATCGGGCGCCGAATCAGCCGCAATAAAGGTACACGCTGGCCGATTACAGTATTTTTATAAAAATTGGCTTAAAATTACTAAGAACCCCACTGTGTTACGTTGGGTTCGTGAGGGGTATTCTATTCCGTTTTCCCACAAGGTAGAACAGAAGTTTCATCCCTTAAGAAAATTTTCATAATTATGATGAGGAAGTTGATATGAGTCTAGCTATTGATAATTTGATACAATTAGGTGCAATATCCCAATGTAATCGTAGCAAAAATGATTTTATATCAGATATATTTTTAGCTCCTAAAGCTAATGGAGGCAAAAGATTTATTCTTAATCTTAAGAGGCTTAACAAATTCATTTCTACGTCCCACTTCAAAATGGAGGACTATAGAACAGCGGCTAAACTCATACCTGAGTCTGGTTTCATGGCAACTGTAGACCTAAAAGAAGCTTATCTTTTGGTCCCTATGAAAGAGAGTCATCGAAAGTACCTACGCTTCAATTTCCTTGGCAAAACGTACCAATTTAACGCCATTCCCTACGGATTGTCCGTGGCACCTAGGGTGTTTTCAAAATTAATGAAAGAAGTAATAAACCACCTCAGGCTCCGTGGTTATCAATCTGTCATATATTTAGATGACATTTGCTGCATAGGGAGTACATATATAGAATGTATTCAAAATGTAAACGCAACCCTAAAGCTACTTAACTACCTTGGATTTATTATTAATTATGATAAAAGCGTTTTAGAGCCAAAACAAACTTGTAAATTTCTAGGATTCATTTTCGATTCGGTCAATTTATCAATTGGTCTTCCTCAAGAAAAGCGAAGCAATATCATGCAGTTGATACAAAAGTTTTTGAAACTCCCCAGATGCACTATCAGGAATTTCTCCCAATTAATAGGTGTACTCACAGCTGCGTGTCCAGCTGTCAAGTATGGATGGCTGTATACGAAAAAATTAGAGCATTATAAATTCTTAGCATTACAAAAACATGACAACTATGACGCTAAAATTAAACTTAACTGTTCAATTTTACCGGACCTACAGTGGTGGGAACAAAACATTATGAATTCGAAAAATGAAATGAGATTGAATAAAAATTTTGCATTAGAAATATATACGGATGCTTCTAGAACTGGCTGGGGCGCAGTATGCAAAGAACATCGCGCACACGGAAATTGGAAAGAAAATGAACTTTCTTTCCATATAAATTATTTAGAATTGTTAGCAGTGTTTATGGGACTAAAATGTTTTGCAAAAAATTTATCTGACTGCACTATATTGCTTCGTATTGATAACACTACCGCTATCAGTTACGTAAATCGCTTAGGAGGCATCCAGTTTCCTCATCTCAATGAGTTGTCGAGAGAAATTTGGCAGTGGTGCGAGAAAAGAAATATTTTTCTATTTGCTTCATACATTAATACCCACGACAATGTTGAAGCTGATAAAGAATCCAGAAGAATCAATGTTGACACTGAGTGGGAATTGTCAAATTTTGCCTATGAAACCCTAGTTCAGGCATTAGGGTCACCTCAAATAGATTTATTCGCTTCTCGTACCAACGCCAAATGCCCTCAGTATATATCTTGGAAACCAGATCCAGACGCATTGGCAGTAGATGCGTTTACCATAAGTTGGTCTAAGCTTTACTTCTACGCATTTCCACCTTTTTCGTTAATCCTAAAATGTTTACGAAAAATTATTGACGAAAAAGCGACAGGCATTTTAGTATTTCCCTATTGGCCGGGCCAACCGTGGTTTCCTTTACTTAAAAGTATGGCTGTTTCAAAGATTATTTACTTCAAACCTAATAGGGACCTACTACGTTCTCATTTCAGATCCCAGCACCCCCTATATCGTCAGCTTACCCTGGGGGCAGTCAAGCTCTCCGGACAGCCTTTATAAAACGAAGTATTCCACTTGAGGCACTAGATTTAATGCTGGCATCTGTATCCAAGAACACTATGAAACAATATGGGACATCTTTTAAGTTATGGTGGCAGTTTTGTTCTGTGAGAAAATTAGACCCATACAATTCTTCAGTTTCTCATGTTATGGCCTTTTTAGTAGAAGCTTTTCAAAAGGGAGCCTCCTATGGCTCTATAAATAGTCACCGGTCTGCCCTATCATTACTCTTCGGGAATAACCTAGGGTCAGACGAACAAATTAAGCGTTTGCTAAAGGGGATATACAAACAAAAACCACAGAAACCGAAATATTGTAATACTTGGAACCCTCAAATTGTCCTAAATTTTATCTCCACTTGGTATCTTAATTCGTCTTTAAGCTTAGAAAAAATTACAAAAAAGTTAACTATATTGTTAGCGTTATGTACTGCTCATCGTGTCCAAACTTTATCTCTCATAAGGGTGTCAAATATTACAGAGTCTTCGTCTGGGTTAAATATATCTATTACTGACACAATCAAAACCTCAGCACCCGGTCGTGAGCAACCAGTATTACACTTACCGTATTTTACACAAAACTTAACAATATGCCCGGCCACAACATTAAAAGATTATCTAACTTTTACAAATGATTTGCGATCTGAAAATATCGACAGTCTTTTACTTACTGTTAGAAAGCCACATAAAAAAGCCACGTCTCAGACCATAAGCAGATGGATCAGGCAGGCTCTGGCGGAGAGCGGGGTCGACGTGCGCGTGTTCGGAGCACATAGCACCAGACACGCATCCACGTCGGCCGCCGCCTCTGCGGGTGTCGATATTCGTATAATTCGGAAGACGGCTGGTTGGTCTAGTTCGTCTTCAACGTTCGCGAGGTTTTATCAGATGCCCCTTAATGAAGAAGACAACTTCGCTTTATCTATCTGTGCTATGGCTGGAGATAAAAATTCTCCTCATAGTGATTAATTTTGTATCAAATCAATTGTTAACATTTCTTGAAGAAATCTGTAACTGTTTTGTTTTGTTTAGAATAAACATTTATTTTTATTTTTTTTGTTACTGCTAATAAATATTTTCTATACTGCTAATATTGTGTTTACAAATACAGCATTCAGTACTGTCTCTAAACATCTACCTGGTTAATTATATCTGAAGAATGAAGCAACGAAATATAATTGATGATCAAACGAACTTCTCAAAGTGAAGTTCGATCAAAATTATATTAGTTGCTTCATTCGAAGATATAGAAACACCCACCCACCCAAACCCGTTTGTAGAAAATATTATTAGACTATGTAGTTATATTACTCTAAAGAAATGACAAACTATAGACGACGGATGGTTGTGTTGGGCGGACTGACCACAGACAAAATGTATCGATAAAATATCGATTCTCTAAAGCGTGCGATTATGCCTAGTAGGATAAAAGGACTACCTGGTTAATTATATCTTCGAATGAAGCAACTAATATAATTTTGATCGAACTTCACTTTGAGAAGTTCGTTTGATCATCAATTGTCATAGTTGTCTTAATAGCCCACCAGTTGGAGCTACTGTCTATGCCATGATATTGTCATTCTATTCGGTCGGTTTATATTCACTCACTTTCTCTTGTCAACTGTGTTGTACTGTTATCCTGATTACAAATCTCTTAATATCAATTTAATCCGTTTCATTTACCGCCCAATCCCATCAGGTTATGGGCCCAGGATACGCAATAAATAAGTGTGCGTAAAATTTTTGTTCTACAAATCGTAAAATACGAGAAATCCGATACCGATGACTCGTCACAACGCGGCGCCATCAGCGCCGGCGGCGGCGGCGGCGCCATCATCTTCAACAGCAACAAGTTCCGGAATTACAGTAAATTTCGAGAAGCTTAATGGAATATCTAACTACGGAAACTGGAAATTCATGATGCGGATGTATCTAGTTCATGAAGATTTATGGGATTGTATCGAAGAATCTGCACCGGGCGTTCCCAAGGTCAATGACAACCGCAAACAACTACGGGCGCTCGCGAAGATATGTTTGATGGTTCAACCCTCGTCTTTTTCCCACGTTAGAAATGCTGCCACTGGTTACGAGGCATGGAACAACCTAAAGACAGCCTATGAAGACAGGGGGCTGTGTCGTCGTCTTGGACTTTTACGCACGTTATTTGGATTAAAACTGGAACAATTTAGTGACATGGAAGCGTATATCTTGAGAATCACGGACTTGGATCAACAATTACGAGACATAAACGCTCCATTAGAAGATGATTTTCTATCAGTGTTAATGTTAAGCGGTCTACCCCCAAACTATGATCCGCTTATTATGGCTCTAGAAAATTCGAACATTAAATTGTGTAGTGAAACAGTGAAAAGTAAATTATTACAAGAAAATTTACGAAGAGATTTTGACAAGAGTGAAGGTGCAATGTTTACGAACAGGTCCTGTACAAAAGGTGTCAACCACAAACCAAGAAAAGTTTGCTTCATTTGCAAGAAACCAAATCACTTTGCTAAAAACTGTCCAACTAAAATGAACAATAAAAATAATAATAAACGGGGTGAAAGTGAAAGGTGTGAGAAAGCGTGGAACGGAACATTATTGACAGCACTAGCTGTGAACATTAATTCGAATGCCTGGTATGTCGACTCCGGCGCTACTTGTCACATGACAAACAACAAAAATCTATTGAAAAACTATGTTGTGGACACTCCGCGGTTAGTTACAGTTGCCAATAATCAGAAAATGCATAGTGAAGGTCATGGTGAGGTGGAATTATTGTTGAAAGGACAAACTCAAGTTACAAAATTAAGTGAGGTTATTTTTGTACCAGGACTGTCAACAAACCTTATTTCCGTAGGGAAAATGGCTTCTAAGGGACTTGAAGTTCATTTTGACACTGAAAAGTATAATGTTTATTACGGAAAAGTACCAGTTGCAAGTGCTACAAAGGTGAATGGTGTCTATGAACTGGACACAGTGAGTCAACAATCAATACATGGTCATGAGGTGGCTGCGACATGTCAAGCAGAGGCTTTGGTGGAGCCACAGATCCAGTACATGGATGAAGCTGTGAATTTGTGTGAAGCGAATCAATCACAGGAAATTTGGCATCGGAGACTCGGACACTTGAACAGGCGAAGTATGGATTTACTGAAACAAGGTATGGCAAGTGGAATTAATTACACTTATAGTAAAAATAATCCTTGTGCAGCATGTATTGAAGGAAAGCAGAGTAGAATACCATTCCCAAAACAATCCTTTAGTCGAGCCACTGAGAAATTAGGTCTCATACATTCTGATTTATGTGGGCCCATGTCAGTTTCCTCATTTAGTGGTGCCAAGTATCTATTAACATTTATAGATGACTACACTAGGATGACATTTGGTTATTTTATTAAAAGTAAAGACGAAGTTCTATCTGTATTCAAGATCTTTAAAAGCTTTGTAGACAAACTAATTTGAAAAAAAAGATGATAAGAACAGACAATGGCCGTGAATATGTGAATAAACATTTTCAGACATTCCTTCAAGAGCATGGCATCGTGCACCAAACGACTATACCCTACTCCCCACAACAGAATGGAGTTGCGGAAAGGGCAAATCGCACAATTATGGAGGCCGGACGATGTATGCTACAAGATGCAGGTATGGACCAAAGATTCTGGGCTGAGGCGTTGAATACAGCAATCTTTATTAAGAATAAATCACCAAGTAAAGCGGTAAGAGGAACCACACCTGAAGAAAAATGGTCTGGTTGTAAGGTAAATTTATCAAATTTAAGAATATTTGGCTGTGTTGCTTATGCAATGATCCCTGATGAGAGGCGTAAGAAACTAGATGCAAAGAGTAAACAATACATTTTTGTAGGATATTGTAATGAGTCAAAAGGATACAGACTAATTGATCCTCTAAATCCTTCCAAATGTATTAAATCTAGAGATGTATGCTTCTTAGAAAGAATAATGTATAAAGACTTAAAATTAAATCAGAATAATACTACTACTGATTGTCATATAAATTTTAATAATGAAATAGAAAATGTTGTAAGAACAAATGATGATAATGTTGTCAATCCCTTGCCTACCGTAGAGTTATCTGGCTCAACTACACCTAATTCACCTGTTTCTGACTCCAGCTCTGTGGATGATCCCAATGATGTCACATGGAATCCAGACATGACTCAAGATCAAAATTCTAGTTATTATGAAGATATTGATGAAAGCATAAATACTATAATTGCAATGACAGCAACAAGTCATGATGGAGAACCACAGACAATTGAGGAAGCATTATCAGGACATGAAAAGGAACACTGGAGGGAAGCTATTGAAGATGAATATAGATCATTTGAGAAGAATAAGGCTTGGAGTTTGACATTACTACCTGAAGGCAAGAAAGCTGTGCGCTGTAAGTGGGTTTTCAAGAAGAAGCTGGGACCAGAAGGTCAGTTACTTCGCTAAAAAGCACGGCTTGTAGCAAAAGGTTATACCCAGGAGTACGGGATTGATTACAAGGAAACCTACTCACCTGTGGTACGATATTCTACTATACGTACATTGATTGCCCTGGCAGTAAATCTAGACTTACACATTGATCATATGGATGTGAAAACCGCATTCTTAAACGGTGATTTGCAAGAGACTGTTTACATGGAGCAGCCAAATGGATACAAGATAAATGGTAAAGAAAACCATGTATTTAAACTTCATAAGGCTATATATGGGCTTAAGCAAGCCTCAAAGGCATGGTATGACAAGATAGACAATGCCTTGACAGATCTTCAGTTTAGAAAAACACTCACTGAGCCTTGTGTTTACATTAAATCAGACAACTCAGGAAATCACTACATAGTATAAAACAAAGTCGCTTTTTCTGTCCCTATGTCCCTTTGTATGCTTAAATCTTTGAAACTACGCAACGGATTTTGATGCGGTTTTTTTCATTAGATAGACTGATTCAAGAGGAAGGTTTATATGTATAATACATGCATAATATAGTAGAGAAACACTGATAACTTTAGAGGTTTTTACTTTAAGGTCGTAAATAATCGCATTTTTTTGCGCTTACATTGCAAACGCTGGCTGAACCCTACGAGATAGATCAAAATAATGTACTACACTATTGTACACCTTAAAAAGTTTTACAAAAAAGTCCGCGATGGTATATGTCTATCTCTTAGGGATAACCCACAATAACCATTTTCCTTTACTTATTACGATAAAATAATGGCTTATTTACGAAAAAGTGATTTTAAGCAATAAAGTATTAATCCTTATCCAATAAAGTACCATAAATAAATTGTGCATGTAATATAGATCAATATGGCCCTTTACATCATGTAATTTAAATGAATAGTTTCGAAGATATTACAGATTTAAAATGCAGGGACATAGCGGTTGCGGCGGTAACGGCCGGGGAGCGGATGGATGAACTTTTGTTATTCTTTCACGTAAAAACTACTGAATTGATTTTAATGAAACTTTACAATAATATAGCTTATACATAAGGATAACACATAGGCTACAATTTACAAGATATTCCCATGGGATAACGTCCTATAGTTCAATTCCCGCGGGATAACGTCATAAAGTTCACGCGGGCGAAGCCGCGGGCGGGCCGCTAGTATTATTATATTAGCATTGTATGTCGATGACATTTTAATTTTATGTAAAGATACAGCAGAGAAGAAAGCACTAAAGGAGGAACTGATGAAAAGGTTTGAAACAAAGGATCTTGGCCGAGCTACACATGTATTAGGAATGAGAATAAATCAAAGACAAAATCAAATTACATTGGATCAGAAAAACTATATACAGAAGGTATTAGATCAATTTAATATGATTGACTGTAAGCCAGTAAGTACACCTCTGGAATGTGGCATGAAGCTTGAGAAAGGGGACCAAACAGATATGGATTCCAAGTATAGAAGTCTAGTTGGATGTATTATGTACATTGCCATTTGTACAAGACCAGACATTATGCATGCAGCAAGCTTACTCAGCCAATTTAATAACTGTCATTCTGATGCACACTGGAAAGCAGCCAAGCGTGTATTGCGCTATCTAAAAGGGACTATTAATTATAACATAGTATATGAAAAATCCTCATTAAGTGTTACAGGATATGTAGATGCTGATTGGGCGTCTAATAAGCTAGATCGTCGCTCATATACTGGCTATGTATTTAAATTAGGAAATTCAGCAGTGTCATGGGAAAGTCGAAAACAAAGAACTGTGGCCCTATCAAGCACCGAAGCTGAATACATGGCATTGTGTGAAGGAGCAAAGGAGGCTAAATTCCTTAGAAGCTTTCTTTATGAATGTTTAGGTAAACATTTATCAGTAACTTTGTTTAATGATAGTCAGTCAGCACAAAATATTTGTAAAAGTCATGTTAATCATAGCCGTAGTAAACACATTGATATAAAACATCATTTTGTACGACAAATTGTTGATGATAAAATTGTAATGTTGAAATACTTATCTACTGAAAATATGCCAGCAGATGTTCTAACTAAATGTTTAAGTAAAGATAAACATTTTAATTGTGTAACAAATCTTGGATTACAGATTGTTTAGTTTAAGGGCAGGTGTTAGAAATAGTATAAACCAAACAATGTAAATTGTCATAGTTGTCTTAATAGCCCACCAGTTGGAGCTACTGTCTATGCCATGATATTGTCATTCTATTCGGTCGGTTTATATTCATTCACTTTCTCTTGTCAACTGTGTTGTACTGTTATCCTGATTACAAATCTCTTAATATCAATTTAATCCGTTTCATTTACCGCCCAATCCCATCAATTATCGTCCTCGTTAGTGTAACCATTGTTTTTTTATCCTTGGAAGCTATTTTGGAAACACCAAGAGTAGATTGCAATTAATATATTTTTTTAAACGAATTTAACATAATTACTCTTGTTATGGTCGAGAAGTCGGCTATTACCCCAAATGTCGCGGGTTCGATCCCCGCACACGGTAAAAACATTTGTGTGAATGAACATGTCTGTATCTATCGGTTTGAGTTCTATGTATTTACAGAAAAAAAGTATATAAGTAATGCTTATCAGTTGTGTGGCACCCATAGCATAAGCTAACGCTTAGTTTGAAGCTAGATGGCTCTGCGAATAAAGATTTTTACAATTATTCATCTATCATCTTAACAGGCTCAACAAATTTTAATTGCAAGTAATGTACTGATCAATATCTCACTGTGACATTTGAATGAGAGAGAAGACGGAAGCCTCTTTTGATTGCGATGAAAACGACAGTTGATCTAACATTGCACAAAGTAAATAGTGGTGTTTAAATCTTAAAGTATAATGCTCCAAGATTTTAAGGGATTTTCGTCTCGAATTAAAAATGTATGGCCATGAGAAAACGTTATGTACAACAATTGCACTCAAACTCAGAGCATATTAGATAAAATATTGACATACATATCAAGATTTAGTGTAAACATTCAAGAGTTGGCGATTACACACTATGATGTGGGTTTGATTCCCAACAAAACAAGCATAAACATGTCTGTTTTTATCTGGGTATTCTCAGTGTTTATTTTTTAATTTATTTTATTGCAGACATAATACAAGCTTCATTAAATGGATCACATCGCATCACATACATTGATCAGAATCAACCAAATTGTAAGCTGCGTCTTTAATGCAATTATTAAATTGACATGCTGAATATATCGACAAATTTTAACCAACGCACTAGTTACTGTGAATTTTAAAATTTGTGTGGGTCAACTTTTATAAATACAATACGTTGATAGACGCGCTCGTGGTTTAATTTAAAATAAAAGGCCCAGAAACCTGTTGATTTCTTAATCCCAAGGACATATCTGGCTCGAAGGACCATGTGGTTCTTCGAGCCGGACATGACCCAGCGAAATTTATTTCCATCCAAACTTTTCCCTACATAAATCCGGAACGCAATTACTAGATTGGATTTCCTATTCCCTCCAAATAGCTAGATTAATTTATCTTCCTTCTTTTCCCTAAATAAAACTCGTAAGCACAAAAGGTGCGATGAGTAGCAGAACCTTGATATCTTAGACAATAGCTTACAGACTTACGAAATACATCAATAACTCCCATTATGTAGGATGAATACTGCAAATTGTAAAGCAATTCACTGGCAAAAGTAACTTTTTTTACAGGTATTCTTATGAAAATGTCTATTGTGAGAACCAATTCTTTTGTTAGGGAGTTTAATTCAAGATAATGATATAAGAATGCCTGTAGTTAAATGGAAGGAAAACGTGAATTAAGTACTGTTTTGGCGTGACAAAGTGGGTATTGTCATTCAAATTTTGGATCTGTTACAATAAACGACTTGTTGGTCCATTCGTATAAATGCCTTACTGTTATTTTAACACAACAGGTTTGTGATCACCAATTTGATTGTGCTAAGCGTGGTGATTAAGCCTGTCCCCTCACTACTGAACTGATTTGAATAATTCTTTCACTGTTGGAAAGCTACACTATCCCGGGCGGGTGACATAGGGTACTTTTGATCCCGGAAATGTGGAGGGAAAGGGGGAATATTTGAAAAAAGAAAACCGCGGGCGGAAGGCTATCAAATAATATTTTAGCTGGATTTAGGAAACCCAAATTGTGTTCTGTTGAATTGAGGCTATTTGTATTATTTGTACTGTATATGATAAATATTTGGGTTTGAGTCAAACCCAAAATATTTTTATCATATATAGTACAAAAAAAAAACAAACACTAAGTTCACATATTTTTTTTAGTCCTGAGTGGGAGTTGCGCTCTCGTTTCCTGATGCCCTAACGGCAACAAACGGCACTTATGTGACTAATGATGGCAAATATTATGCTTTGCCAGAATTGACCAGTATCACTGAAAGTCAGGTAATTGCAAAAATTGCCTTTTTTCAATTCAATTACTAACTCAGTAGTTAATTTACCACAAAGCGTTCTCTTCAAGTAAATCCACAGTCAGCTTACACTCAATAACTCGATCAATGCCAATAAACGCTGAAAAACCATCACATTAAGCCTGAAAGCGGAAATGAGCCTGAAATTGAGACGAAGCCTTCAGGCAAATACTTCCGCTGACACCGGAAATGCAGAATGCTAAAGAGAAAGCTTCCTGTTATCTATGTGGACTTTGCTAGTTGAAAATAAACCTTATGTAGGTAACATAAGGGTGAATCTTGAATGGTAATGGTCGGTTTGTTAGTTTAAAATATGGATTTTAGTGCGTCTAGTCGTCTCTGTCGGGAATAGTTCGCTTTAAAAGTCATATTAACGTCGCTTTTAGTTTTGTAACAATTCTTCTTAGGTTATAAGATTAAACTGTATTTGTTTTATCTGTTCTTTTAGATAAATAGAGATATTTTTATTGCACTAAATATTACATAGAAAACATGTTACAAAATGTAGCTGTACAAAACAGGATTTATGTGAAACTTATGATCAAAATGAAAAAATCTGAATATAATTTTTTTTACATAAATGCACTTGTGAATTTATAACAAATTTCCACTCTGCGAGAATAGGCATTTGACATGTTTTGACAACTCATTGGTCACGTGACCACAATACTGTGTTGAAATAACGACCAAACCATTATGATACTTTTCCCAAGTTTTGTTGTTTTGTTTCTATGGAATAATCGTTATCGCTATACCCGCACATTTGTGCCATGGATCTAGTAGGTGAAGAAACAGATTATAATATGAAGATGATATCATAAATGAGACAGATAATATTTGTTAAAAATTAAATTTATTTGATTACCTTGTCATTTATCTAGCAAAGGACGTTTTTCGTTTTAGATAAAAGTTATAGCTTAGATTAGAATAAAACTTATGACAATTTACATGGTTAGTATAAAACACCATAAAGTAACTAGGTATTTTGGTGTGAAAAAGCATTAGAAAGACAGTGTTTTTATTACAGAGTCAAACGAGGCCAAACATTTGTTTAGATTAGAATACTATATGCCTAAATGGCATCGATTTTCGAGAGTTGACTATTTCTGGGAGCAGACACTCGTAGTAAAAGCGTGTCAATTTGGGTAACATCTCGATGTTACAAAAGTTATCGTTCCGTGGAACTCTAACTACTTTCATTAATAGTCCGGACCAGTCCAAACTGCAAAAAGGCAGAACTACGTAATCTGTCACCTGAAACAATTATATTTATTAATAAATTAAGAAAATAGAATAACAGCTTCAAAATTCTTGGGTTCATTCATACTTACATTCTCAGATTCTGTTTCTATCGTCCTAGCATTTATCTCCTCAAGTTCTGCTATTGGCGGTTCGTCTATATTAATTGAATTTTTTTTGTGTTTTGTGTTTTTCGACCCATGCTGAAAATAACGAAATGAATATTAAGAATAATTTAACAACATAAAAAGCTTTGTAAACTCAAAATAATTTTGACAAAACAACCGACCTCAAATTGCACATCTGGCACAAAAAAAAACTTTTGGACTTCCACTACAATAATAATATTAACTGGTAAATGCTTGAATAGTTATTAAAATTACCGAAAGCGGTATTTGTTTTTCCAAATCAGTCATCAAATAATATCTGCCTATATTGCCGAATATCTATACATATAATAAATTTGTAGAAAAGTCGTGTCTGTACAATGGAAATATATTAAAAAAAAGAAGCAGGGGTTGTTATTATATCGATACCGAACCCGAAATTGTAATTAAAAAAATTTTTGTCTGTTTGTCTGTTTGTCTGTTTGTCTGTTTGTCTGTTTGTCTGTTTGTCTGTTTGTCTGTTTGTCTGTTTGTCTGTTTGTCTGTGTGTTTGTGCACGCTAATATCAGAAACGGCTTATTCGATTGAGATGCGGTTTTCACTAATATATTGTGGTAAGTTTCACTTAACATTTAGTGTTTATTTCATGTCAATCGGTTCATAAATAAAAAAGTTATGTCAATATAAAGGTACACGCCTCGCGCCTGAGCTGCGCGTCCGTATTATATAAAGCGCGCTGAGAGTATGGCGAATATTATAGGTAGTTGCATTCGATTATTGCGATTTACTTGAATACTGACAGTTTGGATATTTCATTTATTTATATTTAAGGGTTTGTAGGTTAGGTTGTCTTTTTTAATTTTCTTTAAAAATTTGTAAATAAATATTGTAAGCATTTGTTATAGGTTAGGCATTTCTTTCCTTGATTTTTGGTATACTTATCTTAATTTTTTATTTAGGGTTTGTATATATGAATAATTTATAAGTATTTGGTATAGGTTAGGCAATTCTTTTCTTGATTTTCTTTATTTAAGTACAAGTTTATAAGCTCAGGTTATTAATTAATTTTAGCAATTCTTTTGTTTCATAAAATTTGTACGTTTAGTTTACACATCTTAACACTTTTTGCAGTCAGCCTATGTTTTGCGATCAGACGATGAAAGTTGTGGGTGTAGATCTAAGTATCAGCTGTTTCTCGCACGGTCAGTTGTATGTGGCTCTGACACGGGTTAGCAATCCTAGGAGCCTGTATGCTTTCATTCCCGATGGCCATACGTCACATATCGTATACCTACAGAGAAGCATACTGTAAACAAATTTTTAGCTACCCAAAGGACGGTATTTGTTATTTAAAATATGCTGCCCGAAAAGTCACTATTCCACGCGGACGAAGTCGCGGGCACAGCTAGTGTTGAATATGTTATATGTCTTCTTAATTAGTTCTACCACACCAAATGATACTTTCTGAATGCAAATGCTTGATTTGTAGCTAAAAATATTAAAATCTTTGTAGGTATGTGCCCCTATAATGTTTGAGAAGTTCCCTTAGTTCCTCGGGGATCCCGTCATCATAACTGGATTGTAATGACAACGGGACCAATATGGACTTAAATGTTTCTAAATGAAAAAAAAAAGAAAACGGTTTATAATTACAGAGTTCTGAGGTAACAACAGACGCGACCAGACGCGACGACGCGACGTGACGATTTGAAGAGTAGCTGTCCAATTATTATTATTTTCAGAGATCAACTCTTTCTTATTATTATTTCAAAAAAGAGCAATCCATTTAATACAATGTGTGAAAATTTCGGAAAACAAATGAATGTCGGGAAAACAAATGAATGTCGGGAAAACATTGTTTATTGATCTGAAGTAAGAAAAAACAGGTGCAAGCGATTTTCGACCTTATCGTCATTTACCAAAATAACGGATTTTAATGAACCAGCAAAGATAGTCAACAAGCGGTTGCGAAAAAGCAATAAAATTTTAAATGTCAATAAGGTTGAAAATCGCTTGCACCTGTTTTTTTTACTTCAAATAAATAGACAAACAAGAAAAACAGATGCAAGCGATTTTCAACCTTATTGACATTTAAAATTTTGTTGCTTTATCGCAACCGCTTGTTGACTACCTTTGCTGGTTCATTAAAATCCATTATTTTGGTAAATGTCGATAAGGTTAAAATCGCTTGCACCTGTTTTTCTTACTTCAGATCAATAAACAATGTTTTCCCGACATTCATTTGTTTTCCCGACATGCATTTGTTTTCCGAAATTTTTGAAATAATAATGATAATATAATTGGACAGCTACTCTTCAAATCGTCGCGTCGTCGCGTCTTGTCGCGCAAAAAAATACTCTCAAAAACAAGTCCGCATTCGTACGGTACATAATATAGGCATCTACTGGGATAGCCCTTCCTACCTATCTAAATAACCAGTAGGGGCAGTCGAAACTTTGCCCCTACTAGGGGCAGACGGAACTAAAAAGTTTCGACTGCCCCTACTGGTGGCAGACTTAGTAGAGGCAGTCCGGAATAATCCCTACTAAGTGATAGTGGGTACTTTATTTTGTCAGTGATCAACTTACGAGTTGTTTATAAATCAACATTTGAGAAAAACTTTATGGAGATTCAATATAAAACAAACACTAAAAATAATTATACTTACGTGATGAAAACTTGGAAGTCGCACTATACACTGACGCTCGCTCGATCGTACTGGCGCGAAAAAATTCGACATAGGTCCAACGCCGAGAGCGCTCCGCGCAGTACTGAGTTCGGACGGCCAGCGCATCGCATTTTGTAGTAATTTTGCAGTTATATTAATGTTATTATCAAAATAGGATAATAAATGAATGGTTTAAAATTATAAAATCTTCATTCCTCATGATGTAACAATTATTTTGGTATATATTTTGCCTAATTGTGTTGTCGTAGAAAGGAGAAATTCACAGTTAACTTAAAGCGATTTTCGAAGATTTTTGCTTTAGGACTAGATGTTTTTTTATATATAAAACAAAAGATATTTAAAAATCCCAGGCCGCTAAGAACTATACGACTATATAAGAGATAACATTCTTTTTTTTTTATTTAATTTGCTCAGAACAGTAGTTCAATCCAGGAGCTTAAAAATGTGCCTTCGCGCATTTTATGAAAATCTTTCTCTGCAATTTTGGGTTCAATTAAAAAGTTAAGCAAAATTTCGAAAAAGCAAGGCCGCTACAAACTATTCCAATAGATACTCTACACTATTAAATAAGTCATTATTGTTAATGTATTTTTGTTTCTGAGATCGATAACGCCAAAGTTGGGCATTTTATGTAAAAATCACAGTCGAGATGTGATAGGTCTCTTAACAATGGTATAGGTATTCAAGAAGTTTGCCGGTACCTGTACAGAATGACCGTACCACCAGCTTCGAAATGTTGATACTATCAAGAACAGACAAGAAACTCGATAGTTACGAGTACTATGTATTTTAAATCTCTTTATTTATTTACGAAGTGATCTTTTAAAACAAAGTTTTAGTGTTCGACATTAATGATAAAAATAAATGTGTATTGTGTATTATTTTTTCCTTCCGCAGTAAATACATACAATGTTTTACAATTACTAATGACGTAATAAAATACTAAACAATTAAGCATAAAAAAAATGACTGCAATTGTATTTTGGAAATAAACGAGTTACGTTAGCACTTCACCCCTACATACACGATCATCCACGAACATTAGATCTACAGATTAATTAAATAAACGAGGTACTAATGAAGAGGTACAAACTTGTCCACAACGACAATAACTATCTGGCAGCGAGACGCGGAAGTTAAAAGCCAACTCCTAACTACTCGGAATAGCAAGTTCACTTGTATCGAATTCGGGACAAACGCAAACAATTACTTGTCCGCGTTTTGATGTAACTACAACACGTTGAGTTTGAGTCGTCAAGTTATGAGCGATAGCGGAGAAAGACATAAATATATATTAAATGCATTATCCATTTTGTCAAACATAGCATCGGCGGAGGTCTCTAAAAGTGCTTATTATGGTAGCGTGTATCCATTGTTAACATATGGCGTCATTTTCTGGGGAAACTCTGTAAATGTCCAATCCACATTTATCATGCAAAAAAAAATGTGTTAGGTTTGTTTATAAAATGTGTAAAAGAGATTCACTGCGTTCTGTATTTAGGGAAAATGGTTTGCTTACATTAACCGGTATCTATATATTGGAAACTTGTCTATTTTTAAAAAATAATAATCAATATTTTGACAAAAAATCATCGTATCGAAGCAATTTACGTAGTAACTATAAACATGATTTTTGTATTCCAGAATCTAACAAAAGTTCTATTATGTATAAAAGCATTTTTGTATATGGGGTTAAAATATTTAACCATCTACCTCTTGAAATTAAAGCACTTGAAGGACAGCAATTTAAGAAAAAACTTAAGACATGGTTAATTAATAGAGAATTTTATAATTTACAAGAATATTTTAATTCATAATTATTTATTTAACGTTAATTTTATCGAATTGTATTCTATTATGTATAATAATTTTCCATTTTATTATTTAATTTTATTTAGTTGATATTTTTGTTATAATTTTTGAAGATTAATATTATTTTTTCTCCGCATATTAAACATTGTACACCCAATTTTGGGTAAGCTGTTTTTGACACTAAACATAATTTTAAGATCCTATGTACACAGCTTTCACAATAAATGATTTCTGATTTCTGATTTCTGATTTCTGATTTCTGATTTCTGATTTCTAAAAAAAAAAAACAATTTGTCAAAGTATCAGTCGGCACATGAATCCACACCCCTCGCTGTCCGGGCGAGTGCACTTCTATCGCCATTAAGCAGGCAAAAAAAAATGCTTTAAAAATTATAAAATAATGATAGCGGGTAAAGTTTATTCATGACTATTTTTTTAATGCAAAAACACTGGCACGCACTAAAATAATATTATTTTTGAAAGTGGACGATTAATTTCATCCACTACTAACCCAGCCCCCTAATGAAAGGCGGCCACTGCGGCCTATTCCATTGAGGGACACTTTACCTGGAAGCGTCGCTCAATGTGCTGCCACATTGTGGGCTCATGTGGTCTTTAAACTTTTGATTTTAAGTGCACTTTTTCTTACTATTTTTTAATTTACTAACAACATGTACTTGCATCTTTTTAAAAGAAACGCCCGGTAGGAAGACCCCAAATGCGATGGAGTGATGACATAAAGAGAGAAGCCGGATCGATGTGGATACAGGTGGCTCAAGATAGGAGAGACTGGCATGAAAGAAAGGAGGCCTACACCGGGAAGATGGTAGAAAAAGGCTGAGAAGAAGAAGAACATAATGTAGTATTTAATATAAAACTCTAGAAAATCAAGAGTGCTTTGAGTATCGCTGGACAAAATATAAAGTTTTCTATCCAAATCGAGTTTTAGTACAATAGGTAAATAAGACTCTCAGATCAGCGATCATTTTTCTTACATAAACCAAAAACAAAACTCAGTAATTATTAAACGATTATTTTAACACGTCAAAAAGCAACTCACAATTGTGATTTTTTTAAAACATTATCATCATCTACTTCTCAACTTGGACCACACCCCAATACCGCGCCACCCGGTCACAAGTGTTCCATCGCCAGGCTTATTTGTTGTCCATTTTATGGAGATCCCTTGGGCTCCATGGTGTACTGTGCCACCGTTTTCTTAAACAATCCTTCCTGTCAATAAACAACGCTTCAGCAGTTTCTATTCTGTCTCTTTTCTTAATTGGATTGCTGGAAAATGGAACGTGTTCGTTTGATAGTTTGCACGCTTCGAAAGAGAATAATGGCCATTGGGGAAATGTTTTTGCATCCTTTTAGCTAAGTGGAGCTAGAGTTGGTGCAACTTAATACCTAGTTTACTTTACGACAATAATATGCTAGTTCATTAAGATTGTTCGATAGTAGCGGATCTAATGTAGGTACATAATTGGTTTTTTGGTTGAAAGAAATTTTCTTTGTAGTCTGTTTTGGTGGTTTAACATCCCGGAGCATTTGAAAATACTTAAGGCCATTTGGTCCATCAGCTGATCTCTGTTCGATAGTTCCTTTTGACGAGCAATTTGATGTAATGGTGGAGAAGTCGGCTGTTACACCAGAGGTCGCGGGTTCGATCCCCGCACGGTACAAACATTTTGTGTGCATGAATATGTTTGGGTGCTTCTATGTATAATACGAGTATGTATTTATTTACAAAAATAAGTATATAAATTATTATGTTTATCCGTTGTCTGGCACCTATAGCACTAGCTAATCCTTAGTTTGGGGCTAGATGGCGCTGTGTGAAAAATGTCCAGAGATATTTATTTTTATTTTATATTTATAGTATACATACAGTCCCAATGTCAAATAAAATTAGGATATAGGGAGTGCATCTGTGCTTGTGCACTCACTGCAGCACTGTAATACATCCTGAAGTAGGTTTATTGTGAATAATAGCCACTTCTTGCCCCAAATTAAGCATAGCTTTTACTATGAGGCCCAGACAGTGGCTTAATATGATTTAACTTATTTAAATCCTAACTTATTTTACATAAAACGCCGAAAATGCAAAGAAACACATGAATGCACAAGAATATTTGGTCCGTGCTGGGATCGAACCGACAACCTCTTTGGTCGTCGGTCGTAAAATTCTTGTTATTACCATGTAGGAGGCTACCTCCATAAACTACCGGACGAGCGCGCGGTCAAATCCTTTGAAAGTTAACGGGCGAAGATAACTATTCGCCATTCGCCTACTAACGTCACAGAATATATAATAGTACAGCACATCAGACTACCCTAAACTCAAATTTCTACAATCAATTTTCATTTTTATTCCCTTCACATAGAGTTATCTTTCAATTGAGTTTTTTTGACAGATTAGGGTAGCTCAATCTGCTGGCTTCTGTACAATAGTGCTGACGTCGTGTACAGCAAAGTACCTACATTTATAAACTCATTCAAATATGAACCGTATCTTAATCGAATAAAACCTCATGTAAAGTTTTATTTTTTATTTATCCTATTTACGTCATACTGCTGGGTAAAGGCCTCCATCTTTGAAATCAAGTTATAAATAATGATAGATACTGGCTTAATCACCACGATTGTCAAATACGGATTGGTGACCACAAATCTGAGCTGTGTCCGAAAAAAGGACACAAAGTTGACGACCCGGGAACTGAACCCAGGACCCCGAGATCTTGGCAGCGTATAGGTTACATTTAATTGCACTTGACTGCACAGTAAGGTCCTTTGATTATAATTATCAGAAGTGACATGATATAGTTTATTCACACTGGATTTAAGTATTCCAAAGATAAAGTGGACAAAATGTGTTCAAAAAACAACACAAAGTTTGCGCGACCCGGGAATTGAACCCAGGACTTCAAGGATACAACTTTTCAGACCACTATAGAGGGAACTAAATTAAAATATGTCAATAAAAAGTAAGTAATAACTTTTCTCATATGAATTAAAATAAGACGTACCCAAGGTTAATTTTACGACTTTCACCATTCTCCTTAAGTCATAAAAGTTACTTTCACTGCTATGCCTATTAGCTAAGTCCATAAAACGCGGGACGCGCGGTCAAATCCTTTAACTAACCGTTTACTACGCGGCAGTTAACGTAATCGGTAACCGTTGGCTTAATCGATTCGTTAAGAGATAGGTGAAAGTTTATAAGCATAATTTACTTATTAAAATTGTTAGTTGTGACAATTTTAATGATAAAGTAGCTTTGGTGTGTTCCGTAAATTTTATGTAGATCGGAAAGATTTATCGGCTTTGCTAAAACTCATCTTAGACAATAATTAATATGTAATTACTTAGTGCCATTTTTTTTACTTTTTTTATACCTACTCCTATTATAAACGCAAAAGTTTGAAGGATAGATGTATGGATGTTTGTTACTCTTCCACGTAAAAACTACTGAATGGATTTTAATGAAACTTTACAATAACATCACAAGAACATATACCTATGCTACAATTTATCCCGCAGTATAATGTCCTATAGTTCACGCGGACGAAGCCGCGGGTGGAAAGCTAGTACATGATAAATAAGTGTAATAATTGATACATACATACTATACAGTCACTCCTTTTTCACCCAGGCGTAGGCAGAGTCCAAATCCTTCCAAGACCCTGGCTCACAACGTTTGCACTTTGCTTCGTCTACATTCAAAAGTCTATTCATACATGCTCTACATACATTCATAAGTCTATTCATACATGACATTTCTTCAGGACATCACCTATTCGGCCATGGAATCTTTCTTGGCCTTTCCTTTCCAACGATTCCTTTTGAAATCCTCTTATTTTTTTTTTTCATTAGCCTACTTTCCACCCATCCTCTCAATACCTCTGTTTCAGACACTACATTTTTTTTAATGCCGCAAAATTCAATCTATATATGTAAAGAAAATATAATTTCTTTAAATATAATTTAATTTTTGGTATTTAAGCCGAGCCTTTACTAAAAAGTTCGGTAGTGTAAATAATAGAGGAGGATTGCGTTACCATGGAAACGTTATTTTGTTATTTTGATTTGTTGACAATTTATAATTTCAATGTGAATTAAATATTGTAAAACTATATATAATAAATAAACTTTAAATGTTGTTTCTCTAGCAATAGAGCAACGCCAACAAGTTTATTTTATTTCAATTCCTCCTATGAAGATATAATTATCTTATAAAACAACATTTTTGTTTATGAAAGTGAAAAATGGAGAAACTTCGTTTTGAATTCACATTATTACCGGCAAGTGATGGAAAATCTAACATTTGCTGTGTAACATCGATAACTACAAGCGATAATAAAGTATATGCGATACCGCCAGAGTTGCAATCAGTAAGTGAACATAAGGAAATTTTAAAGACAGCAGTTTATAAGAAGATAAAAAACAGTTTGACAAAAAGATACCAGGTAAGAAGAGTTTGGATAACACTGACGGAAGAACTGAATAAAATTTACATTGACGAAGATGGTAATTTACAATTTGCGGATCAATTTTTAGAAGAATTGAACCAAGAACCGCCGCCAACTACCACGGAAAAAATCGAGACAGGTACGTTGGAAAAAATATTTGAAAAATTGCTTAAAAATAGTCAGGAAGTAAAACAATTGAGTTTGACGCACATAGCCGAGAAATTTGTTATTGAGAAATTCACTAGTAAAAATTCGAATGTAAACCAATGGATGGATATTTTTGAAAAAGAATGCTTACGTTTTGATGTCGACACAGATGAAAAAAAAATTGAACTACTAAGACTTTTTATGGATAAAAGTTGTATAGATTGGTATAATTCAATGATTATAAAATTTACATTAAACTCAGAGTGGTCAATATGGAAAACTAAATTCTGTGAATCCTTTGTAAATAAGGGATGGAATGCAGTGACTTACGCATTATCGTTTAAATATAAAGATGGTACGTTGTTGGATTATGCAATCAGAAAGGAGAAATTATTATTGGATATGAGAAAATCTATTGATGCAAATACTTTAGTGGATCTTATTGCTGCTGGCCTACCAGAGTTTATACTTAATAAGATAAATAGAGAAGCGTTAGAAGATACAGTAGATTTATTTAATGAGGTGAGCAAGTATGAGCACATGGTAAATAAAAAAAGTTCTTTATTAAAGGCGAAATATGTAAATTTAAGACATGATTATAATACTGAAGGACAAAACTCTTGTAAAAATTGTGAGAGATTAAATAAAGGGGTTCGGTATCACCCTGAAGCTCGCTGCTGGTTTAGAACAAAATCGGAAGAGAAGATAAAAAATAAAAATTACATAAAGCATTTAAACAATTCAGTAATAGAAGCCGAATTGAACGATTCCATTCAAAAAAACGAATAGTGACACCATTAATAACTGTCAAACTAAGATTAAATGATAAATTAGATATTTATGGGATTTATGATTCTGGTTCAAACGTTTCTTTGATTAACTCTAAACTGTTAAAACTAAAAGGGAAAGGGAACCGTTTGAATGAAGAAAATTTAGTAACGATTAGTGGTGTCAAAAAGACAAGTGGTTTGACAAATTTGAAAATAAAAATATTTGACTTAGAAAAGAATGCTGACGTTTACATTATGAATGAGCAAAACTTCAAATATGATTTTTTAATCGGATTAGACTTGATAAAGATGTTTAAGCTTATTCAAGATGAAAATTTGAAAATAACTCAAAAACAATACTCAAACAATGAAGATGACAATAATGAATATAAAATAAATTATAATGAACATGTCAAAGAAGAGGATTTTAATTTAAAAGTAGATCATTTAACTGAATTTCAGAAGTCGGAAATTAATACGTTGATAGAAAATTTTGACTCAATATTTGCTAAAACTAAATACGATATCGGCACTGTCCATGGATATGAAGCTAGAATAGACTTAATAGTTGATAAATATTGCAGTAAAAGACCTTACAGATGTACACTGGAAGACAAAAAAGAAATAGAAGAACAAATTGCGAAGTTACTTGATAATAGACTAATAGAAGAATCATACAGCCCATTTGCTGCACCTGTTACTTTGGCTTTTAAAAAAGAAGATAATAGAAAGTCCAGACTTTGCATAGATTTCAGAGATTTGAATAAGATTGTTGTACCTCAGGCACAACCTTTTCCGTTAATTGAAGACTTGATGATGAAAACTAGAAATTGCAATTATTTTTCTACGCTTGATATAAATTCTGCTTTTTGGTCGATACCTTTACGAATAGAAGACAGGAAAAAGACGGCATTTGTAACACAAGAGGGACATTACCAATGGACTTGTCTCCCTTTTGGACTAAAGACTTCACCGGCAATTTTCCAAAGGATACTGAGTAACATACTAAGAAAATACAAACTTACGGAATTTGCTGTTAATTATATAGATGATATTCTTATATTTTCTAAAACATTCAATGAGCATATAAATCATCTAACACGGCTATTAGAAGCAATAAAAAAGGAAGGATTTAGACTGAAATTTACGAAATGTACATTTGCTTCTGATTCAGTAAAATACCTCGGTCATATAATTAAAAATAATTCTGTTCAACCATTAAAAGATAACTTAAGGTCAATTAAAGATTTTCCCGTTCCAAAAACACAGAAAAATGTGAGACAATTCCTCGGTAAAATAAATTTTTATCATGAATACATACCAAAGAGTGCAATAATATTAGATCCATTGCATAATTTGCTTCGGAAAAATCAAAAATTTGTTTGGACTGAAAAATGCCAGAATGCATTTCAAATTATCAAAAACCTTTTATGCTCTCAACCAATCTTGGAAATTTTCGATCCCAATTTACCTATTAATATTTACACAGATGCTTCAATAGAAGGTGTCGGAGCCGTACTAAAACAAATACAACCTGATGGAAAAGAAAAAACAGTAGCTTATTTTTCTAAAAAACTAAATGAAGCGCAGAAGAAAAAGAAGGCGATATATTTAGAATGCTTGGCTATCAAAGAAGCGGTGAGATTCTGGCAATACTGGTTAATAGGTAAATCATTTACAGTGTATTCAGATCACAAACCACTGGAAAATATGAATCTTAAATCTAGAACCGATGAAGAACTAGGTGATTTAACATATTACCTGTCTCAGTATGATTTCAACATAAAGTATGCTCCAGGAAAACAAAACTTAGAAGCGGATTGTCTTAGTAGGAATCCAGTATTAGAATGCTCTGAAAATGTTGATGAACAATTAAAAGTTGTGAATTTAATTAAATTAGAAGATATTGTGAAAGATCAAGATGAAAATAGCGAAATTCAAAATAAAAAGAGTAAATTGATAAAAAGACACGGACTCTACTTTAAAAAGAATAAAAGGAAAGAAAAGATTATTTTATCAGAAAAATTTAGTGTGAAATTTTTAAAGAATATACACGAAAGCCTTTGTCACATTGGAATCGGACAAATGCAAAAGACAGTTAGTACTCTCTATACTGCCAGGAATTTTTCTAAAAATATACGAATGATATGTAAAAGCTGTGAAATTTGCATAAAAAACAAGTCAAGAGGACACGACAAATATGGATTTATGTCTCACCTTGGACCTGCTACAAGACCTTTTGAAATAATGTCAATAGACACAATAGGTGGATTCGGAGGCTCAAGATCAACGAAAAAATATTTACATCTATTAGTCGATCACTTTACCAGATATGCATTTATAACAACATCAAAAACCCAGAATGCAAATGATTTTATAAAATTAGTAACGAAAATAACTGAACCGGAAGAAATTGATATCATACTAACTGATCAGTATCCCGGAATAAATTCCAAAGACTTCAAAGATTTTTTGAGCGACAAAAATATAACTATGGTGTTTACAGCAGTTAATACGCCTTTTTCAAATGGCTTAAATGAGAGGCTGAACCAAACATTGGTAAATAAAATTAGATGTAGAATGAATGAAACAGGAAGGAGTAAGGCCTGGACAACAATAGCTCAAGAATGTGTAAATAAATATAATGAGACGAGTCATACGGTCACAGGTTTTGCACCAAGTTATCTTTTATATGGTAGAAATGTTGCAATTCTGCCAAAGGAATTGAAGAAAGAGACGTCAAATGATGATTGGGTCCGAGACAGAATGACGGCACTTAAAAATACAATAAAATCACATAAATACAATAAAACGAAATTCGATAAAAATCGCAAATGCTATGAATTTAATGTTGGAGATATGGTATATGTTGAAAATGGAAATAAACTAAACAGAAAGAAATTAGATGAATTGATGATTGGACCTTATATAATAGTTGATAAAATCTCAAATTCAATTTATAAAATAGACACCGGTCATAAAAGGAAGATGGAATCAAATCTTTTCCATATTACAAAACTTATTCCAGTGTGTCTAGAAAGAGACAAAGAATATGATGAAGAAGTGTAGATTGTATTTGAAAATTTGACTAAAAATTTTCTTTCCCTAGGGGGGGAGATGTAAAGAAAATATAATTTCTTTAAATATAATTTAATTTTTGGTATTTAAGCCGAGCCTTTACTAAAAAGTTCGGTAGTGTAAATAATAGAGGAGGATTGCGTTACCATGGAAACGTTATTTTGTTATTTTGATTTGTTGACAATTTATAATTTCAATGTGAATTAAATATTGTAAAACTATATATAATAAATAAACTTTAAATGTTGTTTCTCTAGCAATAGAGCAACGCCAACAAGTTTATTTTATTTCAATTCCTCCTATGAAGATATAATTATCTTATATATATATAAAACTCAAAGGTGACTGACTGACTGACTGACTGACTGACTGACATAGATATCTATCCACGCACAGCCCAAACCACTGGACGGATCGGGCTGAAATTTGGCATGCAGGTAGATGTTATAACGTAGGCATCCGCTAAGAAAGGATTTTGATCAATTCCCACGGGAACGGGAACCACGCGGGTGAAACCGCGGGCGCCCGCTAGTTATTGTATAAAAAACTGCAGCAATGGCAGCTAACTTACGTCCCCAAAACATATTATGAGATAAAAATAAAGATCATCTCCTATCATTAACTCCTAACAGTTATCAATCTCTCTGAAGAGAAACTGCGAACTAAGAGTATTGGGACAAAGGCCTCGCCAATATTATATCCAAGTCAGAAATATGTTTCTTGCTAAATGATATCGAACAAACAAATACTTTAACAAACAATATTGAGTTCAGGGCTGCCAGCTACGTGTTTAATTCAATATTCCGATATTTTTATCAAACCAAACAAACAAAAAATCAATAATTCATTTGTTTGAAATAAGGCTTACATTGTAGTTATTAAAATAAAATGTCCTTTAACCTACTTTGCTTTAAACTACATATTTATAGTAAACCTGTATTACTCGTTTCCGTAACCTGTGTTTCGGCGATATGTATTTATATGTATTTAAAAACAAAAAAAAATTATTATGTGGCAACGTTATCACCAGTTTGGTTACCAGTTTAAACGTTACTTCTAGCTTTTTTTTATGCCACAATCTCACCTGATGGTAAGTGTGATGCGGCCTAGGGTGGTACATGCTTAGTGATTTCTGATATTTACACGGTTACTAATCATAAAATAAAACAACTTTAAACGGATAAAAACTCGCGTATATTAAATGTAGAATATACGCGAGTTTGTATCCGTTTAAAGTTGTTTTATTTAATGGTACATGCTTACCCAAGTATAGCTATTCACTCTGGTCTTAAAGATTACCAAGTCTCTGGTCTGGAAATACCTTTGCAGGCAAGGAGTTACATTCCTTAGCCATCCGCATCAAAAAGCTACTGGCATAGCGTTTCGTGCGGTTTCTCTGGCTAAAGTAAAAAATATTTGAACAAAAAACAAACAAACACCAGATTAACATAACTACATGTTTGCGTCAACCCTAATAAGAATAGCTAGAGTGGACTATCGAGCGATCAATCATATATTTGTATTCGGTAAACGATCGCTTCCTATTTCATCTTGAATTGTTTTAGACGGAGACTATGGGAGAAATATCGAAGCTTCGAGATATGGGGCGGGCGTTTGACGGCAAGAGGCATATTCTATTAGAGATGTGCTGAGTCGCACTGACTCGAGTACCGACTCGAATACCTGGGTTACTCACGTATTCGAGTATTAAAATACTGTATTCGGATTCACAATACTCAAATGCAATGCGCACTTGCGCGATATTTTAATTTTACGTCGTTGACTTGAATAGCAACCTGATCTTTTTATTATTATGTTAACTTCACGTGAACGTGAAATATGAAACTTATAAGTGACTTACACATAGAACTTCTTCAAACTAACATGATTTTTGATGATTTAATAGGAAGAGACCCGTTTGATTCAAAAAGTATTTAAGTCCACTGAAGTATTCGAATACCTATGCCAGTATTAGCATACGTGACCAAGTCTTACGAGTCGAGTATTAATTAGTTTTTTTTAATTAATACTAATATTTATTGTTGAAACTAAAATACAATAGGTATAAAAGTCGCTTACACAATACAGGTATTTTGCATTATTTCTGTATTATTTTTTCCTAAGTCAGCTTTAAAACGTAAATAAAAAATGTATAACCATATTACTAGATTGTGGCCGTACGATAGTTATGAATCGCTTCCTTATAACCATCTTACGTTATATAATTATAACCCTTGGCATATAACTATAATTCGGCTCTAACTATGATACTGCGACATATACAAGTTGTATCACAGGTTTTCAGTTTGTTATTCTTTAGTGAATTAGGTGACCAGCAATGTTGAATTGACAATAATTAAAAACTGTATAAATGATTAGTTCAGACTTTAGTCTTACTTTTTTAATGTTAATTGTAAACTTTTTTGTGGTTTCAAAAAACAAACAAAAACGAAAAACTGAAAATAGACAACTTTTTTCTGCACATAGATTTGTAAAAATACGTCAGTCTTTTTTTCCTGACCCGGCACATCACTATATTCGCTTCGCGTTGATAGCTGAGTAAGATCGTGGAGGGTGTATTATATTTCAAATGCGTTTTCGATAAAGATCAGGTTTGTGCTGGCTTAGGAGAATTTGGTAGGCGTGAAAGAGATCGGTTATTGTGTTATTTGACCAGCTCGGTGGTGCATTTGGTAGTGAGCATTCTATGATCTAGCGATCTATTTATGTAATGAACATGTTTGTCATGTGTCTAGATGTTTTTTTCGTAAATATGTAGGTACTCGTTACACTAATTTGCTCCTCGTGTAGGCATGCTCATAGAAATTACCACCAATTGGTATTTTATATATTAATTTGATTTTAAAAGAGGCAGACTGTCGAGATTTTTGCAGCACTTCTATTCGACAGGCCATTCACGTTGAAGTGCTAGTAGGTTAAGAAATACTTCATGTGCAAAATCATTTTATATAAATCCAATTGAACGGCAACTTTGAGGTAAAGTGCTGGCTTAGTTTAAATACATAAAACATAGTGTGATGCCTTAGACATACATATATTATGTATAAACATAAATAGCTATCACAAATAGGAGTCGAAACAAGTAAATGAACAAACAGACTGCCCCATCTTGTCGTGACGCGATATATAAGAGTGATTGATCAATCGGAACCAACAATTATCCGCAAACAAACTCGCTTATTGCCTCTGATCGATTGCTTAGGAATCTAGACACAGTCTGTAATTAGCACCATCTATATATATAAAACTCAAAGGTGACTGACTGACTGACTGACTGACTGACTGACATAGATATCTATCAACGCACAGCCCAAACCACTGGACGGATCGGGCTGAAATTTGGCATGCAGGTAGATGTTATGACGTAGGCATCCGCTAAGAAAGGATTTTGATCAATTCCCACGGGAACGGGAACCACGCGGGTGAAACCGCGGGCGGCCGCTAGCTTTTATTATATGTTAGTTATAATTAAATATAAAAGTTTGACCGCCTTCGTGGAACGTGGTGGTGTAATGTTTGAGAAGTTGGCTCTTAGGCCAGCGCCACACTTGACGGAAATTACGTCGCGGATCTTTCGCGACGGAACGCCAATACATGTTATCGCATATAAATTACAAATAGCGGGCACACTACGCGGAAGATCGGTCGCTCCGTCGCAGACAATATTTATATGCAATTACATGCATTGGCGTTCCGTCGCAAAAGATCCGCGACGTAATTTCAGTCAAGTGTGGCAAAGGCCTTACATCAAGAGCTTGCGAGTTCGATCCCCGCACGGTACCAACGTTTGTGTGCATGAACATGTCTGTTTTTATCGGTCTAAGTGTTTCTTTGTTTAATAATGTGTACAAAAAAAAGTATATAAGTAATGTTTATCCGTTGTCTGGCACCATAGCACAAGCTGTGCCTAGTTTCGGGCTGAACAGCGCTGTGTTAATAGTGTTCAGGGATATTTAAGTAATTATTATCTATTTAAATAAAAGAAAGTCGTGTTTGTTACAACACTTATAACTCGAGAACGGCTGGACCGATTGCCATGGTTTTTGATTTGTTGGATTTGTTTCCGTCCCGAATAGCAGAATACATCTTAAAAAGGAAAGGATTTTTTGATTTGATCAATTCCCACGGAAACGGGAACCACGCGGGTGAAACCGCGGGCGGCCGCTAGTTAATGATAAATGTATAGTTTCACAAGTGTATCATCATGATTCGTCATTAGCAATGACAGGCTACGATAGCACCCGCATGATGCCAGCTTGAACAGATGATTACGTGAGATATTAGATAAATAGATAGAAATGATAGTATCAATTATAACTAGCCTATAGGCTAGGCTATGTGACTACAGTCTATAGACTGTAGTCCCATCAATAATCACAGATAGTCTTAGTGCAGTAAATAGGTGATACAGAAATCAAGACTATACTTTTTTTTTGTCTCCGGTTGAGTTGGTTCCAGATTTGAACTCTTATAAAGATGCTAAAAGCCTGTTATTTTTTTTATACCACATCAGAAGGTAGACAAGCACGCAGCCCAGTTCATGGTAAGCGGCCACTGCGGCCTATTCCATTAAGGGACACGCCACCAAGAAGCGTCACACAATATGCTGCCAGACTGGTAGGCTCGTCTAATCTTCGATTGTGATGTGATGTCAAGTGTACTAGCTTCCACATTAATACTGCCGGAACACAGCCAGAGCTGTTATGGCGGCAGATTCCACTTGTGTGGGTGGTAGCTAGCCAGTCGGACTCTGAAAAAGTCCTACGACCAACCTAATGTGGGGATTTTCCTACTTGCAGTCCCGTCTCTGATGTTTCGTAGCCACGATATTGTCCTCCTTCCAACGGGTTATTATGTTTTTTTTTAATTTTCATTTTGATAATAGAGAACATCGACATTAGTTGATATTCACGTTCCCACAAAACTAAACTAAAGCCGTGCGTGACCAGACACTTCTAAGTTAGAATTCCTCGCAACCAAGGACGGGTTTCAAGATAAGTGATTTTATTAGCTTTTTTATGTCTCATATATGTATGCCGATTGCCTGATAGGCGCACAATAGTAATAGTATGTTTATCGTAATATATTTTCCGAGGAAAAAGGGTCCTTGAAGGAAAAAACAGGCACCATGCCAAAAAAGCGGCCTATATTTTAATCTTAACTTTAGGGTGATACAGATAAGTGGGCGCCAGATAAGAAAGTTGTAATTTATGAGAGATGCCTCCAGAATGTTTGGACTTTTTTGTTGTTAATTAAGTTTTGAATTGTGTTACTGGCCATCGATTAAATGTCGATAGACCCTATGGTCTAGTGGTTGACGTGTCAGCGTGATAAGAGTTTCTGGGTTCGATTTAATTTTAGATATTTTAAATATTGCTCCAAGTTCCAACTAACAACTGTTTTAATAGTCTAGTGTCCAAGTCTAGGCGTTCAGTGATGAAACGGATCTGGCGGAATCAAATCATTCAGTTGAGAAGCATATTCGCCAAAGTGGATACTGTAAAAGACGGAGGAAGCAATCCTCCTTTGATACACACCCACATCATTATCTAGTACAAGTGTGCGATGTATACCGCTACGCTCCGCTCCCGCCTTAGCCTTCTAACCTATGTCCATCCGAGTCGATTTCCGCCTCCGGCCGTTTATACAATGTTTATTACCTCACTAATAATATTAGTCGCCAAGTTATATTTATTACACCTCATCTATAATTCCATACTATAAAATATTTAGACGCCCGTTAACTCTTAAACACCCGACCGAAAGCCGGGTGTCGCGTAAACAATAGATTTTCTATTGTGTCTGGTTTTCCGGGGCTTGATGGATTAATTTCTTAGTCGCCCCAGTCGATTTATAACTATAGAACTAGATTAGTTTAGTCAGATAACCATATTACTAGATTGTGACCGTACGATAGTTATAAATCGCTCCTTATAACTATCGTACGTTACATAGTTATAACCCTGGCATATAACTATATTACAGCTTTATCTATCTTACTGCGACATATATAAGCAGCGGTCTAAACCACAAGCAGTCCCAAGCTTTATAAATGGCTTGGATTATTGAATTAAAGACAGTTGCAGTTCAGGGCTTGCAGGGGAACTAAAGATTAAATTGTACCTACGGGGCTGCAGAGGATCAGTTTTACGTAGAAAATTCTTTTTAATGAAAAACCTCAAAATGTTTTACGAAAAATAAAGCAAAGTTTGATGAAAATTATCTAAATAATAAAAATCCGTGGTCACTGGTAACCCTGATTTTGCTCGCCTGAATAATATGTGTTCAATAGAACACTAATATGATAATATTAGATTAAGGGTAAATAATCATTTTTATATTGGACAACAATTGCACATTTTCAATATTGACAAAATAGCATAAATATTAAAATATAAACATTGGACAACATCACATATTATGTACATTGATTAGTCCCTAAAGGTAGCGTAAGCACTTGTGTTATTAGGTGTCAGAAACAAGAAAGGTACTCGTACGACTAATTATACTACGGCGTTCCGTCGCGAAAGATCCGCGACGTAATTTCTGTTAATTTTGTCGAAGGCCTTAGAGCCTACAATGTGGCAGCACATTGAGCAACGCTTCCTGGGTAATCGGCCGCTTAATATAACCTTCCTGTCAACTGATCTACCATAAACAAATACATAACATAATCTGTGGTTAATCGCAAACGTACTCCTGAGCTCAGCAATGCGAATAAGCACATTTCACACATACACCGCAATGGTAATTCGATTATCCGTTACCCTCCGAATTCATGGCAAGTTACGCGACCTACAATAATTAACCCGAATTACTTAATTAGTACCGCATCTATCGATGTTCAAAATCAGGGATGTTATGGATATGAAATTTCGGATACGGATCGGATACGGATATAGGAACGATTGTTATACCGTATACGGATACGGTTACGGATATGAAATTATTTCGGATATCCAATTGTTTCGGATAATTTCGGTTACGGATATTAAATTTTTAAAGAATTTCAAAAGTAAAATTCCGTAACACAACACTTTCGTTTCAATTTGCTGAACTATTCTTGAATGTAAAAAATATGCTTACCATAACAAGTCTGATAAGATAAAAATTCGGTCTCAATTTGGCCCCTATCCGTTATATCCGAAACTTTTATTTCTGATTCGATTACGGTTACGGATGTTTTTTATATCGGATATCCTATAGTTTCGGTTTCGGTTACGAAGCTCCCTAACATCCCTATTCAAATTACCCTGAGCCCTTCTCAGATCTCTCATTACAGATTCGGATTTGTAAGAGATAATTCTATTAATCGTTCTGTGATTACACACTTCAGTGAATGCTACGTCATGCGGAGAAAAATGCGTATTCTCAGTGTTAATGAGTTACGTTGTTGGTGTGGTGTAATGGTGTTCATTTATTTAAAAAAAATTTGCATTAAATATAAAACGACTTTTTTCTGGGAATCTTATCGGTTTATTGAAAACGGATGCGTAGACCTTAGAATAATAACATAGACCTTTTTTTTATACTAGGTCAGTTGGCAGACAGCCACGCAGCCCACCTGATGTTAAGCAGCCACTGCGGCCTATTCCATTGAGGGACGCTTCACCTGGAAACGTCCCTCAATGTGCTGCCAGACTGTAGACTCATCTGATCTTCGAGCCTCTGATTTCAAGTGTACTAGCTCCCACATTAAATTGCCGGAAAACAGCCAGAGCTGTTATGGCGGCAGATTTCACCTCTGGGGGTGGTAGCTAGCCAGTCAGACTCTGAAAAAGCCCTACCACCAACCAGACCCAAGGCGGGAATCGAACCCACGACCTCCGTGTTTTTATACCCGAGCGGCTTAGCCACTGTTCCACGGAGGCGAGAGAGACCTGTTCCATGCATGGACTTATATGAATTAGAACAATCTTTGGTTTATTTGTGGTAAGCGGCCACTGTGACCTATTCCATTGAGGGCTACTTACCAAGAAGCGTCGCTCAAGCCTCAACGTGCTGCCTTACTGTAGGCTCACCTGACCTTCGAGTCTGTGATTTCAAGTGTACTGGCTCCCACATGAATACTGCTGAAACACAGCCAGAGCTGTCATGGCGGTAGATTTCACCTGTGGGGTTGGTAGCTAGCCAGTTGAACTTTGAAAAATTCCTACAACCAAGACCTAAGACGGGAATTGAACCGACGACCTTCGAGTTTTATACCCGAGTGGCTTATGCCACTTCTCCACGGAGACGGCCAAAAACTCTCCCTGTTAGCAACAACGGCGCCGACATTTCCTACTCCATGCCTTGTTTATCGTCAAAATGTTGTTTTAGATGTAACTGTTAGCCCACTGAGTTCCCTTGGCCACGGGCCAGCAGCCCAAGGTCACTAACTTACTTACGCTGATTTACAGGGCAGCCATTACAACATTGGATTATGTGTACATACGATACATACATACGAGTATACTTAATGGGGCCAGAAAAAACCAAACCAAAACTTGTGATTGGGTTTTTCTGTTTAGAAAACTCAGTCACACTCCGGAGTCTGAAAGTTGGCGGTATACAACACCCACGTGCCTTGGAAAGCTCGTTAAGCCGTTGGTTCAGCGCCTGATCTCTCTTCGGTCGTGTCAGACTGCTGTCCCACCGTGTTATAAGAGTGAGGGTAAAGTGTGCTTGCGCACACACTTGTGCACTATAATACTGCTTGACTTTTTAGTCATTGTTTTCCCGCAGCAGAACGCTTTACCTTTAGTAGTACGTATCTATGGTAGTACTATCGATTCAAGCAAGTTTTTTTTTTAAGTTTGAAGGTAAAATGAAAATCAAATGTTATTAAATAGTGAATTATGACCTTTTTGATAAGCGCGAAGGGCAATGATCCCGGCCAGTGACCGTCCGAGATGCAGCTAGTACTATTGATTCGAATTTCGTCTATTACAATCGTAAAACTTTGGATTCGACTAAAAAAAAACTTCATTCTATTGTACTACATAGATAGAATATTATTTACTGCGGGAAAACAACGACTAAAAAGTCACGCGGTATAGCCTGCGTAGTTAGTTGATCGTAAAAATTGGCCGCATTTGCCGTAGCCGAAAAAGTATCTTTTTTTTTGTGTTTTTTTACGAAAGAAAGAGGTAGTTAATCAAGCAATTGTTACGCGTGATGGTAATTTATCTCTATTGCCCCTGCCCCTGGTCTATTAACGCATTTTCCGGCCTTAAAAGGAATATGGAAGGAGCGGGTAGGTGAAGTACAATAGTGAACAATGAAATGCCTCTTAAAACACAGCTATACTAACCCAACCGCAACACATGCTAATCGCCATAATAAGCGTTAGTTAAATTTCAACACGTCCGAGCGATAAATCTGTTCCGTCGATCACTAAACATAAATTAGGTAATACTTGTAATATCGGAAAACGATTAGTTCCAGGGATGTGACGTAAGGTCTCTGGTTCGCGGCAGTGTTGTGTACGTGAGTTGGCGGGGCAAAATTAAAGGGTGGGTTACTAAGTTCAGCGGGGGTCAGGATCATAGGTTAGGTTGAGGCTGCATTTCCACCGAAATGTGCGAGAATTTGATAATGAAAAAGCCTTTTTGTGTTTTTTTTTTGGGAAGAATTCGTTAATGCACCATAACCGCAGGCTAGCCACACCTGCGGCCGTGTGTGGGACTCGAGACTAAAGCGTGCACTACCCACTAAACTCCCCCGGTTTCTCCTTCACACCCGATTGGGACGAGCCAGTGCTAGCCTTGAGGCTATCTATCAGCCTGAGTTTCAGAAGTTTTTTTTTACGTCATTTGGCAGACAGACACGCAGCCCTCATGATGGTAAACGGCCACTGTGGCTTATTCCATTGAGGGTCACTTCAGCAGGAAGCGTCGCTCAATGTGCTGCCAAACTGTAGACTCATCTGATCTTCGAGCCTTTGGTTTCAAATGTACTGGCCCCCACATTAAAACTGCCGGAACACTGTTATGGCCCCAGATCTTACTCGTGGTAGCTAGGCAGTTAGACTCTGAAAAAGTCCTACCACCAACCAGACTCACTCGGAAACCGAACGTACGCCCTCCAGGTTTTATAACCGAGCTTCTTATCCACTATTACTGGAACGCGGTCAAAAAACGCGCAGTCATGACCGTATTTGATCAGAAAAAGCGATTGACCGTAGAAATTCTCTTTTTACACGCAGCAAATATTTAATTTTCTAACACAGAAACCGCGCGAATCCTAGTTCCGTATTCTACCGCACAAAAAATTTGTCGTATCTAGGTACCATAGTAAAATTTCTGGAAATAGGATGGCATGCATCAGATTTGTTTACGTAATAAACAGTAACGTATTTTTAAGTTAAAAGTAGGGTTTTTTGTATAAAAAATGATGGAAACGGAAACAAAAATTAATGAGACAAATGGTTTTGTTCTTAGCTCTTAAAGACACGTTACAGTCGTAACTACAACCAAATAAATTAAGAACTGTGAATCCCTAATTTCGGGTTAAATGGTTTGCTTTGGGAATAATTTCCAACGTCCAAGTTCTCAAGCATTAACCCGACACTCACGCCCAGATTTATCAATTTCAGATAAGCATCACTTTGTGTGATTGTTTCCAGTTTTGTTAGGACATTACAGGCTTGAATAACCAGAATGTCTGAAAAGAATGATGATTCGGTGCTTCGGAAGGCACGTTAAGCCGTTGGTCCCGACTATGTTCCAAGTAGGTCTGGGTTACGGAGGTCAGATGGCAATCGCTCCATCGTAATAACCAGGCTTGTCTTTAGGATCATAGTCGAAGTCGACCCTTATCTCCATACTAGATTTAATCGGGACTACGCTGAGATGATGATGATGACTCTTTATATGAAAAATAAATTATCACTAAATTACCTATCAGTGATCAAACTGGCAGTTAAACTAACTTACCATTCACACTTATACTATGTCAAACTAAACAGATAGCGGCAGCTCACGCGCGTTTCCACAATGATCCACGATGAATGGAAGTGGACAAGACCGAATTAGCTTCATCTCGGATGATCCTGCACCGGGGTCGATGGGGAATTACTTTCACTTGTCAGTGTTAACGGGAATGTGAGATATAGGTGTTAGCGTGGGTATTGAACGAGTTTTCATCTAAAGCTTGAGTGAAACATAAAGGTGTTAAAAGCAATAGCTTTTTCACTGTAACCTTTATGTTGGCCGCTCTGCCAAGAATTGAATTCACGATCTGAATTTTATTCGTGGTTTTACCAGTTAACCTAAATGTATTTTTTTCCACTAAGAGTAAATTTTATTGCAGTAACATAATTTATAATCATTATAGTTTGACTCAGAAGTAGAGGCACGCCGCCCACCTGATAATAAGTGGCCACTGCGACCTATTGCATTCAGGGACATTTCATCAGGAAGCGTCACTCAATGTGCTGCCAGACTGTAGGCTCATCTGATCTTCGAGCCTTTGATTTCAGCTCCAACATTGCCGGAACCTAGCCAGAGCTGATAAGGCGGCAGATTTCACTTGTGGGGATGGTAGTTAGCCAGTCAGATTTTGAAAAAGCCCTAACACCAACCAATTCCATTTCCACAGTCATATCGAACCCCTTTCCTACTTCCATATACCCCAAGGAATCTATCGTCACACTATCGCATTCCACCGAACATCGTCTGAACCAGAAACAACTTGTATCGCTGCAAGCGAATCATTCGCAGACTCGAACAACTTTGCAAGTTCCCATGGATTAAACATTTAGTTTGAAGACTTAGTTTAGAACAAAGATAACTGTAGAATATAGATACATTTTCATATGTGTTACTTTGTCGCGTATTCAAATGTTTCACTGCCTTTGCGTGCGGTGGCTAGTAAGTTAAATAAATAAATATCATTGTGATGATAACTTGATTTCTCTGATAGAGGCATTTAGAAATTAAAAAATATATGACATAATTATGTATGTGACATTGATAAAGTAAAAGTACTGTATCAATCTTTTTAGTGTCTACTGGTCTCTGTCATTGAAATTAAGTTATCGTTATAATAATGGGTATAAGCTTTATGACCACGCTTGGCAAACTTCAGTGGTCACAAAGATATAAGTTTGAAATACTGTAACACAAAATACCACATTACTAGATACTTTTCGCCAAGATTAAGAATCTAGTAATAAATAAAAAAACTAAGTATTCGGTATAGACCGAATAATCTTATGTATTTTCACATATTTACCTCCCGTGCCTTCAGAACTCTTGTATACATCGAGATCCAAAGTGACACAAAAACATAAAACTTTCTTTATGACCGCGCGTCCCGGACGGACACATCTTTATGTATATTATCTTTGTTTTCACGCTAGACCGGAGACAGTGGACAAAGAGTCCGGGGCAGGGACCGGGGGGGTTTTGATGTCTCAAACTGTGATCGATGGTTGAACGAGTCGCGAATCATTCGCAAATCATGTTCTTATAGCTTATTTCCCAACTATTACAGCAAATTTGAAATTGACGAGCCGTTTGGTGTAATGATCGAGTAGTCGGCTATTACACCAGAGGTCGCGGGTTTGATCCCCGCACGGTACAAACATTTGTGTGCATGAACATGTCTGTTTATATCGGTTGGGTTTTCCTATGCATAATTTGTATATAATATTTACAAATAAAAAAGTATATAAGAATTGTTTATCCGTTCTCTAGCACCCATAGCACAAGCTAATGCTAATGCAAGCTAATGGCTAGATGGCGCTGTGATAATCTTCTTCTTCTTCTTCCTAGCGTTTTCCCAGCCTAGTGCCGGGGTCCGCTTTCCTGCTTAACTTTCTACACTTTGCCCGGTCTTCTGCATCCTCAGGAGTGAGATCGTTCTCTGTCATGTCGGCCTTCACGTTATCCAGCCAGCGCTTCTTGGGCTTGTGATAATGCCCAGAAATATTTATTTATTATTTCACTCTTTCAAAGGAAGCACAAGGAGAACAAATATTTCTTTACAAAATGCTTAAGTTAAGTGTGAGCTTGAACCAAGTAATGATTCATCAAGTTATCTCCATGAGTAATGGCGAGTGATCTACCGAGCTGCCCGAATGCAGTTAACTGCATCTAAGAAGCCGTTTGTTTCACCAAAAGAATTTCAAATACACAGTGATTTTTACAAAAAAACCTACAATATTCCCACATTTAACTTCGTTATTACTTTATTTAAAACCCTAAGTTATTTATAGCAACTTTTTTATTATTATTGTTAAAAGCGGTTTAGTGTAATTACTGTCACTGCGACCAATTCTGATCTATTGTGAACGCCACTTACATCGGTCGTTATTTAAAACAAAATCAAACTTCATTTAAAATTACTATTTCGAAACTGGTTCGATTAAAATCGATACTGTGAGATTGGCTCACAATCGAGTGAGGATATTCGATTTTACTGTTGTCAGTAATCGCACTCGCATATCGATCACACATGATACAATTATGGAGGTGTTTCAATACCAATTGGACTGTTGTTTCGGGAATCGGATTTCATTGCAATCGAATTTTAGATTCAGTCCTTTGGACCAATTAAAACACAGATTGTATCTAAAATTGCCATTATATTGTAAAATATTGCTGTTTTTTATTGGTTCGTATTTTATTTGACACTTGGTGTGGCAGTGGCTTTGCTCGCATAAGTTATGGAATAGATGACTGTAGATTCATTTGGTGTAATGGGTGAGAAGTAGGCTATTACACCGAGAGGTCGCGGGATCGATCCCGGCACGGTGCAAATATTTATGTCTATGAACGTGTCTGTTTGTGTCTGTCAGTTATGAAGATGAAAGAAGTTTGTTTGTATTGAATAGGCTCCGAAACTACTGAACCGATTTGAAAAATTCTTGCACTGTTGAAAAGCTACACTATCCCCGGGTGACATAGGGTACTTTTTATCCCCGAAATGTTGGGGGAAGGGGGAAAAAAAGAATTACGCGCAGGTGAAACCGCGGAGGCGGCCGTTAGTAAATAACAATAAATAAAAATTGGACAACAACAAGACTTAAATTAATTTGATCCCAAAGTAAGTAGAGTCAGCGTTTTTGCAATGGGTTTCAGAACTAAGGAAGGTAGGTACCACAAAAATGTTCTTGAATGAATGAATATTTAACGCAGACAAAGCTGCGAGCGGAATGTAAGTTAGTAAACTATAATATAGGTTGATTATTAGTTAAATGATAAATCTACATTTTCATCATCATCATCATTAGCCTATCACAGTCCACTGTGGACATAGCCTATTTACTTCTACATATATTTTACTTTCCCCTTAACACTTATAAAATAAATCGCGCAAACAAAAGATATTCAAAATATGATATAGCATGATATAGCATTAATTTAGCGTCAAAAACACGAAAGGTCCAGATTTCGATTCCGGTACGCGCAGATCTGCTCAAGAGGAAAATTAAAACGACGCGAACCAAAACAAATAGATACCTTTATTATGTCCGATAGAATAGTGTCACGAATGTGTCGATGCTGTTCCGGCCAAAAATATTGGACATCGATATTCGGTAAAAAAAAGTTATATAAATAAACATTTCTGGTACACTGTCTAGCTCCAAACTAAGTAAAGCTTGGGTGTTAGATCCCTTGCAGACATAATTCTTCTTCTCAGTCGTACACTCTTGGCAGAGGGGTCGTGGTCATGTTTCGGTCGATTTCTGTTTAAGGCGATTGGATTTCTCAATTCCTGAAAATGGGCAATTGGTAAAGCCTACTCCTCATTAAATACTGGTCAGAAAGAATTGAAAAAAATATGTTAAACATCAGTTCTTACACTACATTTGAAACACTGGATATTTCTTTAAGTCTTTATTTTGTACACTAAAAAAAATATCTACGAAACGTCGATTTTTATATTGAAATGCCTACTGCTCCTAAACGGCTATGTTATTTGGAAATATTTTTACACAATCATATAAAAAATTTCTTAATCTTAAAATGCAACAATGCTTTTGTAAATCGAATAAATATTTTCTGTATAAATATCAAAATAAAGCAATTCCGAAAGAGTGGTTGCAGAGGGTGGCCTGTGCGGGCGCGGGCGGCAGTCGTCCGCTGGCGTTCAGACGGGAAGGCTGTGTCGCTCGCTGCAATTTTTTTATGACTGCTAACGCGTGTTTGTCCTTTGTTTGTGTGCGTATTTTTCGTGTCAGTGTGTTCAAAGAATAGTGCAGTCAGAGATAGGCAATACGATTGCGTTGTGATTTGGTGCGTGCGGGGACGGTGTATAATTATTAGTGTAAAAATATTTATAAACCTTGTTTTTAATACTACATGTTCGTAATATTTTATAATTTAGAAGTAATAAACAAGCAAAAACAAAATTAAAAACCACAGAGGAAGAAAATAAAAATGAAGAGATATGCAAAACATAAAAACATACAAATCTCAACATAATATCAAAAAGACAGCACAACGAAGCTGAAGGACAAAATAAAAAGCAGAAGATAATATATTATTATGTGCTATAGAAAATTTTAATAGTTAGTGTTTGAGAATTAAAGTTTACATAATTTTTAATTTACGTGTTTTACTTACATATTGATATCGGGACCTCTTAGTAATTTTAGTTTAGTCAGCACCCTCAGAAACCTAGAAATCACATCAAACTTCCCAAACTTTGTTAGCTTTTTTTTTAAGCGGTGAATGCATGTATTTAGGTTTAGGGGCCAGACGGAACTAATTTAGATTCCGTCTGCCCCCACTAGGGGCAGACGAAACGAAAAAGTTTCGACTGCCCTTACTGGTTATTTAGATGGGGAGGTAGGTAGCCTGTCCAATTACCATTGAATGCAAATATCTGAAGAGCGATGTATTTAATTTGTATTTGTATTTCAAAAAAGAAGAAGAGCAAATACATTTAATAAAATGTGTAAAAATTTCGGAAAACAAATGAATGTCGGGAAAACACTGTTTATTGATCTGAAGTTAAAAAGACAGGTGTAAACGATTTTCGACCTTATCGACATTTACCAAAATAACGGATTTTAATGAACCAGCAAAGATAGTCAACAAGCGTTTGCGAAAAAGCAACAAAATTTTGAATGTCAATAAGGTTGAAAATCGCTTGCACCTGTTTTTTTTCGTTCAAATCAATAGACAAACAATAAAAACAGGTGCAAGCGATTTTCGACCTTATCGACATTTAACAAAATAACGGATTTTAATGAACCAGCAAAGATAGTCAACAAGCGTTTGCGAAAAAGCAACAAAATTTTGAATGTCAATAAGGTTGAAAATCGCTTGCACGTGTTTTTTTTCGTTCAAATCAATAGACAAACAATAAAAACAGGTGCAAGCGATTTTCGACCTTATCGACATTTACCAAAATAACGGATTTTAATGAACCAGCAAAGACAGTCAACAAGCGTTTGCGAAAAAGCAACAAAATTTTGAATGTCAATAAGGGGCCGTTCAAGTATTACGTAAGCACTATGGGGGGGTGGGGGGGTCTTTGTTTTGCTTATTTTGGATGACATGGGGGGTAGGGGGGTCTAGATGATGATTACGTCATCGGTAGTTATTTACTTTTTTACACCAATGGCAACCCTCACATTGCCTATGCTTGAAAACGAGACCCATTTTCGGGGATTCCCGCAAATAATGCATACGTTTACCCGTTGTCCTAGGTAGGCGACGCGACGCGACGCGACGCAATGCGACGTAATGCGACCAATACTTCACGCGACGTGTGTCCTATGTCCGTGCGCGACAAACGCGGCAGTAGTGTTTTAACCATGGGCAAATATACTGCGTTATTACTAGAAAATTCATATTTTAAATACTTAGCCCTACAGAAACTTCGTAAACATAGAAAAAAGACAACAAATATTATTTAGAGCGAAATAAATCTGTCAAAAGTGTATTCATACTCCTTTACAAAAATTCCTTTGCAAATGTCAAGCCGTCGCGCGTCGTCGCGTCTTGTCGCGCAAAAAACAAGTCCGCATTACGTCGCGTGTCGTCGCGCACTGACTAACGCGACAACGTAGGCCACTATCATACACAACGACCATTTGACATTTACGCGTCGCGACGCGTTGCCGCGTTTGTCGTTCACCTAGGACAACGGGTTAGGCACTCGCTTTATACCGCGTTTACATTCAGCCATTTCCGTTGCTGCTTGCCTTGCCGTACATATTTCCCCGTTTATTGATGTGGCAACGTCAGCGGAAATGAGTGTTTACATTGCCGCTTCATATGTATTTTAAATTCGACTCTGGGCCATGGATAACGTGGAAATTGTCGCAGCGTCGGCGCTCTGCCTTTTAAGTTTTATTAATTAATTATGTGTTTTAAAAAAAAATAGAATTCAAAAGAGACGTCGTCGTCAGAGGAGATGGTGGATGATAGCAATTCATCGTAATAGAACAATAAGTATTTTTAAAGATATTAAACGACTGAACGAGAGAGCAACATGTAAACACACGTTGCCGCTCGCATTGCCGCGCTTTGATGTCCGCTAGAAAAACCGCCAAATGGGGGATAGCCGGGCAATGCGAACGGCAACGTCAAGGCAATGGAAATGACCTGGGGGCTTAGACAAGATAACATCGCTTCATAGCTGGCGAAATTCGCTAACTTTAAATTGTATGGAATTGACAGATGCCATAGAAAAGTCACGTGGTGAAAGTATGGGTTTTGACATTCGCTATCGCAAATTGAGCTATAACGAACGTCATAAATGCCTCTTGTCTAGGGGGGCTGTTTACATTCTCGCGTTTCCCAGTTTATTCCCCATGTTGCCGCGGCAATGGGCTGAATGTAAACGCGGTATTAGAACCGATTAGGGGAATTACCGTGCGCTACTCAGTTGTCTAAATTTCCTCTGTCAGTGTATTGTTTCGTTTGAATATAGCGAGTAGACGTATTGTAAGTATACCAAAGCAAGATTTCATTTAAGTTAGAGCACCATGATGTGAGAAGACGTAGACATTCCAAAATCGGATGAAAGTTAGCAGACTCACAACACTGAGCAGCAATCTAAGCTATCCAATGTCAGCGAAAACTTAGAATTATGGATTCGGGTTTCATGGACTGAAGACTGTTAATTTTTATTTAATATGTGTACCAATGTTTAATATGTGTCCGGTGCTTTAATACTCTTTCGATCGAAAGAGCTATAGAGCAAAATCGGGGGTCTAAGGTGTTCGTACAATCTCTCGGAAGAAGCCACCTGACGAAGCTGACCACAGCAAGTGGAGAAGTTGTTGCCTCAAAGCCGGCAGTCCGTTCGGAGGTAGATGACTTTTATGGCCGGTTATACGCTTCGCATGCATGTCGACCTGATCCCGAAAATGAGGATTCTAGAGCCACGTTAAATCCCTATTACACTGAAGACCTACCAAAAGTGAGCGTTGACGAAATCGAGATTGCTCTTGGGCAGCTTAAAAATGGAAAAGCCCCTGAAGAGGACGGCGTTACTACTGAGCTGCTAAAGGCTGGAGGGAACTTCAAAGGCGTGGAGTAGGAGTGTGGTCGTCCTGTTCTTTAAAAAGAGTGACAAAAGCCTGTTGAAGAACTATCGAACCATTTCCTAAGCCACGTCTATAGAAGTGACAGTGGGCTGGCCATATCAGCCGCAGAACCGATAGCCGTTGGGGTAAACGGGTTCTAGAGTGGAGACCGCGTCTCGGTAAACGTAGTGTAGGACGCCCTCAGGCCAGGTGGAGCGATGATCTGCGCAAGATGGCTGGCAGGAGCTGGATGCAAGTGGCCGAGGATCGATCAGCGTGGCGAGCATTTGGAGAGGCCTATGTCCAGCAGTGGACTATCACAGGCTGATGATGATGATGATGTGTACTAAAACTTTAAAATAAGTTTGTTATGTTCGTAAGATTATAATATTTTTGTCCCTTACTCTATGTTGAATACTGTATAAGTAAAATCTAATCTCTATCCTAAATCTATTTTCTTATTTATAAAGTTATAATTATAACATTATAATTATAGTATATAAAAAAATTATAATTGAAAAATGTTTACGTAAGCATAGGGGGAGGGGGTAAGAGCTTTGCTTACTTTTGCTGACAAGGGGGGTGGGGGGGTAAAAATTTGCAATAAATCTGCTTACGTAATATTTGAACGGCCCCTAAGGTTGAAAATCGCTTGCACCTGTTTTTTTTCGTTCAAATCAATAGACAAACAATAAAAACAGGTGCAAGCGATTTTCGACCTTATCGACATTTAACAAAATAACGGATTTTAATGAACCAGCAAAGATAGTCAACAAGCGTTTGCGAAAAAGCAACAAAATTTTGAATGTCAATAAGGTTGAAAATCGCTTGCACCTGTTTTTTTTCGTTCAAATCAATAGACAAACAATAAAAACAGGTGCCAGCGATTTTCGACCTTATCGACATTTACCAAAATAACGGATTTTAATTAACCAGCAAAGTTAATCAACGAGCGTTTGCTATTTTTTTTTTATTGAACGAGGACAAGGAAAGTATTGTGCGTTCAATGGTTCACACGGTACTATAGGCATCTACTGGGGTAGCTAGTAGCTACCTACCTACCTATCCAAATAACCAGTAGGGGCAGTCGAAATCTTTTAGTTACGTCTGCCCCTAGTAATCCGAGCAACTCATGTCATCCCAGTGTCCACCAGTGGGGGCCAACGAGAAGATTTCAGTAGCGTTGGTGTCCCCACTGGTGGACAAGTAGTTACAAGTTTAAATGTATTGGCTAAAATACATTATCTGCATACGTACTCGTATATATTTATATAATTATATATATTTTTATGCATAATTATTCCATAGACATCCTCTTATAATCACAATCACATCTTATGATGCATTTTAAAAGTAGAACCAATCACATTATTCTATTAGGCTCTGATAATAATTATAGTAGTGTACAAAAGTGCGCTTCTGTACGCTACGCCCGTGCATTCTTTGATAAGTGTTTTCGTGCGGGGTGCGCGGTTACGGCGCGGGGAGATAGACTCAAACGTCCAAGGTCGTTGAGAACTATAATCGCCTTAACCGCTGTTTTTGCAATACGACGCCAAGCAATCCTAATTTTAGCGGAATGAGAGCAATCATTTTCGTTTTCGTTCGATTTAGACATAATTTGTACAGTTAAATAAACCTTCATATATGCATAGAAACACCTTTACTTTGGAACTAGATGAAGGTTTGTTGGATTTTCCGATATTTGTTTTAATGTAAGTTAAGACATAATTATGCAGTAATGTTTTTATAATAGATCAGTTGGCAGACTTGCACATGGTAAGCAGCCACTGCGGCCTGTTTTATTGAGAGACTTCATCAGGAAGCGTCGCTCAATCTCATAGTATAGGTTCATTCAATGTCCGAGCGAGAGAGGGTTGTAATTCGATAAGCTAAAACTTTATAAATAAGTAAATCGATAAGCGGCTACCGTTCCACAACACTATCCCGTCGCTTCTTCGTAACAGTTATTCAATATATTGTTCTACTGGGCTCAAGAAACGTAATAAACAGTGATTTATGCCGTAATTATTATCGGGAAAGTTTCTTTTGTTCTACTGGCGGTTTTACACTTTTTGTTCGTGATAAATTGTTACACTGTGTGAACTTGGTTCAAAATATTGCGTACATGTTATAAACGAAATAAGTTGGATATTAAAAAAGTAAATATTCTTTCCTACATTTTTGTATTCCTTTTAATATCGTTCAATTGAACAACATTCCTTTCCAATAAGGTTAGTTAAAGTAAATAAAAAGTGCTCTTTGTAATAAAAACTAACCGTAATGCTTATATAGTCTTTTGGTAAAAATAAATAAAAACATACATACAATCCGAATTAACAACATTGTTCATTGTTCTCCTAACAATGATTTTATATGTTCTTATTTATATGAGCATTTTTGTCCTTTCTAGTCAAGGTGTATGCTTACTCTATGATCCAGGATGTTTTCCACCACCGCCGAGCTAGTGTACGCACATAGAAAACTCCATTGGTACAGGCCCCGGCAAACATCTTAACTATCGGGTGGGGATTACGCAGCACACGAGTTTTGACATGCCTGCGCGCTATTGGTCTGAAGCATACCTCTGACCAATAACGCGCATGGGGTTACGAAGATTCGCGCGCGCTTTTGGTCACGCGCAAGTGCACATGCGCGAACTTTCCCCTTCTCCGTCGACCAATGTTCAACAAGTTTGCCGGTACCTGTACGCGCCGAGATTTTGACCTTCGACCTCACGCCTGCTTAAATTGAAACTACAACACTATCAGCTCTGAATCCTATTCTTACGTACTATCCGATTTAAATGCTATTAGGATAATACCTTTTGGAATAGAGCGATAAATGATGTCAACTGCGCCTGTCCGTAACGTTAGCAACGCATTATTTTGTCAGTATGTGTGTCAGTGTGTCAGTCATCACTGTTGCGTAACGCATTTCCAAAAGGTATTATCCTAATAGCATCTGAACCGGTACATCATTTTCGTTTTTTTATTGGCATTTTATTTTCCTATTTTATATTGGCTTAGATACACTGGCGCCATTATGATAGTGAGAAGAGGACAGGTCGTGCTCGCAACAAGGGGCACGTAGCTATTGCTTACAAATCGGACCCTACCTGTCGATGCGGACTGAAGCTGCGTTTGAACTGACATTATTTTACACTTGCTGAATGCTCGTAAAGGTCCATAAGCTTAGGCTAGTCGGACTTGCGGTCGAGTGTGGGACTCGGGTCTAAAGACAGACAAGGGCGTCGCCAGCTTATGATTAAGGGGCAAGGGGGGGGCAATGGGGCAATATTATTTAGGAGAAAAAATATGAACGCCGAGAGCATGAAGCGTTACCGCTTTGCGGCTAGCTACATTTGATCTCTAGGGGGTAACTGCCCCCCCTGCCCCCCCTTGGCGACGCCCTTGAAGACAGACAAGAAAGTTTTGTAGAGACACTTTTCTTGGACAAGTGAGAGTAAGCTTTAACCCACTTGTTACTAGTGCCGTGCCTACAAAATGCCACGAAAGCATCATAACTATGGGCTAGTGAGATGATGACCTGCAGGCGGGGCAGCTCCCCAACGTCCGCATTGCACAGAGCCGAGCCAAGTCTGGGGGTCACCTAGTTTCTCGGGTGGCCCTCCCTAGGCGCCACCCTGACTTGAGGTCTCTCAAGTCGGGGTACCCAGGGATGGGCTGGTCAATAGCCACAAGGCCAATGGTCAATGGCACCGGCTCGTCCCAATCGGGTGTGAAGGGGAGCCAGGGGAGTTTAGTGAGTGGTGGATACACGGCCGCAGGTCTAGCTAGCCTGCGGTGATGGTGCATAAACGCATTCTCCTCTAAAAAAAATTCTAGTGAGATAAACGGCTATTTGGGACACGGGGCCAAAAACTTTGTCCCTGCCCATTTTAGGTAGGTATGAATTTTTCTCTTCACATCCGAAAATGACAAGCGAGCATAATCTCCTGGGTTAAATCCCCAAGCAAGTAGTTTAGTGGTCACCAATCTGCATTTGGCAAATTCATGGCTGTAACGATAACTCGATTTCAATGGTGGAAGCCTTGGCCCTGCAGTGGTGCATTAATAGGCTCATACTACAAAACATTTACTGAATGCCATATTTTTTTGTTTGTTTCAGGTAACTTTGCAGACAAGTATTGTACTAAGATCGAAACATTTTGGTATGTACATATTTAAGTAACCATTCCGCATCCAATCTTTTATAAAATAAGAAATTATTGACATTTACAAGTTTATATTCAATAGAGATATCGTCATCATCAGCCTATATACGTTCCCACTGCTGGGACACAGGCCTTATCTCAATTGTGAGATAGTGTGGGCCATACTCCAGAGATATCGTAATTGCTTTTTATAGCATAAGTACATTGTGTGATAGCCGTGAGGGCTGCGACCGCTAAATGAAAATGGAACTGCACGTCTGCCACATGGTTACAAACAGATGGCTGAATATGGACAGACTGGGTACAATTATGATTAAACCAATATTTGTGAATCATCAAGAGAAGCATGGCAAAACATTAAGTTATGCTTCTTGGTAATGTAACTGAGCTTGGTAACGACCTCTTATCATTAGTTAGGCTTCTTGCTCTCCGCGTCAAGCATTATTATTGTTGAAACATTATATTCATTGTTATCTGATGTGGATATCTTACGACTAGTTTATCATTGCTAATATAGATACTTGTACGCGTAAAGAGCAAAGCACTTCTACTCGATACGTCCCCACTCAAACACTACGCAACAGGAAAAAAAGCCCCACTCGTCCAACTTCGAAGTACACTCCACTTGACTCGCCCGGTCAAACGATCTCCCTTACAATTTAAGAAGACTCCAAAATAGTTCCCTCGGGGCGCAGTATACCCTCGGTTTTACTCGCGTAGAATATAGAAGAGGCTAATTTTTGTAACCTTTCAACATATTACGGCGATTGTAGACGATTATACAGGGCGAAACCCTCTTACGCTCTCGTAAAAGGACTCAAGGAATTGCTTAGCCAGTACGTTTTCCAGTGTTCCAATGGACCGGCCATTCTCCGTTTTTGATTTGGGTTAGGATGGTGTGAAGTGAATCGGTTATGGCGTGGAGATGTTACTGTAATGTTCGTTGAGTAGGGTTATAATTTTCATTACTTTTTATACCTGTTACCGTTGGTCGTGTTGTATGGGATTTTCTTTAATATAATTTTTTTGTAAGATTTTGATAGAAATCCAGAGAATCTTAGAAGATTGTTTAGGTATTAGTTTTGTAGCACATCAGGCACACAGTTTACCCGATTGTAAGTGGCCACTGAAGGGACTACAGTAAGCATCGCTGGATATATTTCATACTGTTACTGATCATTAAGCCTTTCATTTTATGCGTGTTACTCTCTATTAATTTTGCCAGAATCCAGCCAAAACTAGCAAGTTAAGTAAGACTGTGAAAAAGTCCTAAGACCACCCAGACTCCAGGCAGAAATCAACCCTTTTCCCCTTTTTATGATCCGAGCAGGTGATTCAATGTTCTTAACTTCAACATAATTCTCCTACAAACAGGGTCTTAGATGTGACTTGGATAAAATAATATTGAAGAAGATAGAATGGTATGGGCTATGGGGGGTGAGTTTTAAGTGAAGAAAGACTAAGGGTGTGTTCAGACCTTCAACACTTTCACTTACCAAATGAAGTATAAAAATAGTATACGTCAGAGGGTACTTTACTAGTCAAACATCACACAGACATAACATCACTCGGTACAGAACAAAAACAAACTGTGTAATTTCTCTTGACCCTATATACTGTCCACTCTTAACCTTTCGCAATGACCGGACATATTGGGCCAAAAATAAACTTTTCCGGTGTATTTAATCTGAAACAGGCTTTTAATCCTTTGCAAATAACAAAAGTTCAACCTCGCACGGTTCAACGGTCAAAGAGATTGAGATAACAAGTATTTTAGAAGGAGACTGGAACGTTTTAATTATTTTTTCGATCATTTTAATTTGTGGGTTCTAATTAAAATTCCGGCAATATTAATGTGCGAGCCTGTACACTTGGAATGGAAGGCTCGAAGATTGGAACTGTCTACAGCGTAATTTTATTGAGATCCAGCTATTTAAGTTAGTATATTTAAGTGTCATTGCTTGATACGAGGAAATTTTTTTGGCAAAGCCATCAAAAACTTCAAACTCCGATAGAGTAGGTGCGTATTTGTACAAAAACCTCTTAATTTTGTCACTTCATTTGGGATCACAAATGAAGGAGAACGGTATCATTGAAAACTATAAGTGTCATTAGTTGAAGACTTTAAATTTTCTTACGTCATGGGACATGCTCATTACACTAAAAAAAGTCCTAAGCACCCAAATACATTCATATCTCGTAAGGTTATAACTAGACTACACAAGTATCAAAATAAAGACCATAATAAATATTAATATAACATGAATAAAATAAACATTACTCAATACTGCCGACACCCACACACGATAAAATCTTGGCACGTCAATGACGACACAGCACAATAAACACAAAGAGAATATCAATTGTGACGTCACTACGCATTGCAGCATGTCATGACATTGGAAACAAGCCAGCTGACACTTCTCAGATGTACAAATTGTACTTTATTTACTAGAAAACTAACTAAAGTTAAGATTTCTGCTGTTGCAAGACAGATTTTGGTTAAGTGCCGTATCTTTTTTACGAAAGATGGACGCAAGCAATTTAGTATGTCTTACCATCAGGTGGTAAGCGATCACTACCTGTGTCAAGGGATTTAGATGTGTTGCCTCCTTTGAGAAAAGAATAAGGACAGAATAGGGAATTTGGGCCGAAACTCTCACTCACCTAACCAAGCTCAATAGCAAATCTACTTTTATTTCGTCTTCTGTGAGAGTACTACCCTATATTCAAGCTAGCTCATTGCGACAAACAGACTTGAATGTTTACAGCATGTTTCTACTACACAAAAGTATGTATATTCTGTTACCACCAAGGTACTTTGATAAATTTAAATATTCTAAGGAGACAGCTAGGATAGAAACTATCGGCTTGAATGCGAAGCGACGTTTGAATCCACTCAACTACCACAGCCCCAGTGAAAATAATGATTCTATAATTGTATTCCGCCCATTTTGTACAATCTTCTGTCGCAAAGGAGTTTTCACTGTGAATAATTTAAATACTCGCCTAGTTTCGCTTCAGCTCGTATTATTTAACTCTACCCGTTTTAAAATCCCACGTTGGATGACATCCAACTCTGAAATTTAAAGTTGGCAGTAGATTTTCTTAAAATATGTCTTGGAGACTTTTTATTTGGCGAAAGACCCAGAGCAATTATCCGCGTCAAATCACCTTTACGGTCCGGTTGTTCGGGACTAGCTGCTTCTAAAAGAAAATCTTTGAAAAATAAATAAAAATATTTTTCTTTGTCGGATTTTTTTTACGGCATCTGCAGAGATTTGCTCAATGCAGTCAACTGTGCAGCAGCCTTATACATTACTGACGATCGATTTGATAAAACGGTTAAGGAGTCAGCTATTACACTAGAGCTTGCAGGTCAGATCCCCGCACAGTTCAAACAGTAATGTGTACTTAGCTCTTGTAGCCACGTGGTTTCAAGCGTCAACTCGCCGAAAACACAAATAGTAAACTACAAAGGTGAACTTTTATTTATGTTCGTATTTACCACAAGTTATGCAATGACAGAAAACATCGTGAGGAAGTCGAACGGCGGTGAAGCCATAATCAAATTGGTCTAGTCCTCCTATTAAGTCAATCATGTAATAACTAGACTTGCCTAGTTAGATTTTTTATGCTAGAACAGTAGACAAACAGGCACGCAGCTCACCAGGAAAAACTACCAGGACCAAAACTAGATGAATATAATGTCCAAGAATATTTTATTACTGTTTATTAAGTATTCTGAAGCCTCGTGGGTCAGTTTAATATCTGGTATACCTTTGGCGCATTTCTGCCAGAGATTCGACTCATAATTCGTCAACATCAGATTTGTCAATACAATTTGAAAGTTGGTCATTAATTAAGCTCATTAACCTATATAAGTACGACAAATCATCTTTTAATTATTGAATTTGCATTTGCTATTCTCTTCAGAATCTCATAATTATAATACGAATGTCGCAAAGCCATGCTGCAGACAATTTTTGTCGATCGAGGAAGGATCATTCTCTTACAGAAGATCGAGGTATGAGCTGAGCTTTTGCGCTCCGCTTTGTGAAGGAGTATGCCCGAGGCCCGAACCACCTCCCTTCTGTTTCCTTCTCCCCATCCCCATTCCGTATAGCCCCTCACCGTCCCCCTTTTTCCATATTCTTTCAAAGGCGAGCATCGCATTTTAGCCCTAGTCGCAGATGTCTATAAGCGGTAATGATCACTTTATCATTAGAAATTAAACCTCCTTCTTTAATAAAAAAATCGATATTTTACTTATTCCACCTAAACAAAGTGAAATCATCTTGATAGTTTTCTATCTCCATCTTATCAGAGTAATCGATCCCAAAACCGTTTTATAATAAAACAATTCCATCGACCCACCGGCTCCTCCATAAATCATAATCTCCTAAGGTATGAAATAATATACGAAAGTTTTTTATCGACTCCACTCTTTTCCTTAATCTTTACGTACGCAATTTAGAACCTTACTTTAGTAAGTTCAAGGTGCTTGTTCGCACGTGCTGGGACTGATGAAGTACTAGATACAATTTATAGTTTTATGGGAACTATTTTTCTTGACTTTTTTTCGACCCTTTTGACCAGAGTAATGTTAATTGAAAAAGTTGGGTTGGACCTTTTCTCTATTTTAATAAATGTTTTCAGGTGAAAAATGTATTATTAGTATTTTAGTATTATTGAGTTTTTATTTTACAGACAAAAGGCATCACTAAAAAAAAATTTGAAAAAGATGCTTTATCTTTCCCTGGCTATGCATGATATCACTCTAGCTAATTTACAAGAAATAAACTTGTGTACAATAATGTGTATCACTTATGAAGAACATCAGCAAGTCAAAATAAACATTTCATTATTATTCTAAAAAATACATAAATTCACCGAATCAGCATTATTAATGACATCCTACGTTATGCGAAATCATATAAAACAAAACATACATCAAACTTTTACAAAATGTATATGCATTCATCTCAATATTAGCTCCAAACGGCAGAAATATCGACAGAAACTGTCGGAGTCCCAAACTGTTTGTAGATCCACGGAAAGTTTTAAAGTATTCAGAGGACAAATCGCTTTTTTCAATTTCGCTTGTGTAGCGACATTTAAATGGATTCTCTCCGTCCCGCTGGCGAGATGGGACAACCGCTGTACTCACAATAAAAGTTAGTCGGGGAAACATAGGTATTGCTTTTCGTTATCTTTCTCACTCACACGTAGAGTTTAATAAATTTTCTCATTAATTTTTACTGCTAGTGCAACAATAAATTGTAAATAATGAGTGTTAGTACTAGAAGTACGGGAAGTTGATAGTTTTCTAATTCTAATTGATAAAATAATAAATATACCGTCTCTATAGTATTTAAAATTTTAAATTCAAATATAAATCTTCTGTGTGATATATGCGTAACGGCTTATTAATCACTTTTGCAGACATAAAATCTGTCTTATTCTGATTCCTCGGTCTTAAACTATCTCCGTATCAAATTTTATTAAAACCGGTTTAGCCCTTTTTCGAATTCTAAAATGGAACATACATACACAATGAACACACTTCCAGATTTATCATTAAATGTCACTTCATTTCCTTTGCCAAAAACCATTCCGTTTTCCTAATTAACTACGCTAAATATTTCGGCACTCACAAAGGCAGAAAGTCAATTTGAATGAAATAAAGAACGCCACCCTTCATCCCGAGTCGGATAATTTACAAAACGTTTAAAAATTAACACCCCATCCACGTATGGGGACATGAGATGAGATGAAACGGCAGCCGATTTCCCGCCGTCAACGTTAACGCTAGCATTTGCATAAACCAATATCCGGGGGTTCGCGGCGCCCCGGGTTACCACAGGCTCAGGACTGAGAATCCACAATAGCCAAATAATTTGAATTTGTAATTGCAACTCCTTAAAGTTCCTTTTCGTTTGTAACTATATGAAATAACTATTCACTATTTACCGGCATTGCTAAACACCGAAGATCGATTCGGAATTCAAATGTCGTTGATAGATGTATATTATAATGTCGAAGATGGTGATAAATTAAACTCTGGGCTGTATATATTTTAAAACTGTGTCATTTTATAAGAGGGCCGCAAATAATCCATAAAACATTATCTTAAATCCAAGATTCATGAATTTGGTGTATATTCTACTTTTAATCGCTATAAAATACTATTTGCATACTTTGATAATATGCCTTTTATAAATCTTACTGATATTTAGTGCATTTTTGGTCGGAATAATGCATCAGTGTTTTTTCTAATGATAAAGAGACTTTTTTAAACAGAAGTTAAGTTTCAAGCATTAGCGCTAACGCAGTGATTTGCATAAACCAATATCCGGGAGTTCGTAGCTCCTCAGGTCACCATTGCCTCCGACTGAGTATCCACTATGGCCGAATAATTTTGAATTTAACGTCTCGTGGAATGTTGTATTATTGGCTAAAAAAAGGGAATTTATTATATTTCATTGGAACTTCGCGAATGGTGGTCTTAAAAAGATAAGCATAGTTTATTTTCCTTAAGATATTCAGACTACACTAAGAGATATATTCCACTTAATGAAGTTAATGTATATAATGCTTTTTTTTATAAAACAATCCAACAAATATTATCACAAGTCATGTATTTTCCTTCAAGAAAAGCAGGAAATATAATCGGTTCCCATGTAACAATAACTCTTACCTAAATTAACTTAAACTTAGTCATTCGCTAATGACTTTAGTGTTTGTTAGTCACAAAATAACGGATACTAATATACTTGCAAATAATTTCAACACGTTAAAAAATCTTGAATTTAATTTGATAAATTAAGAGGAAACTACTTAAATGACAAATATCCTTTATTTCAATGGAAGGTATATATTCTTATTCACTTATAACTTTCCCAAATGGCAACCAACATTAACAATGACCAACAAAACCAAGGAAAAAAATGAGTCCATTTCTTAATTCCGCCGCAGTCACGATCCTCAGTAATGAGGGACCAACAAGGGGGTTTCCTCACTAAAATGAGTTAACATTTTCCCTTCCGCCGTTAGCAAACAGTGAAATATACTTCGCGAACGGAATTACTAAGAATGTACCCCACTAAGCACAAAATGCATGTCCCTGTGGAAATCTGTCTAGTAGGTACTAACGAAGTTTGCAATATGCTACAGTTTTTCAACTTACACTAAAGTGTCTCCGTACAGATTTTGGTTATTACAACTATAATATGAAATTAAGGACCCGTTTTTAAGTTACGTTAAATTCTCGTAATCGTTCAGTTAAGATATCAATGATGCTCTCTCTTATGCCGGGTTTGAAACCAAAATGTGCCATTATTGATATTTGACTGATACATTACGAACTTAATTTATCTGTTCGCGGTGAACCTGGCCCTTTTTGTGGGACATTCTGTAAAATGATCTTGCTCTGAGCTGATTTGACTGATCTTGCTGATAATGGTCGACAAACCATCGACTAATGGTCAGGCAAGTAAGTATAGAAAACTGTGTATTTTTTATCTATTTTTCTATTGCATTGCAACAATAAATATTTCTGTAAGCTTTCTATCATTTTCATTACACTGTGTCAGAACTGCTCGAAGAAAGGCTGGATTATGAATATAAGAACTGTACCAAACTTACTGTTTGCAACTTTAAATTTAATTCAGACCTGGAAAGTGTGTGTTTCTGAAATTTTAGGTAGATGAAAATTTCTGCCAAGTTACGACTAACTCGAAAGACTAATTTTGTTAAGCAAACTTTGCCTGAACTTTATACATTCTTCTTAAAATGAACATAAAGTTATTTGTAGAATATACATTATATTATTCATAGTGATAAATAAAATCTCAAAAAAAGAGGAAGCTTAATACTAGTGAATATGAGAAGATTCATAACATCATCTTTAGGTTAGACGAGCCATTTGGTGTAATGGTCGAGAAGTCGGCTATTAAACCAGAGGTCGCGGGTTCGATCCCCGCATGGTACAGACATTTGTGTGCATGAACATTGAACATGTCTGTTCGTAGTGTTCGTATCAGTCTGGGTGTTTCTATGTTTTTTTTTTTTTTTTGTAAATACCTATTGCATAGTACTAGATGATTTATGATGAGTCAAGTGTTAGCCTCTTATTTATATTCATTTATTAATATTTCATTTATCACTTTTAGCTTATTATTAATTCAAAACACACTAATATAATTTATGATGATATTAACCCATAAATAGAGATTATCACTTTATTTTATCATTCGACTTTCCGTGATACCGGTGAGATGAGAGCACACTTAATCGAAATAGGATATTATTCGAAGGGGATAGTGAGTTTACCCTACACTTGTCGCCTGGAGTCACAGTACGGGGAGGAGAGTAAAGCTCTTCAGTAACTTTCCTTGAATGTTAATGCCATATTTTAAACTTCGAATAAAAACATATTTTTAAATAATTTGAATTATTAGTGATTTTAAAGGAAATGGATTATTTTTTAGAAGTAACAATTGAAAATGGTTTTTAGTCTCTTCTCTTGCAGAGTTTAAAATTTTTACGTATTTGATAATATAATAATATAGTATGAAATAATTATCTGTCCCAAAGAGAGTGCAGTAAGTACTTGTATTATGAAAATCAGAATCAAAAACCAGATTCATTTATTCAATTTAGGCACATAAAAAGCACATAATATGAACGTCCAATTAGTATATAGTTGTTAATCTGTGGTCCAATTATACATGGGACACGATAAAATATGTCATAAATGTCAAAGATAATTATAAAAATGAATATGATTCTAGAGCTGGTTAGAAAATTTGTTACTATCAACGAAGATTCAATTAAAAATTGTTTCAAAAGCATCCAAACAAATATCATCAATTACGTTTCTTCAAGAATATGGTGGAGATGAGTTACTGTCCTTGCTTTTACTGTGTTGTATATACGCATAAATTGTGTAAGATCCAATACACATAACTTCAGTTGGGACTATTTTTTCTGCTTACCTTTTTATAATATCCTTTTGGTACGAACAGAAATTCATTGGTTTCAGTAATTGTGTTGTCAGTTGCGAGTTCACATGGAAATTGAGGGATTATCATAATCCTCTCTTATATGTACAGTCGAGTTAAGAAATAAATGTGTGTTAAGACAAGAACGTATTGTTTTTCAAATAAGGGCCTCCTTGGTTTAATGTCACGTCGTGATTTTGCGGATCTGGGTTTAATTTTTGGGTCAGGCTTTTTTTTGTAGATTATAGGTATACTTTTTTTTAAAACTAGTCAGTTGGCAAACTGACACGCAACCCACCTAATGGTAAGCGGCCACTGCAGCCTATTCCATTGAGGGAAACTTCACCAGGAAGCGTCGCTCAATGTGCTGCCAGACTGTAGGCTCACTGTTCTTCGAGCCTTTGATTTCAAGTGTACTGGCTCTCACATTAATACTGCCGAAACACAGCCAGAGCTGTTATGGCGGCAGATTTCATCTATGGGGGTGGTAGCTAGCCAGTCGGACTCTGAAAAAGCCCTACCACCAACCAGACTCAAAGCGGGAATCGAACCTACGACCTTCGGGTTTTACACCCGAGCGGCTTAGCCACTGTTCTACGGAGGTGGCCAAAAATACGCACGTATACGCACATTTTATACGTATATACGTAGTTCGGGTTTGTTTAGGTGAAAGCTTACTTGTATCCATGATTGAAGCCAGGCTTCAAAAATTGACTTTTTAATAGTACAAAATGAATGACTCTCATCTTTTCGCCAAAACTTTTCCAATATTTAGGTATCAATACAATCTCAATTTAAATTCCTCAATCAATAATGTATGCAATGTTGTCTAAACAATGCATTTCCAACAAAGTCTTTTATGAAATAATTACCCCACTTACTTAGGACGTTGAAAAGAAAACAACAATACAAGTGATTAATTATCTAAAGTTCTTTGTCGCGTCGGTTCAATTGGAAAAGCGATTAATTTAACAATGGAGATTATGTAGGATGATAAATTGGTATTAGAAAATTAGTTGCTCAAACTTTTACATTAAGTCTGGTATATAATATATTTTCAGCTTGTGTGCGTTTTGGTTCTACTGTTAGCCACAAGTGTATTATGAATAAATCTCTATATATAAAATATGGTGGTGTTAGTTACACTATATTTTATAACTCAAGAAAGGCAAAACCGATTTGGCTGAAAATTGGTGGAGAGGTAGCTTAGAACCAGGAGACGTACATAGGATACCTTGATGGGGGAAGGGGGGGGATAATTGAAAAAGGAAATTACGAGTGGGTAAAACCGCGAGGGCGACCGCTAGTAAATAAATAAATAAATATATTATGTGATAGAGAATGAAGGAAATTGTCTCTTTTTTCACTTAGTTCGTTTTATTTTGGTTTTATCCCGAACTACTCAGGGTACGCTTGCGCAATGATCTATGAGGATTTGGCAAGTCCAATTATTATATTAGGGCAACTGTTTAGTACCAGGTGGTACCAGGTACGGGGCCGTCTAGGTAGGTACCACCGCAGTGCCAGATATTTTCCCGTAAAATAGAAGTGTGTCAAGCACTTCTGTGTTTCGAGGAAAGGGCTCTGAAGCTAGTGAAATTACTGGGTATATGAGACCTAATAACTGTCGTCTCGGTGTAGCGGAAGCAGGGCAGTGCCAGACAGTAACTGCTTAGTTACTGTTTGGCAACTGTCTAAGGGCGGACGTGGCGCTTACCATCAGGTGTACGATCTGCTCATTTTGTTACACATTGCAATAAAAAAAATAGATAAATCCAGATGATGATAGATGCGCGTAGAAATTCGAACCATTGACTTCAGGCACAATTGAAAAACATTTCTTTACCACAGCTACATTTTCAGCACGGTGCTTGATAATTTAATACAACATTCATGTGTATATTTATTTGCGGGCAAAACCGCGAGTGCAACGCTCTAGTAAAAAATCATCATCATCATCAGCCTGTAACAGCCCACTGCTGGACATAGGCCTCTCCAAATGCTCGCCACACTGATCGATCCTCGGCCACTCGGGTCCAGCGCCTGCCAGCCATCGTGCGCAGGTCATAGCTCCACCTGGCCTGTGGGCGTCCTACACTACGTTTACCGAGTAAAAAATATTTAGACGATTATGCGGGACACCAGCTGTTGGTAAGTGACTACCGTCCAAAGACCAGAGGAGTTACAAATACGCTGCCAGTCTAAGGAAGGAGTGCCAGCGCTCCTTTCTTGATGATTTGCAAGTCGTATTGTTTCGGAAATACCGCTGACATCAAATGAATTAATTTGTAATTAATTGCAAAATAAACAGCATTAACGTAATGCTCCTCATTTGTCTCGAGTCGGAAACAATGGCGTATCATCAAAGGCTCGAAGGCTTGATTGAAACATTCGTTCTGTTGATAGGCTGCTTAGTAGATACTTTACTTCAATGGGAACTTTGTAGAGCTTACTTATTATTATATAATGGGATATTTTTAAGTGTACATCAAAAAAATACTGAAATGTACATCAAAATAACTGATTGCACACCAAAGGTTAGGTGAGAAAGTAACAGAAAGAACTTGTTAATTGCCAACTTCTAAAATGGATCATCAATTCATGTAATTATTTGTGTTTTCTGTACACATGTTAATTTACATTTAAAAAAATTGAACGGATAATCATAGTAATACTGCTGGCTCAAAATGTATACGCAATTGGATAGTGTACAAATTGACCTGAAGTGAAACGGTCGACGCTCATTCACAGCCATTCATCAACCGACCGAACTACGCGCCTAATCAACGCACCGTGAACAGACAACTTTATCTAACACTCCATGCAATATTGAGTTCAAACACGAAGGCTTTAGGGTATTTATTTGAATGGAGTCGTTTAGACATTTATTGTGCGGAATGTCCGAAGCTTTATGCTACAGAGAGAACAAAATAATGTGATGTGAGAGGCAGTGTGAGCAGTTACAAAAAATGTCAGCGGAAACTTTTTGAACAAAAATATATTAGAAAAAATTAAAAAAATCATTTTAGTACATACTTTCGGTACATAATATAAAAAAAAAATTCATTATTGATCTGTACAATGGACCATTTAATGTTTGTATTTGTTAGTTTACTTATTTAATTTTTCAGAGCTCAATTTGCGCATGATGTTGGCAGCGGTAAGAAACTTTTTGCAGCTAACATAATTATTTAGACGAGCCATTTGGAGTAATGGTATAGAAGTTGTCTATTATACCAGAGGTCGCGGGTTCGATCCCCGCTCGGTACAAACATTTGTGTGCATGAACATAATATCTGTTTCTATCGGTCTGGGTGTTCTATGTATTATAACACATGCTAATGCTTAGTTTGGGGCTAGATAGCGCAGTGTGAATAATGCCCATATTTATACCTATAGTATATTTTATTACCTGCGACTAAGTCTAAGGTGCGTAAATGAATATAAAAACGACGGTAACAGCTTACCATCAGGCGAGCTGTAAGCTTGAGAGCCACTGGGAACAAAAAAGTTTTTGATCTTAATTCCTTTTCAGCTAAAACTCTATGGCCTAGCGAGGAAATGGAGTAACATTTCGTTTTACGTCTTTTTGTAGTAGCAATTAAGTTGGTGGAGGAAATTGAGCGACATTCAGCTGATGTAAGCGTCACTTTGCAGTTTTTGCACATCTCCCAAGGTCGTTAGATGGGTCTCAATGGAGACAATGGCCAAGCTATTATGTTTGGGTCTTACTTCACCTGAACGCCGTGTTTATACAATGATTTTGAAGCAACAGATAGTAAGTAATTTTTGTTGACATCTGTGCCGAGCTTATAATGTGTCGGGTGGTTACATTCCCTCTAATATGGTTGAGTGAAATTATGGCTGGCACATACGTCATACTTGTGCTGCAGGTGCCACCTTTGGGCACTGGTCTTCCAGGGCTCGCGGATTTTTCTCGATTATAGTCTCATTCTTATACTTTATAATGTATGGCTTGGTATTCTAAAACTAATCAGTAATTGTATCAAACAAATTGTAAACAAACATGGCGATGAAAAAGAGTAACTGTCGAGTTTCTTGCCGGTTCTTCTCGGCAGATGACTGCATTCCGAAGCCGGTGGTAGAGTCACTCTGTAATTGACGATTCATAAATACTTGATACAAGTTTACATGAATAAAGAATATTTTGATTGATTTGATTGATTGATTGATTGATAACTGATTAGTAGATCAAAGGATGCGACAACTATGCTCGGCGTTTCTCTGCGTATCTGAAATGAGGTGATCTGACAGAGAACCAAATTTATCGGCATAGCTCGGCGGATAAGCAAGCTGAAGTGGCAGTGGGATGGCCGTATAACCCGCAGAGTTGACAACCGTTGGAGTAAACGGAGTCTAGAATGGAGTGGAGACCGCGTCTCGGTAAACGTAGTGTTGGACGCCCTCAGGACAGGTGGAGCGATGATTTGCACAAGATAGCTGGCAGGCGCTGGATGCGAGTGGCCGAGGATCGATCAGTGCCAGTGTGGCGAGCGTCTGGAGAGGTCTATGTTTAGCAGTAGGCTGATGATGACTTTTGCAGTTGGATACACATAAGAAAGGATCTCAAGTTCGTATTTACTGGGGAAATTTGGACATTCGGTGTCTTAGTACGAGAGGGCAGCGAAGAGAAGTGTTTATTCTTTATTGTTAATTTAACTGTCTCAGACGAACGCCAGTTGAATTGTTTCTGAGAACGAGGGAAGATTAAATTACCTTGTTTTCTTATCCAGATTAAACGCTCACCTTAATTATTAATTAAGAACTGTCGTTCATTAGATAGCTGTTGTTTCTTATAACTGTTTACGAACGTATTGACGGTGTAAAAAATCAACAAAAATCTACCTTTTAAATGAAAAAAACCTTTTTTAATTTTGATTTTGTTATTAATTTTAAATAGTTTTGAGGAGGGATGTTAAGAGTGCATTTATGCAGAGACTCAAAATATCGAATTTAGAAAAAAATATGGGGCAAGTTTCTCCACTGGCAGATATGTATGTGATATCTAAAATTATATAAAACACAAAGGTGACTGACTGACTGACATAGATATCTATCAACGCACAGCCCAAACCACAGGACGGATCGGGCTGAAATTTGGCATGCAGGTAGATGTTACGACGTAGGCATCCGCTAAGAAAGGATTTTGACCAATTCCCACGGGAACGGGAACCACGCGGGTGAAACCGCGGCGGCCGCTAGTCTTTCTATGTAAAAGATATAAAAATGTCATAAATAATAGAAATACAAAGCTTGTGAAGATAGTGGTTGTTACTTTTACACAACAACGACCTACTAAAAGGTTTGTAGGATAAAAAAGTTTTGACGTACAAAAGAATTTCATGGTAAATCAAATTGCAAAATGAATACTTTGAATTTGACTTTGTAGTTATAAGGTTATTAGGTGATGTGAAGTAAGTGGAAGCTAGTTAATAATTAGGAGGAGATTGACTGAAGTATTTATGAGATCGCAACCGTTTGACAAACTGAAGATTCTTAGAGGAATCAGACCTGTAGAAAAGAATGTGCATAAACGGTAATAACAAACAAATCAAATCAAACCGGCGCACTAATCCTCTGGGCTCAGAACATGTTTACATTTCTGTGATCGAGATGGATTATTCCCCCCCCCCCCCCTTTTGCCTGCCTGGCGCCCCTCAGTTTGGAGAGGTAAAAATCTGGATCTGGCCTCTTTTTTTTACAGTTTAGTTCGACTACCTTTTTTGACGTGCCATTTGATAAAATGGTCGAGAAGTCGGTTATTACACGGTCCCTGGTTCGATCCTCGCACGGTACAATCATTTGTATGCATGAACATGTCTGTTTGTATCGGTCTGGGTGTCACACCCCCCATACCCCCATAGGCCGGCAACGCGTCAGCGATCCCTCTGTTGTTGCAGATGTCCGATGTCCATGGGCGGCGATGATTGCTTACCATCAGGCGACCTGCTGGCTCGTTTGCCACCTCTGACATGAAAATGAATTACCGGGCTAGTCAAATAAAGAATTAATTTCTCTGCTGCCATATCTAGACAAAAATATCTAACCTCCCCCGAACGTCAGTCGGGATCGCGCAAGCCTTTGATAAATGTGCGTTTGCGGTGTTATTTCATTTTTTTACATCAAATTGGTTATTTCTCTTGTCGGGGCCGCTATCAATTTTGCGTATCATCTGCGCGGGGTGATAACGAAGCGGTCTGGCCTTAATGTGTTTTATTGAAAAGTCATTTACATGCTGAGATTCAGAGGTATGTAAGGGTCTTTCTACAACCACTTGACAATCTTGTCATGTGCATAAGATGTTAGTAGGAAAAATAAGAGTGACTTGCAAAAGTATTTTTTATGAATCTTTTTGCAGAATAAATTATTTCATTTTATATTATCATATCCCGGTGCACTGTCACGTTTTATATTTTTACCCGTCTTCATGAATAAGAGGAGATTCTCAATTCGACTGTATTTTTTATGTCTGTTACCTCAAAACTTTTTACTCTGTAAACCGATTTTGGAATAAGATCGGACAAGTTATTTTTAAAATATGTACATATCCCTCCCTAATCAAGTGCATTCCATTGACTTTTTTTGATGATGTTATAAATAAAGTTACTAATGTTTAAGGTCAGATCAATGTATGTAATTGTTGTACATGTCACAAAATACATCAGTTTTTTTATTCAAAATAATAATAAATGTCTTAACCTTGTCTTGGTATTTTCAGAAAGGTCTCGTCAGTTTCGTCAAGAAATTAAGAGGGAATATTCTCGATTCATTTCCTAGAAATTTTAACTTTATTGCAAAGGCCCTCTTAATTTAGTGGAACAAGGTAATATCAAAGCAAAATTAAAAACGGCGAATGATGGATGGTTCTTCCAAGCCCGGTCCTTAGGTCTCTTCGCCCTCTGAAGCCTTGCTCACCAAAATAGAAATGTGTCCAAGCACTTCTGTGTTTCGGGGAAAGGGCACTGAAGCTAGTGAAATTACTGGGTTATATGAGACCTAATAACTGTCGTCTCGGTGTAGCAGACGCAGGGCGGTGCCAGCAATGATATTATAATAATATCATTGGGTGCCAGACAGTAAATGCTTAGTTACTGTTTGGCACTGAATTGTCTCATGGCGCAGCTGTGACAGTGGTTTGTTAGCGGTAACGAAAGTCAAGCTACCCACGCCGCGGTCGGTTAATGGATGGGTGACCATTCTGACTACATTTAGTTACATAATATATTTCGAGCGTGTCCGTGCTTCATAAGGGACGTTAAGCTGTTGGTCCCGGCTGACATTTACTATAATGTAGATATTAGTCGTCAAGCCTAGTCGGAGGCCATTGACCAACCTTACATTAAGGTTGGTCACTTGCCTTACGCATCCCTCCGCCAACCCACACTGGGCCCACGTGGTGGAGACGGTGGAGTATGGCCCACACTATCCCACATTGTGATAAGGCCTGTGTCCCAGCAGTGGGAAAGTATATAGGTTGATGATGATGATAACTAGTGTAAGTTAGTCAGATCATGAAATGACTAATCGCGATATTGCCAATCCAACTACCTGATGACAACATATAAAACTAAGCATTCTGTAAAATGCCTCACGAGTAAAAGCAACAAAGATGGAAAGCGTGTCAACCATCACACTGCCGCCTCAAGAGACACATCCATCCATCGCTCATTGGTAAATAATACCTTTGTTTTCCCCTTCTTCAATAGGTAAACTGACGACGAAATAATATAGGTAAGGCCTGATTCTTAAAGACATTTTATTAGGTGGCCTAAATAAAAGTTCCGACATCAGAAGAAACAAAATTAAATCAAATAATATTATGATAAATGTCTGACCAAGAAAATAAAAATCCTGCTCTAGAGGCGCCACATTAGCTTTGGTTATAGGAACACTTGGTTGCTATGGTTAGACTCACAAATAACTCCATAACTCCATAACACTAATATCCAAGAAATAACAAGGCACGGTTGACAACTGACATCACACTTTGACGGACAGCAATAATGACATCTTATTGGTTTTTTATTTGATTGTTGCCACTTTAAGAAATTAGTTCCAATATTTTTCCGCAATATGGCGAGGTATAATATTTATTTTAATGGTCGGGCTTTAAGAAGGTGTTTAGCTTATGCTAATAACAAACATCGTTTTATTAGGGGTAGAGTATAATTTCGTCTGGAGTTGAAGTACCTATCACTTTAAAAATTTTGTGCTATGATTAAGGTTTTTCAACCTAATAAATATTACGGGAATCCACTAAATGCGGTCTAATCTGCTTGAAGAGCTTTGGTCGTCTTTGGGCTAATTATAATAAAAAGTAAAGTATCAGCCTATGAATGTCCCACTGCAGGGCAAAGGCCTCCATCCGTGAAATCAAGTTATCGTTACAATGATGGGTACTGGCTTAATCACCACGCTTGCCAAATGCGGGTTGGTGATCACAAACCCGAGGTGTGTCCGAAAAAACCTACACAAAGTTAGCTCGTCCCGGGAATTGAACCCAGGATCCCAAGATCACGGCCCGGTACTTTAACCAATAGATACGAGGCGTTAAATAATTGAGATTTAGATAATCTTTATGTACTTTCTATTCTAAAATGTGTAAGTTTTTATTCCTTTTAATATTAAGCATTCTCCAGCACCTTGGCTCACTGATGAAATTAAAGCTCTGCGAAATAAGAAACATGTTGCTAAATCTAGGTTTAAAGTGGACCCGTCCGATAAAAATCGTGAAAAGTATAAGTTGATAAGGAACCGCTGCAATAGATTGTGTAGGGATGCTCAAAGACGCCACATTCACGAATCCGTAGAAAATGAAAATCCAGCCAAAATCTGGAAATTTCTTAAGTCGCTTGGAATTGGTAAGACATCACACAATGTTTTTCCTAAAGATATTAACCCTCGTCTACCATTGATGGTACTTTAAAAACCAGAACGCTAAATCATCTTTCATCTCTTCCAATTCCAGACTACTCATCTTTTGTCTTTGATCAGCTAACCGATTGTGATGTTAAGAAGAACATCTTAGCTATTGCCTCAAACGCTGTCGGTAGTGACAACGTTAGCCGTAAAATGATCACTCCTCTCCTTGACATTTTGACTCCTATAATTACCCATATCCTAAATTACTCCTTGTCCTCGAGCACCTTTCCGGCAGCTTGGAAAATGCTCAAATCATTCCACTCCCTAAGAAAGCCAATCCATCATCCTTTTCCGAGTACCGTCCTATATCTATTTTACCATTCCTATCCAAAGTGCTGGAGCGTGTTGTTCATCAACAGCTCAGCTCATTCCTAGCCAAAAATAAACTCCTGAACCCATTCCAATCTGGTTTCCGGCGTGGTCATAGCACGGTAACGGCTTTAGTTAAGATCACTGACGACATCCGCCTTGCTATGGACAGTAGACGTCTTACGGTGTTGGCTTTACTGGACTTCAGTAATGCCTTCAACGTTGTAGATTTTGACATCCTGCTTGGCCTGTTACGCTCTCTTAACATATCTCCAACGGTAGTTGATTGGTTTCATAGTTATCTACATGGGCGCCGGCAGCGTATTCGTGTTGATGACTCCTTTTCTGTTTGGAACGATATTGGTGCCGGGGTGCCTCAAGGTGGCGTCTTGTCTCCTCTACTTTTTTCAACTTTTATAAATAGTATCACCCATGGTCTCTCTTCTTCCTACCATCTATATGCGGACGACTTACAACTTTACTCTAGTGGCGATTTCGAGGAGCTCCCAGGTGTTATTGGGGTCCTGAATAGGGACTTGACACGAATTGCAGATTGGAGCAAGTCGTTTGGGCTCAAGGTAAACCCTGAAAAAACTCAGGTTATAATACTTGGTGGATCACGACAAATTGCAAGGATCGATTGTGATTCTTTACCACCTATCATGCTTGACGGTGTCCAGTTAGCCTGTAGCCGAGTGGTTAAAAACCTCGGGGTATTTATAGATTGTACTTTGACGTGGGATGTGCAAATCAAGGAGGTGAGCAGGAGAATGTTTGCTTCTGCAGGTTCGATTAATAGGCTGCGCAACTTTTTGCCTATACCCACCAAAATTGCTTTAGTGCAGGCCCTTTTACTACCTTTACTTGACTACGCCGACTGCTGTTATTTAGATCTTTGTGAAGCTTCACTTAATAAGCTTGAACGACTGCAAAATTTCTGCATACGCATTATTTTTGGTCTTCGTAAGTACGATCACGTTTCTGAATACCGAGCTCAGCTTGGCTGGCTTCCGATACGACGTCGCCGTGATCTGCATGTTCTTGGCTTATTGTTTTCCATTCTTTTTAACCCTTTATCTCCTCCCTATCTTAAAGAGCGGTTTCATTTCTTGCAATCCACCAAAGGTCTCCTGCGTTCATCCCGGAAGTTACATCTAGTCTGTCCACCTCACTCCACTGAGTTCTACTCCCAATCCTTCACTGTTCAATCTATCCGTCTTTGGAATTCTCTCCCCCTTTCTATACGTGAATCTCAGACACTTCCAATTTTCAAATCTCGTGTTAAATCCTACTTTCTTTCTCTCCCTTGACTATTGCTTGAGTGTTGTCATTTTCATGGTCTATCTTGGTTGAATGTTTTCTTTTGTGTGATATCCGTAAATCTGATATTATTCTATTGTGTTTATTTTACTTTATGTATGTGTAATATGTATATGTATGTTTATATACTTATATATATTTATATATTATGTATAATATGTATGTCTAAGTATATGTGTATTTATTAGAGGAGTCTGGAGTCAAATATATTATATATAAATATTTTCTTTCTCTGTCTTGCACTGCCCTTTATTCTGTCAATCAATCTATTTTCATACTTTCCTCTTTCCTAAGGTTGACTGGAAGAGATCGCTGTTTAGCGATAAGTCCGCCTATATTGTACAGCTATTATATGTTATATGTTTGTCCTAAAGTGTTTTGTGCAATAAAGAGTATCTATCTATCTATCTATTAATATTTACAAGAACTTGACGACTCGAGTGCTTACCTAGAAAGTACTCAAGTTATTAACAAGAAAGATGTTATAATGTTTATTAAATAATTTACTTTGTACATCATCTTAAAACTATTTTCTCTTAATAAAATGAGCCTGTTATAATAGCTTAATATACTGTTTTCCGGAAATCTTAATGTAGGAGCCAGTATACTTGAAACTAGCGTTCCGCCCGCAGTTTCACCCGGGCATAATTTCTTTTTTAAATATCCCCCCTTCCCCCATATTTCCGGGATCAAAAGTACTCAATGTCACCCGGACGGAAAATTTTACGCCAAAACACACACACTAGAACCAAAATGGTCGCGTACTGTGCGTTTTGAGAGAAACTTCCTTCCGCGTACGCTAAGGTTGTGGAATGAGCTCCCCGGCGAGGTGTTCCCACAGGACTACAGTATGGGGTCCTTCAAAAAGGGCGTTTAAAGGTTTTTACATATCTCTTGCTCTGTAAGTAGTCACTTACATCCCTGATTGCCGGGGTGTATGGATATCATTACAGCATAGGTTTTGGAATTTGAAAAAAGAACTGTCATACTCATACTGCAAGAAGAATATTATATTAGAATTTATGAAGATTTTATTTTAAATATCGAACTATTTGTTTCGCAGTCACATTGTATGTTAGTTGAAATCTATAGATTTAAAAATCGAACTGGCCAGCACGATTTGACGCGCTTGCGTGCCATAAAATCGTGAAGAGTAAAAGAGGCAGTCGACTACTTAGCTAGGCGCGAAAGTAATTTTTTTTCGTGTTTTGGAGTTCTTTCTCAAAAGTTAAGTTTTTTTACTTACCTCACAATCGATATGTAAAGCAGAGTGTTTACCTCGGGTGTAAGCATCAATTGCATACTCGGGCTAATTAGCGCCCTCGCTGCGCTCGGGCGCCAAAAACCTCGTATGCAATTGATGTCATACAGCCCTTGGTTAACAATCTACTATTACATATCTCTTGCTCTGTAAGTAGTCACTTACATCCCTGATTGCCGGGGTGTATGGATATCATTACAGCATAGGTTTTGGAATTTGAAAAAAGAACTGTCATACTCATACTGCAAGAAGAATATTATATTAGAATTTATGAAGATTTTATTTTAAATATCGAACTATTTGTTTCGCAGTCACATTGTATGTTAGTTGAAATCTATAGATTTAAAAATCGAACTGGCCAGCACGATTTGACGCGCTTGCGTGCCATAAAATCGTGAAGAGTAAAAGAGGCAGTCGACTACTTAGCTAGGCGCGAAAGTAATTTTTTTTCGTGTTTTGGAGTTCTTTCTCAAAAGTTAAGTTTTTTTACTTACCTCACAATCGATATGTAAAGCAGAGTGTTTACCTCGGGTGTAAGCATCAATTGCATACTCGGGCTAATTAGCGCCCTCGCTGCGCTCGGGCGCCAAAAACCTCGTATGCAATTGATGTCATACAGCCCTTGGTTAACAATCTACTATTACATATCTCTTGCTCTGTAAGTAGTCACTTACATCCCTGATTGCCGGGGTGTATGGATATCATTACAGCATAGGTTTTGGAATTTGAAAAAAGAACTGTCATACTCATACTGCAAGAAGAATATTATATTAGAATTTATGAAGATTTTATTTTAAATATCGAACTATTTGTTTCGCAGTCACATTGTATGTTAGTTGAAATCTATAGATTTAAAAATCGAACTGGCCAGCACGATTTGACGCGCTTGCGTGCCATAAAATCGTGAAGAGTAAAAGAGGCAGTCGACTACTTAGCTAGGCGCGAAAGTAATTTTTTTTCGTGTTTTGGAGTTCTTTCTCAAAAGTTAAGTTTTTTTACTTACCTCACAATCGATATGTAAAGCAGAGTGTTTACCTCGGGTGTAAGCATCAATTGCATACTCGGGCTAATTAGCGCCCTCGCTGCGCTCGGGCGCCAAAAACCTCGTATGCAATTGATGTCATACAGCCCTTGGTTAACAATCTACTATTATTTGGTCGGCAATGCGCACGTGATACCTCTGGTGTTGCAGGCGTTCATAGGCTACGGTAACCGCTTACCATCAGGTGGGCCATGTGCATGATTGCCAACTTTATGGCATAAAAAAAACACGTCTGAATGAACAATATGTTTCAAACCTACATTTTGTCAAAACACTTTTGTTTTGCATGTCTCTTGTGACTTTTTTTTGTATGCCACATCGGTTAGCAGACAGACACGCCGCCCACCTGATGGTGAGCGGAACACTGCGTCAATTCCATTGAAGGATACTTCATCAGGAAGCGTCACTCAATGTGCTGCCAGACTGTAGGCTCATCTGATCTTTGAGCCTTTAATTTCAAGTGTACTGGCTCCCACATTAATGTTGCCGGAACATAGCCAGAGCTATTATGGCGGCAGATTTCACCTGTGGTGGTAGCTAGCCAGTCGGACTCTGAAAAAGTCCTACCACCAACCAGACCCATGGCAGGTATCGAACCCACGACCTCCGGGTTTTATACCCAAGCGGCTTTAACGGAGGCGGTCAAAACTTGACGTTGTTGGTGACGTATCAGACATCAGCCAGGGAATACTAACGCTTTATTTACTAAATTAATTTTTAAATCTTAAGTTCCTACATAGTTTTATTTTATTTTTATACAGTTTTTAAGCAAAACATATTTGATTCTAGTTTTTATTGCTCTACATAGTTTGAGGGTGAATGGCGCTACTCAAAAAATAACCAAAAACAATTATTTGTTTCCTGTTCTTTTCTGCATAAATAAGTCCCTTAGACCCCACATTGCAGACCTATAAACATACAGCATCATTCATCTGAGTCAGACCATTAATCGTGGCTGGGATTGGCCTGGATGGCTCACAACAGTAAGTAGTCAAGCGGTTAATTACTCATTTTGTGGAACCAAGGAAATTCCAATAGTTTGCCTAGTTTCTGACGAAACCAACCCACTTGAGTCGGATACCTTGAATTATGGTCATATTATTTAAGTGAATTGACACTATTTGTTTTTATCATTCGTGTTGTTTTTAATTTGTTATTATCATTTGTGTTGCCTTAACGTTAAAACACTAGTGATAACAAATATTTTAAAATGCCAACATCAGGACCACATCAAATGAATGTAATAGACCGTGTCCACTTAGTATTGACATTGATATATATTTATTTATAGTCAATACGTTAATACACTTGAATAGAAACGCTGTCACATTGTAATCCAATGCTGGCTTGTACGTAAAACACCAGTGAAATACCTAAAAGTCCAGCAATGGATTACAATCAGAAGTGTAGGAGAACAGAGTCAAGTTACTGCCAGCTTGCGCTGTGCAAGTCATGAACTGTTAACACTTTGACAGCCGATCACGTACTGGGTACGGATGGCATGAGTCTTGCTTTAAAATGGCCGGCTGTCAAAGAGTTAAACTAGCACTGATTATTTTACTAAATTTAATCGAGCAAATGTTTAGAACATTAGGATATACTGTCTCTAGTCTGTAAAAAAACTGTTTTAAATAGAAAATTACTAAGACAACACCACATTTTAAGTACTAAATTCAAACATTAATAATCTTTAGTATTTATAAACCAAAGACAACTGCATCCTTAATCGACATATAAGTTGTAATATGCCAATTTGCTATGACAATACTTAATTAAATCTATACACTTTATATTCTCTTCTTAATAACACGTTATTTTTTTACTGTTTAGGATTCGAACTCACAGCCTTATGGCGCATAGGGCAGGGTCACTTAATACTCTACCGTTCCAGTAAACAAAATCGCTTACCGCTCATCGCTCACACTACAAGTTATAAACGGACCTTCCGCTAAAATTAATTACAATCCTGATGGAGAGGTAATTAGTAATTAGGTATTTCGCTGGCTCCGTACCAGACAAGGGTTTTGTATAATTCGTGCGGATCTAGTAGATAACGTGTATACTCTCGTTAGGTTGTATAGGCTTGGTTAATTATACAAAGTTGGAGGAAGCCTCGCTTCTGTATTGTGACTTGGTAATTTTTGAACGGATACTCTATTGATTCATTGTAATTTTAGCTGCATTTTGTAATAAAAAAACCGGCCAAGTGCGAGTCGGACTCGCCCATGAAGGGTTCCGTAGCAGCAAGTATCATCATAATATAAAAGTTCTTGTAGTTCTTTGTAAGTTTGATCGACGTTTTTATATTTGAGTTGATTGAATGAGAGGAAAATTGCGGTTTACGATTTATGACGTTTAAAAAAAAACTAATTACTTGATCTCGTTCAAACCAATTTTCAATGGAAGTTTGCATGGTAATGTACATCATATATTTTTTTTAGTTTTATCGTTCTCTTATTTTAGAAGTTAGAGGGGGGGTGACCAACATTTTACCACTTTGGAAGTGTCTCTCGCGCAAACTATTCCGTTTAGAAAAAAATGATATAAGAAACCTTATTATCATTTTTAAAGACCTATCTATAGATACACCACACGTAAGGGTTTGAAGAAAAAAAAATTTTTGAGTTTCAGTTCTAAGTATGGGAAGCCCCAAAAATTTATAAACTAATTACTTGATCTCGTTCAAACCAATTTTCAATGAAAGTTTGCATAATAATGTACATCATATATTTTTTTTAGATTTATCGTTCTCTTATTTTAGAAGTTACAGGGGGGGGGACCAACATTTTACCACTTTGGAAGTGTCTCTCGCGCAAACTATTCAGTTTAGAAAAAAATTATATGAGAAACCTTATTATCATTTTTTAAGACCTATCCATAGATACCCCACACGTAAGGGTTGGATGAAAAAAAATTTTTTGAGTTTCAGTTCTAAGTATGGAGAGCCCCCAAAATTTATTATTATTTTTCTATTTTTGTATGAAAATCCTAATGCGGTTCACAGAATACATCTACTTACTAATTTTCGACATTATAGCTCTTATAGTTTCGGTAAAAAGTGGCTGTGACATACGGACGGACAGACAGACAGACAGACAGACATGACGAATCCATAAGGGTTCCGTTTTTTGCCATTTGGCTACGGAACCCTAAAAATGGCATCAGCCTATTAATGCTATTTTGCTATTAAATGTCGCACTTTAGGGCAAATGCCTCTCTCTATCATTGAAATCTTACTAATATTATAAATGCGAAAGTCTGGATGTTTGGATGTTTAGATGTTTGGATATTTGGATGTTTAGATGTTTGTTCCTCAATCACGCCTAAACGGCTGAACGGATTTAAATGAAATTTGGCACACGTATAGTTTATAACCCGGAATAGGACATAGGCTATAAAATTCCTACGGGAAACGTCTCATTCCCGCGGGAATATCAATTTTGAAACTACTGAACCGATTTGAATAATTCTTTCACTGTTGGAAAGCTACACTATCCCCGGTGAACATCGGGTACTTTTGATCCTGGAAATGTGGGGGGAAGGGGGGATATTTGAAACCGCGGGCGGAAGGCTAGTTTACTAATAAAGTATTAGCACTATTCCGGAACTTTATAGTGGTTTAACCACTAAAGTTCCGGAATAGTGCTAATATTGTGGGGATTTTGACTTGGTATTGTGACTTGGTAATTTTTGAACGGATATTAATTTCATTGTAATTTTTACTGCATTTTATAATCATAAAAAAAAAGAGAAACAAAAAAAACTACCTAAAAAACTGAAAAGCAAAAAATAATTTTAATAAGACATTCATCAAATGCGCTTATTGTCTAAGCCTATTAATTAAATTGTATTTTACGTGCTAGGTAGGTACCTACTAATCTGTTTGAAGTCGGTGCCAAGCCAAATAGTAGGTACCCAGACTACGTACCTACGTCCGCGGATTAATAAGTAACCCTTTATAATACATAATATTATTATATATCATTTTTTATTACCTTTGGCTTGGCACCGACTTCAAACAGATTAGTAGGTACCTACCTAGCACGTAAAATACAATTTAATTAATAGGCTTAGACAATAAGCGCATTTGATGAATGTCTTATTAAAATTATTTTTTGCTTTTCAGTTTTTTAGGTAGTTTTTTTTTGTTTCTCTTTTTTTTGAAGTCGGTTTAATTTTTTTTTTAAAAAGTTTGTTTATTTTTCTATTTTTAGTGTGAATAACACGTAGGTAGTGAGTAAAACTCTTTCATAATAATGATAGCGAAAATACGAGTAAAATAGTAGAATTGTATAATTTGATAATATTAGGTATTCATTAAGTGTTCAGCACCATGGGTAGGAGGAGAATGCGTTTATGCACCATAACCGCAGGCTAGCTTGACCCGCGGCCGTGTGTGGGACTCGAGACCGAAGCGTCCGCTACCCAGTACACCCCCCCCCCCCCCCCCGGTTTCTCCTTCACACCCGATTAGGACGAGCCGGTGCTAACCTTATTGGCTAGTGACCAGCCCATCCCCGGGTAATCATCAGCTTAGCTGCAAAAGTACATGAAATACAACTAACGTTCCACATATTCCTACAACACTGAAAGAATTATCCCCTAACTCCTAACCGTTAAGGAGTTGTACTTTCCATCATCACCTTAGCTGCAAAATTACATGAAATACAACTAACGGTCCACATATTCCTACAATACTGAAAGAATTATCCCCTAACTCCTAACCGTTAAGGAGTTGTACCTTCCATCATCAGCTCATCAACATAAAATGATGTCTATCGGACGCAAAAACTTGAATGGCTTCAGAAAAAACAAGTAACGCGTAGTGTGCGCCTATAAAATTTGAGGTTTTCCCTTGATTTTTCCGGGATCCCATCATCAGATCCTGACATGGTGACAATGGGACCACCTCGGAACTATGCACTTTCAAATAAAAAAAGAATTATTTAAATCGGTCCACAATTGACGGAGAAATCGACGGACATACATAAAAAAAAAAAAAAAAAAAATACATACAGTCGAACATATAACCTCCTCCTTTTTTGAAGTCGGTTAAAAATAGCACCAGCCTATTAATGCTATTATGCTATTAAATGTCGCACTTCAGGGCAAATGCCTCGATCATTGAAATCTACTACTAAAAGTAAAAAGTTCCGAAATAGTGCTAATATTTTGGAGAAAAGGATGTCCTCCATTTTTATATAAATTATTGGTTCAAAAGTTCAAAAGAACCGGATATAATTGAAATCACCAAAACTGCACAGAGCAGATTTTAGTCTTCCGTTCCACAACATAAACTATCTAACAGAAAATTCCACAAAGAATTTTTCATAGTTGAAAAGATTTAAAAATCGATATCGTATCCCCAACACTATCTTAAAGGCTTTCGCGACGATGCATCGAAAAATGTCTAATAAATATTGTGAACCCGAGCGTGGAGAGTGGTTTGACACGATGTCAGTTAAAAAGCACTACCCGATCTATATTCATGGTGAGGCGTGCCACTTTCTGACAGTTTACTGTATTACATAGTGATGGGGTGAGGGTCGATTGAGTTGTCGATTTTTAACTTTTTTTCTTCTTTTTTTTTCTATTATGTGATTATAACTTAGATATTTTAAGACTTTAATTCACTGATTACCAAAAATCGAAGAACTAGGAGTTTATTTGCTTAAAATTAAGTATTTCATGAGAGAGAGTCAGAATTCATTAGACTTATATTACAAATGAGAGACTGCCACAGAAACTACTCAACGGTTTTGAATAAAACTTTACAATAATGTAACTTATATAATAGAGTATATCATAAAGGCTTTTTATCATGATGCTAAGTGAGCAAAGCCGCTGGCAGAAGATAGTAAAATAATAATTTCGAATAAAAAGTGAATGAAATTCAGTACAAAATTAAAGAGTGACTTAACCCAATTATGTAATATGTAAACAGAAGATGATTATTTGAATACTTACAAAGTTGACCTACGTACAAAAAATACCTCTAAATAAAAAATATCTTGTAACAGTTTTCACAGAGCGCCAACTAACCTTAAAACTTCGCAGCGTATTTTATGGGCACAGACGTGTTGAACCAGAAACCTCTGGTAACCCCTGGAAAACCAACCATTACACCACTCTAGACATCAAGAAAGGAAGATATCTTGGTATAGAGATAGTACAAACAATAACTGGCGGTCGTAACAGTTTAGAGACTTGACACCATCAAATTATTGTCTAAATTGTCGACATTTTGAAGCGCGTGAGACGTTAAAACAAGGGTCGCGATGCAATTAAGTTAAAATATATAAATCTCGTCCTGGAAGCCGTATTAATTTAAGGTGGCAAAGATTCAACCTACCTTAATGTTGCCATTTAAATTCCTACAAAGATAAAGTCTTAAACTTGTGCTGTGGTATATCGGAATGAATGGCAGTGAAGCGAGTCCATATTACATTTAAGCTTCCGCTTCCGTGGTGCAGTAGCGACGGCCGAGCCAGGGGTACTGGGTTTACAGCCATAAAACTTGTGTTGGAATTTTTGAACTCAGGTCTGATTTGTGATCATTTATTGCCGTATTTAGTAAGCAAAGCCATTAACCCAGTGCTCATCATTGTAACGATTTCTTAATTTCAATGATGGGGCCTAACAGTGGAATATTAAATAGGCTGATACGTTTTTTATTTATTTATTTATAATTTTTTATAATCTCTTACACTATCTTTACAAGTTTTAACCTAATGCGGTAGCATAACTTACCCAATTACATTTTTAATACTACATAATCTACTGACTTAATTATTTATACCTGTAGAAAACAGGTAGGTACATTGATCGTTTTGTCTAGACTTTCTGATTGTCTTTACAGGATCTAATCTGTACAATGAAATTCGACCACGATGATCAGAAATTGCCCGATGGTCTATGTTAGATTTTTCAGGAAATAAGTGACAATGCCAGTGTGCGTAAAGAAAAGGTGTGGTGATAAGGTTTACTGTTCTTTGCTAAGCTGTGATCGTAACGTCTTGTCTCTAAATATTTCCGCAGATTGATGTCGAGGCTTGGAATTTCTCATCTGTTTTACTCTGTGCAATGATTTAAATGAGTATTTACGCAAAATTCTTTGATTTCTCTCTTTGTCTTGCACCCCACAAAGAAGTAAATAACAAATTGTCTTGTAACAATAAACAATCATCTTAAAATATTGTTTATAAATATTTTTTTTGTTGATTTCAATAAAAAAATAAAAAACAAATATCTTTGGACATTATCCACATAGCGCCATCTATCCCCAAACTAAGCATTAGTAGCACAGATTACTAAATAGTTAATACGGCATTAACTTGTGCTATGGGTGCCAGACAACGGATAAACATTACTTATATACTTTTTTTTGTAAATACATACATATTATACATAGAAACACCCAGACCGATACAAACAGACATGTTCAGTTCATGCACACAAATGTTTGTACCGTGCGGGGATTGAACCCGCGACCTCTGGGGTAAGAGCCGACTTCTCGACCATTACACCAAATGGCTCGTCAATGTTAGAGTCCTTTACCGTAAAGTGGGACATTAAATAGACTGGTATCTAACTTTATTTATTGTGACGTCTCTATAGTCTAGTGATAGTGACTAACCTTACACTCCTATGTTGTATTAAGAGTTTTTATGATATTTTAACAAACACAGTTAAAGTTTATGATCACCAATCGCATTTGATATCCGTGGCAATTTAACTAGTGCCAAATAACCAATCATAATGGATCATGAGGATGATTTGATTTCAATGATGATCTTTGCCCTGCAGAGAAACATTAATATGTTGATAATTTTTTTTTCCTATAGTAGGTACTTTTGTTTAAATCTGAAATGGCTAGACCGGGATTGCTAGTTTTCCACTGTCATATATTTATTATATCTATATGATTTACAGATTACAAAAACTAATTTACTACCCCAATATATTATACAAAGCCACATATGAAACTAGCTAAAATAATAACACAAACTGCATTGTTAATGTTATTATTATTTCACCTAGCTTCTCGTAACAAACTGTTTTTAACCGACTTCAAAAAAGGAGGAGGTTCTATGTTCGACTGTATGTATTTTTTTTTTTTTTTTTTTTTTTTTTTATGTATGTCCGTCGATTTCTCCGTCAATTGTGGACCGATTTAAATAATTCTTTTTTTATTTGAAAGTGCATAGTTCCGAGGTGGTCCCATTGTGACCATGTCAGGATCTGATGATGGGATCCCGGGAAAATCAAGGGCAAACCTCAAATTTTATAGGCGCACACTACGCGTTACTTGTTTTTTCTGAAGCCATTTAAGTTTTTGCGTCCTATAGACATCACTTTATGTTGATGAGCTGATGATGGAAGGTACAACTCCTTAACGGTTAGGAGTTAGGGGATAATTCTTTCAGTATTGTAAGAATATGTGGACCGTTATTTGTATTTCATGTACTTTTGCAGCTAAGCTGATAATGGAAGGTACAACTCCTTAACGGTTAGGAGTTAGGGGATAATTATTTCAGTGCTGTAGAAATATGTGGACCATTAGTTGTATTTCATGTACTTTTGCAGCTAAGCTGATGATGGAAGGTACAACTCCTTAACGGTTAGGAGTTAGGGGATAATTATTTCAGTGTTTTAGGAATATGTGGACCGTTAGTTGTATTTCATGTACTTTTGGAGCTAAGCTGATGATGGAAGGTACAACTATGATGATGGAAGCTAAAGGGTACGACTTCTTAATTCTTATGTCCCTCTTGCGGGCTGCATCTTTAGTTGGTCTACTGAATGGTGCTGAACACTTAATGAATACCTAATATTGTCAAATAATACAATTCTACTATTTTACTCGTATTTTCGTTATCAATATTATGAGAGAGTTTTACTCACTCCTACGTATTATTCACACTAAAAATAGAAAAATAAACAAACTTTTTAAAAAAAAAAATTAAACCGACTTCAAAAAAAAAAACAAAAAAAAACTACCTAAACACACTGAAAAGCAAAAAATAATTTTAATAAGACATTCATCAAATGCGCTTATTGTCTAAGCCTATTAATAACATTAAATTGTATTTACGTGCTAGGTAGGTACCTACTATCTGTTTGAAGTCGGTGCCAAGCCAAAAGTAATGAAAAATGATACATACCTAATAATTTATGTATTATACAGGGTTACAAATAATCCGCGGACGTAGGTACGTAGTCTGGGTACCTACTATTTGGCTTGGCACCGACTTCAAACAGATTAGTAGGTACCTACCTAGCACGTAAATACAATTTAATGTTATTAATAGGCTTAGACAATAAGCGCATTTGATGAATGTCTTATTAAAATTATTTTTTGCTTTTCAGTGTGTTTAGGTAGTTTTTTTTTGTTTTTTTTTTTATAATATGTTGAAACAGAACTAACATTTCAAATTAATGAGGGAACACAAAACTAGTCTGGCTAACAAAGCCAATGTGGCCATAGTTCAAAAATAATATCCTAAATGTTAACCCCGGAATATCCAATTAAAACGACATGTGTTTGTGTTTGTGTTATTTTCCTAACTGCTAAATATTTTTGGAAGCATGGTTTGAATTGGTTAAGTTAAATTTTAAATGAGGCGCTCGTGGTGCAAATTTCCCAGGATTTATTAGGCTTATTATTAGGTTATTTTACACATTGTTTACTATTGCAATTTCTGTTACAGGTAAGACGTCGCGTCGTTCTCACAACCTGAGGTAATTAAGGAAACAGTATATTTCTGCGTTGAAACCCCATACGCCAAAACTTGAAGGCATTTCACGTACGGGCTTAATTTGGCAAATCGAGCGTTTGTTTTATATAGCAGTCATTTGACGTGAGCTACGCTGTTATAACTGTTGTTTTCCATGATTAGTTTTGTTTAATTATACTTTTGATTTGAATGTAATTAAATAATTTGAAAGTTAAGGACGAAAACCCATCTATTGATCTTTTTATTAAAATAGAATATTACCTACATTCTTTCGCAAAAGTTTTTTTTTACACTAGCACTTACGCAGACATTGTTTTCAAAATTTTCTTTATAATTAATACAATATGAGGTCGATGGTTTGACTCTCGGCGAGCACCTGTGGTTTTTTTCCAAAGTTTCAATAGCTTGGCGAAGATAGTAAATAATTATCAATGTTTTGATGTAGTACCACCATCAAAACCGCGCTTTTGGTGGTGGTACTACATCAAAAAATTTCGCGATATATTTAAAATTAACGTTAACGTTAAAATTAAACCGACTTAAAAAAAAAGAGAAACAAAAAAAAAACTACCTAAAAAACTGAAAAGCAAAAAATAATTTTAATAAGACATTCATCAAATGCGCTTATTGTCTAAGCCTATTAATTAAATTGTATTTTACGTGCTAGGTAGGTACCTACTTATCTGTTTGAAGTCGGTGCCAAGCCAAATAGTAGGTACCCAGACTACGTACCTACGTCCGCGGATTAATAAGTAACCCTTTATAATACATAATATTATTATATATCATTTTTTATTACCTTTGGCTTGGCACCGACTTCAAACAGATAAGTAGGTACCTACCTAGCACGTAAAATACAATTTAATTAATAGGCTTAGACAATAAGCGCATTTGATGAATGTCTTATTAAAATTATTTTTTGCTTTTCAGTTTTTTAGGTAGTTTTTTTTTGTTTCTCTTTTTTTTGAAGTCGGTTTTTTTTTTTTAAAGTTTGTTTATTTTTCTATTTTTAGTGTGAATAACACGTAGGTAGTGAGTAAAACTCTTTCATAATAATGATAGCGAAAATACGAGTAAAATAGTAGAATTGTATTATTTGATAATATTAGGTATTCATTAAGTGTTCAGCACCATGGGTAGGAGGAGAATGCGTTTATGCACCATAACCGCAGGCTAGCTAGACCCGCGGCCGTGTGTGGGACTCGAGACCGAAGCGTCCGCTACCCACTACACTCCCCCGGTTTCTCCTTCACACCCGATTAGGACGAGCCGGTGCTAACCTTATTGGCTAGTGACCAGCCCATCCCCGGGTAATCATCAGCTTAGCTGCAAAAGTACATGAAATACAACTAACGTTCCACATATTCCTACAACACTGAAAGAATTATCCCCTAACTCCTAACCGTTAAGGAGTTGTACTTTCCATCATCACCTTAGCTGCAAAAGTACATGAAATACAACTAACGGTCCACATATTCCTACAATACTGAAAGAAATATCCCCTAACTCCTAACCGTTAAGGAGTTGTACCTTCCATCATCAGCTCATCAACATAAAATGATGTCTATCGGACGCAAAAACTTGAATGGCTTCAGAAAAAACAAGTAACGCTTAGTGTGCGCCTATAAAATTTGAGGTTTTCCCTTGATTTTTCCGGGATCCCATCATCAGATCCTGACATGGTGACAATGGGACCACCTCGAGACTATGCACTTTCAAGTAAAAAAAGAATTATTTAAATCGGTCCACAATTGACGGAGAAATCGACGGACATACATAAAAAAAAAAAAAAATACATACAGTCGAACATATAACCTCCTCCTTTTTTGAAGTCGGTTAAAAATATCACTCTTACTTTATTTTCATAGTAACAAATTGAACGTAGGATTCCTTGAAATTATATAATTATATACTATGATAATTTATCTTTTTTAATGAGGGCTTCACTTGGCAGCTATAAGCACCTTAACAAAAAGCGCCATCAAGTCAATCAAATAAAAGCAGTTAGTATTTTCATTGGAAATAATATTGTCTATATTTTCTTTTTCTAATCTAGGATTCCACAGCTTAAATAAGAATAAGAACGTCTGGCAATTTTCTTTCAATCAAATCTCGGTCTTATTCAATAGATGTTTACAAAGAAAATAAGGTGAGTTACAAAAAAATATCAGAGTTAGTGTAATTTTCGCTCTGGCTGTCTGTGATTTGGCCTTTTTGCTCAAATTCACACTTCGATTGGTTTTAATAAGAGCTTCTTTCATGTTCGATTTTGTTCAGATGCTTTGTTAATCAGGAAAGATATTTAGAAAAAATATTTTTAGATGATTTTCGCTTAGGAGAAATGGATTGAATTTTGTGCATAAAAGTTTCTTGGTATAAAGATAGATCTGTCTATTTAAGGACTGTGGTTGTCAACTGATCACATACTTCACGCGTAAGGTCGTCGGATCGAATCTCGGATTTTGAAATCTGAAATCGGATAAATATCAGTTTGCGTTCAAAATCGAAAACGCCCATCTCTATAAAAAGTATTCATCATCATAAGCCTATATACGTTCCCACTGCTGGGAAACAGGCCTTATCCGCCTTATCTCAATAGGGAAGATGCAATTATAATATTTATGAAAATTTTATGATTAAAATGATACAAAAATATAAAAGAAAGGCCACTGCAACATTTTTATTTTACATAATGTTGTTTTTTAACAATAATTACGAATGAAAATTACTTGAAACGAAACGTATTTTAAAACACCAATCAGCGTTTAGTGACGTCACTCGCGTGATGACAACATAGTTAATGCTAAGGTTTTCTATGTGATTAATATTTTAAGGGAATATTAATTGCGTTTTATTAATTAAAATGGAAGTTGGGTTTATCAAAGCGTCTGCTTTGATAAACCCAACTTCCTTCAACTTCAACTTCCAGGAATTTACCAAGAGTTAGTGTTGTCATGGTTGTAACTTTTTTTGTCGAAAGTGCAGAGTTTTCAAGTGTAGAAATGAAAGGGACTAAATTACTACGGTATGTAGGATAAATCATAGTTGTTAAACTTTGTATTTTATTCAGCGGCTTCTAAACATAGCAGTTATTTTAGCTCAACAAGAGAATCTTACGGCGATAATGCTATCGGCTATGTCCAAATTAAAAGAGATAGAGATTTATGTACAATAAAATGTCGAGTTACTCCGGAGCATAACGTACGTAAAGAAGGCTATCGTGTGAAGTGAAGTTTCATATTGTGAAGCAAGAAACCACTTTTTTCTCTGTTTTGGGTCAGAAGGTCCAGTCAAAAATAATTTGTTCGGAAACTTTGTTGAAGTAGAAGGACACAATGGCACAAAACATGAGTCAACACGGCTTTTTTTGGAATATTAGTGGTATTGTTATGATCACCTGATGTCGATGGATAGTCCATTTTAAATTTTTACAAAAAAATATTTCAAAACCATTCGAAACTCGTTAAAATATGCAAAAGTATGAAAGCCAGCGACAAACAAGTACGGTGAAGTACAGACCTACAAACTTATCTGTTCCGGTGGCCAAAATTGGAACTACGTGAAATGCAATGCAAAAACGATATTTAATGACAGTTCTAAATAGACAGTAGCGACGCCGCCACCGGAACAGATAAGTTTGTCGGTCTACCAGTGAGGCAGTGACAGGACGGGAGTGACGTCATCCGGACCATAGGTCCGTTTTTGCTCGAAAATCTATACTATCAATTTAAAACCGCATTTTTTCCGATAAATTACAATGTATTAATTTTTTAATTTAACAGTGGTTTATTCTACATGGAATTCTTTAAAATGAACACAAAAATAAAAATAATGCATGTTCCCTAAAGTATTACTACTAAGTTTACATCTGTGCAGCGCTTAAGCCGGTCGTCAAAGTTGATAACAATGTAACAAAGATGCTAAATATAACGAAGAAGCTAAAATTTCAAGTTATGTCATACCTTGCTTGACGACACTTCTAAGTAATATCGTGTCCAACATAAATGTTATCGTCAAACAGACACAACTGTCCACCGCTTCGGTTCGTCCGGGTCGAATCGTACTGGGTCAGAACGACCCAGTTTGACAGTCTTTACAATTTAATATTGACATTTCCTCCATTTTCTTTACCGTTCAAGTATCAATATTGTGACAGAAGACTTCTGTCGTGCGTGATACAGGGTGAAGTAATTAAAATAAATGTTTGGCAACCATTGAGTGTAATAATAATAATATCCGGAGCTACCCCATTACACCCTATTGCGCTTGACTAAGGACTGCGTAATAGGTCTTACCCACCCTGTCGGACAGAGTGGAGATTTAAAATATATACAAATATTAATAATAATAAAATAATATAGCCCTTTATTCAGATCTTGCAATTACATTTCACAAACTTAAAATTTCTTGTTTTTTAATTTTTTGCAGATCTGTTTGCCAGTCGGCAAAGGCCTCCTCCAACCGTTTCCATTCCATCCTATTTTGAGCTACTTTGCTCCAGGTCACTCCTGCCACTTGCTTGATGTCATCATCCCACCTTTTCTGCGGTCTGCCTCTTTTCCTTTTGCCTTATTGAGTGTTATGGTAAATACATTTTCTTTGGGTGCCATTCCAGTTGACAAACAGAGAAATGCTTAAAGAAATATTTTCTTAGTATAGTTAATATAAAATATTATAGTTAAACTCTTAATTTAATAGGTATAAATTATATTGGCTCTAGCAGCTCAGAAATATCACACCACGAGGTCGTGGGTTCGATCCTCGGTAATACATAATAAGGTTTTTTTCAATAGATGGTATTCTGAATTCGGTGGTAGAGTTACTTAATAACATTAATATCGTTGAAGATTCATAAGTGAGTATTTTAAATCTAAATGAATACAAAATAATTTGAATTTGATTGACGGTAAATCTTCCTGCCTGGCAATTTTCTTGCAACTCGAGATAAAAATAACTCCAAAGTTCTTCTTGGAACTTAATAAACCTAATCCTATACTTTATATCGATAAGGAGATTCCAGAGAGTCTTAACTCATACAAGCCTTGAGACGTACTCTTGAACTGACATTATAATACGCTGTTAGACGGCAAGTTATGGGCTGATCCGAACTCAAATACCGAACTATGTGGCTTAACGATCCCTTGTATGGGTTAGGTGTTGGTCTAAGTTATAGGATGTTGTGACTTGAACATTAGCCGATCATTTCCTTTTTTATGTCAGAGGCGGCAAACGAGCCAGTGGGGCTGGTCAATAGCTAACGCTGGCACCGGCTCGTCCCAATCGGGTGTGAAGGGGAACCGGGGGAGTTTAGTGGGTAGTGGACGCTTTAGTCTCGAGTCCCACACACGGCCGCAGGTTTAGCTACCCTGCGGTTATGGTGCATAAAAGCATTCTCCTCCGAAAAAAAAAAAAAAAAAAAAAAAAAAAAAAAAAAAAAAAACGAGCCAGTGGGTCGCCTGATGGTAAGCAATCACCGCCGCCCATGGACATCTGCAACACCAGAGAGATCGCTGTTGCGTTGCCGGCCTTTTAAGGGCGGGTATGGGCCTCCGGCACACTTCCATCTTCTTCAGTCGGGCATGGTGGTATGCTTGACTTCTCCACCATAAAATGATTTCGCCTTTTCTTTACCACTAAACCCCGGAGTGCTCTTCATTTCCTTAAGATAGTGACAACACAACTTGACACGCTGCCTCGTTTTACTTAAACCACTTCTTTAAGACTATGCAGTGCTCACTTAGCTATATAATGCAAGTCGCAGATACTTTGCGGATATTGAAATGTTCCGCATTGTTAGGTTCGAAACTGTCTGGTAGACTCCTTGCGTCTGGGATAAGCATCAGTTCATTATTGGACGGGGAATAAGTTCAGAGAAGCAATTTGTGGAGTGCACTGAAATGTTGAGCAGAGTGAGATATTACGTAGTGTGTTCTTGAATAAATAAACATCAGTTATCGTTTACCTCTGTGGAATTGCGCCGCCATTACTATCTCATTGGTTTATGTGTCAAGTAAGGCGCTACGCAGACATAAACACTTTTGTGCCTTGTCTCAAATAGGTACCTAGCCACCAGTGTATAGGAAATCAGCCATTTCTCTTCGGACGTAGGCACTTTTTGCGTCCACTTACTTCCATACAATGTTACAATAGTGTGCCGTATCGGCAACAAAATGTGTCTACGTCTGGGCAGTGTCTTGTGCAATTTAATAAATGTTGTCCCACATTTTTCTGAGTGATGATGACTGATTCGATTGATATTTTAGATTTAAATTAAGAATTCGGGTTTTGTTCGTTCAATGCCAAAATTTAAGTGTGCTTTTAACCTTATTAAATAAAAAAGTAATTTGTTGTCTAGCACCAATGACGTTTAATTTGTCTAGCACCCATTACAAGGCTTAAGCTTAGTTTGGGGTTGGATGGCGTTGAATAATATTAAAAGATTGATGAAGAAATTGTTATTTAAAACATCTGAAGGCTTGGTTAAATCTTTGCACAACCACTTAATAGAGACAATAAAATGAAAGGTAGATTTATATCTACAGAAACTACGATTCCTCCAACTTCAACAGCAAAACTTCCAATGACAGCCCATCGAAAAAACCCAAACGTCCTCATCTCTCAAAACACTCGCCCGCCATTCATTCCGAAGTGCCAAAACAATAGTGGCTTAATTAAATATGAGTGCTTTACAACTCTAAACAGTGGAAACGCGCTAAATTATCAGGCCCGCGCAAACATAAACTTTTGAGGCTAAAACCTTTCGAAGTTAAACTTCAGTCATTAACAAATGTCGAGAAGTATTTCGTCCGCGCCGTTGGAAGCGTGAACGAGTGAGCGGGCGATGGTGATGAGCGGAGCGATAAGCGTAGCGATTAGCAGTTATGTTACTATGACAACTGATTTTGTGTAATCGTTGAGAAGTTTGTGTTTTTGTTTAATATGTTTTATGTTTGATGTAATAATAAGTGACTATCCCTTGGTACAATGCACACAGCGCCGTCTTACCCCAAACAACGAATAGCTTGTACTATGAAAGCCAGGCATCGAATAAACTTAAAAAAAAGGCATCGAATAAACTTTAATTTACATATGGATATGTACTGGCCTATTTAATGTCATGGGCAAAGTTCAAATCAAGTCAATCCGCATTCTGCAAGCGTATTGATTAAGCCAGTACCTATTAATGTGTTTATAATTTATTTTGAACAAAGATCTTTTACCTGTAGTGGGATATGAAACAAATACTTTTATGGATAAGCCGCCAACATAACATCACCCTAACTTCACGCTTATAGAAACAAACTCCGAAATAATAAACATGCTAAATTACCATGGCGCTAATTGCATTCCACGGAATTATATTAGAAGAAAACTCCTTTGTATTGTCGCAAAAACATCTACCCAGAGTTTACCCGCAATTAAGGAGGTAACAATGGTTTGTTATTATTTTTCAAGTTTAAAAGCGGTGACTTCAGTTGTAAGGGATATGGATTTGCTTACAAAGTTTTGCTGGAAGATTGATGTTTCACGTAGTTTCACCATGAGGCGATAGATGGCGCAAATTGATAGAGAACGGGTGGCGGATCTAAATCGCGCTAGCGTTGCAATCCGCCGACCGTATAACCGTATATAGGCTATCAATTAGGACTGTGTTAATTCAAATAAAATCAATTAGAAATCACCAGGGAACACAGGTCAGTGAGGTCAGTAACAAATCAATTGCACTTCGGTCAAGACGTGTGGTGTTTTATTTTCGGCGTCTTCCGAAGGCCACTCCTCGGACAGTGCTAGGGGTTGAACAATTATTGGGGTGTGTGAATGGTTGTTGTGATTTATTTATTTATTTTACAATATTAGGGAATCTTACAGCTAGAAACTTACTAGTACTAAGTGTAACAAAACAAGGCCAATTACAAGTTTGATTGTGAATAAAGATTATTTTGATTTTGATTTGGAAAATTACTCGTAATTTAGCTGTAAAATAATTATATTTTTTCTACTAGATCTTTGAGAAGCCACGGACTAACCCCTTGTAAATTATCTGGTGCACAATGATTCTCTGTTTATTTCTTTTTTATATGTTTTGAAAATATAAAAAATTTATCAATTTCAAATGGACTTTAAGCTTACTATTAGGTGATATACTGCGTGTTTTTTTTAGTCGTTGTTTTCCCGCAGCAAAACTCTTCACCTTTCCTACCTATGTACTATCGATTTCTGCAAGTATTTTTTTTTTTTCAAATTTTTTGATTTTTTTTTTAAAATCAAATGTTATTAAATAGTAAATTATCATCTTTTTGATAAACGCGAAGGGCAATGATCCCGGCAAGTGACCGTCCGCGACAAAGCTAGTACTATTGATTCAAGCTTCGTCTATCACAATCGTAAAACTTTTGATTTGACTAAAAAAATACTTAGATAGAATCATTTTACTGCGGGAAAACCACTACTAAAATGTCATGCAGTATTTGGAAAAAAGACATACTTATACCATCCACCACCATTAGTCCTATTAAATTTTAATGCGTGAAATGCTAGCCGACATTTAAAGGTTATTAAAAATGAAAAATGTCACGATATTCCCCGTCGGAATATAAGCAGATAGGACAAAGTGTAGTTTTATGCTAAATAAATGTATTCCTCGAGTTAGCAGGGTTCTAAGTGGTAGTTAGGGTGCGCCTGTAGGGTGGTTTAAAATATAATTATGTTGTTAACACGTCGTGGGGAGTTTTATGAGTTTTGTTCACGTTTGCAGGTGGTTAAGCGATTTCTGGCTTTGTCTGTTGTTGGATGGGTGACCAAAAATCATTGATTTCTTAAGCAATAGACAAATGTTATGTTAAATGTCATTTTTTGGTTTAAATCTGTTCCGAGCTTAAAATGAACACTGACATTTTTTCTATTAAAAAAGAAAAAAAAGAGAATGTTCCTGGTCACTAAAAACTTTATTTGTATAGTACCCAGTGGAAATTCAGGTAGTATGAAGGACTAACGGTCAGTTGCAGAAACGTCCATTAAAGTTAATGTTTCATTAAAGCTATTGCTGTCACTTTTTATTTTATGACAACGAAAAGTGACAGCATTAGATTTAATGAAGCATTAACTTTAATGGAGCTTTCTGCAACAGGGTGTTAATCGCTCCAAACCCTATAATAAAGTGTTACAAGTATTTGACAAGTGGAACTAAATCCATTGCGATGTTGAATGACTTTTTTCTGCATCAGTCTAGTGAGTTTGTCAATCACAAAAAAAGCGGGCACCTGCTCCCCCTTTCGGTTGTGATAGGAAAACCGAGGAGCTAAGTGGGTAATGGGAAGCTTTAGTCGCGAGTTCTACACACTGCCGCTTTAGTCCTGAGTCCTAGACATTGCCTTAGATCTCGCTTTCCCGTTAAGGTACATAAACACATTCTTCTCCGTAAAAGAAAGAGTTGATTTTTCACCTACTTACGCTCTACATATACCTATCTATAACGTCATCTATTACTAGCAAGCGCATATTCGCATACACACGACGAAAGCCACTATTGTCCGGCGCTCGTAAAAACACCTGATGGGTAGCGGCCACTGCGGCCTATTCCGTTGAGGGACGCTTCACCCGAAAGCGTCCTTCAATATGCTGCCAGACTGTAGACTCATCTGATCATCGAGCCTCTGATTTCAAGTGTACTGGCTCCCACATTAATATTGCGGGAACACAGCCAGAGCTGTTATGGCAGCAGACTTCACCTGTGGGGGTGGTAGCTAGCCAGTCGGACTCTGAAAAAGCCATTCCACCAACCAGACCCAAGGCGGGAATCGAACCGACAACTTCCGTGTTTTATACCCGAGCGGCTTAGCCACTGTTCCATGGAGGTTAAGGTGCATAAATGCTTTCTTCTCCACAAAAAACCAGTCTATTTTTCAGCTTACACTCTACCTATTCCTTAACTTGCGAGCGCATATTCGCATACATACGATGAAAGCCACTATCGATTAATGGCAGAGTTGTCCGGCGCTCGTAAAAACAAACGCCCGCAATAAACCAGCTCTTATTATCATCGAACTCGTCGAGACATTCTTCCCCTTACTTCCTAACATTGTACTAACTTTGCCGCATTTCGCTTGCTAACAGAATTATGGGACTGTCCACAAATATAATGTGAGATGGGAAAGCCAGTGGGAATTCAGGTGGTACAAAGAACTCGCACACATCGACCCTATGTTTAAGTGTTGCTGAAATTTTGACAAGAGATGGCGCTAGGGGTAAATTACATCGCGATGTTACTTGATTTTCTTAAAGTTGAAAGTTTTTTTCGTTTTGTTGAAACTCCATTAAACTATTTTTATTACTTTCCTCTATCCTAAGGTTGACTGGAAGAGATCGCTATCTAGCGATAAGTCCGCCTGAATTGTACAGCTTCATTATGTAACATGTTTTCCTATGTTTTGTGCAATAAAGAGTATCTATCTATCTATCCATTTTTGTAACTAAGTTTTGATTATTTGTTAGGACTAAATAAGAACAATTTAGCAATTTTAATTTAAAAAAAAATAGAGGTCTAATACTAATATGGTGTGACAAACCTTTATGGTAACGATAACTTAACTTCGAGGATCCTCTTTCATTGATTAGCTTAGATTAGCTTTTGTTCTCCAATAAGATTTAAATAAGTGTCACTTTATATATTATAATGATCTTTTGTCAATTATCCCCCCTTAGGACGGATACCGGGATCAGACGCGACTACCCCCTTTCCCCTATAATTCCGGATCAAAAGTACCCTATGTCACCCGGGGATAGTGTAGTTTTCCAACAGTAAAAGAATTTTTAAAATCGGTTTAGTAGTTTCGGAGCCTATTCAATACAAACAAACAGACAAATCTTTCCTCTTTCTATAGTATAAACTATCAAAACACAAAACAACCCCTTTAAAATCATAATAAATAAAATCATAATTTCACACACATAATTTAAAATTATCGTCACTAAATAAATCACAGCAAACATTTCAGTCTTAAAGGACGAACATTTCGGCTTCCCTAACTGCACGAATCGTAAAAAGCACGAGTGACATTCATCCAAAGACTAAAATAAAAGGTTCCTCTCTGTACGATTTTTATTTCACATTCAAATCTCTGCCTTACACACGTAGCAATAAAGATCCAAATATACAAGCGGAGTGGGATATACGCACCCATATATTGCGATACATCGAAAGTTCCCTGAATCTTGAAAGCGGGAAAGCGTTGAAGCGCGAGTAAAATTAAAACTCGTAAGTCTAGGTTATTACCTCCCTCCCTCTGTCAAACATAGCTACCTAATGATATACATAAATACGCCTAAGTGTTGGGCCAGGAAAAGAGCGGTCTTGAGAGTATAGAGGAAGAGGGTGGTTGTAAACAACCTTAATAAATCTTTTCGTATTTAAATTATTGACAAGCCATTTGGTGTAGTGGTCGAGATGTCGGCTATTACACTAGAGGCCGCGACCTTTGATGTAATAGCCGTCATTTCGACCATAACACCAAACTGCTCGTCAAAATGAATATAATTATAATGATTAATTGAATTTGCTTTCAATAAATTATGTTTTCAATTACTCGTTTAACCCTACTATAAGACTTTAAACTTCACTTTGCGTAACGACATCAAATACTCGTAGTAGTTGGACTAAATGCGATATTTATTAATTCTACTTAATCCTAGTCCCAAGCTGATACTACAGTTTCTTACTATTTAAGATTGAGCTGTTTTCGTACTTGGGAGTGAGTAACAATGTTCTGTGAACCAGAGGTCGTGAGTTCGAATCTCATCTAGAGCAGACGTTAGACATTCATGCGATTAACTTATGTTTTTATTTTGGTCTGGGTGTTTCTTTGTATTTTAATTTTAGAGTCTACCAAGATCGAAAGAGAGGTGTCATGGCCGTTCAGAAACTAAACGTTCAATTAGTTTACTTATACACAACTTCGTATATTTTTTAGGTTTGAACCAGTGTAAATAGTACAAACCTAAAAAAAATACCCACCCACACACGCATTTACATTTACAACACCGCCATTCTCATGGCCCGGTGGAGTTGTTCATACATACATACGCACGCGTGTTCTCTCGGAATGCAATAAGGACTCGGGTTACGAGCTTCGCAATGCGATAGCCGCCTGACGTCAAAATACACTAGTTTTTGCTAATTTTATCCTTGGAACTTATGGGTCGGGTTATTCCACTTGTGGGGGAAAGAAATCTGAGCATTATAGGCGCTGTGAACTTAGAGACTTGTGTCTTAAGGCGAATACCAGTCATCAGTAAATGGGAAGTGTCCCTAAATTGAATAGGCCGCAGTGGCCGCTTATCATCAGGTGGGCTGCGTGCCTGTCTGCTAATTGACCTAGCAAAAAAAAAAACAACCCATCCCAAGGGGAGCATCAGTTTTTGTGACTATTTGGGAGGACATTGCAGACTCGAATCACCTGAATGTCGAAAGATTCCGTGCTTCGGAAGGCGCGGTAAGCCGTTGGTCCTGCGCCTGATCTCTCTTCGGTCATGTCAGACTGCAGTACCACTGTGTTATGAGAGTAAGGGAATAGAGAGTGCACCTGTGCTTGCGCACTCACTTCTGCAGGATAATTTAACCTGCGTAGTTGACTCGTAAAAGATTGGCCGCCGCGGGCGAAAATTCGGCTCGGAGGACAATATCACGGCTACACAGTTTTTATCAAAGCGAGAATTCAATACACTATTATATAGTTACTACCCCTCAACCATTGATGAGTTTAGCTTCCGCTCACTCATGGCATTATAAATCCAATCTCTAAGCTTGAATAATTAATTCGAAACAAGTCTAGTTTATAACATTTTTCGCACCGAAGGAGGCCAACGAGAATTATTTTCAAACGCAATGAATTTTTAAATAACTCTTTAAAACAATTTCTAATAGATTGGAAAAGTTTGAATGAGTTTCAAAAAGTGTTTGATTCATTACATTTTATTTTCTAACTTCTCCTCAATTACTTGGGATTAGTCGTTCGGAATGAGCCCTTTATATTGTAACTATAAATGATTTTCCGCTTTATACGACAATTGGGCAACATCATTTTAGAAAAAGTTTTGTTTTTCAATATTATCAGACTTTGTGATCAAATTCAGCTTCATTATTATAGTTTGCGAATAAAAAATTTGCAACAAAAAAATTATTTTAATTTCATAAGGAAACTAGCACAGTCTGCACAGTTGATGTATAGGTACGATCAACAGCACATCACGGTTAACACTTGCAGTTCGATAATAGCGCTTATGCCGCCGACATAAGAGCGGTACAAAGTCCAAAGTGTTACGTCTGACGTACGTGCTTTTGACATTCGTCGGTTTCCCTGTCAAGAGTTACGGAGTTTAGATGGCAGATACTACAATGAAAGTGCCTCCGTGGTACAGTGGTTACAGCGTTGGGCTCTGAAAACCCGGAGGTCGTGGGTTCACTTTCTGTGATTGTTTTTAGTTTGGTTAGGACATTGCAGGGTTGAATCACCTGAATGTCTGATAAGAACGATGATTCCGTGCTTCGGAAGGCACGTTAAGCCGTTGGTCCCGACTATGTTTCAAGTAGGCCTGGTTTCCCTTGTAAGGGTTACGGAGGTCAGATGGCAATCGCTTTATTGTAATAACCAGGCTTGTCAAATCTAGGATCATAGTCGAAGCGGACCCTGAGCTCCATACTGAATGCAATCGGGAATACGCTGGGATGATGATGATGCTACAATCTAATAACCGGGCTTGACAGATGTGAGATCCTGCTCCAATGTAACTGGACTTGATGAGCAGAAGTATCCTACTATCCTACTAAAATTATAAATGCGAAAGTCTGGATGTTTGGATGTTTAGATGTTTGGATGTTTGGATATTTGTTTGTTCCTCAATCACGCCTAAACGACTGAACGGATCTAGATGAAATTTGGCACACGTATAGTTTATAACCCGGATTAGGACATAGGCTATAAAATTCCTATGGGAAACGTCTCATTCCCGCGGGAATAACAATTTTGAAACTACTGAACCGATTTGAATAATTCTTTCACTGTTAGAAAGCTACACTATCCCCGGTGAACATAGGGTACTTTTGATCCCGGAAATGTGGGGGGAAGGGGGGATATTTGAAAAAAGAGATTACGCGCGGGTAAAACCGCGGGCGGAAGGCTAGTTTTTAATAAATCCGATTGCAGAAATTATTTTGTTCCTTGGATCATGGTGCAAGCGTAGCGCTCGAGATAATGCGTTTGGAGGAAGAACGAATGATGGCACAGGGGTGTTCAAATTTAAAATAAAAACTTAAAAGTTACCGCATCTGACCTTTCTTCAATGAAAAACCGCGCCATTTGGTCTGGGTTTCCTTTACCCAATATTTGCGTTGACTTTCCAGCGAATTCATTGCACATAGCGAACGCTACCGCAGTCGGTTTTTGCTACAAATTTCTGCAAACGGGAATTTTACTGCGGTCACTGGCATTTGCTGACTGTAGGTGGGAAAAAAAGATATTTACGGGTTTGTTGTGAAATCATTAACATTGTGTTTAAGTAGACGACCGTCGCTGTACTTAGCACAAGAAATTAACTAAAAACTTTTTATGAAAATTGAATAATAAATGAATACCTGACAACACCACATATTATTATTATTGCATTGATCTTATTCCAATGCCAGTAACTAAGGTTATTGTCTTATTGGTATTAGAATCAACGAAGGTACCACAGATATGCTACAAAGCCTTTTTTCGTAGGAGAATGCGTTTAGGCACAATAACCGTAGGCTAGCTGTAGCTACACCTGCGGCGTCTCGGGTGGCGACGTCCCAGGTGACCCCCAGACTTGGCTCGGGCGACCTGTGCAATGCGGGCGTTAGGGAGCTACCCTCGCCAGCAACTGGATTAAAATTTAATTTTTTTTTTATGTAATGAAAAACGAGCAAGTGGGTCACCTGATGGTAAGTGATCACCGCCGCCCATAAGCACCCGGGACCCCCTATACTCGCTTCTTAAAGGTATTTATGTCGTATTGGCTTGGAAACACCGCTGCGGGAAGCTGGTTCCATAGAGCAGTCGTGCGCGGCTGAAAATGTCTGCAGAAACGTACGGTAGTTGATCGCCACTCGTCCAAGTGGTTTGGATGAAACTGCATTTTGTGGCGGGTTGTACGGTGGTGGAATTTAGCAGCAGGAATCAAACCAAATAATTCCTCGGAACACTCCCCATGATATAGGCGGTAGAAGATGCACAGGGACGCAATGTCTAAATGATCTAATAAATGATCTGTAACCTGAAACTATCCTTCCGAATTATCTTCGGGTGCATCCCAGGTGAGCAAGGCACCATAAAAAGGTAAATTCTGCTAACAGTTACGTTGTATACCGTCAAGGAGTGGTAGATGCGATATAACTCAGAAGCAGGTTCGTCTTAATTGCCGGGACGCGAGCGAGGCGCCAAATTGCACTACACACCTCTGTATTAATCTCGACTCGAGATGGATTCGCTTACACCGATGCGAACAGTCGAATTGCATTTATTTACTAAGAGATACGACATTGAAATGTTTAAGAAACGAGCATATTTCTCTCAAAGGCTCGCAACGCACTTGTGACTGTGATTGCTTACCATCAGGAGACCCGCTTTTTTTAAACAATATCAGTTGGCAGGCAGGCACGCAGCCTGATGGTAAGCGGTCACCGCGGCATATTCCATTAAGGGACACTTCACTAGGAAGCGTCAGCGTGCTGCCAGACTGTAGGCTCATCTGATCTTTGAGCCTTAATTTTCAAGTGTACTGGCTCCCACATTAATATTGCTGGAACACATCCAGAGCTGTTAAGTGTTATAGGGGCAGATTTCACCTGTGGGGGTAGCTAGCCAGTATGCTGTGCAAGTGTCTTTTCGTATAGGTCTGGGTATTTTTGGTCTTAATTAGCGAAAATCTTGCGTCTGATGTCTTTTTATCAGATTGCTGTCCTATCTTGTTATCAAAGTTATGGAATAGGTTAATACACCGATGTTTGTTACTTGTGTGCTTCTTCTTCTTAGCGAGTCGATGGCTAAATTTTACCAGTATAGGTATACTGCCAATTGGTTAATTGTCAAATTCACAACCATAATACAAAACCAATCGTCCAAAAAAATAATTTCTAACCAAAAAAAAAACAATCGATATTTTATTTCATTAACTATAACTTATTTCATAGTTTTATCAGAAAATGTATGATTACATACAAATGCAAATACGTGCGTATTCAATACAATACTGTTTTACGGTTCCCACAATATGGCCGCAAATAATATATTTGAAGGAAGAAAACAAATTCGCTCGCTATCAAAGGAGTTATTGCATGCCAGGGATGTATTCAGAGCCACAGGTGAAAAAAAAATATCGCCATCTTATTTGTTAGTTCAATTAGTAGACAGGCACGCAGCATATTACTTGGACTCTAATTCAACCTTGATTTTTACAGGCAAATAAATATTAATTATTTTAAACATCAGAAACATCCAAATTAGAGGGGCCCCATGCAACAAACATCACGTTGATCCTCCAGTCATGATCATTTTATCTTGTACAGTAAATTTAAATACTTTTTTAAGTTGAAATTAAGCTCAACTGTCCTCACCGTCAAAGATCACCGGTTCTTTTTTCTTTCTCTATTTATTTACTTTGCTGTACTGAGAGGATATTAGTGAAAAGCTTTCTCCTAATGGATACAGTAATACAAGCGCCAGCTTTTAAGGAGTAGACTCATTTCAAAGTCGTACCATTACCACTTTTATCGTCTGCAGCGAGCTAAACCCTACTCAAGGCCCTGAATATTTACCCGCCTAAAACTAGCCTTCCGCCCGTGGTTTCACCCGCTCGCAATTTCTTTTTTCAAATATACCCCCTTTTTCCCTACATTTCCGGGATCAAAAATACCTCATGACACCTGGAAATAGTGTAGCTTTTTAACAGTGAAAGAATTATTTAAATCGGATCAGTAATTTCGGAGCCTATTCAATACAAACAAACAATCAAATCTTTCCTCTTTATAATATTAGATAAAGGTATAAAAAGCGGCTGCCGTGTGAACCCCATACAACAATAACTACTAAGTATGGTTAAATTCTTTCAATGTGTTTTTAACGTCATTTCGGTGATTTTCTATAAACTGGTTTACCTACATATTGCAGACGAAAGAGTTCAAAATGACAGTTAAAAAAAAAAACTTTAACAGATAAAATATACTCTTTTTTCAGGCTAACAACAAATATCACTTGCATAAATGAATTGTTTTGATAAAAAGAGCAAGCTGTATGTAGCTCGCGAGCCGTAGGTTGCCAACCCATATTCTAATATATTCCAAAAGTGGATGACAGAGCAGTGAAAAAATGTTTCCTCTTTGCTCTATATATTTTAAATGATTAGTGATATTGTATAACTCTCGCTGCAGTCCTCTCATTGGCTTAACTGGTATAAAAAAAAAAGTTTTTTCTCTGTTCTAAGCCCTAAGTACGACCCTGTTGTATCGTAAACATGTTGAAGTGGTAGAGATCAGTATTCGAAGCGCATTTTAGACAGATTGTCGGCTGATAAACAAGGCCTGCAGTAAACAGGCAACGATGTAACAAATGTTTTTTTTTTTAGCTCTGAAAGACAGAGCGGGAATATTTAAGATGTAGGCGAAGAAAATGAGTATTGAGAAGATTAGGTTTACTAGAGATATATATTTTTTTGCTTGTCGCTATTGGATACGGCAAAGCATAGAAGTTCCTTAATAAGTAGAGATAAATAAAATAAAGTCACAGGTATTTAAATTTGGTAATTGATAAGTGTTTTGTGAATCATATTTGATTTGTAGTACAATGAAGTGGATCAATTAGTTACTGTTATAATCTTTTAGTGAATCTACGATAATTTTACAGAAGTTAACGAAGGATGACAGAGCTGTGTCACTATGTGCTAGCTCTGACAGAATGAACGGTGATATATCTAAATGAGAGCAGAGCTGTATGTGTTTAAGTCGATTGCGAGAGTATCGTGGACACTCGCGCAGTAAATGGTCTATTGTTTGTACTTTATTGCGTGCGTTACACACAAAGTTAACAAGAAGAACCAAAAACCTACGTGTACTTACGTGTTATTTGGTAACTAGAGTCTATTCGATTTTAATTCGATTGAAAGAAAAATCATATCTACCTATACTAATATTATAAAGAGGCAAGGTTTGATTGTTTGTTTGTATGTTTGTTTTGGGGATAGTAAAAAAAAGAAATTACGCGCGGGTGAAACCGCCGAGGTGACCACTAGTGTTTTATACAACAATAGGTTTAAAAATATACGTAAACACGACACACACACATATTTTTAGCAGAGATTGATATCAAAAAGTTGTTTCCACTTTGACAAAGACTTAACTAAATTAATAAATAATTACCAAACTCGGGTTGTAGGAACTTACGCAACGGTGTAACTGCCGGCGAAGTAATATCATAAATAACTGTGAATTGTGTCTGTATATCATAATTCCACGGCTTAAATTTTGCGTGTGATGTATCGCGGCCATTTGTTAATTAATGAAATAGGTTCCTTCGTGCGTGTAAGTCGAGTTGGCGTGATTGCCTTACTTACTTGTTACTTGCAGGATACACTATTACACTCAATCAGGGGAAACCAGGAACGATTAAGGCAATAGTTCTGGTATCGGATGACAGATGGCGCTGTTTCTTCTTAATTAGTTCGTGATTCCGCATCGCGCAAGTGATTTGATTGTGTCAAAATGTGGGAAAATATAGTTTTGGGTTCGAATCCCGAATCGGACCAGAAATATGTGTTTGGGAAATACAGTAAAACAGAGTCTGGGAATTGACTAAGAATTGAATTGTAAAACATCCTTGGGCTTCGAAATGCATGTAAGTCTGTTGAACCTGCGCCTCTTCTCTTCGGTTGTGTCGGACTGTTATTCCACCATGATATTCAAGTAAGGGAGTAAGGAGTGCACCTGTGCTTGGGCACTGATTTAATTAATAAATAAATATTTCTGGACATTATCCACACAGCGCCATCTAGCCCCAAACTCAGCATTAGCTTGTGCTATGGGTGCCAGACAACGGATAAACATTACTTATATACTTTTTTTTAAATAGATACATATCATACATATGTAGAAACACCCAGACCGAACCAACAGACATATTCATGCACACAAATGTTTGTACCGTGTGGGGATCGAACCCGCGACCTCTGGTGTATAGCCGACTTCTCGACCATTACACCAAATGGCTCGCCGTTATTTTCTATAATAATTAATCCTGTGTAGATGATTAATCGTAAAGACTTGCGGCTGTAGCCGATTCTCGATGTTATTTGCATGAGAAAGTAACAAAAATCTCAATCTTTTATTCGTGTTTCAAACAATAATATTAACAGGAAATAGGAAGTCAATTTCATGCAAAAAAGATATAATAATATCACCCCTTAACAAACAATACCGAATGAAATTGCTAAGGAAACATGGACCAATGTTCAAACAGTTTCCTTAATAACCATGATCTCAGATAAAAAACTCAAAGGCATAGTAAGCACGTAGTAAAATATATTTAGCCCTGTATTCGTTAATAAAACAGAGCCGTAACTTCGCTACGTTTATGTGTTTTTATGCCGACTCATAGATTGAGATATAAAATGTATTAATAACAGACGTGGAAACGGCGAGACTAGTGTATTTTAGCTATTTTCATAGCGTCATGTCGTATGGGTTACTTCTATGGGGATCTGCTGCTGACGTACAATCTATTTTTGTACTTCAGAAAAGGGCAATACGAGCTATATACGGCCTTAAAGTGCGTGATTCCCTAAGAAATGTATTTAGTGAAATTGGTGTATTAACAGTACCATCTCAATACGTTTTAGATTGTATTATGTATGTACGAAAAAACCTACATGAATTTCCGAAAAAATCTCATCATCATGATCTAAACACTAGAAATAAACATAAGCTAGCCGTTCCGAAAACAAGACTTCATAAAATAGGTAATTCGTTTGTTGGATTAAGTGTTACGTTATTTAACAAATTACCTCAAGATGTTGTTGACTTACCAATACACAAGTTTAAGTCACACATCAAATGCCAACTCATCAAGAAGAGTTATTATAAAGTGGAAGACTATCTAAATGATAAAAGTCTGTAGAAGTGAGTAGTATTGTTGCCGCTCCTCTGCCTGCGCCTTTGTTATAATTGACATGATCTTTTGTATTGACATTAATATTTTCAGTGACATAAATTTATTTTGTATTGTATTAATAAGCATACCTCAACGACAAGGAAGCTTGGACTCGCGCCTTTGCATTGTATAGAATCCCGATAGTATCAACAATGTTAACTTTGCTATACAGTAACACATTAAATGTTATAATTCAATATAAAATTAAATTTATTTTTCATTCAAAGAATCCTGAAGAGTTTGTAACCTTGGCGGTCATGCTCGCTAAAATGTGCTTGGGGTGGTGGCGTTATGTGTCGGGTGGTTACATTCCCTATAATATGGTTGAGTGAAATTATGGCTGGCACATACGTCATACTTGTGCTGCAGGTGCCACCTTTGGGCACTGGTCTTCCAGGGCTCACGGATTTTTCTCGATTATAGTCTCATTCTTATACTTTATACTGTATGGCTTGGTATTCTAAAACTAATCAGAATTGTAACAAATAAATTGTAAACAAACATGGCGATGAAAAAGAGTAACTGTCGAGTTTCTTGCCGGTTCTTCTCGGCAGATGACTGCATTCCGATACCGGTGGTAGAGTCACTCTGTAATTGACGATTCATAAATACTTGATACAAGTTTACATGAATAAAGAATATTTTGATTTTTGATTTTGATTTGATTTGATTATTGTGTTATACCAGATTGTAATAACCGCCTCCAAGGAACAGTGTCTAAGCTTAGGTATAAAAAACACGGAGGTCGTGGGCTCGATTTCCGCCTTGGATCTGGTTGGTAGGGCTTTTACAGAGTCCGACTGGCTAGCTACCAATACCACAAGTGAAATCTGCCGCCATAACAGCTCTGGCGGTGTTTCGGCAATATTAATGTGGGAGCCAGTACACTTGTAATCAGAGGCTCGAAAATCAGATGAGCCTACAGTCTGGCAGCACATTGAGCGACGCTTCTAGGCGAAGTGTCCCTCAATGGAATAGGCCTCAGTGACCGCTTACAATCAGGCGGGCTGCGTGCCTGTCTGCCAACCGAGCTAGTATAAAAAAATATAATTTATCGTTTTTGCTGAATTTGGCTACGGTACGGTTTTTCACGATTGACCAAATACGCAAGATTTTATAGTGCAAAAGTTTGGAAATTGAGATTTCACAAAATGGGTATGCTGCGGGTCTTAAACCCTTGGTGATTCAATTTTCTCCTAGAGCATTGTTTCCAGAACAGATTCATAATAAGGCTTGAGCGCCACCGTGTTATCTTTGCAACACGTACGGTCAACAGCACATCGCGGTTAACACTTGCAGTTCGTTAATAGCACTTATGCCCCAGACATAAGAGTGGTACAAAGTGTCTGACGTGCTTTTGACTGTAGGTACAATTTGACATTCAAGTGAGTGCATTTTATATACCCAAACTGAATAAAATAGATTCACTATTCCTAATAAAAAAATATAAGAATCAAGAATCAAAAAATCTTATTTCAATATGAGGTAACTGCCCGCGGCATCAACCGGCTCGCGGTCTTGAGACTCTTGAGTGCTCCTCGAGGCTTCCTCAAGTCGAGTGGCTGCCTCGGACACAGATTAGGAATCAATTGTGTTCTTTCATCGTTTTACAGTCGCCGGGACTCAAGAGGAAACAGATTACTGGGCTGGCTATGCCTTGTGGCTTTTTCTGTGCACTTTTCACACCTTTTATTTTTAATTAGAGCGCTGATTTTTATAATAAGGAAGCAATGGAGCTAAAGGATCATCTAATAAAAAAAATATATCCCTGGACATTATTCACACAGCGCCATCTAGCCCCAAACTAAGCATACCTTGTACTATGGGTGCTAGACAACGGATAAACATTACAAATTACACAAATATACTTTTTTTTTTTTGTAAATACATACATAATATTATACATAGAAACACCCAGACCGATACAAACAGACATGTTCATGCGCACAAATGTTTGTACCGTGCGGGGATCGAACCCGCGACCCTTGGTGTATTAGCCGACTTCTCAACCATTAAACCGAACAGCTCATCCTAGTGAACATTGCACATTGCAGTAATATTTGCAACACCAAAGACATCGCATATGCGTTTCTCTTTGCAGACCTGTTTATGTTTGCCCTAATAGGTAATAAGTAATAACTATCGATATCGATATTAGTATAATTAGGTTAAGTAACAGCACTACCGCATTCTTTAGGATGGACATGACTCGCGCGCGTACTGTACATAAAGAACAATGGCAGTTTTATACCTGCATGTTTTTAAGGTGTCTTAAAACTTGACTTATACAAAAACGATTATTTGAATTAGCCAGATTTTTACATCATAACACATTTTTATTTAAAGGCTGATATTAAATCATGAATTATAAAAACCTCTCAGTTGATTACAATATTAATATCTTACGCGTTTGTGTTGCCGCTTTAGAAAAAATAACACATTTATATTTTTTTCAATAATAAGAAAAAGGAATAAAAATAATTTATTTCAATGCAATGTGTAACTTAGAAATTATATATCATTAAAAATAGCACAGTGGAAGTTCGCTTCGTACATAAAATAGCGTAATGTTTCTTTATTGGTAAAAATGTAACTTTTAAAGCTGTCTCGTGTAATATTTAACTATCTGCCAATTGCAACACTGCTACCAAAGTTATTTTGACAGCAGGAAACTGCAAAACAACAATTTGTTTGACAGTCTATTTTTTTTATAGGTTTTGGCTTTGCACGGTTTGTACTTTAGCCACAGACGATATTTAAAAGGTCCAGTATTCTCATAAATGTTTTAGGAGACTGTTTATTTTTCCTCTGACTGCTTCTAAGATGACTATTTTAATAAAAAATAATTTTATTAATTACTAAAAGAAGAAAATAAACAAGGATTTGTTTTATTACCAACATAACCTCCAAGTACAAAAATACTTATAACTTTTTTTTGCAACCACCGTTTGTTAAAATTCTTTTTGGAAATGTTTATGTAATGCAATTGCTAGTGTATAAGCATTTTTTAAATCATAGACGCCCCAATTTTTATCCAGGACAAACGTAGTATGGGACTTTGCCATTGTTCTTTGAAGCGATGACTGATTTTAAAAATGGAGGCCTTTGCCCTGCAGTGAGGCATTAACAGGCAGATAGAAAGTAAAGTATCAGCCTGTTAACGTCCCACTGCAGGGCAAAGGCCTCCATCCTTGAAATCATGTTATCTTTACAATGATGGGTACTGGCTTAAACACCACGCTTGCCAAATGCGGATTGGTGATCACAAACCCGAGCTGTGTCCAGAAAACCCGACACAAAGTTAGCTCGACCCGGGAATTGAACCCAGGACCCCGAGATCTCTACCCGGTACTTAAACCACTAGACCATCGAGGCGTTAATAGGCAGATATAATTATAATCTTTGTATATTAAACATTCTTCAAACTAAGGCATGGAAAACATCTATAGATGTAAAACTCAAAGGTGACTGACTGACTGACTGACTGACATAGATAGATATCAACGCACAGCCCAAACCACTGGACGGATCGGGCTGAAATTTGGCATGCAGGTAGATGTTATAACGTAGGCATCCGCTAAGAAAGGATATCTCGATATTCCCACGGGAACGGGAACCACGCGGGTGAAACCGCGGGCGCCCGCTAGTTAAAAATAAAGTTGTAAGCCTAAACTCATTGCCGCGAATTTTCCGCACGACCACCCATCAAACTCGACTTCCGAACTACTTCCACGAAGAACATTTAACGATAATTGCCCGTATTTTTTATTTAATTACCGACCTGACGAGCCCTGATGAAACCAATTTAGAAATTTTTCTCATCAAAAAAGTTTACCTTAAAAACTCTTTCGTGTGTAAAGTTAAAATTTCCATCAGAACGGTCTTCTAAAGAGTTGTGAATGCCCCAAAAAATCGCGGGGCTACATTTCATTAGCCCTTCCTGATGAAATTAAGTGGGAGAAAATAAAAAAAGTGGGAAAAAAGCGACCGACCGCCGTGTAGGGGACGTGGGGAGGGCACACGGTTCAGATGCTGTGGGATAATTCCCTTACGGTAATTTAAATTTGGAATTACAAAAGTTTATCTTATTTGAATTCCTTGTTTTTGTTGTAATTTTATTTTTTTGTATAGGGGTAAACGAGCAAGAGGGTCACCTGATGATAAGTGATCACCGCCGCCCATAAGCACCCGAGACCCCCTTGGGGTCGCAGGCGCGTTGCCCGCCTTAAGAGACGACAGTTATTAGGTCTCATATACCCAGTAATTTCACTAACTTCAGTGCCCTTTCCCCGAAACACAAAAATGCTTGACACACTTCTATTTGACGGGAAAATATCTGGCACTGCGGTGGTACCCACCTAGACGGACCAGTACAGGAACCTACCACCTGTAAACATTTTAAATTTCTCTTTAAGGCAAACACACACTGTGATAAAGTATCTATAGACATCAATAATCAATGACCATCAGGTGACCCACTTGTTCGATCGCCTGGCTTTAATAAAAAAAAATCCACACGTTGATTAAGTAATTGTAATAAAATTGTTTACTTAACGCCATCATTATTTTAATATAATAAATCTATCCATTCACACAAAACTTTCACATTTAAAATATTAGTAAAACACCTCGCATGGCCACCCTACCCGAGCCATCCGTCCACCATGTTTTTTTATTCCACACCAGTAGATGTTAATATGTGGAAAAATTGTTAGTTTATCCGGCATAGTTAGAGCATCACTTGACATGTTTGTGTCGGTTTTTTCGGACACTGCTTGGGTTTGCGATTACCGATTTGTCATAGCAACGCATTGTTTTGATTATGGAATAAATCCAAGTATGATAATTTTGATAATAGGTACCATAATTTTTTGGTAGCTGGCGAATAAATCATGAAAAAATATCACATTCTTACGGGATAACATAAAGCCCACGCGAGCAAAGCCGCAGGCGGAAGGCTAGTAAACAAAATTAAATGCAAGCAAAGCAAAAGAACCTGCAATTTTTTTTAATGAATAACGAGCAGACGAGTATGCGGCACACCTGGGGTCTAAACAAAGTATACATTTTGAGAGCGATAGCGAAATTCACTCACTTTATATTGTATGAATTTGAGAGTTGCCTACGAAAAGTCACGTGGTCAATCGATATTGGAAGTATGGTTTGTGACGTAGCGCGATAGCGAACGTCACAAGTGCCGTTTATCGGTGATGCCTCACGGCACGGGCGCGTTGCGCTGCGTTGCGACGACGCACCGCAAGCTTTCAACGGAATGAGTGCCACACGATCCGATGCGTCGTCGCAACGCGCTACATTGTCCACCACTCCCCCCGCTTCGTCTCTCTGCTTCAAGTCCGTTGCGCACGCGTTGCGGCGACGCGCGTCGCTACAACGGATCGTGTGGCATGCCCTTCAATTTGTATGAAATATAATATAACGCACTGACGACGCTCCGTCACCGCAACGCAGCGCAACGCGCCCGTGTGGCATCACCCTATCTAGGGCCTCTGATGGTAAGTGACTACCGCCGCCTATAGACATCTGCAACACCGGAAGAATCAGATGCGTTGCCAGCTTTCAAGGAAGTTTAATACATAATCACTTCAGCACTAAACAGTCAGAACCTATGAAAAGTTTCGAGAGAGGGTGTTTAGCACCGCCGTTAAGCGCGACTGATCGCTCACACGTCCGACGCCAAATTGATTCCAACCTGTACAGACAGCAAAAGAGGTTCAATGCAAATAGATATTAATAAAAAATGGCTACCAATTGGTGTAATGGCTGAGAAGTTGGCTATAACACTAGAAGTTTCGATCCCCACTTGGTAATAACTTTAGTGTGCAATAACATTTTTGTTTGTATCGGTCTGAAAAACGTGTATAGGATATAATATTAAAAGTTATCCGGCACCTATCCTACTAATATTATAAATGCGAAAGTCTGGATGTTTGGATGTTTAGATGTTTGTATGTTTGTTTGTTCCTCAATCACGCCTAAACGGCTGAACGGATTTAGATGAAATTTGGCACACGTATAGTTTATAACCCGGTAAAATTCCTACGGTAATCGTCTTATTCCCGCGGGAATAACAATTTTGATACTACTGAACCGATTTAAATAATTCTTGCACTGTATGAAAGCTACACTATCCCCGGTGAACATAGGGTACTTTTGATCCCGAAAATGTGGGGGGAAGGGGGGGATATTTGAAAAAAGAGATACCGCGCGGGTGAAACCGCGTGCGGAAGGCAAAACTTAATACAAGCTTAATGCTACCTCGTATTTGCTGCTATTGTCTATCCCAAAATAAAAATGATCTGTGATTAATGTCCAGAGATAATTGGCAAAGTAAAGAAATGTTCTATTACAAATGTTACTTCTTATAAAGCTGTTACACTGGGCGCAGTGATTCTTTTACATTGTCTTTTCTATTACTGTAAAGATTTTCGATGTAATAAAAACAAAAATAATAGCCAACATACCTATTTGGGCCAACCCTGTGGACAAACAAAAGATATTGAATATTAAATACCGTAAAAATAGAACAGTCTAGTCATAGTCTAGACTCAGTGTATTTCACTCACGTAACAATTTTACGCCACATAACCTATCCTCCGATATCCCAGCCAGACTCGTCTATCTAAGGTCTATCTATCTATCTATACTGTTTCATCTGACTCGCCGCCTCAATAAAACAGCAGTAAAACATTTTATATAAACTCAATTTATTCTACGAGCCGTTTATTTTGCTGACCCTACAGTCGGTGAGTGAAATGAAAACTGATTCAAAAGTATATTTCAACCGTACCTCAGACAGAGAAGGATATGTGAACTCTTTATTTTTACGTACGTAGGAAAGAGACGACTGATTGCAATCAATACCGTTGTGAGTAGCGGAATATCGCATTTATTTTAGCGTTTATTGGATATTAAGTCTTTTGATAGCGGGTTAAGGTGTATATTTGATTGGCGTTATCTCGTTCATTTTAAATGTGTTTCAATATGTTAAAATAGCAGTTAATATATTTTTCTGATTACATTAATGCTCCGTACCGTTGTCATTTTCGCTGCGTTTTAATTGATGTGGGGAAATTTACAACAGAACAAAATAGGTATATTGAGTTAAAAAAAAAGAGGGAAATATGTTAATAATATGAGTGTTTTCTACCAAAAGCTTTTAAAAGATACGACCTCGTAAATCCCTCAATGGAATTTGCACATAACAAGAGATGAACTGTGTCTGTTTATTAACTAAATTGACATATCTGTGGGTACTAATATTATATATTGCGAAAGTAACTTTGTCAGTACGCTTTCACACAACTACTGAACCGATTTTAATGACATTTGCTACAAATATATACATACTAGTAGCGGCTGCCCGCGGTTTTACCCGCGTGGTTCCCGTTCCCGTGGGAATATCGAGATATCCTTTCTTAGCGGATGCCTACGTCATAACATCTACCTGCATGCCAAATTTCAGCCCGATCCGTCCAGTGGTTTGGGCTGTGCATTGATAGATATCTATGTCAGTCAATCAGTCAGTCAGTCACCTTTGAGTTTTATATATATAGAATTGAATTGTATATCCTTAGAAAAGGACGTTATTTTATACCGGGATAGTTCCTTTGGAATAACAAAAATAGAAGTGTTTTTCGACGAGTCATTTGGTGTAGTGGTCGAGAAGTTGGCTATAACACCAGAGGTCGCGAGTTCGATCCCATATCTGTTTGTACCGGTCTGGGTGTTTCTATGTATAATACATAAATGTATGAATTTACAAGAAAAAAATATAAGTAATGTTTATCCGTTGTCTGGCACCCATTAACACAAGCTGATGCTTAGTTTGGGGCTAGATGGCGCTGTGTGAATAATGTCCAGAATTATTTATTTATTTATGTTTATCCGTTACCCATAGTACAAGCTATGCTTAAATTGGGACAGGACGGCTCCATCTGAAGAGTGTCTCAAGGAGTACCTAACAACCCTTATAAAATATTATTGCAAGGATACTTTGGTCTTATTTTGTGTTTTATTACGAAAATGACGAAAACATTTAAAGTCCTACATTTAAAGTACACTTTGGCCAGTTAGACCAATTTTGTAGGAACACATTTTCTTGGCGTGTTTCCAACATCCGTAAACAGAATTTGCTAAATAGTTGAAATCATATTCAGTAATAAAATCAATGTACTTAAGAATCATCAATTATCAATAAAAAATAAATTCTTGTATACTATAAAAACATCTCTCCAATAACCATTTCGTCAAACTGTTTTTATGAGTAAAAGCAGCTCCTTCTTTTACATTTAAATTGCCGGGATACTATTTAAAAACACCTCCATTACTCTCGCAACTTTATAATTCCATCACGAACCTCCCCCCACCTGTGGAATCCCCCCAAAGAATTCTTATCGACAGAAAAAACTCGATTCTTGTTAAATTATGCACCATCGAATGTCTCTCGGTAATTACACCCATGTCACGTACACCCGCTCCCTTCCTTCCAAGGCTATAAATTAAAATTCATCCAGCGAAAAATCTGAAATTTAATTTTACAAGCAATAAATCTGGACAGAAACAAGAAAAACGTTGTTTAAAAAAAAATGTAGCGAAAAATTTATATTTCTAAATAAATTACGCGAGCCAACCGTTGGCGACCTCTGCCGTCATAATTCAGGGGCGCGCCACCTTATTCAGAGGAGCGAAACCTTTCCGGGTTCTATCTGGTTCGATGTTAATGTTTCCACGTCCGGAGATGACGAGATGGGGCAGTTATAGAACCTACTCGTCGATTCTCCAACAAATAAACCATACTCCTAAAGTATTGATTTATTTGTTGGAGAATCGACGCCTTGGAATACTAGCGACTGTCTTGGCGTAGTGGTTAGAAGCTACTTGAAGCAATCGTTACGTCTTAGGGATGGCGATTCTTTCCTAAAAAGATCGATTTTCAGATCGATTCGAATCGTAACCCAATGAATCGATTCACAAAAAAATCGAGTGCTAAAAGATCGATTTCCAAAAAATCGATCTTTTTTACTATTTTTAAAAAAATATTGTTTTTTAAGTTTGCATTAACAATGTAAGTATAAATTAGTTACATAGTAGAAGCACAGAATATATAATAGTACTAACGTAGTATAAGTTAATCAAATAAAACCGATGACTCGCAATATCAGTCACTGATACGAAAAGTCAAAGATTACAAACGTAATATTTTTTGAAAAGGAGATTTTGAGTTATTTACTCTTTAACCGGTTATTATACGGGTCCAGTCAATAATACGTGTCCCATTCAACTAATTGCAAATATTTGTATGGTATTAATACCAAAAATAAACCAAAAAAATCGAACGTCGATTTTCAAGGGTGATTAATCGATTCACCGAATCGATTCAGTACTACATATCGATTTAAAAAATCGATCTTTTTGACTCGAAAAATCGATTCTTCGATTAATCGATCTCAGATCGCCATCCCTATTACGTCTGCGTTTGAAATCATTTAAATCAAGTCAATATAAGTTGTCGGTCAAATATTTGAATGCTACTCAATTGACTGAAATCTATATATATAACACTCAAAGGTGACTGACTGACTGACTGACTGACATAGATATAATTATATCAACGCACAGCCCAAACCACAGGAAGGATCGGGCTGAAATTTGGCATGCAGGTAGTCTTATGACGTAAGCATCCGCTAGGAAAGGATTTTGATCAATTCCCACGGGAACGGGAACCACGCGGGTGAAACCGCGGGCGCCCGCTAGTAATCTATAATTTTGATAATTTGAATATACAACGTGTTACAAAATATCCACATCACCTCAAGCGGGAACTGGCTTTTTCCTCTTCGGGTGTGAAGGGAAATCGGGGCGAAAAAAAAACTACTGAGGTATCCACAGATATATATACTCGTAGAACAATTAAATATATCTGTGGTGGTATCCGTATTTGAAAAGCACGTAAAGCAAAAATATCTATCATACACATTTCTCGGCATTTCATTTAAAATCTCATTGAATCAACACATTACGGCTGAAAACACGATCAGACCAAAACACGGGGAAGATAAATCTCCTTAACAATTAAACGCAAGCAAACACATTATAAATCACTGTACAAAGGATATTGTCACGGTGCGTCATTAGGCAGAGACAGTCAGGTGCGTTCAAACTGTGACAAATTACCGGCTGTGAGCAGGGAATGAGGCAAAATACGGAATGTGGTATTTTTAACTTCTTTTTATACCACGAGAGTGGCAGAGACTCCATCCGTATGCAGTCGAGATACTAAGCGATTTGCTTTGTCTTCTTTATTAGGCCTTGTTCAGGAAGGCGATTTTAATGAGCGAATCAAGCTGGTTTCGCCGCGAGATACGCGCGATGCTCGTGGACGCAATGTATTGAGCCCCAGTACCTCGCCAACGCGCGTTATTTGTTCGCGCGTGAAGATTCGCGACGAATTAGCCTTCCTGGACAAGGCCTCACGGACTGCGCGCGAGTGGAAATTACGGTTACAAAAGCCTACAGGCCCGCCTGATGGTAAGCGGTTTCAGTCGCCTAAAGGCGCTTGTAACACTAGAGGCATCACTCGAGCCCAACTGAGCTCTAGAGATCTTACTCACCAACAAAAAATAGCTGTGTCTTCTGTAGTTGGAGGTATTGTAAAAGTAGTTTATTTAAATAGAATATGTCCGCCTGAAGATTACTTATTGGGACATCGATGTAAAAACATGAGTTAAAATGTCCGTTTTAGAACACATATTATCACAAATCACAAATATGAAATAACGTTGTGATGAGGCCAGGGTCTAATATTCTGAAGTCGAACTGGTTTTAATTATGAAGTGGGACATTAATAAGTTAATACTAATGATAGCTTTGACAGAAAAATCTATCAGAAACAATCAGAATAAAATTTGGTGACAACAAAGCTAAGTTCAAAAAATCGCATGAATTAATCTGAAGACCCCGAAATCACGTCCAACTTAAGCCATAAGCAACGAGCCGTTTAGTAACAGCCAAATCAAATGTCTCTTAGGCACTTATGAAATTCAAATGAAGCACTGGTAAGAACCCCTGACATTAATTTTGAATGCCACATCCAACTACTTACGCGTCCGAACAGATTACGGGACCGAATTTCGGCTTACAGCCGTTAAACAAAAACCGGGTGTGAATGCATTGAGGCGTCTCTGGAAGGGTTCTGTAGGGTTTTTGAATTTCAATGACGTCACTAACATAAAAACAGCCGTTTTACAAACCTTATTCTCATTTTGGCTCTCAATCTGTGCTTATGTCCTTTTAATTTGTGTTACCCTATAACTTTTTAATAGGAGAACTGGTTTTAGGATTCTTGTAGACGAAATGATTTAGTCCCAATCGAACGAGACCGAATAAGCAGTTTCTTTAGTAAACCCTTTTAAAGATTATATACATTGATAACGTTCAGCGTCAATTGAGACTCAGAGTACTTGTCGATGTGATATCTTCTCGATATATGTACATATTTACTTTAGATAAGTGCAACTAATGATTAGGAAATAATTAATGTGATAAATGAAAAATGAATGAATGAATTAATATTCTTATCCACACGGAACCCTAAAGATGGAGGGTGGAAAGCAACGACGGTCCTAATGAAAAATCATCTCGAAATTAAATTAGGATGTGACAATTTTTCAGTATTAACTTATTGTGTATGAGGAATCATTTAAAGTTATGGGACTTTCAAATATGTAATAACATGACACGATGCATTTTATATTAAGTATCACGTAAGGGTACACCTTTAATTACGACGGCAATCTATGTTCAATATGGCATTTAACCAATCAGTTTTATCCAACCATCACGCAATAAAAAGTACCAAAATGTACGTAATAAAATTAATATTTTCTCTCCAATAATATATTTTAGAGAGAAAGAAACTCCAAATAATACAGACGTCAAAACAAATTGAAAACAACCACTTCTACCCGCTCCAATTGTCGCTCAAGTGCACGATGTATTAGCGCGGACCGCTCAAAAAGCATTTCAAACACATCTGTGTGTCCGCGGCGCCCCGTTGTTCCCTCGCGTTTCGACCCAAATTAACCCTTCTCACACTTTACAGACGGCCTGCTAGAGACGCTACAGGCTTGCGACTAATCGCAGCGATTAAAATACATGTCGCGCTCCTTCCCAGTGATTAAAATACAAGTTTTAGAATATGCCGGTTAAGGTGTTCTTTTTCTTCCACTTTTTGTTGCTGACACGGCACACGATTGTAATATTGTACTTTAGTGGACACAAAAAGTATCTACGTCTAAGCAGGGAGGGATTTCATAATGTCACTGGTGGCTATTAAACGACACAACACACCAAAGGTACACTATATAGTTTTTGACTTGCTTATGCGGCTATTACGACCTTACTATGTCTTAATTTAATACCATGTCATTTTCAAAATATGCAAAAATAGCTACATTTAATGCACTGAAAAGTGACACATGCTAAAGTACAAGCTATGCTTAAGAGCTTGAGAAATCCTGAACAATGATAATTGACGTAGTATACTGAGTTACTGACGATTCGTAAGTGCACCTCTGAAACCTCCGTGAATAAAAACTACTTTGATTTTTATTTAGAATGCTTACGGTATTCTAAAAAGCAAAAATTAAATCCACATTCAGTAGCATCTCTGTGGCGCGCCACCCGTACCCAACGACAAGAGCCGTCGACTTGTCCAAACCTCCCGGGTTAATGAGAATATGCTAATAGACCTGATAGAATTCGTGGCCTATCGAAAAACAGACAATTTAAAGGCCTGCTGGCATTTATGGAAGCTATAGATTGGCTCGGGTTCGTATAATGCTCTGAAACTTTTAAACGAACAGCCCTTTCGCGTTTATCCGGTAGCTAAAGTAATATGCTTTAATAGCTTTTGTGGAATCATGGAAACCGTATAAAATTATTTTAAAGGGCGATCAAGATGAGATTTTCTTTTTTAAATCTAAGAGTTAATAATAGAGTTAGAATTGTGAGTGAGAGGTTAGAGGTAACTTACTATTGTATTGTATTATCAAAATAGCTCGATACGTATGACAGATGTCATCGGATTGACAGGATTAATGTTTCACAATTTTTTGACTGTCCAATGTGTGCAGAGAAATAACGTTCATGATAGCCGGCCCCGCCAATTTAGAAATGTTCATTGCTGTCATCTTTCGCTTACATTATTATTATTAATAATAATAATAGTTTAAGATAAATCGACGTCTCTAAAAATGTCACTGAGAAACAATACACGTCGCAGGTATCTCTTAGATTTTGTTGAGTGGCGCTAGCTCTGCGTCGTTGTATACACACTTTGTATCGCTCGTCTTATTTAATTATAATACAGTGAATTAAAACACAGTTTGCACATATAAACAAGTGTAATAGAGAGACAAACATTAAAGTGAAGTTTTAGTGGTAAAAAACTGTAAAAAAGTGCAAGGAAACAATGAAAATAGTGATTGGATTGTTATCGCCAAACGTAGGATAATATTTGGCAAGGTAGTTGGTTGCCAAATTAGTTAACGACACCCACCAGACTCACCTACGTTACCATTGACTATTCGTAAACACACAATCAAATTCGCCTGTTACTATCACTGCTTAACAGCCTTGTGTCTTTGGAACTAAGTTACGGAGTGCGTGCAGCCAGAGGTCGGCAGTTCGAATCTCTGAGGGATCATTGTCATTTTTTTTTTCTTTTTGTTTATTTTTTATTTATTTTATCATGCCGAACATTCGTCGGTCACCGGTTTCTGGCGCCCAGTGCTCCTCGGCCACCGATATTCGGCCTGTCTCCCGCGATGAAGCCGCTAAAGAGCAAGTAGGAAGAAGGCAAAAGCGACGAATGATGGCGTCTCCGCCTAGTGCAACTGAGGTCGACCCACAGGATAAGGATGGTGTGTCGACTCTTGCGGCATTCCGCGAAGAATTTGCGGAATGTGCGAAGGAGATGCGCGAATTCCGGAAGGAAATGTCCCAATTTCGGGAATCGTTCAACGCGGTTATGACAAGGCTGGATGACATGGAGCAAAGGATCGGTGCCCTAGAGCAGCGTCTGACAGAACGCGAGTCCGAGGAAGCGGTCGATCTCGAGCGGACTATCACCCAACTCAAGGCCGAACTCAACGAGAGGGACCAGGACGCACTTCTGTCCGACCTTGAGATCGGTCAGCTTCCAGAGGAGAAGGGGGAGAACGTCCTTCACGGCGTGATCGTGCTTGCGGGCAGGCTGGGCGTGACCCTGGAGGAGCGCGACGTAGTGTTTGCGGAGCGCGTGGGTGCGCCGCCGAGCGAGGGGGGGCGCGCGCGCCGCGTCGTGGTGCGCCTGGCGCGCCGCCACCTGCGCGACGAGCTGCTGCGCGCCGCGCGCGTGCGCCGCACTGTCACCGCGAGCGACAAAGGCGACCGCGTCTACCTCAACGAGCGCCTGACCCGTGCTAACCGCCAGCTGTTCCACCGCGTGCGTGAGGAGTGTCACCGCCGTCAGTGGCGGTACTCCTGGACCAGGAGGGGACGCATCTTCGCTCGTCAGGGAAAGGGTAGGCCGGCGTTCCAGCTGCGCTTGGATGACGATTTCATCCGTGTATTTGGGCCAACGCCGGACAAATGACTCAAAAAAGCCTGCTGCCATGACCTCACTCTAGGCTTACACACCTCAAACTATAATTACTATTATAATTATTGTTCTAGTGTCTTTCACATATTTTTCTGTCTACTTATATTATTTTCTCAAATGTTTGTTTTGTGCAGTATCTACAAACTCTCATGTTTATTTACTGTTCTACCTGTACCAATTTATATATATTTAGACATTTCACTTCAAACAGAATCCAGTTCGTTATGCATTAATAATGTTAACAAAAAAATGTTTATACACAATTTATATAAGATTTATTTTTTACAATATTTACATACAATTTTACAATACCTACCAGCTATACAATATAAATATAACACTTATTATTTACATTGTTTAAAAATTCTTAAATATTTACATGTGAATTATCATATTTTACAATATATACATAAGATGCCCATTAATATTGTTATAGGACATACAAAACTAGTGCCTAAAAGAGCTTCAGTCTATGGCCTTTTAATTTTTTTAAATACTGCTAACATTGCTTTTGTGATGTCTGTGGTGTTCATATTTACATGCTGATATGATTTCGCAAAATCTTAAAGTTGGACTTTTTAATGCAGGCTCATTAGGCACTAGACATGAGGAGTTCATAGTGGCTGTCCAGAAATCTGCCCCCGATATCTTGGCTATCAACGAAACCTGGCTCAGAGTGAATGAAGAAGACAGAGCACCCAAACTGCCAGGATACAGATTGTGTCATTGCCCTAGACCGGATCACATCAGGGGAGGTCGTGGAGGTGGAGTTGGCTTCTACATAAGGAAAGGTTTAAATGTTCGCACTTGCCAGCACCCAACTGCATCATCTGTCGAGCAAATGTGGCTGAGAGTTAAACTGCATAACCTCTGCATTGTGGTTGGTACAGCGTACAGACCTCCATGGCAGGACGTGACAGAATTCTTGGACGCTTTGTCGGAATCCGTGGCCTCCTTCACAGGTCATGATGGTCTTATCCTGGCCGGGGACTTTAACATAAATTTGCTTGATACGGGCAGTTGTAGATCGAGATGCTTCACACAATTTCTACAAAGCATCAACCTCACACAAATTGTAACCGAACCCACTCACTTCACTGATCATAGCAGTAGTCTAATTGATGTGGTTTGTACAGATCTAAAAACGCTCCATATAGATGTTCTACACTGTCCTGAATTGGGGGGGCATGCTATGATTACTTCACAATTTAAAATAAAAAAGGATAGACCATGTCCTCAATGGGTAACATACAGGCCTTTCAAAAACATTGTGTTAGACCAATTTAATAGGGATCTTGAAGCGGTTGATTGGCAACATTTCCACAAAATAAACAATGTTAATACTTTGGTAAAAGAGTTTACCAGTTGGATTCTGGAATTCTTCGATTTGCATGCCCCTACAAAAACAAGAAAATTTAAGCATCCACCTCACCCGTGGATTACTGACACCATTAAATTGATGATGCACATTAGAGATGGATATCGCAAAAAATTTAAACAAAAAGGAACAATAGCGGCCAAAAACTGTTACATCAATATGAAACATACTGTAATCAGAGCCATAGAAAGTGAAAAAAAGCATTACTTCTCTAAGAACATTAATAATGGCATGGGGAATCCCAAAAAACTGTGGCACAATTTAAAATCTACATTAACACCAAGCAAACAAGGCATACCTGAGTTACCACCTCATTTTGATAGCCCTGATTCTATTAACAATCATTTCCTCAGTGTACCGGGTGCTGATTGTGTTACTATATCTCAATTGTCCTACTTTGAACATCACAGGCACCCCAACTCAGTGACATTTTCATTGCGGCCGGTCACTGAGGAGAAAGTCTTAGAAATCATTAAAGGCATCAAAACCAATGCTCTAGGGAATGATGGAGTGTCTTTGGAGATGGTACGCCTCACTCTGCCACAGACTCTTAGTGCCATTACCAAAATAATCAACCACTCCCTCTCAGAAGGTGTCTTTCCCGACAGCTGGAAGGTAGCTGTTGTAAGGCCACTACCCAAGGTATGCAATCCCACCACCGTTAGTGACCTTAGACCCATCAGCTTGCTTCCCTGCTTGTCTAAGATTTTGGAAAAGGTTGTTTGCCAACAGCTAACCAAGTATCTCGAGGACAATCAGCTCCTTCCCCTACGGCAGTCAGGTTTTCGCAAAGGTTGTGGTACGGCCACTGCTCTGGCAGATGTTGTGGATAACCTTCTGGCATCTCAGGATCAGGGTCAGATCAGCATGCTTTTGTTGTTAGACTTTTCCCGTGCCTTTGATGCAATAAATGTGCCATTGCTACTTTCAAAGATGGCATATTATGGATTTGACACACATGCTATTCAATGGTTCCAAAGTTATTTACAACACAGACGTCAGTATGTTGAGCTGACTCGAGCGGATGGGACCAAATCACGCTCGGCTATACAGTTTGTTGACCGCGGTGTCCCGCAGGGTTCAGTGCTCGGGCCAATCCTTTACATTTTGTATAGTGCCGACATCTTGGATTGCATTTCACATTGTGAGTATCATATGTATGCGGATGATCTACAATTATACCACTCTTTTAAACCATCTGACCATGTAAGTGCTGTAGTAAAAGTGAATGAGGATCTTCAACAGATTGCAGAGTGGTGCAAATGCAACAGTCTTACACTTAATGCCAATAAAACCAAGTTTATGCTGATAGGTTCCAAGCAGAAAATTCGTGAACTAGGCAATGCATCCATAAATGTGCATATAAATAATGAGCCCATTGAATGTGTGGAGAGAGCTAGGAATCTGGGGCTGGTTCTGGATAGTCACTTGAATTTTGAACACCACATTGCTGAATGTTCGCGTAATTGTTTTTATAGATTGAAACTACTATACAAGATAAGGCCATATATAAATGAAGAGATTCGAATAATGCTGTGTGAGTCACTCATTTTGTCTAAGTTCAATTACTGTGACACTGTATACGGGCCTTGTATATTGGGAAGGACTGCCAAACTCATACAGCGAGTACAAAATGCTTGTGCACGTTTTTGCTTCAACATACCTCCAAGATCACATGTAACACCATTTTTAAATACAGCAAATCTGCTCAAAATGGAGGCACGTAGAAAACTACACTTGGCAGCACTTCTTTTTAACATCATTGGGACTGGGAAGCCACAATATCTATTAAAAAAGCTAAGTTGGGCTCACACTCGCAGTAGGTACCCCAACAGGAAATGCACTCCCATCTTTGCAACAATAAAGCATCGAAGTATGGCCTTCCGTGGATCCTTTAGGTTCGCCGCGTCACGGTGCTGGAACGATCTGCCTCCCCCGCTGCGTGAACTGAAAGTATCAAAATATACGTTTAAGAAAAAATTAAAAAATCATTATCTTCAAACACAAAAACAACTTGACTTACCATCTGGTCCATCACGTCGCGGTGTGGTTTCAGCATCAAGTTCCAGGCACTGATGAAAACGGTGGCCATAACCCATAACTAAGACTGTGGTCTTCTTCCCAGTAACATTATTTTCCTATGTACTAGAAATAGGTACGTAGTACAGCGTCGTTATTATAATTTAAAAAAAAAAACTTCATAAATATAACATAATCACTACAATTTGTTTCTTTTGAGTTTTGAGTGAAATGTCTGTGATATTTTATCAATCAATTCGCGCTGTTTTGTTTGTGAAAATTGTGAATTGTTTTGTGTCGAATCTGTCAAATGTGGTCAAATGTCAATCAAAACCGAATGTAATTTTTCAATTACGATTTTTTTTATATGTGGCAATGAAACACTCCTGTGCGGCCTATAATGTCATTATTATTTTAACGTTTCAATATTATTATGTATTACACAAACCTTTTTTATTAGTATTTATTGAATTAAATAAATTAGTAAATTAGTATGTATAATATCCTCAATATATATGTATGTATTGTATTTTATTGTAGTATGTACCCTTCTATAGTATTTATTTATTAACTTGCGCCACTCATCAGGGTTCTGCCAGAATACCAGCGCTGCTGTGCTGTTTTTCAATGTCACAGCAGCATATGCTGAGGCAAGAACCCTGTTGGCCTGTTCTTATGTGTTACATATTTTATTTGTGCTTTTTTTTAAATTATTATTGTTTGTTTTTTGTGCAATTTTTTGTACCTAAATGTCATAACATTTAAAGGCCAATAAATGGTTTTTCTTTCTTTCTTTCTTTCTTTCTTATTTTACAAACTATAGAATCATATTTGATTGACAATCGCTAAAAGCAATCTTTACGATTCAAAATGGGTGTTCTTATAGTCGCTGCACCGCATCACTAGTGAACTCTTCAAGACAGTTGTCATAGGCATCGTGCTATTTTGTGGTTACAATAATTTACATTGACAATTCAGCGTTACCAGTTTTTATTTTTGCCAAGTCGGGACTTTGGTACTTTTTAAGTGAAAATAGCGGGATTCTTCCGCCATAGCGGGACATAGTAAAAAACGTATATTTATAATCAAAGGTTTTTAAATATTTATCTTTTTATTTGAATAAAATTACATTTACGTGACAATGGATAGCAAAAGTAGCCATCTCAAGTAGCCTCTCTCTCCCAACTCTTATCTTTATTACTAGGCATGCCTTTTAAGTTCTGTCGTTTCCATATTTCCCGCCAATTTTAAATTTGAAACTGTTCTATATTCGAATGTGTTTAAATTTTGAATCTCAAAACAGTTGAAAGTATTAGGATTAATGCTATTGCTTAGTCACAGCGTCGCTTGGAATCTGTCAGGTTACGTACGAAAATGAATCTTTCTAAGGAAAATGTTCGTGCAATAATTTTCTACAACTTTAAAAGAGGCCTGACACGGCTTCAGTGTTTCGAAGAGCTAACATCTGTGTTTAGTGATGAAGCCCCATGTCTGCGCACTGTCGAAGGCTGGTATTTATAATTCCAGCGTGGACATACCAGTGTTAGTGACAAATCTCGCGAAGGACGCCCAAAATCCGCCTTCACTGAAGGTAACATCATCGCTGTGAAAAATCTAATTACCGAAGATCGTCATGTGACGCATCGAGAGATAGAGGCTCTATTAGGCATCTCAGGGACAACAATAAAGAAGATCTTGCATGAAGCGCTTGGTGTGAGAAAGCTAGTTTGCCGTTGGATACCGCATCTGCTTTCCAACGATCACAAGGCGGCCCGCGTCAGATGGTGTAAGAAACCTCTGCAAAGGTTCAACCGAGGAGAGTCAAATCACGTCTACGACATCATCAGTGGTGACGAATCTTGGATCTGTACCTACGATCCTGATTCCAAACAACAATCTACAATCTGGGTCTTTCAAGACGAGCCAAAGCCGACTAAAGTTTTTCGTTCTCGAAGCACTTCAAATAAGATGGTGGCCACGTTCGTTGGAAAAACCTGCCATGTTGCGACTATTGCACTTGAAGATCGTAGAACGGTTAACGCAGAGTGGTATACCACAGTTTGTTTACCACAAGTCATCGCCGAACTTCGAAAATCTAACTCAAAGCGACGCATCATCCTGCACCACGACAACGCAAGCTCATACAGCGCTCGTCAAACGATCGAGTATTTGGAGCAGGAAAAAGTAGAAATTCTTGACCATCCTCCATACAGTAATGACCTAAGCCCTAACGATTTCTTTACATTTCCTAAAATTAAGAAAAGTCTTCGTGGTCAAATGGTCCAGTCCGGTGAAGAAGCAGTCGACGCTCTCAAGTCAGCCATTTTGAACACCCCCACTTTAGAGTGGAATAAATATTATAATAACTGGTTTGAGCGAATGGAAAAGTATATTAAGCTACGTGGAGAATACTTTACAAAACAATAAAAAGTAATTTAAGGTTCTAGTTGTGTTTTTTTCTTCAAACGACAAAACTTAAAAGGCATCCCTCGTACGCGCCTTTCTTTCTCAGCACTCTGCACGTACGATTACTATTATATATTGTGTGACGTACGGTCGAGTTCTCCCCGAAAAGCGGGACTGAGCCTGTCCCGCGCGGGACATTCATTTTGATTTAAAAATCGGGACGTCCCGCCAAAATCGGGACGTCTGGCAACGCTGATTGACATACATAAAAACCTGAAGTAGTCTCTTTAACAATAAAAAAAAAACAGGAACAGCCAAAGACGAAAGTTAGTAATGGTATAAAAATTTAAAAAGTCTCAACAAAGAAAACAAGCAACAAAAGAAAGTTAAATTAAATTAAATGTATTCTTTCACTCTGAATTTTGTCCTACTTTCGCTTTGAATGTAACCTTCATGTTTATTCCGGAATAAGTTACTTCATGGACATTATTCTTGCATTTTCTAGAAGTTTATTCACCGTTCATCCCCACTCTGTAGCAAAATACAAAGCTTGCTCCGAAAGCATCGTGCTTAAGTAGGGGACGAAAAACAAATTAAATCTGATTTAAAATATAAGCTGGGGAGCGTTTTCTGCAGCTGTGCTTATGGTTCCGTATAGAAATGTGAAGTACAGTACTTCTTGAGTTATAAATCGGCCATCAAACATTACAATAACAAAAAATATACATATTTTATTTAAAAAAACATTCATGATGAAAACATTAGAAACATAATTATGTCGGAACCGGCAGCAAACATAGTCTTTAGGTTAAAGTTTATGAAATGTAAACTATTCATTAGTGTAAAGTTTTACATATTTATAAACTACAGTATTAGCCTCTTTCATAACCCTCTTAAGGTCAAAGGCTTCCATTGTTCTAATCAAGTCATCATTACAATTAATGTTTGCTTTTCACCAAGCTTGTAAAATGCAGATTGGTTTTTCAAAATGGCTGTAAACGTAGAAAAGCATTTGACATTATTAAAACCCTTTTTTTATATGGTAATAAGGTCATTCAGTAGCTAAAAATGTGCAGGTACAGTAATGTAGGTACTAGTAACAAACCGAAATGCTCTTTTATAGCGACCAATACGCTACTTTTCCATTACGCTTGACCCAATTAAGAACCGAACCTCAACCCACAATGCGCAGACTCGGTATGTTCAATTTAAAAGAAATACGATTGACTGACCACGACTGAGGGTTCCCCAATTTCATCACGGAACTCTAAAAAGATCTCCCGAGACAGTTAATGGGAAATATGGTAATTTCCAAGAGAAGGCAACAGGTTTCATCTTGGTTTTGTTTACAACGTTCGTTTTTTTAACTAGAATTTTAATAATGGGTCGTTTCTATTGGGTTGTATTTAAGTGTACATCAAAAAATACTGATTGTGCATTAAAAAATACTAAATTGCTAACCTAACCTAACCTTTGGTGTGCAATCAGTTATTTTGATGTACATTTCAGTATTTTATTGATGTACACTTAAAAATATCCTGTTTCTATTTATAGAGCTTAGAGTTTAGAAGTAACGTCATCTTAGCTGACCCGGTGAACTCGTATCGCCTACTTTAGTATTTTCTTCGCAATTTTTCCATATTTTCTCATCGTTTAAACCTTCCCTGGATTTCCACGAATATTACAAGATTAAATTAGTCAAATCGGTTCAGCCGTTCCCGAGTTTTAGCGAGACTAACGAACAGCAATTCATTTTTATTTACATAGATAGACTAGCGGTCGCCCTCGCGTAATTTCCTTTTTCAACTATAATAATCCCTTATTATCATAAGCCTGTAGCAGTCATTTGCTGGACATAGGCCTCTCCAAATAAATAAATAAATATCTCTAGACATTTGGACACAGCGCCATCTAGCCCCAAACTAAGCATTAGCTTGTGCTATGGGTGCCAGACAACGGATAAACATTACTTAAATTCTTTTTTTGTAAATACATACATATTATACATAGAAACACCCAGACCGATACAAACAGACATGTTCATGCACACAAATGTTTGTATTGTGCGGGGATCGAACCCGCGACCTCTCTTTAAGACCTCTAGTGTAATAGCCGACTTCGCGACCATTGAAACTAATGGCTCGTCAAAATGCTCTCCACATTGTCCGATTCTTGTAACTTTCTGAAATTCCGCGATTTCTCATCCATTGTACCAAATCGATCGTCAAAGTTAATCAATATAAACCGAACGATTACTTAAGACAGAAAGAAAACTAAGTCAGATATGAAACCAATCTCGTATAATCTCGTATTGACGAGTAAAACCGTCCATACTCGCGAACTCAGCAAAACGAAAGAGTAAAAAAAGACTGCATGGGAACACGGCAAGTTTATTTTTATTTATTAAGCAACAAAGGAGCAGCGGGTAGGCAGTACATGGAGATGATAATACCGTATATTAAATTATCAGGAGAAAATGCAGGGCAAAGTCTTTGTTGGGGATTGGCAACCGGTTCGACGCTTTTAAGTTCTTATACAGAGTCAGGCAAACATCTTGACGCTCGTTTAATGGAGTGTGGGAAAGTTCGAGCATGTGTACTGTCGCCCTCACATACCTACCTCTGACCCATAGCGCGCGCGCATCACAAAATTCGCGTTCTGCGCAATCCCCACTCGAATTCAAATTGTTTGCCTTGCACTGTAATTAATTGTATATATTTTTATTTAAATTTGTATTATCTATGAGTAGAACAATCGAACACAATTGATTTAGAAACTTTCAATCTTTGAAATCAATTTATTCATTATCATGCAAACCAAATTCAGATTTGCATGATAATCAATAAATTAATCAATATTGAGAGAAGACAACTTCAAAAACTTTGTACTTACTTTATATGTATCAAAATTTTCTTTATTAATTTGTGCTATTTTTTGTTTCAGGTAAAAAATTACGACACGTTACCGATCCGGTGGAACAAAGAAAGGAAGGAAAATTTTAGGTTTTTATTATCTTTTTTTACTTTAATATCACTGAAAGAGGGTAAGTATACTCTTTTTGCTGTAAATTAAGGTATTAAGTGCTCAAAACAGCTTGAAATATTTGAATAACCTACTTTTTTGTTTACACTCAAAACGGTTGCCTTCTTCCTTTAATACTTTTCCACTCGAAACAGTCAAATAAAAGCTTCCCCATACATAATTGTAAAGAACACTCGTCCAAAAACTTCACTTCCAAATCAACAAAGTCGACCTTTCCAAACTGGTATTACCAGCTCTATACAATTCCACTCCCCGAAGTATTACGAAGCAACTCGGCACCAAACTTCTACGTATTGATGTCCCGCTGACGTTTTTACTTCGTCCCGTCTTTTCGGAGTTGGGCAACTTTAATTGGGCCTTTAGAGGATACTTTCGCGGACTGAGTTAGGTTACCTTTCTGTTCTGGCGAACTTCTGTTGCGTAAGACAGCGATGCGTGTGTTTTATCGTCGCGTATTGGATGTCGATACGTCTTCCACTTTGTGACGTAACTTTGTTTCATATTCGTGGAATATGATGTAATGTATTGTATCATTTTAATGGGCCCCGTTTGTTTCCAATTAGGCTTTGGGGCTTTAAACTGTATTTTTACTTTTTCTTATCAATAAATAAAAAAAAAATCTGCAAATAGATTTTAAAAAAATACTTTTGCACGTCAATCCCTTTTTTTCTCTACCAGCACTTCGACGTCGATGGCCTGTTGAGGAAAGAAGTGCCGCAAGAAACTCAACAGTTTTGCCTTTTTTCAAAAAAATATTACAAATTACAATGTGTTGCCGATATAGCTGGCAGCTAATTTCTATGGACTGTGTAGGTACCTACTTTGACAGGAAGTTTGATTTCTAACACTACTGAATAGATGTACCTATGTAGGTACTACGAGTACTATGTAACTATATAAATTATTTATCTATCTATCTATGTTAGTTACTCTTTCACGCGAACAAAGCTACTGAACAGAGTCAAATTAGAGTAATATAGATAATTATACCAAAATTACACAAGTTACTTAGGCCATAACTTTTGGAAATACTTTTCCTATATAAATAAACATGTTGGCGGCGGCACCTCCGCCGCAACTTAACCTACTGTTACACTAAAGTAACTCTTAGACAAATAAACAATATTTAAAAATTTTATGCAAATCAAAATTATGGCAAAAAACATAATACCTACATACAAAACATAAACTTATAGTCTAAACGATATTTATGCTTACTGAAACAGTATGCGAAAGGACAATTATGACAAAATATTATTATGACAAAAAAAATATGCCAAACATGTTATGCCAAATTAAATTAGGACAAAAAAGTTATGCGAAAAAAAGGGATCCCGACCATAGTGTTGTGTAATTCAACTCAACCAATTATTCGTCTTACATTACATATACACTGTATTTATCCTCAAACATTCCTGTTTGTAAAATAGTACAATTTCCTCTGTACTTTTCAGAAATTCAGAAATATCCATAACTTCCTTTTAATATCCGTACCAAAAATAGCGAGGATCAAGAACCACCCCCTATAACAGTAAGACAGGCGAACCGTCACTCAAAACTGTAATAACTGTAATATCACTGAGGCGGAATTACCGCCATCAGCGGAACTGACTCGCGGCGAATTACAATCGTAATCTTGCGGTGAATTACAATTGTAATCTCACGGTTATTACGAGATTATTCAGGGTGTACCGGCTTCTTAATAGTCGTATTATGTGGCCGCGTTACCGGGGCACCGTTTGTCTTCCGTATTGTTTTTGACGATAGTGGGTGTTATAAAAGAGGTAGATACCATTCGTGTCGGTGAGATAGGTATACAATTTTACTTTTATTATTGGTTTATTTTGTTCTAATTTAAAATGTAGTACTTTATGTTTGATAAACTTTTGCAAGTTGAATAATTCTTTTACTGTTGGAAAGCTACACTATCCCCGGATGATATAGGGTACTTTAGCTCCCGGAAATGTGGGAGGTAGGGGGGGATATTTGAAAAAATAAATTACGCGCCGATGAAACCGCGGGCGGAAGGCTATAAACCTAATAAAAAAGTCAAATTAATAAAACAAAATATCTTTGGGAAATTTTCACTTTAGCGAAGTCATTATTTTACGTATTGTGAAGCCCCTTAATATACTCGTAACAATAAAGACAGATTTCAACATCCCTATTAACTCATTACAGTCGCAATTCTCGATCTGAATCCGTATAATTCCTACAGAACAAATAAGATACTCCCCTACACTCGCCAAAAATGTCTCGCATGTTCCTAATTTCTGGCAGAATATTCGCTACGTGTATAAATCGTAGGTACGTGCTTGGTTACATAACATTCGCAACATAGTTTCCGTTCCGACGTAACCCCATGGTACAGTATAGTTGAAAATGGCAGTAAGAGGGCTCTCAAGGGTTTTGGAATTTGAATAGCATCAAAACCAAATAATTTGGTTTGTATAATGGGTTCCAAATGAGGAATAATTATCATTTTGGGCAAATACAATATATTTACAATATTTTACGTTGAAAAAATTCAGTGATTTAGCACAAGTTTCTATATTGGCCAAACCTGAAGCCTGTTAGTGCCTGAGAGTGTGTTTTGGTTTTGATGTTAAAGCTATAGTTATTCATAAAATTTAAAAAACCCAATTTATGTTACAATTTTTATGATAAATGACCATTTCCACCATGACCATTCACATGGCTCCGTCGAGCTTCGAACTCAAACAACCGCAAAGCCAGTAAAGGATATAAACAATGTTACTTATTAACTATTTTTTTGTAAAGGCATGTTATACAAACAGGCATAATCATGCACATAAATATTGGTAAGGCCTTACCATCAAGCTCTGCTATGCCAGAGTTGAATCCGTAAACACTAGTGTAATACCCGATTGCTATACCATTTCACCAAATCAGTCATATTCAAATATCTTCAAAAGTTATAAACCAAATACAAAAAAAAAGTCCTATAGAGAATGACTTACTGTCCTTCCACGTACTGTGTTCGCGACAAACGGACCGACGCTACACATAAAATGCTATATATAGCGACGGAGCGAGGGAGACAGTGTCCTGTAACTTTTCACTACAACTAATAAAATGCATGGATGGAAACGAACTAAAGTATTTATTGACAAATGTTACTTATTTACTTTTTCTTTGTAGCGTACTGGAATTTAATTTTATTCTTTGTTTTAGTTTAAAGATTAAACATGCTTTGTTTGTGACAAAATATAATATATTTGGTTAACGCCTTGATGGTCTTAGCTTATAATAGGTACTGGTTCGTGATCTCGGGATGCTATAGGTATTCAATTCCTGGGTTACACAATTTTTTTGTCAGATTTTTCTGACACCATTTGGTTTGGATTTCCGATATTCATTTGGCAAGCGTTAAATTTATTTCAATCATAGAGACCAAACTCATTAAATATTCGGGACGAACTTGGTAGGACGAACGGGAATGAACCCTTTTAATAAAGGTATCATAATAATCACTTATAAAAAAGTCTCACTGCATGGCACACATTCTGTGACAGAATGTGTCAGAGCCACGCATTCGTAGCACTGCTACGAGTCACGTATGACTACGACGTAGGCAGGAATGCTACGATTGATGCTACGAATACAACTGGTTGCATTTTCCGAAGTTTCTTAGTTTTGAATATGGACAATGGTAGCTTGTAAAGTAAATAATAAAACTGACTACATATTTTAAAATGATAATATTATGATAACATATCATTCAACTAAAGGACAATAACGACATCAACTTTAACGTATATAGACCACTTTTTGGTGTAATGTTTAAGAAGTCGGATAGTGCAAATAAAGATTGCAAGGATAATTAATATTCACTACTAAAAGTTTATAGATGTTCGATCATCATCCATTTGCCAGGTTTCGTCACGATTAGGCCTGTAGATTACAGCATTCTTCTCAAAAAAATATGTCTAGCTAGCCTGCGGTTATGGTGTCTAAACGCATTGTATCCAAAAAAAAAAAATAGTTTTCTCTATTTGTGTTGAAAAATATAGAAAATTAGCTTAAAAAATATCGATTGATGCTCTAAGATTTCATCGATCTCACGCACATAAAATGCCATTTGAAATCACTCGTCTATTACCTCCGTATCGATATTATATTCGCTTCAAATGACGTTTATGTAAACATTGCTCATATTGAACATCGAAGATCGGAATCATCTCAGTCGATTGCTCTGAGCCTGTGATCAAACAAGACGCTAATACGAACTAGACGCGTGTTACATTGCGTTACAAGCAATTGCGCCAGCACACTGCGCTATCGTGTTAACTCAGAGTTACTGGCCTGATGGTCCATTTAGTATTGTAGGATTATTGAAATAAATAACTTCTGTATATGTAGTGTTAAATAATTTTGTATTTAGTTAGCAGACACACACGCTCGTTACAGAAAAGATGGCAAGAGAGAGAGGTACAATAGCGCCGCACAGCGGCTACAAAGCGAGTTACTTATGGTTGCGTTCCATTCCTAACAAGTAGTGATTCTGCCAGGGGTCGTGGGTTCGAATCTTACCCAAGACCAATATTTATGTGTGAAAATTTGTTTGTTCTTTGCCTTTATATTTATTTGTATTTAAGTGTATATTTGTGGTAACTTTGTTGTTTCTGATACCCAGAACACAAGTGCGGTGTTGCACAATATATACATCAAGACGATACATTTGGTAACGATCCCTGAAGCAAATACACTTAGCTCGTAGGACTTTCTCTTTTCGCTGATGCCATAATTCATGAGCTTTATATGCACAGGAGCAGAACTCAACACACTCAATAAGTGAATCTGTGTCATCAGATTTTTATTTTTTATGTTATAGGGAGGCAAACGAGCAAGTGGGTCACCTGATGGTAAGTGATCACCACCGCCGCCCATAAGCACCCGAGACTCCCGTGGAATCGCAGGCCGTTGCCCGCCTATAAGGGGGATTTGGGCCTCCGGCTATCTCACTCACCAGACGAAACACAATAAGGCTATCGCTATAACGCCGGACTTCTGTGAGACTGTGGTACTTCCCCGCTCGAGCCAGCCCAATCATGTTGCAGGCAAACTGTCTGCGACGTGGCTCTACCACATAACTAGACAAGGCAAAAAATGCACTTTGTTGCATACTTGTTTTGATGCGCTACTGACACCTGAGTCAGCGCAAAGGTGCTGATGCAGAACAATACGTCTGAGCTATTGAGTTAACGCAAAGTGAGTTTACACATGCCTAATAGAAATGACGCCGTAATCCGCTTTATATACTTTTGTACGAGTTATTACGATCATTTATTAATAATATAATAATTTTGATAATGTATCGACTAACGTCCCGAAGGTGAAGTAATATCTATTATTTTCCTGGTCGTGATCTCGTGGTTTGGACCTGCTGGCGGGGGTAGCTTCCCAACGCATTGCACAGGTCGCCCGACCGAAGTCTGGGGATCACCTCGTTTCTCTTCCCTCCCTAGGCCCACCCCGACTTGAGGCCCCTCAAGTCGGGGTACCCAGGGATGGGCTGGTCAATAGCCACAAGGCTGGCACCGGCTCGTCCCAATCGGGCGTGAAGGCAAAACCGGGGGAGTTTAGTGGGTAGTGGACGCTTTAGTCTCGAGTCCCACACACGGCTGCAGGTCTAGCTAACCTTATGGTGCATAAAAGCTCTCCTCCGAAATAAAAAAGGTCGAGCAATAGTTACCCGTGGACCTTTACCGCAAGTTAGCGAGACAGCGAGACCTGCGGCCATGTGGGACTTGGGACTAAAGTGTCCCACTTGTGGATAGTGGGAAACTCCTCCGGTTTCCGGTAACAGAGTTACTTTAGCATTTATTTTATTAATATAGATGTATGAATTATGATGAATGATGATGATGTATGAATTAATATAGCCTACCGCCCGCGGTTTCACCCGCGCGTAGTTTATTTTTTCAAATATCCCCGTTTTCCCCTACATTTCCGGGATCAAAAGTACCCTATGTCACCCGGGGATAGTGTAGCTTTCCAACAGTGAAAGAATTATACAAATCGATTTAGTAGTTTCAGAGCCTATTGAATACAAACAAGCAAACAATCAAATCTTTCCTCTTTATAATAAACATATAGATTATAGATGTAAGTAGTATACTAATTCCACTAGATAATGACGCGTAGAATGCACTCATCAATATGATAAAACGCTCGGTAACCTGGAAGCATCAACATATACCACCATACTATGTACGACGACCTTACCTTAGACAAATCGGCTTCATCACTTACAACACACAACATCAATTTTACCCAAGAAAACCAACTCGAAACTCTACAAAGTTAAAAAATTTCATACATTTTCCCTTACAACGTAAACTCATAGACTTCTTAATTGTGAAGGCTTTGCATCCACCATTTAATAAACTTTTGCCACACCTGTGACCATCTCTTGGTAGGCATCCAGAATTATTCACCACACCACGCCACACCTGGCTATACAAAATTCAAACTTATTTCGTACACGTAAGAGTCAACCCCGATGAAAATATTTAAGTGTTTTAGCTGACAAGAACTGAAGGTGCCAAGCAAAAATGGACTCTATCGATGAAGCATCTGAGGTGAAATGAAATAGAATGAAAAATGTGTCAAGTGTAAAACGCGGTGGCGTTATTAATATTCCGTATTTAATGCTCGTAATTGGTAGAATATGACACAATTTCGAATCGGTTAAACTTGAAAACTCGATTACTCCTGAACGGAATTTGACTTTAAAATTGCGAGTTATAATAATAAGTAGGAATAAGGTTTATGAGACTCTACTTTCGTCTCTTTTCTGTGTTTTGCTTTATGAAAAGTCTTTTAAAATAAGTGTAAATAAAAGTATCAGCCTATTAATGTGCCACTGCAGGGCAAAGGCCTCCATCCTTGAAATCAAGTTATCGCTACAATGATGGGTATTGGCTTAAAACCACCACTACGTCACCACGCTTGCCAAATGCGGATTGGTGATCACAAACCCGAGCTGTGCCCGAAAAAACCGACACAAAGTTAGTTCGACCCGGAAATTGAACTCAGGACCCCGAGATCTTGGCCCGGTACTTAAACCACTAGACCATCGAGGCGTTGTATATAATCATGTGGTAAATAATGCTAAAGTAGAAATTAGTAATACTTGTAACTTAATTTGTTTGTTTTTTTTACCAAAACAAACGAACAAAATGTCAAAAAATGCCTACCCCGTCAAACAATGTAATTCTTAAACTACCAGGAATGCCAAATATGAGATAAGACATATGTCACAGCAGTGGTTTAAGGGCTGATGATGATGATGAATGCCAAACAAAAGTGCTGTAAATGCATTCATACAAACAAACTACAGATCGGTCACTAAAATTTATGCAAACTTAAAAGTAATAAAAAAAGATAGAAAATGCCTGTAACAACAACAACTCTTTTTTTTTATACCACGTCTGTTGGCAGACAGGCACGCAGCCCATCTGATGGTAAGCGGACACTGCGGTCTATTCCATAGAGGGTCACTTCACCAGCGTCGCTCAATGAGCTGCCAGTCTGCAGGCTCATCTGATCTTCGAGCCTTTGATTTCAACTCCAATATCTTTTTTCCGATAGAAAAATGAAGCCCCGTTTTCACAACACGCCAGCGGAACTCTAAACCGTAACTGACAACGAATAGCTATACAAAAACGAACTCTATTCTCAAAGCGTTAAAGTGAATGACATGAATGGAAAATATTAAAAAAGAAGCGCAAGCAAAATTGAAACTTAAAATGTAATGGATAAGGTTAGTGGCAATGAGGAAAGTGGTTCGTCAAACCATAGTAGAACTCTACACAGTAAGTTATCTTCGTACAAACGCACCGCGCGCGGCTTATACAGTCAGCGCCAAAATTATCTAAGCGTTCAATTCAAACCCACCAAAAATACCTGAATATTTGTCAAAAGTCTAAATGCTAAGATTGATTTTTGTTAAATGTTCAGATAATTGTTTTTGGTAGGTTTGAACGCTCAGATAATTTTGACGCTGACTGTATGTGTGCGCCATTAGAGTCCTGCCTGCCTCATTGGGACGCCATGGCGACGCCGCCGGCTACCTAGCAGATATATAGGATGTCCCAATATTGACACGTCACAGTGACACTGGAGTTAGGTCAGCATAAGAGGCATCGAACAAGCCTAACATGACCTCAGTAAAAGTTGCTCCGTTTTCAAGATATTTCCAATTTAAACTTTTTCTAAATTTTTACGTTTTTTTTAATTTTTAGTTATCGACAAAATAACACTTTTGTTATCTTAACCAACTATTCGCAACAAGAGTATAAAAAAGGGCTATCTAGCTTATTGCTAGCACTGAACACGTTAAAAAACGTGTTTAATTTAAATAACTTACTGTGTACTCTTTGTGCTATGGACAAACTTTCGCCTCTCAGGGATCTGCGGGAATATTTGCACGAAACCTTTTTCATTTTTAACCGACTTCAAAAAAGGAGGAGGTTATATGTTCGACTGTATGTATTTTTTTTTTTTTTTTTTTTTTTTTATGTATGTCCGTCGATTTCTCCGTCAATTGTGGACCGATTTAAATAATTCTTTTTTTATTTGAAAGTGCATAGTACCGAGGTGGTCCCATTGTCACCATGTCAGGATCTGATGATGGGATCCCGGAAAAATCAAGGGAAAACCTCAAATTTTATAGGCTGCGCCTACGCGTTACTTGTTTTTTCTGAAGCCATTCAAGTTTTTGCGTCCGATAGACATCATTTTATGTTGATGAGCTGATGATGGAAGGTACAACTCCTTAACGGTTAGGAGTTAGGGGATAATTCTTTCAGTATTGTAGGAATATTTGGACCGTTAGTTGTATTTCATGTACTTTTGCAGCTAAGGTGATGATGGAAAGTACAACTCCTTAACGGTTAGGCGTTAGGGGATAATTCTTTCAGTGTTGTAGGAATATGTGGAACGTTAGTTGTATTTCATGTACTTTTGCAGCTAAGCTGATGATTACCCGGGGATGGGCTGGTCACTAGCCAATAAGGTTAGCACCGGCTCGTCCTAATCGGGTGTGAAGGAGAAACCGGGGGAGTGTAGTGGGTAGCGGACGCTTCGGTCTCGAGTCCCACACACGGCCGCGGGTCTAGCTAGCCTGCAGTTATGGTGCATAAACGCATTCTCCTCCTACCCATGGTGCTGAACACTTAATGAATACCTAATATTATTATCAAATAATACAATTCCACTCGTATTTTCGCTATCATTATTATGAAAGAGTTTAACTCACTACCTACGTGTTATTCACACTAAAAATAGAAAAATAAACAAACTTTTAAAAAAAAAAATTAAACCGACTTCAAAAAAAAAAGAAACAAAAAAAAATACCTAAAAAACTGAAAAGCAAAAAATAATTTTAATAAGACATTCATCAAATGCGCTTATTGTCTAAGCCTATTAATTAAATTGTATTTTACGTGCTAGGTAGGTACCTACTCATCTGTTTGAAGTCGGTGCCAAGCCAAAGGTAATAAAAAATGATATATAATAATATTATGTATTATAAAGGGTTACTTATTAATCCGCGGACGTAGGTACGTAATCTGGGTACCTACTATTTGGCTTGGCACCGACTTCAAACAGATTAGTAGGTACCTACCTAGCACGTAAAATACAATTTAATTAATAGGCTTAGACAATAAGCGCATTTGATGAATGTCTTATTAAAATTATTTTTTGCTTTTCAGTTTTTTAGGTATTTTTTTTTTAAAATATCGTTATTTGCTTTAGTTTTTAAACTGAAATAATAAATAGGAGGCGAATAAATTCTAGTTTCTAGGCTTCTAATTTTGAGGTGAAAAACGTGCTGCACAGTCATAAAAATGGCATTTTTAAAACAAAGAATTATTTAAAACTGAAATAGTTTAAAAGAATAATAGACAGAAGATATTTTTGTCTCTCACGCAAAAACGACTTATTATTTTGTATCGGCATGCACTAGACCTGCTGTGGGATATGGCGCCGTACATAATATCATATAGATACTATTATTATAAAGAGGAAAGATTTGATTGATTGTTTGTTTGTTTTGAATAGGCTCCAAAACTACTGAACGGATTTGAAAAATTCTTTCACTGTAAGATGCTACACTTACCCCGGATAACAAAGGGTACTTTTTATCCCGGACATGTGGGCAAAGAGGGAGATATTTTTGAAAAAAAAATACGCGCGGATGAAACCGCGGAGGCGACCGTTATTTTTGAAATAAAACTCTACTCTACTACTCTGTTGTATTATCCTACTAATATTATAAATGCGAAAGTCTGGATGTTTGGATGTTTGGATGTTTAGATGTTTGGATGTTTGTTACTCAATCACGCCTAAACGGCTGAACGGATTTAGATGAAATTTGGCACACGTATAGTTTATAACCTGGAGTAGGACATAGGCTATAAAATTCCTACGGGAAACGTCTCATTCCCGCGGGAATATCAATTTTGAAACTACTGAACCGAATTGAAAAATTCTTTCACTGTTGGAAAGCTACACTATCCCCGGTAAACATAGGGTACTTTTGATCCTGGAAATGTGGGGGGAAGGGGGGATATTTGAAAAAAGAGATTACGCGCGGGTGTTTCACCCGCGGGCGGAAGGCTAGTTTTTAAATAAATCAAGATGATTAAAGCAAAAGTTCGTCGCACGAATTTTGAAAAATGAACGCACGGCGTTTCCCGCTAAGTTTTAATAACCAATATACTTGGGTTTCACTCGCTACAATGCTATCCCGAAATAGACCTATAAATCCATCATATTTGTTCTGTATTAGGAGATATGTATTTTAGTATTTATTTAGGATACCTTCGTTGTTTCTGTTGCCCAGGACAAGTACTTTACCTATTTACTTAGGTGTCCGAGCAATTTTTGTGATGTTGTCTTACGTTATACTAGCCTTCCGCCTGCGGCTTCGCTCGCGTGGACTATACGATGACCCGTCAGATTGTGCTATTGTTTTTAGGATTTATTCGCCAGCTCCCAAACATTCATTCCATTGTATACTTGGATTTATTATCAACAATGCGTTGATATGGCTACCTGTGACAGACACGTCAAGATAAGTACGGAAAGATAAATTCTTACTACCCGTTGTCCTTTTACCCGTATTCCCGTATTAATGAAGCATTTTTCAGGGGTTAAAGTAAAAAAAAACAGTTTTAAACTATAAAAAGTCGCGCCAAAAATAATGCATCCGCCATTACTGTTACGTCATAAAAGACAAAATTTGCTTTTTAATAGCAAATCGTCTTTTTTTTCCAAATGCCAAATGGTGCCTAACCTCGCAGTATCAGAATCCAGGTAATCTAAAATAAATGTCCAGCCATTCTTACAGTAGCCTAATGCCCCACGCCACAGGTGTGGCCGGTTTGGCGCCATTCCAGCGCCATCTTGCTCCATCCTACACCACTGTAGGCCATTTCTGCGACTTTCGAACTTTTATGGATTTCTTATAATAACGATTAGGTCTCGCCGTAGATGTTTAGGTAAGAGGTTGGAGTAAATGTTTGTTTTATTGAGGAAAAATCACTTGAATGTTGTGGGTCGTCTTAACTGTAAGTATGCCTTTTGTATTGAGCATGTATCGAGGGACTGAATTAAAATTCGATACAAGAACATAATTAATTTGCTGCAAGTTGAAATAAGCTGAAGCATTGTAGATTTTCCTTGTCTTTGCCTTAAATTTCAAGCCAGTCAGTCTCAGAAAGTCCTACCACTAACCAGATACAAGAAGCCAGCCAAGCCCACCTCTGGATTAAAAAAAACTATACATTGCTGTCACAAAAAAAAAAAGTTAAGTATCAGCCTTGAAATCAAGTTATCGTTACAATGATGGGTACGGCTTAATCACCACGCTTGCCAAATGCGGATTGGTGATCACAAACCCGAGCTGTGTCATAAAAAACCGACACAAAGTAAGCTCGACCCAGGAATTGAACCCAGGACCCCGAGATTTTGGCCCGGTACTTAAACTAGACCATTTATTTATTTAAACTTTAATGCACAATCAGGAGTAGGTACATAAGGCGGACCTAATGCCTAATGGCATTCTCTGCCCAGTCAACCTATGGGCCAAGCATCACCATTGTCACACATTTACCATCGAGACTGTCACACATTTAATACTAAAACTTACGACTAATTTTCACACGTGCAAAACCGGTGTGTTATTCTAGTATAAAATGCACCTAAATGCATCTACAAATCGGCGTCGGGTAAATTAATCCTAAAACTCAGTAAATTTACCGTTAAAGAACAAAAGATGGATGGAGCTGGCTCTCCGTCCGCTATGCCCGTCCCGCGCGGAACAGTCAAAAACATTCGTCGACGAATGAATCAAATAAACCAACTCCGGCGCAGTAAACTAGACTCTATTTTGTGTTTAAAGTTAGGGTTTTAAAGCCGAGTTTGGTTTATTTAGTGCAGGGGATAGGGTTTTTTGTATTCAGATTGATTAATGATTTGTAATCTAAAGGTGCGTATAGACTACAACATTTCTTCGAGCGTTTCGGTGTAATGTAACATTCCTGCGAATGCTCAGTGTTGTGTTACGGGTAAATGCTTACAGCGAGTGTGCATTTACCCGTAACATTTCGTTGTACCAGCGTTCATTCTTCTATGTTCGTCCCCCCCGCACCCGCACCCGCGCACCGCCCGCGCTCGTGCAAAGGCTCGACGAAATGTACACCAAAATGCTCGCGTTGGTTTTTAAAAAGGCTGTAACAAAATGGCGAATGCTCTGTTGATGCATGCTCTTGAATGCTCAATGAATGGCGATGTTCTGATACAAGTAAATGTTGTAGTCTATACTCACCTTTAGAGTGGTGCCATACGAACGCGCGGGCGTTGCGGCTACGCTGCGTCGTCGCAACGCCGCTATCTAATTCGGGTCAGGTTAGGAATAAACCCACTATCTCATCTCAACGCAGTGAATGCTACATGAGCGCTGCGTCGACGCTGCGTAAAGCTGCTTTTATGCTATTAAATACTGCGCTACCGCTCCGTCGTATCAACGCATCTCCCTTCCCTACCTCGTCTCTCCCCTCTCCTTTGCGTTGCGCGTGCGTTGCGTTGCCGTCCGTCATTACAACGCATCGTGTGGCATTTCAATTATAATTGTAACCTTATTGGCGATTGAAAGGAGAATCAGTTGAGTTTCTTGCCGGTTCCTCTCAACAGATGCCTGCATTCCGAGTCCTGTGGTAAAGTCACTATACTTTTTGTTTCTGACAATTCATAAGTGCATCTTTGAAGCCTATTTTAATAGCATATTATTTTGATTTTGATTTTAATTTAACATATTGTATCTGTATCCTATCCCCTGGCGTACACGTTTTCAGCCCGGATAACATTGAAACAATAAATGTTGAAACGTAGCCAAACAAGTTGTCTAGGGGTCGGGTGCAGACTATAATGAATATTGCACCGCAGTTTTATTAAGGCTCTGGCATGGGAATTCGGACTGTTTGTTAAGTAATAACTTAGCTTGTTCGTTTCTGGGCCAGATATTTTCTTGACATAATAGTTTAATTTACTTGTACAAAGTGTAGAAAGGGAAACGCCGAAAATAGGCCCAGAGTGCACAACACATTCAATTTCATGAATGAAATCTAAATATTCGTACTTGATTTGTCGTCTTCTTCTTTTTTCAGTATAAGTTGGTTAAAACAATTATAAATAATTAAGTATTTCAACGATTTTTCCTTTACATGATGTTTACATGTCACTTCTGATGTTTGATAATAAATAAGAAATTGGTCCGAAATAGTTTATTTTTAATTACGTTTTTCGATAAAGCGGTAAATATTTTATAAAGTGTTAAATAATATTATTAAAGACCAAATAATAAATGTATATTTATGAATAATGATAAATTGTTTTAAAACTACCTTTTATAATATTAATAATTAATAAATAACACTATAAAATATTTACCGCATTAACGAAAAACGTAAATTAATTTCGGACCAATACTTTTTTTTTCTTTTTTCTTGGCACTGCACGGTTTGTGCATCGGCCACTGACATTGATCATTTATTTTTATTCTTCTTTTTGGTTGGTCCGAAATTAATTACGTTTTTCGATATAGCGGTAAACATTTTATAGTGTGAAATAATAATAATTATAAAAAGTAGTTTTATACTAATTTATTATTATTAATAAATATACACTTATAAATTGGTCTTTAATAGTATTATATAACAATTTATAAAATATTTTCCGCTTTATCGATTAACGCAATATAAAAAAGTAAGTTTCGGACCGGTATAAACATACGTCATTAATGAAATGTAAAGGATATAGTCGTTGAAATATTAAATAATTTATAAATGTTTTTTCCGACTTCTACTGAAAAAAGAAGAAGACGACAAATCAAGTACGAATATTTAGATTTTATTCATGTGATTGAATATGTTGTGCACTCTGGGCCTAAGTTACTATGGCTTTCTGGCAATCCCCTCACGCAAATTTTATTGTTTAAAAAAATTATATTTCTAACAATATATTTATTACCTTTATGATAATTGTATCCTAATTCATATTCTGTGCCAAGCTTAAAATTGATGTAATTTGACATTATACCACGATTAAAATATACCATTTAATAAAAGACGGCTATGATTCTAATAATTGGTCAAATATTTCGTCATAATATGTAGAATGTCAGGAGGCCCCAAACCCCCATAAGCCGGTAACGCATCAGCGATCCCTCTGGTGTTGCAGATGTCCATGGGCGGCGGTGATTGCTTACCATCAGGCAACGCGCTGGCTCGGTTGCCGATTTTTTTAAAACCAGATGAGTATGGGTCATAATGAGAAAGTGTATAATAGCAGGCAGACAAACAAAATTACTTTTGCAGTAATAATATTAGTATTGATTAGTTACCAGGTCAATTCTGAAAAAACTATAATCAGTATTTTCTCATGCAAACGTCTTGTCCATTTATTCATCAACAATACATTTAATAAAGTATTAGAATAGCCCAACAACAGCAAAACGTATCTCAACGGGTCTGTGCGTATGTAATTTATTTCACGCAACGGGTTATTTAGTATTAAAATATGACTCGGTTGGCTTGCTTGCCCGGTACGTGTGGCGGTAATACAACGGCTCAAGTTATACTAGTTGAATTTTTGCTAAGTAAAGTCCTTATAAAGGGCAAAGGGCTCCATACTTGGAATCAAGTCATCCTTACAATTTAAAAAAAAACGGAGCTCGTGTGTTCGATTCCCGCCTAGGGTCTGGTTAGGTTAGTGGTAGGCTTTTTCTGAGTCCGACTGACTAGCTACCACCCCCACAGGTGAAATCTACCGCCATAATAGCTCTGGCTGTGTTGTATGGACACAAAAAGTGTATACACGCAGGAAGGGATTTTTTATGTCAGAGGTGGCAATCGAGCCAGCGGGTCGCCTGATGGTAAGCAAACACCGCCGCTCATGGACATCTGCAACACCAGAGGGATCGCTGATGCGTTGCCGGCCTATGGGGGTATGGGGGTGTGGACTGTGGGCCTTCGGCACTCTCACAAACCAGACACAACACAATAGTAGTCACTATTGGTTTTATGTGAGAGGGTGGTACTGCAGTGTGTGCCTGCAGCCGGCACATTCGTACTGTAAAACAGCATGGCTCTACCACTACTGATTTCATAATTATGTCAATGGATAGAATGCGACACAAGAGAAAGTCTGCGCAGTGCCTAAAGGTCCATATATTACCTCCAGCTAGCCATTATTCTAGACCTGTAGTTAGACTTTTTGCATTTGACTAGTAACCCGACCTTTGTTCCTGTATTTACATATTTCTTATTCAACAGAATATGTATTCTCTGCGTGGAAAAGAACTGAGATGCTAAATCTAGGGTAATGTGAAATTACTGTTGGCTTTTCCAGACGGTTTTATATGACCTTTTGTCTGTGAATTTTCATTGGGATTTTGAATAACTATGTTTTCTGTACTCCTGATGTATTTGGCTTGCTTATTATTCAAAGTTTTGACCGCCTCCATGAAACAGTGGCAAAGCCGCTCGGGTATAAAACCCGGAGGTCGTGGGCTCAATTCCCGCGTTGGATCTGGTTGGTGGTAGGGCTTTTTCAGAGTGGCGACTGGCTAGCTACCGCCACAGGTGAAATCTGCCGCCATAACAGCTCTGGCTGTGTTCCGGCAATATTAATGTGGGAGCCAGTACACTGAAATCAAAGGTACGCAGATCAGATGAGCCTACAGTCTGGCAGTACATTACCTAAGCGACGCTTCCCAGTGAAGTGTCCCTCAATGGAATAGGCCGCAATGGCTGCTGACCATCAGGAGGGATGTCTGCCAATCTCTCTTGATGGTAAGCAAAAAAAAAGAAATTCCCCTTCCCCTTAGAAACGCATTTAAAAGGTTAACGCAAAAGAGAGTGCCGACAACGCCACTAGCCATATTTCACGGGATTGTACCAAGCAGACAGTTGTAAAAATAAATAAGACGGTCTAGTTAGGACGAAGTAGCCATAGTAAAAAGAGTTTACAGTATAGAGTATTTTTCTTTCACGAATGCGGGCGAGACATCTGCGTGCCCGCCCCGCTGTGTTCGAGAGCGGGCTTATGGGATTCCATACAAAACAGCCGCTGCCGCTGCCGCCCTGCTGCCCGCGAAATTCGAGACTGTACACTAGAGTTACGCACACTAAAGCGCGTGTTTTCATGCATTACATCTTTAAGCATGGCCCAACCGTGCTCGTGAGACAAATCATAAAACATTGTAGGCTATCTTCAGTCCAATTCGCGGTATAATTGCCTACTATACTTACTTGCTTCTCACAGGGTTACCGCTTTTGGCTAAAGTTTAAATCATTGCTGGCCGACTGGCGAACTAAGAAACGAGTTGGGCGTGCGGCGACGCATCGATACTATAGCGTACACATACAACCAACGCGCGGTGCGTTTGTATTAAGTTAACTTACTTTCCACTGTTTCTACTATGCCATCGCCCCCGGGGGCGGCGTGTCACTTACCCATGACAGATCGCACGGCGCCCCCTTGCGGGACTATTTCGGTTTTATTATACGTTAAAGTGAATAATTTTGTCGCCTCCCTCAACTGGCTGAGGATTAGTGTTGTTGAGAGGAAATGTGTTGTTTGTTGTTTGTTTATACTCCACGTGTAAGAAATTGAGACGTATTAAAGTTCAGTAGGTTGACTTGTAAATTGAGAACACAAAAAAGGAAAAGCTGAAATCACAAAGGTTTCAAAGGTGTTGATGGAATAGTTGCGATGTTGGCTGTTACACCAGTTTGTATCGGTCTGGGTGTTTTTATGCATATCTTATGCATAATGTATTTCCGAAAAAATATGTCCGATATCTGACAGCCATAGAAGAAGCTATCTTTTTTTTATGTCAGAGCTGGCAAACGAGCCAGCAGTAAGGTAAGCAATCACCGCCGCTTATGGACATCTGCAACACCAGAGGGATCGCTGATGCGTTGCCGGCCTTTTTATGGGGGGGTGTGGGCCTCCGGCACTCTCACAAACCATGCCTTGCTCAGTTTTCGGCAAGATGGCACTATGTGAGTAAATCCAAAGATTATTATTATTATGACGTTAAATTGCAATAAATTCTTTGTTGACAAAACTTTTCACCGTTATTCTAATAGACAAGCTTTTTTAGAAAGTGTACCTAAATAATCTTGCTAACAAAAATTTCAGCTCCAATTTTCATTACCCAGTTACGTTTGTTTTGCAACATCCTTTATACGAGTACTCCTCTCGTATAAAGGATGTTGCAAAACAAAGTGTCTAATGTATACAGGGTGAGCACTAAAACAGGATACGTTATTTAAACACTATTTGATGTTGTCCCAAAAAACAAACTTCCTTTGAAAGCGTAAATTTACTGAACAAAAATCTCCCCTCCACTTTTCATTATCCAATTATTCCTCTCGTGTACAGGATGCTACTAAACAAGGTGTCTAGTATACAGGATGAGCATTATACAATACGTAGAGGGCGCGTGTCCGTGACGTTTCTCGCTCAAGTTTAACGAATAAAGTTCTAGCAATGTTAAGGAATTAGTTTCTTCCGCTAACGTACTCTTGGGGGATGGTGCAAGATGTGAACTGAGAGGTTTTTTATTGCAATGTATAACAAGACGAGCAGATTGTACACCTGATGGTAAGCGCCACGTCTGCCCTTAGACAGTTCAGTGCCAAATAGTAACTAAGCAGTTACTGTCTGGCGCCGCCCTGCGCCCGCTACACCGAGACGACAGTTATTAGGTCTCATATACCCAGTAATTTCACTAGGTTTTGTCAAGGAAACACGAGGGAGAAAATAATGTTTAACTAGCCTTTCGCCCGCGGTTACAACCGCGCGTAATTTCTTTTTTCAAAATTTTCCCCCTTCCATTTACATTGTCGGGATCAAAAGTACCCTATTCACTAATTCTACTAATTTCTTTCAAGTGGCAACAATCAAATAAAAACACAAAAAGATGTTATTCAATAATGCTGTTCATCAAAGTGTAATGTCAATTGTCAACCGTGCCTTGTTATTTCTTGGATATTGTTAGTTATTTGTAAGTATAACCATAGCAACCAAGTGTTGCTATCACCATAGCTAATGTGGTGCCTCCAGAGCAGGTTTTTTATTTTCTTGATCAGGCTATATCATTTTATCATCATCAAGAAAACTCGATCTCTGCGCGTGTGGCTTGGACCACACGCCCTACTCAGCCCGTATTGTCCTTGTACATTATATTTGACGGGCCAAGTTATGAGGGAGGACTTCTGCGCTGGTCCGAGGCGTCGTCACAGATTCGAGCGAAGACGCGCGGCGAGATACTCTTATTGACGTACGTGCTCTCAACTCAGTACTTACAATATTTTCAGCACCTAATTTTATGTTTTTTTTGTACTAGATCAGTGATTGGCGGACAGACACGCAGCCCACCTGATGCTATGCGGTCACTGCGGCCTATTCCATTGAGGGACACTTTACCAGGAAGCGTCGCTCAATGTCCTGCCAGACTGTAGGGTCATCTGATCTTCGAGCCTTTGATTTCAATACTGCCGGAACACAGCCAGAGCTGTTTTGGCAGCAGATAGGGCGTAAGGCCGGTTTAAAGCCGTCTAAAGTTCAAAGCCGTCTCGTAAACACAAGCCCTAAGAAATGTGATTATACAGCGTGTTAGGTAACCCGAGGGACATATTTAAGGAGAGTGTTCAGAATCCGATCTAGAGTCCAATTCACTATAAAAAATGTATCCTTAATTTTTTTCATAATTATCCTGATAATTTATGAATGCATGAACTACCTAAAAATCCCGTGTGCTGAGCGGCCGGTTACGCCCCAAATTCAAATTGTACGCGAGTACAATTTAAGTCGTACTTGCACGAGTGCACGACATAGGTACTATCGAGGTCGCCCGCGCGTGATCACCCTAAAGGCTAAAATCCTGTGCAGTATTTTCACGTTTACAAGCGCCGCTCCTAAGAAGTCACGATGCGCGTGCACGGTATATTTTTCCAAAAGTGATCACGCGCGGGAGACCTCGATCGTACTGTGAAGGGAAGAATACCCGCACGTTACGCGGATTTTCAGGTTTCGACTAAGGTTATTGACAGATATATACCAGAGTTTTTATTGATTTATACTTATTTTGTTATATGGAAGCATGAACTATTTGGGGTTTAAATATGTCCCTCGCATTTCCTGTCATACTGTATAAATTGGTATAGATTCGAGCAAGGACACGCGTCGAGACACTCTTATTTATGTACGTGCTCCAAACAAGATAATAATTATTTGACAAAGCCATGGCTTGCTATTCGTCGTATGATGCGTTCTTATGATGATTTTCATGCAAATTATATTGATACTAGCCTTCCGCCCGCGGTTTCACCCGCGCGTAATCTCTTTTTTCAAATATCCCCCCTTCCCCCCACATTTCCAGGATCAAAAGTACCCTATGTTCACCGGGGAGCTTTCCAACAGTGAAAGAATTATCACAAGAAATAACATCCAAACATCTAAACATCCACAGACTTTCGCATTTATACCTAATATTAGTAAGATGCGAGTATGTTTCATACTTTAAATGAAAAATCCTTGAACAGCTGTCATAAACCTTAAATTTTCTCTATAGCTCAGACATTTAAGAGCTAGTTTCATACAAAAAAGGTTCCTAAACGTAGAAACACAGGTCATAAATATGATGAGGTGACCTAGTAACATTCCGAGTGCCCTCAACACCTAAACAAGCCACATCCCGCACTACTCGTCCCTCACACGGGCCAAGTGTCCTCGCGCCGGCGCAGGACTAATGACGTCATGCGCCTGAGAGCCGGGGTCAATGACCCGGCGATGCGCCGCTGTCTTTGAGTGACGCTTTAGATAATGATGCGAGTGAAAATGGCATATTTAAATGTACATTTTTAACATCCGACGTTGGATAACACTACTTGAAATCGTAGGTATCCAATCCATGCTTTTCATTAAAAAAACATGTCAATTTATCATGATATTGTATAAACCCGGAGGTCGTGGACTCGGTTCCCGCCATGGGTCTGGTTGGTGCTAGGACTTTTTCAGAGTCCGACTGGCTAGCTACCGCGCCCACAGGTGAAATCACCGCCATAACAGCTCTGGCTGTGTTCTGGAAATATTAATGTGGTAGCCAGTACACTTTAAATCAAAGGCTCGAAGATCAGATGAGCTTACAGTCTGACAGCACATTGAGGGACGCTTCCTGGTAAAGTGACCCTCAATGGAATAGACCGCAGTGACCACTTACTATCAGGTGGGCAGCGTGTCTGTCTGCCAACTGATGTGGTACAAAAAAGTGTATCTTTCTTACTTCGAGCGTTTTGTACCGAATTATAGATTGGAACAAAACGCTCGAAAAAAGAAGTCATGTTGAAAAAGTATTTTCCTTTAATTATTTCGTCGTAATGATATGAGAATGCACCCAAAAGTTTCCCCAGTCCAAGGGCCTAGAACTCCCCGAGGCGCCGGAGGTCCGTCGACGTTTATTTTAATTAGCGAGGCCCGCGTTTTTACGGCTCGTAATTAGCTCACGGCTTCGCAGCAATTATATTAATTAGATGAGTTGCAACTGCTTCGGATTTGAGGTTTAATTCTGATGTAAATGTAAGTCTAATCCTACTAATATCCTACTAATATTACCTATAAATGCGAAAGTCTGGATGTTTGGATGTTTGTTACTCAATCACGCCTAAACGGCTGAACGGATTTAGATGAAATTTAGTTAGTATAGTTTATAACGGATTAGGACATAGGCTATAAAATTCCTACGGGAAACGTCTCATTCCCAAAGAAAATACGCGTGGATGAATCCGCGGGCGGAAAACTAGTTATAAATAACCTTCGATTTTTACAGCGCCAATTTAGCCTCAAGCGCGGAGAGTAGTGGCTTACGAGTATAATAATTATGCTGCCAGACCACTGATAATATAATTTCTTTTAGTAATTATGAAATATTTATTATTTATTATTGTGAAGCAAAATACTGTCTATATCAAGTCATCGCTACAATGATAGGTACGGGTAAAGCACCACGCTTCAGATCATAAACCAAGCTATGTACGAAAAAAACAACACACATTTTGAATCACACAGGAATTGAATCCAGGGCCCCGAGATCACGCCCTGATACTCAAGCCATTAGATAGAACAATATTTTATTTATTTATTTTCACAAACTTATTGCCAGTGGAGCAACCGGCCACGTCTACCTTTAATTTAACTAAGGAGTTAAATTAAAGGTAGATGTTACTAAAGTTACACATAAACTACACAGCCAGAATTTTCTATTAAACTATAGAGTTCTATTGCTTGCCCTATAAAGCCTGCTCTGCGAACCTTCCGGCGTAATACATCAATTTTAATCATCTTTTTATTTTATTAGGGTAGGTCTGAACTCCAGAGAAAGAGTTGCAATAGCTATAGTTTATCAAAGTTAGATAATTTACAATGGCAACTGACAAACAATTAGCCATTCACCACAAAAACCAAAACAAAGCAATTATAATAAATACAAATAACAATAATAGTAATCCGTGGATAATGATGATGGTTTCACAATAACCTTCTTATACTAAACTAACTAAACTGTAAACTGTTTATTGTCTATAAATTATAATATGGCAAAAAACGGAACCCTTATGGATTCGTCATGTCTGTCTGTCTGTCTGTCTGTCCGTCCGTATGTCACAGCCACTTTTTACCGAAACTATTAGAGCTATACTGTTGAAAATTAGTAAGTAGATGTATTCTGTGAACTGCATTAAGATTTTCATACAAAAATAGAAAAATAATAATAAATTTTGGGGGCTCTCCATACTTAGAACTGAAACTCAAAAAAAAAATTTTTATCCAATCCTTACGTGTGGGGTATCTATGGATAGGTCTTTTAAAATGATAATAAGGTTTCTTATATCATTTTTTTTCTAAACTGAATAGTTTGCGCGAGAGACACTTCCAAAGTGGTAAAATGTTGGTCCCCCCCCCCCTGTAACTTCTAAAATAAGAGAACGATAAATCTAAAAAAAATATATGATGTACATTATTATGCAAACTTCCATTGAAAATTAGTTTGAACGAGATCAAGTAATTAGTTTTTTTTAAAACGTCATAAATCGTAAACCGCAATTTTCCTCTCATTCAATCAACTCAAATATAAAAACGTCGATCAAACTTACAAAGAACTACAAGAACTTTTATATTATGATGATACTTGCTGCTACGGAACCCTTCATGGGCGAGTCCGACTCGCACTTGGCCGGTTTTTTTTCTGCTTGGCCCAAAGGTTGACTGGCAGAGAATGCCATTGGGCATTAGCTCCGCCTTATGTACTCTTGATTGTGCATTTAAGTTTGAATAAAATTAAATAAATAAAAATAGTCTGTAGTGACCGCTTACCTTCAGGTAGGCTGCGTGCCTTTCTGCCTACCTATAAAGCATGAGAAAATGTATTGTCTGATATTTACAGCATAACTTAACGGTGGAACATTTGCCTAAAAACCTTAATATATATTCATTTATTCATATTATCAGCAACCTTCCCTTAAACAAGGTCACGTGTCTGAGGGACGGTAGTTCCAAGAGTTGTAACTATTCGTTGTTGTTTATTTTAAGCTACTTAAAAAAATGAGGTTATCAATTCAACAGTTCGTTAGTACTATGTATTATATGTATATTCTGTGCCAGCATTTTGTTTTTTCTTGTGCGGGTTACGTAATACTTTTTATTTTATTTTAAAAATCGTTTTTTTCGAAAACTCGTCCCTCTAAATGTAGTCTCATCTTTTGAACTTAATTTGCTTTTTCCCCTACAGTTTAAACATTGATACGCTGATATTAAATTAGGTAATTACACCATATACTAAGCCTAGAACAAGGTTTCAGTCAAGTCTAACATAGCCTTTGGTATTTTAGTGGCTTTGATAGTCTTCTATCAGATTAGAATCTAGATTCTAGTTATCTTGGGGTGTTAAATGGATCTTAGGTCGGATTTGGCTTTCCACATCGATTTCTGGTCATCTCGTGGTTGTGTTCCCTAATGGCACCTCGTGTTTTTGGCAACATAGATATAATTTGTTAGGACAAAGTTACTCCACCTCTCATCTCCCGAAATAATTATTACAACTTAAAGACACAATTTTCTAAGTGATTTCGATATTTTTTTACAAAACTTCCAAAATGTGTATTATTTAAATGTACACTTATGACGTACATACAATATTACATGGAAACAATACAGGTATGGGCTTGCTTTTGTATACAAGGCATCATTTGGCCACAATCATGCCTGATGATTAGTGATGACAAAGCCTGGTGGGATGAACGGAAATAACCCGAGATGTAGCCTAGGGTATGATTCTAGTTTTAGTAGTGGTAGAGCCATGCTGTTTTACAGTACGAATGGACCGGCTCGTCCGGGGAAATACCAAAAAAAAATATTCAGACAAACTTAGCTCCACAGACATTTTAATTAGTCAGTAATTAACAGGCGTTATAATTTAAGACCAAGGTGACCTAGGTGTCCAAACAAGGTGCCATAATTGGAACGCACTAATTTGTAGGAGAGGCATTTGATTGAATTGAGGTGCTGTCGGTATCCTCGGAGAGTATCGTATTATGGCCCTTAGCGTGCAATGGATGGAATGCTAAATGCTAGCTTACGTTATGTTTGTTACAGACCTAGGATTCGAATCCTGAGTCATTTAATTATTTATTTTCATTAGTTCACAAGGAACAGTTTTACAAAAGTCAAAGTCAAAGTTTTTATTTTACAATTTGATTTACCATGAAATTCTTTTGCACGTACAAACTTTTTGTTGTGTTGAGAAGAAGTACCGTAAGAAAATAAAAGATAAGCTAGCCTTTTTTAAATTATTATGCGTTTTACAATGTCAACTTAATCATAATTATAATAATTACAATAAATAAGCATATGAGTAAAACTAACAAATAAACATTTAAGTACAAATAGATACAAAATCTAAGCAGCTGTTGATATGCGTATTTTGTTTCAATACCTCATCATAACATCCCAATTCCCATCTGTAAATGTGATTTATGTATCTGAACGTAAACTATGGTTCCTGTGTTCAATTACCGGTTGGGAATTTTTTTTTTTCACATAAAAGCCAAGTTTGTTATTATTGACCCGTATTTAGTGAAACTGGTGATGAAGTTAGTATTTCATTAACGCCTTTAAAAGGCGCCTTAGTATTTCAATTTTTTTAACAGAAGCTTGTCACATCGGACAGAAGGGAAAAGGGAATACTCCCATGCTTGTAACTAACACGAGTACTTGTGTATTTTATTTTAAATACTACTGATTAAGTAAAGTAAAAAAAAGTATCAGCCTATTAATGTCCCACTGCAGGGCAAAGGCTTCCATCCTTGAAATCAAGTTATCGCTACAATGATGGGTATTGGCTTAATCACCAAATCACCACGCTCGCCAAATGCGGATTGGTGATCACAAACCCGAGCAGTGTCCGAAAAAACCGACACAAAGTTAGCTCGACCCGGGAATTGAACCCAGGACCCCGAGATCTTGGCCCGGTAATTAAACCACTAGACCATCGAGGCGCCACTACTGATAAACATTACGTAAAATATATTTTTATATAAACATACATAAAACACCCAAACAGTTACAAACGAACATGTTTCTATCGTGCGCGCATCGAACCCGCGACCTCTGGTATGAGCGCAGACTTCTCAACCATTACGTCAAATTGGTCGTCACATAGAAACGCTAGACTGAAACAAACAGGTTAGTTCTTGTATACAAATTCATGATCCCCGCTTACTAACATCTCAACAATTACAAAAGATTATCGAAAAAAACCGGCCAAGTGCGAGTCGGACTCGCCCATGAAGGGTTCCGTAGCAGCAAGTATCATCATAATATAAAAGTTCTTGTAGTTCTTTGTAAGTTTGATCGACGTTTTTATATTTGAGTTGATTGAATGAGAGGAAAATTGCGGTTTACGATTTATGACGTTTAAAAAAAAAAACTAATTACTTGATCTCGTTCAAACCAATTTTCAATGGAAGTTTGCATGGTAATGTACATCATATATATTTTTTAGTTTTATCGTTCTCTTATTATAGAAGTTAGAGGGGGGGTGACCAACATTTTACCACTTTGGAAGTGTCTCTCGCGCAAACTATTCCGTTTAGAAAAAAATTATATAAGAAACCTTATTATCATTTTTAAAGACCTATCTATAGATACCCCACACGTAAGGGTTTGAAGAAAAAATTTTTTTTGACTTTCAGTTCTAAGTATGGGAAGCCCCAAAAATATATAAACTAATTACTTGATCTCGTTCAAACCAATTTTCAATAAAAGTTTGCATAATAATGTACATCATATATTTTTTTTAGATTTATCGTTTTCTTATTTTAGAAGTTACAGGGGGGGGGACCAACATTTTACCACTTTGGAAGTGTCTCTCGCGCAAACTATTCAGTTTAGAAAAAAATAATATAAGGAACCTTATTATCATTTTAAAAGACCTATCCATAGATACCCCACACGTAAGGATTGAATGAAAAAAAAATTTTTGAGTTTCAGTTCTAAGTATGGAGAGCCCCCAAAATTTATTATTATTTTTCTATTTTTGTATGAAAATCTTAATGCGGTTCACAGAATACATCTACTTACTAATTTTCAACAGTATAGCTCTTATAGTTTCGGTAAAAAGTGGCTGTGACATACGGACGGACAGACAGACAGACAGACAGACAGACAGACAGACAGACAGACATGACGAATCCATAAGGGTTCCGTTTTTTGCCATTTGGCTACGGAACCCTAAAAGTCGGGTTAGTAGTCGATTCGCACGAAAATAATTCGCACGAAAGTGCGAATCGACAACTTTCAAAAATAACATTATTTTTAGTAGTCGATTCGCCCGAACGAATTTTAATCGCGTGCGAGTCGACCCGTTTAAGAATTGATAGTAGGCGATTCGCACTTTTGCAATATTATGTGCATAAAAAAAGAAACAAAGTACAGTCGTGGACAGGAAATCTTTATAATATTTATAATATTATTAACATATTCCTTGTCTTTATATCTTTCAGCATTCAGAATCAATTAAATTTCAAATGTTTTTCACATCTTTCTATACATAAAACTCATGAGCCTGTCCGTCCGTCTGACGGCGCCTGCATAGTGCGATACGAGATCCAATTGGGGTGAATAACTGAACGGGGACTCAAAGCAAACACTGCGGAAGAGGATACTGTGATAAGCGGAGCGGGATGAAAAGAACATCTTTTTTCATGCAACACGCAACTTTGACCGCCGCTATGGAAAAGTTATTAAGCTGGTCGGGTATAAAAAATTTTAGTTGTGGGTTCGATTCCCGTCTTGAGTTTGTGGCTAGCTTTCACCCCCACTGACGAATTTTGCCGCCATAACAGCTCTAGCTGTGTTCCGGCAGATCTGAGAGAAGTCTAACGGTGCGTACAGATTAAGTAACATTGTTATATAACTGTGTTTTATAACAAAAAATTTAGTTCTGAAAAATGTTATTTATCATTGTTTTATAACATGTTATGTTATATATCTGTACGCACCTTCTGAAAATGTTATATAACATTGTTTTATAAGATGTTATGTTATAATATATATATCTGTACGCACCTTAATGCAGTTTGGCGGTATTCAATGCCCATCAGTGTTCTTTGAGCCTTTTATTTCAAGTTTATTACTGCTCTCTCATATGAATATGCGAAACGCGGCCAAAGTTGGACTCTGAAAAAGTTATCACGCGAACCAGACCCAGCCTGGGAATCGAACCCACTAGCTCCGCGTTTTATCACATATGTCGCCACGTCCCACGAAAGTGAAACGTGGTCAAAACCTTACTGTAATTTGATTTTCGGATTTTCAAGCCACATACCTACGTGCACATGCTCGTATCTTGCAAGGGTCGCCCTAGCCGAATCGGTTTGGAGGACTATATGTAATTTGATATTTTCAAGTCAAAGGTTTCCAAATAGCAAAAATAGTTTTCCGCTTCGCTCGCTTAGCTCAGCTCTGACAACGCCCCCTACCTCATAAAAAGCGCACTATGCAAAACGGCGTTCGCTAAATAAGAATACCCATTACGGTGGCTTTTAGTGGGGACAGTAATGGCGCGATTCCCCTCTTCGATGCACGTTGGAATATTTAAATCCGTGTCGGGTTTCATTATATTTGGTGCTGATGACATTTTATTTGATCACTTTCTTTTAACGGTGAATGAAGCTATGAAACGGTCGAACAATTTTAGAGCTGGAATCGTACGGTAGGTAGGTGTAAGTAGAAGTTTTATTTTTTTATTTTATTTGGGAAGATAAACAGTTTTACTATTCACAATAGGTTTTAGTAACTTACAGTTATTAATAACACAAATAGATAATTGAGAGACCAGCGACGTCATCCACGGAAACAAATGATAAATGTAGGATGAGAGTGATTTACGTACTAGGTGTTATGCTTTATAAGAAATCATTTAGAAAAAGATTAATTATTGATGATAGATTCATCAATGATGATTCTGGTAGTGTTCATACGAGAGTCACTTGAAAATGTGCATTTTTTTTTTAAATGCCACTTCAATTGGCCACAATGCTGGCATGCACTGGCTCGTCCCAATATCGGGTGTAAAGGAGAAACCGGTGGATTTGAGTGGGTAGTGAACGTTAAGTCTCGAGTCCCACACACGGCCGCAGGTGTAGCTAGCCTACGGTTATGGTGCATAAACGCATTTTCCTCCCAAAAAAAAGTCTAGCTAGCCTGCGGTTATGTTGCCTAAACGCATTTTTTTATAAATAAAGTGGTCTCGCTAGCCTGCTAGCTTTTGGTGATCAGAAGTATTTTCCTTCCTGAAAAAAAATAATAGTAACTTTGTATTAAAGTCAAATTTATCCGTTGTCTGGCACAAACTATGCTTAGTTTAGCGAATTAATAAATATTTAAGCTAAGTAGCCGTCCAAAGTTAGTGTTTTTCATCTTTTTCCGTACTTATAAAGTCTTTAGAGGCACACCCAAGAGAATTTAGTTTGTTGTATATTTAGAACACTCCCGAACGCTTAAGACTTACAACTTTTCTTCCGCAACAAACTAGTTAACTATTTAGCTAAATAGTTGGCGTCTGAGTCGGGAACAATTTGCATAGTATTACTTAAGGTCGGTAAATAACATTCTGTTTAGAAGAACGCCTTAGTGGAACTATCGTTTGAGTGTTAGAGCCACCAGTACGATTCTTGACTATACGGCGATCTGCTTATTTAGACATTTGGCAAGATTTTTTATTTTATTGGTTGAGCTATACCACAGAAATCTAAATAATATTTAGGTACGTTAGTACTATTATATATTCTGTGATTTAGGTTACTGTGGGTGCTAGGCAACGGCACAGAATATAATATAATAGTACTAACGCAACGGATAAACTTACTTATAAGCAACCAAAGACATTATGTCTATGCGCACAAATGTTGGTACCGTGCGGGAATCGAACCCGCAACCTCTTGGTATGGTAGCCGACCTATCTAGCATCACACAAAAAGAGCAAATGACTAATAATTTTCTAATTCAGTCTCTACTTATTTTGTGAACACCATTTACAGTCTGTTAAAAAGGAGGAGATTCCCAAAGTCCCAGAGTGTAAAGTTTAACATTATATAATTTAACATCACAAAAAGATAAATACGATTTTGGTATCTTGGGTCCTCGATTTGACTTTGAATTGGATCCTCAAATTGTACCTGACTTTTTCAGTTAGGAAATACCAAGTTACAGGTCAAAGTCTAGAAGTTGGCGGAGTTCGTAACTATGTATTTAGTTAAATAGTTAAAGTTCGCTTCTGTTGCTCAAGTCGAGAACAATTTGCATGTTATTGCTTAGACGAGGGAGACCTATGTTTGGAGAAATGCTGAGTTACCTAGATCTAATGACATTCTGTTTAGACGTTGGTTAAATAATTTGTTACAATTTGTTTTCGTTTTAATACCTATTTTTTTATTTTGTAGAATCATGCTATACTTTTTACTACTAGTACTAATAACAGCGCAAACGTACAAATCTTCGATACTATAAAACCGAACGGGGCAGACCTCAGTACACAATAGGTTAATTTTAAACTACAAGTCGAAAGGACATGTTCCGAGCGATAACCGGCCAATTCAGGAGTAGTGCTGTATCGATTAACTATTAGTAACTTGTTTGTGCAGTGAATAGTACGCATTTGAACGTGATAACGACCTGGGTTTCATCTCCAGACATTTTGTATTAAAGTTGTTGCGACGTGAAAGAGGTACAAACCAAACATTTATTTATTTATTTTTTCTCCCATGGAAACATAGCATATCCCGTAATAAAAAGTAGCCAAAGTCCTTTCCCTTTTTTTCGGAGGAGAATGCGTTTATGCACCATAACCGCAGGCTAGCTAAACCTGCGGCCGTGTGTGGGATTCGAGACTAAAGCATCCACTACCCACAAAACTCCTCGGTTTCACCTTTACAACCGATTGGGACGAGCCGGTGCCAGCCTTGTGGCTATTGACCAGTAATGACCAGCCCATAGGCATATTCTACGTTGGTTTCAAACTTGATCAAAATTGATTCACTGGTTAAGACGTAAAAGCGTAACACACACCAGTGTGTGTGTTACGCTTTTACGTCTTAACCAGTGAATCAAGAAAAAAGGAAGGAAACTTTGAAATCCATACTGATATTATAAATGCGAAAGTAACTCAGTAGTTACTTTCGCATTTATAATATCAGTATGGATTTCAAAGTTTCCTTCCTTTTTTCTTCCGTAATCAAGTTAGAGCTAGCCCAGATGAGGCGTTTTATGCGCGATTTGACTTGCGCGTTTGAAATTGAACAAAAGAAAAACGCGCGACTGCATGTGAACAGGATGTATGAACCTCGAGGATTCAGGCGACTGAGACCATATATTATGAAACTGGGACCGCGGTCCCGGTTACCTGTTAACATTTTTGAATCGGTCGACTGGGACCATAACTTTGTTTTATTTATGACACCTTTTCTGCTAACTGTACTAAATCTTGTATTTCAACAATGGATTTGTGGTTAAAATTACGGGTGGTCCCACTCGCCTGACGAATTAAATAAATAAAAACTAATCAGGACCGCGGTCCCAGCTATGTAGTGGTCCCAGTCGCCTGAATCCTCTGAACCTCTAGTACCTCGCGCCTCGGGCGTGTCGAAACGCGCGAGTGAAAACGCGTCATCTGAGCCTGGCCTTAGTTTTATGTTTTTACCAAAGCATCGCCAAAACTAACTCGATATTGAAGCCACAGCATACAGCCACAAGTATGGACATTTGACAGCGCAGCACTACTCCGGCCATCCCAAATTGGCGGCTTATCGCGCGGGACACATCCGCTGAATGGCTTGTAGTCTAAAATTAATCCATTGTGTTCCAGCGGACCTATTTAAGCTCCGTGTTTGACGTTTAACTATTTAGACTAGCTTGTTGTTTAATAGTGCGTTACTTTAGCTCACTCTACGTTACTTGGACTGTCCTAATGATTTATAAAAAAAAATCAGTAAGGGTCATAGGTTCAAATTATTTTTTGAACTAACATTCGTATAATTAACATTTACTTACTTATTCTGTGTCTAGGAGTTGGTGCTTACGCTGTTTCTAATAATAACAACCCCAATGCATCGTATAAGTTTTGGATCAGACAAATAAAGATGATGACGAAAATGAAGATGATGACCGATATTTATACTAGGAGTTCCTCTAAACTCCCAACGTTAACAATACGTTATTACTTTTAATATGATAATCCCTTAGTTTTTTGTTCTTCTTTTATCCTTCGTAGTTTAATACAGTGGAATCCGTTTATAATGACATCGAAGGGAATTGACAAACGCGTCATAATAAGCGGAAGTCATTATATCCAACATTTTAGCAAAGAATTTTATATAAAAACCAAACTTCTTAGAGTAATAATTAAGTCATAATAACCAGTAATAAACGGATTCTACTGTATATGCTAAAATTATCGATAATACAGCCCCATATAGCTTCAAGTACCGACATTTGGCAGCGCAGCACTGCTCCGGCCATCCCAAATTGGCGGCTTATCGCGCGGGACACATCCGCTGAATGGCTTGTAGTTTAAAATTAACCCATTGTGTTCCCGCAGACCTATTTAAACTCTGTGTTTGACGTTTAACTATTTAGACTGACTCAATAGTAAGCTTGGTAGTGACCTAGTGCTTGGAAACTAAAGTTCGACACTGGGAAACATGCGTGTGATCAACATTTTTGTTTGTCATGTTTATCTCTAATCTATTTGACGAGCCATTTGGTGTAACGGTCGAGAAGTCGGTTATTACATCAGAAGTAATGGGTTTGAATTCCACGGGGAGCATCACTTTGGGTGAATGTTTCCAGTTTGATTAGGATATTGCAGGCTTGATTCCGTGCTTTGGAAGGCACGTTAAGCCGTTAGTCCCGACTTTGTTCCAAGTAGGTCTAGGGCAAACGCTCCATTGTAATAACCAGGCTTGTCAAATCTAGGATCATAGTCAAAGCGGACCCTGAGCTCCATACTGGATGCAATCAGGAATTCACTAGAATGATGATGATGATGATGTTTTCTATGTAGGTACGATCGAGGTCTCCCGCGGGTGATCACTTTTGGAAAAATATACCGTGCACGCGCATCGTGACTTGTTAGGAGCGGCGCTTGTAAACGTGACAATACTGCACAGGATTGTAGCCTTAAGGGTGATCACGCGCGGGTGATCTCGATAGTACCATAGTCAACCAGTTTGGTTTAGCAGTTGTTTTTTTATTGCAATGTGTAACAAGACGAGCAGTTCGTACACCTGATGGTAAGCGCCACGTCTGCCCTTAGACAGTTCAGTGCCAAACAGTAACTAAGCAGTTACTGTCTGGCACTGCCCTGCGCCCGCTTCACCGAGACGACAGTTATTAGGTCTCATATACCCAGTAATTTCACTTTTTAAAAAAGTAAAAAATGTTGTAAAAATATGTTGCTATTACTTAAATTATTACATGAACAAAATCAAAGAAAGAATCTTACCTCATTCTAGTCCGCAGCTGTAAGCAATAAAATAGGATTGCTTTACCTAAGCACGTGAACTTTAACCCTAAAACGCTAGTGAAACTATACAAGCGATACACCTACGCTACACTGTTCACGTCAGCCATACAAAGTCGAAAGCGAATATGGACGACAGTTTTTCAAAGTCTGCGTCTATTTTGTCAATAGCAGCGCCCTCTGGTCGAACCGAATAAAAACACTGATAGGTTAGAATCGGGTGTTAGGACAGGGTTCTGTAGAGTTATTTTTAAATTTGATTTGACCTTTTTTTTGCTTTACTACATTGCTTGTTATGGATGTTTAAACCATCGAAGTAATCACAAATGTGAACTAAATTAAGTTTTCCATTCTGATATAGGATGTCAAGTGCCTGTCAAAGTTAAAATTGTATCATAGGCAAACAGATCCATCGCATTCCTCTGTACAGTCTGGGAGCCCTTTACATAATATATCGAACTATTTACTAAGTTTAACTCTTCGCCATGTCGATAGAAACATATGTGGGATATAAAAGTTATTTATGTGACTGCTGCATAATGAGGGTCATGTGGTTTTATGAAACGAACGAAGTGAGTTTCATAAAAGAATCACATGAGTATTTTAATGACTAATTATGTACAGTCACATACATAACTTTATCTTCATTCATACGATAATATGTCTATTTTATAGTCAGGATTGATGAGCAAACGCCCTAGTTACCAACTTAATCTGTATGTAAAAGTTAGTACTGACATAATGACTGACGTTTGTAGTTTTTAAAATCCATAAACAATCTAGACTCGAGTTGATTTCGATTCTCAAATCGATTGTTATAATTTCAGCATCGAATTAAATGTATAGGAATAGAACATAAAATTACTAATCGACTAATTCGATAATCGAAAAAACCTATTAATTTTTACTTTTAAAGAAGACGTTCGAAATTTGAACGAAATTAAGTATCGGTTACCGACCCTAAAATGTAAACATTTCAATGGAGCCACAGATACTTATATCTAAATGTAGGGCGTTTGCTCATCGCTCCTGAATATAAAATAGACATATTATGGTATGGATGTAGATAAACTTCTTTAAACGAATCAATCAAAAAACAAAAATTTTATGAATAATTAAATAAATATCAGACAACATCACATGCATTGATGTGATCGAAAGTAAGTTTTTGATGTGGCCAAGGATATAATAATACTATAAAGAGGAGAGATTTTATTGTATAATATGTAAGATCTTATGTACCACATTTAGGCAATAAATTATTATGATTATTATGATTATGATTATTGTTTGTTTGTTTGTATTGAATAGGCTTCAAAACTACTGAACCGATTTGAAAAATTATTTCACTGTTGGAAAGCTACACTATCCCCGGGTGACATAGGGTACTTTTAACCCGGAAATAAAGGAATACTCGTATTTAAAAAAGAAATACGCGCGGGTGAAACCGCGTAGGCGACCTTAAAAGAAAAACTAGTTGAAAGGTTCTTTCATCCCACCCGATGACCCCTAAAAGCCAATAGAACGAGTACATACCTCACGTCGATACGGTTCAGGTGAACAATAGTCCTGGTCTCGATACATTTGTCACGCGAGTATTGTCCCCGTGGAGTTCGCTTTATGGACTGCGTTTTACGATAACTTCATTGCGGTGCTGAATTGCTATTGGCTAAAGGTACGGTCAACAGCACATCACGGTAAACACTTGCAGTTCGATAATAGCACTTATGCCCCCGACATAAGAGCGGTACAAAGTCCAAAGTGTATAGTCTCACGTGCTTTTGACTGTACTAACGTTTAAACGATAGCAGAGTTGTTGTTACTGTAGAATTTTTCCCAAAATGCGGGCGGAAGGGCTGCTGTGGTTTTACTGGAAGACCCGCTTGGGGTCAGATTATTAAACGACATCTTAACTACTACTTACGTTTTACTTTTAATTATAAAGAGGAAAGATTTGATTGTTTGTTTGTATTGAATAGACTCCAAAACTACTGAACCGATTTAGATAATTCTTTCACTGTTGGAAAGCTACACTATCCCCAGCTGGTGACATAGGGTACTTTTGATCCCGGAAATGTGGGGAAAGAGATATTTATATTTGAAAAAATTAAATTACGCGTGGATGAAACCGCGGGCGGAAGGCTAGTCTCTTACTAAAGAAAGTAAAACTAACCAATTACAACTATGTATTATGTTCATAAGCTATTAACTTAAGTGTGACTTTACTACCGAGCCATTTACAAGAAAATTATCACACCACTTCTCTCCAAGCGAGCGAAACCATAGGCATACCATAGTATGCCATAAAAATACCAAAACACGTGTCGCCGCCATCTTAATGTCTCTCTAACGGCTCTTTGCTTTTAGAGACGCCATTATTGGAGGTAAAAAACAATAAGGGAAACATGGAAACACCCTCAAGTCTTGACGGTGGACTAACGGCTTTGTGAAACAAAGAATTTTAAGAAAAATGCAGGGGCGATGTTTTTGCAATAATAAGGAGTTATGCTTCCTTCGGCTACTTCGGATCGTGGCGCAGCTGTGACAGTGTTTTGTAAGCGATAACGAAAGTCAAGCTACTCTCGCCGCGGTCGGTTTATGGATGGGTGACCATTCTGCCCACATTTAGTTACATTATAATGAACGTCTCCTTGATTCGGAAGGCACGTTATGTTGGTCCCGGCTGATATTTACTCTAATGTAGATATTAGTCGTCAAGCCTAGTCAGAGGTCATTTGGCGGCTTAAAAACATCTGACATTAAGGTTGGTCACTTGCATTACGCATCCCTCCACCAACCCGCACTGGGCCCGCGTGGTGGAGTATGGCTCACACTATCTCACAATTTGTGCGATAGTGTTAGCCATACATACTCCACCATACTTATATTATAAAGAGGAAAGATTTGATTGTTTGTTTGTTAATTCTTTCACTGTTGGAAAGCTACACTATCCCCGGTGAACATAGGGTACTTTTGGTCCCGGGAATGTGGGGGTAAGGGGGGATATTTGAAAAAAGAAATTACGTGCGGGTGAAACCGCGGACGAGAGGCTAGTTCTTTAACAATTCTTTAATACAAAAAAATTCATAGGGAATACTAAAATATTATTTTTCTTCGGTTACAGGTAAAATATTGAATCCATTGTACCACCGGTACAACCTGGAGTGATATTGGTAAGTCGTTCGGGTATATTTCGTCGTTGCAGTGAATCTCCAAAACAATTTTTCTGCTTTGAGCTACAATATGATCAAACGCTAGTAAAAAGAAACAAAAGGGAAACATAGGTACTTGTAATAATTTTATATTCCAACTAACACTAACTAACGGATAAACATTACTTATATACTTTTTTTTGTATACATAGAAACAGCCAGACCGACACAAACAGACATGTTCATGCACAGTTTGTACTATGCGGGGATCGAACCCGCGACCTCTGGTGTAATAGCCGACTTCTCGACCATTACACCAAATGGCTCGTCAAATAAATAAAATAGAATAATTATATCGCAGTGCCGCTAATCGCCAAGAAGATAACGCTTACAAAGTTACCCAAAAAATTGCAAAGCGGCGAAAAAAATCAAGTTACTTTTTATAAGTGTCAACGTCAGCAGGTATAAAAAACATTTCCTTATTTTGGCTCAACTAAAACGTGCACAAACGCTTTATCCAACCGCAATTTCGCCAATAGCCCACTGCTCCGGCCGGCGTACACAAAAAAACTATAAAACTCATATTCCGTCGCGTTTGTCCGCGGAAATCCATTTGGGTGAGAAAAAAAGCGTCTCCCGTGTTGTGTCATTCGAAAAACCGACACCGCGTCACAGAGTTGAGGGGGCAGTGAAGCCATAAGGCGGGAACTGGCTCATCCCTCTCGGGAGCGAAAGAAACAGGAGGAGGAGAAGTTAAGTGAGAAGTGGGGTGATTTGGTCCCAACTCCCACAAACGAACACAGATGTTGCTTGTAGTAGTATGTATCTATGACGCTTGAACGCATTTTCCTTCACAAATGTGACAGTAAAGTAACCGTGTGAAGGCAGCGGGGCGGGAGCGGCAGCGGCGAGATGTTTTGTATGGAATCCCATAGACCCGTTTTCGAACACAGCGGGGCGGGAACGGGAGCGGCGGCGAACGCAGGCGCACTGCGCTCACCGCTTGACAGCATCTACCGCTTTTGACAGCCCGCGTCACACATTGTTTACTATTTTACATCCCCCACTGTGTTCGATTCTACTGTAACGCATGTTCTGAAAACAAACAAAAATGTCGGTTAAAAACCATGAGAACGCTGACGCGTCCACAAGCATCGCTCTGGCGGGTAGCCGCAATTGTTAATTTAATTCCTAGGCCCATTGCAGCATTTTGATGCACTCGATGCACTGCATACGACTAACGGTTAGAACCATTACAGGTCGTTGTCTAAACAAGTACATGACTGTAATGTCGAGTAAATGCAGTTGACCCTTTCGGGGAACAGTGGTTATGTGGCTCTGGTCAAAAAACTCGCAGCTTGTGTGTTTGACCTTTAGATTAATATAGCTGTAAATATTTTTTACGTTTAACTTCGTATATACTTTAAATAATGAGCAGTGGCATTACGTAATGGCCCGCCCTCCCCTCTCGTAAAAAAAAATGAAAATACTTAAATCATTTCCACATAAAAATTTATTATGTACTCAAAATACGACACGAAAAAACAAATTCTCAACCTGAGCTATATAAGCAAATCCTGAATAAACAGATAATGCAAATTTGAAAAAAAAAAATACGTATTAAGAATTGTTTGCACAGTGGGCCGTTACCGCGATCAACCAGAAAAAATGCTAAAGAAAATTTCACAGAAACAACTAAATTATGGTTCATTTGGCAATCGATGCTGATCCAAAGACTTATGTTTATTTACTTGTTTTTATTTGGGGAAAGATTTGAACATTATATTGTTATGACCGTTTCTCTTGAGCTTCATTTTTATTACGAAATATGGTATTGAATGTCATATTATTGTGGTTATGTTAGTGTTAAATGAGATTGTTTACATTGTAGGACAGTGTAAGGCAAAGGCCTCCATAATTTTTTACCACAGTGCAAATACGAAGTAGAGTTGTTGTATCTTGTTTTCTATAGAGTGAGTGTCATGTGAAACCAGTGTGGGAGGGTGAATCCGGGAGTTACGCCCATGACACTGCCAATTATTTAATACTAGCGGCCGCCCGCGGTTTCACCCGCGAATTGATCAAAATCCTTTCTTAGCGGATGCCTACGTCATAACATCTAGGTACTGCATGCCAAATTTCAGCCCGATCCGTCCAGTGGTTTGGGCTGTGCGTTTATAGATCGCTATGTCAGTCAGTCACCTTTGAGTTCTATATAAGTTCTAGCGGCCGCCCACGGTTTCACCCGCGTGGTTCCCGTTCCCGTGGGAATTTATCAAAATCCTTTCTTAGCGGATGCCTATGTCATAACATCTACCTGCATGCCAAATTTCAACCCGATCCGTCTAGTGGTTTGGGCTGTGCGTTGATAGATATCTATGTCAGTCAGTCAGTCACCTTTGAGTTTTATATATAGATAATATATAGATAAATATTTTATTATAGATATAAATAAACTTCCCAGAAATGATCAGATTGAAGGAATTTTTCATTGCAAAATAACTCTACTTAGACGCTTCATAATTGCACTTGACTTCTATCATCAACCATTTTATAAGAACCGGGAAAATTTACCACTGTTCCACAGAGGCAGTCAAATTGATGACACATACTTACTTACTTAGCCGGCTGATATTTACTACAATGTAAATTTTAGTCGTCAAAATTACCCAGAGGCCATTTGGCGGCTTGATAACATCTGACATTAGGGTTGGTCACTTGCGTTACGCACTCCTCCACCAACCCGCACTGGGCCCGCGTGGTAAAGTATGGCCCACACTATCTCACAATTGAGATAAGGCCTTTGTCCCAGCAGTGAGAAAGTATAAAGGCTGATGATGATGATGATAGCCCGATATATTTTCTGTATCTTAACCATCAGAGACTAAAATGTCCTAAAGAATAACCAAACGTACAAACAAAACATGCAAAAAAACAAGCCTCAAATGAATTAATCTTCGCAAAATTAAATCAACATCCGATTGGAGTCGGACAGTCTCCGAAACAAGCAATCTCGTTAATACGTGTTCAATTATGAGAAACATGCGATGGAGATTTAAATTTTAAAATATCATCTGACACGACATGACCTGGGTCGAAATACGTGCAAACGTGCAAAGCCCCGGGCGGGTGGACATGGCAATGATTTTTTAATAATACTAGATCATTTGGCAGACAGAAACGCAGCCCACCTGATTGTAAACAGCCACTGCGGCCTGTTTCATTGAGAGACACTTAGTCAGGAAGGGTAGCTGCGCTGTGCTGTGTCAATGTGCTGCTACACTGTACTGTACTGTGCTGCGGCTTCTCTGATCTTTTTCGTTTATAAGTAAAATTAATCTACGTTATGTTACATTCCTTCAATGTGGTCCTGACTTCGTTTTGGAGATTTATTTATTAAATGGTATTCAACTTTTAGTGCAATAACTGTAAAATCTGCGTACTTAATAGAAGTAATGAAAAGACAGACAGATAAAAAATACTTAGCATATTATGTAGTAAGTCGTTTTTTTTTATAGAAGCCAGTATATTATATCAACCATTAACCCTTTCAAAACTGGCGTGCACAATTGTAGACATAAAATAAAAATGGAAATAATTCTCTATATTATGCTTTAGATGCATGGAATTTACCAAATCAATCGGATCAAAAAAAAAACAGGTCTGAAAGGGTTAATTTTGTACTCACACTCAGATCTGAATAACTTTAAGAGCTGTTTCATCAACGACCGATAAGTTCTTAACTTATCAAAATATTATTGTCTCTCATATTAATTTTCGAAACAAGAAGACAAAATAATAGTTGTTACATATATATGTCGCAATATAATATTATATAAGTTCAAAATAAAAATCAGTGATCAACGTCAGTGTTTATGATTTGAACCAACATTTCCTACTAGAACGCCCACATTGCTTCCTAAATATGGCCAATAATAACGACGAAGAATTACCCACCCGCCGACATATATAAATGCTTAAGAACTTGTCTCTCAATGGTAAAACTGGCCCTTGAACTTTAGCAAATAAAACAACATTACCTTTTACAACTTCATTTAATAAAAAATTGCATTTAATACCTTACCATACAGTGTCACCTATACAACCACTATCACTACTTTTTAATTTAATTATACTCTTCTCATCGGAATATACAAAATTGTTATCTTTATCAAAAGCCAATCCAAAAATACTTCTAAGATTCACAATTTTCGTAAACTCGTGACCACTATGGATGTATATCCCGAAATTAGTACAAAGATACATTACACCGTTATTATCTTCAGCAATCTGTCTTACATTTAGGAGATCCGATATACAATCAATGACACCTTGGCTATCGAGTTTATAGAACCCACTTTTATTAGCAAAGTAAATGTCTTGATTAGCTGCCATATGGAAGTGGTCAACTTCAAAATTTTCGAACTCACTCACTCTTACAAACTTTCCGTCTACGTCAATATAAAGCGTCTGGTCAGGGTAACTGATGTAGAACAAATTCTCCTTAAAGTACAAAGACCAGATGTTCTTCCCTTTTTCTTTGTAGTAGTCTGCTAGTTTTGTGTAAACATTATATTTATAGATGCCATCGCTTCCGCCTAAGTAAATTTCATCGTTTCCCTGATCAATAGCCACCGAACATCCACCTCTAATCCCAGCTACGACTTCGTATTCCTTCGTGTCCAGATTTAATGAAGCAAGTTGAAAATCAACATCCGCATATCCATCGGGCAAAGAAAAACTGAAGAAGAGAGTGTTTGTAGACTTATGCACAATCAGGTGGTACGGTCGTCCAACATTTGGCAGAATCACTTCTCTTTCGTACCAAGATCCGTTGATCTTTAAACGGTTACACGGCTTCCGCGGCACTGTCCTCACAAAATATACTATCGTTGAAACAATGAAAAATTTCACAAACATTATGAATTTAACACGAGTTATTAATTTAGGAAATCAATTTGACATAGTTGAAATTGAATTGTTGATGAGCGTAATTTCACGCCTGCCCGATGATTGGGATTTCGCAATAATTAAAATGAATTTACAAAGCTATTAACATTAAAGTGAGTAGAGACTTCGCTTTCAGATTTAACAATGAGATAATTATAAGCCACGGAACTTTGTAACAATGCCTGTTTATCAAACATTTGTAGGAACTAAAAACATTTTGTTCCGGCACAACAATTGAGGGTAATATCAAATAATCAACGCTGCTTTGTTAAGATAAATTGAAAGAAAAACATCTGTGAGATTTTATAGTATAGCAGCAAAATAGTTTCTGAAATATCGTTTATTTTTTGTTTTTTTATTATATTTTGCTAGTCAAAGATGATCGTCATTATAAATAAACACCATGCCTGCCAAATACATAACCCGAACTACTTTTCTCTGCTCGGTTAATCGAATTTGTCAGTGTTTAGCACTAAGTTACTAGTATTTTACTAACGATATAAAATTATTCTTAACCTCAAAGATGTTGTGTTTGCCTTCACTTACAATCATTACACCATCTCCGAAAAATTAAGACAATTATTAATAAACGAATTATTATCTAAGAAAAAAGTCTTTAACTTTTTTTCTCCACAAAACAAATAAAATCTACAATTAATTTACGTTTGACTCTTCAATATTTTAACTAATCATTCCTCTGTACGAATGTTCTTCTCTCTCCACAGGTCTACTTAACGCTTGATAACACACATTGCTATGTTGACTTGGAACTAATCTATATATTGCGTCTTGGTCAGAATATACCACTTGATCATGTTCATCAAAAGTTAATCCAAAGGCTTGACTTATTTCAGCTACTTTCTTTGCCCTATGATATGGTTTATCTTCCATATAAACACCATCACTAGCGCAGAAGTATGTGTCACCGTAGCTGTCTTCAACAATTTGCCTTATAACTATTTCATCACTTAGTACAATTGCTTCTTTCTTGGGTTTTTCGACTTTGTAAAGTGCTGTTCTGTTTGAGAAATAAATGTCGAAATGTTTGGACATGAAGAAACAGTCGATTTCTATATGGACTGCTTCAGCTACTGGAACAAAATCATCGTCTTGGTACACATGTAGTTTCTGAGACGGGTATTCTATGTAATAGAAGTTCTTCTTCACGAATAGAGCCCATATGCTCTTTCCTTCTTCAGCGAAGAATTCAGCTGATTTTGTTAAGAAATTGTACTTGTAAATGCCGTCGTGTCCTCCTAAATATATATCGTCGTTGCCAGCATCGTAAGCTATGGCGTATCCCCCTGGTACACCTTTGACGTCTGAGCATTTTCGGCTTTCCATGTGGCAGGATGTTATTGTGAAATCTGCATGTGTTCCATTTTGGACCTGTAAAAAGTAGTATCTGTAGTAAACACATAATTTCCTGGGACTTAATTGTTACAGCACCATTGGACTCCAAGCTAAGCATAGCTTGTACTATGGGTGCTGGACAATGAATAAACATTACTTTTTCCTTTTTTTGGTTGGTAGAGCTTAACTGAGATATGGGTCTGGCCTAACTATTCTTAGTTTGGGGCTTGATGGCGCTGTAAATATAATTTCCATAGATTTATTCACTTGTGTTTGTTTTTTTTTTCTTTTCGGGTGAGTTATTCCAGATTTACTGTAATTGCACAATTGCATGGATTTGCACAAAGGAGTTTTATGTTGATCAGGCGTACTTATCGCGACTCTAAGAAACATGTTACCGTGGAATAAAAACATGATATTTTTATGATCTCGTGTAGGTATGCGAGCTAGCTTTTATTGCTTTATGAATACGTGTAGTAATATTTTTACGCGGATGTGACGTACTTATGTGTACATAAAACAAAAATTTACTACCCAAGTAAGTGCAATAGGGATAATAAACCCGAATTTATTATTATGTGTAAGATGTAGCTTATTGTTTTTAGTTTGGAATACAAGATTGTCTGGTCCAAATCCTTTTCAACATAAACAATGAAACGAAATCCTTGCCTACTGTTATATTTTTTTATCGCTTCGATGTTCTAGTGTTTTAATTTTTTTTGTACTAAGTCAGTTGGCAGACAAGCACGTCTTTTTTAAATACCGGGCCGAGATCTCGTGGGTTTTTAGTTCTATACCCGGGTTTAGAAAAATTTTATGTCAATATTCTGGGACACAACTCGGGTTTGTGATTAAGCCGATACAGGGAATTGACTCAGAACCGCAAGTTCATGACTAAGCACTTAAACCCTTAGACCAACGAGGCTTCTGCTAACTGATATAACCTCCCCCGAAATCATGGTTAAAACAGTCAAACGGCGTCTATAATACTTCAGTAAAAACTTTTTTAAAAAAAAATTAAACCGACTTCAAAAAAAAAGAAACAAAAAAACTACCTAAAAAACTGAAAAGCAAAAAATAATTTTAATAAGACATTCATCAAATGCGCTTATTGTCTAAGCCTATTAATTAAATTGTATTTTACGTGCTAGGTAGGTACCTACTAATCTGTTTGAAGTCGGTGCCAAGCCAAATAGTAGGTACCCAGATTACGTACCTACGTCCGCGGATTAATAAGTAACCCTTTATAATACATTATTATTATATATCATTTTTGATTACCTTTGGCTTGGCACCGACTTCAAACAGATTAGTAGGTACCTACCTAGCACGTAAAATACAATTTAATTAATAGGCTTAGACAATAAGCGCATTTGATGAATGTCTTATTAAAATTATTTTTTGCTTTTCAGTTTTTTAGGTAGTTTTTTTGTTTCTTTTTTTTTGAAGTCGGTTTAATTTTTTTTTAAAAAAGTTTGTTTATTTTTCTATTTTTAGTGTGAATAACACGTAGGTAGTGAGTAAAACTCTTTCATAATAATGATAGCGAAAATACGAGTAGAATTGTATTATTTGATAATAATATTAGGTATTCATTAAGTGTTCAGCACCATGGGTAGGAGGAGAATGCGTTTATGCACCATAACCGCAGGCTAGCTAGACCCGCGGCCGTGTGTGGGACTCGAGACCGAAGCGTCCGCTACCCACTACACTCCCCCGGTTTCTCCTTCACACCCGATTAGGACGAGCCGGTGCTAACCTTATTGGCTAGTGACCAGCCCATCCCCGGGTAATCATCAGCTTAGCTGCAAAAGTACATGAAATACAACTAACGTTCCACATATTCCTACAACACTGAAAGAATTATCCCCTAACTCCTAACCGTTAAGGAGTTGTACTTTCCATCATCACCTTAGCTGCAAAAGTAAAAAAATTCAACTAACGGTCCACATATTCCTACAATACTGAAAGAAATATCCCCTAACTCCTAACCGTTAAGGAGTTGTACCTTCCATCATCAGCTCATCAACATAAAATGATGTCTATCGGACGCAAAAACTTGAATGGCTTCAGAAAAAACAAGTAACGCGTAGGCGCAGCCTATAAAATTTGAGGTTTTCCCTTGATTTTTCCGGGATCCCATCATCAGATCCTGACATGGTGACAATGGGACCACCTCTGAACTATGCACTTTCAAATAAAAAAAGAATTATTTAAATCGGTCCACAATTGACGGAGAAATCGACGGACATACATAAAAAAAAAAAAAAAAAAAAATACATACAGTCGAACATATAACCTCCTCCTTTTTTGAAGTCGGTTAAATATGAACAACTTACTGTATGACTGAAGAACAGCATACCAGAGAACTTATGCATCACTAAGTTGTAAGGTCTTCCGAGGTTTGAGACGATCTCCTCTCGGTCGTAGTACACGTGGTTGAAGATGAGTCCGTCGCAGACCACCTTCTCAGCCAGGTTCCCTCGAAGGGTCAAGAGGAAGACCAGGAATGAGATGGCCATGTCTTCTAGAACTGTAACAAAATAATATTGAAAGGACCTACTCAAGACAACTGCCCATCTTCATCCACTGCTGAACTGCTACTCTTTCATGCCTTGCCACAAATTTTTATGCCAGGCTTTCCTTATCATTGAATATCAAAATAATTTGACTGGTCTCCCTATAATAGGATGGCTGCTTTTGGGGTTTTTGGAATCAGTTCCCAGGACGAACCGAAAAAGTTTTAGTGTTTTTTTTTTTAAATAATAGGTAAACCCCACAGATTAAAAATAGGAGACATTTATGGACAACACTTTGACAGAAAAGTACCTACTGTAAATAGTATGAATTTCACAATTTTCACCTCGCTAACCTTATTTCCGTAAAAACATTGAAAAGGAACGTTTATTTTCTACTCCCGTTTTCTACTAGTCTCGGAAAAATCCAGCAATCACATTTAAAAGCTATTGAATAAATGTATGAAATACGCGAAACCCCGGCCGTTCAAAAAATCCGAAAATCGTATACAACAAAAAATCTTTCATGATTTGATTAAGAGCGTGCCGAAAAATATATAATGCTTTTATTCAATGCTCAATTTGTTACACTCTGTATGCATTGCACTGACTAGAACCCAATGCAGAATTGGTTTATTTAAATAAAAGGAGTAAATAGTGTACTTAGGGGAGCGATACATTTTGTTCAGAATTAAGTTTCTTAATTGAAATAATTATTTTCGTGGAAAAATGATTAAGCCAACGAGATCGTATTAGTTGTGAGTTCAATTCCTGCCTTCGTTTTGGTTTGGGAGAGGACCTTTCATCCATCTGATCGAGATCAGAAGTTGCTAATGTCACGTTCGTGCTCCAGAAATATCACCATACCAAAAATGGCTTCGATTATTTGCGAAGTGAAACAAAATGTCTGCTATCCAGTGGGAACTGAACTGTCCCGGAACATTAGAAGCTTTCTGTGCTTGATTTGGTCAGGTGTTTAGTGGTTTTGATCCAGCGGGTTGGTACAGACAGACTAGGTACTTTCTGATTTATAATATTAGTATGTCTGGCTCCCAGAGTATAAGCTTTGCTAAAATAAGGGCTGGAATACACTGTGTGAAAAATGTCTTGTAATTTTTATTCGTTATATTTTCAATAGTGGCTCAAGTGTAAATCCCCCTTAACCCTGCTGGAACCAAATAAAATTTAAACGGATATTTCAGTAACTCCACCAATTCACTTCGATACATGTTTATTTCATGTCGAACCGAACAATGGGGGGGAAAGAATTTAATATATAGCTTGGACGTGATAAATCAGGGAAAGGACCAACGTCACAATGGCGGCTGAAACTATTCCGAAGTTAGTTTTTCAAATGTTCTTGTCGATAATTGAATTTCAGGTGAGGGGTCGGTCTCACAATAACATCTGCAAAGTTTCTTTGATTTTTCTGGAGAGTTTTAATACAAGTTCAACTTATTTGTACGATGCAGGCATTTTTTATCTCTGAAGAATGTATTTTAGATTATCTATCAGACTATATTTTTATATTAAATCAGTTGACAGACAGGCACGGAACCCAGCTAATTCTAAGCGACTACTACGGCTTATCCACTAAAGGACACTTAACCAGAAAGGGTCACTTAATATTCTGGCACACTTCTTCTACGATGTTTGATCCTTTCATCAGATTGACTGCGTGCTGTCTGCCAACTCAGTAACTTCTATTTTCTAGAATTCTAGCATAAATAAAGTATTACCAACAACTAAAAGTATAATAAATCAACTAGGTAATTCCTGAATTTACCTCTACAAATTCTTTAAAGGTTCTTTACTAGTACAAAATTCACGTAATAGTACATTTCTCAAACTCACCGCAATTTAGTTTCAATAAAATGTTTTCGAAGCCCGCAAAATCTGTAGTTTATTTCCCACGAGCTATAAATCACTGAACGAACTCGACTTAAGTCTGCCTGTATGTTTGTTTATCCGTTGGAAATAAACAACATTGTATTTGTTTGTCTTTTTGTTTTGTAACTATTATAATAGCTTGTTAGTGTTTCAGAAGTTTTGTCATTCAATGTGTTATGATATGTTACGTAGTTTTAATACTAGTTTCGGGCTGTGGCGTTGTCCTACTTTAACCAACTTCATAAAAGGATGATGTTATCAATTTCTGAAGACTCCATTCAAGACTGTCTTTGAAAGGACATAGGCTACCTTTCCGAGATGATGCTCAATTCCCATGGGATTTCATAAATTCATAGAAGAGTTTTTATTTATCTACATGAATACATAGAAGTGATTTATTTAACCTTCTTTCACATCGCAATGAAGTAACGTATTGCGGTGATTTTTGGTATAAGAATATTTTGGACGCTGATGAATGACAGAAAAAAATTAAAATCCCTGTAAATATTACGTAAAGTTTGTATCGTGCGGGGATCGAACCTCGGGAACGACCTCTGTACAATAATAGCCGACTTAATCATTACTCCAAATAGGTCGTCGAATCGCCTTAAATAAACTTTTTAGCAACATTTATTCATCAACTCACCAAATAAAATATTATAAATCTTTGAACTTCCATTGTTTTCTTTTTGTTTACCTTTTAAGTAAAATGGTGTCGAAACTCCATCTTATTGTAAATGTTTGATGTCAAGCGTAAAGACAGCTTTAAGATACTTCCATCATGGTTTATGGAAGTATGACGTAAAGAACAAAGTTCGAGTCCCGGCGGGGGTCAGCCGCTCATTGTTTAGATTCGAAACAGTTAAGAGTTTAATAAGATTTTCTAGGTTGTGAACGGATTGTGAGGGATCGGAATTCGCTTCAAGTTTTTCAGAGTTCATCTTAAGTGAGAGATTTTGAATGGGGTTTATGGAGCTTCCATTGTTATAATTTTAATTTAGGGTTATAATAAACAGTGAGGTAAAATAAGACCTTCAAGAAACGAGCGTACTGTCTCTTAAGACCCACAATAAAAGTTGAAAAGAGTCTTGTTTTTAACGGCTATATACTCTTTATTTACTGCATATACAACTATTTAAAAATACATAAATAATCTTTGTAGTTTTATCTTTAAATTGCTCGATTAAAATTAGTGTTTATCGTTATTTATAACTACGATAACTGACTTTGAAAATACGTCTAAAATAATAGATATTATGCATCTCCTTCTAAAGTAAACTTTTTTCAATTGGCTTGCGCCAATCGATAGACAATGAAAAAAACTATAAATTGGCCGCATGAAATTATCAATTAACCTTTTATTGATTTTTCGTTTGGGGAACCGCCTTAAAAGGCCGGCAACGCATCGTCGATCCCTCTGGTGTTGCAGATGTCCATGGGCGGCGGTGATTGCTTATCATCAAGCGACCCAATGGCTAGTTTGCCGCCTCTGAAATAAAAAAAAACATACAAACGTGACCATTAAATGCTACGTTTTATACAAACCAAAGATATTACCAATTTTATATTAATTTTATTTCTAATTACTTATAACAATTATGCTTTAGCAATCAGAACAGATTGCCAACCGAGAGCGTATAAAATGACATTAGTTATTTAGCCTTAAATAAGCTTGCAGTATATTCTGGCTCTGTACGAAACGTGACTACTATAGTCGTTGAATTACGATTTCAGTAAACGGATTTTGCAATCCACATTTTAGTTTTAAGCTGCACTTCAGAGAGAATGTGATGCGTTTTTACCACAGACCAGAGAGTTTTTACGATGCTCATGCACAAAGGTGTTTAGTTGTTTGTTTTGCGACGGTTTAATATGTATTTATAATAATTAAGGCAATTAAAGCTAGGTGGGTTATGCGTGTTTAGTGAGGATTAGGGGTCAGTCAAGGTCCTATTCTTGACATACACATTTAGGTGTGATTTAAAATTGTTTAAGTCGCTCGTGGCGCAGCTGTGACAGTGGTTCGTTAGCGATAACGAAAGTCAAGCTACCCACGCCGCGGTCGGTTAATGGATGGGTGACCATTCTGACCACATTTAGTGACATTTTTTTAGCGTCTCCGTGCTTCGGAAGGCACGTTAAGCTGTTGGTCCCGTCTGATATTTACTATAATCAACCTGAGAGTTGAACTTAGGTTCGTGCCAGAGGACCTACAACATTTTAATACTGTTTATGTGACCTATTAATGCGACATAAATTCTTTTAAAGGACAAAGGAAGTATAGTTATTAAATAATATGTAGTCCTCATCAAAAAAAGGCCTTTTATATACTCGTGACTTCCTCAAGATGTCGACTATCGTGTTGAGCAAAGGCACCGTTTTCTTTGTCACGTCTAATGAAACGAGCCCATTAAACCCAGTAGAGGGCGCTACCGGCGACAGCTAATAACCGGATTTGTATACCAGCGCCGAGCCAATTTATCTATTATCAGAAATTATCAATGTCGTCACTGTATCCTGTTTTCCGTGTATTCTTGGAACAATATTGATTGTGTTTTGATTGAATAATCTTTTAATGTAACAAAGTGACGCTGGCTGATAACTTTCCACATCTTTACAATTTGAACCTATGTTTATTGAATTTGCATTTTTGTCGGTGCCTTGATGATCTAGTGGTTTAAGTACCAGGCCGAGATCTCGGGGTCCTGGGTTCAATTCCTGGGTCGAGCTACCTTTGTGTCAGTTTCTCAGAAACGGTTCGGGTTTGTGTTCACCAATTCGTACTTGGCAAGCGTGGTGATTAAGCCACCATTTTAACGATACCCATAATTTTAACGATAAGGCCTTTGCCCTGCAATAGAACATTAATAGGCTGATTGTTCTATTCTTATTATTTTTCATTCTATCAATATATTTACATAATGATCTAAATCATTTATTTAAGCTGAATACGGTCGGAAAGAAGGTTTGGTTCCTAAAAATGATATATTTATAACCTTTTTAAAGTTATCTTTGGTTGATAAATTGCCTGATACATCACGTTCTTTTACATAGGGTTTTCCCACAATACTGTCTGACATTTGATTTATTAAATACGATATGAGCCGGCGTGAAATTAAACTTTGAAATGGGTTTGTCATGTACGAACATATAGGAAAAAAGTGTCGCTAATTATATGTCCAACTTGATGGTTTCTGTAACTATGTAGTATGTTAATATACAAAGAAAGACACGTCGCTTGAAATGTGAGGTCAATGATTCAAATCTTGGCGCGTACCTATGGATATTTCAATCATCATCATCCCAGCTTATTCCCGATTGTATCCAGTATCCAGGTCCGCTTCGACTATAAATGATTGACAAGCCTGGTTATTACAATAGAGCGATTGCCATCTGACCTCCGTAACCCTTACAAGGGCAACCAGACCCACTTAAAACATAGTCGGGACAAACGGCCTAACGTGCCTTCCGAAGCACGGAATCATCATTCTTTTCAGACATTCAGGTGATCCAAGCCTAACCTAACCAAACTGGAAACAATTACACAAAGTGAAGCTCCCCACGGGATTCGTACCCATGACCTCCGACCTCCCAATGCTAGAGCATTGTATCACGGAGGCAGTTCGGGGTCACCAATTTGGCTCCTAGTTTGGGAGAGGTGAAATTAAACAGCCAGCGTAACGGTGTTTATCTAAGAGTAATGTTTATTAATTATTTACACTTATATACTTTTTATTGCTAATTTTTTTTTATTCACACATTGACACTAAAATGCCACTTTCTGATTTTACTATTCTTTGTTACAGACATGATTCTCATTTCAGTGTCAACCGTATAAAGTTCTTTAACCTAAGCAAAAGTTACAAATATTCTTAAGTCTTATTGCTAATGCACACTACGTGATTATGTGAGCGTCAGCAGGTGACCGATCTGTGTGTGTGCTCCAGATACAAAGTCTAAGCTGACGCTAATGGATATTTCATTGTGCATATTTATCACCAGCTCAGTAGTAATATAAATCATGAAAAACATGTGTATACTTGTAAACGAAAAGTGCATGATCCAATCGGTCATGTCCTTCGGTTAAGACTAACCGAGGTTTGATGGAAATTGCTCCAATGTAATGACTAAACTTTCCAAATTGTAGATTATGATTCAAGCTTTTTTCTGAATATATCAGGACAAAACTCTGCGAGAAAGCAGTATTTTACGATAATATTGGATAATATGTAGATAAAAATATATGGGCTAATGTTCTGAGCGTGAGGGAAGCTCAGTTCTGGGTCTGACCTCGTTTTCCGATGTTTGTTACATTTCGTTAGCTCGACCTAACTTATTTGGGTTACAAATTTGGTTACAAGGATAATGCACATAACTCTCGAGCTACTTGATACCTTTCATTTAAAATACAAAGTGGTTCATGTTTGTCTATAAAAGTAACGTGAATTTTGTTAAGTATGTAAATATATTATTGGACTTTATTTCCATAACACCATGTAGGCCCAAACTAAGGATATCGCTTTTACAGGTTTTATAGGTGGTGCCTGATATCGTATTAATGTTACATTATATACTTTTTTAGAGTCCAACTAGCTATAAAATAGTAAATTTGCCGCCATAACAGCTTAGGCTGTATTCTGGAATCATTAATATGGTTGCCAGTTTACCTGAAATGAAAGGCATTAATGAAAAAATCAAAGGAACCTACAGTGGCAAAATATGAGCTGTTAAAAATCCTTTAATTTATATAACAGTAGTACAACAGGGTGCAATAGCCGCTCTCCATCAGATAAGCTGCTTGCCCGGAAATTGAAGTAACATCAACAATAACATTGACAGCGAAAAACTTGCTCAACTTTTCCAATCGCTACAACACACGACAGCGCCACCAGCCTCAAATCCGGCAAATGTAAAATCAATACATTTGAACAACGTGTCGCTGAAGAACGATCGCGGCCTGTCACCGTTACGAGATAACGCCAAACGGTTTACAAATTAACCCCCATTTCCAACGAATGACTCTGTTAACTCAACCCTGAAAAACCCCCTTAGCATCATATGTACCTATTGTACATTGATGACCTATTTGTAAAAAAATCCTACTTACAAATAAGTCGTCAATGTACAATAGGTAATGTACAAAACTTTTTTCTCATTCTCCGAGCGTTTTGAAAGAGAAAAAAAAAAGATTTATTTTACACCTTTGAGTTACACAAAAAAAAATTGAGAGAGTTTTTTTCTTGATCTAGTGAAGTGAGGGTACGCTTGCACCAAGGATTTAACAATTCCAGTTATTACGTTGGAGCGACTGTCATCTGATCTCCGAAACCCTTTAACAGGGGAACCAGACCAATTGGATCATGTCACCCGCCGTCACCGCCGAGTTTATGTTAAATACGGACATAGAAAATACGTACGTGTCTGTCGCAAGCCGAACTATTAACCGAAGAGTCGTAAATGAAACGACATTGCATACCATTTGGCTACAGCTCTTTCCAATGTGTAAGTAAGTATTAGCCTTCTAAATGTCCCACTGCACACACAAAGATGACCTATTATCAGGCGGATCGCGTGTCTATTTGAAAGCAAAAGTAAGAAAAAAGGTCACTCCACACACCATTTCTTAACCAACAACTAAGTTAAGAATAGTCAAATAATACTTAGCTATTTACCTAGAGTAGACCTAAAATTCCTCGTAGCCTATATAATGGCCCTATTTGCACTGTAAAGAGCCTCTCCTAGCCTTGATATATACCTGACAATAACCTAGACTATTTGCCCACTCAAAACCCAGCAATCTGTATTTACCCAGCCCTAAACCCTTAAGGCACATTTTATAATCTGTAGAAGCCCTCACACTGAACCGTGAGATCTGTCACAATCAAAACCCACTTGGCCCAAAAAAGGGGTGCAAAAAACTTACACCCACTAAAACGTTATGGAAATCCTCGCTTAATATTGTAACAGTCCTTTTTGGGTGCTGTTTCTGGTACACTCGCCTGCAAAAGGGTTTGCTTGACAAACTAAATTTGACAAGTTTTTTTTATTAAAGAACCAGCCCCAAACCAGGCAACGGGTAAACAATTAATTGAGATGCTTTTTTTATAAATAAATATATATATACATACATAGAAACACCCACAGAGAAAACGACACGTTCATGTACTCTTGTACAGTCAAAAGCATGTCCGACGTAACACTTTGGACTTTGTACCGCTCTTATGTCGGGGGCATAAGTGCTATTATCGAACTGCAAGTGTTTACCGTGATGTGCTGTTGACCGTACACAAATGTTTGTACCGTGAGGGGGTCGAACCAGCGACCTTTTAGTGTAGCCATGATATTAGCCGACTCCTCAATCAACCAATTAAGTATAGGTAAATGAATTGAAATAATTTAGTCAGCAATGTGATTTACTTAGTAATTCTTTTGCACGGCAGATATTATTTTTTACCCCACCAGCTTCTTCACGTAAATCACCTGTTGAGAAGAGACGCGCTGTTACCTATGCCTAAATATAGATGTATTTAAAATAGTATGACGAAACGTAAACGTTTCTGCTTGCGACTGTACAAAGCGCCGGATGTAGAATGGGCCAAATGGAAGCGGTCCCGGTAATTGAATTTTAAGCGCACCTTTTTTGGGTTCTGTGACTGTGAAGAACATCGTGTGTCGAACGCATGCCAATCGACTCCAATAAACATTTATCTATTTTAATGGACTGTCTGTCTGCTAACTGGAGTAGTATAAAACAACTCACTCTACAACTAGTCTCTTTAATGTAACTGCACATAATTCACACAGCGCGGCGCTCGTGGCGCAGCTGTGAAAGTGGTTTCTTAGCGGTAACGAAAGTCAAGCTACCCACGCCGCGGTCGGTTAATGGATGGGTGACCATTCTAACCACATTTAGTGACATTTATTTCGAGCGTCTCCGTTTTTCGAAAGGCACGTTAAGCTGTTGGTCCCGGATTTACTATAATGTAGATAAATCTAGATGAAGATCGCAAAAACTGCCTCCGTGGTACAGTGGTTAGAGCGTTGGGTTCTAATACCCGGAGGTCGTGGGTTCGACCTAGTTGGTGTTTGTTCGACTGGCTAGCTACCATCCCCACAGGTGAAATCTGCCGCCTTAACAGCTCTTACTGTGTTACGGCAATATTAATGTGGGAGCCACTACACTTAAAATCAGAGGCTTGTAGATCAGATGAGTCTGCAGTCTGGCAGCACATTGAGCGACGCTTCTTGCCGAAGTATCACTCATTGGAATAGGCCGCAGTGGCCGCTTGCCATCAGGTGGGCTGCGTGCCTGTCAGCAAACTGAAGTAGTATAAAAAAACCTAAAGGATTCCTTCGGGATTTTTAGTTTCAACAATATTAACTTTTTCTGATAACCTAATGGCTTTAATCAAATATTTAAGCCCTTTTAAACACTCGCTAAGAATTCTCAAAAGGCTCACTCACATAACCTAAATGAAATATGTATACTTTGAAAGCGAAAAATAAAACATCAGCTGGATCTTTTCAGTAAATTATAAATTAGAGGGAAAACCAAACAGTCGGTAGATAAGCGCTTTTTTATTAAAATATTCCATTATTTTTATTAAAAAGCTAGCTGACCCAGTGAACTTCGTTTCACTTACCTCTTAATATAAACCTTATTAAGTAATTTAAACCCTGTAATTCAAACCAAATTTTTTGACGTGACAACGTCTTAAATTAGGTTGCGGCTGGGAGTCACTTATGAAAAAGTGTAACGCTCGGTAACGTTACGATGAGTCACCGAACGAGAGAGAGGCCCGCCGAATGCCTTGCGTCTCTCTCCCACTCAACTATGATCGGTCTGCCGCGCGCGCAGCGCGCGGCAGACCGATCATAGTTTATTCATATCAATAAATATTCTACCGAGAAAAAGACGTTGTCACGTAAAATCTTCGCCCGTAAAACCGACTTTACAGGCAACCATTTTTTATATTATTTTCTCATCGTTTAAACCTTCCCTAGACTTCCACGAATATTTCAAGACTAAAAAATCGGTTCAGCCGTTCTCGAGTTTCAACGAGACTAACGCACAGCAATTCATTTTTATTTATATAGAGATTGTGGAACAAAGTAGTTTCAACGTCACATTACAGTAGCTTCAGTTCGAATCTTGGCAAAGGCCTTTTGATGACGTTGAATGTTGATAATGCATTTTTTAAATTGTAGCTCAACCAATCAAAAGTAAAATAAGTAGTAAGGCTAAAATATTCTTTATTAATAAAATAAATATCTCTGGACATTATTCATACAGCGCCATCTAGCCCCAAACTAAGCATTAGCTTGTGCTATGGGTGCCAAACAACGGATAAACATTACTTATATACTTTTTTTTGTAAATATGTACATGCATAATTATACATAAAAACACCCAGACAAACAGACATATTCATGCACACAAATGTTTGTACCGTGCGGGGATCGAACCCGCGACCTTTTGTGTAATAGCCGACTACTCAACCATTACACCAAACGGCTCGTCTAGAACTCTAAATAAGAGCTTGAGGCTACTAAATATAAGGTGAGCTGCAAGTAAATCTGCCAAATCACTTCATCATAGTATAAAGCAAAGTCGCTTCCCGCTGTCTGTCCCTATGTATGCTTAGATCTTTAAAACTACGCAACGGATTTTGATGCGGTTTTTTTAATAGATAGACTGATTCAAGAGGAGGTTTTATAAGTATAATACATGCATAATTTAGTAGAGAAACACCATTGCATCCGTGCGAAGCCGGGGCGGGTAGCTAGTGAAGTTATATAAAACAGCGAGAAAAATACCAACTAACACGAAATACCTGCCATTTGTCAGCCTCCCAAATCTAATATAAGATAATACGTCTGTGCATGTGCTATCTCACGGTATATTAGACTTATAAAATAATAAGTATCATATTTCAAGGTGTTATTCATTTAGCTATCATAACGTCTGGCTTTTTTCTTATCTTGTAGGAATCTATTCACAAAATATATTTGAGGATAGGAAATTTTCAGTTATAGACGACTGAAGCCGTTCAATTCAGCAGAGAAGCAAAGTCACCGACATAGCCATATCGGCCGTAGAACCGATAACCGTTGGGGTAAACGGGTTCTAGAGTGGAAATTGCGTCTCGGTAGACGTAGTGTAGGACGCCCTCAGGCCAGGCGGAGCGATGTTCTGCGCAAGATGGCTGGCAGGAGCTGGATGCGAGTGGCCGAGGATCGATCAGCGTGGAGAGCATTTGCAGAGGCCTATGCCCAGCAGTGGACTATCGCAGGCCGATGATGATGATGATAGTAACTAAAATGCCCAAAAGCAACTGGGCTCTATTTCCTTTTAACCGGAAAAAAATCCTATACGTCTTTCGCCAAGCTATCCGCTCTAAAACATGCCATCGTAAGAGACACCTTATTGTTTCAGAAATAAAAATACAAATTCTGTGACCGTAAACAAATTAGCTGAGAGCTCCGCGACTATAAGGGTCCCCTTTCATTCCATTTACTAACACGACCGTAAAAATAGGTCAATCTACAAATAACAATTGAAAACAAAGCACCCGTGTAAAAAAGGGCTTTACACACTATGATGATTTCAGTAATTGCTTATCTATTACGTTAAAGAGTATCTTATTTTTTGGAGCGTTCTTTCCGGATCTAGAAGGTACGCTTGCACTTGATTAAGGGTTTTTTTTTAATATTATTTTTACGGCCTCCGTGGAAAGTGGTTATACCACATTTGGTAAACAGACACGCAGCCCATATGTTGGTAAGCGGCCACTGCGGTCTGTTTTCCATTAAGGGACACTTCACCAGGAAGCGTCGATCAATGTACTGTAGGCTCATCTGATCTAGTGTACTCCGCTCCCACATTTATATTACCGGAACACAGCCAGAGCTGTTATGGTGGCAGATTTCACCTGTGGGGGTAGTAGCTAGCCAGTCAGATTCTAAAAAAATTCCTACCATTAACCAGACCCAAGGCGGGAATCGAACCCACGACCGACTTCCGTGTTTTTATACCCGAGCGGCTAAGCCACTGTCCCACGGAGGCGGTCAGAAAACCATCATCCGTCGAAGTAAGTACTGTCGTCGTAGAAAGTTGCTTAACTAATGTGAACTACAGAGAATGTGTGACTGTGCCCCCGGTCCTACATAAACCACGTTTACCGAGCGGTACATTACTCCGCATTTGAGGCGAACCTTAAAAATCGACGTCATGCGTTACGCTACGTAACTGTAGCCTTTTACTGTCTAGTGATGTGCCATGTCGGAGTTGTTTTATCGATACTTTTTAAACAGAAATGTAATTTTTTTAAGTGATCTTGAACTACGATTGAAGGTTCTGTCAAAATGAAGTATTTATTATTGTTAGGAAAACATTTGATTTGATTAAACCGCTCCAAAACTGTAATTACAGACGTTGGCAAACAAACCGCTAAGCTTAAATGGAACTGGGCGGGCCATGTTTCCCAAATGAAAACGGAGAGTTGGGACAGAATCGTCACAGAGTGGACTCCCAAAGAAGGACAGCAGCGCAGGGGAAGGCCCAGAAAACGATGGTGTGACGATCTGTTCCGCTTTTCCGAGGACTGGCAGACTCTGGCTCAAGCCAGAGATATGTGGCGAGATTTGGGGAAGACCTTTGCCCAGCCGTGGGACAGTATAGGTTAGAAAAAAATCCTATGTAGATACTGCTCCTAGGCTTACATAGTTAAGGGTAATACTCGTACATATCTGACTTTCACCGACTTAAATCGAAAACTACTGGTAAAAAAGTATAAATAACAAATAGTATATTTTTTACCCAATCATAGCATTTTCAAGTCGATCCCTTCCCTCGAGTTGCCAACATAATTGTGTAACAGAGCGTGGCTGGGGAACGTTACGAGTTGCACTTGGTGTGAGATGGCCACATAAGAGTTTTAGTCGGTATTTTAACACAACCCCCGCTCCTACTTTAAGTGGCTTTTGTACGTTTAAATTTTAAAATTCATTAAGATGATACAAGAAACGGTTTTAGGATCAGAATAAGTAGTTTAAAATGTGGAAAAGACCACAGACAGTACCGGCTAAGTATAAAAATTTGTCGGATCGAGGGAATACCACCCTTTCCCAAAAGACCGACGTAAATGAGCTTAACTTTGCTATTGGGCTTCGTTTCGTGAGTGAGAGTGCGGAGACACATCACAATCAGATGATGAGATGCAAATACATAAAAATGGGCTAGACTGCGTGAATATAAATTTTTTGCCCAAAAAAAATCCGTGGCTTAAAAACTATTGAAAAAGGATTATCGATATCGATAAACGCCATCCCTTACCCATCCATATCTATTTACTGTACAAATGCGTTTGTTTGTGTGCTCGTTGTAGGAACACCTTTTTTGCGTCCACGAGCCATAGATTAGAGTAAAAGCTTGGTAATGCTTCGTATTAATTTAACGGCACTGAACAGCCGAGTGCCTGAATGTGCCCATGTACAAATGGAAACGGTGATTTATTACATACTAGAGAATGCTTGCGACTTCATATGCTCTCATCGCATATTTAAAAGGTTTAGGACACTATTCTTTCTTCGAGCGTTCTGTCCTGAACTAAGGGTTCCAGGACATTGCAAGTCTATTTATTAAATCTACATTGGAGCTATTGTCGTCAGACCTACGTAGTCTTCAACAGGGGAGCTAAGCCAATTGGATCGTGGCCACTTAGTTTTGCCGATTTCCTCGCGATTTTTTCCGTGGCTAACTAGTGGTAGATATAGAAAAATTCATACATATCGAATTAACGTATGTGAAACAAAATTTCATACACTAAAGGTCTCTCTAACCTGTAGTTATGGATCAATAACGAATTCTCTTTAGAAAAAAAACTGAGAGATATCTATGGTGGTATTTGCTCTGTGCTTTTCCTTATACCTCACACAAAATTAAAGGTATTCTTTTCTCGCTAGGCGACCACAGGTCTCTGTTATATATTTATACATTAGATCTAATATCGCCATAACACTTTTGGTTAAAGTTCGGAGATTAGATGTGTCTCCATGCAGAGGGGCAGTACATTGAATCCCACTAAACTGTCCCGGTTTCACCTTCATACCCGGAAGGGACGAGCCGGTACCTTGTGGCGATTGACTGGCCCGGAACCTTTAACTTTTAATAAATTTTAAAGGTAAAATAATAAGTAATTTGTGAAGTATTCCAAATGCCAAACACCTCGTTTCTACCTGGTCGTGATCTGGGGGCTTTGAGTTCAATTCTCGGCTCGAGCCATTTTGTCGGTTTTTTCGGATCCAGCTCGGATTTGTGATCACCAACCCGCATATGTCAAGCTTCGTGATTAGGCCAATACTACATTGTGACTACAACTTGATTGCCAAGGAGGCCTTTGCTCTAAGTGCAGTGGGACTTTCAAAGGCTGATACTTCAATTTACTCAAAATGCATATCATCTCTGTTTCGACATAGCAATAAGTAGAGTTGTCATACTAAAAGTTATTCCCTCCTGAATGGCTTCTACAATAAATGTCTGCAGTAAAGTCTAGTAACATCTTATGTCGTCATAGAACATGACAGCTTCTAAATAAGTCCCTAGATGGCGCTACAGTCATACGGTAAAGTGTACGGCCATAAACATCACGTACCTGACTTGCATTCACTTGTATACCTTCTCAGATGGTTGTGGAAAATTCAGAGGAGTAACAACAAAGTTCTCGTCACATCGTTGAGTGAGAGCCATGCTGTTTTACAATACGAATGGGCCGGCTCGTCCGGGGAAGTACACCCTCTCACATATAACACCAGCGTGAAATAAAAGTGACTACTATTATGTTTAGTCTGTTTGTGAGAGTGCCGGAGGTCCACACGCCCCATTCCCCCATAGGCCGGCAGTGCATCAGCGAACCCTCTGGTGTTGCAGATGTCCATGGGCGGCGGTGATTGCTTACCATCAGGCGACCCGCTGGCTCGTTTGTCGCCTCTGGCATAAAAAAAATCTACGTAAAAAAAGATACCGCAAGCCTTTAGTGTACGGAAACAATAACGGTATAAAAGGTGTAATTGTGTCATAACAATGTTGTTCCGCAATTTCCCAACAGTGAAGTCCACTTTATCATTTCACATCCAAATCTAATTTCATTCCTCAAACAATAAGAAAAAACGTCTCCATCCATCCCGAAAGTGACGCATTTTATTTATGTTCAACACAAGTTTGTCGATTAAGTTACCCCAGCCGATTTTCCTTATAAGCATCTGTCAGCCTCCCGAATACATTATAAACAAACTCTGGAGACCACGTCATAGTAGAGAAAGTACACAGTACGGCTAAGAACTAACGGTGCGGTTTTATTTCAAAACTCACACCACGGTTACACACCGTCCACGATAAGTTGTCTTTGGATACGTCACGCTGCCATATGTGAATAGTGCAAAATGGCGTCGGATTTCTGTACCTCCGGGCGACCTCAACGCAGGCGCTACCCGCCGCGGCTGCAGCGGGCGGGAATCGTAAACAAACGCGCGCGCTGCAGGTGAAAACCGCGTCGCGTCGTGAAAAGTGCTCTTTTCCATATAAATCAACATTCTACAGAAGCTGCGGGCCCGCAGCCACTGCGGGCGCAATTAAGAACCGCGTCGTGAGTTCTTAGCCTATGTATTATACGCCATAGAATCCCATGCTTCACCGCACACACACTAAATCATGATCTTGACCCTTTGTCCCAGTGCAAACAAATAGATTTTGTATGTACGTGTGGTGACGTATAGATACTAAGGCTACGTCCCCAGTAAGCAAACTCTTAGCGGCAGACTAACAGTTGGCAGTTTGCGGCTTATCGATTTAGTACGCCTTTCCATATATTACAAATAGAGCGTCCACAGTTGGCTAGTTTTGCGCTCACTGTACGCAGTTTGCAGCGTTACGCGCGCCGACTATCTCAGTGAGCGGCCGACTCCCTTCAAAAACCCGTTTAAGTTGACAAAAATTGTTCTAAATTTGAAATTCACCACTTTGCGGCTCACTCAGTCAGCCGCTAACAGTTTGCCTACTGGGGACGTAGCCTAATGGTGTTCACACATTCAAGCCGTGCGTCCAACACTCACGTTTGTTACAAGACAACGTACTCTATACTCTTTCTACTATTCTCTGCGGACCACGTTTCTCACGATAATCGAAAAACAATAAATAATATCACTATCGAGCCACTAACGACTGTTTAATCTGAAAATTGCTTTCGGGTTCTCGCCAGGGGACAGAATTAGAATACTGGAACAGACTTTCGGTATGGTAATGCGCAGAAGATTGGACAGTTTTAGTTTTTTGGTGAGGATGGTTTTTGTATTGGTATATTGGATTTGAAGTATTTGTGGAGAAGGGACTCTTTCGATATTCGATGGCGATTTAATGGTGAAATCGAAGTGCGATTTTTCCTAACATAAGAAATAAAATTCTTTGAACAGTATTCACACAGCGCCATCTAGCCCCAAACTAAGCATAACTTGTAACATTACTTATATACTTTTTTGTTAATACATATACATAATTATACATAGAAACACTCAAACCGATACAAACAGACATGTTCATGCACACAAATGTTTGTACCGTGCCCGGATCGAACCCGCGACCTCTAGTGTAATAGCCGACTTCTTCCATTACACCAAATGGCTCGTCAAATAACCTTATAAGAAAATAAATAAGATATTTTTGGTCCGATCCACACTGCCGCATTAAATGTTGCCCTGAACCTACTCCACCAAAGTGGTTAAATAAACAGAATAGACCCTCTCAAAACCGATCCAGTTACCATCCGACCAGAAAAGGCGACTAGTAAACACCTTAAGACCGCGAAAAAATGAAAATGTTGCCTCTAATAAGTACCACTTCCAGAAAATTTCCATCCAAACCGACCGGATGCGACCCAAAATATTAAATTACATTTTCATCTATTGACGTTCAATTTCAAACCAATTTCGCTCTTACACCATTCATAATAGGGATGTCGTTACTCCATCGCTACTGCCACTTATCTTTGCTAAGTTAATTCGCTTTTGTATGTCTATATAGTTATGATAGATATTCCCTATAATGGCTTTATAAGTGTATATGCAGAAATGGTTTGTAGGCTAGTCGTATTTCGGTTAACCTTTTGAACGCCAAACTACGAACGCACTGTGTCGTGTTCTGTACGCCAGAGTCAGTTTTTCTTTATTGTCGAATGTAAGGAAAAAATACCAGCAATCGTTTTAAACATAATTTTATTTCATATTTTTAGAGGCAGGGTTTTTGTCAAGTATAGGCGTCATTGGCGCACAGGGCCCGCAGGTGCTTGTCAAGTAAAGACGACTTAAGCGTCCAAAAGGTTAATGCAAAATTAATGTAATATTTGGACTTAAAAAGGTTGACATCGACTGCCCAAGATATCTTTTATTATAGGTCCATAGTCGCTCAGCGGGCTATGGAAAGAGCTATGCTCGGCGTCTCTCTGCGGGATCGCATCCGACATGATATTGTGTTTCGGCAGAGAACCAAAGTCACCGACATAGCTCGCCGGATTAGCCAGCTGAAGTGGCAGTGGGCTGGCCATATCAGCCGTAGAACCGATAACCGTTGGGGCGCTGCGTTGGGGTAAACGGGTTCTAGAGTGGAGACCGCGTCTCGGTAAACATAGTGTAGGACGCCCTCAGGCTAGGTAGAGCGATGATCTGCGCAAGATGGCTGGCAGGAGCTGGATGCGAGTGGCCGAGGACCGATCGGCGTGGCGAGCATTTGGAGAGGCCTATGTCCAGCAGTAAATTATCACAGGCTGATGATGATCATGATGATGATAGGTCCATAAAGACAAGAGATAATGAAGAAGAATCTTATTAAAGTTCTCATGTTAATATCCACCACTGGACGTATTCTACATTTCAGTACAGTTCACGAAATTATTTTAGTTTTTACAGCTCATGTGGATTAGTCCAGTAAGGTATAAGAATGATATCTTTACAGAGCACTAGATAGATTTAATTAGAGAGGTATTCGAGTCTAGGTCGTCTACATCCAGTTAAGTAGGTACTGCTTTTGAGAGATGAAATAGATTAAGTAAGCTTTTAATCTGAACTTATTGTGATGCAATTTTATATCTTACTTCTTATCTTACTAATCTTACTAATATTATAAATGCGAAAGTCTGGATGTTTGGATGTTTAGATGTTTGGATGATTAGATGTTTGGATGTTTGTTTGTTCCTCAATCACGCCTAAACGGCTGAACGGATTTAGATGAAATTTGGCACACGTATAGTTTATAACCCGGATTAGGACATGGGCTTTAAAATTCCTACGGGAAACGTCTCATTCCCGCGGGAATAACAATTTTGAAACTACTGATCCAATTTAAATAATTCTTTCACTGTTGGAAAGCTACACTATCCCCAGTGAACCTAGGGTACTTTACCCGGAAATGTGGGAGGAAAGGGGGGATATTTGAAAAAAAAAAGAGATTACGCGCGTGTGAAACCGCGGGCGGAAGGCTAGTTGGAAATAATTCTAGTGTCTTGAAAATTAACAAATTTCCATAATATATACTTTTTTATACTAAGTTAGTTGGCAGACAGACACGCAGCGCACCTGATGGTAAGCGACCACTGCGACCTATTCCATTAGGGGACACTTTAACAGGAAGCGCGCTCAATGTTCTGCCAGACTGTAGGCTCATCTTATCTTCGAGCCTTTGATTCAATCTGGTTCAAATGCTATTAGGATACGAATTTAGTAATATTTTTCTATCTATTCAAAACGAATAAAAAAGTACATTTTGTTTTTACTTATTAACGCACAGTCATCAGAACTACGCAAAAACACAAAATTAAATTTACACAAGGATTTCCACCTTAATTAAATCTCTTACATTAATAAAACCAATCACGAGAAATGTTTTTCCACTCAATTAATTTGATATTGGAAGTTTTCGTTAATGTATTCGCAATTAATGAGTGCCACTAATCTAAATTTATATCGCGTTGATTGTTCTACGAATATTAATAAAGGTAGTAGCTGTCCCATTGAAGGCTTTACATGTGTACGTATGGTCGATTGTTCAAATCTCAGATTTCTCACGTATTTATTTTTCTATAGCCTAAAGCCCGCCCACCCGCGCTCAATTTTTTTTAAATATTCCCTTCCCCCCACATTTCCGGGATCAAAAGTACCCTATGTCACCCGGGGATAGTGTAGCTATCCAACAGTGAAATAATTTTCTAAATCGGTCTGTAAGTTCGGAGCCTATTCAATACAAACAAACAATTAAATTTTTCTTCTTTATAATATTAAGTAGTAATTGTACAATGAGTAACACGAACAAAATTTTTTTAAGTTTCAGTTAGCACTCAGCACGCCTGATGGTGAGCGGCCACTGCGACTATTCCATTATATTGCTATTACAGATACATATTATGCTCTTATTGTACAGTCAGCGCCAAAATTCGTTAATATCGTTTGTTGTCATTTGTTCTCAAACAACAAATGAAAATGCACCTTCATGTCTTTAGGTAAGGTTGATTTTTGTCAAATGTTCAGATATTTTTGTTGGTTTATTTTGACGCTGACTGTATATACATTTTGACTGGGCGGTGACACATTAAGTAGTAAGTACTACACTGCCATACGCTGGGTTATATTAGCTCGCCCAAGGCTACCATTCGAGGAATGAACATTTACATATATTAAATACCCAGATAAAATATCCTTTGACATAAGCCTTGACATTATTTACATAGGCTTAGTGTGGGCCTAGATGAAGCCTTAAACTAAGCACAGTAGGTCCTCTTCGAGAATAATAATTTGTTTAATATAAATATAAATATCTTTGGACATTATTCACACAGCGCCATCTAGCCCCAAACTAAGCATTAGCTTGTGCTATGGGTGCCAGACAACGGAAAAACATTACTTATATACTTTTTTTTATTATACATATAAACACCCAGACCAAGACAGACAAACAGACGTGTTTATGCACCTGTTATAGTAATATTCCCTTTATAAAACGCAAGTAAGCGATGAACCCGATTGCAACATAGCAACAGCTCAACATGCGCCGACCACGGTGGCCTACGTGACCGGCGCCGCTGACACTGCATTTGACTGACGCAATTGCGCGTTTACCGGAATAATACCTTTTTGCATTATATTCTTTCACTTCTATTCTCACATCGATAGGGTCAACTAGGCTAATCAATGTAATAAGTTTTATTTTAATAAATTAGTTTAAAATTGATTTTGGTTTTTTTTGGATCCTCCGGCCGCGATCTCCATAATTCACCCAAATGTTTGTATCATGTGGGGATCGAACCCGCGACCTTTGGTGTAATAGCCGACTTCTCGACCATTACACCAAATGGCTCGTCCATTTCGTCGTATTAATCTTTATTATCATCTTTCTTACATAAATATCTTGCTTCTACACTCGCAGTCATCGTAGAAACCGTGTGAAGCATCCGTCAACTCGTCCACTCGTACTAAGCTGTATGTATTCCGCGGCTGAGCTCACTGGGACCCCAATCTCGCACAACACAACCTCTCTATCTAAACCTGCTACATAGTACACGTCATTGATAGTGTATGTACACGTAAAAAAGTGTGCTTGAGATTTTGGCGTAAAAACTAAAAAGTAAGAAAGGTATCAGCTTGTTAATGTCTCACTGGAATAATGATTACAATGATGGCTGATTGATAACATTTTCTCGAAGATCAGATGAGCCTACAGTGTGGCAGTACATTGAGTGACGATTCCTAGTAAAGCGTTTCTCAAGGAATAGGGCAATTATAATAGGCTGCAGTGGCCACTTACCATCAGGTTGCCTGGTTGCCTTTCGCCAACTGATCCAGCATTAAAGAAAGCAGATTTTACATGATGATCTTGTTCCCACACTCGAAGTTATCGTAAATATGGCGTGAACTATCCAACAACTCGTCCACTCGAACTAAGCTGTAAAGTAAGCTCGAGATTTTAGCGTATAAAGTATCAGCCTATTATTGCCCAACTGCAGGGCAAAGGTTTCCATCATCGAAATCAAGTTATAGTGAAACGTGATATTTATGTTATAGTGCAAAAACAAGTTCGCAAGCACATGTGCACTCGCTATTCTTATCGAGTCACAAACGAGTTACTTTTCCCTCTCTGCACTATGTTTTCAGTTATCCGCGAGCTTGTAATACCCACAATTCGCAACTCGGTTCGCGACTAAAATTAAAACGGAGGAGAGACATATTAAATGTAAACATTATCTTTTGGATCCTAGATTATGTAGGGAACAGCCAGATTTACGAAACAGAGGATGCGGCAATGCAGGAGAATGTTTTTGTTGAGCAAATACGTGCGGCAGCTCGATTTACTTTGAAAATGGTCAGCCGGCTGTGAAAACAATTGTATTTAATCCGGCCGTGTTTGGTTAAAATTATGGTAAATTTAATTTTAGTTGGTAAAAAGCTTTAGGTTCGCAGTTGTAATGCTTTACGTAGCATATACCTGGGTCGAGCGTAAGAGTGGTGCCACACGGGCGGCTGCGCTGTGTCGTCGCAACGCAATTATTTCAACGCAGTAAATGCCACATGAGCGCTGCGTCGGCGCTGCGTCGACGCAGCTATTATGCTATTGTATTAAATACTGAGCTGCCAATCCGTTGTTTCAACGCAGCTCCCTTCCCCACCTCGTCTGTCTCCTCTTCTTTGCGTTGCGTTGCCGATCGTCATTTCAACGCATCGTGTGCAAACAACGTAGCGTCTCACCGCCATCGACGCAGCGCTAACGCAGCGCAGTCGCAACGCCCCCCTGTGACACCACCCTAAGTGTGTGTTTCAGTGGTTTCGTTAACAGCTCGGGTTTCTGATTTATCACCAATCTACAATAAGCAAACATGATGATTAAAACAATAGTGGTAGGTTCCTGGTACAAAAAAAAGGTAACGGTGACGTGTTGATTTTAGTGATGAAGGCCTTTTGCCCTTCATATGGACGTGGGACAATATACTTTATTTTTTTAAGTAACAGACCAATTTAGTAATTTACACAAAAAAAGTAATAAATTAATCCGTTAAAGTTAATAAAGCTTATAATGCATTCTTTCGAAAATGTATGTGCACTAAAGTGCCACATATACCAAAGTGCCCCCACTTTCGTCTGTCACCCAGTAAAGCCTACCAAAGTACAAGATCTGCATCACAACATCTCGTCTCGAATCGCTCATGCGACAAATTATACCGCACTTTTATATTTCGGCGTCCAGTACGGATAGCAAATGAGGCATTGCTTTATTTTTTCGGTAAAATATTTCGTGAAAGAAGGATAATATTTTCTTCCTATCGTAATTTAGGCGTCCTTCTATAGAATAACTTTATTGACAGCTGACGAAATTTTTTATAGATAGAAATAAAGTATGAGCATTTTTTTACACAGCGCCGTCCACTGTCCTGTCCTAAATTTAAAAAGCGAGTTCATTCATACACACAGATGTTTGTTATGACCCTAAATAATTGATGAATTCACTACCCCTGGGCGTCGTTAATTTTATAGCTGAAGTGGTTATAAATACTCAGAATAATTTTTTATCTAATTAATAAATAATTTCTGAAATTTTATTTTTAATTTCATTAAAATCGATTTAGTGGTTTAGGCGTGAGCTGAGGGTAATTTTCGCATTTATAATTTTAAATGTATAATATTACGTATTGATAAATACCAATCTATATTATAGCTTCTTGGAATAAGATAGACAGATAGATTGGAGAAGATTACCCCCCGGACCACGGAAAAAGAGGGGGTTTCAACCCTCGATTTTTCCCCTTGTCGCATGATTTTTGTACGGCATTACGGGATAATGGTTTAGAAGCTGTATTGAAGCAGTATAAAACTGATGCCGTACAGAATGAAATGACCAAATTTACCCTCGAAATTTTCAGAAAAACAAATAAAAATACCGACTTGTGGCGCACCATTTTTTTACGGCACTGCGCGCTTTCTTATTATTTTTCATGGATCGATCGATGGTAAAAATGCCATACAAAAATATATGACCAAAATGTACTCACTCTACCTGCACTTTTGAATTCTCACCAGCACTCAGTTGGACAGCTTACAAGTGACGGCATAGTGCTGAATCTTATTATTTTATGCTCTTATATCGTCCTTTAAACGTCACCTCACCTGGTCGTTCATATGACCCATCCATTTTTTGGATGGGACCGTAGTCTAAGAGTGTTTTGTTGTTGCTTTAAGGTTAAAAATAAGAATGTATAAAAAGAACGAAAGAAAGAAAATATACTAGAAAAAATAAAATAAAAACGGCTCCGTGTGACGACGTCGCATTTTGCCAAAAATTACACTTGTTTTGCTGTCCCTACCACTTAAAGACAAAGACACAGCCTCCATCGAATACACGAGACCATTCGTCTTCTGCATTAAGAGATTGTGTTGTTGACCGTACCGATACACTTAGCTACTTAACGTTATTAGCTATTCATTGTCCTTAATTATTATTATAAGTTGGCTTCGGGGCAAAGCTTTTGGGTCAAGCGCCACGTTCCATTTTACTTAAGGTTTCGGAATCACCAATCGGGACTCGAAAAAAAATACTTTTCTCCTGTTATTTTTTGTTTTAATATAAATTCCTTTTACTGGCAAACTTTAAGGCAACTTGAAAGTCGTTTTTTGGTAGATGTAAATGCTTTTAAACAAGGCTGGTGAGACCTGCGGCCGTGTGTGGGACCCGAGACTTACGACGTAATATGGTACCTACATATACAGCGTGGAATTTTAGTCGTTGTTTTCCCGCAGTAAAATGATTCTATCTTAGTAGTAAAATACATTAATAAAGTTCTTTTTTTAGTTAAATCAAAAGTTTTACGATTATGATAGACGAAACTCGAACCAATAGTACTAGCTGCGTCACAAACGGTCACCGGCCGGGGTCATTGCCCTTCGCGTTTATCAAAAAAATGATTATTTACTATTTACTCACATTTAGTTTCCATTTTCCCATTATAATTTAAGAAAAAATTTCAAAAAAAGTTTTAAAAAAATTTCAAAAAAAAAATTTCAAAAAAAAATTACTAGCATAAATTGATAGTACTGCGATAGGTTGGTGGTAAATAAAATAAAATATATTTCAAGACTTATATTTTCCTCATATCTTCCTAACTCAACGTCCAACCTATCAATCCTTCAATTATTTTCTAGCACTCGCCTAATCCGTCAAATTTTAAATAATGTTTTATTTTTCTGTATCGCTCCATGGAGTACGCCGTTGGTTGCCAGTGTCACATCTCCCCTCCGCTCCGTTGAGGGTCGAGGCACTGCCCAGGAGAGATGCCTATGGTTCAACTTCAGTCATCAAAGTTCATTGAAGACCGTCCCCTGGCTACCGCAGTGGTTCTGCTTCCAACGACCTTCTCCATTTGAAGCACCTGAATCAGAAAACAATTTTTTTTTAAAGACAGTGTTAGGATATCTTATATGCCATGCCTTTTACTAAAAAGCCACCCATGATAGAGGCAAGTCAATAATAAAGCGCAAACAAAAAAAAAACATAACTCTACAGCCAAAGTCCATGATTAATATAAAATTCAAAAACTTAAATTTCAAATAATGATTAACACGAAGTCTCACCTCTGCGATGGGTTCGTTAGGCAAAAACCTAACAAAAAGCCTACCGATGGCATATACGCTACCTAACTAAACCTATCTGATATCCCTAATCTCAGCATTACACAATCATTAATTCTATAAATCAAAGGGCACATCGCAACACGGGATACGTCATGAGTATGGGCCGATTGATCAACACCTCCCTTTACAACCCTTGCATAAGCTAAAAAAATTTAAATTAACCATCAGAGTTGATAGCCTATCCAACTATCCTCTGCCTAACCCACCAACACAGTTGATGATCTATTCGACCATCCCCTTCTTCCCTATGGGAGAGACAGGGTCACTGTGTCAATCCTCCTCTGCAATCACAAACACCACCAGTAATAACTTCATCCAACAGCTGGAGACCAACTAAATCCCCTCCTCCTCCTTATAGGAAATGAAGGATTGCCGTCAGAGAAATCACCACAACAATGCTTAAACATTCAAACACCCTACACAGTAGCGATACACCTTTATAAAAACGGCCCTTCTTCATCAAAGACGTGCTGCGATGTTGCACTCCCTATTGAACTTGTATCTCGGAGGGTTGCACAGCTCCTCCGGTAACAAACTTCTATTTTCCACAACTTCACAGCAGTAGCGCTCCATATGAAACATATTTATTATATTAATATTTACAAAACATTACATATATACAAATATACAAACAAAGATAAAATTCCTATTCACAATTGGCTCCTACTAAAGAACTTTTTCATCCTGTTCACATGAACTAATTGCAATCTACTCCGATTATTATTATATTTCCTGATTAAATAATTCAAAAAAGAATGCTGTGACGTTGTCTTTCAAAGTGATACAATTTTTCACAAAATTAATAATCGCACCATAATTTCTCAAGAAGTCTTGTCCCAATGTTGGACAAACTTCCATGCCCTCAATTACAAAAAAATTATGCATAAACTCTGAACCTTCAAAAAAAAATGAAAAATGACAAAAATAGCATCCTGCCGTCCTCCAGCGCGTGACGCTCCGCTCAAATTCTACAGGTCGTTGATTATTCACCCGACGATAATCTGGTCGTTGATTACTCGCCTGACGATAATCCGGTCTATTTACACTTCGAAAATTATAGCGCGAAGAAAATGATCTTCCTTGCTGAGGAAACCCAGTAGACGGCGTGATGATTTCTCGATGGAAGAACGTAGCTTTCAGATGGCATCGCCAACTGGTACCTCTTCGGATCGAGATTCCGCTTCACATCCCCTCGTATTCCATTGAATTTTGCCGCCATCTTTAATCTTCTTGGTAAATTTTCTAGAACATATAAGCAAAATTATCCTATTCTGCTGCAATAACGATCGCGAGTATTATTTCGCCGCGTACTGTCCCTATCACTTTCCCTAAACTATGCTAGAATCGCGCCTCCACCATATGCGATAGGTTGGTGGTAAATAAAATAAAATATATTTCAAGACTTATATTTTCCTCATATCTTCCTAACTCAACGTCCAACCTATCAATCCTTCAATTATTTTCTAGCACTCGCCTAATCCGTCAAATTTTAAATAATGTTTTATTTTTCTGTATCGCTCCATGGAGTACGCCGTTGGTTGCCAGTGTCACAGTACTACTGAAGGTAAAGCATTCTGCTGCGGGAAATCAACGACTAAAAAAACACGCAGTATATTCAAAAAAAGGTACTAATATTAGTAAAGTATATAGTACATAAACTGGCATCCGTACACATTATGCTTAGTTCGGGACTAGACGGCGCTTTGTATGTTTATTTGTCCTAGGATTTACTCTCTCGCACTGCCAAAAGTTAACAGATTTCATGTAGAGCCAAGCTTCTAACACTACACGCCCTAACCCTACAAGGCATAACTTCACAAACTCTACATCTTAGTCAAAAGATGTGGCTTAGCCATTTCGCTACATTCACATAGGCATAAGGTGTGCTTTTCATTACTTTCCTGTATACAATAGTTCTTGCAGTAACGAACGGCCAAGCCACATATTTGTAGAGATTGTGACAGATCTCCTACAAGAGGTGGGTCTATGCTTACGAGCCGAGCACGAGCCGCGCACGAGCGGAGCACGAGCCGATCCAAAATTCGTGTACTGGGGACCGACTTCGAGCCTCGAACGAGCGCGCTTCGAGCATTTGGCTCGTGTTCGACTGTGCTCCGCGATTGTCGGGTTTTTGACGAACACAAAGAGATTTGCATCGCGCTCGCAGTGCAGGCTCGTTGTGTGTCCACACTTGTCACGCGAGCAGAGCGGCTCGGCTCGTGCTCCGCTCGTGCGCGGCTCGTGCTCGGCTCGTAAGCATAGACCCACAACAGTTGACGTTCGCTAGTTGCTGTACTTGATATGTCGACGATGAACTCAATGCCCTCAAAAAACAATATTCCATCAATCCCAAAGCAACCAATTCAGAGCCATCGGGATGGCATCAAATACACTTACCGATGCTCTGATCACGAGGACCGCGGTAAGGACGAACCATTCTGGACTCACCCCCTTCGTAATTGAGGCTATATTCCTTTATGACGCTACGGCGATTACTTGGAAAGAATACGCCTGTTAGTGCTGTGGTGTCGAGTTAAAAGTGTCGATAGAAATTCGATCATCATCATTTTCCTGCCCTTATCCCACGCTAAGTCGATAGAAATTCGATATCAGAAAAGAGTTTTAAGAATATATACTAAATGCAATTAGTGGAAGATCTTCCTCCGGCCTAAATGGACTGTTCCCTAGGACTAAGACCAATGATCCATCTTAATGTGTCGTATATATGCTAGCGAGCGATATTTTTTTTATACTAGGTCAGTTGGCAGACAGACACGCAGCCCACTTGATGGTAAGCGGCTACTGCGGCCTATTCCACTGAGGGACACTTCGCCTGGAAGCGTCGCTCAATGTGCTGCCAGACTGTAGGCTCATCTGATCTTCAAACCTCCGATTTCAAGTGTACTGGCTCCCACATACAGTGGTGGACATATAATTAAAGACACTCTTGATGTTGACTACGTACAACAAAATAAACGGTATTTAGAGACCCAGATAAGTATTAATTCCATATTTATTGGTTTTCGTACGTACACTGTTGTCGTATTTTTAAAATGCGGACAGAAAAAAAGTTATTAAAGCAATATTTTAGTCTTATTTCCTTTTTTAAATGTAACACAAACTTTGTCGATACATTTTTCGCTGGTCAGCTAATTAAAGACAGTGCGTATTTCATGTTCTAAAGTTAGCATAACCATAAAAGGAGCACTTTAACTTTTTCTATTATGCAGATTTTATCATAACAAGCAAAAACTAGTTTAGTTTTAAACTTGCTTTAAGTATTTATTGTGATAAAAATGGATTAGTATGGGAAAGGGAAAAAAATGCGATTCTCCCTAGTAAAGGAAGAAAATTAAAAAAAATATATATCGACGGTTAAAAGGAAATAGGGGATAAGCGACAAAAGATGAAATGTTCAGGAGAGCCGTTCAAAGTTTTAAATTTTAGAAAAACTGACGTATTTTTGTCATTTATTAAGATATTGTGAAAAGTGAAACAGATATAAAATCAGATAGACATGGTACAGTTACTGGTATTCTTAGTTTTAGTGATTTGACGTTATTTAAAGAATTTTTTGTCGCTTATAACCACAGCTGACCACAGTTTTTAATTTTTGAGTGAGGAAATACGGCATAAGATACAAATGACAAAATCAAATAATAAAGGATAAGAAGCATATGCGACATTCCAACTTATCATTTCACAAGGTAAAAGGGTATAAGCGACTAGACCGTTCAATCAATATTATAGGAAAAGAAGGATAAGGTACTTTTCATAGTGGTTGTATAAAAGATAATAGGGCACAAGAAACAGTCGGCATTCAAAACAATACCAGGATATAAGACATAAGTTACACACAATGTCGCTAATGAAGTAGCGCAACCAACACAATCCTTCATGAAAATATCTAAAACAGATATTTCACGACACCGTAATTGAGTCTCTAACTTCTAAAGTAGGGTGAAATTGCTTAAAATTTCACAGAAACATACTAAGGATCTATCTTAATAAGAGGCCTATTACAGTATACCCTGCTATAATTTTACACTAAATGGTAGATTTAAAAGATAATAGCTCGTTATTTCATAGGTATTTACTAACGAGCAGATAGTACGATTATTATTGAAATAAAAAAGAAGTTTTTGTTACCTACTACTTTTTAATCAAGAAAATCAAAATTTACCCCCTTACTAATAAAAACACGAATCGCATGTTTCCTGAAACGTTGTTGTTTTACAAAGATACATGTTTTGTTTAACATTGCCTTTTAATTTTAAGTTGCGAAGCTATCTTTATTTTGTATAATGTTTATTACTTTTTTAAATGTTTACACTTTCTGTCAAATGTTGACAGCGTTATGAAAGAAAGAGACAAAACAGTGTTTTAGCTTAAATAGGTCTTTTGTTCCCACAAAGGACTATAAAAAAACATTGTTTTCTCTTACAACTAAGAACGCTTACTATCTATTAAGGCATCGAAACTCGGTTCAATTTTGAAAACCCGGGTTTTTGGGTAGAGTAATAAAAACCCGGGTAGGCCAGTTTTTTCGAGCATTTCGAGCTTTTATTGTAATTATTTAAAATACAATAAATCGATATCCTGCAATGAGTACAAAATATAAAGGATAAGGAAGAATTTAAATAAATCAAACAGTCTTTACAAATTACAAATACAGTTTTAATGTTTAAAAAAGTGATGAAGATTTATTTTTTCTTCAGAATATCTTAAAACTTAGTAAGTACTTAATCTAGTCGTTTTTAAATTACAGGCTTGCAGAGATTATTTTGGTAACATTCTCTTCTATCTATCTATCTAATCAGCCCGTATACACCCACTGTTGAGTATAGGCCCCCTCTTTGTCACGCCAAGCATTCCGGTCTTGTGCAAGATTCATCCAGTTGACACCGACGAACCTGACTATATCATCCGACCAAACGGTTTGGTTTTTCCGTTCACTTATTGTATTTAAAAGCTAATAAAAATAATATCTTTCAAAGACATTTTTGTATTATCACAATCTGTGGGATCAGTTCCGAAATCCTGGAAACTTGCTAACGTGCAGCCTTTGCTCAAAAAAGGCAGCCGTACAGTTGTCCCTCAAATTACTGACCAATAGCCATACACTCCATTCTCTGTAAGGTAATGGAGCGTACAATCAATAACCGCTTGCTTGCGTATTTAGAAGGTAACGATCTCCTCAGTGATTCACAATTCGGGCTTCGAAGAGGTAGGTCCACTGGGGACCTTCTTATATACGCAACGCATTTATGGAGTGAGGCTATTGAAAACCATGGTGAGGCCATTGCTGTGTCCTTGGACTTGGTGTTTGACAAGGTCTGCCACGATGCCCTTATTGGCAAGCTTCCCTCCTATGGGATCCCCGCTGCAGTTTGTGCTTGGATAAAAGATTTTCTGACTGGACGTCGCATCAGAGTAGTTGTTGATGGGTTCTCCTCCAGCTCGCGAAAAAAAAATGCTGGCGTCCCTCAGGGATCTGTACTCTCGGCTACACTCTTTTTGCTGCACATTAATGATATTTTGGCTACTCCCGGAATTCAGGGGTATGCTGACGATAGGGCGGTAGTCGAGAGATACTTGTCTTATGTACATACAGGTAGCGGTGAAACTGAGGCCTTAAGATCAGACATGGTGAACAAGTTGAATTAGTCTCTCCAAGTTGTCTCAGACTGGGGAGATGCCAATTTGATCAGTTTGAACCCCACCAAAACGCAGACGTGTCTTTTTTCCACCAAAAAAAGCGCATTTGAGATGGCTCCCTCTTTTCGTGGCGTATCTGTCCCTCGATCTGACCGATTCTCTCTGATATTTGGTATGGAATTATCTTCCAGCCTAAAGTTTGGGAGCTACATAGAGTCTTTAGCAGCATCTTCCTATAAAAAGCTCGGAATCCTTTCCAGAGACAGGCGCTAATTCACTGCGGAACAGCTCCTAAACCTCTAAAGAGCTCAAGTTCGTTCCTGCATGGAATATTGCTGCCATCTTTGGGATGGTTCTGCTCGATACCAGCTGGCTGCTTTGGACTCTATTGAGCGGCGTGCGAAGAGGCTTATCAGTGGCGATATTTTGGTCGAGAGCTTGAAGAGCCTCGATCATCGTAAGAAGATTGCTTGCCTCTCCGTATTTTACAGACTCCACATTGGTACTCTCCAAAGTGGTGTCAAATACGGAGATATCACACTCGTGCTGCTCAGCTGCACGATTTGGTTCGACCAGCTCCGTTCCATCATCGAACTACTAAACTAAGCGATTTGCTTTATCTTTCTTGATACGGAGTGCGCGGGAGTGGAATTCTCTGCCGGGATCTATCTTTCCTACACATTACAACTTGGGACTCTTCAAGGCCAGAATTAACGGGCTTTTTCTAAGCAAGCGCGCTCCATCGTAAACCGCATACCAATCCTGTGGGTCCCGATATTATTAAATATAGGAGCGCACGAGTCACACGCTGTCACAGCGCGCGGCTGAGTGTTGCGGGGGGACAAGCGACGCGTTTAAAACTGGTTTTTGTGGTATCCAATAGCATAAGCCCCGACTCGTTATTAAATCCTTATTTGGTATTGCGGTATAAGCGACGTATACGTATGATTGTAGAACGTGGAAATATGTTATAATCGACACCATGATACCAAATCTAATTTAAGTAATATGGAATTAGCGACAATCGTTTTTATATTAGTAAACGGAAGTAAGGTATAACCACCAGTGTCATTTGAAAATCAATTTAGGTAATAGGGCATAACCGACTTGGCTGTCATTAAGAACTGAATGGAAATAGGGGATAATCGCCAGAGTAATATAAGTACGCAGTGTGTATATAGGGCACAAGCGCCATAGTTTCTTGGCACCCTTGTGAAGTAAAAAGGTATTACCGACAACAAACCCAAATTAAATCATTTTTGTAGGGGTACAATCACCTTTATAGCAAAAATGACCAGAATTTTCGTCGGTTAGCAAAAATAACACCATGAAAATGTATTTTTTTGCTTGGGCATAAACGCCAAAAAAGTCATCGTAGAGCCATGAGAGTAAGCGCATTCGAAAGAGCAGAAAATTTTAAGTCCAATGGCATATATAACTCATTTTTGACCAAAATGTCGCTTATGCCCTATTTCCTTTTAACCGTCGATATCAAAGGTTGGTCGGACAGTACATTAAAAGATCATTAACGATGCTCTAAAATATGGTTATAGACGATATCCGGAATTTTAAGAAGTTTTATACGTAAATACAGATATATTAGAAAAAATTCAATTTGTCCAGGTATCAGGCGGGACTCGAACCCACGTCCCTCGCTGTCCGGGCGAGTGCACTCCAACTATGCTACCGAGACCTTAGTGGACCCGTTGAATTTCTTCTAGTATTGATTTACGCTACGACAGCGAGGGACGTGGGTTCGAGTCCCGCCTGATACCTGGACAAATTGAATTTTTTCTAATATATCTGTATTAATATCGCCATTAAGCAGGCAATATGCTTTAAAAAATTATAAAAATATAAGTTTTATACGGTTCACATGCCTAGGAAATTTTGACCGAGAAAAACAACCACCTCAAAAATAGCATCATTTGATTAAAAAAGACCTATCAAATGGCTCAAATGTCATGCGTTATGAAGTATTTGGTGTAGAGGGGTCTAAAGTAGTATCTAACAGAACGATTACGAGACGAGGAAATTATGGAAGTCACCCTTTTTTGGAAGATTTTTTCTGAGATCCTTTATTTGAAAGAATAAAAAAAATAGGAGCAAAATTACGATTTGCCCAAAAATATTCACATCGGGTAAGAAAGGCTGAGAAAAAATGTGTTTATTTCCGAAGAACTTTAAATAATATGGTTAACTCTAAAGGAAAAGTTTACGTTAGGCGTCCCCCAAATAAAAAAATGCATCCAAAGTACACAAAGATAACAGTCGAACGTTGAGGGGGTAATACAAAAATTTGAAGATATTTTCCTGATAAAGATGTGGGACCTAATAAAAAAAAAAATACAAGGTAGCAGGAATAAATTTATTAAAGGAGTATTTTAGAAAAAGTCTTGTTCCTTACGCCAATGAACATTTGCCGGTGATATAGACTTTTTAACACGATAACGATCCCATAAACACTTCAGCAGGAGTCAAAGAATTGCTAAGGAGCCAATAAGTAACAGTTTTAGATTGGCCACCGAACTGTCCCGACACGAACCCGATCGAAAACATGTGATCTAATGTGAAGAAAATTAAAGGAAAAAAACATACAAGTAATTTTCATCAACTTTACTCGACGTTTAAAACGGCATGGGTGCAGATTTCGATTCAAACCTGCAATAATTTGAAGGCATCAATGCCTAGGCGGGGTTGGACTTTTATTGCTGCTAAAGGACATGCGACAAAATATTAATGTCGTGTTTTTATGTTTTTTAAATACGTCCAAAATGTATTAAAATCAAGTTCGTTTCAAAATTTACTAAGTTGATTTTTTATAGTTACTTAATGAGTCTGTCTTTAATTAGTTGGCCAGGTCTTTGTATTCGTTCGTGCTGCTTGCAATAAACTTTACCAACAAAAAAAAAATAATAGAACATCTTAAGTATCTTTATTTTACTTCAAACATTTTACGATAACCCTAAGAACAATTTAAGTAATATTGCAAGATAATAAATGTAATACAATAAAAGTATAAAGGGTAGGTAAACTCTGAAAACTTAATATCTCCTCAGTGTCTTTAATTATATGTCCACCACTGTAAATATTTAAAAAAAAACTATCGATAACAAATGTTGTCACCGTTGGTCCCACCACTAAACAGACGACGATGAGGGTAGAGACTTCACATTTCGGAGCCGAGTGAATTTCGACCTCCTTTATGGTTAGAATTACTTTGGAATGGCGGTGCATACATTTTTAATCTATGTAAAAACGGTTGTTACGAAGAGTTACTGCGTGCTTAGAATCATGGGTTTGTTTTGTTTCTCTAAGTTTATTACGGGTTTCAATATGGGGTTCGTTAAGTGCATCCCATTGTGAAAACGGGTATGGGTATTTTTTTCGTAAATCTCCTTTATTTCTTTCGTGCCTATGTAAAAGCCCTTTTACTGTTAAAACCAATTCGGCTTCACCAATTTTTATATTTCATCATCGACATCATCATTAACCTATATATACGTTCCCACTGCTGGGACATAGGCCTTATCCCAAGTGTGAGATAGTGTGGGCCATACTCCACCACTCACATTAATACTGCCGGAACACAGCAAGAGCTGTTATAGCGGCGGATTTCACATGTGGGAGTGGTAACTAGCCAGTCGGACTCTAAAAAAGCCCTACTACCAACCAGACCCAAGCCAGGAATCGAACTCACGAGTCACACGACCTCCGGATTTTATACCCGAGCGGCTTAGCCACTGTTCCACGGAGGCGGTCAAATATTGAAATAAGACCTCTTTTTACATCAAAAGACGTGCCAATATTCGTTAAGTATCAATCGTGTGACCTAAACCCACCGCCTACCTCTCCAAGGCAAGATAAAAGGGTCTGATCAGAGGCATTCAGAAGGGTGCCAAGAAGCATTAGCTTCTGTCTGTATTTGTACTAACAAAAACCGATTCTCACACGGTTTGACACGACGATTCCTTCTTCACTGCGTAATCGCCATGATTGTGGTGAAAGTCAAGCGCGGGAGATTTTGAATTTGGAACAAATCGCAATACGCCACAGACAAACAGATTATTTAGTATTCTGTGCAATGTACAATACAAATATTTATAGCCTGACCAAGAAAATAATAAACCTGCTCTGGAGGCGTCACATTAGCTATAGTGTTGGCTATGGATGTGGTAATGGTCGAGAAGTCGGCTATTACACCAGAGGTCGCGGGTTCGATCCCCGCACGGTACAAACATTTGTGTGCATGAACATGTCTGTTTGTATCGATCTGGGTGGTTCTATGTTATGTATGTATTTACAAAAAAAAATCCGTTGTCTAGCACCCATAGCACAAGCTAATGCTTAGTTGGCTAGACGGCGCTGTGTAAATAGTGCCCAGAGATATAAACCTATTATTTATTTATTAATACAATCTTCAAGTAAGGTTAAATAACTTTTTAAAGTACAGTAAATTTGCCTAAAACGGCTCTACGCAATCAATCTCAACAATTACTTATATGTATCTCTTTTCATATGTAAAATTGAGAGTCAGGCATACAGCCTTTCTAATAATAAAGCGGCCTACCTATTCAATTCAGTCCGAACAATGTGATAAAATGTAATTATAATACAATATTCATAAGAATAGATTAGATTCGCCATCCATTCATAACTTGGACCACACAGCCGCTTATTTTGAAACTTCTTTTCAAAGAATTTAATCTTTGTGTCTATTGTCCGTGGAGGCCTGCGGCTTCCTTTGAAATATTGGCCGAGATGAGATACGTACGTATAGCAATTGTGGACAATGTGGAGTGTTAGCGTAGCCAGACTTGGGTTATAAATTGAACTTATAACTAGACTTGCTCTCCGCCTCCGACTTTGTCCGGGTAAAATCAATGTTTTAAAATGTGAGAAGATGTGTTTCCTGAAACAACCAATTATTCCTTTTTAAAAAATGGACATCAATACGAAGTATGAACTCCAAATCACACTCCAGGGGGTCAAATTTCGCAGATCATTCTAAGCAAAATTTGTAACTGCTAGCACTTGTAGTAACGAAGTTTCATACAAAATTACAAATTATCCACCCCAAAACAACCCCTTAGAGGTCAAATTTGGCAAAATGCCGTCTTGATTAACACCTACGTCTTAAAAACAAGCACAATTTAAAACTCACAACTTGTTTCTGTGATTTCGTGATGAGTAAGTGACCATTGGTTTTTTTTTCTTATCGGAGTATCTCATAATTATTTGAAAACTCTTTGGAGAGACGCTACATCAGATTAAACATAATTTCGAACTACATACATAATGAAATGATATAATAATGCCCTATTTCTTCAGGCTTGAATTTTATGATAGTATTTTATAATGTGAATTTTAGGCTACTTAATTTTAATATTGTCAACAGCCAGCGTTTCAGCGTATTAAATATGTAGCGAATAGACTGAGTTACTTAATATAGCTTGTATAAAAATAATGGCCACAGAGAAAAAATAATTTAAAAAGAAACTCCAATGACATCTTATTTTTTTAAATGGCGGACGTTAAGCGCTTCATTTATCTTGCAGCCAGTACGCTTTCGTTCGCTATTCATTTAAGAAAAAAAACAAGACGCAAAGGAAACAAAACAAAGTCTAATACGCACTGGAGTTTTTTTTTAATTAACCGTCTGTGGAAACGTCTCTTCATCGATATAATACCCCATTCGGCCATTGTGCGGGTACATTAGGCCCGACGGGGTCGTAAGAGCCCTGGAGTTATGGACAAAACAGGAGTGCAAGTAATCTAATTTGAAAACCAAATTGGTTCGGTATTCAAGTGATTTGGACGATGAAAGAAATCTATAAATATTTTTCGTGGACAATAGCGCGTTTTTTATACATCTTTAGATAAATGAAATTGGTGTGTATGTATGTCGGTTCGCATTGTTAAATACAAATATTGGCGCAGTGGCTTAACTTGTGGATCCAGATATAGACAACTCTTTTGTAAATACTGTTTTACTTACAGCTTTTTGTTTGTATTTTTATAAGTCTTATCAAATAAACTTAAACTGTGTTGGATTATACAGGGCAAATAAATACAGTAACGTTTTTAATTTTTTGTTATGACAACTATTATAATATATTCTGCGCGCACGCATCCCTGATTTTAAGATGTTTGCCGGGACCTGTACTAAGGAAAGTATTTTGAGCAAACTAAACTAACATTCTTCGAGTGGTGGCCACGTACCGGGAAACGCAGCCGTGGTAGGCCTCCCACAAGGTGGACTGATTTTTTTTTTTTTTTTTTTTTTTTTTTTTTTTTTTTTTTTTTTTTTTTATAATAATAACTGATGATCTCATAAAGATCGCCGGAATCCACTGGATGCGGGTGGCGCAGGACCGATCGGTTTGGAGATCCTTGGGGGAGGCCTATGTCCAGCAGTGGACGTCGTTTGGCTGAAATGATGAAACTAACATTCCCCTTCTTTCCAGGTGTCAGACGACATCGGGTACGTGATATACTCGGCGCTGGGCAGCTTCTACATCCCCTCCTGCATCATGGTGTTCGTGTACATCAGGATATACTTCGCGGCCAAGGCGCGGGCGAGGAGGGGGATCAGGAAAAACCCCAGGCCGAGGCCGGTGAGTAAAACAGCAGTCAATTTTGTTCTACGAAGGTTTTTTTTATACTAGGTCAGGTGGCAGACAGGCACGCAGATCACCTGATGGTAAGCGGCCACTGCGGCCTATTCCATTGAGGGACGCTTCACCTGGAAGCATTGCTCAATGTGCTGCCAGACTAGGCTCATTTGTTCTTCGAGCCTCTGATTTCAAGTGTAGGGATCTTACATTAATTTTGCCTGAACACAGCCAGAGCTGTTATAGCGGCAGATTTCCTATCCATTATAACTCGGGACCCTTCAAGGCCAGAATTAACGGGCTTTTTCTCCGTGCGCTCCGTCGTAGACCACATGGTTGTTTAACATTGTTTGCCACTCACTACTAGGTTTTGGAATTAATTACCTTCAGGCTTTGTGTAGACAACGCAGGAACCGCATCGGCGCGCCTGCGCCGGACTGAAACCGCGTGTTCATTTTGATGCTGATTTTAGTTCAGTAAAGCATGGCGGCCCGATGCGCACACGGTGTCGGTGCGGCGCCGGTCCGGCGCAGGCGCGGTTTTCATTCGTTTAAACAAACATACGGTCCGGCGCCGGTGCGGTTCCGGTATCGTCTACACAAAGCCTCAGCACTGTTTCCGATAAGATACGACCTAGTGCCTTCAAGAAAAGAGCGTATTTCACCCTTTAGGGCCGGCAACGCATAAGCGATGCCTACAAACTTACAAATCAGGGATGTGAAATTTCGGATACGTATAGGAATCATTGATAAACTGGATACGGATACGGTTACGGATATGAAATTATTTCGGATATCCGATAGTTTCTGATAATTCTGTAACACAACACTTTCGTTTCAATTTGTCGAATCAAGAATAGTTTCTTGAATGTGAAAATGCTCACAAGTTAGTTACGGGGCTGATAAGACAACATTAAGTCTCACTCAATTAGGCTCCGCCCCTATCCGATACTATCCCAAACTTTTATTTCGGATTCGGTAACGATTACGGATAATTTTTATATCGGATATCCGATAGTTTCGGTTTCGGTTATGGAGCTCCCTAACATCCCTATTACAAATGTCCATGGACGACTGTGAATACTGTTATCCTTTACCATTAGTTGATCCGTTTGTTCGTTTCCGTTTACTCGTTTGCCTCCTTTTATTATAAAAAAAACACTACATTACTATAACCGTATTTTTCTCACGTAATATGCATATTTTTTCCCGTCATGACATCGCATCAGTACTGTTTCACGTACGAGGTAAAACCAAAAGGTTTCGGAGATGAGAAAATTAAACGAATGCCATGAAAGTTATTATGAAACTGTAATACTGTTTGTGTATTCGTTACTGAGATTTGTTTTTGCTTCGGGCTAATGTGATTAACTTTGGGGTTTTTCAAGTCTTTTTACATTTCCGCTCTACTAATATTATAAATGCGAAAGGGTATTGTACGTTCCGTTTTCGCATCTGAACTAAATCGTTACAGGATTTTATGGTGATAGTTTTAGACCTCGAGAAAGAGTTGAAATATTGATCATGGAAAACGTAATCTATACTTCTAGATTTGATTGTTTGTTTTTTTTTTTTTATACTAACTCAGTTGGCAGACATGCTCGCAGCCCACCTGATGGTAAGCGGCCACTGCGGTCTATTCCATTGAGGGACGCTTCACCTAAAAGCGTCAAGCGTCGTGTTTGTTTGTTGTTTGAATTGAATAGGCTCCAAAACTACTGAACGAATTTGAATAATTCTTTCACTGTTGGATAGCTACACTATCCCCGGTGAACATAGGGTACTTTTGATCCCGAAAAAGTGGGAGGAAGGGTGGATATTGGAAAAAAAATTAAGCGCGGGTGGAACCGCGGGCAGAAGGCTATGGTTTTATAAAAGAGGAATATACTTTATATGGGAGACCCAATTTCAAACAAGCAAATGCGGCCAGTATTTTTTTTATTTTTTTTTATTTTATGTAAGAGGGAGGCGAGCAAGCGGGTTACCTGATGGTAAGCAATCACCGCCGCCCATAAATACTCGCAACACGGAGTCACAAGTACGTTTCCGGCCTTTAAGAAAAAGTAAAAGTAAATACATAAATAATCCAAATTATTTACAAAGCCAAAATCTACTTACTCTTTATAAGTTTTTTGTCATTCCTTTGTTTGCTTCTTCTTATGATATAAATCTCTTTAAGTTGTCGTTAACCTTTTGTGCCACTACCTGAATCAGAAGGTTTCATTAATATTACAAATCTCATTTTGGTCCTTCGAGCCGGATGCAGACAACCCTGACAATATTGTACGCTTGAGAGCAATTCGGTATATGTTAGGTTAAAGGTACCAATAGTAAACCATTTACATTGGTAAAAACTCTTTACTGTGTGTAGACTTCTTTAATGTTTTTGTATTCTTATTATACCTTTTCACTACCTTTTTAATAAAGTGTAACGCTTAATCTTGAAACTGGCTATATTCTTAAGTAGAGAATAAGATTATGTTCGGGTTGCGATTAATTTAGATATGCCTGTAGGCAAACTTCTTGAATATCGGGTGGATATTGCGGAGAACACTAATTTTGAAACGCCTACGCGCCTGCGCACTATTGGTCAGAAGCATACCTCTGACCAATAGCGCGCGCGGGGGTTCGGGATATTCGCGCGCGCTATTAGTCACGCGCAAGTGCACATGCGCGAACTTTCCCTCTCTCCGTCAACCGATGTTCAACAAGCTTGCCGATAGCAATATTTAAGGTGGTGATCCCAGTGGACGTCTTTTGGCTATAAATTTTGATGATGATGATCCCAGTATAGTAGTCGTAGTATTAGCAATTTTTGTACACCATCAGCTATTTTTGCTGGCAGATTTGACTTCTGGTATCAGCTATGTTCTAGATTTTCTCGGGTGAACCTCCCTAGGCGCCACTCTGGCTTGAGGCCTCTCAAGTCGGGGTACCCGGGAATGGGCTGGTCAATAGCCACAAGGCTGTCAACGGCTCGTCCCAATCGGGTGTGAAGGAGAAACCGGGGGAGTTTAGTGGGTAGTGGACACAGCCGCAGGTGTAGCTAGCCTGCGGTTATGGTTCATAAAGGCATTCTAAATTCAAAAATTATCACTTTTTACTTTAGAGAACACATTGACAATAATTTTATAAGAAATCGGTATATGTTTTAGAATGACTTTATTATCAGTCCAGTTAAGTGTTTACACTTAAGTAAATAACCCGTATATGTTCCAGAATGAGCAGCAGACGAGCTTCACCAATCCCCCGAAGGGCACCAGGCCGATGCCTTCGACCCACCCCATGCCCCCAGGCCACCTAGCAAGCACCAACAACAATGGGTAACTATACGATACGCGAGCCAGCTAACCTGCCTTGTACCTAGATCTTACAAGTCGAATCTAGGTACTATGAGAAATGTGTGCTATTTCTACGCTGTTGTGCATGTTGATACCCTTACCCACTCTGTGTCGTTGTCTTTCTTCCTGAGAGTGTTTGTTCTGATCAATCAGGGTTTGCACCATGATTCAGGTTTGGCAAGTTATTACATTACGATAACTGACATCTAGTGTTTCCAAACTATCGATAGTTTATCTATAGATAGTTTTCATATGAGTAAGACGACCCTATCGATATGACTATCCATAGGACTATCGATAGTATCGATACTATCGATGGGATTTTTGCTCGATAGTAAAAAACCACCAATAGTATCGAAACTATCGATAGTTTATTCTTCGTAACCAACAAGACTATCGATAGCATCGATAGTATTGTTTACACGCGATAGTATTCTATCGATAGTATCGATACTATTGTTATGACGTCAACTATCGATAGACTATCGATAGTCGGACTATCGATTGGCACCACTACTGACATCTGACTTTCGTAACTCTTACCAGGAAAACTAGATTTGGATCATAGCCATTCACTGTTCAGGTTTCCTGACAACTTTTTCAGTCAGCAGCGAGCTAGGATTGGTACCTACTCAAGTTTTATTTTAGAACGACGACTGTAGCCGACGGTGGAACCAGACTTTAATGATTTAGATTAAGCAATCATTATCTAATTATCCTTTTTACCCGCTAATAACCTGAGCTTTATAACCTTTTGAAACCTACTCATAGTTCTCTTGCTGGTTTAAAATTACAATAAACGTTCATCTTTTTTCTAACAATGACTTCTATACAACTCTTTTGTAAGCTTTACTTAAGTCACTGCTTTTAGACCCTAGTATCACCCCAACAAGCTTGATGTTTTCAATTTTGTGTGTGATTGTTATAATATTACTTTTTCTCCCTCATGTTTTATAAATTAAAAATTCAGAAATATCATTATTGTAAGTAGGCAATGATCTTAGTCATCATAATTAAAAAAAATTAAAAAAATGTTATAAAATTTAAAATAGCTGTACCTAGTAGACCATGCTAATTTTAATACACTAAAGACATTGTAAAGACAACTGTGCTGTACTGTACAAGCTGCTGGTCAAGTAAGCCGCAAAATAGTTTGTTGGGAAATTTCGACTATTTGCAGAATTCTGACGTACCGCTAACTGTTGAAACTATTAATTCATAAGAACTAAGATCTATATAAGATTTTATAATAATAGAACAGCAAACGAAAAATTCTCTCGTACTGATCGAATTTGATCGTTTCCTAAAAACCTCTCATCATTGATTCCAGGGAGAGTCAAATATCGACGATAGAAACGCCACAAGTCCAAATACCAACAGTGACGTGCGACTTAGCGTCGGACATCTCGACGAGCGAAGCAGGCGACACCGTGCCACCTCCGCCCGACGAGCGGAAAGACACGCTGAAGGTTAGTGCTCAATGTTGAAGGTTCATATCCTGCTCGAAGGACCAAAAGTTTCAAGTTCGTAGGTTCCTGGTTGATCGAGACCAAAGCAGCATAGCTGGTTTATCCGGCTCGAAGGATCACACTAGTTGGTGCCGATATGTTGCGTTGCGAACGCCTAGTATAAATTGATTGCCTTATAAATAAATGTTGGATAACATGACATAAATGATCTTATTCCAAAGTAATTAGCTTAAAAATCTATGCTATGGGTATCAAATTGAACAAAGGTATACAAATTTGTTCTATTAAACAAATATTCAGACACAACTTAAAATAAAACTCCTGGATGGATTGTGAATAGATCATTAGCAGAGTCACTACCCAAGTCGCCATTGGGCTAATGCATACATCTTTCTCATATCAGGATTTTTAAAAGCCACGCGATTAAATTTTACTAACAATACCCATCCATCATCCACAGGTGGTAACGTCAGCACAAGTAACGAAGAACCCCCTCGCCTCGTGCCCCCACCGCAGCTCCTCGCTGTCCGTGAACGGTGAGCTCCAACTCCAGCAGACGAGAGGCAGAGCCCCAAGTGTCGCCATCGACGCTGACATGGTATCTGAACTAGAACCTTCTTCCTCAGATTCCGGCGTCGTTAGCCGCTGTGGTGGAGTCAAACCTCTTAAGCTGAGGATCTTCAAAAAGACCGACAAGAGACAGGAGAAATCGCAGCCGAGCAAGTCAGAATTAGAACCAGCGTTGCCGAAACCGCACAAGCCAAGAGATCCAGAGAGAGAGAAGAAGAGATTGGCGAGAAAGAAAGAGAAACGTGCAACACTGATTCTCGGACTGATCATGGGGAGTTTCATTGCTTGCTGGCTGCCTTTCTTCTTCTTGTACATATTGAAGGCGGCCTGTCGGCAGTGCGTGATACCGCCGAGCGCTTTTGCGATAGCGTTCTGGCTTGGATACATGAATTCGGTTCTAAATCCTGTAATATATACGATATTCAATAAAGATTTTAGAAGAGCCTTTAGAAGGATACTGTTTAAGTGATGTTTAGCTTACCTGTGCTGCTACAAGTGCGTTGCCAACCGCATACTGTTGGCGCAGCAGAGGGCGGTACCAGGTCTTTATAATGTACGCTAGTCGTTCCATCGTCATTGGACTCATGTGATAGCTGATGTGAATTGATATAAGACGGCAGATCTGCCGTCTATAAACTAAAAGGCCGCTAAATGACAAAAACTACTTTTGAGTTATTGAGCAAATAAGCGGCAAAATTTTCAAATCGATGCTACTCCTTAATAAAAGTATGTACAAATGTGTGTCATACACCAAAAGAAAGGTCTTTTTGTCAACTTTCACATGAAATTTGTTGATTTAGACAATTGGTAATATTCTTTAAACTAAACACATATTTTCCCCTCAATTTTGTAAACTTTTAAAAATAACTTAAGGTGTACAAAATTAAATGGCGGCTAAAAGGTTTTAACTGCTTTATAGTTGTGAATTTTTCGAAAACAGCCACATTTACATAACTATAAAGCAGTTATATTGATCTTATTCATAGCAATAAAGCGGCTAACTACACATAGCCGCCTTTTAGCCAAGTTTATGTGGCTTAACTGCTTTACTTTTATTTATTAATAACTTTTATTACAGTTGTGCATAGCTAAAAAGCGGTAAATTATCAAACCCTTTCATATAACTGCTATTTAGGCTAGCAAAATCATCATTATTTTTTTACAAAACCTTCAAAGTAGACGCTACCACTACTAAGTCAAATTTATAAAGTACGAGTATTCTTCCTATGAACACCAATCTAAAGAGCAAGCGGGATTTAGAAGTGGTTTCAGCACGTTAGACCACATATTCACGCTAAGGCAGCTGGTGATACAGAAAAACAGCGAGTTTAACCGACCTCTTTACCTTGCATTCTAAGACTACAAAAAAGCGTTCGACTGGGTAGAACACTGAGTTGTCTTTGATTCACTACAGCGTTGCGGTGTTGACTAAGGTTTTTACAACAAATCCTGGGCCTAAGACCGTACTCGCGTGCGGTAACCACATCTGGTCCACTCGGTGTTGACGATTGCGCTACACCAGGCGCACACGACTCATCCTCGTTCCCGCTCTCCTTTTGGGCCAACACCCCTATAGATACATTAACCTGCTGAAAAACCTATACCAGTCAGCGACTATGTCTGTCCAAGTCCAAGGTAGTTCTACAACTATCCCTATTAAAAGTGGCGTACGCCAATGTAATATCACCAAAGCTTTGCTAATGCACTCGAAGACGTCTTCAAACTTTGAACTGGAAATATAAAGGTATAAATGTGGACCGAGTTTGAGTCACCTCTGTTTTGCGGATGACATCGTGATCCTCGCACAGTCATCTGAGCAGGTTAAGAATATGCTTAGCGACCTAAGCCAAGCTTTACTACGCGTAGGGCTGAAAATGAACTCTGAAAAGACGAAGTAAATAGGCTTGAGTGGCCCGATGGCGCATTTGGTAGTGACCCTGCCTTATGCGCCAGGGGTCGTGGGTTTGAATCCCACCCAGGACAAAGACTTATGTGATGAACATTTGTGTTTGCTCTGTGTCTGGATGTTTATTTGTATTTAAGTATATATTTCTGATACCCATAACACAAGTGCTTACGCTACTTACTTTGGGGTCAGATCAATGTATGTGATGTTGTCCAATATTTAAAAAAGTTATTCTTCTTCCTTAATATTAAAGAAAATCATTACACAACATAAGATAATCAGTATACTCTTTCATTAACACCTTAAAATTTGTGGTCTTTCGAATTAATACTTGAATGTTGACTATCAGAAATTTCAAAATTAACTTGGTTTTGTTTCGTGTTACATAAACCACTTATAAGTTATTAATTTATTATTATATCAGTTACGTAAGTTAAGTAAGTAAATAATTTAAAAGAAATACACCAAATCACACCATTCAAAAGCACATTCCTTAGCTACTGCCCAATAAGGCCGTTCAATTAGGTCTGTCGTTAATAAGCTGTGAAATAATGTATTAATTCGAGCAAACATACCACCGTACTTCAACGTAAATAATGGACCTCAAAAATATCTACTCATAAATAAGTAAATAAACTTTGTTAAGGTACCTAATTTATATTTAAAAATACGTCTTATCTGACTGAGGAACGAATAGTTATTTATGTGGCTGTTGCATAATGAGGGTCATTAAAATACGAATGTGGTTTTATGAAACGAACGAAGTGAGTTTCATAAAAGGATCACCTGAGTATTTTAATGCCTAATTATGTACATTCACATACATAACTTTATCTTCATTCATAATAATGATAATATGTCTATTTTATAGTCAGGATCGATGAGCAAACGCCCTAGTTACCAACATAATCTGTATGTAAAAGTTAGTACTGTCATAATGACTGACGTTTGTAGTTTTTAAAATCCATAAACAATCCAGACTCGAGTTGATTTCGATTCTCAAATCGATTGTTATAATTTCAGCATCGAATTAAATGTATAGGAATGGAACATAAAATTACTAATCGACTAATTCGATAATCGAAAAAACCTATTAATTCTTACTTTTTAAGAAGACGTTCGAAATTTGAACGTAATTAAGGTATCGGTTACCGATACTAAAATGTAAACATTAAGATACAGCAACAGATACTCATATCTAAATATAGGGCGTTTGCTCATCGATCCTGACTATAAAATAGACATATTAGGGTATGGATGTAGATAAATAATATATTGTTCGACTGCATTCAGTTTTCAATTCATAGTGGCTAGCTCATAAAAAAATTTTACGGCTAGCTTGACTCAAGAACATAAGCCGCCTGCTTGTCGATCTCGCTCAAAACTATTTTGCAGTAAACAAAAAGAAATCCAATTATAAGCTATAATTTTTTTTTAATAACTTCGTTAATTAAATAAAATACGTACCTTGGAAACCTTCCCGCCATGTCGAGTGACGATTTTAGCGGGAAACGCGACACCAGCGAACTTCCTCATCCGTGTATAGTTTATTTTTTCCTAAACAGCCGCACCCCGCCAGCCTAGCGTGCCCGTTATAAGGGGTGCGGGGGCTTGTGAGTTTGCCGCTTTTTAGCGATGTACTGCTATTTAACGGCTTTTTTGTTAAGCAAATCTTTGTAAAAATTATGTATTTTACTTTGCGTACTGACTAACATGGATTTTTATACTAGTTTATTTATTGTAAAAGTAGAAACAATGCAAAGCTTAAAGGCCGCTAAATGATTCTAACTGCCTTTTAGTTATTTAAGAGAGCTTTGCCGCTTTTTATTCATTTAAGCAAGGTTCTTTATACTTGAACCTTACCAAGCTAGAAAGCCGCTAAAAATACTTTGCTGCCTTTTAGCTACTTGCAAAATTAGAACTGTTTTTTAGCTAAGCATTGATAGTAAAATTGTTCAGACGATCCAAACGTTAAAGTAATTTAGCTACCTTCTAATCTAGTAAAGCTGTTTTGCCACCTTTAAGCGATGTAAAATATATTATTTCTGTATTTAGCTGCTTTTTTAAAAAAAATATCTTGGAAACGGTGAAAGATAGAATAACCGTTCCTAGATAGATCGATAGAGAATTTTTTTTTAAATATATTGGTATTAAAAAGTGAAAAATGGTCAAATGTCATTTAGCGGCCTTTTTTCTTATAGACGGCAGAGATATAATAGTGTTCATTGTTTGTTCTTTGGCTGATCATTCTAAACTTAGCAACGGCTTACCTTTCTTGGTTCTTCTCAAATTTCTTTTATTAATGAAATAAAATCTTACTGTACAAATATTTGATAACCCTCTTCTCCCATAAAGTGACAAATACTACTCCTGCATAAATAGAAATTTAAAATTTTAACCTTATCAGAAGCAAGAATAAATATCAGTTTAAAAGTTAATAAAACAAGAAATAACAAAAGGTGTTAATTATAAAACAAAAGATGAAAACCATTCACCCATTGGAAAATAAGCCACCCTAAAGCCAAGATGCTTAATCCTCGTAACAGTTGAATGCAATGAGCAAACTTAAAGTATATGGCACCATAAAACGGTACTTATCATTTCCTGACCGCTTTGTGGGTAGACACATCCAAGATTTGGCAAGTCTGGTTATTACATTGGACCGACTGCCAGACTTCCGAAGCTCGTAAAAAAGGATGAAAACCAGTTCGAAAATGTTCACACAACTAGTTTCATCGAGTTGTCCAATTTTTCTTATAATGAGTTTCATCATCGGACTATAAATACAAAAAAATCTGTTAAGCATAAAGATTTGGATTTCTTATTATAAAAAGCAACCTTTGGAACCTTTTTTCTGCTTATGAAGCTTTTAAAAACTTTAGGTTAATAATAAAGAAACCAAATTAAACTAACTTGGATGTTTAAAATTTACAAATAACAACCTACCATCTAGAAAGAATTAAATTATACAAATTTCATTTATTTTCGTTAATTCTCCGTCTTAAGGTTCATCAACTTATCTTAGAGAAATATTAATCAAAAAGGATTTTTAAATCCTAAATGAAATTACTCTTCTAAGTTTGATTATATTAAAAACGGAATCCAATTAAAACTGGCGAGCTAAGCATCTTAACTTTTGCCAGTTTCTCATGAAACAGTTTTTTCCTAGACGTTTTTTCAATATATTAACACAATCAAGAATTCGGAAGTTTGCCGAGTTAAAATATCAGCCGAGGAACATAATTTCAGTTCAATAGTATGAAATATATCTAGTGTTGATACATAATACATACATAGTGAAATATAACGACTTAGGTCAGTTTGTTGATATTTTAAGCTTTTTAACCGACTTCAAAAAAGGAGGAGGTTCTATGTTCGACTGTATGTATTTTTTTTTTTTTTTTTTTTTTTTTTTTTTTTTATGTATGTCCGTCGATTTCTCCGTCAATTGTGGACCGATTTAAATAGTTCTTTTTTTATTTGAAAGTGCATAGTTCCGAGGTGGTCCCATTGTTACCATTTCAGGATCTGATGATGGGATCCCGGGAAAATCAAGGGCAAACCTCAAATTTTATAGGCGCACACTACGCGTTACTTGTTTTTTCTGAAGCCATTTAAGTTTTTGCGTCCTATAGACATCACTTTATGTTGATGAGCTGATGATGGAAGGTACAACTCCTTAACGGTTAGGAGTTAGGGGATAATTCTTTCAGTATTGTAAGAATATGTGGACCGTTATTTGTATTTCATGTACTTTTGCAGCTAAGCTGATGATGGAAGGTACAACTCCTTAACGGTTAGGAGTTAGGGGATAATTATTTCAGTGTTGTAGGAATATGTGGACCGTTAGTTGTATTTCATGTACTTTTGCAGCTAAGCTGATGATGGAAGGTACAACTATGATGATGAAAGCTAAAGGGTACGACTTCTTAATTCTTATGTCCCTCTTGCGGGCTGCATCTTTAGTTGGTCTACTGAATGGTGCTGAACACTTAATGAATACCTAATATTGTCAAATAATACAATTCTACTATTTTACTCGTATTTTCGTTATCAATATTATGAGAGAGTTTTACTCACTCCTACGTATTATTCACACTAAAAATAAAAAAATAAACAAACTTTTTTAAAAAAAAATTAAACCGACTTCAAAAAAAAAAACAAAAAAAAAGCTACCTAAAAACACTGAAAAGCAAAAAATAATTTTAATAAGACATTCATCAAATGCGCTTATTGTCTAAGCCTATTAATAACATTAAATTGTATTTACGTGCTAGGTAGGTACCTACTAATCTGTTTGAAGTCGGTGCCAAGCCAAAGGTAATGAAAAATGATACATACCTAATAATTTATGTATTATACAGGGTTACAAATAATCCGCGGACGTAGGTACGTAGTCTGGGTACCTACTATTTGGCTTGGCACCGACTTCAAACAGATTAGTAGGTACCTACCTAGCACGTAAATACAATTTAATGTTATTAATAGGCTTAGACAATAAGCGCATTTGATGAATGTCTTATTAAAATTATTTTTTGCTTTTCAGTGTTTTTAGGTAGCTTTTTTTTTGTTTTTTTTTTTGAAGTCGGTTTTTGTCAGAATTGACTTAGTACCGGTATCGTAATCTGTAGACGTAACCCTGTAGTAATTTTTAAGTAGGTAATGTACTTTTTTATACTTTGTTAGCCTCTGTATGTTCTAAGTGAACTAAAAACAATATTAAATAACCACTGCATTAATTAATAAGCAGTATTATTTGTCTCCTGAAAACATTGTCTGTGTTAGTAGGGTTTTAGAAATCACCGATTCATTTTTGATCATACTCTTCTCCTTTCAAAGTTCATATCACTAGAACCTATTACCTCCTAAATGAGAAAAGTCAAATCTTTCCTGAATTTAATTAAGAAAATACATTAATTTAATATTCAAGAGGCGTCCTTAAAGTTTAATTTGCTTCAGCGTAAATTTTACGCATGTCAATTTATTTCTCACAGCGTAAATATCAAAGCACATTTTAATATCATAAATACTGCTATACTTTATTTTGTCGTTTCTAAAAAAATGTAAACATCCTAATATTTTAGAAATGGAAGTTTGTTATGATGAATGAATAGTTGAATGCTCATTGATGCCTAGTAGGTCCTGAGTTCAATTCGTGGGAAACCGACTGTGGTAACATTATCAATCTGAGAGTTTCTAATAAATTATAGTTGGATATTGTTACATTCTTTTACAAAAGCAACTTAACAGATTCGAAATAGACAAAAAAAAGTTTATAAAGATAATTATTATGAAAAACATTTTATCTTGTTAACTAACAAAATTCTAGAGTCTATGTAGGCAACGTCGAGAAACAAAGCTAGTAAAGAGAATCTCACAAGGAATGAAAGTAATATCTCACAAATTATTTAAGTATGAAGAAAATAATATCCCACAAAGTATTCATGAATGAAAGTTATCTCATATTTATTACAATGATATACATAGTAGATAGATCTTTAGTAAAATAAAATATGAAATGACCTTACTTTATAATTTGCATTAAAAATGGAATTGTAAAGATATAAAAATGTTTTTATTTGTAGAGATTTTAATATACGTAGCGGTCTTAGAATCTGTATATTTAAAATGAAACTGCAAAAACACTAAAGGATTTGAATGATTATACATACTTATGATAAATATATTCCTTTAATCATTGTAAAATATAATAAAAAGGAATTTCATAGCTTTAATAAAAAGAAAAATCATTTAAGGTTTTTTGAGCATAGCTTGTTCATAATATTTAGCTGTGTTATGTAGTATTTTCTAAAAACAACTGCAGACGGGTGAAATGAAAAAATATTTTTGATTAAAAATAATTATTGGATCAATAAATATTTTTTTGTTTTTTACTTTCCCAGCAGTGATACCCATACGCTTAAGGTACGTACAAAGTATTTATATAGTAGTTTTCAGTTATCATTTGCATAATACTAAATGTATTGTCCTAAGATTTAAAACCACAAATTCACTATAATCGTCTCCCACAGAACGTAAAATATCTTCATTGGGGATCAGATCAACAACTATATTAAAAAATTCTGTAAAACAGAAATTGGTACATGAAAATGTCGTTTAGTAATTTTTTTTTTAGAAATCAGTAAAAAACTAAAAAAGACTTAAAGTAAAAAACAAAGAATTGGTTTTTTCTCTTATTTTTTATATGTTACAAAAAAAATCTGATCTCTTATAAGGATATCACTAAATACCTACTAAATCACTAATATTAATTCACTAAGCACCATTCATTCATTACTTACCGATTAAATTCATTATAAAGATGCGGTGTTATTATAGGCTGGAATTTATTGTGGTGCTTTTGGACTAATTAAATTTTAGATTAATAATACACAATTATTTATTCTAACATTTCAACTTTTTCATAGTATTTGTGCAAATCCCAAAATAATGATCGCTGTAAAGTAATAAAAATATCGAATATTAAAAAACTTAAATTTATTTGTCAATCATTCTTTTCTTCATTTGCCATGTGATATAAAGAAAATTTACTAATAAAAAATAAAATAATCGCTGAAAAAAGCTTTATGTACTTATTACATTAACACATAATCATTTAAACTATTTATTACTACTCCCTGTGTTTAAAAAATTTGGTTTTTTTTATTGTACTTTGGATTGTAATTTTATTCTTACATGCACACAAGCAGATATTATAATCAAAGTGGTTTTCTTGAGTTTAAATATTATACATGGTAACATATTTAGTACTTAATTTATTTTAAACTTACTTAAAATGTGTAAAGCAAGTTAATTCCTTACTTTTTCTTTTTACTTTACCGAAAAGGTATCCACAATATTTCCAGTCTCAGTAGGGTAAATCTATTTGAATAATGATTGACTGTGCCTCTGTGCCTATGAAACAAGCACTACACAACAATAAGATGCACTTGATAATTATATATGTCTATATGTTATATTAAGTCTGAGTTTATAAAAATATTTTTAATTAAATTTTTGTAAAAAGGTCTTAAACAATAATTTTTTTCAAGTTTTAGGAGCGCTGGCCGCTTTTTAGTTTATTTTTGTTTTGTAAATAATGTACTTAATTATATTAAGATGTAAAGTAGATTTATATTAAATTAGAATGTAAAACCAAAAAAGAACACCAAAAACTTCGTGTAAATTTGTCTAATCTTATGAATAACTTTTATCCATAATTATATGTATACGCGTTAATTTTAGCGAATAATCGTCTTTTAAAATCCTAAAAACTTTTTTAAAATTGATTTAATTTTTTTTTTAATAAAAACTTATGATATTTTTATTTTTTAATTTTTTTTTAACTATACCTACGACTGATTGATAGTTCTTAATATCTTTTTCATCCTGCATATAAAATAGTATTAAATTGTACATATTATCCTGACTCCAAATATAAATTATATAAATATTATAAATGGACAACAACGACAATTTAATTCTAAATCGGTGTACATTTAGATCTTGCATTAGAAAGTTTTAAATAATTAAATTCTAAAATAAGTAGCAAATATTGTTTTTTAAGTGAATTAATAATAAATACATACAACACCATTGCTGTTATAGTATTAATACTAGAAGTTTTAGAATAATTATTGTAAAACTTACTTACGTACTGATATAAAGAGCAATAGCATTTTGTGCAAAACGTTTCCTTTTTAAGAAATAATTATTATTTTTCTCTTGTATTGAAAATTTTCATAGTCTTCCAAAGTGTGTGTGATCTAATCAAATAATAGAGTGTAAATTTTCATTGTTTTAATTTTATAATAAACAAAACACCAATGTATTTTATAAATTTTTTGCACAGGAGTTTATTCGTCTAGCATATAGGTCTGGTTTGCGTTTATTGTGAAGAATTTGTCCATTTTAATGATATTATTTTTAAGTAATTTAGTTATAGTGAATAAATAATTTGAAAGCAGAGTAACAATTATGAATGATGTGTATAGTATCTGGAATCACATAACTATGCTCCGAGCCCGTGCTGGTTGTGTGACTTTCACGTACAAATTATCGTCAAAAGTGTCATAAAATATCGATAAAATTAAATGTACGCTTGAACATCACTACGCCGCGAGCGAGTGATGACCGAACTACATTAATTTTCTAGATTTTAAAACGCAATAATTTAAATAAAATCGATAATTTTTCAAATGACAAATTGTGAAATATTATTCTTTAAGTATAAAAAGAGTTTTCCAAAACATATACAGGTTTTTGTACAGTCTTAAAATTATTGTGAATAAATTATGAAAAAAATATGCCAGTACTTTCTTATTTAGACTAAAATAAAGTTTAGAATGTTTCTTAAATAAATAATGACAATTACCTATAGGCTATTCTGTACTATTTATTAATAATTAGCTACTTGTTCAATAAAAATTGTTCTAAATATATAAAACACTATTTATACTACTTATTATATAGTATACTGTAATCTATATAGAATTTGTTAAATATTTTAATTTTAAATTCGGAATGCGTTACGTTTGTGTTGTTCTTTATAAAATTATTATTAATTATTATAATCGTCTAAGATTATACGATAACTATTATAATTCTTATCGACTCAAATGTAAATGAAAAAATATACGAAGTACCAAATATACAAATTTTAATCTTTACAGTTTTGTTTGATTTTACCTTTTGATAATAATTTGAAATGAAATATTTTTCCTTTTCTTTTAATGCCTGTAAAATATCAAGTTTGACACATACCAAGATCTGCTTCCAAAAAGTTTTACCCTGTAATGTCTCACTGCAGGGAAAGGGTCTCCGTCATTGGCATCAAGTCATCGTCACAGTGATAGGTACAGGCTTAATCACCACGCTTGACAAATTCGGATTGGTGATCACAAACCCGAGCTGTGTTCGAAAAATCCGACACAAATTTTGATCGACCGGGAATTGAACCCTAAAATTTAAACTGTGGGGATGGTAGCTAGCCAGGCTGGCAATTTACTTAAAATTCATCCTCTTAAAAAAAATTCAGAAACCGACCAGGCACGTTATTCCGACTCAAACTAACTACAACTAATTATCCCGGAAACGAGCAAGTATCGAACTTTTGTATAATAGCCAAAACTATCCGAGCGCCGAACTTTGGTATCGCATGCAAGTTGGAAACTTTTTACTTAACTGTTTTTAATACATACGAGCACCTACTTACATAAGATTTGAAGAGTTTCGTTTTTATCATTATTGTAAGAGAGGTAAAGCATAGTGAATCTGCCACTGGAATGAGCTACTCGTCTAGTCACTTATCATCCTAAAAAAGATTACATCGATGGGGTTCCCTATTGTTTTCGAAAGTTACCATTTCAATTTTTACAAATTATATCAAACACGCTGTACCAATAATTCAGTTATACGCATTGAGCTAATATTACGAAAAATCCTGTTAGCGAAGTACCAAGGATTGCTTATTTGTTCCCGTACGTAGTTATTGCTCACGCGCCAGTGTGTGTGTTAAAACATCTTTCATAATTATCACCATCATAATATCATCTTATCAGATAAATCAGCCGTCATAGATCATCATCATCATAAATGTAAGTAAAAAAATATTATTTACAAATTATATGTATAGTTTGTACAAAATTAAAACCATCACAATGTCGTTTTCAGAACTCACTCCGCGGAAATATTGCAAAAGTTTGAGGATCACGTACAAAACTTTAAAACCAATATATTGGTATCATGACGCAAAGTTTGATAATGGAATAGACGAGTTTTATTCTTCTGAGGATGTACCTAGAAATTGAGATTTAGATTTATTTTAACTCAATATGCCATTCAGAAAGAGAATGATTTTGCTTACTTTTCCTTTTTTTTACAAATCGATAGGCGTTCAATCTAGAATGAGGGAGAAAACAGTAATTCAGATTAGAATCTGAATTATTGTTTTCTGTTTTCTGTTTTTCTTAAAAGAAAGTCTGGATTTGTCATCAATTTGGCAAACATGATCACTAAACACGTCATCATATGGACTGGACGACTTCAATAGGCCTATATAAGGACCTTCAGTGGAACATTAATAGGCTAATGAGTGTTTACATGGTATCTTAAACCCTTGCGAATACATATAAATATGCCTAATTCACTATTGCTCTTTCAAACCAGTCATATTGGCTTTTCTCAAAACAAACTCTGCCAACCATTTAAAACTTGCTAGAGTACCTTTAAATTCCTTACAATCGACGAAAAATTTTGTTACAACGAAAACAGGAAAATACAAAATGTTTCCAAGTTTCAAAATCTTATTCTTTCCCAAATGGGTCCGTTGAAATTCAAAACTTTGCCTGTAGTTTCGTCAAGGTTGAGCGAAACTTGAGGCATTGTTATCTTCTTACAAAGAATATTATACAAGTGACATCTCAACTTAGGGAAGGACCGGCTGTTATAATTAAAATGAAACCTGATTAAAGATCAATTTTCGAAATTAAGTTTTATTATAGCCATTATCAGAATCTAGTTTTAAATATTTAGTATTATTTTCTGCTTCAGCTAGCAGCCAGACTTTATTTTCAATTATATTAAGAGTTCCTTCATCAAAAAGCATTGCTTATGTGTCTTCTGTAATATTTGAGGCTTTCATTTCAAGTGTTCTAGCTCTTACATTTATATTGCTAGTTCTCAAAAGCTCTGGTTGGCGGGAGATTCCATCTACAGGATGATAGACTCCATAAAACGTCCTCCTGACCTAACCAGACTCAGGGTCAAAATTGAGCCCACAACTTACAGCATTCTATCCGAATGGCAAGAGTTGCCATAATCCTTGAGATCTTCTTCTTCTTAGCGAGTCGATGGCTAAATTTTACCAGACCAGTACTCCGCCACCCGAACAGCATTACTGTTAGCGCGCAGCAAGTCTTCCTGAACACATGTGTCAGGGCACGCGGGACAAGAAAGCAGATGGGCCATGCTTTGCGGGGAGGCACCACAGTCACACGTGTTGAGATCCTTGAGATAATCCTAAATAAGATACTTTTTCCATCCCAAAACTTGTTAAAAGATCTAGTTCCAAAAACCCCAAAATAACGAATACTATTACTAGCAAACATACAACTAGTTAGCACATTAGAGTGATCTGAAACAAACGTAGCGCACCAACCCTACAAAATACAAGTTTGTATGGAACAGAAGTTGCCTGTTTCTCGCGCAAACGAATCAAACTTCCACTGCAGTACATGCCGAAATTCCCCAAACTAACGGAACTTGTATTGTAGAGGATGTACCTAATGAGCTATGGGTGTTTAGTGCTGGTCTTTTTTTTTAAGAACTTTTATAAGAATAAGCAGACAAAACAAGTAGAAGCCCCTTGTCAGCCAGTATGTGCTGCGATGCCAACGGATAGAACGCCACGGTGTTGCGTCCGTTGTCATGGTAATTTGGGTTCCCCTTTTGCTTACCATCAGGCTAAGTGGAGCCAATGTACTGAGCTACTATTAAAAAAAAGTAGCCTTTTTACGGAGAAGCAGCCGCTTGTCGAATTTTATGTTAATACCTGTTCTGTAGTAAAAGGGTGCCTCAAGTATCCACAATGGTGCCGTTTCTATTTCTTCTCCTAATGTGAAAAGCATTTTTGTCCATTTCTCGTTGGCAAACTTGCAAACCCATAGACTAGCCCATGCTGCAGGTTCCCTTTGTTTTTAAGGTGTAAATTCCTTTGTCGATTATCTTTGTATTTCTTAAATTAGACGTGTCATTGTCAGTTGCGTTGAGTGAAAATGGATTTAAATTCTATTATTTTTTGGGTTTAAACAGATCATTGAGTATGAAGACACTTATTCTCTAACCTCTTTCTTGCAGTACTTCTAAACATTCCCTTTAAATATAAACTAGTTTCTTCAAGGATCACACCGGTAAGGAAACTCAAGCAAAGTCAGTATTGCAAAGAGCAACGGTACTCGTAACGCTACAGTTGACGGCTGTTGGTACAGTTTAATTTCCCTTAAGGATGGCTCTGCAAGCTGCGGGCTAGAGATGGGGGAGGAGGTTATCGATATCTATATTAATATCATAAAGTGGAAAGATTAGTTTGTTTGTATTGAATAGACTCCGAAACTACTGAAATGTTTTGAATAATTCTTTCACTGTTGGAAAGCTACATTATCCCCGGGTGACATGGGGTACTTTTCCCGGAAATGTGGGGGGAAGGGGGAGATATTTGAAAATAGAAATTACGCGCGGGTGAAACCGCGGGCGGAAGACTAAAAAACACAAGTCATTATTTACTAATTACGATCAGTAGTAAACAGTTGTGTTGTGATGTTTTTTATTGTAATTTTTTTAGTTACGTAGTTTTTTTTTTTTTTCAAAATAAGGGCGTTTTCTTATTTTATAATTTAATCTCTTTCCAAACATTATCAGGATCGTTTGTAACGAATTTATTATCGATAAACTTCCATCACTACTCAGTCTGCTCTAACTGCGTTGAACGCAGTATTTAATTCATGAAGTCCGCTTTCCAGCTTTCTTCCTTTGGCGCGAACTTTCCGCTAAATTTGTTTATAACCAACAGACTTGTTAATTATTTTATAGCTTCCTTCACGCTGTCTTTAAGATGAGAATTTACAATAATAATTAACTTATACCTTGTCTTACAACCTCTTTTACGTTTGAAAGTTTTTGTGTTCGAACTTTGTTGCTTATAAAGTCAAAAATACATAATTAAACATAGATTGGGATTTTTAAGGTGCTGGCAGAGTCCAGAGAGGAGTGAGAGTTCTTTCACCAACAAGAGGAAAGCTCTTAATTAAAAGATAATGATCGTATTTTTGATGACCTAAGTATCTTATTTTTTTATTACAAATATAAAAACCCTGTGACTTTATCAGTTTTACCAATACCAATATTATTTATTTATCAATATTTTTTTGGATATCTTGTCTGTTTAACCATTTCCATTGGAGTAGTGGCTATGCCACTCAATTTCCATCTTGGGTGTCGTTAGAGGAATTAAAGAATCCTACTGGCTAGCTACCACCCAAACACAAAATAGTTACAACTCACCCAAAATCTAATGGAATTATTATTGTTCGGATCGCAATTATCGATACAGGTCCCGGCAAACATCTTAAATATCGGGTGGGGATTGCGCAGAACACGAATTTTGACACGCCTGCTCGCTATTGGTCAGAAGCATACCTCTGACCAATAGCGCGCGCGGGCGTTAGGGAGATTCGCGCGCGTTATTGGTCACGCGCACGTGCACATACCTATGGATACTTTCCCCCTCTCCGTCGACCGATGATCAACAAGTTTGCCGATAGCAATACCATCTATAGTCATCATTTCAGCCAAACAACGTCCAATGCTGGACATAGGCCTCCCCCAAGGATCTCCAAACCGATCGGTCCTGCGCCACCCGCATCCACTGGTCACCTTGTGGGAGGCCTACCACGGCTGCGTTTCCCGGTACGTGGCCACCACTCGAGGACCTTTCCGCCCCAACGGCCGTCAGTCCTCCTAGCAATGTGTCCTGCCCACTGCCACTTAAGGCAATGTCGGTGACCTTGGTCCTTCTGCGGATCTCATCATCTCTGATGCGATCACGCAGGGAGACTCCAAGCATCGTCCTCTCCATTGCCCTTTGCGCGATTTTGAGCCTTTTTATGCGGCACATTGTAAGTGGCCACGTTTCCGTTCCATAAGTCATCACTGGCAACACACACGAATCAAAGACTTTCGTCTTGAGGCACTGCGAATCACCATCTATAGTAGTCCTATACATTTTTAGATTATTTTGTGTATCAATACACGATTAAGTAATAAAATCAATAAATCAAAAACTTAACCGGACTAAATGACAATTTCTGTACAAAGAAAAACGAAAAACTGCTACTGTACCAACGACAATATCCGCCATCAAGTAAACTACGCAGTTTCCCAACAGGGATACTTAGAAAAACATTGAGAAAACAGAATTAAGTCTAAATGAATTCGGCACGGCAACAGCGAAACCAAAATCCCCGTTGACTTTTAGATAAACAGTGGAAAACTTAGAAATTCCTTGAGGACGCCACGACTCGAATAACTGGAAGCATTCACCATAGTACAAAAAGTATATAGTAGGTTAATCATACATCAAATTACTGGGTTTATGAGACCTAATAACTGTCGTCTCGGTGTAGCGGGCGCAGGGCGGTGCCAGACAGTAGTTACTGTTTGGCACTGAACTTTCTAAAGGCAGACGTGGCGCTTACCATGTGTACGATCTGCTCGTTTTTTTACACATTGCAATAAAAACAAACACACAGAAAAACATCGCACCGCTCGCTCCTTGTATGTATCATCATCATCATCAGCCTTTATACATTCCACTGCTAGGACACAGGCCTTGTCTCAAGTGTGAGATAGTGTGGGCCATACTACTACGCGGCGCTGGCTACGCGGACCCAGTGCGCATTGGTGAAGGTGTGCTTAAGGAAAAATAACCAACTTGTCTGACAGATGTCATCAAGATAGCTCCGTGGCTCACGGTACAACTCTATTAAACCGACCGAGGAGTGGTTAGCTTGACTTTCATTATTGCTATTTAATTTTATTATTGCTAACGAACCATTGTCACAGCTGCGCCAAGAACGCCTCATAGGCCTCGGGCGGGCTCGAATTTTGCGGCAGCGGCAACGGGAGCGGTAGCAGCGAGTTAAAGAACCGTTCTCACAGCGGGGCGGAAGCGGCGCGAAGGCGGCGCACGCAGGCGCTCTGCGGTTCACCGCTTGACAGCATCCTACCGCTCTTGACGGCCCGCGTCAAGCGGTGACCGCAGTGCGCCTGCGTGCGCCGCCGCTGCCGCGAAATTCGAGACAGAAGCCATAATGACACACACATACAAGCTTCGCGCGATGCGTTTGTATGAAGATAACGTAGTCTGTCCTCTTTTTACTATGACTAGAAGCATTCGCTGAGTCGAAATTAATTTACAATTCGGCAATTATGAATGTAAAGTCCGGATCGGGAGACGAGGTGTGAATCTCTAATGCAATTTCGTCCTTTAGTTTCAACTTTCGTCCGAAACTCGGTATTATGAGGGAATAAACAACTCTTATTCTAGATAAAGTTGTAATAATGTCCTCCTAGCCGATTTTCGAAAAATAATCTCAAATAATCTTGAATAATAGTGTTCTAAATTGTTGACACCGTTTTTAATTTGTAGAGCTCATGCTTACAAATCAAAAGATAGTCATCTATGCTGCAAACAGTTCCTATCTTTCAGTCAAAATGTGTTGGCTAAAGATTAACTAAGTAGTAGCTTTTCTTTGGGATCACCCATTGCCAAGCCAATATCTTTTATCATCGATTCAATTTAACTGGTCTTGTGGGACAACATTAATTCATAGGTTAATACTAATTATCCTGAATTCCAGAGGGTGCTTAAGACATGACGTACATTGATTTAACCCCAAAGTTAGTAAATTGAGCACTTGAGTTATGGGCAGAAATCGAGGTACGGTTAGCAAACACATACGAGTAAACTGACAAATACTCAGAACCAATTTTAGGTTCTATTTTTTTATCTCATAGGAACTACAAAGTATGTAGTCCATTTAAAATAAAATTAACATAATTGAATTTGACTTACATTCAAATACGTACTTACGACGCCTAGATTTTCGGCTACGGTAGCCAATCTTTAAGATCAATTAGTACTACGTAACGCAGGGCATAATTATAGTCCACTGAGTCCCAGCAGAGGTGCACTTTCTATTCCCCCACTCTCTTATCACGGTCTGATACGACGGAAAAGAGATCAGGCGCAGGACCAACTTCAGTACGTTGTTTTAACGTACTTTCTGAGACACGGGAGTGTTGTTCAATTGTGAAAAACCCAATAACTACTACTACTAAGTATATTATTATTATAGTGATTATTCAAAGGACAGGTGTAAGTCACATACGATCTATGTCTACAACCTATGTCCTAAAGGCATTCTATATTCCCCACCGTCACGCTAAAGTGCCTATGAGACAGTCAGTTAAACACAATTCAAGTTAGCACTATAGCATAACCCTCTTAACCCTATTAAACACTGCGGTCCAACGAGCCTCTACAAGATAACCCTCGCCCACAGGTGGGGTCGGCCCGACCACCAACTTTATTAGGCAGGTTAAACATACATTTGGAACGCATTTTCAATTAGGTTACGAGTTGGTTGGCGGCCGACTTGACTTGTGGAAAGGTGACATACGAAATAAAAGGTTGGCAAGCTTGTAAGTTTAATAAGTATTGAAACGAACGCCTTCAGTTCCGAATCCCACAGACTTGTGGAGATGGGTATGGGTACTTTTACGCATTTTACTCAATAAGTTTGTCCGATCTTCTGCGACTTTGATTCCACTAAGTAGATCTGCCATCTGACCTTAGTTACCCTTAACATTAAATTTGTTCATGACAGTCCTAACATACTAGCTATGGCAGCTATCACCCTATCAAGTGAAAAATGCCGTCACATTAGTTTGACTGTGGCCCTGAAATATTCATTTTTGAACCAGTTTCCTTAAAAATAACCATACTATTTTAACCCATTTAGCGCCGCTGTACTCGTTTGGGTACAGGTAGTTTTTAGAACCTGGCTAATTATATTCAAACGATTATATAAATTTTTATTGGTAATTTAAATTTTTAAAAGATGACTTTTTTATAATATAAATCTTTTATTAGGGTAGATTTAATATTGTATCAGAGTGATCATTGCATATTGACGCAACGTCACGCCACTGTAGGTATGTGTACTTTATTATAATTTATGATACCTAAATGTGATAATAAGATAATTTGAGTTAAATATTTCTTCTTAGTAATGATTATACTACAAATATATTAAAAGCAAAAAAGTTAATTGCAAGTAATAGTGAAGATTTTTTGTAGTAAACATTGCTGTACCCGATTTAGTACAGCGGCCAGATGCATATAGGAAAAACCCTTATTTTGGTTATAGCTTACTAACACTGTCTTCCAAAAGCTTTACTACTAACAATAATGAGTTAGAAAAAGCTGTTCAAGCTATTTTGACGACTCCGACTATGATTTAGCATTTGTACTTCCTCCTCCAAGCGTGTTGTCGGATGAAGAAGAAGGACCTGCCCCCCTAGACAAGTGGCATTTATGACGTTCGTTATAGCTCAATTTGCGATAGCGAATGTCAAATCCCATACTTTCAACACGTGACTTTTCTATGGCATCTGTCAAATCCATACAATTTAAAGTTAGCGAATTTCGCCAGCTATGAAGCGATGTCATCTTGTCTAAGCCCCCTGGTGAAGATTTAGTGACTGCTACTCTGCCTCGCGACGTTCCCGGGAATATTGATGCATTCGTAAATAATCAACAGTATCATCATACATATCGTGTGGCAAATAATAATTCGTTATTGAAAACAGCAGTGACGATGTGCATTTGGACAATAAGCAGCCTTGATGACGTGATCAACAGAAAAGCGGGAACCCGTGCGATTTGGTTTTGAGAGCTGAGTGGCAGCTAGTTTATCTGTCTCCTGCTATGCCTTTGAGTTTTACTGTGTAAAAACTGTCATGATGCCACTGATGAGCCTCTTGGGAAATCTCACAGATCACCAAGTCTGCTTTGGCAATCACGTTTCGGGTTACGTTCTTTAGATTTATTTGTGAAAACTTAGATATTGTGCTACTGGAACCGTTCGTGAGGATTCTTTTGTAGTCTTCCAAGGGTATTTTATTTCTAAAAACCCTTTGAAGAATACAAAAGATATAAAGAAAAAGTACGAGCTGACTAGGATTGATAGATGCGTTAGAACAAAAGAACTATTGCTGGTGACAAATAGATAAACAGCATTTGCACTATAATATAGATAGTGCTCAATAAGGCGCGACAGAGTCGATGTAGGTATTCCTCGTTGGTTCCAAAATTACATATAATAGAGAAATGGGTGGAGTAGACAAGCTTGACCAATCCGAATCCAAATTATTTACGTCAAGAAATACAAGGTAAAAGCCGTCCTTCATGTTCAGCAGTGCCAGGTGTGGCCAACATTGGCCACTATCCTCAAAAAATGGAAGAACAATTGCGTTGTGCAGTTTTTCATGTCATAAAAACCTGTGTAAACCTGCCTGAAAACATTGTTCATAGCAAGCGGATGTCCCGAAATTTTGCACCCTTAAGTGGCCGCTGTACTCAATCGGGTACACCCTTCTGAAACTTTCCCAAATAAAAAATCTTTTATTTTTTCTTTCAATTGTATTTGATTATGTCCCTAACGATTAGAAAATAAACAATTTGCGCTTAAAATGTTGCTAGTTTCATTTTGGCGCTTAATGGGTTAAACAACAGAAAAGCCCACCGTACTCGTATCATGGCATCAGAATTGGTCGATACTTTCGATCTCAAGAATCGCTCAATTGAAATTGGCTTAGTGGCCGCTGAACATTATGTTAGAGATCCCACGATTTAAACAACATGTAGCGCCATCTCTTGATGAATTTAAGCATTAACTCGAAGCTTGCACAAGCATGCTTGTTTCAGATTAAAATTTAACATTAAATAATAGTAAAATTAATATAAAACTTGTCAGTCTTTCCGTCCGTATGTTCCATCCAACAATGTATGCAGGTGCGGGTGTGACTGGAACTCGGCGGTAACTTTTGTGATTGTTGCTCATAACTTGAGCAGTCGGCCCGCATGACTGTGGGTTTGATTCCTGTGGGTGCACCGTCCAAGTTCTGTTTCCAACCTCAGAATTGACAGGGCTGCCATCGAGTTAGTTCGGATTATACGAGTAGTTCTGTCTTGACAATGTGAAGTTACCGTGTGATTCAGAATGGTATGTGTTAGCCGAGTGATTTCAAACGTCCTTTTATAAGATCGACAATTCACGTTACTCCCCAATGGCTTAATCTTTACTAATATTTTAGAGAGGAAAGATGTGATTGTTTGTTTGTATTGAATAGACTCTAATTACTACTGACCGATTTGAATTAATTTTTTCACTGTTGGAAAGCTACACTATCCTCGGGTGACATATGATATTTTTTATCACGGAAATTTGAGGGGAAGGGGGGATATTAGAAAAAAGGAATCACACGCGGGTGAAACCGCGGAGGCGGGCGCTAGTGACAACTAAATATATAGATTGCTTTGTGTATGTATGTATGTATATGAGTGGATATGGATAATGGTGAAAGGAATTAGTATGAGGAAACTTGCACCACATAACATTGCTGAGATTAAAACTCATTTGGCAAGTATTTTTGTAATTTTTAAAGTATTTGTTTTGCTTAATTTTGATACCTACATTTTTGGATTATTATCAAAAATACATTTCTTTCGAATGTTGTGGTTTCTGCAACATTAAAGACCGTGGTAATTTATGCAGAAAAAACTAAATACAAGGAAAAAAACTGCTACGTTATAGTTTCGGTAGCATAGTGCATTGCAAAGAAAGTGAAAGACACGGGTTCAATAGCTGTTTGTTATTGACAAAATGTTTTTTTTTTCTGATATACCTACATCACAGTACCTTCTTTTTTATTGCTGTGACTTTTCAAATATTTTATAACATATTAAGCTCTGAATACTCCATAAAACATTTACATGAACAACTAAACAATTCTGTACCTACTACTTCGCGTTACTCAAAGTAGGTGAACCATAATTCAGTTTCAAGCTAGCAACTCCGTGGGCAATTGTCTTCAACCATAGACAAAACTAATTAGCTCGAAACTCCTTGCCCAATTAATAATTTACCACAACCAAAAGTCAACGCAACGATAAGTTCTGTCAACCGTGTAATACGAAGTCTTACAAACAACTTTATCAGTAAACAGAATGCCGTGACTTTGTAAAGAAGAATTAATAAGTTATGAATTGATAAGGGCACATGTGTTTTTGTCTGTGCGTTCCGAGGCTGTGCTGTTTTCCTTCTGTTTTGTGCCCGTGTCTGTCTTGTCTCCCTATGTGTATTAAAGGTATGTATAGAAATATACGATACGAACAGAATAGGTTTCAAACATCACTCTACATAAGTTCGGTGATGTAAATCTTAGCTTGCCCGAAATTTTTCTGTGGGCGTATTCACAGCTTTGCAGTGTTGGAAAACATTGGCCAACCTGCACAGTCGATTAGCTGCGTAGCCACGGTCCAATTGGTCTGGTTCCCCTGTTCAGAGTTACTGAGATCAGATGGCAGTCGCTCTGTAATAACTGGACTTGCTTAATGATGGGTCATGCTGCAAGGGAACCTTGGCTTAATCGGGACAAAACGTTCTGAAAAAGATTTAAGGGCTGCAATAGGAAAATCAAAAAGCTTAGATACGGCCCATGTTTATTTATTTTATTTTATTTTATTAAGGAAACAAACAGCATACAGTTTTACAAGTAGCTTATCGATAAATGTATGATACTTTAGCAATTAAAGTTTCCAACGCTATTTATTACAATATACAATGTTGATTAGACACAAAAAAAAAGCTAGCCATACAGTTATAAGAAATAAAGTACTTACAAAACAATTAGTCAACTGCCAGGGCAGTTAACTAATTGCTTCGAAAGTAGCCTCCTGAGGAGCCACAAGGCAGATGAGGATTAACCTTGCGGCTCCTCAAGAAGCCACGAAAACTGTTGGGGGTACTTCTGTTTAAATAGCCTACTTGATGGTAAGTGGCCATCCACTGTAACCTATTCCATTGTAGTACACTCATCCAGGAAGCATCACCATCAGGCTGCTCTGATCTTAGTACTTGAGTGGCAGAATAGTAGCCACAACTTTAACGACCTTTATTTTGTTAAAGGTTTAAAATGTTGCCAATGCTTCGTGGTTAGTTTCGAAGTCGACGACGACAAACAAGATGCAAACACATCGAGAAAGAACGCTTCAGATACTAAATCATCATGTCAAAGAAAAAAAGGAAAAACACCAGAACGTATTGATTCCCAGCAAAGCAAAGGTTCACAACGACCTATTTCTCCACTTAGAGTGACGCAAGTTACACCTCGAAGAGTATCAGAAACTCAACGCAGAATACCGCAAGAAACACAGAGGAGAGGGTCACAAGACTCACAAAAAAGATTATCACAGGACTCCCAAAGAAGAAATTCGCAAGACGGCCAACGTAACATTCAACTTAAATTATCGCCTCAGCGAAGAAATTCTGTACGTAGAGATTCCCAGCAACGCAGAGATGTTGAGAAACAGAGACAGAGCAGAATGAAAAAGGATGGAGAGCAGCGGAGAGAGTCTGACAGCAAGGATATAGAGAAACAAAGGCAAATAGACAAAGCGAAAGAGACAGATTAAGGAAAGGTTGATATAGCACCCGGACTTTATTGTGTCAAGGGTTATAACGTTGAGTAATAAGTGAATACTATGTAGTTACTTTTAAATGTTTACTTTTTCAGTATGTCAGTACTATAGGAAGAAGTTTAGAAACACGCTAAGAAATTGATGATGGTTCTTTTATTTGTAGTTCAGTACACAACTTTTCTGCTAATATATTTTATTAAGAGTACTATAATATTTGGAAAAGGTACGGTATTTTTCTTTAAGAATATTATTTTAATAATATTTATAATGTTAATTATACCATTATAAAATAATCAAAACATTTTCTTTATTCAATACTCTGCCATGAATCATGTTTAAACTAATGGGACTCGTAAATGCTTTAGTATCATACATTGTTTTAGCGATTTCATTATGACAACAAGTCCATTAACGGTTAATATAAGGAAGGAACTTACTATTAAAATATAGTCTGTGTCCCAGCAATGGGAACGTATATAGGTAGGCTTGATGATGATGACAATAGAATAGATTGTGACGATGACTTTATTTTTATTATTGAGACCTTTGCTTTACGGTGGGACATTAAACAGGCTAATAACTTTTAAAACACCAACATTTAAAAAATCTCTTTGTTTTCAATTGGTAGAAACAATGATGACACCTAAGTGAAAAGTGGAAGTTAGTGGAAACAACAATGTAAGGGTACTCAAGTTTATTATAAAGTTTAAATTCTTAGCATTGGGTATAACACTAATAATATTAAAACCACATTTTTATTCATAGTGACGGTCAACGTAGATATTTGTACAAAAGAGAACTGTTCTGTCGACAAAAGGTTTGCTTGGCCCGTCAATACTATTCTTCTTTCTTTCCATATCTTTTTCATTACTTTCTGGATTAGGATTATCATTAGGAGAGCCATTTTTTCGAGGATTAATTTCAGCAGTAACCCTAATGTTTGGTAGATCGTCTTTCGGGAAACACTTCACCATACAAGGACACATACAGGGCATTAACAACCAAAGTAACGGGCATAATATACACACAGGAAGAAGACAACAGGGACACATCTATTTAAAATATTAAACTCCAGTAAGTCCACATAAACTTATTAGTCGAGACTGCATTTAAATTGCTCAATAAAGATTTCTTAATTTGCTTTGCACCATAGATAAGATAAAAAAGATAGAACTAGAACCAGATCTCTTGTTCGTTAGTCAATTGAGTAAATATGCACAACTTGTCAAATTTCTAGTCACTGAGTTCTACTGCTTCACGTATTGATATAGCTTCTATTCTGTTCAAAACCCTCTTAGAATCCTCTCTGCGTTATAGGTCGTCAAAGATTTTCTTCTTTCATATAATATTCATTCATTCCTTCATCACTTATCAAACTAAGCTCAGGCTCAGTTCGATCTATGACTTATCAATTCTTCGTCAGCCTTCTTCTTTATCAGAAACGATTCTATTGAAGCAGCAATCAAAACAAGGTATACATGACACGAATGGACTCACTAATAGAGGTAAGATATATACCAATAGACACATTGAATCGTAAACTTAGCTTTACTTGATAAAATCTAAGACTTCTGTTTTCTTCAATTCGTTATATTTGATCTTAGGTTTTTCAATATTTTCTTGTTCAGTTTAGCTTTCTTCAAGTGTGTCTATATAGTTATATGTTCAGTATTCTCCAATTTTACACTTCCGTGCTTATTTATGTTTCTAGTATGCTCTTTATCTTTCATAAGTTTAGCTTCTCTTTCGTGTTGCTAGTTAAATTTCAATTGTGTTAGAACTCAGGTTTATTTGGTCTGAGTGATAAAACAAAAATATTTTCAGTCAGCAGTAATGTACAGGAACTTAAACCGTGGCTAGAAGATTTTGAAACAGCAAACTTAGCTTAGCAGGGAATATGAAAATAATATGAAACTGTGAATTTTATATTGGGAAAATCGCGAAATTATCTGAGTTTGACGTTGCCTTTAGTTCAGTTACTTTGACATAATCATTTGACGTATTGTACATAATATGATTTCTCTTGAATATTGCCAAGAGCTGCCAAGAGAATATAAATAAATAGGTTTTTAGCTCTTTTTTTAAATACTTGTTTTAATAGTTTGTTTAGTTTAGTGTAGGATTCATTCACGCTATTATAGGATACGTTTAACGTTCTAACACCTGATAACGCCTCGATGGTCTAGTGGTTTAAGTACCGGGTCGAGATCTCAGGGTCCTGGGTTCAATTCCCGGGTCGAGCTAACTTTGTGTCAGTTTTTTTGGACACAGCTCGGGTTTGTGATCACCAATCCGCATTTGGCAAGCGTGGTAATTTAGCCAGTACCCATCATTGTAACGATAACTTGATCGCAAGGATGGGGGCCTTTTCCCTGCAGTGGGACTATAGTGGTAATAGGCTGATACTTTACTTTATTATAGGATGTTTATTTGTCAGTTAGATGATGACTATTTAAAGGCCTCAATCATTGCATCGTTACAACAATAAATTGTATGTTGAGGTGCAGTGTAATCACTTGTTCTATGTACAACTCTATGTTCGAAAAAATGATACCTGCCTGTTTCGATAAATAAGCCCAGGCTTCCAAGAGGAGAGCCAATAAGCCTACAAGGCGTTAACGTCGTCTAAAGGCATCTTAAATTACGTTTACCAATCCAAACTTCTCGCAAATTGCAACATACTCCAAAAATAATTTAAGGCTTCGTCCCCGAGGACTTGAAGTTGTAATTTATTTAAATTTCTAGAGAGTTTAAAATCTGTTATTCGGGCCGAGCGTGGATTGATTAGTTTTAAACATAAATTAGTTAAGTTGGAGTTGTGTGTGTGTGTGTTTGTGCGTTGTTGTGAAGTTCAAGGCGGCGTAAGATTTGCCCTCGAGAGATAACAGATTTCTTGTGCACTTGCGTTACTGTTGATTGGTTAGATACAAACTTTTATCGGTAATAGATAATAAATTGATAAAGCGTTTCTTTTTGTAACAAACAAACCTATAGACCGACAGACTTATCTGTTCCGGTGGCAGCGTCGCTACTGTCGATTTAGAACTGTCATTAAATATCGTTTTTGCATTGCATTTCACGTAGTTCCAATTTTGTCCACCGGAACAGATAAGTTTGTCGGTATATACATTAACAAAAATAATACAGAAAGAATTTTCACAAAAAGTATGTATGTCTCTAAAAGATTGCGTATGTATTATGGGAAGCAAACGAGGTACCATCCAGACCATCGTCTTACAAGTAATCACTTAAAAACCACGATGTAGAGATAAATTTCCAGCTATCACTACAATATCTTTTTAATACATATATTATCTATTCTCAAATGTTTAACGATTTTTGTCTAAAATTGAAAAAAATATTACACAAATACCAACATACCATCACTCACTACATACGTACGTCTAATCTGAAACCATACAGTAAATTACTATCCATTGAAAACCTCGGCAAAGATTTTACTTGCCATTTGCCCAATCCTTTGTTCCAAACCGTTCAGTCGTAACGAGGTAGATGTTACCAATATTCCAAAGAACATGGATATCGTTGTAAAAGATCAGAATTCTAAATTATACAAAGGAGACAGTTTTAAACTAGCCAAACGCACGTGCCAAGTGGTAAGACTGAATATCTGATTTTAAATTGGGTGTCAAACACGGTCGCCGCAACGGGAGTCCGTGACGAAAATCGCCAATGCAATGCTAGTGCAAGCGATGCATTCGCGATGCGGTGTATGTATAGCCTGCCCCCCTAGACAAGTGGCATTTATGACGTTCGATAACGCTCAATTTGCCATAGCGAATGTCAAATCCCATACATTTCAATATCGATTGACCACGTGACTTTTCTAAGGCATCTGCCAAATCCATACAAATTGGACTTAGTGAAATTCGCCAACTATGAAGCGATGGATTCACTGGAGGGTAGGCGATGGGTCCACGCGTCATTTAGTTTTAAATCTTTTTATTAGTGATCTAGTGCAGTTTGGTGTTGAAAAGTGGTGTGATTTTCATTCAGTAAAGTGTAACGAAGTGTCATAAATAAGAAGATTGAAACAAATTGACTGAATGGACGGGTATTGCGTGTAGTGTGTCTCATCGGTAGATGAGACGCTCTTACCGCAATGGCGTCCATTCCCCCGTGACCTTGAGAGTATCCTCCAGTGTTTCCATGAAGCGTTAAAACATCTTAACACCAATGTTTTAACGCAATTAGAATCTCCCAACTCACTTGACATTGGCAGAATCACCGCGCCGCAAACAGGCGCGGGATAGAGGCCATTATTTAAAAAAAATAAATAAATAAATAAATGAAGCGATGTCATCTTGTCTTAGCCCCCTGGAGCGTTTGATGGAGTAATGTTCAGGCGGCTTTGGTCCGCGGTTTTATCTGTTTGTTAATACGTTAAACCAACCGCGTTAGACTTTCATGACGACATTGAGATTAAATAAATAAATATCGATTAACAAGATCCGAAATATTATGTCAGTAGATTTTATCTGCGGCCTTATGGTAACTCTTCTAGTCACCACGCACATAAGCAATCTGAAGTCGCACTTTGAAGCGATCGAAAGTACGAAAAGCTCGCCTGCTGTCCCCACCGTGTTATAAGAGAGAATTACAAAGAGTGCACCATGTTTGCGCCATCACTTGTGCACTAAAATATAACCTGCATTATTAGTTGTCAAGATTGGCCACCGTAGCCGGAAATTCAGCTAGTTGGACATTAAGTACCTGTATACAAATGAAAGCTGCAAAGCATCGAACACAAAGACCGTACCGGGAGTCTACACCGATAATCGCGAATTGTGCAATACACCCACTGCGGCATCAACTAACGAGAAGAGATGCGCAGAATATATCTTTTAAAAGATACAAGAGTTATAAAGCTTTTGTAAAAAAAGGTTACATCACACTTTGGAAAGTAATTTGTTCATAACTAAAAAAAATTCGCCGTCAATATTAAATTGTACAGATAGACAAATATACATATCGGATTGAATGAAATAAAGTTTCTTACTTTTCTTGAACTAACCACATCGACAATTAGGCGATGTCAAAATTGATATTGATGTCAAAATAGGTACTTGAATGTAGCTCGGTAATATTGTACAATATTCCTGATTTCCCTTCATACTTACTAAACTTCACAAGACTAGGACTAGAACCTAGACCTACCTTTTTTTTTTTTTTTTTGTGGAGGGGAATGCTATTAGGCACCATAACTCGCCTGGGGAAGGCGAGCCGTGTGTGGGACTCGTGCAATTCCATGCCCCAGTCTTTATAAAGACTGGTGCACGAAGGATACCCACTAAACCCCCCCGCGCTCCTGCATCGCCGTCGGCGGCGTCTCTGGGCTAGGACAGACCCTGACAACCAGAAACCTAGACCTACCTAGCTTAATTAGTTTAATTTCATGGATATGGCGATTTCACTCTTATGCACATGTCTTCACTCTACATCTTTCATTTTTACATCAGAGTAATAATGATATATTTGGAGTTAAAGAGTTGTTAAATCTTTTGCTCCTCTCCTAAATTCCACATCTCTACTTACGAGGGCGCCATGTCGTTGCTTTCGATCTGATAACTAAGTGTTAAGTGTTCGTTTAGTTTGTAACTTGAAACACGCCTGCAAAATATGAGCTTTAATCAGTTTGATCGGATGTCCAAGTTTCCTCTCCAATAAACCGGAATGCACATCTGAAAAGTTTAGTTAGGGTTCCGTAGTCAGTCATAGATTTAATATTTTTCATTATGATAATGTCCTCTTGGCCAAATTTTTCGGCTACTGGTGGCCAATCTTTTATAATTATTAACTACGCAGTGAGTGCGCACAGCACATTTTCTATTTCCCCACTCTAATAGCACGGCGGGACAGCAATCTGATACGACTGAAGAGAGATCAGGCGTAGGATCAACGGCTTTTCGTGCTTTAAAGGCATACATGGGGTGGTTTTACACCGCAAACTTCCAGACACTGGACTAAGTGCGTTTTGTTAACAAAAAAACCTCGGTAAATTCTTTATTTAGGCCCAGGCTCTTGCCGCTGCTTTTTCGGGACTATTTCGTCCCACTAAGAACTTAACTAGGTACTACCCTTTCTACACCCGAATACGGTCGAGCAACCTTGTGGCCATTGACCGCCCCATCCCCAAAACACGTCTGATGCCTAAAAGTGTGCTTACCTTTTTTTTGGAGGAAAAATGCACCATAACCCCAGGCTAGCTAGAGCCGCGGCCGTGTGTGGGACTCGAGACTAAAGCGTCCACTACCCACTAAACTCCTCCAGTTTCCCCTTCACACCTGATTAGGACGAGCCGGTGCCAGCCTTGTGGCTATTGACCAGCCCATCCCCGGGTACCCCGACTTGAGAGGCCTCAAGTAGGGGTGGTGCCTAGGGAAGAAGTGTGCTTACCTACACTACTACATTGACAGCACCACAGAGGCAGTACATTGTACAAAAAGTAGCACAACCACTTACCCTTATCTTTCACTTATAAATGCAATACAACTGCGGCATTAACTGCAGCAGAAACTTGGCGAGAGTGCCACTATCGCCTTTAGAGTCTCAGTTGGTCTTATAAAGATAGGTGTTAAGTGCTTAGTTTGCAACTTGAAAAGCGATTGCAAATGAGTTGAGCGCGCGTGTTTTAATCAATTTGATAGGTGCCGAGGTGCCAAGTTTCTCCTCCAATAAACTGGATGCAATAATTCAATAATCTGTGCAAGGCGTTGATTAAGTAACTGCATTCTGTTAGGGTTCCTTTTTTTATAGTTTTACTATCTATCGTTTAAAACCTTTGATAGACTAGTTACTAGCTTCTTTTATAATATTACCAAAACACAACCAAAGCGTCTTTAATATTAGCTACCTACCATAAAATGGAAGATACATAATGATATTATAAATCTGCCCGTCGTTCTGTAATACTTTCACACTCGGACGGAATACTAATATTTATTATAATAATGTGTAATTTTTAATAATGTTTGAAAACATTTACACTTTTCAAATAAGTGTAGGTACCTAAGTACTGTGAGGGAGCAGAACTCTTTGCCTGAGTCCGTCTTTCTACATTATTATAGTAATGGAGCTTTTCAAGTACAAATTTTATTTTTGTTTATGCTACAGGTAAACACAACAGATTACAATTAGGACACATTTACGGACAATTTTTTGACAGAAAGAAATGAATTAAATTATATTAATAAAAATTGAATACATCTGAGTGCAATGAATAGATACTCGATTTTTTTTGTAATAGTAGGGCTAAAGCTTATAAGCTTGGTAGCTATAGGATCAAACGTTAGCAGTAAACCCTGAAGATAACAGTTTAAACGTCCACATAAGAAGTTTGTTATCAGTTTTCTCCCAAAACTTAGTACGGGTTCGCTTATCATGTCACGGATGCAAGCTGATAAAAGTATTTGCGAGCACTGTAAGGACAGTGACAAAAGTCTTTTTGTATCTTTTATGTTAAGAAAATGTTTGAAAGTTCAGTATTTTGGGTAGAAATATATTGGTGTAGCAGTTACTTTTTTAAGGTGAGGTTGCTTATTTAATGGTCCACTGCAAAGCAAAGGCTACCATAATTGAAATCAAGTCAGCGTCGCCATGGCGGGTACTAGTTTAATTATCACGCTTGCTCAATTTAATTTATGCCTATTAAAAAAACGCTTGTGGATCTACCACCTCATCGACTCCCTTTGAGATCCCCAATATGGACCGATACAAGCCGGATCGTCGATTTCAGCCTAAAATCGGAGTGGCAGCGATCTTTGGAGGCATTCGACGATCCGCAGAAAACCCTTATTTCAGACCCAACCTTGAAACCCGCTAGTTTTGATGCTGCACGGGTAGGTCTGAATCGGTTTTAGAACAGGGTACGGGCGGTGCAACCACCACCTGCACTGGTGGGGACTGAGGGAATCTCCGGCCTATGCGTGTGCGGATCAGACTCTAGCGCACGTTGTTACTGACTGCCCACTCTATAGGTTTCCTGGGGGGCTGAAAGAGCTTAATAGTTTGACTCCGGCTGCTGAGGACTGGTACTTGCAGCAATTAAGTCTGGAAGTTTGAGATGAGTAAGGTTTCATGCAGCTATCGCCATACGACATGATGATGAATTTAATTTATGACGTACCACAGAGAATCAACCATCGAGTTCAGATTGGAATCTCTGCAGAATTCTGTGAGAGGGTGGTACTTCCCCAGTCTAGAAAAATATGCCTTTATGCTTATGCTACACTTGAGATTCGGTTTAATCAGAGTATTATATCGATAGGTATTTGTATTTATAAACACTGACGTCTTTCATCTTCCGTTTGTGCCAAATCAGTGACACAGTGTACAAGAAATTAGAACCGTGAAGTTGAGCCATAGTAAGTGGAATGTATCTTTAATTTACTCTATTAATAGTTAATCTTTGACAAGTCTGTTCTTTAGACAGCTGAATAGAAGTTTCAAAAGATTTTATATTAATGGGAATATTGGACGGTTGGACCCTCACTCCTGAAATTCCTGAAGCCACTTGAAGTATTATTTATTTATTGCATTTACACAGTTACAATATTTACACAGAAACACAGTAACACATGCATCCTGTAAAAGCTTAAGCTTAATATAAACTTTTCAGTATTTTATTAATTTTAAATTAACAGGGAAAAGTTTTGAGCACGTAGTCAGATCGTTTTTTTAATTTCAAAATTGACAAAAGAGACAAGCACATATAGGGTCGTTTCCAGGTGACGCGTCCCTCAATGAAATAGGTCGCAGTGGCCGCTTATCAGGTGGGCTGCGTGCCTTGTCTGCCAACTGACCGAGTATAAAAAAAGACACCCCAGTGCTATCTGACAGATAAATGTATCTGACTATGATGAAACTGGCTTTCTTTTCCCTTATTTTCTTTCTTCTACCGTAATCATGTTAATAATAATAATAATTCATTAATTTCTCAGTCTACAATGGACCATTTACACAGCGTTTTACATAATAATTAATAGTTCGGAGAAAAGTTAAATTTGGATTGTTGACATCATATAGTAATTAATTAATCAAAAATAAAATTAACAAAAAACTAAAATTATAAATAATATTCAATATTAAGTAAATAGCAATTAAATAATCAGGAATTAAATTAAAATAATATGTTAATATGTTAAAGCAAGCCATTGACATGGTTTGTATTAGCAACATTATTGGAGATCTCTGCAACTGTGTTTTACTGTCACTCATTACATTGTGACTACATCTTTTCTTTGTTGCCTATATGCATATCCCGGATCCCTTGTTATCACTCATAATGATGTGTTAGTAGACGTTTGAGTTAGCATCTTGACAACCATATTATATGACAACCATTATCTACCCTTAATTAAGGGGGATTCTAAGGGGGAAACAAATCGGAAGCCATTGAAATAAATTTAACGACCCATTTCGTGTACCTAATGATTGAGATTTTAGAAGTCAGCTAGTACACTCGAGGTTCCGCGTTCAATCTCGGAACAGTATAGGTACAAAAAGAATTTGTATGCATGTCTTTGTCTAATTATTTGACTGCCTCCGTGGTACAGTGGTATAGAGCGTTGGGCTCTAATACCTACCCGGAGGTCGTGGGTTCGAATCCCGCGGGGAACATCACTTTGTGTGAATGTTTCCAGCTGTGTGATGTGTGATGATTCCGTGCTCGGAAGGCACGTTAAGCCGTTGGTCCTGCGCCTGATCTCTCTTCGGTCGTGTCAGACTGCTGTCCCAACGTGTTATATGAGAGTGAGGGAATAGGGAGTGCACCTGTGCTTGCGCACTCACTTGTGCACTATAATATATCCTGCGTAGTTGGCTGATCGTAAAAGATTGGCCGCCGTAGCCGAAAACTCGGCTAGGAGGACATTATTATTTCCAAAAATATATATATTTTGACCGCCTCCGTGGAATAGTGGCTAAGCCTCTTATATAACTCGGAGGTCGTGGGATCGATTTCCACCTTGGGTCTGGTTGGTGGTAGGGTAGAGTCCGACTGGCTAGACAACCGGCTGAAATGATGCTATTTAATCGACTGTTTCCAGGTTTTCAGACTCAAGCACTTATCTAACCAATGTTCCACGGAGGCAATCAAAACATCATCAAAACATGGATGGGTGACCATTCTGACCATATTTAGTGACATTAATTTTGAGCGTCTCCGTGCTTCGGAAGGCACGTTAAGCTGTTGGTCCCGGCTGATATTTACTATAATGTAAATATTAGTCGTCAAGCCTAGTCAGAGGCCATTTGGCTGCTTGATAACATCTGACATTAAGGTTGGTCACTTGCCTTACGCACCCCTCCACCAACCCGCACTAGGCCAGCGTGGTGGAGTATGGCCCACACTATCTCACAATTGAGATAAGGCCTGTGTCCCAGCAGTGGCAACATATATAGGCTGATGATGATGATGATGAATCAAAACATTATACAAATGTTCTTTCCCATCCATAAAGAAAAGTTAATTCCCTCCCTCGGTTCGACAGAGGCTAGGCCATTTCAGTGCGATAAAGATAAACAAACCAGCCTATGCCCATTAGCCCTTCAATACGATTGGCCCTCAGGGTAATTGGTTGAGCAAACTAAACCGAATTCCCGTTGAATAAATTAATTGGATTTTCTTTAATTGCTGATAAAGTGACGGTGTTTCGGGTTTGCTACTGTTTGTTGTGTTGTTGGGATTTTGTGTTGTTTAGCGAAAACAGTTTTTTGTGGTTTTATATTTTGTAATATTTTTTTTTACCTTTTTTTGTTTATAGTCATAGTCAATTTTAATGACTTGAAACGTTTTGCTGAAAAGAAAGGGTTACCAGTATTTTATCTAGCTAAATAGTGGCATTATCTGAAAATATCAGTCTAAGGAAAAAACAAGAAAAGAGTACTTTTTTTGCAGACAGGCACGCAGGCAACCCTATGGCAAGGCGATTCTGCTCCTTTCATCACGCCTGTTATTTACAGGTGATTTTTTTATTATTTTATTAATGTTCCACTGGTACCTACAAATTACAAATGCGTCAGTATATTACTTTGTAGATTTATCCTTTTTAACCTACTGATTGAAGTATAATGCCATTGTGGTTGTTAAGAATAGTCAATTGTCAAAATTCAAATGTATGTTTCCGAACGCATCATTAGTTTAAAAAGTAAAATTTTGTAAAATCATCATTCATTCGAATTCGTTTTTCGGTTCGGTTTCGAACTTGTCGTGTCGTGTCGGTGCCGCGAGCACATTAAAAGTTATCTCGTTTCGTATCGTCATTTTCATATATCGTTATCGTAATCTATCGCCATTATAATATTGAATTGAATTGGAGAGAAAGCCTGATCGACTGGAGGAAGCGCTGCCTGTAACGTATCGACTCCGGTGGTGGTGGAGGGTAATCTGGGTCTGAGGTAAGTTCGGACGAGCCGAGGGTCCTGGACATCTTCCTCGCTGCTGTGAGTCGATTCCCTGCAGTTGCACAAGGATCCACCAGGTGAGTGCTTTCAACAATCGATCAGTCAGTTATAATCATTTCGTATCGCATTTACAATTTTACATACAGTCCACTAAAAACCCCTACATTTTTTGTTCCTTCGGCCGAATTTAGATTGTAAGGCAATCTACGGATATTTTCGTTTATTTTATTGCAAATTTAATCTAATTTCGTCGTTTAATTGCATAATTTGAATTTTATTACAATAAGTGGGTACTTTGGCAGTGGGTTATTTTAATTTATTCATGAACGAATGAAGGCTTAGTTTCGTTTCGGTTAGTTCATTCAACCATAGATAAATCTTTAAAAAATTCTCAACTGTCAAGTCAGCTGTCACTTTATGACTTTAACAACCTTGTCGGACGTTAAAATAAAATAGATCTGTCATTTTCGGCATTGAGGTTGTTTCTTGTTTGTATTATTTTATTTGTTGTTTTCGTATCGTATCGTATAATATAATGCCAGGAAACGATAGCTCGGTGCCAGAAATGGCAGATAAAAACCGCGTAGGACGCGACTATGCTTTTGCGCGCCTAGAACATATAATGAGTGGCGACTTACGTGGTTACAAATTGTGTGACATCAAATGCATTGAGGATGACTTCCACAGGTATCAAGTGGAACTTTTATCCACAACACCAGCTAAGGATCGTACTAGCGAGTTGAAATATTCTTTTAAGTTCGAATCGCTGGTTCAGTCCTGTAAGTTGGCTTTAACAACACAAGATGATACAAAACCTGTTGTATCCCAGAACGTTCCGCTTGAAACAAGACCGAAGTTGCCTCGGATCAATATTAAGCCATTTGACGGAAAATTCGAAAATTGGATTTCTTTTATTCAATTATTTGACTCGTTAATTCACAACCACAAGGAGATTCCTGATGTGGAAAAGCTCCATTATTTGTTGTCAAGTGTGCAAGGCTGTGCTCATGATTTAATTAAAAATTATCCTATCTCACATGATAATTATATCGCAGCATATAACACTTTAAAAAAGCATTTTGAAAATAAACGAGCAATTGCTGTCATGTTTTATGAAAAGTTGTTGTCTTGTGAACAAGTAAAATCTAAATGTTCTTCGGAATTGTCGAGAGTCTGTCGTGTATTTAGTGAAAACATAGAAATCTTATCCAAATTTAATTTACCGGATAAAAATTTTATGTTATTTTATTTGTTGTGGTCAAAATTAGATGTTACAACTAAAGAGGCGTTCGAGCTGCAGCTGGAGTCTGGAACTGGGATTCCTGATTTCGAGGAATTGATCAAATTCATAGAAAAAAGGAGTAAGGCTTTGGAAAATTCCAACACCAAATTGGTGAATGTGAGTAGGTATCCAGTGGGAAAGCCGAAGACATCATTTGTTGTGCCACCTGTGAGATGTTCACTATGCTCAGTACATAATCATTCTATTGATAAATGCCCCCAATTCATTCAATTATCCCCTCTGGATAGATTTACTCAGGTAAAAGATAAGGGATTGTGTATTGTGTGCTTCGAGCCATCTCACACGGTGAAAAGATGCAAGTCGACAGTCAACTGTGATAAGTGTTCAAATCGACATCACACCTTACTTCACTTCACCAATGATAAACCATATCGTGCTCCTACTTCTTTGACTGTTCCGGGTTCTCAGTCTCAGATTTTATTCGGGACTGCAAGGGTTTTAATTAAAAATAAATATAATAAATTGATTCCCATTCGCATTCTTTTGGACAGTGCTAGTGCTTGTAATTTTATCACTTTACAATGTGCAAAAAGGCTTGGACTACAGATAAACAAAACCAAGCAGTCCGTAAATGGTATCGGCCAAGTGTCAACCTATGCACTTGGTACTGTCGACTGTGATATAGTCCCCTCATATAATAATTCGTCAACTAGTTTCTCGTTACAAGCTTTTGTGCTATCCCAGATTTGTTCTGAATTGCCATCAGGTCAAATTGACACTTCATCTTGGAAACATCTAAAAGGCTTAGACCTGGCTGATCCTAACTTTTTCGATCCAGGACCTATAGACATGTTAGTTAATGTCGACATTTTGGCGTCGGCACTCCTACCTGGCCTTGTTAAAGGAGGTCAAGGTCAGCCTGTAGCTATGAACACTGCTTTCGGGTGGATAGTTATGGGTGAGTGTGCCACTGATATATCTTCTCGTTCTCGTCGTCCCTGTCGTTCTCGTTCTCATTCTCACTCTCATTGTCGTTCTCGTTGTGATCTTGATTCGTGTGTTGGTACAAGGGATTGTCTTCTCGTTTCGAATAGTTCCTTGGACAACACCCTCAAGTCATTTTGGGAGTTAGAGAATGTAGATTCTTCTAAACCTGTCGCCCTGTCGAAATTAGAATTGTCGTGTCAAAACCATATGGAGGTTTCTTATCGTCGTAATCCTGAAGGTAGGATGATTGTACCATTGACCTTCGTCGATCCTAAGGATAAACCTCGGTTTATAAATTCTCGTGAGATTGCTCTCAAACGTTTGTTAAATTTAGAAAAAAAGTTTAATTTAAATTCTCAATTCCATACAGCTTATGTCGATTTTATGGAAGACTATCTCAAGTCCGGTCATATGGAAGAAGTGGAGCCCCCTTCGTCTTCGGAAGGTCCCTTCTATTATATTCCTCATCACGGAATTCTTCGGCCTGATTCTCTTACTACCCCCTTGCGTACAGTTTTCGATGCAAGTGCTGACGATAGTGAGGGCAAGTCTTTAAATGATACCTTGCTACCTGGGCCCAAACTGCAGAAAAATATATTTGATCTATTGATTAGGTTTCGCTGGCATGCTATCGTCTTCACAGGAGACGTGAAACAGATGTATCGTCAGTTTCTAGTTGAACCTCAGGACTGCGATTATCAACGCATTCTGTGGCGTTCTTCTTCTAATGAACCTGTAAAAGACTATCGTTTACTCACAGTCACTTATGGTGTATCCTGCGCTCCTTATCAAGCTTTATGGTGTCTTGCCAAACTAGCAAAAGAATTCTCATCTCGTGCTCCCCTGGGTTCTGCAGTTTTGGATAGAGATACTTTCGTCGATGATATTGTATCAGGCGCTGATTCTGTAGAGGACGCTCTACTTATACGCAAAGAGTTGATGGAAATTTTGTCGTCGTCTCATCTCTGTTTGCGTAAGTGGACATCTAATAGTCCAGCTTTTCTCGAAAACTTGTCGAATTCGGAGTTATATTCTGATCAACTTCGTAACTTTGAAGGTGAACATGATTTCAATTTAAAGATTTTGGGTCTTTCGTGGTCCCCAAAAGATGATAGCTTCACGTTTAAAACTACTTCAAACGATTATCGGTGTACGAAGCGTTCGATTTTATCGGATATAGCAAGAATCTTTGATCCTTTGGGTTTATTGTCGCCTGTCGTATTTTTCGCAAAATATTTAATGCAACTGTTGTGGTTGTCTGGTGTCGATTGGGACGATGAAGTTCCCGTTTCTATTGCCAATGAGTGGCAAAAATTTAAATCTCAATTGTCATCGTTGAGTCTACTTTCGCTTCCTCGCAGAATCTTCGTGTCGTTTGAGTCGCTTCAGCTTCATGGCTTCTGTGACGCTTCAGAGAAGGGTTACTGTGCTGTGATTTTTTGTCGTGCTATTCAAAGCGATGGCTCAATTTCTGTTCGTCTTTGTTGCGCAAAGTCAAAAGTAGCTCCATTGCGCAAACGTTCTATTCCACGATTGGAATTATTAGCAGCTGTTTTGCTAGCGGATTTGACTTCTGCATTTACTGCGGCCTTAAAAGATTTTCATAAATTTGAAAAGGTCTATGCTTGGTCCGATTCTAGTGTCGCTCTGACTTGGATTCGTTCGTGTCCGTCCAAATGGAAAACTTTTGTCGCCAATAGGGTTGCAGACATTCAGGAAAAAATCTCCCCTCAATGCTGGAATCACGTGTCTGGATCTGTCAATCCTGCAGATTGCGGTTCTCGCGGTTTGTTGCCGGCTGAACTGATCCAGCATGTGTCATGGTGGGCGGGACCTAGCTGGCTATCGAATCCACAATCAACTTGGCCACAATCGGGTGTCACATTTGATCAAGCGGCTTGTGATGAACAGAAGATCTATAGTTTGCTTACAGCGCATAACGTTTCCTTTATCGAAGAAATTCTTAATCGTTTCTCGTCGTTACAACGCATTTTGCGCGTTTTAGCTTATTGTTTTCGTGTCGTTCATAATTTTCGTAATCCTTCCTCAAGGAGAGAAGGTAATATATCGAATGTAGAGAATACTAAAGTTTTGTACTTCCTCATTAAGCATGTCCAGGAACAATCTTTCGCATCAGAGTTTCGCTGTCTATCAGATGGAAAAGATCGTGGTTTGTCAAAGCCTATTCGCAAACTGACTCCTTTTCTTGATAACCATGGTCTAATCAGGGTGGGCGGTCGGCTCTCTAAAGGAGATCTGACATATGATGTCAAGCATCCTTTTCTGTTACCCCGCGATCATAGACTAACGACGCTTATAATTCAGGATTATCATCAACGTTTTATGCATCCTGGACTGCAAACTTTGCAAAACTTATTGTCTCAAGAATTTTGGATCTTGTCGTCAAAGCGTGCTATACATGCAGTAATTTCATCCTGCATGAAATGTTTTCGGGCACGCCCTAAGCCTGCTTCCCCACCGTTAATGGGAAACTTGCCAGCATTTCGCATAAATCAAATAAAACCTTTCTCATCGGCTGCTGTCGATTTTGCCGGTCCTTTTGACGTAAGCCTCGGTAGAGGCCGAGGTCTGCGTACATTTAAATCGTATATTTGTGTTTTCGTGTGCACTGCCACAAAGGCTGTGCATTTGGAGCTCGTCTCGGAGCTGACGTCAGAAGCGTATATAGCTGCGCTTCGACGCTTCGTTGCGCGGCGTGGACGCTGCTCTAGGCTAGTGTCAGACCAGGGTCGTAATTTTGTTGGCGCCTTCAATATATTTAAGAGCTTGATGGCGACAGCTTCACGCACCGAGCAAATAGACTTTGTGTTTAATCCCCCGGGCAGTCCACACTTTTCGGGTTTGGCTGAGGCTGGTGTCAAGTCGGTCAAGACGCATTTGTCGCGGGTCATAGGCTCACAGCGTCTCACGTTTGAAGAATTTTACACGGTACTGACTCAGATAGAGGCAATGCTTAATTCGAGACCTCTATCACCCATTAGTTCAGATCCAAATGATTTATCGGTATTAACCCCCGGTCATTTCCTCACCTTAGAACCGCTCACTATCTTACCTGAAAGTAATTTAGTTGATGCAAAGGTTGGTGTTCTGCAGAGATGGAAATTAGTGCAAAAAATCCATCAAGACTTTTGGCGTAAGTGGCACTTGGAGTACTTGCACACTCTGCAACAACGCAATAAATGGTTCCATATTGAGAGGCAAATTTCAATAGGTACTCTTGTTCTCATTGTCAATGAGCAATGTAGTCCCATGAAATGGAAATTGGGCAGGGTGGTACAACTTCACTGCGGAACTGATGGAGTTTGTCGAGTAGTCACAGTCCGTACGGATTCTGGAGAACTCAAGAGACCAGTTGTAAAGCTGTGTCCTCTGCCAACAGAAGATTCTCAATAATATAAATCGACTACAATATTTATCACATATTTTAGTTTAATTTTAGCGTAATTTAACTGTCGTAAGTTTTCGTTGGTTTTTAACCTACTGCCAATGTTTCATTTATGTATTTTAATTTTTTGGGAAAATACGTTGTATTTTGGTGGGCGGTTAATGTTAAGAATAGTCAATTGTCAAAATTCAAATGTATGTTTCCGAACGCATCATTAGTTTAAAAAGTAAAATTTTGTAAAATCATCATTCATTCGAATTCGTTTTTCGGTTCGGTTTCGAACTTGTCGTGTCGTGTCGGTGCCGCGAGCACATTAAAAGTTATCTCGTTTCGTATCGTCATTTTCATATATCGTTATCGTAATCTATCGCCATTATAATATTGAATTGAATTGGAGAGAAAGCCTGATCGACTGGAGGAAGCGCTGCCTGTAACGTATCGACTCCGGTGGTGGTGGAGGGTAATCTGGGTCTGAGGTAAGTTCGGACGAGCCGAGGGTCCTGGACATCTTCCTCGCTGCTGTGAGTCGATTCCCTGCAGTTGCACAAGGATCCACCAGGTGAGTGCTTTCAACAATCGATCAGTCAGTTATAATCATTTCGTATCGCATTTACAATTTTACATACAGTCCACTAAAAACCCCTACAGTGGTGGTGTGTTTAAAGTGAAAAAAAAACAAAACAAGCAAAGCTGCATGCTCTATCTAGTCGCGTGCGGGCAATATCTTCCCTTAACTTAAACGAACCAAAAATAGAACTTTATTAGCTGGCTGAAATAAAAAACGTGCCGCCATATTGCTCGCTTTCCCGCCAAAAGCGCGTGCGTTATTTGCGCGGGACGTGATGGCGGAGAGAGCCTTTATTTCTGTTGTTGATATCAATCTCTGTAATGTTTTTTTCTAAGGATGGATAGCAGAAAAAGGTTTTTTTTGTACGTTGTCACTTGGATATTTTGATATTGAGACAGAAAAGCGTGAGTGAGAATGAGTCACACACACACACACACACACACAGCTATACTTCGCACACCTAGATAAAGAGTAGCACAACTCAAAATAATCCAAAATAGAGTTATTGCAGAATTGGGAATCAGCGTAATGAACTACGTTAACTCCGAAGTCACCTGTGTATGTTAACTATGAAGATTTTTACACAGGTGTCTTTGGAGTTAACGTAGTTCATTACGCTTGGATTATTTCGAGTTGTGCTACTCTTTATCTAGGTGTACGACTTATAAACGCGGAAGTAACATTTCCTTTTAAATGAAAGACTGACTAGACCTTGGGAAAGATCATTGGCTACCTACTTTTTACCCCGGGTAATTATTACTTCCCATGAGATAAAAGAAAAAGTGTTTATTTTCTGTTTCCTTTTTTCACGTCGAGCAACGAATCGTCTTGATTTTATGGGATGGCTACAGTTTGGGAGCTGCTGCCGCTAGACTTAGCCCGCTATTAATCCCGAAAAATCATTTCGCAGAAGGAGGCAGCCTAGAGGCACGGCTTCGCTCACGAACATTTCCTCAACAACAACAACACGTCTTGAGCAAAAGACTGGGGCCTCCGATCAATGATGTGGCCCGGTCAGCTGAAAAACATAGGCACACAGAAAATGTGTGCACAACGGTTTCGTCCGCCGAGTTGCAGGAGTCAGGGACACACAATCACATATCAATAACTTTTCGCGGCCTATTCGATGTATGAACTTCCTGTAAAATCCATCTTCGGCCAAACGAAATCCACTAATTTTTCGGTTCTTGTTTCAAAGTTTTTTTTTTTGCTAACCGTACAGCATTTTCCATTAGTCTTCTTTGGAATGCTACCGCAAAAAACAAATATACCGAAATATATAGCTGCTTTTACAGTTAACTAGATACATAATGATACTTTTCAACAAGAATAGGTACTAAAATCGTTTCGAAGTTTAATTTTGTACTTATTTCGGTGATCCATTTTATTTGAGTACTAAAATTACTATAATATTAACCATTTGTTTGATGATAAACAAGCAATTAAAAATATTCACTTACAACAATAATTATAATATTTTTAGGCTTGAATTAAAATTTTCCAGAAAAAATGCAAGCAAAATGTATGTTTTGTAATCGCTTCAAGTCGCAGAAAAGTGGTTTCAGTCAATGTATAATTTAAATACCACGGAACATGTTCCGTGATTGAACTCCAAATTAATTTAAAAATAGATATTATTACATATTATAAATACATAGTTAAAACTTATAATAATACATCCAGAGAGAACAAACCCAATTTTTTTACATAAAATAATGTTTCTCCAGGGTAAATATCGATGACTAGCTAGGGTCGGGCCAATGATATTATAATTAAAAAAGAGGTAGATAGGTTATGTCAGTACTAACGCGAAGTCAAAAATTGTCCACGGCTGTCGTCTCGTATGTCACGATACTAATCATAGAATATCGTTAAATGGGTCACAGAAGATACATTAGATGGTTTGATGCCTATGAGTAACAATGATGATGTCTGAACGGGAATGAACCAAATTTTCACCCACTTTTCGTTTGAAAGCATTTAATTTGATTTGTGTGAGAAATTGAAATGTTAAAAATATGCAAATATTGACATGGTTTGAAATAAATGAATTTTATTTATTTATTTAGTGAATTAGAAAAAAATCTATTTCGTTTTCATTTAAAAACTTATTATAGAAACTACATGATCTCCTGAAAAAGGTATTTTTTGCATAATTTGTGCTTGCATCTTTTGTTTTTGTTTGTCTATTGATTTGAAGTTAAAAAAAACAGGTGCAAGCGATTTTCAAACTTATTGACATTTAAAATTTTGTTGCTTTTTCGCAAACGCTTGTTGACTATCTTTGCTGGTTCATTAAAATCCGTTATTTTGGTAAATGTCGATAAGGTCGAAAATCGCTTGCACCTGTTTTTTTAACTTCAGATCAATAAACAATGTTTTCTCGACAATCATTTGTTTTCCGAATTTTTCACACAATTTAATTAATTTATATATACTATCATACACAACACAATGACTTGATATTTTCACGTTGCGTCGCGACAAGTTGCGTTTGTCTTTCACCTAGAACAACGCGTAATTTCTTACTACCCATACCAAATTGTTTCCATTACATTTGGTGGGGCAAACGGGAATGCTTATTTTCACTTCCCGTTCGTTCTACTGGTGAGACGAAGCTTGGTGGGCGAACGGGAATGAACCGATTTTTCACCTGCTTTTCATGAACAGTTTCATGCTTACTGTCACGGCATTGACCGTTCTGTACATTTATAATCTATGGCAGACATCTCTTTCACACTTAGTCATCGGAGTATTTGCTGTCGCACTCGATCTTCGACAAACTTATCTGTTCCGGTGGCCAAAATTGGAACTACGTGAAATGCAATGCAAAAACGATATTTAATGACAGTTCTAAATAGACAGTAGCGACGCCGCCACCGGAACAGATAAGTTTGTCGGTCTATAGTATACAAAACTGACATTTTGTATTTCTCATTAAAATATGAACGAAAATCAATTAAAATATAATACTTACGCATGATAGGTGATCCCTAGACTTTTGGAAGTCTTACTTGTGTAGTTTCTGCAGTTTCGCATAGCATAGGACGGCATTTTTATTATGTTTCTCGGGAGCAACTCAAACTGTCAACTCTGTCAAGAGACTGAGCTCAGGTAGGCCGAATTAGCCTTCATATCGGGTGCCATTATTTTACTACAAGTAACCTATCTACCTCTTTTTTTATTCTAATATCATTGGGTCGGGCCAGTCAATTTTAACTTTTATAATGTGTTTGTATAATTTTTATTATTTGTATAATTTTGTAATTGTCCACTAAGATTTCTGAACGAAAATCACAAAACTTAAATTAAAAAAACAAAATGTCAAAAGTAACTGTCAAACAATCGGGGTGAATTTCATTTTCGTTCGTCAAAAGAATAATTTTCTAATTGAAAAAAATGCCTGCTGGAGCTTCAACAGCAGACCCCTTGAGGGAAAAAGCTTTCCAGGACTATCGGAAGAAGCTAATGGAACACAAAGAAGTGGAATCCAGACTCAAAGATAGTAAGTATTGTTACAATTTGTAGGACGCCAATAATGCCGAATCATCGTTTTGTAATAAGTACTTTTCTTAGTATTTATCTACTAAATATTAATTAAAAACACAACAAACACATCTAGTTTTGATTATTAATGCGTATCGTATTATTTTTTGATATTACTATTCATAAAATTGAATACATAGGTTATAGAATTTAGCAAAGTTTTTAACCATGTCCTAAATATTTTACATATATTTAAATCATAATTGTTAATATCTTATCAGTGGCTTTAAGGTAGTTGTTCCTGGCCCTGCACAATTGGGTTATCAGACAAAAGAAAAATTATGAATATTTGATAGGAATGCGCTACATATTAAGTTACTATAATAATACATTCATAAATAATATTCTTTAATACATAACAAAATGAGAAATTTATGTCCTACTGTATGGCTGCATTTGTCAAAACCACAGCTATGTCTGTACAGAAACCTATTTTCTATTCTTTATTGACATTTCTGGTAATAAGAACAATAAATTCGCAATGATTATGTTTAGAAATGCTTTTCACTTTCCATTGATGTGTCCCTAAATGTAATGAATAAGCCACAGTAAATGTTATCTATCAATAAAGCTATATAACATCCTGCAAACCTAAATGGTACAAAATATATGTACTGTTTAAAAAATATAATGATATATTTTTATTAAATTACAGTGAGAGAACAGTTAAAAGACCTGACAAAGCAGTATGACAAGAGTGAGAATGACCTCAAAGCCCTTCAGAGTGTTGGTCAGATTGTGGGTGAGGTGCTAAAGCAGTTAACTGAAGAAAAATGTAAGTATTGGTTTTAGGCATTGCTGATGATATCTGACGATCATTCCATTTTAGACTCTGTCTTGCAAAATACAGCCAGTAGTTAATGAACAAATCTTAACTCTTTGCTGTTCTGTGATTTCAAGATAAATTATTGACATCAACTAACTTTGTGGTCATAAAAATGGCTGACCTGAAATAGAGATTAGAAAGTTGAAATTAGGTTTGTTTTACAAATAAATTACTTTCATAAAGAAGAGAAGCTGTATATTGAATTCTTAAAGGTGTGTCTTGTATTGATTGATTTGTATTTTTCAGTCATTGTAAAAGCAACAAATGGACCCCGCTATGTAGTTGGGTGCCGTCGTCAATTGGACAAGAACAAACTCAAAGGTGGCACCAGGGTTGCATTGGACATGACCACACTTACGATCATGCGTCATTTACCACGAGAGGTTAGTTAGTTTATTCAAAGTCAAAGTCAAAGTCAAAGTACTTATTTTGCAATTTGATTTACCAAGAAATTCTTTTGCACGTCATAAACTTTTTTTCCTACCAGCACTTCGACGTGAATGAATGGCTTGCTGTTGAGAAGAAGTGCCGCAAGAAACTCAACAGTCACATATGATAGCCTTTTTTAAATCATTTAGTGTTGTACAATATTAACATAATAATAATATAATGTCAACTTAATAACAATATAATGTCAACTTAATAATAATATAATAAGTACAATAAATAAGTATAAGAGTAGATGTGCAGAGAAGCAAATGTGTCATGTCCACAGAGTCTTGTCATTTAAGTAATCTTCTACTTTGTAGTAACCTTTCCTCATAAGGTAATCTTTAATTATGACTTTAAATTTATTTAAAGGTAATTCTACAAGACGTTGTGGTATTTTGTTAAATAGTTTAATGCTCAGTCCAACAAAATATGACTTTCCTGTTTTATGAAGCCTGACATTAGGAACGGCAAGTCTGTGCTTATTCCTTGTGTTGAATTTGTGACAGTCGGATTTTTTTAGAAAATTATTGTAATTCTTCCGAACATACATTAAACAATCAAAAATGTATTGTGAAGGAACGGTTAAAATGTTAATTTGTGTAAATAGATCTCTGAGCGAGTCACGAGGTCTAAGGTTGTAGATTGCACGAATAGCTCTTTTCTGTAATATAAATATAGACTCGATGTCAGCAGCAGAGCCCCACAACAGTAGACCATATGACATGACACTATGAAAATAACTAAAATAAACCAATCTCGCCGTTTCAACATCAGTGATATATCTTATTCTTCTTACTGCATAAGCAGCTGAGCTAAGTCTTGCTGCTAATGCAGTAATATGAGGACCCCATTGAAGTTTGGAATCAATATTAATTCCTAAAAACAAAGTATCATTAACTATTTCAAATTGCTCATCATTCATAGTAATGAATGTATCCATCTGTTTTACATTAGGCATCATAAATTTAACACATTTTGTTTTCTTTGCATTTAGTAATAAGTTGTTTGTGTTAAACCATTGTGACACTCGCGACAGAGCCCTGTTCACCTTGTCAAATGTTTTTTCATTTCTATCTGTTTTAAATATCAAAGAAGTATCATCAGCAAACAGAACTATATCACAGAGGTCCCCGGTGTAGTATGGTAGATCGTTTATATAAATCAAAAATAGCAAAGGGCCCAGTATAGAGCCTTGTGGCACGCCCATTTTCAGTTTAGCACCACACGAATTAATATTGTTGATATTGACTCTTTGTATCCTGTCAGTGAGATACGATTCAATTAGTTTCATGGCAGCGTTGGAGACACCGTAATGTTTTAATTTATTAAGTAATATTGTATGGTCAACACAATCAAATGCCTTTGATAAATCACAAAAAATACCTATTGCGTTCTGTTTACCTTCCCAAGCATCAAGTATATGTTTAATAAGTTCAATTCCCGCATCGGTTGTACTTTTGTTCTTAGTAAAACCATATTGCTTTTTATGAAGTAAATTATTGATGTTGAAATGTTCAAGTAATTGATTAAATATAATTTTTTCAAAAATTTTACTTAAAGATGGTAAAATAGAAATTGGCCTGAAGTTGGATGGGTCACTTTTATTGCCCGATTTAAATAAAGGTATTATTTTACTATATTTCATCAAATTGGGAAATTGACTTTCATCAATGCATTTGTTAAAAATGCATGCTAAATGGGGTGAAATAACATCAATTACTGTTTTCATTATATCAGTAGAGATAATAAATAATAATAATAAATAATAAATATCTCTGGACATTATTCACACAGCGCCATCTAGCCCCAAACTAAGCATGAGCTTGTGCTATGGGTGCTAGACAACGGATAAACATTACTTATATACTTTTTTTTTTGTAAATACATACATATTATACATAGAAACACCCAGACCGATACAAACAGACATGTTCATGCACACAAATGTTTGTACCGTGCGGGGATCGAACCCGCGACCTCTGGTGTAATAGCCGACTTCTCGACCATTACACCAAATGGCTCGTCATTTCACCAGATGCCCCATAAGTCTTCGGTTTTTTTCATGTTCAGTTCTTTGAACGTTTTCAAAATTGTGTTTGGGTTTATATAATTAAATTTAAACGGAATCTGACATTCAGCTTCACTCGAAGCTAATAAAATTTGAGCTTGGTGTGAGCTAGAATTTAATTGACTAGTTGTTATAATAGGTATATTTGAGAAAAAAGTTTCAAAGGCATTAGCGACTTCTATATCAGATTTAAGAATTTCATTGTTAACTTTTAAGGAATAGTCGCTTTCGTATGGCTTTAATTTACATGTCTCTTTATTAATTATATTCCAAGTAGCTTTGACTTTATTACTTGACTTATTTATTTTGTTACGCAAGTAAATAGATTTTGCTTTATAACATACTTTCTTAAAAATCTTGGAATAGTTTTTAACATATTCTATGACCTTTGGATCTTTAGAACATGCTTTTAAACCATACAGTTCATATAATCTATGTCTACTCTTATAAATACCTGTAGTTGCCCAGTCATTGAATGAAGCTTTAGAATTATTCGTTTTTATTGTCTTTTTAGTAAATATTGAGTCAAACTCAGAAGTTAGCAAGCCAAATAAATTTCCATAAAGAGTATCTACATCACCGCCATGAAGAGAAATATCAGATATTTTTCTATCAATGTTGCTTTTAAATTTATCTTTACGTCTTTCAGTGACAGGCCTACAAATGATTTCTACAGATTTAGAGGCAGCACAGTGTTCAAATTTAACTTGCTGGCCACTATGGTCCGATTGGATACAGTTAATAATTTTCTTATCAATTACCTTATTATTACAAAATATATTATCTAAGCAGGTGGCAGAAGTGGGTGTGATCCTGGTAGGTTCAGTAAAGAGATTTACTAAATTGAATGATTTAAACAGGTTAACAAATCTTACGGCCAATTGTGAACCTTCCAGAATATTTACATTAAAATCTCCACATACGACAACTTTTTTATTTGACATACAGGTTTTCTTGAGTATCTCCTCCATTGTGGTTTCAAATAAACTATAATCTGAAGCCGGGGGTCTATACACACAAACTATAATATATTGTTCTAGCTCTGCACATGCTACTTCAATAGTTCGCTCAATTGAAAGTGCTACTATATCTTTACGTTCTTTACATTTTAACTTGTTATGTACCAATAAAAGTGACCCACCACGAATAGCAGATTTTCTCATGAACGAACTAATTAGCCTAAAATTATCTATACTTATTAAACAATTTTCTTGCCTTAACCAGTGTTCGGTTAAACATAATAGTGTTAATAGACGATCGAATCTGTGCGCTCCGCACCGCGCACCGTACGGTGCGGTCTTTTGCTCCAGACGATCGCACCGCACAACGCACCGTCCAGTCGTTTTCGAGGGGTGAAAACGGCAACATCTTACGCTGCGCTGCTCGGTTCTTTCAATTATGGCTCCTATTTCTAAAAAAGCGAAGATTGCTGTAGCAGTCGCTGCTATTGCCGTAACGTCATCTTTACCCGTTGTAAAAAAGAGAAGTCGGCTATTACATCAAAGGTCGCGGGTTCGATCCCCGCACGGTACAAACATTTGTGTGCATGAACGAACATGTCTGTTTGTATCGGTCTGGGTGCTTCTATGTATAATATGTATGTATTTACAAAAAAAAGTATATAAGTAATGTTTATCCGTTGTCTAGCACCCATAGCACAAGCTTATGCTTAGTTTGGGGCTGGATGGCGCTGTGTTAATATTGTCCAGAGATATTTATTTATTTAAAAGAAGAAAAGGAGAGCATGGGCTAAATTTTACTTAAAAAGCAGGCAGAATTACAGTCACTTAAGGCTATTCAAAGATTTAGATGATGATGACTTTAAAATATATCTAAGGATTAGTCCTCATTTATAATAAGGATTATTGTTGACATACGTCCGCGTCCTTCACGCTTCGAGGTAAACATTCAACTGATGCGTCGAACGGTGCGGTGCGCGCTACAGACGAGCGAACCGGATACCGGATCGCACCAAGTTCGATGCGTTCGCCATCGAACAGACCGCACAAGTAATAATAATAATAATGTGCGGCGGACGGGCCTACACACGATCGAAAACACACCGCACCGCACCAAGGTCGCGGTGCGGACCGCACAGATTCGATGGTCTGTTACGGCTTTAAGACATGTATATTCATACAGTCTAAGAATAAACCTATTTCAAGCTCCTTACCAGAGAAGCCTTGTATATTTTGATGAACTAAATTAAAAAAATTACAAGACTTATCCTTCGTCGTTTGCAAGAGATGTCCTCTTTTGTCTTATGATTTAATTTAAATTACTTGGATTAAAATCCAAAGTCTGATTGATGTCAGATCTACTGCTCTGCTCAATAGATTATTATTATTCTTATTAGTATTCTATTTTATTTCTATATTAGTATTCTTTAACTATTAAATTGTAATATTATGCAAGTTTTCTTTTTTCACATACTACATAATATAACATGTCTTACCAGCACTTGTCAGACTGACAGAAACACAAAAAAAATATATATTAAATTGCAAAAATCATTGTTTGATGTATATATTTATATAATATTATTAATGTATTATCTTGATATATTTTTAACGATTGAAATTTTTTAAATATTACAATTTGGTTCAAAATATAACACATTATTTTTTCCTTAGATTGTAATCTACATTGAAGACCATTGAATTAGGATCTGTTGCTTGACAAACGGCTGTGTTGGTTTGGTTTTTCTTTATGTAGTCATTCTATTTAATTCATCGTTGTTTTTAATGTTTCAGGTTGATCCTCTAGTTTACAACATGAGCCACGAAGACCCTGGAGATGTCACATACTCTGCCATTGGTGGTCTGCAGGAACAGATCAGGCAGCTAAGAGAAGTAAGTTTAATAATTTCTTTTATTTTTTGAATTCTTAGCTTTTGCTTTTAATGGTACTGGCTCCCACATTGCTAACGCTTTATAAGTCAATGCTATTTCGGTGACAGATTTCACCTGTGGGACTCTGAAAGTCTTAAAAACCAGACCCAAGGCTGAAATCAATATCATGTATCAATTTCCGTATAATATGACCAGCTTAAATGGAGAATGTTAGCTAGTTTCGATTTTTAACTTTTCTTATAGTCCATATGAAATAAAAAAAGTGTGTATAAAAATTATTTCGTTATGTCACTTAGTTCCCGAGATATTGAATTTTAAACGGCGCGAGTGTTGGCCGGCCGGAGCTCGTTGCGGTGACGTCACTTTACACCCTCTCACGCAGTACGTTGCGCGCTCCGGTACGGTTATTTCGTAGTGAACCGTACCGGAGCGCGCAACGTACTATGACCTGTGACGTCATCGTACTGCAGCGCCAGCATGGCCGACGCGCGGCGAACGGGATTTTTAAATGTCTATAAAATCTAAACTAATTGATATTTTGGCATGGAACAAAAAATAATGTGTTTATATTCACATAGGCTTTACTGTGACAAAGTTACAAGCTGTTTCGCATACCTAGTAACATTCTCCATTGTATGGATAAGATCTATATTTAAATACTTACCCATTATGGATTTTTCTCTTTTCTTCTGTTTTTTTTACTTATATTTTTTCACAGGTTATTGAATTGCCGCTAATGAACCCAGAGCTGTTCGTGCGTGTTGGCATCACGCCCCCCAAAGGTTGCCTGCTGTATGGTCCCCCTGGCACCGGGAAAACCTTGCTAGCCAGAGCCGTTGCTTCACAGCTTGATGCCAACTTCCTCAAGGTGACTTAGCTATACTGCTTTTTTGTGAGATGTTTCAAGAACTCAAGTTGTTGTCCTCACAATGATGAGTACCTACTGGCTTAATCAACACACATGCCAAATGCGGATTGATCAAACCCTAGTTAAGTTCGAAAATTCTAAGTTTTTTTTGAACAGAAAAATTAAGTCCGCATTTGGTTAGTGTGGCAGTGACAAAGCCCAGTATCTATCATTGTAGCGATGACTTAATTTTAATGATGGAGGCCTTTGCCCTGCATTGATTCATTATTAGGCTCATACTAAGTAATGATTTTAATAATAATGTCCTCCTAGCCGAGTGTTAGATCGTCATTAGATCAATCAACTACGCAGGATATATTATAGTGCGCAAGCACAGGTGCTCTTCCTATTCCCTCGCACTCAAAACACGGTATTACTATAGTCGAGTCATTTTAATAGGCCACATTTGACAGTTAATTTATTCAAAGAAAATTGCTACTTATGTACGGTCAACAGCACATCACGGTATACACTTGCAGTTCGATAATAGCGCTTATGCGCTTATGCCCCCGACATAAGAGCGGTACAAAGTCCAAAGTGTTACGTCTGACGTGCTTTTGACTGTACATCAGGAGTAGAGTCTTATTTTCTACATCAAATAATTGTATTAATAACTGATGTTGTTTTTTTGAGTTTTATTCCTTTAGCATAAGGGATATTTTTCTTTGCATAAATGAACTGTCAAATGTGGCGTATTAAAATGACTCGACTATATACTATGTAAATGATGGATGACCTCCCGCAGGTGGTGTCGTCGGCGATCGTGGACAAGTACATCGGCGAGTCGGCGCGGCTGATCCGCGAGATGTTCAACTACGCGCGCGACCACCAGCCCTGCATCATCTTCATGGACGAGATCGACGCCATCGGTCGGTACCACGCTGTTTATAATACTGTATGTAGGGCCAGTGTCGCGGGCGTTTAAATAAATAACGAACACAAACTGGTTGCCGGCGGTTTTTTTTCGGATTTTGACGCGAAACGTCACTTTCGCAAAATGTCACCTCGAAAAAATTGGTCACTTTCGCAGAAAGTTATCGGCCGCGTTCGGAAAGGTAGTCTATATATAAAAAGAAAGTGGTGTTAGTTACACTATTTATAATTACTAAAGAACGGATGAACCGATTTGGCTGAAAATTGGTGGAGAGGTAGCTTAGAACCAGGAGACGGACATGGGATACTTTAATGGGTGAAGGAGGGGATAGTTGAAAAGAAAATTATGCGCGGGTGAAACCGCGAGGGCGACCGCTAGTTTGCTCAGAAAGTTAAAAAGTAAATTTTGCACAATGTAATTCACAACATTATGTTCACGCCGAAAACGGCGCAATTCCGTTCACTATTAATTCTTAAACATCACCCTTCCAGGAGGCAGACGTTTCTCCGAAGGCACGAGCGCTGACCGCGAGATCCAGCGGACTCTGATGGAACTCCTCAACCAGATGGACGGGTTCGATTCCCTGGGGCAGGTGAAGATCATCATGGCCACCAACCGGCCCGACACGCTGGACCCCGCGCTGCTACGGCCGGGCAGGCTCGACAGGAAGATTGAGATACCGCTGCCTAACGAACAGGCTAGGTATTCATATCGATACCTTTGGGTTCATTTGGCGTATAAACCAATTTGGCCAAATTGAGTTATTAAAATTAAATCTTTTTTTTTCAGATTTTATTGATCATTTAGCCTTCTACATTCCCTAATTCTAAGAAACTTACCCATTGGTCATTTCTTTAAAACTTCAAAAACAAAAAAAATTATGATTGTTTATATAAGAAAAAAAATATTTTTTCTGCTCTCCTGAAAAGTCAGGTTATGGTTTATACGCCAAATGAACCCAAAGGTGTATTTTATTTAAAGCCCTGCATTATTCGGCCAGGCATTCTAGAGTGGAGACCGCGTCTTGGTAAACGTAGTAGGACGCCCTGAGGTCAGGTCGAGTGATGATTTGCGCAGAATGGATGGCAAAAGCTGTATGCAAGAAGCCGAGGATTGAACAATTTTTTTTTTAATATTTTGATTTTTTCACGTTTTTTAAATTTATTTTAAATGGAAATAAAAAATATATTGCTACAAACTTGTTCTTTACACAAATAAATTAAAGGTTTTTTTTACTAGTTTTTGACAATAATTTTTGTGGTCCTCAGGCTGGAAATCCTCAAGATCCACGCTCAACCCATAGCGAAGCACGGCGAGATGGACTACGAGGCCGTGGTGAAGCTGTCGGACGCGTTCAACGGCGCCGACCTGCGCAACGTCTGCACCGAGGCCGGCCTGTTCGCTATCAGAGCCGAGCGGGAGTACATCATCCAGGTATGTACACTGTACCCATAGAACATAACCACGCTCAACCCATAGTGAAGCACGGTGGGTCCATGCTCAACCCATAGCAAAGCACGGTGGATCCACGCTCAACCCATAGCGAAGCAGGGTGGATCCACGCTCAACCCATAGCGAAGCACGGTGGATCCACGCTCAACCCATAGCAAAGCACGGTGGATCCACGCTCGACCCATTGCGAAGCACGGTGGATCCACGCTCAACCCATAGCGAAGCACGGTGGATCCACGCTCGACCCATTGCGAAGCACGGTGGATCCACGCTCAACCCATAGCGAAGCAGGGTGGATCCACGCTGGACCCATTGCGAAGCACTGTGGATTTACGCTCAACCCATAGCGAAGCAGGGTGGATCCACGCTGGACCCATTGCGAAGCACTGTGGATCCACGCTCAACCCATAGCAAAGCACGGTGGATCCACGCTCAACCCATAGCAAAGCACGGTGGATCCACGCTCAACCCATAGCGAAGCACGGTGGATCCACGTTCAACCCAAGCGAAGCACGGTGGATCCACGCTTAACCCATAGCAAAGCACGGTGGATCCACGCTCGACCCATTGCGAAGCACAGTGGATCCACGCTCAACCCATAGCGAAGCACGGTGGATCCACGCTCAACCCATAGCGAAGCAGGGTGGATCCACGCTCAACCCATAGCGAAGCACGGTGGATCCACGCTCAACCCATAGCAAAGCACGGTGGATCCACGCTCGACCCATTGCGAAGCACAGTGGATCCACGCTCAACCCATAGCGAAGCACGGTGGATTCACGCTCAACCCATAGTACAGTTAAATAAATTATAACAACCGGCCCATTTCTAATCACAAACAAAACAACACCGATCATTCTTAATTTGTATTTTTTACTATTTCAGGAGGATCTTATGAAGGCAGTCCGCAAAGTAGCAGACAACAAGAAACTAGAAAGCAAGCTGGACTACAAACCAGTCTAAATATGCATTTAATTATAATTATGTGCATGACAAAGTCTGTGGTTCACCATTTTGGCTAGAATGGCTAGCAAATTACGTGCTATTTAGGATCGCACAGAAAAATGGTCAACTGCAAACTTTAGCGCTGTACTTTGTATTAATTATAGGATTTTTAACTAATCACCAGTTTAGAATTATTTTTATGTATTATATTGCATTGTTGATAAATTTTATTGGATAAGGGAACTAAAAATATTATTCCTCGATAAAAGGAACAAAAATAATTCAATTCCTACAATATAGAAACTGTAAATAATTCTAAACTGGTGATGAAGTGTATTCGAAATGTGTACTGAAATTAAACAACTTAATATTTCATCAAATATTTTATTCTTTTAAAAACATTTATTTACACAATATACAACATTTAACAAAAAATTAAAAGGCACTAAATTGTGCCTCTCTGGGTGTTGGGGAAAACCGTGGGAGTTTAGTGGGTAGTAATCAGTACAATTATTTATTATGAAATTATTTTCGCCTTTGATTAGCCTCTAATGCTTTTACCACACAATTTATTTGTCATATAAATATTCACAAATGCGCTTATACTATGGCATTGCCCTGTTTACTTTTATATGAAGTATGGACTCTTAATTCATCGATAGCAGGTTACAGCGCTAATGTATCTAGGGTTAATACTATGCTTGTTCTAAATCGATATAGCATTTTGTTTTGTTACTAAAAGTACCTAGTTATTGATATAACACAACAGAAGACTAAAACCTAACATAATACTTTCCTTTAGCTATTTAATAAACCCAGGCAACGTCCCATTCTTTCTAGCCTTAGCTACATTCTCATAATAACAAGAAAAATCAACGTAACCCTTAATTTTCCTATCTTTCTCAAACTGCCTAGTCGGATAGATATCCGAAGACGACTCAACTGATCTATTCGTATCAACATTTGAGTCCTGATCGATGTCATTGCTCGATGAATACTGTTCTGAATCCATCTCGTTGAGAAGAGTGTTTGATTTGGATTGAACGATCGGATTGAATCTTACTGATGTGTTTTTCTGTATCGGATCGTCATCTGCCGGTGGCAAAAAGTTAAAATTCCTTATTAAAAGTGACATATGAGTGTTTGGTTTCGGTGTGAGGTTGTTCTTTACGCAGTAGGAGACAAATTCTTCCTCTATTTCCTCTAGGACGGATTGACTGACGTTTTTGAAGTTTGTCTGCTTCCGGAAGTTCTCTACTATGATTTGGGATAGCTGTTTGTTTGTTTGCTCGCTGCTCCCTTTGTATTCTTGTATGCGTTTGTACACGCCCGCACTGACGAGGACTAAGAATCTGAAAATAAATAGAATATGTTTAATATTCACTTGAGCACTACTCAATGTGAAGTGTAATTGGTAAATCACTATAAAATAATACTTGTATGCATATTATGCGTCTGATCTTTGGTTCTCTGTGCTCATGTGTTTTTTACCGACATTGAAATTATAGTTATTTTTAACAATGATTATTTGTGTCTGTGGAGATTCTTGCGGGTTTTTATCTCAACAGGCTATTCACGTCGAAGTGCAAAATGTGACGTATAAAAGAATTTAGTTATAAATCCAATCGCAATATATTTTGAATTTTCCTTTGGCTCGTTCACGCTAAAAATATTGCCTAAGCCAAAACTTATAAGTCGTTATTTTACCTGCAAGAGTCATCAAGTGTGATGGGTCCGTGTATCTCTGGCGTGGCGACCACGGGTTCTGCGGCGGCGGCGGCGAGACTCGGGAAGCCCTTAAAAACTCCCTTCACCAGGTAGTTGCCCAGGCAACGCGTACCCGTCTGGTTGCCCAGGTATTGCGCTAGAAAAAAGATTATATTAGTGTATATTCAGGGGACAGAATTTACAATATCAGGTTTTGATTAATTATCATATCTTACAGACTAACAAACATATGATAAAAATAAAATCGACGGTCCCTACGTATAAAGCGACATGTCCATATATTGCATATATGGACATGTCGCTTTATACGTAGGGACCGTCGAAATATTAAATAACTTGGTCACGTTTCTGCGACGTAACCTTGTCCAGAAAGTGGCAAAGTGGAAATTCAATTTGTGGTGAGATATAAATTTTATATATGACCCTTAGAAAACACGATATGGCAACTCTACTTAATCCTTGTTCTATCGTACTTACCATTCCTAAGTTTATTAATATCCAGCCCCAACTGATCAAGCCGGAGCAGCTCATCCTCATTATTCAAGCTATGATCCACAGTCAGCTGTACGACTCTCAACACAGCGTTGTCATCAGTCCTACACAGAAGCGCTCGGGTCTCCCCCACATTGGCTACGTAGAGTTTGCCAGCATGGACGAGTGCTATGACGACTGTGGCTCCCCCTGAGAGGTGCTGGTCTATCTCTTTGAGCCTGGATACTACGTGGGCGTATTGGGACATCTGGAAAGGAAATATCGCTGTTATAAAAATATTCTTTTAAATTCAAAATTTTACATCAAATTTTGTAGACATTTACTATTCCAGGGTATCCTTCTCTGCATGATACATACATTTGCATACTAAAAATTTTTGTTCGTAATGGTTGAGGTGTTGCCATATGTGTAACTCATTGATAGCAATACCTGCTGTTCACCAAGTGTCTGTGGTAGCTGGTACTGTAGGCTAGTCCTCTCTGCAATCATTCCATCGTAGTTCTCGATGTAAGCTTTCTCAACAGATATAAAAGCATTTCTGAAATTAGTAAAAATGTACATCAATAGTCAAGTAAGTCAAGGTGCTTACTGTGCACAAACTTAAGAAACGTGTGTAAATGTTAATTTAGAAGGTTCTTCATACTATTATTGTTGGTTCGTATCATGATTCAACATTGTAGGAAAAGGACATTGAAGATTTTGGCCTTCCTACTGGTCCACCACTTTGTTTTTTTTTTTCAAAACAGCATTCACTTAAGTCTTTCAAAACTGGATAATAGGATCAGTACAAACATAAAATGTTATTAGATGAAAACCCCTAAAGTGTTATATTTCCAAGATATAAGCCAGCCTCTATACAAAAATCTTCATACCTCTTTAGTAGGTAGTTTTTTAAATTCTTTTCATTAAATTGTTAATTTTATGAAAACTTTAATAATAATGCTATTTATTTATTAAAGTTTTCATAAATGAAACCCCTGAAGCCTGAAATCAAGTTAATATCAATGTTAAAAAAACTAACATATATTTTTCTCCTATAAGCTTCATACCTTAGCCTATCCCGAATCTCTTCATCTGTGTTGCTAGCTGATGGGGCAGGGAAGAGGATCTCCGCCGCCATCCGCTGCATGATGAACCTTGCTGCTTCAATGCCATTGTGAGGTTCAAACACACCATACAGACATCTGTAAAATAACATGACAATTATTTTTTTAGTAAGCTCCAAGAATATTCAAACTGGCACAATCAAAGCTTTTCTTTAGAAGTTTCCTATGAAGAGTTTCACTACAAAATTGACATAACTATTAGCGTAAAGCTTGATAACTTACTAGAAGAGCCAATACCATTAAATGCTCACATGTACACAGAACCATCAAAATAGCGTAAGGAATTGGTAAGGAAATAGATAAAGGTATACAAAATTTGACAAAATATTATAAATAATAAATGATATTACACCCGCTTAAATCTTACGACAGCTGCAAAGTATATGCAGAAAAATACTTAAGATCGCAGAATACTTACGAATTATCCTCCGTTTGGCAGTAAAAGCAAAGATAGTCGTCTGAATTATTACTGTTTCCACCGAGTCTTGAGAAATACGACGCAACGCAAGTGTTTCTGCATTTTGGCAAGTCGTCAGTCCACGGCCTGGCTATCATTATTGTTGTAACCAATCTTAGAATCAAACAAATAAGGAAATTACTCGAATTAGGAAAAAGGAAATGTGATACGTTTCTGTGAACAAAAATATTATTTACGAAAATTTGACGTTTATTATACTTTTTTTTGCCGATGACACATACGTTTCGTTTCTAATAATTTGTTCAGCATTTCTAACAAAAGCTAATTAATTATAATTTCTTTTTCTTATAATTAAAAGAAAAATAGTTTTTCTACCTAGAGTGATCTATTATTATATTCTTTTCAAAAATTATTAATGCAAAACATTAATAAATACTCGTAAAATTTAGTATTGGTATTTGGCGCCCTTCCTTTCTGCCTCCGTGGTTGCAAAAAGCACAGAGATCTATTGGATCTCTGTGGCAAAAAGGGTCTGGGTCTGGGTCGCACGAACGCAACGCAACTATGACAAGTGACGCCACGAAACTCTGAACTCAAGGCAAGAAGGTGTCCTGGGTTCAAATCCCGTGTCGGACCAAAGGCTAGGCTTAGGTTTTTCTGTTCAGAATACCGCCACTGTCCGAAGTATCTTGATCTTGATACCTCGAAAAACATGATAAGCCGTTGGTTGGTCCTCTGCCTGATATCTTTTACAATGTTAGACTGCTGTCCAACCGTGATATATGTATGAAAGTAACTGAGTGAGGGAAGCTTTGCACCTGTGCTGTCACTGTGCTTGCGCACTAACTTTATATCCTGCGCAGTTGGTTGATCGTACGATTTGATAGGAAGATGTTATTGTTCAATTCATGACTCATGCATGCATAAATGATTAATCTCGTTCTCATTACATAGATAATTTATTTCCATAAAAATAACTTGTCCTTGTTGAAAAAGAAGACTTTTATTCTCTTTGTTTCTATGTCTTATCAAATAATTCCACGTGTATTATACACTATTTTTTATAGGCATGAGGGTATTCGAAGTTCACATTAAAATATGATAATTATGTAGTAAGTAGGTACATATGCTGCGAATGCGATAAAAGTTTAAACCACATGGGATGTGGTTAGTTTCTCTCTCGTTTTTCGTGTACCTACACGTGTAGGTACTAAGTAAAATAATATTTTTACACACATATTTTTTTTCCATTTTTTATAGGTGGTACCACGTCAATATTGGCAGACAGACACGCAGCCCACCTGATGGTAAGCGGTTACTGCGGCCTATTCCATTGAGGGACACTTCACTAGGAAGCGTCGCTCAATGTGCTGCCAAGACTGTAGGCTCATCTGATCTTGGGCTGGTCAATAGCCTTAAGGCTGGCACCGGCTCGTCCCAATCGGGCGTGAAGGGGAACCGGGGGTGTTTACGTTTAGTGGGTAGTGGACGCTTTAGTCCCGAGTCCCACCCCACACATGGCCGCAGGTCTAGCTAGCCTGCGGTTATGGTGCATAAAAGAAAAAAAATGGCTCATCTGATCTTCGAGCCTTTAATTTTAAGTGTACTGGCTCTCACATTAACACACAATATGTACCTATCACTTTACGTTTCACATTTGATATGCTCAAACACCCCGTCCGATAAAAAATAATATTAATTCATGGGTATCCAACTCGGAACCTTCCAAAAATCAGTCAGTTGGCACCTTTCTTTTTAATTTTATTGCATGAAAACTCGTGGTAGGTTCAGGCGGTCACAAAAAATAAATTGGATGATTTTACTTAATTATTATTCACTATGCGACCATTCTTAGTAGTCAGTAGGTATGTTTACTGTTTTATTTTGTGACCTTACTGACAATGAGGCTGAAGACCTTTACACTTCATGACCGTTAAAAACACCTACTTAAGTCTTAGTAATGCTACTTGTTGAATAAGTAATTTAGTTATCCTTATCTCTCATAGAGATTGTCCATGCTAATTGAACTGTCCATAGTAGGTGGTGGATACTGGATACTAATTAGATGAGACAATTCACCTACTTACTTACTAAGATGGCGCAGTGACCCCAAAATGAGTCTTGGCCTCCGACAACAAAAGACACCACTTTAGTCTGCCTTGCGCCATCTCCCGCCACTTCTCCACTCGGAGTTCGCGCAGATCCTTCATCACCTCATCAGCCCAGGCACCTGCGATACCTGGGTGGGACGACCGACAGGGCATTTACCATTTAAGCGGTGAAGTAAGCCTACCTTCTTGGACAATTCACCTACTCTAATTAAATTTCAATGGGTATTTAAGGCACCACTTTACCTAGATACGTGATATTCATTTAAACACACAAAAATAGGTACCTATTTATCCAGGATGGGAATCGAACCCACGACCTCTGGCGCTCTACAAAATGCGCAATGCGCCAAGTGTTCTTACCATGAGAAAATAAAAGGCCTCAGTAAGTCAAGTTTATCTAGTTGCTTGTAACAAGTACAACTGTAAAGGTCAAGGTAACAAATCTATTCAACTTGTAGACAAAATTATTAGTTTTGTGAACTGCAAGTTTAAGTGATTATAATGAACTAGCCTTCCGCCCGCGGTTTCACCCGCGCGTGATTTCTTCCAAATATTCACCCCTTCCCCCCAGATTTCCGGGATAAAAAGTACCCTTTGTTCACCGGGGATAGTGTAGCTATCCAACAGTGAAAGAATTATTCAAATCGGTTCAGTAGTTTCGAAGCCTATTTAATTCAAACAAACAAACATACAAACAATCAAATCTTTCTTCTAATATTAGTAAAGATGTATCGGTTCTGATAAAGTGCTGCTAATACTGACAAAGGACCAGTTAAAAGATTAGATTCTTTGAATTTTTTTTCTTACAATGACTCAACATTAAAATTCAGAATTGTGCACAATTTAGATAACAATTTTTTAATTTACATGTTAATGTGCAATAATGGACAGTGAATAAAATAACAAATGTTCTTGGACCAAAGTTTTAATTTTCTCAAAACTCCAATCATTTACATTTTTGCAATTTTTATGTTTTTATTATACAATGTTAGCTCTGTCAACCTAAAGAGCTATATGTGACTAAACTTTCTTCTTTTAAACCTATATTTATTTTCAACTTTTAAAAAATGAGAAAGCAATTTCCTTTCATCCAGACGTCATGAACCAACAACTTTAGAAAATACCAATATTTAAAAATATTATAAGGTGATTTTCACCTTTTTATATTTACTATACATATCGCTATTCCCAGGTGCATTGACAAAAATAATATATATGCAATAGATTTTTGTATAGTTATGAGTCTATATAGCTAATATCTCAACAATAGGTTTATTACAACACTTATCTAAGTCCTATGGTGAGAAAAATCGATGTTTCTCATTATGCAGTATAATACAGTACAAACTAAAATATAAGTGCATGGCAAAGGAGACAAGCATTGAAAATAGACATGGCTGTATTGAGGATTTCCAAAGTCACCAGCGAGAAAGTAAACAGAAAATACAGTGTTCACATCCACAAACTGCCACGGAACATATCCACATAATTTATGATTTTTCAAATACATCAATGCAAACATAAGTGAAAAATTCGAAATACATTTATTTCAGGAACACAACAGTTAAAACTAAAAATAAAAACCGTTTGAGACATGTCTCTGAGGCTTTGGAAATCCTAGCTCTTATCACTTCATTGGATGAGCAAAATTAAAAACTAGACCGTCCAGTTAAAGTTGATTAGTCGGTTTTTTTGTCAGCAGCTTTGGTTTCCGTCTCTTTTTTCTCTTCCTTCTTTTCCTTTTCCTTCTCTTTCTCTTCGGTTATGACTTCTTTAGCCTCTTGTTTGGAGGCTTCGTCGAAATTACCAACTAGGTTAGGTACTTCGTCGTCTTCCTCGAGAGGCTTCGGCGCGGCCACACTGGACGCGAGTCGCTTCAACTGATTGAGTCCTTCAGGCCCGAGCTGGCTCAGGATGCCCGGGAGCATCTCGGCGATCTGCTTGTTCTCCCCATGGCCGGTAATCGCGAATGTGTTCGCCGCAAGTGAAGCCTGTGCCTTCGGATTATTAAAATGTATTACTGTTCCGTCATCTTTTATCATATTCACTTCCTCAATGCCAGGGATGGTGTTCACTGACAGCTTTTTGAGGGAAGACTGCAATTTCTTGTCGTCTGTGGCGGCAGTCGCGTGGACAACCTTCTTCTTACGCCGCGGTGTGCCTTTGCCCCCAATGCGCACTTGTGATTGCAGCTTCTTCAGCTTTTCGGTGTTCATTTTGTTATAATAACACGCGTACCTGTCGAGAGAAACGCGACGCACTTTTTAGTGATGTTTGGTTGAGAAATTCAATCGCGAGCACACGAGTTTTCCATGTAAATTGTTCGTACGCACGTGTTTTGAACACCGGTAAGTTACAAAGGGAAAATGGTGGATTTGCGACAAGTTATTTCTGAATTTCATTTTCTGTGTGTTGGTACTGTAGCTATGAAAGATACGTTTCATTACGGAGAAAAATAGTGTAGATTCTAGAATTTTGCGTAAAATATAGCTATATTCTTTATTACGATAATTTTTAGTAGCGGAGTTTATTTGTTATATAATTTGTTACATAATGAAAAGTATAACTTTCTAATAAATGAAATATATACATACATAATATAATAACAATAATTCCAAACGAAATACAAATTACAATGTATGTTGTCAAGAAAGGAACGTAAATTTAAAAAGAAATTGGCTAGTGTTGCAAGAGTAAAAAAAAAATCTTGTTATTAGCGACATCTGTACGCATTTGCCCGACTATGCTTTCAAGTATAAAGTAGTGTAGCTACTCGTTAACAGATGGCGCAACTCGTACAGAAACATCGAAAGGAGGCGGTTTCTCCACATTTCAATAGAGGGCGCTATAGGTAGCTAAGTTCGGAACTTCGGCAATAAAATTATGTTATTAATTAATTATCATAATGATGATTTGGCCAAACATTTTACAAAAAAAATAAGTATCTTGTTTCTGTATCGGGTATTGAAATCCGGGTCGGGCAGTGTCGAAATTTTCTAACACGTTTGTGAGCCACGATCCGCATTTTTCAAGCCTGGTGGTTATGCCAGTAGCATGAAAGTCATGAAAGTCTTCGCCCTGCAGCGGTTATTAAGCTTTACTTAACTTTTTACTACAGTAATAATAATTAGGTTACGTACTAATTTTACTATCTATTTTTAACAATAACATTAGCGACCGGTTTGTTTGTCTTAACAATACGTAGAGTACCCTGTACCTTATTAAAAAAATTCGATTTTCTTTTTTGTGTCAATAGTAAAGTGATAATAAAAAATATTTTATTTATAACGTGAGTGACAACTTTCCTCTTACCTACCCATCGATCGTATCATCTTGAATATCTATTTGTATATTATTTGTTATGATTCTATCGCCGGCTTCGGAATGTTATTCCAACCGAGAAGAAACCGACAAGATCTCGATAGTTACTCTTATAAATAGGTAAGCGTTTTACAATGTTTGTTTATTCAATATCAGTTACCTCTCTTAAAGATGGTAATTTTTTTATGACACATTTCATATTCTAATAATAAAAAATTGACGAGCCATTTGGTGTACCTAATGGTCGAGAAGTCGACTTTTACACCAAGAGGTCGCGAGTTCGATCCTCGCACGGTAAAAAAATTCGTGTGCATGAACATTTGAACATGTCCACTATAATTGGTCTTCGCTTGCGAATGTGGTTCCTCGCCCCAGTCCATGCTTCACGTGTCCTGTCAACTGTATACAGGGTGAACTTTTGATTGCTTCAGATAATGCGATACGAGTTGCCGAGTACTGGGCCGATTTTGTCTTATTTATTTATATTTGCCATCGACACGAAAAAAAGAAGTATTGGTCTGGGTGTATACAGGGTGGAATTTTGTAATGCCACCTGAAAGGGAAGTACTCTTAATACTGTAGATAGAAAATTTTACTTATAGAAAACATTCCTTTATTTTTTAAAAGAAAGAAAACTGCATTCAAACATTTTTAAAAATTCGCTTGCTGCATCCGGTAATCGAACCGACTAAAATCTGTAAAAGTTGCACCCTGTACTTTTATTGCATCGATCGTTAGGGTCAATAATAAGGATGAAATCTCTCTAACAAACTTCATAAATTAAATGAAAGGAAAACAATGAAATCCTAAATTATTGATTCACAACAATGAAAAAAGTGCTTTAACTTGACCCATTGAATCAATAATTTAGGATTTCATTGTTTTCCTTTCATTTAATTTATGAACTTTGTTGGAGAGATTTTATCCTTATAATAATTGTCCCTAACGATCGATGCAATAAAAGTACAAGGTGCAACTTTTACAGATTTTAGTCGGTTCGATTACCGGGAGCGGCAAGCGAATTTTTAAAAATCTTTGAATGCAGTTATCTTTCTTTTAAAAAACAAAGGAGTGTTTTCTTTGAGTAAAATTTTCTATCTACAGTATTAAGAGTACTTCCCCTTCAGGTGGTATTACAAAGTTGCGGCAAGCAAATTTTTAAAAATCTTTGAATGCAGTTTTTTTTTCTTTTTAAAAATAAAGGAATGTTTTCTTTGAGTAAAACTTTCTATCTTCAGTATTAAGAGTACTTCCCCTTCAGGTGGCATTACAAAATTCCACCCTGTATATGTATAATAATAAGTATGGTTGGTGGTAGTGCTTTTTCAGAGTCCGACTGGCTAGCTACCTCCCCCACAGGTAAAATCTGCCGCAATAACAGCTCTGGCTGTGTTCCGTCCGGCAGTATTAATGTAGGAGCCAGTACACTTGAAATCAAAGGCTCGAAGATCAGATGAGCATACAGTCTGGCAGCACTTTAGAATAATAATCTAAGGGCAGCACATTGAGCGACGCTTTCTGGTGAAGTGTCCCTCAATGGAATAGGCCGCAGTGGCCGCTTCCATCTGGTGGGCTGCGTGTCTGCCTGCCAACTGACTTAGTATAAAAAAAAAATATGTAAAAAAAATAGGGTCAGTTAGGGTAAGAAGAACACTGGTGGAAGAGGAACACTAACATCATAACTCATAAACTATAGAGTTTAGGTTTAGCTGTATGTTCTACCAGTCGAAAAAATAATAATAACAGTCGATAATTTATCGACTGGTAGAACATACAGCTAAACTCTGTAGTTTATGAGTTATGATGATGGTTTTGTTCCTCTTTCACCGGTGTTCCTCTTACCCTAACTGACCCCTGGTCCTCCGTTGTCTTGTCTGACACCGACCAGTACAAGCTATGCTTAGTTTGGGGCTGTTTGGCGCTGTGTGAATAGTGTCCAAGTATATGGTTTTATGTAGCCTAATTTTAGTATTAATATTTTTAATATCCATCTATTGTATCTAAAATGTTTTGTTTTTACGGATTTAGGTAACAGCTTGTAACTCCAATGTGCCTTCCGAACGCCGGACTCAGTTCTAGTCACCCATCTGGGAATCGACCGGGCTAAAAGCCACTTAGCTTCTGCTATCGTTATTTTCACCTCATTATTTTTATAAACCTCTTTTCTCATAAGTAGTCGCTATATCAAACTGCCAATCAGCCAAAAATACAATCTATTTCCTGAGAAATGGTTACGAAAATAAACTCTACTCATCTCTCGTAAAACCGTGTTATCGGGCCAATAAATATTTATCTGCATTTACCAAATGGACTACAAAATGGCTGGGCGGACTAATGTGACCAAATTATGAATATTTAAAGTAGGGATTAGGGCAATGCATTGTTGCATTGTTGTTTTGTAAAAATAATGATTTTATTTATTTATTTTACACTCTTACTACTATTTTAATGTCCTTCTATACCTACCTACTTTTTGTTTGTTTTCTGTGGGCTTGTTTGATGGAGTAGGTACTCCGATTGCTGTCTAGATGAATATAGGCAATGATATCATTGAATATAGGTACTTCATTAATAGTATCGTTTAACAGAAAAAAAAATTATATATAAGTTAGTTTAAAAGATAACATAATTATAGATATATTTTATAATAGAGGAAAATGTAAAATTGAGAACTATTGCTGACAAACGATTAAACAGTTTTGGCATATTTGTATTATTTAAACGAAGTGTTTCTTCTTTGTCCATAAAAATCATAAAATATCAACATTAAAATAGATACATAATATTATTTCGTTTATAAAAGTGTTAAATTATGGCGAATTTAAAATTTACTGGCTTAAGCACTTAAAGGCATCATAGTCTTTTTCGGATATTAATTACTTTCCAAAATGTAAGAGAAACGGATGAGCACAATGATCGTCGTAAGAATAATCTAGTAGGGCCTGTTGATGTTTCTTGCGCTTTAAATAGTGCTGCCAATTAAGTTTGGAGCCAAGGTCTTCATCATTGAAATAAAGTCATCGCGAAGATAGGTGCTGGCTAATCGGTCAATAGCCACAAGGCTGGCACCGGCTCGTCCTACTCGGGTGTGAAGGGGAAACCGGGGGAGTTTAGTGGGTAGTGGACGCTTCAGTCTCGAGTCCCACACACAGCCGTAGGTCTAGCTAGCCTGCGGTTATGGTGCATAAACGCATTCTACTCCGAAAAAAAAGGTGCTGGTTAATCACCACGCCAGGACAGTCCTGCTAAAAGCTAAAGTATGGCCACAGCAGACATAAAGCTGTCACCGCGCGATCGATTCACGCCATCTTTTGAAGCGCTTGACAGCTATTTAAAATTTCCGAACGTAACTATAGTTTCGCTAAAACGTTTCTGAACGCGCCGTTTTACGCACTTAGCGTGGAGTGGTGAGAGATGGGCAGGCACGTAGAAAAGTGTTATAGTTATTAATATTTGCATAATCTAATGACGCATTTATTTTGTTAGTGACTCAGCTACATGCGCCAAAGATCGTTCGAATCCCACCTGTGACCTGGACAACATTATTGTATTTACAGTCGACAGCACATCAGACTACTCTAATCTGTCAAAGGACATCATCCATTTTGGGATAAAATTTTTTTTTAGCGGCCATCAATTTTAATTACAAATGTGTATAGTACACATAAACCTCATTATTTTTTACTATGGCGTCAAAGTCGAAATCTATTTGGTTTCGGAGATATGATACCAAGTAAGACATAAGGGCTGAAACTGCGTAAAGCGGGCACCCGCGCGGTTTCATTTCATACAAAAGTGACCCGTGCCGCGACCGCGCGGGAGACTTTTGTATGAACCGCGCGCGGGTCCCGCTTCACACAGTTTCCGCAAACAATTTGTTTTCAGGGCTACTTCCCATTTGGTAAACTTCCCATTTGATAAACCTCAATCAGTGCCTACTCAAAAGTTGCGTTTGGTAAACATTTATTCACTACATACGTTTTGCCATACATTAAGTCCCATTTGGTAAACAATCGAAATGGGACTAAATGTATGAAGTAAATAAAATGTTTACCAAACGCAACTTTTGAGTAGGCACAGATTGAGGTTTAACAAATGGGAAGTTTACAAAATGGGAAGTAGCCGTTTTCAGGATTTTAATTGTACAATACGCGGTTCACTCAAGTAAAAACTTGTCTTAATATAGCAGTCACCTCCGCCCTCCGCCCCCTCCCCCCGCCCCCTTTTTCCCTGTGCTCGTCATGTCAATTCCTTAATCTTAATAGGTATCATCTTTGTTTTCTAAATATTCAGTACTATACTAAGTCAGTTGACAGACACACACGCAGCCCACCTGATGGTTAGCGGCCACTGCGGCCTATTCCATTGAGGGACACTTCACCACGAAGCGTCGCTCAATGTGCTGCCAGACTGTAGACTCATCTGATCTTCGAGCCTTTGATTTCAAGTGTACTTTTTTTTTGAGGAGGAGAACGCATTTGCGCACCATAGCCGCAGGCTAGCGATCGTGTGTGGGACTCGAGACTAAGTCCCACTACCCACTAAACTCCCCCGTTTTCACACCCAATTGGTGTGAAGGGGACAAGCCAGTGCCAGTCTTGTGGCTATTGACGAGCCCTTGATTTCAAGTGTACTGGCTCCCACATTAATACTGCCGGAACACAGCCAGAGCTATTATGGCGGCAGATTTCGCCTGTGGTAGCTAGCCAGTCGGACTCTGAAAAAGTCCTACCGCCAACCAGACCTTAGGTGGGAATCGAACCCACTACCTCCGGGTTTTATACCCGAGCGGCTTAGCCACTAAGCGGCTTTGCGGAGGCGATCAAAATAGTAGTAGTTCAGGTGAAAATTGTATAGTAATAATCATACCAGATCTTACATAAAATGGTAAGACGATGTTATTTATTTCACTTATAGATCGTTATCTAAGGTATATAAAGTATTGTTGCCATACAAAAAAATTATTCTACACCTGTCCCCATTCCAACAAAACATAATTTATTTCTGGCCGCTAACTTTTTTTTTTATCCCAAATCTCCATACAAAGTGGATGATGTCCTTTCTGCAACCAATTTTCTGCTTTATTCACATCACATAGAGTTAGTTAATCACTTTCAATTGAGAATTTCTGACACATTTAGGGTAGGTTGATCTGCAGTCTATACATTTCTGGTACCATTGTGGATTCTGATACTCATAATACAAGTTATTAAACTCCTTACTTTGGAAGTATTTTTTTTTGTATGAATTCGGACAACATTAGCATAATAGATATCATAACAAAATAAAGTGATTTTATTTCAAAGTTTACTTTAAGCTTTGTCTTGTGCACGGTTGCCAGATTGGGTATTTTTCTCGCAATTCTGGGTAAAAATTTGGCTCCTGGTAAAATTTTGGAGAGAAGAAACTTTGGAGAAATGTTTGGAGAAAAAATTTACGAACGCGTCTATTAAAATTTTTGACTATTCCCCTTCCAGAATCTCGCGAATCTAGGTGAGGCCATGGAAAATTGTCATATTTAAAATGCCGTAACGTAACCAACTGATTTTCAGTTTTCGACCTTATTGTTAGTAGTTTGGTTGGTTATTATCAGTAGAAATACGACATAGAACCACGGGCAAAAAAAATCGGTGTATTTTTTTGGTTTTTGGCTTTTGGGTAAAACCAAAAAAAATAGTATCATTTTGGAAAAAATAATTTTAAATTTGGGGAGAAATGGAAAATTGCACCTGGCAACCCTGGTCTTGTGTTATTTATTGCATCTTTCGCTCTACTCGGCACAGATTTCAACGCAAATTAGTTCTCTTTCTCCAAACATTAATTGGTCCCGAACCAGTCAAGGTAGACTTGGTCAATGATCCAGGATTTGACAGGCCCAGTCATTACATTAAAGTACCTGCCACCTGACCTCCGCTCCGTAACTCCTTACAGCGGAACCAGACCAATTGGATCATGGCTACACAGCCATTCGACTATGCAGGTTTGTCTCACGATGTTTTCTGCTGAGAGTCAACACAAATTGTTTTTTTTTATATAGCCTATAGGGTGATCCCATTGCTGAGCAAAGGCCTCCCCCAAATCTCTCCAAACATCACGATCTTTAGCTTTTTCTGGCCAATTTTGGATATATTCGTCAAGATCGTCACGCCATCTCTTTTTGGGCCTGCCCCTTTTCCGAGCCCCATCGTCCGGCTGCCAAAGAGTGACAATCTTGGTCCACCTTTCTGGGTCCAGCCGGCACACATGGCCTGCCCAGTTCCACTTCAACTTGGCACTTTTTTCTCCTACATCTGCTATTCCTGTCTGAGAGCGGATACAGAAATTGTTATAAACATAAAATAATGTATAAATTACCAGGTGATAGGTTCCTGTACTGGGCCGTCTAGGTGGGTACCACAGTAGTGTCAGATATTTTCCCGTGAAATAGAAGCGTGTCAAGCACTTCTGTGTTTTGAGAAAAGGGCATTGAAGCTAGTGAAATTTATTACTGGGTATACTGAGACCTAATAACTGTCGTCTCGGTGTAGCGGGCGCAGGGCGGTGTCAGACAGTAACTGCTTAGTTACTGCTCAGCACTAAACTGTCTAAGGGCAGACGTGGCGCTTACCATCAGGTGTATGATCTGCTCTTGTTACAATAAAAAAAAATTGCCCTTTTGTTCCTAATAATTTTCTAATTTTCTCACAAAGCAATTTCCCGCAGAACTATACCAACTGACTCTGAGTAATAAACTAATGCACTTAAATATGAGTTCCGTTACGCGTTTATTACTTTTTTATAATCATATTTTAGTGCGTTCCGTTTCACGCTGAGTAATGATTTGATGATCTGACAAACTGTATTGTCGAGTTGCAGTAAGTGCTACGCGTAAATCATGTTGTCTGTTTGTGTTCATAGTCTATTGTTATTGAGATCATGCATTAAGTAATCGAGGTAAATGTTGGGAATAGACTGGGAAATGTATGGGAAGTGTTTTAGAAATTATTGCAAGCTTCCGCCCGCGGTTTCAATTTTTGTTATCCTTAACTTTGGGACTCAAAGAACTGAGTACTATTGGACACGCCCGGAAAGAGAACAGGCAAGGAAAAAAAACCAAGTAAAGTTAGAAGCAAAGTTATGTCTGTTCTTGTGACACTGCCTATGGGATAATTGTGAGTACCTATAACGTCGTGCCTTCTGGTAATGAGAGCCCCACACAAAATTTAAGAAATGTAGAGCATATTGAATTTTCAAATCGAATGTGGCCTGCAAGTCAGGAGAGGAGCCCCACATAAAATTTAAGAGATGTAGTGCTTATAGTGAATCTTCAAGCCGCAGGTCAAGTGAGAAGTTTACGTTATAGAAGACCACAGTAAAGTCACAGATGGTAAAGTAACACTACTCCGTGGTCGATTGCGATTATTGTCGTCAATTGCAAAAGATTTAAATTCCAATTAAGACCAGATATTAAAACAAATAAGGCATGGTTGATTCTCTGTTTATCATACTCTCAGTAATACCAAGGAATATTATAACTTTATTTTTAACACCTATTTTGCAAAAGATTAGGATAAATTAACGCTAAAGTATTTCGAACTTGTTTAAAACAATTTTAACCACGAATTCGCAAGTAAGTGTTCAAAGAAAAAGTAAAATAGTTCTTGAAACAACTTCAACAGTCATAGTATGGTAATTACATTAATTTGTTGTATAATCTTGCATTTAAAGCAAGAAAGTTAGTAAATAGTTAGTTAGGTGGGTGTATGGAATGAAAATAAGCATTATAATATAGTGGTTGCTTGTAACCTGTTAGTCAATTTTAAAAGTTAGTTTAGAATAGCACAAGGTAGTTTAAAACGTAAAGATAAAAAACATTTATATCAAAGAAATATTATGATGTTTTATAAATAAAAAACTTTAGTACTGTTTGTTATAAAATGTCGTTATTTTGTCATCACTGGAAAAATAAAAAAGATAGCATTAAATAGTTATTTATGTGACTGCTGCATAATGAGGGTCATTAAAATACGAATGTGGTTTTATGAAACGAACGAAGTGAGTTTCATAAAAGAATCACATGAGTATTTTAATGACTAATTATGTACAGTCACATACATAACTTTATCTTCATTCATACGATAATTATGTCTATTTTATAGTCAGGATTGATGAGCAAACGCCCTAGTTATTAACTTAATCTGTATGTAAAAGTTAGTACTGACATAATGACTGACGTTTGTAGTTTTTAAAATCCATAAACAATCTAGACTCGAGTTGATTTCGATTCTCAAATCGATTGTTATAATTTCAGCATCGAATTAAATGTATAGGAATGGAACATAAAATTACTAATCGACTAATTCGATAATCGAAAAAACCTATTAATTTTTACTTTTAAAGAAGACGTTCGAAATTTGAACGAAATTAAGTATCGGTTACCGACACTAAAATGTAAACATTTCAATGCAGCCACAGATACTTATATCTAAATGTAGGGCGTTTGCTCATCGCTCCTGAATATAAAATAGACATATTATGGTATGGATGTAGATAAAGTCCAAATAAAATCTCAAGCTATTTCATAATTCGAAAATAGAATAGAAAAAAGTAAAACCAAAACGTGTTCCGTAACAATCGTCAATTCTTTTTTTAAATGATTTCCCGCGTTCGATTCATCAGTCCTGTTTTGGCTGCGTTCTGTCATTTAAACAATTATCAAGTCGTGGCATCATTCTGTCAGTTTGTTAAAAAAAGTCTTTCCCCAAATAATTCAGGGAAGTTTACCTAATTCGGTGATATTTTACTAATAAGATGGATGTTTGACATTATCTGGAAAGGAAACTTATTCATTGCGAGAAGAATATAAATCTCTAGTAAATTGGTTGTAAATAGAAAATGTTATCAGTTATTTCTCTTCTCGAGAGATGTAAATAGAACGCGGAATGAACTGGGTCTTTCTTGCGATTTGCGTTTGATTGGATTTTAAAAACTGCAATAGGTATCTAGAATAGGAAACTAAAAATAAAACCAGTCTAATTATAGTTAAAAAAGTCTAGTCTTTTTCTAAAGGTTGACTGGCAGAGAATGCGTTTAGCTTTAAGTCCGCCTTTTGTACAATAAAGAAAATACAAAAGTACTTTTGTACAATAAAAAAATTTGTCAATAAAGTTTTCATAAATAAATAAAGTTTTGGTGTAAGCCACTCTTAGTTTGGGCACAGATAATATGTATAATTTTCATTAATTTATTTACTGGGCATACAAAGAACAACTTACGTATAATTGAAACTTATTTTAATTTCCTTTATAATCATCGATCACATCATTAGTGATCGATGTTTATAATGTATAAAATTACTTTTTTTATTTACAAGTACGAAATTTTTTTTTACTGTAACAAAACATTTTTTTTTAAATTAAGCAGCTTTAAAGCGAGTCAGTTAGTTTCCTAAAACAATTTGAGACACATGACACAAACCGTTACGTAACTTTAAATACAACGTTTAACACGACTGTTTAATTCCTTCTAATCTCCAGTTTTTGCGTGAAGGGATTAGCCGGCGACATAATTCACGCGTTGTTAGCAAAGAGGTCGAGGGATCTCATTAGTTATCTAAACTGAACGGAATTATGGGATCGCGAACGCGACCACCCGCACGATTTGACAGCTGTCAATTTTGGCGGTATTTTTTTATTTTTTTAGTGGTGTTTTTTAAGGTCGAAGAATCAAAGACGAAGATGTCAAGGCACGTTGTAGATTTTTCATTAGTATTGTATCTTTTCTTGAAAAGACTCAAGCTATAATACTTCTCAAACATAAGTTTTATTTTTTAATAATGACAGTGATATTTGTCGGTGATTGCTTACCATCAGGTGACCCGCCTGCTCGTTGCCTCCCTCTAACATAAAAAAAAAATATATTCATGGATATTAAAAAGGCGTATTCATAAAAGCCCTTAATAGAAAAAATCTAATATTTTATTGAACACCTGCCTAACTTACTGTGTCAAAATCATCAGCAGATTTTTTTTTTTTTATAAGAATTTAAGTCCACCTTTTATACAGTTTACAACTGTATTGGAACTTGGAATACGAAATAAAATGAATAAAATATAAGTTAACACCGCACATTCCAATCTTCTAAGCCGGCACGGTCCCAAACATGTTAATTTTTTGTTAGTTAACCTTTTTGCGCCAATTAGTTAAAAGTTTAGCGACAAATGAGTTAACGAAATGAGCTCGAACATCTGTGTTCCGTCGTAACTTATAAGGAACTATAAATAACGAGTGTTTGTTCCGCTTAAACTAGAAAAAATGCGCTTTTTTAAAGTTGTCGTTTTGGTAATATTTACTTGATGACACACCTTAGCCGTTTCAGCCATGTATCTAATTACGCGTCACTCAATATTATGTTCGTATAAACGCCTAGATGGTTTAGTGGTTTAAGGACCGGGCTGAGATCTCGGGGTCCTGGGTTCAATTCCCGGGTCGAGCTACAATTTGGCAAGCGTGGTTCATGTTACTTTTATCCCGAAAACAAAAACATCACATTTCTGCGGGAGAACGCGGGAAAAGTAGTCATCGAAATAGATAAAATATTTAAAAAATACTTCTTAATTTACGAAATCTCAGCAGTAACACCCAACGGCCTAGTGGTTTAACTAAGGTGTTAGTATGTTCAATTTTCGGTCCAGGCAAGATTTGAGGCCTTGTTGGAACATGTCCAACTTACGAGCCACGCCGACAGCGATATAATAGTGTAACCCGACTCCGCCTGCTACCAGACCCATGGGGCGGTAGGGCTGTCATCGTTTTACACAGCATAATTAATATAGTAAATCCCCTGGACATAATTTCATTATTATGACATTTATGACTCCGCTGTGGTTACAGTGATGGGTACTGGCTTATTCACCACGCTTGCCAAATGCGGATTGGTGATCAGAAACCCGAGCTGTGTCCGAAATAACCGACACAAAGTTTGGCATTTTCAAAAATAGTATTTCCCAGTTTGTTGGTTGTCTTGCAATAATGCAATAGTGTAAACTGCAAATTACGTAGGTGGTAGAGTCATGCTGTTTTACAGTACGAATGGGCTGGCTCGTCCGGGGAAGTACCACCCTCTCACATAACACCAGCGTGAAATAATAGTGACTACTATTGTGTTTTGTCTGGTTTGTGAGAGTGCCGGAGGCCCATACCCCAAAAGGCCGGCAACGCATCAGCACGATCCCTCTGGTGTTGCAGATGCCCATGGGCGGCGGTGATTGCTTACCATCAGGCGACCCGCTCTGGCTCGTTTGCCGCCTCTGACATAAAAAAACTAATAACTTGGTAGAGGCAGCCCTGTGTAGAACAGGTCCACAACATGTTGGACATAAACAACACGGAACATGATACTTCCAATCACGGTTTATCGACCGAAAAGCAATTTTGAACCGACATAATAAATCCTAAAACGATAGATTCGTCCTCAGAGCTTTGTGCCACTTTGTGCTGACAGTTTTGTTTGACCCGTTTTCTTATAGCTAAATAAATAAATAAAATAAAATAAATAAATAACTTGTAGAGCGTTTTAAGGCTTTTTTACACATTTCGTTCAGTTAAGGCTTTTTTACAGTTCTTCAAGGTAATAATGGGCATTAGAAAGCAGCGAAACAATCTTAAAACTATTACAAAAACAATCTTGAAAACTGTAATTTATATCGACCTTAGATTGCGACCTGACCCGATGGCGCATTTGGTAGTGACCCTGCCCTATGCGCCAGGGGGTGTGGGTTAGAATCCCACCCAGGACAAACACTTGTGTGATGAACATGTTATGCTGGTTCTGTGTCTGGATGTTTATTTGTATTTCAGTTTAAAAGTACCTACCGTCGTTGTTTCTGATACCCGTAACACAAGTGCTTACGCTACTTAGGTATTTTGGGGTCAGATCAATATAATTTGTGATATTGTCCAATATTCTCTGATCTGAAACTTCATCATCATCATCAGCCTGTGACAGTCCACTGCTGGACATAGGCCTCTCCAAATGCTCGCCACGCTGATCGGTCCTCGGCCACTCGCATCCAGCTCCTGCCAGCTATCTCATGATCATGATCTGAAACTTACGGGGAGTTTATCTTTTCCTACCTTTTCCATGATTTAAATGGTTTTTGTTTTATAATTCTAATTATTTCAAGCGTGGTGATTAAGCCAGTACCCATCATTGTAACGATAACTTGATGTCAAGGATGGAGGCCTTTGCCCTGCAGTGGGACATTAATAGGCTGATACAATTGTAATTATTACTAATGTTCTTGTTGCAAGAAAGGTTTTGCGAATTCATTTACTGTTTTATCCACTACCTTAAAACCCAACCAACAACTCGGTTCAACTCTCGAACCCAATAAGAACACACCAACCGCCAATTCTATTCAATATGTCGGCAGGCAGTAAAGCGAAAATGGGATAGAGAGGAAACTAATAAAAATACCGCCTCCCATTGTAAACACTTTATATTGAGAAGCTGTCGAAACTTGCAACTGGAAAATCTTAAGGCACCCTCGCGAAACTTGAGAACCACATAGTTGACACATGCCATTGTAGTCTATGGTCTAAGTGCCATAGGGACATAAACAAAGGGGTTAGGGAGGAGGGGGGAGGTGTTCCAATTGTACAAGGTGTAAATAAAAGGCTAAGGGGTGCATTACGATCGCGAGGCAGACCACCAGCCCGTTGGTCGGATGATAAATAAATAAAATAAATAAATAATTATTGGACAACACCATATACATTGATCTGAACCCAAAAAAAGTAGCGTAAGCACTTGTGTTATGGGTGTCGGAAACAACGAAGGTACCACAAATATCTATATAAGTATATAAAAGAAAGTCGTGTTTGTTACAACACTTATAACTCGAGAACGGCTGGACCGATTGCCATGGTTTTTGATTTGTTGGATTTGTTTCCGTCCCGAATAGCAGAATACATCTTAAAAAAGAAAGGATTTTGATCAATTCCCACGGGAACGGGAACCACGCGGGTGAAACCGCGGGCGGCCGCTAGTACTTAAATACAAATAAACATCCAGACACAGAACAAACACAAATGTTTATCACATAAGTGTTTGTCCTGGGTGGGATTCGAACCCGGTACCCCTGGCGCATACGGCAGGGTCACTACCAAATGCGCCATCGGGCCAGTCAAATGATATTTATAGTCAGGTTCGTCGGAGTCAACTGGATGAATCTTGCGCAGGACCGGAACGTTTGACGTGACAAAGAGGAGGCCTATACTCAACCGTGGGTAGATATGGGCTGACTAGATAGATAAAGATGAGCCACTTGGTGTAATGGTCGAGAAGTCGGCTATTACACCAGAGGTCGCGGGTTCGATCCCCGCACGGTACAAACATTTGTGTGCATGAACATGTCTGTTTGTATCGGTCTGGGTGTTTCTATGTATAATATGTATGTATTTACAAAAAAAAAGTATATAAGTAATGTTTATCCGTTGTCTGGCACCCATAGCACAAGCTAATGCTTAATTTGGGGCTAGATGGCGCTGTGTGAATAATGTCCAGAGATATTTATTTATTATTATAATTTATAGATAGATGAAGGCTTTACGATTGAGGTCGTGGGTTTGATATCCGCTCGGATGTGTGTGCATGAAAATGTTTGTATGATTTATTGGTCTGGGTGTTGTCTGGCAGCTATGCTTAGATTTTGGCTGTCTGAATAATGTCCAAGGATGTTTATTTATTATACTATTTCAAAAATACATAAAAATAAAACATCGTTACAATGAGAAATATTGGCATATTCATCATTCCTTGTATTGCAGCTCATGAAACGATGCTTCATGATGCAGTGTCTCATAATGAAATAGGCAGCAGTAACCTTTCTAACCTTTTAACCAAGTATATGTAATCATTAAATTCATTTGTTCAGATATTACGTAAATGTTATCCCACCAAAAACATTTTCATGTATGTTGTTAAAAAGTTAACAGATCTCTTGTTGAACCAAGCTTCTTACTCTACACGCCTTAACTTTACAAGGTCTAACTTCACAAACTCTACACCAAATATGCGGACTGGCCATTAATTTCGCTACATTTAAATAAAAATAAGGTGAAAAATTAATTCACTGTTCGTACAGTTAGAAAAATTAAGGACTCGTGCTCGATAAACCTAAAAATGGAACGTTTATACCTTACAAGTTGCTTACAAGTATGTATTTAAAAAAATGGGTTAGCATCAGGGAGGTTTTATTCCTCGAAACTCTATTTTGCTTGCCAACCCAGCGAACTTTAAGTTCGCTGTGCCAACCAGAAAAAAAAGCTGGAAGCTATTCGAAATTCAAATAATGTGCGTAACTACAGGCAATGCTGGCGCTTAGCATCGTTCGGAAACGACACGCTGCAATAATTTCCCACGATTGCTGAACGTACAGCCCCCGGTGGATCGATCCTCGCCTTGCGACAAAAGATTTTTGCGTGAAAAAAAAACAAACAGCAACCAACAGAACCAGAACTCTAACGCTCTTAGAATCAGAGAAAATTTGTTCAAACTGTAGAGGTCAACTGTTCTGGTTAAATATAAAAAAGGTTGAAGAGATTGTTTTACGGAATCGCTCAGAGGTTTCGATAGATGGCCAGATTGAAATTTGTTTTTGTGTTCGCTTTTATTTTATTTGGTCGTTTTCTCAAATAGTGTTTGTTGTGTTATTTTTTTTTATTCGGTTTTAGCGGGATCCAAAGCGAATTGAATTTTGTTTACAAGAAACAAACGTGTACGAACAGAGAACAAAGTTCACACCTGAGATTGGATATAATAATAGGTTTTGGGTTTTGCGTTCATGTTTCGTATTTATTTATTTTACATCATTTTTATTGTGACATTTCTAGATGGTTGACTTATCGTAAAAATTATCTTCTTCGTGAATGTGTATGATTGTCTATGGTACCTATTTTTAATCTAATCTTTAATATGTACATACATAGTGTTTTTTAATATTATTTTATTCTTATATGTTGGCACCATTTCCGATATTATCTCCACAGCAGAACTAGGGCCTCCTATACCTACAAATTAAAATATTTAGACTTAAGGCGTGAGCCAAATCCATGACCCTTTATAAACTTATAAACACGAAGGCGGTCAAAAATTAATTGAAAAGGCTTTTTCTAAAAATCTCAATATAAACATATTAAGTGCGAGTGAGACGAAGGACAATCCGTCTCGTCTGATCCCATTCCAATAAGCGGCACTCCTTTAGCAAATACCCCCTAGAGGACAGTCGCTATGAAAATTACAAGTGACACTGTGACAGGTTTTCATACTAAAGAAAAATTCATATTTCAAATCCGATTACACTAAAAACAAGCCAGTGTTAAAAATTATGAAGTCAGGTGTGAACGACTGTATGTGTTTCGGTTTTTTATTGTTATTTTGGAACTTCGGGTTTTAACCTAAGTAATTTAGAAGACTTTTGAAAGAGTTGTGTTAGCCAAGTGAAAGAATTGTTGTGCTGTTTCTACCGTTAAGGTCTACAAAGCTAAATTGGCATGGTGTTGGCCGCAGCGGTAAGTTTTTTTATATTTATTTTTATTTGTGTGCTTTATTTTATTCTCTTTTTTATACTCTGCCAGTCAAAGCGAGAGTTTAAAATTAGACGGAGAAATTGAAGATTGAGAAAATTCAGGTTTATTGCATATTAATTTAATTGCCATTTGAATAGACGCAAATTGGCGAGGAAGGAGTTCTTTATGGAGTTGAGCAATCTAGTTGAGCAGTGGGGAAGAAACGGTTAATTATATAGGGTAAATCCCTTCTTGTGCTTCCTTTGTTTTTTTCTATGTACCTTTCTTTACCCTTTTTACCTTTACCTTTCTTGTCACGGTGGTCAATGTTTTTATTTCTTTATTACTTTTCTTCTTCCTTTATTTCAAACATATTCAAGTATTTACGCAATCAAAACCTTTTCTACCCGTCTGTTTAGTGATCCCCCTAATAATGGGGGGTGGGGTGGCTCCATTACAGGGTTGTTAAAACTATTTGCGCTCAGCTTTCCTCTACGGGAGTACTTTCCTTAGGTATTTAGTTCACACGAGAGAGAGAGAAAAAAGGAATACCATTTAACAGATAGATCTAGGTAGAGATTTTTCTAGCTATCTAGGCAAGTACAGTGGGCCAAAAGAAATCACCCTATTGGAAGATGATTTTATTTTTGTAAATGGCCACCAATGTCAATTCTGTTATGACATTTGTGGACTAGACAGATGTAGAATTTATGTAAACAAGCCATGGAGCGATACACTCCCCAAGAACGCGGAATAATCGTGTCTATTTTTTTGCGTAACCAATTCGTCAGTGGTGTTGGCGCAGCGCGAATTTCGTCGCCGATTCCCCGGCCGTCCGACACCGACTGCGCAAACACTGCGCCGTTTGGCCACTTACCTTGAAGAGTATGGGACCACACGAGACATTGCCAGGAGTGGCCGGCCCCGGAGCGCCCGTTCTGCCGAGAATATCGCCGCTGTTGCTGAGGATGTCGAGCTGTCGCCGGAAACGACAACAGTGGACGGTGCGAACTATAGGGCCATGTTAATCGAGTTTTTTCTGCCGCAATTGGACTAATAAGGACTGGTGGACATGTGGTTTTAACAGGACGGAGCAACGTCACACACTGCGCGAGCCATAACCGATATTCTAAAGGCGGCGTTCCCGGGTCGCCTCATCTCTCGTTTTGGCGATTTGCACTGGCCTGCAAGATCGCCCAATTTAACCGTTCCTGTTTTATTTTTGTGGGTTTTTTTTTAAGTCCCATGTTTACGTGAACAAGCCCAAGACCTTGGAAGCCCTCAAGGACAACATTTGACACGAGTGCGAGAATCTGTGGCCCGAAGTTCTCGCCGAGGTGATGAGAAATGCCATAAAACGAGCCCGTCTGGAAATCAATTATGACGGCGCCTATTTGACCGATATCATCTTCTCGAGGTGACCAATAAAATTCTAAAGGTTCAAATAAACATAATCAAAAAACAGAATCGAAATTTTTCATTTAGAAAAAAAATGAGAGCCAAACAACATTGGATGACTTCTTTTGGCCCACCTTGTACATCTTTTTTTGTTTTTTTTTTTCAGAGAAAAACGCGTTTATCTGCCATAACTGCAGGCTAGGGCTTGGAGACTCGAGACTAAAGCCTCCACTACTCACGAAACTCCCCCGGTTTCCGCTTCACACCCGATTGGGACGAGCCGCGGTGTCAGCCTTGTGGCTATTGACCAGCCCAGTTTAAGTGTTGTTCTTTGGTTTAGATTATAAAATTGTGCACACATTGGTTAGACCGTTGACGACCGTATGCGTCGTTGGATCAAATTCTGGTCATCAGTCATTTAGTACTAAGCTCCATTGAGCTCAAAAGTAAACAAAGCTTTTAATATGTGTGGTAGTCAACATATGAATGTACTTAAATACCTATTTTTTTTCTGCAAATGCACATTTATTAACCCTATCATGCTCGTATGTACTAAGTTCATATTTAAGCAATTCTCTATTGAAATAAAAAAAAAAACTATCCTCGGGTGACATAGGGTATTTTGATTCGGACAAAGTGGGGAGAAGGGGGTAATTTTTAGAAAAAGCATTTACGCGCGGCGCGTGTGATCTATTATATTTATAGTTATTTCTATACCTTCTGCTTATCTATGAGGGATAACAGGAAGTTATTACTTAAATTAAGATGATTTCGTATATAATAATAATATTATTGGCCTGCCTTCCTTATTATTTTCTATCCTATTTCCTTCATATAGTAGGTACTATTATCATATTAATATGTTATTCTTTCCTCACATTTCACTCCGTAAAGCACTCAATTTTCCCTACAATAAATTACATTAATTAATAACTCCAATTACGACCGTAGTGTTCAAATTAAAACAATCGCGAACCATCTATCACCATTATTAAATCGCTCCAATTAGTCGTACGGAGATTGGAAGTACAACATCTTTATACGAAAATCAACTATATTTCAGTTCACATACGAACGAATATCAATTGACAGTTTGTTCAGACTGAAATTCACGATGACTAAAATGGAATACGACGCAAAATCAACTGTAACGTTTTGATATTAAAGTTGAAAATCGAATGGTTAGGTCCGTTCGTAGATTTAAACTAAGTCATGCTCAGTACGTACAGAGAAGCTGTGTGTTATCTCTGTCTTACCTAAAGGGGGGAGCGCCCGTCTCTTTCTATCCTGGCTCTATTGATTTTTCCCCGTTGTTGGTTTAAGAGGAAATCTACATAATACAATTTATTGTGAACATCTGAAATGGTTTTTCCTAAATCTTTGGGTGAATTGTTCCTTTGGAGGGGGATAAGGTCCCAGGATGGCAATACTGAGGGTTACTATGAAAGTCTCGAAATCAAAGTTGGATTTATAAGGTCCTTTTGGGTTTAGTTATGTTCTTTTATCAATTGGAAGTGTAAATTGGATTGATGTCTCGTTGGGCTGGTGGTTTTAGGTACTCGTCACGAATTTAGAGCCCATGTTCCAAGTCTTTGCTCCGCATCACACCTTATAGCTTTTTTTTATACTAGGTCAGTTGGCAGACAGGCACGCAGCCCACCTGATGGAAAGCGGTCACTGCGGCCTATTCCATTGAGGGACGTTTCACCTGGAAGCGTCCCTCAATGATCTGTCAGAATGTAGGCGCATTTATTCTGATCTTCGAGCGTTTAATTTCAAGTGTACTGGCTCCCAAACATTTAAACATAGCCAAAGCTGTTATGGGGGCAGATATCACCTGTGGGGGTGGTAGCTAGCTAGCTGGGGGGCTTCGTCGTTTGACCCCGGTCCCGAATACACCGCGGTGTCAAACGCACAAGGAGTCTTTTTGAATTGGCCGTTTGACACCGAATAACGTTTTGGACTATGAAAAAGCCTCACCAACCAGACTTAAGGCGGGAATCGAGTTTTCTTTCCTCCGGGCTTTTGTACCCGAGCGGCTTAGCCACTGTTCCTCGGAGGCGGTCAGAACTAAGACAGCGAGGGTAAAACATTACACTTTGCGGAATCCATAGAGGAAATACCCCCATTGAACCAATTGGAAAACTTGGGAAATGGAACCGGAGCAATTAAAATGAATCTCACAATAAACACTCTCCAGATAATAAAATAAAAACCTGGCAAGAGTGGGTTTGTTATATCATCTGGGTTCCGTATTTGCGTTTTTATTGTAGGTACCTACAGCGCTTTTAGGGAAAATATATTTAAAACGAAGAAGACCGTTGTTTTGCAGTATTTTTGCTGGTTGATAGAATTTTCCGTCCGAAGGGATTTTGGCCGAAGTGGAAACTTCGGTTAAGGCTGAAGTAACCTCCAGGATAGAAGGTCTGCCTATGGTTAGGAAATTCTATCAATTTATCTATACTCTATACGAAAGATTTGATAGTTTGTTTGTTTGTATTGAATAGGCGCCGGAACTATTGAACCGATTTGAATAATTCTTTCACTGTTGGAAAGCTACACTATCCCCGGTGAACATAGGGTACTTTTGATCCCGGAAATGTGGGGGTAAGTGGGGATATTGAAAAAAAAGAAATTACGCTCGGGTGAAACCGCGGGAGGGAGGCTGATGCAGAATGGTATACGGTTGGCAAAAATTTCAAGCCGACATTTTGAAAAAGTTTTTTCGTCATCATGAAGGAACGCTGAATCCACTCAGTCAATTACGGGGGGATATTAAAGTTTAATTGAGTATGAGGTCGCCTCCCCATTGGTGGACAGGGAGCGAGCCGTGCGCTGATTGGTCGGGGGGAGCGGTGGAGTGGCGGTGCGATTTGTGCTAATGCTGATGAGGTACAGGATGTTCTGTCTTGGTTTAATAATTTAGAAGTTTTGGCAGCATTCGAGTAGACATTTATTTTTGTAAGGTAGGTACTTTCGTGACTATTTGTACTGTCCATCTCGATGAAAACCCTGGTGTTGCTAGTTCGATTCTCGATGGGTCTGTCTGCCTACTAATAAATTAATTAATAAAAAATGTGTTGACAGTAAATAAATAAATGTAAACATTGACAATCGAATGTTAATTGAATATTTCCTGAACAGAAAAAATCTAATTGGGTGAATTTCAACAACAGAAAATTTTTTATCATTTCCGCGGACTTTTTTTGTTTCAATGCTATCTTCTTATTTTTAGTGACAAATAAAACTTTAGCCTATTTTTAACATTGTGCGTGAGTGGTCATCCAATATCATCAATACTTATATAAATATTTAAGGATGAATTTTTAAGAGTCCACTGAAATGATAAGTGTCCACCGATATGATATAAATAACCACTGAAATGATAGAAATGAAATAAATCCACCGAAATGATACAGCTAAGAACAACCGTGCCGAGCAGCCAGGGTTCTGTACTTTGTTAGGTTTGATTTCCACAAATTTTAGATAAATACTGAGACAGGACAGTACACAGTTATTTTAAATTATAGTTAGATATTACATTTAGCATACTTTCAGGTTACAATAACCTCAAAAAATTATATAAATCTTAATATATAAAACTCAAAGGTGACTGACTGACATAGATTGATATCAACGCACAGCCCAAACCACTGGACGGATCGGGCTGAAATTTGGCATGCAGGTAGATGTTATGACGTAGGCATCCGCTAAGAAAGGATTTTGATCAATCCCACGGGAACAGGAACCACGTGGGTGAAACCGCGGGCGCCCGCTAGTGTAATATAATGTTTATTATGGTATGAATGAATTGTTATTTTACTTATTTTGCCTAAGGTAGTTTGTGAAGTAAGGCCTTGTAGAATTAGGGCGCGTAGAGTAAGAAGCTTGGCTCTTCATGAGATCTGTTAACTTTTTGAGAGTGCGAGTCATATTATGGTCTTTTCTTGCCAACATTTTATTGAAAATGTTTTTGGTGGTAATATCTACCTATTGTACTAAGAGAACAATGCTAGGTATAATTTAGTTCAGGTGCATCGAATCCGGGTCGCGGCAAGGAGGAGGGGGGGGGACGACCCAGCTTGCAGAAGGTAGCACTGGGTCGTGTCCAGGCCAGGGAAGAGGCTCTGGCCAAATGGGCGGAAGCTCTCCAAGCCCCAAGTGCCGGCCACTGGACGATTGAGGCCATTGGTCCAGTGTAGAGGGAGTGGGTGGAACGCCGGCACAGCTGCCTCACCTACCGCCTGTCGCAGGTTTTGTCCGCACACGGAAGTTTCGGACACTACCTGTACGCACCCGACGCACCCGACACGGCCGAGCACACACTCGTCGAGCGCCCGGCCTGGCAACAGCAGCGCCGCGAACTCGTCGCGGCGCTAGGCAGTGGACGCCTCCCGTTGGCGACCATGGTTCGTGCCATGGTCGCAAACAGGAGTGCGTGGGAGGCGGCCGCCACCTTCTGCGAGGAAGTTTTATAGCAGAGGAAGCGGAGCGGGAGCGCGAGGAGGAACCCCCTCGCTGCTCCCCTCCGGCGTAGACGGCCGGACCGGAAAAGGCGAGCTCACTTAGCACGCCTCTTCTGGTCTGAGGGTTGACCTGCGGGCGGGGGTAGCTCCCCAACGTCCGCATTGCACAGGTCGCCCGAGCCAAGTCTGGAGGTCACCTTTTTTCTCGGGTGGCCCTCCCTAGGTGCTACCCCGACTTGAGACCTCTCAAGTCGGGGTCTAGCTAGACCTGCGGCCGTGTGTGGGACTCGAGAATAAAGCGTCCACTACCCACTTAACTTCCCCGGTTTCTTAACTTATTGAATACCATTATGAAATAAATAAGAAATATCTCTGAACATTATTCACACAGCGTCCTCTAGCCATAACTAAACATATTATTAGCTTTCAAACATCCATCCATACTTACAAACTTTCGCGTTTATAATATAAGTAGGATATGCTTTTTTTTTTGTTAATACATACTGTATAATAGAAACACCCGGACCGATACAAACAGACATGTTCATGTACACAAAATGTTTGTACCGTGCGGGGATCGAACCCGCGACCTCTGGTGTAATAGCCGACTTCTCTGCCATTACATCAAATTCGTAAAACATTCGCAGGATTTTGCGAATGATTCGCATTCGCGATAATGCAAAAATTTGCGATAATATGCCAATGCGAATACGAATATCATTGAAAAACCATTACTTTATATTTGACCCAAGGAACTCTAAAACTTTACGGTTTTATCATTTCGGTGATAAATATCATTTCAGTGGACTGTAATTGGTATAACTGTCCACCGAATCCACCGAAATGATAACACCGAGATGATAAAATAGAGGTTATTTCTACATTAAACTCCGAAATAAAATTATTTAAAAATATTAACACTACTCAAACAAAACAGTACTTACGGCGAAATGAATACATAATTTTGAAACAAATCAAACGAATCTAGCACGAGTTATAACAATCACCGAAATGATAATATTTTTGTCCCCATAACACTGAAATGATAAACTTACTTTTTTGGCGGGAAACCGCAAGACGCTGGGACCCGTGCAATCGCACCAACAGCTTGAGCCGGGCTGATCCGAAGTGAGGAAAGGTGAGAGGGGCGTAATAACGCAGTGTTGTCGTTGCTATTCTACTAAAACTTACTGTCCTCTGAAATGATAACTTTTTTCGGGACAAAAGTTGACTGCCTGTCAAATCCATGAGATAGAAGTTAAACAAACAAAAATAGTTTTATTTGATCGAACATTTTATAATGTAATGATAACTAAATCGATTTATATCCTTAATACGAATGTATTTGCAGGGGAAGGTATTTTATGAGCGGAATGGGGTTGGGGACAAGGCACCGTGATGATAAAATGACCCTTTGTATTTTTTTTTTTTGTTGTATTAGAGGGTATAAATCAATGATTTTTTTTGCCAAAGTAGAGAAGTACTTACTTTGTTGAAAAAAAATATAAAAAATTAAAAATCAGCACATTGCACTACCGTTCTCAGCTGAGCCGTGTTTTTTTTTGCTTGGGCAATTCACCCAATTACAGTTTTTTTATTCGACCCGGGCGGGGATTGAACCCAGGAGCAACCATCGTTTTCGAGAAATACGAATAAAATCTTGACTTATTGTTATAGTTTTTGGTTTTGCCTATGAAATTGTGACACAGTCGCAAACCAATTAAAGAGCACCCTGTAGGCGTTGATTCGCCCAGCTTAATGATACATTTAACAGTTACACACACTGGCAAACTCACACACACAAACAAAGATAACTTGCTAACTTGCCGCTTTAACAGTCAAATGTATTGGAAAACACTTTGAAATAATCTTAAGAGGTTTAGTTCTAATCATTTCCGAGTAATATAAACCAACTTTTTGATTGGTTAACCCCTCGTTGAACTACTGTTTTACGTACCTGGTCCTGGATTCAACTCCAGGTTCGATCAAAATTTGTTATTTTATTTTTCTTTTCGGAAAATACGGAGTCTAGAAGTTGTTTTTTTTTTATGTCAGAGGCGGCAAACAAGCCAGCGGGTCGCCTGATGGTAAGCAATCACCGCCGCCCATGGACATCTGCAACACCAGAGGGATCGCTGATGCGTTGCCGGCCTTTGGGGCATGAGGGGTGTGGGCCTCCGGCTCTATCACAAACCAGACGAAACCCACTAGTAGTTACTATTATTTCACGCTGGTGCTATGTGAGAGGGTGGTACTTCCCCGGACGAGCCGGCCCATTCGTACTGTAAAACAGCATGGCACTAGCAAATAATATTAAATAAATGATATTGAGATGGTGGTACTTTCTACAGTAAAACCAATTCATTTATTGCTCTTAGAGTTTCAAAAATGTCGCAATAATGTCAAAATATGTAATATTATAATATCTTTGATCAACGCTTAAATCTTAAATTAGAATTTTATTATGTTAACTTGGCCCGATATAAACCATGAAACTTGACCATCGGTGACAGATCGGAATAATTCGGCTCTCACAACGAATTATATAACTTAATTTCCACAAATGATTCGTAATTAACTTTTAATTACATTAACACAGGGGTCGATTGGGCCCACACGTCCACTTAACAGATACGGGCAAATCACAGTTATCTGTCGAGGGAATCAGACAGAGCCCACCACTCGGTATGGCACTATTAATTACATACATCTCTTGGTTAATATCTTAATTGAGATTCATTTGATTTGATGTGGTTACGAGATAAAAGATTTTCGTCACTCAGATTAAATGCGGGAGGCAATGAGTTCGATTCCTGTGTCTATGCGAGATATAAATGTGCGCGGTGCGTATTTACCACTAGCTCAGCGGTGACGGAAAACATCGTGAAGAAATCTAAACAGCTGTGTAGCCATGATGCAAATAGTCTAGCTTCCCTATAATGCTGGCCATGCACCATCCTTCCTATCGTCAAGTCGGCATGATGCGATCGATTGGATCAAGTCGAATTGACCTTGTGTGGGCGTGGATTGGCAAGACAAAAAGACTTGATAGTCCAGTCAAATAAGACTTTGAAGGTTACAAAAATTCCCAGAGAGCTAAAAATTGGTATGAATGTTCAGAATACTATTATAAATGAATTGTGAAAAGTCCTCATCAATCCTCCTTGTGCATTTTTTTTTATTGACGTTGAAAGTTTGCAAAAATTGGTTTTTCGCGTTTTTCAGCCAAACGGTGAGTTTTACAGCAAAAATAGTTTAGACAAAATTGTAGACCATACGATTCCCTACAAAAAATGTATCCACACTTTTATTCATAAGTATTGCCATTTCCGTGATATAGCGATTGAAGAATTGTAAAAAATATTTTATTCGTAATAGGCACGTTGATGTACTTTTATAAACATTTTTGAACCCTTATACGAGTGAAAATATGAGTCCCTATGTCTTATACATACAAATTATAAAATTCTAAGAATATAAATGAACGTCAAAAACTCAGGCCCTATTTTCATTTTTTTTACAAAGGTTGTCAAATTTTTACTCGTTTAACGGTTATAAAAGTACATTAACGTACTCATATCTATATATTTAAAAGAAAGTCGTGTTTGTTACAACACTTATAACTCGAGAACGGATGAACGGATTTAGATGAAATTTGGCACACGTATAGTTTATAACCGGGATTAGAACATAGGATACTTTTTATCCCGGAAAAGTGGGGGGAAGAGGGGATAGTTGAAAAAGGAAATTACGCGCGGGTGAAACCGCGAGGACGACCGCTAGTTACAAATAAAATATTTTTTTCAATTCTTTCAACCGCTATATCACGAAAATGGCAATACCTATAAAAAAAAGTGTAAATACATTTTTTGTAGAGAATTGGACGACCTACAATTTCGTCTTAATTATTTTTGCTGTAAAACTCACCGTTTAGCTGAAAAACGCGAAAAACCTATTTTTGCAAACTTTCAACATCAATAAAAAAAATTGCACAAGGAGGATTGATGAGGACTTTTCACAATTCATTTACAATAGTCTTTTGAACATTCATACCAATTTTTAGCACTCTGGGAATTTTTGTAACCTTACTTCCATTTTAAGACCTAATTTGACTGGACCATGCCAATCCACACCCACACACGGTCAAGTCGACTTTATCCAATCGATCGCGTCATGCCGACTTGACAATAGGAAGGACGGTGTATGGCCAGCTTATTAGTGTTAGTGACAAAGTTCAGATACAGTCGCTCCAATGTCAAATCCTGCTGCTGGAGCTGGAGATGCCAAATCCTGTATCATAGGGGCGCTATTCAGGCGACTGGGACCACTACATAGCTGGGACCGCGGTCCCAGTTGCCCAATTAATTTTTATTTATTTATTACGTCAGGCGAGTGGGACCACCCGTAATTTTAACCACAAATCCATTGTTGAAATACAAGATTTAGTTGTCATAAATAAAACAAAGTTATGGTCCCAGTCAATCGATTCAAAAATGTTAACGGGTAATTGGGACCGCAGTCCCAGTTTTATATGGTCCCAGTCGCCTGAATACTCCATGGGGCAAGCGTACCCTGACTAGACTGAGACAAAACGATTGGAGAGAAAGACAGATTCTAGTCTAATACTTATTTCGACGACCCGCTTGTTGTAATGGTTGGGAAGTCAGGTCGTGGGTTTGATCCCCGCATGGTACAAACATTTATGTGCATGAACATGTCTGTTTGTATTGGTCTAGGTGTTTATATGCATAATGTGTATATATTTACAAAAAAATGTATATCTAATGTTTATTCGTTTTTTGGCACAGTACATTATTTACTTAGTTTGAGAATGGACGAAGCTGTGTTAATAGAGTCCAGAAGAGATTATTATATTATTATTTATTAAAAACATCAAAGCAACAATCTCATCGACGACGGGAGTTGTATCGTCACGACCTTGCTATTTATTGTGTTAAACAATTTATAATAATATTATTCGCATTTGAGGTGAAATGAATCTGAGAACAAATTCCCAAGTCGTTAAAGCGTCCAAATCGAGCGCTGACCGACGGAGGCAGTGGCTGGCTATAATAGGTGAAAACATACTGGAACGTAGTTGGTACGAATGTTTACAGTATTTAGGAGAGGAAGAGCCGAATTATTTCGAATGTAAGATAGACCACGTCTAGCTCTTCTTTTAACCCACTGCATTCGTTCTCCGAACATCTCAACAAAAAAATAATCCCAATAAATTTTGTGCTATGTATCTGGTGTTTGGCAGAGGGTAGAATTTTTTTGTTGTTGCTAAGTTATGTTTTCTCTTCAAGTCGGTGTCCATAGGTGACAGTAACCAACTGACGGTGGGCGCCACCAAAACAGTTACCCTACAGCTCAGAACAATAACTAAAAGCTATTGTTCTGAGCCCTACAGTCTGTTCACCATAAGTTGTCCTTTAGCCGCTATATTGGCAGCATTGCCTACGCTTTGTAAATCTGTCAAAAAACAGATTGAAAGTATTGAAAAACAGTAGTACCAATATAGCGGCTAGAGGACTTCTTATCGTGAACGATCTGTAGTCTATTATGTGTACCACAGATAATATAATACTAGTACGAAAGGTCTTGCCAGGAAAATATTGTTAGGATGTTTATAATGGTAGAGTCATTCTGCAGACAGTTCCTGTCTGTCATAACTAAATAATGAAAAAATCGTGGATATCACTTACACAATGCCATCGCGTTTAACCCAAAGTACGAGTAAGTATAACTTGAATGGCTTGCTTGGTTATAAGTGCCAGACAACAGATGAACAGACAACAGACATTGAAGTTGGTTATAGGACATTTTTATCTCAAGCGGGCCCGCACGCAATACACACCCGTATGACTCAACCGCAAGTCGCGGACCCCGCAACATGGCTATCGATAGATTTGACTCGCAAATCGACGTTTCGTGCGTCGGCGCAACACTAACCTGACGCGATAGATATCGATGAAAAAACGACGCGCCCGTTGATTTGGTTAACAGTTGACTTTACAACTTGGGACTGATTCACATTGAACAACTGTTGTTTATTGCATTGTAGTCTATTAATTCATTGTTGCGATGAAGACCATATGATTGAAGATGAGACGATGTAGAGTATAATGGATGAGTCGCTTGTATGAGGATACCTCCAGCCTTCACTTTACAGAAGACCCCAGTCAAGTAGCACTTCATAATTAGGTATTATTGTTGTGCTATGTTTCTATGGTACAGTAAAGTTTTCTGAACTTGATTGGGAAGAGCATCGCAGGGACCGCTTTAAAGAACTTACTGGTAATTGCACAACTCAGGCAGTTGATTAAGCCAATACCCATCATTGTAACGATAGTTAACTTGATTTCAAGGATGAAGGCATTTGCCCTGCAGTGGTACATCAATAGGCTGATACTGCTATACTAAAAAGCGTACAGTTAGTTGTTAGCTGGTGTAGAGCGGTCCTAACCGTGAACAGGTCCGATTATACGCGTCGGACGGCGGATTTGAAAACAATCGCCTGTCCCGCTGATTGACGAGCGACGACACGGCCACAACTCGCACGGCTTTTTGTGGCTACAACTGGGAAAGTAAGTGTTATACGTCACCACTGGCAACAATCGGGAATATTTTTCCCATTTGTCCCCAGTGGTGACAAAGCCAGTGGTGATGACTGGGAATAGACCGCTTTTTGCAATAACTGTGGGTGTCGCGTTCGCGCGAACAGCCATGCCGGTCGCGGTCCCTATTTTGACAAACTAGTTTGAACATTAGGAAGCTTTTGTTTCTCTAACTTATGATAAAAAGAATTTCTTCCACTATATCAAGGTTTCACAGATGTGTTATATTTAAAGGATAAAAAGTACGAGTACATAATTTTTTTATACCACATCAGTTGCTGCCAACTCACACGCAGCCCACTTGATGGTAAGCGGCCACTGCGGCCTATTCCATTGAGGGACACTTCATCAGGAAGCGTCGCTCAATGTGCTGCCAGACTGTAGGCTCATATTCTGATCTTCAAGCCTTTGATTTCAAGTGTACTGGCTGATGGCTCCCACATTAATACTGCCGGAACACAGCCAGAGCTGTTTTGGCGGCAGATTTCACCTGTGATATCTTAATTAATTTAACAACTGCCATCTGAACTCCGTAACCTTATACACAAAAAGTAGGACAATTGGATCATGGCTACACTACTCAATTTTGCAGGTTTTTTGACGATGTTTTTCGTAACCGGTAGATAATATGAGTAGGTAGGTTGTGATAGACAAATGGAGATTGTAGTGATAGTTTTACAACTTTGCCGATTAAAAAGAGTAACTTAGTAGTTTCTTGCCGGATCTTCTTGTTTACGAGTACCTGTAAGTGACTATCAAAAAAAGATGATGCCAAGCAATGGTAGAGACATTCTGTAATGACAATTTATAAGTGCTACATCTCTGGAGGAAAATTTTTGGTTTTTACCCCTCACGAAAAGGTTTGTAATTACCTCTTTTTTTCTCTGACACCACAGTCAGAACTATTGTAATCTTCTTTTATAATAATCTAGATTTTGCTATTTGTTTAAGTCCAGTAAGTTTTTTCTTCTTGGCTGAATAAATGTCGAATGCTTTAAAAAGTTTTTAACATACAATAAGAAACCGCTAACCGATCAAGCTATAAACTCTCCACCTAATAAATCTAATAAACTGGATCTGGTTTGTAACCTGTCAGTTTCGTTAAGTTAACATGCCCCTGGGGTGTATCCGACCCTCCATCATCGGGGGTGGGACGGACCCCTATTCGTCAGGGTTACTTATAGGGTGTTTGTATTAACCGGTAAATTGGGTAAGTGCGAGGGTGGGGTTTAAAAGGCGATGGGTTTTATGGCAATTTTTGATGGGGTGCGTTATGGTTCGAGTAGTTTATTTTTATTGAGATTATGGCTTTCATCTTTTTTCTTTAGGCGATAATGTTAAAACGAATTTGTAACCGAAGAACTATAGTACCTTTAGGCTGGTTTTAGTCTCACGCTGACGGCACGCGTACCGTCAGCGCTGATGGCCGAGATCTATGAACTTGTAGGGAGCGTTTTTGAATGACGCGTAGCTATCAGCGCTGACGACCGCGCGAGCGCCTTTACTAGTTTATTTTTTGGGCCGTCTTTACCCATAACATATAGAATAGACTTCGGTAAGAATATAGGCTTTTTATCTCGTGATAATTTTTGTTTGTACTTTATTCACGTCGCAATGGAGCTACAGATCGACGTGATTTTTGGTAAAGGCATGGTTTGGGAGCTGGAGAGTGACATATTATTATTGTTATGCTGGTTTTTTAGTAGCTACTGCTAAAAACACGTGTGCATGCTGTTTTACAGTACGAATTGGCCGGCTCGTCCGGGTACCTAAGTACCACCCTCTCACATAACACCAACGTGAAATATGTAATAGTGACTACTATTAATTGTGTTGCGTCTGGTTTGTGAGAGTGCCGGAGGCCCACCCCCCCCCCCCCCCCCCACTTAAAAGGCCGGTAACGCATCAGCGGTCCCTCTGTTGTTGCTGATGTCCATGAGCGATGGTGATTGCTTTCCATCGGGCGATCCGCTGGCTCGTTTGCCGCCTCTGACATAAAACCCGGAAAACTTTTTAGCCTAAGTAACCATCATCATCATCATCTCAGCGTATTCCCGATTGTCCTATGATTCTTGTCAAGGATCATAGTCGAAGCGGACCCTGAGCTTCTATACTGGATGCAATCGGGAATACGCTGAGATGATGATAATGGTATTCAAACCTGCTCCTGCTTCAAAAGGCTGGGTTTTCTAACCAAATGGGTCACTGTGAGAGTAAAATAAACACATAAAAGCATCCTGGGGAAATTCATTCTCACATTAAATTTAAACTTAAAAATGAATATGTCCATCTAAAACGTCTGAGAAGCGCAAATAATTTGATACTTCGTCCTCCACGAACTAATTATGGAAAGAAGAACATCACTTTTGAGAGTGCACAAATTTACAATGGATTGCCTGAAAGTATCAAAGCTGCAAAACACACTAAGGAGTTTAGGAAGCTCCTGAAGGCTTATCTGGCGTAATAGTGTGCCTTCGTATTTCCAGTGACCAACAAAAAAATAATATATCATCACAACTGTTTAAAAATTGACTGCATCATAGTTCGTCTCGTCATTGGTGATACAGGGTAAAATGATAAAATAGATATAGGATAAATATAAGTTTAGAATATAATTATTAGTTTGTTCGCTCATATTATAAACTGTGTACATATTTTAATATTTTCTCATGTAAGTAAATTGTGATTTCTTATGAGAAATAAATATTCTTTAACCCTAAAGCATCCTCAAGGACATTAAACGGGAACGAAATACTAAAATCTAACGGTTATACTGAGACATGCATCCCCACACTGTTCGCACATAAATAGCTTTTTTACTTCGCTAAGAAGCTGCAGTCACAAACTCTTCACGAGTAAAATACGTTTGTTTGTCTTTTCTTCCTAAAATATTTACGAAACCTTCGAAATGCTTAAACCTAACGGTTCTGACACACGTCTCGTCCCACTCGTCCCGCTCGTCCCGCTCGTCCTGTTCGCACATAAACAATGCTCTAATTAAACTCATCTGGTCCCGCCACCCTGACAACATAATACGCTCGTCCGTCCGTCCCGCGCAAAAACACTAACTAATGAAGTGATTCGCACCGCGAGTCCGCTTAGGGGTGCTTTACACCGATATCTTGTCTACGTTACTTAGTAGCTAAGTAACAGGTTAGTTATTCTCTAAGTAAGAAGGGAACTTGACATATGTATGGTAGCACTCGGCACCCCAAAGTTGCGGACTAATTCAGTCATTTTGTGGGTCAGACTTTTTCTGGGCGTAAATACATCCCCAATCTTTGAAAAAGTTTTTCCGCTGGATACAAACGTTAGCTAATCGAAATCTGGCTACAAACGTAGCGCTTGACTGAATACGGTGCAAGCGTGTCTAGATCAGGGCAAAAGGAGAGTGTTGCGACTCCCAACATATACAATTAAATCAATTGAACTACGAGTCCTTGTAACACAAAGACAGATATCACAATCACAGTGCAATCGGTGTCATCGATCGTGTAAAACAGCTCTAACAAGGAAGGCGACAATAAAACTAAGTTCGGAACTCCATTGTGTTGCAGTTAGCGGTTTTTGCGAAGAACTTGCCACACATTGTTGTGATAATTTGCTAAGTCTTACGTTACTCGTGATTACGAGATTCTTGCGCGACGGAATATTTGGGAAAGGGAGAATTTCGATTCGTCTGATGGATCGGCGACAAGATTCTTTTTTATTCAAAACAAAAATCGAACTTCGCATTCGAGAACCTTCATTCGATATCAAAGTAAGTTTCTTAATGACTACAAGTATGACTACAGTCGCATTTTAAGGCGACGACGGCCGCGCTAGGGGTCCTACCTCAGATCAGAGAAGGGTCTCTGATCTGAGGATCCTACTCCTACTAAAACTTAAACTTGTAAATGATAATACTCAGTTTCGATCAGAGGCCCTAGACAAGCGGCATTTATGACGTTCGTCATTGCTCAATTTGCGATAGCGAATGTCAAAACCCGTACTTTTAATATCGATTGACCACGTGACTTTTCTAAGACAATTGTCAAATCCACACAATTTGAAGTAAGCGAATTTCGCTTTCGCTGTCAAAATGTTACTTTGTCTAGGCCCCCAGGAGTCTGGGGGTTGGCAATGTAAAACATCTCCGGGCCTCAAAAAGCTAGTAAAGTCATAAGTCCGTCGCCAGATCTCCCTTCGATCGTATCAGACTGCTATCTCACCATGTCACAGTGAGGGAATAGGGGAGTGCACTATAATCCTGCGTAATAAACCGCCGTAGCTGAAACTCTTCTAGGAGATAATTATAAATCTTTCCTGTGCCTCAGGACCTATGTAGCACAGGACAGGATTACTAATCAGAGTTACCGAGTCAGGCTCACAGGGCAGAGTCGCTGGATAATAGAGTTAAAGTCCAGTCTTGTTTCTTCTTCAGTTGGATAAGCACGCAAATCTAATGATAAGCTGTTGTTTGTTGATCACAACCAGAAAATTAGCTTTTCCTCAGTAGTTCTACAATGATTGTAAGCTCTACTCTGTGCCTAAACATGTGCATTTTTTGAGGTAGCGCCTGCACTACCAAACTTTCTGTAATTTGTTTGTTAACTATGTTAAAACTAGGACCATTTACTGCCTCTATTAGAAACTTCGAACGAACAAATTGACAGAAAATTCACTCAGTACCAATAACGAGATATAACAAAGTAACAAACCACAGAGATCCAATAGATCTCTGTGTAACAAACCCACAATTGCCAACCCAACAAAACCGATCATCCGATCATATTGAACTTCCAGATCATAAATTAAACATCATAAGTCAAACAATCTAAGGATCACCGTACGCGGACGACAAAAACGCCGGGGCTCCGACATAAATCGGCCGCGTCATTTTGTACAATCCTGCGGTATAATTTTACAAATGTTCTGTTGCCATTACGAGGGCTTTCACAGGTTTTTCTTGATGCCTCATGCATTGCCGAGCGCGCGGTGTTGTCTTTCATCTTCGCGTGTGGGTTGAGGGACAAGCTTTGACAGAGTTAATGGTCAGATATATCGGGAGCTAGTACATTTAAATGAAAGGCACGAAGATCAGAGGAGCTAATCTGTGAAAACTTTGTCATACTGTAATTCTATGAAATTAGTAAGTAAATGCTTATTATTTCTTGTTTTTCATAACCTGAAAGTTTGATAGCCTTGATCGTGATGGCTAAAATGTACCCGAAATTGTGGTGCTATGTGTCGGCTCGGTACTATCACTCCAAAATGGATAAGTGAAGCGATGGCTGACATATGATGTATGATGTTTGACATCATACTTATGCTACAGGTAAAATCTATGCTAATATTTGATTGTTTCTTTATTTGTTTTTTTTGTTTGTTGGTATTGAATAGGCTTCGAAACTACTGAACCGATTTGAATAATTCTTTCACTGTTGAAAAGTTACACTTTCCCCGGGTGATATAGGGTACTTTTGATCCCGGAAAAATGGCGAGAAGGGGGATAATTGACAAAAGAAATTGCGCGCGGGTGAAATCCCGGGCGACCGTTATCACTCTATAATGTCTGACGATTCATAAGTTCATTTTTGAAGTCTAAATAAAGCACATTTTGATTTTGAAATCGCGTCTTCCTTGGACCATCGGCTTCAATATGTATTTATTTATGAGCTCGCGTTTCGATGTCTCGGCGCACGCGTTTTTGTCGCGGCCGTATAATAAGCTTTAGCTCAGCAGATTTGTAGGCTCGAGGCGAGTCTACGCTCTGTTTTATTTTTGCTAAACGTATACTCACTTTGTGCCACTTTTTAGAGATCCTTAATCAAAAGTTGTGTTTTCTTCAAGATCTCTAATCCATCAAAATATAGTTATTCTAGTCTTCTGCCCAAGGAATCGCCGCTAAGACATTGATATTTTTCCGAAATAAATAGTAGCTAATGTCACTCTTCAACTTCAAAACTATTCCTATACCAAAAATCACATCCATTCGTTGCTTCGCTGTGACGCAAAAGAAGGGCAAAAGAAGGGAAGTAAAAACTATTTCTGTTGTCCCATTGGAACTGAGCAGATTTCTTGGATAAAAAGAGGCGAAGGCCCTTTCCCAAGGTCTATTTGTCTTTCTCATTTATAATGTTAGTTTGGATTTAGTAATTCGCGATAACAATTAGATATTTATGGTTAAACTGGGAAACCGGTTTATATAAAAGTTGGCATGGAAAGTTTTATTTTCAGAAAATAGACATCTCTAAGCCATCTTCTGATAAAATTAGAGGTAGGGGTCTCTCAATTACTAAAACGAATAGGCCTCGGTGGCCGCTTACTGTCAGGTAGACTGCGTGTCTGTCTTTCATCTTGTCTAGCATAACATACTACAAAATCAGCCAAATTAGTGCAGTGACCATAAGAAACAAAGCGAAATTACATTTTTGGAAAGTAAATCTTATTTTTCATAAAGATGAAACTGGTCCTGACCTTCTTTATTATGGAACTTGTATGGAACCTTAAACCTAAGTACGGTGCACACTTGCCCTATTTTTTCTTCAGCTGGAAATCTTTAAAGTGGCGATATAAACACCTATACTCTGGCGTTTTGCTCGTCTGATTTCTTTGCGATTTATTCGTCATCAGAGATAGCCATATCTTACAGGAATAACCGTTAGATGCCTTTCTTTCATCGCATCGATAATAATGTTTGTGGACATTTGAACACAATTTAAGCCTAAACTGAACTATATTTAAGGCAAGTTTAGATACAAATAAGGACGTGATAATTTATATGTTAGATTACTTAGACGCTGTCTGTTTGTCACCTTATGTGAATTACTGACTGTATCTCACACCATTTCATTTGTTTTATGATTAGTTTATGAGTGGTATTCGTTGGGAATAGAAATTTATTACGATATTAAAGAAATACCATTGGTATTAGAATTACTGTTCGTAAGTCTCGCTAAAACTCGAGAACGGCTGAACCGACTAATTTTAGTCTTGAAATATTCGTGGAAGTCCAGAAAGGGGTTTAAACGATGAGAAAATATAAAAAAAACGCGAGGAAAATAATAAAGTAAATGATACGAAGTTCACCAGGTCAGCTATGTAGTAATGCATGAACATGTTCAATCCCTATTTTACAGTGACTTATATCTTGCTCATTTTCTTTGACCAGGTAGGTATCATTATATTTTTAAGTTCTCGTGCCCACGAGGACCCATACCTTTCCACCGTTTGTGGGGCCAAAGACATAGATTTTTTGGTAACATTTGCTTTCTGAGCCGAGCTATAAGCCATACAGTTATTTCTAGAAAAAATATTAATAAATATCCTAGGACATTTTCCACATAGCGCCCTGTAATCCTAAACAAAGCAACAGCTATGCGTACATCGAATACATTAATTCACAATTAATACATTTTACTTAGAAAAAAACTCATTAAACTGACCCCGTCCCAAATAATCGATAATCTATAGTGGAACATTTCCAATAAAATAATAGCTCAATTCGTCGGTAACGTGTCGAACGGATTTATAGCCACGGATCTCTGTGGCTGCGCACAATTAATTACCGCCCGGTATGAGTTCCCACTCGCGCGGCCAAATGGAACTCATGCTGCGAATGGCCCAAGTTACTAACTGTCATGAGTTTCAATGTCTTCATATGTCTTAAAGTTTTGAACTCGAGATGACTCGGTTTGATTTCTTCTTTTGCATAATTATTTTAATGAATGATCATAATTATAGAAAGATATACTATACAAGTCTGCTATTTAATTTATAACACGAGACGTTTTTTATTTATTTTTTAGCCTAGGTCAGATGGCAAACAATTAATATTTGCCGCGTTGTTGAGGTAACTTTATAGAAGTAACTAAACTTGACCAAGTAGCATAATTGTTTATTTGCTTTTTTATAGTTTTTTCTTGTTTTTGTTTATCAGACCAACGTATGAGTAGTAAGCTTTCCTTATTGCTCTCCATTTGTGAGTGAGCTCACACCACAGCTCTTCCTGTGACCCCTCCAAATTTCCCCTTTTCGCAAATCTGGGCAACGCTTTCGATAATATCCACTGCCCATGGTCCATATGCGGTAGCGATCACTTGCCATCAGATGTCACATTAGCTTCTTTGCTAACCTCTCTTATAAAAAGATACTGGCTCCCCACACAATTAAGCCAATTTTTTATCGAATGGTTTAGTGAATCTCTTGACTTGCACCAGCTCTCATAGTTGTGTTAATAAATCCGTCTGGTGTTATCTGAGCACATTAATCGCGTATGGACGCGGAACAAATAGTGCATCAGCCCTTAGCAACCAATCGCCGTTTAAACAACACACTGATTAAATTGTGCTAGGCGGTGGACATCATTTGAGATGAGTTCTGTATGTCAAATGTTAGGAGATAGAAGTTTTTCTCCGAGCGTTTAGTTCCGAAATAGTCAAAGTAAGTTTTTTTTTTGTGGAAGGGAGTGCATTTACGCACCATAACTCGCCTGGGGAAGACGAGCCGTGTGTGGGACTAATCTTGCACTCTGATTTGCAACTACATACATTTGAGAGACTGCTTACTGACATCCGTACAAACGTAGCGTACAAAAACAAGGTATAAACAGGAGAACTAGACTACCTAGTGGGATCATGGCTGATAAAGCTGTTTTGTAAATTTGTTTCTATTACTATATATCTGTAGTATCTCATCATCACGCCCTTGAAGCATAAATATTCAACAAACTTATTATTGTAGGTATATCTTTGACATTAAAACTTATTCATTTTATACACTTAGATATGTTCTTGTTAATTTGTATGGAATATTATAACTCTGTCTGACTCTGTTCTTTTTTTTGATAACTGACTAAAAGACAGTAGAAGATGACTAACAGTTATTTTTTCAAGAACTTATCTAATGGTGAAGAAACTGGCTGTTAATATTCTTAAATAAACATGTTATTAAACTTTGTATCATGCATGACATTATAAGAAACAAACCCTTTAGCTTCCAATCGTCATCCAAATTTTCATCAATTACCAACAAATCATGGCAGTCATTCCCAGCATCGCCAATAAAAATCATCTAAATCATTCACGATAAAATCTGTCGGTTTATCACGTTCCCACCGACCCCTAAGTCTTACCAACACCTTCTCTATTAAAATTACCGAAATAATAGGTGATTAATCTCGCGACCAACAAAAACTTGGAATTTACGGCCCCTGTCAAAATAAATATAAGTCGAGATGGGCTAACGAGGAGGTGTTTTTTTAAAGGCCAAATTTAGATGTTTAACAAAACATTATAAAAGGAAGAAGTTGATGTTTTTTTATTAATTGGGTATCGGTTGGTTGTATGCATGCTTATTTTATTATTGTTTGGGAGAAATATCAGCGTACGCGCATATTAACGCCCGTTGGGATTTGTTTTGCTCGGCGCGGCGGGCAGTGGGCTTTAAATTGAGTGAGTGAATGATTAATTCACTTTTTTGTGTTTTGTAGTAATTCCATTGCTCATAATAATAAAGCTGTTAGGATTTTAAATGATGTATTTGACGTTTTTTGAATTTGTGTTTGTTTTATTTATCACGATGTGACTTTGACATTTAAGTGTGTTAAAGTGATCACTTTAGTTTTATGGTTTTGTATCTAGTACTAGTACCTTATTATTGATGAATAATGTGGTTAACCTATTGCTCTTTAAGTGAATTTCCAAAGAAAACATTCGTAAATCATTAACTTAATTTGCTAACCTTGTTGTATTTTAACATAATGATATTGTGATTATTGTGATGACCAAAACATGAGTTTTAGGTACAATTTACAAATACTTTCAAAGCTTATTGCAAAGAGTATCTTGGATTTGTGGACACTAATTTTGGCCTATGGCAAAAAAAAAAACCATTTGAATGATATTACACTAACTATATTGTAGTAGTAATAAAATATTCTATTAAACATGTAAACGTTGAATGATTGAGCGAAAGACCAAGATCCCGTAGCCCACTGTACACCAGAGAGAAAAAAATCATTCACTGCCTAAGATTATCACAATGAAAACTACCTTTTGTTCGTGTTAAAATCGTTCTTGATAGAACAACAGTCACACTGTTGAATGAGTGAGTGAAAGCACAAGAGCCAAGTTGGCATAGCCCTCTGTGCGCCACCCCTAACGATGTTATCAGCACGTTCCGGGAAGGACATGTGTCGACCAATAAACTAATTGGTCGAGGAATGCTCGCGCCGAGCCCAGAGAAATTTATTTTATTTTATTCTTATTTATTCAACGCGATAAAGGACCGTAACGAAACACTCCGCGATTCGATCTCGAGATGTCTTAATTAATTTATATTTAAACGACGGTTTTCGGACTCTGTAATTAGAGGCAGTAATGTTTGTTACAAATTTAAAGGTAATGTGAGGTTTGAGGGAGGAGGAAAAATGTTTTTTTATAACACATCAGTTGGCAGACAGACACGCAGCCCATATGATGGTAAGCGGCCACTGCGGCCTATTCCATTGAGGGACACTTCACCAGGAAGCTTTGACATGACGCTTCCTGGTGAAGTATGGTACTTCAAAGTAAATAGGGTAAAAACACCGGTTTTCGACCACTTAAGTGACTTGTTGACTTCAGAGTTGATTTCTATAATAATGCTGTAGGTACGTCAAAATATTCCAAAAAATTAAGATTTGACCCTACAATAGTCTAGTTTAATAAAACCTAACTTTTATAAACGTAGCAGTGATATATAATTTAAAAAAATATATTATTCATAGAAACATGTTCTTAGACAAAATGGAAGTCGAGCGCGATCGAACCTGCTGCCTTACCCGTAGTAACCGAATTCCCTTCGCTATACACAGTCGCTATCGTCATTCAGAAACAGACGACATTCTGACTAGTCATTATTATTACGCGATACCATCTCTCAGTTTAGTCATATATCATCGCGGGAGCAGGATGTCATATCTCTTATCTCCCTCTGACATCAGATACTTCCAAATCGAGGTACACTTATAAAGTGATATTAAGATATTAGGTAAATTTTATTTGACTGTTACGTTTTTTGTAACTTGAGTAATGGGTTTTAAGAGGTCGGTTTTGTGTTTCAATTGAATGAATTGGTTAGTGCGTATTTTGTATGTTATGTTCATCATCATTTTCTTGCCCTTGTCCCACGCTAAGTAGGGTCGGCGCAACATTGTTTTTCCTTCATCACACTCCTATCAGCCGCCAATTCTACATTCACATCTTTCATTTCCATAATTCATACTTCACGCAATCGATTATGTAACTGTTTTCAAAATATCTCCTTCGAAGAGACAATATTAAACGAAGTGTAGTCGTAAATAAAATATAATTAAAACAGATTTTTATTAAACAAAATAGTTATTAATCCGGAGAACCTTAATGCGTGGACTAACGACGTTTGGGACATATTAAACGTCATAAAGTTTATCTGTATGCATCTGTGGTGTCGTATCTTTTCAATCTCGGCAATGTTTTCCAATTACACTACACTAACTTCTACATTCGGGTTTGTCTTATTGCGGATATGATCACACTTGTTGGAAATTGTCGGATTATAATAATAATAAATAAATAATAAATAAAAATCATTTATTTCCAGGCAACTAGGACCCATAGTACAATTACAAAAATATTATACATTATAAGATTACATGTCAAATTATATTACTTATTAAGATAATTAGTTACATAACATTTAAATTAAACATACAATGAAGGCTAACCATATAGATTTAATTAAATTACAATTTTACAATTACAAAAATGTTAGGGATGGATAATGGTTTGTTGGTACATTGAACTGGAATTGGAGCCAGGAGGTGGCAATGCGTGGTAATGTTGACTTATTTTAAGTCTTAGTTGTCCTGATAGAAAAGCTTACTTGTGATGTTGTGACGTATGAAGGTCACGTCATGAAGTCATCGTAAAGGGAAGATTTTCATCCGACATAGGTGTGCTCGGGGACCGCGGTCCAATGTACCATCTTGGTGTGTTGTATAATTGGCCGCAGTGGCTGCTTACCATCAGGTGGGCTGCATGCCGGTCTGCCAACTGACCTAATATAAAAAAATTACAATACTAGTGTAAAATGCCTGAGGAATTGCGGATGCCGATATCAAGGGCCTCTGACCCAGGCTCTCCATCAAGCTGAAGACCGAAGTAGATGGAGAAGTTTATTGAAACGCTTTCGTCGGAGCCACGATCCTCAGCACTGAGGGAACGACTTAAGGAGGGGAGGTACAATGTCTGTGTAGTGCGACATCCAGACACTCTATTTTTTTTTTTTTTTTTATTATTAATAGCGGCTTAGTGTTTCCACAGTCACTGCGACCAATTCTGATCTATTGTGAACGCCACTTAGATTACAGTTCCTCTCCAAGCCCAACCTCTTCTACGAAGAGGAGGATATTCTTGGGGAGGATATCTTTAGCCTCGTCTGGTTGTAGAATGTGCTTCCCCAGAATAAGGCTACGTTTGTGCATCAATGGCTCGCAGTCCGTGAGTATATGCAGAGGTGTTTCGTCGCTAGTGTGACAGAATCTGCATTTCCTCGACTCGCGTAGACCCATTACAGTCATGTGCTTATTAAGACAACAGTGTCCTGTAATGGTTCTAACCATGATGCGTACCTGTCGCTTACTCAGTCCTAAGATCCGTTTGGAAGTTTTCGGATCAAAGGCTTTTGTAAGTGATTTTGCGTGTTTAAGTCCTGGCATGTTTAACCATCCCTTTTTTGACTTTTCTGTGTATAGGTTTTCCAAGGTGGTACGGGCTAGGCTTTTGGGGATTCCACAGATTGGCTCTGGGCCATGTTGTGTTGCCTCCGCACCTGCTTTTGCGAGTTCATCGGCCCTCTCGTTGCCTATTATTCCCTCGTGTCCCGGAACCCACCTAAGTGTTACCCTATTATTCTTTCCGAGAGAGTTTAGTCGGGTCATACAGTCTGCCACCAGTTTTGACGTTACCTGGTTAGCGGCGAGTGCTAGTATCGCCGCTTGACTGTCTGAGTTAATGTATATTCCACGATTTACGTGGTTACTTTGCAGGTTGATTTCCGCACATTCGATGATGGCGAAGATCTCTGCTTGAAAAATGGAGGCGAATGTGCCCAGATTTTGTGAGTGTTCATATCTTGGTCGCTCTCCATATACTCCATAGCCCACCTTTGGGCCCATTTTGGAGCCATCGGTGAACCAGTTTAGGCTTCCCCGTTCACAGGTAACTTGGTTGTTTAACCAGTTTTCCCTGTCCGGTATCTCAACCTTGAATGTTTTGTTGAAAACATGGACCGGTGTCATGACATCGGGGGTCATCCTCAGAGTTGGTGTCTCATGAACTGAGTCCAGTAAGGTCCTCAATTTTTGAGAGATAGGTCTGAGTCCTCCCTGGGCGTTGAGTCTGTATGCGCTAGCTTCCGCCTCCTTGATGATGTGTAGGTCAAGAGGCATGATGTTGAGTAGCGCATTCAGAGCCGCTCCAGGAGTGGTGGACATGGCCCCCGTTGCCATTGCACAGGCAGTCCTTTGCAGACTGCCTAATCTGTCTGATGCGGATTTCTGGCTGGCTTTATTGTACCACACCACCGAGGCGTATGTTAATATCGGCCTCACAATGGTTGTGTACAGCCATAAAACTGCTTTGGGTTTTAACCCCCATGAGCTTCCTACCATACGTCCGCATGATCCTAAAGCTATTTTAGCTTTTTGGATTATGTTGTTTAAATGAGTGTTCCACGTAAGTCTCTGGTCTATGGTAACTCCCAGATACTTGACCTCCGTGGAAAACTCAATTTCATTCCCATTCAGCCGAGGTTTGATCAGCTTGTTCAGCTGTCTACGCTTGGTAAAGGGAACTATAACGGTTTTTGTGGCGTTAACCGATAGGCCATTGTCTCCACACCAGTCATTGATGGTATTTAAGGCCTTTTGCATCCTTAAGGAGATCGTAGTTTGACAGAAGCCTCTGACCGTGACCACGAGGTCATCAGCATAGCCTTGTGTATCAAAGCTTAGGTCTTCCATCTTATATAGCAGTTGGTCTACAGCTAGGGTCCATAATAAGGGGGATAATACTCCTCCCTGTGGACATCCCCTAGTGGTTCTGACTTCAACTGTTGTTTGTAGAAGGGTTAGCTTTACATTTCTTGTGGTAAGCATTGCTTCGACCCACCTAATGGTAACAGGCTCGACGTTCTTACGCACTAAGCCTCCAACCAGTAGGTTTGTTGGTGTGTTGTCGAAGGCGCCTTCTATGTCCAGAAATGCGCATAGTGCGATTTCTTTGTCCTCCAACGCCTTCTCAATCCTGTCAGTGAGGCTGATCAGGGCTGTTTCCGTGGATTTTCCACTGCGGTAGGCATGTTGGAAAGGATGTATCGGGTTCATCGGTAAGATGATACTCCTGATATATATATCTATTACTTTCTCCATTGTCTTTAAAAGAAATGAAGTAAGACTTATTGGTCTGAAGGATTTCGGCTGAGCGAAATCCTTTTTCCCAGGCTTAGGTAAGAATAGAACTTTAACTGTGGTCCACCGTTCTGGTATATGTCCACAGGCCAGGCTGGTCCTGTAGATTTTTACCAGATGTGGTATGAGGATGTTTGCTCCTTCCTTTAGATGTATTGGAAGAATGCCATCCTCCCCACAGGCCTTGTATGGCTTAAAGGAATCTATTGCCCACCTCACTTGATCTGGTCGAATCATAATGGCGGCTCTTTTCCAGTCCTCTATCCTTGGCCGGCTAGAGTTGCCTGTACTTGAGGAGTCCGCCGTCTGCTTCGAGCCTGGAAAGTGTGTGGCGGCTAGTAGTTCCAGTGTCTCCGTTTCGTTTTTTGTGAAAGATCCATCTGATCTTTTCAAAAGTCCTATTTGATTAGTAGTGGCTTTTGAGAGCATTTTGTGGAGTCGTGCCGAACGGGGGAGACTTTCCACCTCGTCACATAGCTTCCTCCACGATGCTCTCTTCGCCTTCCTAATCTCTAGGTTATATTTAGTTAGAGCTTGCTTGTATGTCTCCCATTCTTGGGAGTGTTTGGCTCTATTGAAAAGTCTCCTGGTTTCTTCCCTAAGCCTTCTCAGCTTAGGGTTCCACCAGGGGATTTTTGTGTTAGATGTTTTCACCCTCACAGGGCAGCTGTCCTCGTAGGCTTTACAGATTCCTACGGTGACTCCCTCCACTGCGAGTTCTAACGCATCCACAGTCCTAATATGTTTAGGTAGTACCTCTAGGTTTAATTTCAGTTGGTCCCTGTATTTGTCCCAGTCTGTTGTCCTAGGGTTTCTGTACACATATGTTTGACATGTAAGCTTTGCTTCTATATCAAAACGTATGTGTCTGTGATCCGACATTGAACTTTCGTCACTGACCTGCCAGTTTGCTATGTACTTGGCGAGGTTTTTAGAAGCAAAAGTTATATCAAGAACTTCTTGTCTGGCACGTGTAACAAAGGTCGGCTTGCAGCCTAAGTTAAGCGTGATCAGATTATTTTGTACGAGAAAGTCGTATAGTTTCTCACCTCTCCCGTTGATGTCTGAGCTGCCCCATGCTGTATGGTGGGCATTGGCGTCACATCCCACTAACAGATCCACGTTGTTTCGCTGGGCAAATTCCACGACTCGCTCCAGGTCTACTGTGGGATCAGTTTTCTCACCTGGTAGATACGCAGAGCACAGGAGCACTTTCGGTCCATTTAGCCCTGGGATCTTCAGGAACCCTGCTACCAGGTCATCATTACATAACTCTGGTACAGGTAAAAGATTAATGTTGTTCTTATATACAATACAGGATCTGGGCCTTCGCCCTTCTGAATGCACTAAGATCTTACCCGCAGAAGAGAGTCCCCGCACCACTGTATTGGCTAACCAGGGTTCTTGTATTAGGGCGAGGTCCACCCTGTTTTCGGCAAAGCAACACTCCACCACCGCAGACGCTGCTGCCGCATGGTGAAGGTTGCCCTGCAAGATCCTCGCCCTATCTCCCGTGGTCATCGCCATTTCAGAGGTACCTCTACGGTGGAGCTGGGGGACATGGACGTCCTCTGCTGCCACTCGCTGCTCCTCTGCTCTTCTGCTCTGTCCCAGGTTTGGGTGGTCGACCACAATGGCATTCCACGGCTTGCGGCAAAGGGTCAGGGCCTTTTCGGCACACATCTCCGTAGCCAGAAGCCGTTTCAGCCTTTTCTTGGCCGCTCCGTTAAGCTTTTGCAGCTTGCAGTTTTGTGGGGTCTTTTCAGAATCAGTCAGTGTCTCGGCTGTTGTGCCCGTCACCGACAGATTCGTCAGACTCTCCGCAACTTCTGTGCTGGGTGATTTGGAGGCACTAGGCTCTCCGCTCGCCCCAGAAAGTTGTTCTCCGAAGGGAGAATTGGGTGGTGTTTTTGGTAGCTTTTCTTCCATGAACGTCCCACAAGTAGCTAGGGAAATAAAAGGTCACCCCCGGCAGAGCCCCGCTTGCCGGGGGAAGGGCTAAGTACTGCACCGATTCGCCCTGGTTTCGGGCAGGCTCCGTTAGAGACTGAGCTCCCTCTCAGCCACGCATTCTTCGGCACGGATCGCAAAACACCTTGAATTAGGGTTGGCGGTGCTTGGGAAGGAGGGGATAGGATGAAGCGGATAGGAAAGGAAAATGGAAGACGGGTTGACGCCTGAGGGTTTTTAGTTACGTCTGTTTCAGAAGGAATCAGACCAAAAACAGGCAGCAACCTCGCGAAGGCTGGCCCTCAGGCTTGCCTTGAGGATCTACACGACCTGCGCTCTCCCTCAAGGCCATTAGCCAAAGCATTGGACGGGAGTGAGCCATGCAATAAGCGAACTACATTGTATTCTACGTCTTACTAATGCGCTAAGCTAATACTCTGCCTTTCGCTCGCCCTCCAGACACTCTAAGTTCATAAACTGTTATATGCACAGCAATAATATAAAAGTATGGTGTCCAAACTGCCATATTACTAAATGGAGACACGCAGAACTGCGTCGTTAATGGAAAAATATTTTTTTTGCATTCGAACGCATTGGCTTAATGAAGAGATGTTAAAATGTAATTTTGTTGTCCTCATTTGGTGAGAGGACATTTTGTTTTTTATTTATGCGTGTTACGGAACGTTGAGTAACCGTGGGACATTTGTGTCTTTGCAAATTGTGCGTAAATTGTATGTTTCAAGTTTAAAAAGGTTTCGCAGCAGGTTTTGTAAACAAGTCATTGTTTCGATGATTTGTAAGTAAAGTATTTTGACTACGCTATTCAAATGCGGATTGCTGATCACAACCCAGAGTCCAGTTTACAATGGAGCGACTGCCATCTGACCTCCGTGATCCGAAGAGACCGAGCAGAGAACCAAAGTCACCGACATAGCTCGCCGGATTAGCCAGCTGAAGTGGCAGTGGGCTGGCCATATCAGCCGTAAAACCGATAACTGTTGGGGTAAACGGGTTCTAGAGTGGAGACCGCGTCTCGGTAAGCGTAGTGTAGGACGCCCTCAGGCCAGGTGGAGCGATGTTCTGCCCAAGATGGCTGACAGGAGCTGGATGCGAGTGGCCGAGGACCGATCGGCGTGGCGAGCATTTGGAGAGGCCTATGTATGTATGTATGATGATGATGAGATGATGAGAATAGAAGAGACCTTCCTTGGGAAGGCAAGCTACTTTTTATATCGGGATAATGCTGTTCCCATAGAATAACAGAAATAGCAAGGTATCGATGTGATTTTTGCATTAGGGTAGTTGTGGAGCTGTGATACCGTGACAATAATATAAGCTACAGTTTATCCGGAAAATAGGTATCTCATTCCTGCGGGAAAAGGAATTTTCCCGCATTCCCATCCCATCCATCCCCTCCCATTCCCATCGCATCCCATTATATTAGGGTATAGCATAATTTTATCAGACCAACAAAGTTTTGGAAACTTAATAGTGACACACATAATAGGTATTTTATGAACAGGTATGACATATTTGTCTGATTCTGTAACGCGAAATCCGTATTTTTATCACATTTATAGCGACTATTACGAGTATATAATAGGCTATTATTCAAAATTATAGCATACTTAAGCAATTAAGATGCGCTCGCATTATCTCAGATTAATTCTTCACAGATAAGGTGAATACTTATAAAGCCCAAAAAGCAGTAGAAAGCTCACGACTAATTAGTTTATAACTGTTAGAGATTGGGTTAATTATGTTTTTAGGCTTTTTATGGGGGGAAATTACTGAGATTTTAAGCTGGGGCTTTCTTCGAATACAAGTATTATGCGGTGCCATCTTTAATCATCTGGGTAAATTGCCACTTCATAAGAACATAATTATTTCAAAAATACGTAACTACTCTTTAGCTTAGCGGTTTAAGTACCTGTTCGTGATGTGCGAGACCCGAGTTCGATTTCTGGGTTGGACAAATTTTAAATAGATTGGATCTGTGATTACCAATTTGTCCTTCTAACCGAGTTTTCGGCTACGGCGACCAATCTTTACAATCAACCTAATACGCAGGATATATCATAGTACACGACTGCATGTGCAGTCATAGATGCACTCTATTCCCACACTCTCATAGCACGGTGGGACAGCAGTCTGACACGACTGAAGAGAGATCAGGCGCAGAACCAACGGCGCAAAACCAACCAACATTTATGTGCTTTCCGAGGCAGGATTGTTTTGCATACCTCCATCTTTGGAGTGTTACAGAATATTTCCTGAATATTACAACAACCCAATGACAAATTAGCCCTACCCTTTAAACCCAGTAACCACACGTAACTTTATAAGTATTTTGTCAGTAGCGTAACGCCCTTAGCTACCCTCTCATTTTCTTATGTAATTATGACTCTACAATAGATTTTTTTTTCATAAATACATAAAATAAAAAAAAATAATGGTAACTCTACTTAGTAAGTGCTCCGTGCTGAATGAACCATCAAGCCAGTCGAAACATGATAATTAAGTATGTCTAAGCAAAGATCGCTTCACCGCCCTGTCTACATATAAAAAGAATTTGAACTGTTTTTTGTTATTTCTCTACAGACAATATTAGTTTGTTAATAAGAAACTCACTGACAAATGCCTTAATTTTATGTTTTATCTCAATCTCGGCGGACGCTCGCGTAGAAAACGCATTCGTGATTTTAATTTATTTTACTTACCTAGATATAGGTGCAGGTGTGAAGTCTTTCTCAGGAAAGGTAAGACGTATGACGTAATGAGCATAGCCAGATTTTGGCTTGGAGTGGGGCAGCCATGAGTCCAGAGTGGGGAAGCCATGAGCTCAGAGTGGGGCAGCTATGAGCTCAGAGTGGGGCTGCCAAGGGCCCAGGGTGGGGCGCAGCAGTCTACAGTAATATGTAACTAGCAAAATATACTACGGTGGAGCAAACACCCCACCTTGCCCCACCCTGGCTACGCCTATGGTGGAGGTAGAACAAAGAGGGTCTTCTACTTTAATGAGCCGCTTGTCTTGAAAAGTACCTCCACCATACAGAAAACCACAGTAAAGTGAAGGAATACTTCAACCACTTGGGGAAGCAGCTGAGGTTACGTCAGAGTCTCTATCAGGTGTACTGACTTAAACTATACTGTGGCCATCTTTGCGCAATTGGGGATTTCTACCCCACTATGAGCTATTTTGAGGGTATTTTGAAGCCACAGGGCCGTCTGTCTTATCCCAGAAAATGTGCCAATCTGTGTTATGTCTGCCACAGTACTCCTAGGGGTGTTGATTGGTACGCTTTGTTGGATACAATTATTTATTATTATGGCGGTGCACACGCGACTCGCCACGGCTTCGCGATGGCAGGGCGTTTGTCACGAGATACAATAATTTGCCATCGACTCGACACGGAGAGATTTATAAAGCAGATTTTTAGAATAAGATTCAATATTGTTAAGAGAGATGCTAGGACTGAAGTTTGTGTTGGTTCTGTTGCTGGATTACACAAATAAAGCTAAAGAATCGTTTTCATGCAAAAAATAGCATTTTTTTCTTAAATAAAATGCAACGCAACTATAAGTTCCTTATAAACTAGTACCATTATACACATAATTAAATATCAAGAAATAAACATAAAATAAGTATTTTTTTGCATTTGTAAAAGAAATAATTCCCACTTTTGACTTTCAGTCGCGCCCAGTAGTTGGTTAGTAGAGTAAGATATTCATTCATATACCTAAGATATTAAGGGCCGGTATTTCAATGTAACCTTATCTTATTGCTTAAGTTAAGTATAACATTTAAGATAAGTATTACTTTTGACAGGTAAAAATGTATTACTTTAGGTGCCGCTTAACTTTAATCCTATAATGAAATACACTTAAGTCATACTTATTATCAATCCCGGATTAAGATCAAGATAAGTATATATTGAAATACCGGCCCGTCCCCCATTTCTATTTTTTGTTCAATAAAGTTTAAATAAATAAACAATTAAACAGGCTGGTAATAACCATATCAAGTTACAACATCATCAGCCTGTTATACTCCACAGCTGGACATAGGTAGTTAAAATATGTACTATTTAATCACTTTACCGTCCGACAGTACAGATCAGCGTTTAATCAGCCTGCCCGGCTGACGCGCTGACTGACCGAGTAATTGAAACGCGCCGGAGATAGCGCTGCCCCACGGCTGGGACTATGAGGTCCAGAACCGAGAGCCGAGAATCGAGAACAGAGAATCATGTGTTCAAGAGTCAACAATCGACAAACGAAAATCGACAATCGAGTGTCGAGTGTAAAAAACCAAAAATCACACAAACAATGTCATTGAAAACCAGACGACAGAGACGTATGATAAATCTTTTTTTTTCATGCTAGATCAGTTGGTACACTGCCTACCTGGTGTGGTATGGTTAGCAACCCTAGCTTATTCCATCAATCTTACTAATATTATAAATGCAAAAGTCTGGATGTTTGGATGTTTAGATGTTTGGATGTTTGGATGTTTGTTACTCAATCACGCCTAAACGGCTGAACGGATTAAGATGAAATTTGGCACACGTATAGTTCATAACCCGGAATAGGACATAGGCTATAAAATTCCTACGGGAAACGTCTCATTCCTGCGGGAATAATAATTTTGAAACTACTGAACCGATTTGAATAATTCTTTCACTGTTGGAAAGCTACACTATCCCCGGTGAACATAGGGTATCTTTGATCCCGGAAATGTGGGGGGAAAGGGGGATATTTGTAACAAGATATTAAGCGCGGGTGAAACCGCGGGCGGAAGGCTAGTATGTTATGATTTCCGAACCTGAAAGCCTGACCAAGAAAATAAAAAAACCTGCTCTGAAGGCACCACATCAGCTATGGTTATAGCAACACTTGGTTGCTATGGTTATACTCACAAATAACTCACAATATCCAACAATAACAAGGCACGGTTGACATTTGTCATATCACTATTGAAAGACATCTTATTATTTTTATATTTGATTGTTGCCACTTGAAGAAATTAGTTCCATTATGTTTCGTATGGCGAGGTTTTACAGTCAATTTCTTTCTTACATTAGCCTGAAAGAAAAGTAATTCTTAATTTCATCACTTTCATGTATTTGTACAGTTCATCGAACCTGTGACTTCTGTAGTAGCACCTCAATACCGCAAACCGTCCGTATAAGAAGTACCTACTCGTATGAACGATTACAATATCATGGCTACCGCATGGCGCGCAGTCTATTAATCACAGATCCTGCGCCTAATGAACCAGTGACTTGCTGTCTGGCTCGAGTGGGTTCTGTACCCGATTCAGTATCTATCAAGAACTAAATAACAATAAAAAAAAACACTTATGTAGATAGCATCTCCTCGCTGGTCTAGTGGTTTAAGTATCCGGCTGTGATCTTGGTTTCGATTACCGGGGCGGGTACTTTGTGTCGGATTTTTAAAACACAGGTTGGCTTTGTGATCCAATCCGTATTTGGCAAACATGCTTAAGCTAATAACGTTTATTATTGTGACGATTACAATTTTATTAATAGTCAAAAATGTGTGACTGAGTTCAGAAAGTATTCAGTTACAGTCCGGGGACTGCAAGTTGGCGGTGGTCTTGTGTTCTCTTTTTTAAATAATGAAGAGAGAGAGAGAAAACAAGACCAATCAACAATAGTTCCTTAATAGGGAGTGCACCTGTGCTTGCGCACTTACTTGTGCTCATGGTAATATCATGCGTAGTTGGTCGGCTGGGACCTAGTATGTTCTTCAAATGAACATAAACTTTAACCCAACATAAAACTGTATGACTTAGTAATAGTATTCCAATGAAGATTGTATTTTTTGTATATTATTTTTGTTTTGGAGATTAAAAAGAGTAAACTGTCGAGTTTCTTGCCGGTTTTTCTCGATAGACAACTACATTCCGAAGCCGGTAGTAGAGTCATTCTGTAACGTTAATGTATATACAGTAAATTTTGATTTTGGTTGATTGTAAAGTTAGCCGAGACTGGACAAGGAGGACTTGACTATAATAAAAAAATCTCTAAAAGGGTTTTCACCACTTCATACGGTACCCAAACCACTAAAATACCGTGTAACAGACCCATCGTTTCACAAAAACAAACCAGCATCATTAGCCATCATTACAAACACGATCTCCGTCATAAATCATCGCGTCATTGATGACTATCGCACGGCTCAAATGCAATTTGAAACTTGTCCAGTCATCGATGATGCTTGTTTAAATACTGTCGCTGGCTTAATGATTTATAAGATGCGTTAATAGATTCTGAGTGGTTGTGCTTCGATTTACAAGGTTTGATTTCCGGTTGCAAGTCTCAAGTTTTAAGCATAATACATTGATAGTACTACCTACTGAAGGTGAAGCGTTCTGCTGCGGGAAAACCACGACTAAACACGACTTCTAGCGGGACTAGTTAAAGAGACCGAAGAGTGCGCTGACCTGACCCTGCAATACTTAGAAAGGTCACATTTTCTTTACAAGGTTAAAGATTATGCTTTTTAAGGTCAGTTTATGGAAAAATCGAGAATTACACGAATTTTGAGTTAGGTCACTTTCATTCTAGGGTGCAACATGTATAGTTAACAGCATATCAACCTACACTAATTCGCCAAAAATCTTAATTAAAATAGAAATCTAGGTATGTGATGAGCAGGATTGTGATAAAATTCGACATTTGAGGTTGCTTCTTTTGTAAATAGAAAGAAACGGGCTTTTGGTGCCCTGATGAAAAATTCTTAGGCAAGAAATTGAATGAGAACAAAGCACTTTTGTCTTTTGGCCAACATTTTTACTTATAGACCAAGATGGAAGATGGTTTTCAACAAGAAATCATATTTTCAGCTTAGCTCAGGCTCAGCGACCCGAAGTGGATCTTAGCCTTCAAAACGAGATTACGCCACTGATCCCTGTCTTTATTGTATTTTCTATAATTTTCAATATTGAATTGATAAAGCCCTTATCATAAGCTGGAATGTTAGGAATTATGTCAGTGGATACACTGCTGCTTGCTGGTCGATTTTTCCTCATCGATAAGATCAGAGGCGTACACAATCTCAATAGTTGTTCATGCTCGATACTGTATCCAAACACTCGATTTAACACGCTGGGAAACCCGTTTTATACCACACGATGGGATATTACGCACCTTTTACCCGGGGATGGGCTGGTCAATAGCCATGGCACCGGCTCGTCCGAATCGAGCTTGAAGGAGAAACCGGGGGAGTTTAGTGGGTGGTGGACGTTTAGTCTTGAGTCCCACACACGGCTGCAGGTGTAGCTAGCCTGCGGTTATTGTGCATAAACGCATTCTCCTCCGAAAAAAAAATATGTACGCTCTTACCTATGGATTTTTTGACGTATGTATTTACCACTAGCTCGATGGTGACAGAAATCATCGTGAGGAAACCTGCACAGTCAGTTGAATGGCTTTGTAGCCATGATCTAATTGGGTCAAGCGCCTGTTAAAGGTTACGGAGGTCAGATGACATGATAACAGTCGCTTCAAGTAAAACATAATCTGTTTGAGGATCAATTTGTATATTATTCTTTTCAGTATTTTCTTTTTTTTACTTTAAGCTGCATATTAGAAATCAGATTTATGTCACGTCACATGTCACAAACTCTCTAACAAAGCTTGGGTTCAATAGATCATTCATGCATCTGCAACTATCAGAGTATTTTTGCACCGACCTAGGTGCCAACCTATTTTCGCACCGACAACTATGTACCAAAGTATTTTCCAAACAGAAAAATCCGATTCTATTTAAACCGTCCAAAGCCAGTTATTGTAAAATGACTTATAAAAGCTACAACTTAAGAATCGCAGCGTGTAAACCGCACCTCACATCAGCCGTTGACCCCAAAAACTAATCACGAATCGAAAAAAATCAAGTGAAAACAACATCATAATTCAAAAACGCTACGCCGAGCGCTGAACAAACACTTTGTGAGCGTGACTTTTAATATCTTTATCCGTTTTAAAATATCAAATTATAATATTAAGTATTCGAAGAGACGGTACATTTATTTGGGTCGTACAAAGGCCCCCTGCAGTTCGGGACCGGCCGAGAAGGCGTCAAAGAAGGCTACCTCACTCAGTTTATTCTGATCAGATATGCTTGTTAAGATGGTAAACATTTAGCCGATTATGACCTGGTGTCAATAGAATACTGCGTTCTTAGTGTTAGTTTAGTATTGGTACGTATCATGCTTTTTTGTGGGTAGAATCATGAAGCAAGTAGGTACTAAGTTAAGTTGGTCTATGAACTAAGTTAAGGTGGCTTGAATAACTAGAAATGTTGCGTTCTTAGTATTAGGAAAGAATAAGTGAGTATCATGCTTTTTGTGGGTAGGATCATTAAGCATAAACTAAGTAGAGTACCTAGACTGTTTAGTGCTTAACTGTAAAAGCTACGTTCTAATAGTTAAGTACTTCCTTGTACGTCAGGTCGCACAATCCTTGTCTTTGCCTAACCTAATTTTTACTAAACATTATTCCAAGTGCTTATAAAATATAAAAACTACTTTTAGCTTTTTGTTTATTTGCATTAAAAATCAAATATATAAAAAAAAGAACTAAACATAATTATAAATAAAAAATTTGGCCGAGGTCTCCGTCCATGGGAAAAGTACCCAGGACACTAGCAACGTTTCCACGCTGGATGGCCAGGATGATACGCTGCCCTAGGTACAGGCCAGCTTTGGGATCGAGCTTTTTGTAATAAATATCATTTTCGATTTTGATTATGAGGGTCATTTATTATGCAAACAGAAGTTTGCAGTTAAAATAGGCCGGCTCAAAAAATTCGGCACAAATATTGCCCAAACCGAGAATTATCCTAGGACCCTAAAATCACGGCCTGGTTCCTAAACCATCGGACCATTGAGTATTTTTATATCAAATTACGCACAAAACCTAACTTAAAACTTATTTATTGTACAGGCCGCCGCAAAACTACTAGAAAGCTAAGCATTTGACACTTTCAAAAAGCTTTATTACCATGGTAATAAAGTCATTTAGAAGCTAAAAATGTGCAGCTATTTTTGCAGCAAACTGTATTTTAAGTCCCTTTTTAAACTTCTGTCTAATGTGCACAAATATAGCAAAGCAAATAGCAATATCCCTCGAGAAGAGAAATGACTTGCCAACAGAAAACAAGAGAAAGACAAACTAGAAACAGCCATGCAATCATAGAGTCATCGGGCAAAGGTGCGCTCGCTATCATCGCTCAAGTGCTCGTAATGCCCAATAGCAAGCTTGACAGTTAAAAAACGCTACCGTGGCTCTTCGACAACATCATTAGCCGGACGCTCAGCTGAGAGCAAATAGGCGTTAAGCTGCGCCTTATTATGCTAGGGTGTCTTTAAGTTGGCGGGGTTTAGGATAAAATGGGACTTTTAAAAACGAAATTAAAAATGTTATTTATGAAGCACAACGAGCACTTGTGAGTCGTGAAAGACTAGTATAATAAAACCAGTGACATCATATATTTTGATATACATCTATAAAACATATTACTAATTAAAAAAAGAATAAGATCAGACTCCAACTCAGATGTTCAGCATAATTTATCTGCTCTGTTAAAAAATATTGTAAATTATTGCACATTGAAGCAAAACAATATTATGTAAGAAAGGAGCACAAAAGTTATTTTCATGGACATTTCCTATTGAATTAATGAGTACAAATTGACAGCATTTGTCTACGATCAGAAAGTAATATCACTTAAATGTCGGTAGATAGATATCAAACTCGCCTATATGATAGGTATTATACTAAGAACCAGTCATTTACTGTTGTCGAATAAAGTTACTGAAAATTTTTAATATCAAAATAGGTAGCCCAAAGCTACCTATTTTCTCAATTGAAAAAAAGGAGACAGCGTCATTGATAAATTATCAGAAACCTATTTGCGTAACACTTAAGTCCTAGGCTGCAGACTGTCACGGCGAATTTCACCAAAAGAATTGTAACCTAAAATATCCTAAATCACTTACAAAACGTGGTCTCCCCAGCATAACTGCTTGAATAAACATCGTTAACAGTGATAGATACGGGTAGTTATGAAAATAAAGCAAAAGATCACTCGCTTAACGAGCTTGACTACCAAACAACACTACTTAAACTACAACATACACAACAACACCGACCATTGCTGCTTGGAAACGTTTCCAATGCATACGACATCTCTTCACACGAGCAGTGTACATCAAACACAGGTGTAAAGACGGGGTTTTAGTCAAGATGGAGGTCGAAAGTGGTGGGAGAGGATGATATCCCGCTGTGACGTAATAATTCTAAGTTTATCCCTCTCGCATCAATTGAATGTACGTTATTTTCGTCTCTTTTTCTCATTGACAAACAGTTTAGTGGCGTGATTGCTTCTTAGCTTAAGAAGATGTAGAGATGTTTACTACAATAATGTTCTAATAAAATAATAAACCAGCAACAGTTCTCCCTAAATAAACAATAAGTAGTTTTAAATTCGTAAAAAATATTCTTAAAGAGGATGTAGTGACAAAATCGAGAAAAGTAAGCTTAGATGGTTTGGTCATATGGAAAGGATGAGTGAAAGAAGGCTAACAAAAGAGATATAGGGATGTGAATGAAATCGTTGGAAGGGGAAGACCTAGAAGGACATTCCATGACCAAATTGGTGATGTTCTGAGAAAAGGTCAGGTCCGAAGTAAATGGGGTTAAATGCCAAAAAAACATCACGTGATTAATAGATTGTCCCAAAGCGTTTCCATAATAAATAAATAAGGCATTTTTTCTTCTTCGACATATTTACTTGTTTTTTACTCTAGCAGATTGCCGCCGCCCATATAAAGGAGGATTTAAAATTCTTTATTTAAAAAGATGCAATCTGTTTAGATTGGCCAGACAAAATTACTTCAATATATTGACTACAGTTCACTTAAATTAGTTCATAAGTCTATGGTTATTATGACCAGGCCCGCTCGCCTCGCGTGTGAAGTACAAAAGTTATGAATTAATTACAACCGGAGCGTCATTCCATTAAACACGGCCGATGCGGCGGCCAATTACAACAATACGACGTTTCGATAAACACCTGAATATGTTTATTAATTGGTTGAGATTTATAATTGTTATCTGCTACATATAATGCTTTGTCTGGTCTTGAACGTGCCAGAAAGAACGTGTATAAAGTACTTAACTAACTTATAACTACTCAATAGAAGTAACATTACATACTATAGAATGAATTAATGAACTATACCCAATGATATTATAAAAAAAAGAGGTAGATAGGTTATGTCAGTACTGAAGCGAAGTCAAATATTGTCCACGGCGTACGTATAGGCCGATAAACTTATCTGTTCCGCTGGCGGCGTCACTACTGTCTTTTTAGTACTGTCATTAAATATCGTTATTGCATTGCAAAAACTAACATTTCACGTAGTTACAATTTTGGCCACCGGAACATATACGTTTGTCGGTCAGACCGACCGACTCGGTCTGTTAATGCTTTCGCGAAACTGAGCTAATTAGCTCAGTTTTTGGGTGCCACTATTTTAGCTCAAGTAACCGATCTACCTCTTTTTTATTATAATATTATTGACTATACCGCTTTACTCGTATTTCTAAAGCGCGGTACAGGAAGCTTGACCAGCACCGCTGTTTTATGTTCGTTTAGTATAAATCGTAATTCCTATATAAACCTAATAGTTAAGTCATCTAAAGAGAATATTATTAAGGTTTCAAATGAAAAAACTAGCTGCAAGCGAATTATTTATTTAACATGACTCCTCAAGTGGCAATAATACATATCAAAATCAGTAATACAATAATAAATTGTTGCTTTTAAATAGATGATGTGGATAGACGGAAGGAGGGATCTTTCATCATGTTAAACAATATAATGATTTTATTCTGCTTCGTCTGGACTAGAACCTCCGAGGATTCAGGCGACTGGGACCAAATAAAACTGGGACCGCGGTCCCAGTTACCTGATAACATTTTTGAATCGGTCGACTGGGACCATATACCTAATTTCCTTTAATGAACAGTTAACAGAAAAATCAAGTTATAACTCAGGATTTTATTTTATTTAGTATTACGGTCAAGTATTTTTGAAGTGAAAACTTCTGACTACACTTTTTTTATGGGGAAAAAATGTTAAACTCGCGACAGATTAGTAAGATTGATTCGCCATGCTCGTCGAAGTTAAAGGCGCCCAGAAACAGCAAAGAGAAGTCACACGGAATATCTAATGGCGGAGTAGAATTTCATGGAAATAAAAGCGAGTGATGCAAAACTTCTATTTGAAGTACCAGGCGCCCATAAGTACCGAAGAGTAATCACACGGAATATTTCATCCTAAAATGGCAGCGTGGTGAATAAAATTCATGTAAAATAAAAGCGAAGTGATGCAAAACTTCTATTTGAAGTACCAGGCGCCCATAAACACCAAAGAGTAGATCGAAAATTCGTAAGACGGATGGAGAGTAGACAGACGGTGCGGCGTTGTGTCAGTATGGATTTGTCATAAAAGTGACATTCGGTTGCTAAGTAACATTGTTATGAGGAGATGATTGTCATTGCAAATAAATATTACACCACGTTAAGTGCATCTTCTGACTTTATTATAAATATATAATAGGCGTAATGAGTACTTACTTTATGGTGTATAAAGTTAAGAGACATTAAGACTGATTTTTATATTATTGTTTTGAGGAGATTTCTGTTGAATGTTTACTTAGAATTACTAGTTAAGTAGGCATATGAGCCAACGTGATTTTTAAAACATAATTAAGACTGTTATACTGTTTACAAAAACTAACTTACCTTTGCAAAAATTAACTTTGTTTTATTTGTGACACCTTTTCTGCTAACTGTACTAAATCTTGTATTTCAACAATGGATTTGTGGTTAAAATTACGGGTGGTCCCACTCGCCTGACGAAATAAACAAATAAAAACTAATCAGGCAACTTGGACCGCGGTCCCAGTTATATAGTGGTCCCAGTCGCCTGAATCCTCGAACCTCCACCCGAAACTATTATTTCTCCTAAGCCTTCTTCGCCGGCCTTTTTCTATGCTGCAAAATAAGATAAAAAAAAATTAAGTTCGTTTTAAATTAAAAAAGGTGTATCTAGTTATGTGTTCATATTTTTTTCTCCTGTGTCATTCCTATTTTTCTATTTACTCATTATTGAAACATGTCGATCTTGCATATGATATTTACATAAGATGTCAATAGATGGCGTTGTACGAAGTAAAGTCGCGATATCGACTTTATTTTCTTAAAGTACTTAGTCTCTGATCACTTTTTACTTTACAATTCCACTTCTGATTTAATTTTTGAATGCAACGGTGTTGAATTTTTTGAGACCGTTGCTTAATTTTATAGAATAAGGCTGCGTCCCCATTTTAAGCAAACTGTTAGGGGCAGACTGAGTGAGCCGCAAAGTGGCAAATTTAATGTAATTTAATTTTCGAATCGAATGTCGCCACCGGTTTTGCTAGGAGTCGGCCGCTCACTGAGATAGTCGGCGCGCGTAACGCTGCAAACTGCGTTCAGTGAGCGCAACACTAGCAAACTGTGGAAACTTCATCCTACTTAATATTATAAATGCAAAAGTCTGGATGTTTGGATGTTTGTTTGTTACTTTGTTTCTCAAACACGCCTAAACGGCTGAACGGATTTAGATGAAATTTGGCACACGTATAGTTTATAACCCGGATTAGGACATAGGCTATAAAATTCCTACGGAAAACGTCTCATTCCCGCGGGAATAACAATTTGAAACTATTAACCGATTTTAATAATTCTTTCACTGTTGGAAAGCTACACTATCCCCGTTGAACATAGGGTACTTTTGATCCCGTAAATGCGGGGGGAAGGGGGGATATTTGACAAAAAGAGATTACGCGCGGGTGAAACCGCGGACGGAAAGCTAGTTTGTTATAGTATGGAAAGGCGTACCTTCTACATCGATAAGCCGCAAACTCAGTCTGGCCGCTAACAGTTTGCCTACTGTAGACGTGACCTAAAACATAGAAAAAAAGGTGGTGGGTGGAAATGGAAACCACATTGGGTGGGACCGTGGGACAGTATGTAGTCAAAACGTCCAAAGAATGATCTGTGATCAGGCGCAGACCAACGATTTAAACTTTCGAGGCACCGCGCCGGGGTGTTTTACTATGACTGAGTAATCTGAACAGAAATACTAAAACTAATTTTTTTGTTCGACCGATTTGAACCCAGGGCCACTTTTTTTTTTCGGAGGAGTGCGTTTATGCACCATAGTCCATAACAGCAGGCTAGCTAGACCTGCGGCCGTGTGTGGGTCTCGGGACTAAAGCGTCCACTACCCACTAAGCACCTCCGGTTCCCCTTCACACCCACCAGAGCCCTTGGTGCGGCAGTCGCCACTACACCACGGAGGCAATCTCGGAATAACTAATGTCTCTAATTTTTATTTATTTTATTTTTATTTATTTAAGCTTCATTGCACAAATCAAGTCAAGGCGGACTTAATGTCTCATTAAACCTTTAGGCCAAGCAGAAAAAAAAATTTTTGAGAGAAGAACAATTTTTGTAAGGTTACTAAAATTGTTTTCCTCTCTTTTTTAATTATTTCATGGACTCTATCCCGCGCGCTTTTGCGAGGGATACCTAAATGAATGACAATACATACCTAATTGTAAATACATAGGTGTATACACAAGTAAACATAGAATATAAAAAATATAGGATATTATTGTAAGTTGGACCTTAACACTCTTATTACAAAAAATCGTCGCACAGTAGATATTTTGATAGTACTCGAAATGACGTAAAACTTCGTTTTGTAATAGCGTTTACTTTAATCTTAGGCGTAAGTGTAGTACTAAGCTCGTACTAATTTTTAAACCATGTTTTGTAATAAAAGGGAAAAAGTTTTTTTGAAGCGGAATTATGGGTCCGGCCGTTATGCCCCCGGCCGGTATGCCCCCACAATTTTAAGTAAATTTGTTCCAGTTTGCCGTTAAACCGTGGGGGCATACCGGCCGGGGGCAAACCGGAATGGGGGCATAACGGCCGGACCCAAAGTAGATGCATGCAGTGAACTGATTGACTACCACTAGCGCCAATGTAAACACATTTGACTGTTATGGTTGCTAGCATCTTGATGAGTTAAAATAATTACATTAGGTGCCAATAGATGGCGTTGTACTGATTAAAGTCGCAGTATTGACTTTATTTCCTTAAAATACAAGTCTCCGTCGCCTCTAGTAATTAGTTACAAATGCACTTTTTTTCAATTTTTGAATGCAACGGTGTTTACAATTTTAGAGACCGTTGCCTAAAATTATGTAAAATTGTAAAGGTTCTGCTAGTCGAACGCTTAACGTCACTCTGTCACTCACAGGTTCGTTTCGTTCGTAAGTTTGAGTTTTTTTTTTACTGTCTGGTCAGTACCCACCATTGCACGGTGGTCCCGTTTCTTAAGAAGGGCGGTCATTCGCGTTTCGGGTCGGATTAAAACTAAAAGAGTTACTTTTTACCCAATAACTTCTTGTTTTAAGGTTCTTGGACTATTAACAAGTAAAAATATATATATAATTTCAATATAAAAGATAGATATTTTTAAAAAATAAGCATTTATCTAAAACTTAAAAATGTAGGTATATGGGTAACAAAAAAGAAATTGTTTTATTTATTTATTTCTTAAAATAATAGTTTAATTGACATATAAATAATAAAAAACACTAGATAATACATAGCTGAATACATTATTTTATAAAAAACACAGGCTTTTTACATAGTAGGAAAACATAGTAATTAATAATATTTACATTATTGAAAATTGCAATATCGTCCAACTACATAATAAATACAATACTTATATTGCTAATGTTGACTTCTTCTTACTCGTTAACGTCCTCATACTAGAAATAAGTAGGTCTGAATCAAGAGGAAGCAAGTCTATTTTAAAAAAATCAATATAAGTCACTTCTCGGGAAAATTTTCTAGTGTTACGGCCTCCAGATAATTAAACTAATGTATTACAAGATCAGGCGGCCTCTTCAGACAATATAGAACTCTCAATCACCTTTAATCCGTTTATTAAAACCTTGCATGTATGTATGAAGGAATTTTATACCAAGGATTTTCCTCAGTAAGAATTTTGGCCTTATCAATAGCATGTATCTTATGTTTGTGAATTTTTATTTTGTACCCTGTCACTCTGATGATAAGGTCGGCAGAAAATGACGACACCTGTCTATTAAGTATTTTCTAATACCTGTAATTTCATCAGAAAATTCAGAACTAAGGCGAAATTTTCATGTAAAGTTTCTTTCATTGAATCAACCACTACCGCTACATCGGGGCTTATATTTCGAGGTTTTTGACCTCCCTAGTTTCTTCTTAGCCCTTAACTGATATTTTAAGTTAAATATCTCAAGTAATCGATCTGGATATTTTCAGTATCCGGTTGAGAGTCTGCCAGGTGCCAAACACTTCACCGAGATCGATCTACCTAATTTTTTCAATCTTCACAGATAATCAGGTGTTAAGAACAATCATTCGAAGAAAATAACACTTGATGGTGGCCCCTGCAGGATAAAAAAGAAGCAAAATTACAAAAATACCTGAAGTATCAAATTTGCTTACATATGACCTAGTCTTTTCTATGACCTATGGCAGTCCTCGGCGCACTTTGGCGCACCTAGACATTACAGATTTTGAAACTAGACAAACTTGAGATTATTTTGATATATGTTTCAACTTTGGCGATTCGTTCCTTCCTAAGTAAAAGTCTAATTGAAAATAGAAAAGCGGCAAAAATCAAATAAATCGGTAGGTCCTCCTTGAGGGCACTGGTTTCCGATAGTGACAGGGATAAAATTAACAAAACATGGCTTCAAATATTGTATACACCTTCCTTTCAAATATACAGGGCACAACAATATCCTAAACAATCGATTTCATAGAAAAACTACACTTTGAAAATAATGAAAATTTATGCCGAACGATAACGCCAATGAGCACAAATGAAATGTTTCCACTTCGGGTGCACAAAATTAAATGTTCGTTGTATGTTATTGCAATTTATGTTATACCTGGGGGTAGAAGGGTTATTTGTCTATCCTGTAAGTGACCAATAACATAATAATGTGACCATCGACATTTCAACTCTATGACCTACGGCGGGACCACCGTGCATTGCATTGTAGCGATTACTTGATTTCAATGAAGGAGGCATTTGCCCTGCAATGGGATAATAGGCTGGTGTTTTACTTTATAACAATAATAGAAAGAAACATACAAAAAGTTTACCAACAATGACAAGCCATTTGGTGTAATGGCCGAGAAGTTGGCTATTACACGTTCGATCCCCGCAAGCTAAGTACAAACATTTGTGTGCATGACAGTAGCGTAGCGTAGTTTAGGGGGCGGCAAAATTTCCTGTAGGAGCAAAAAAAAAAACAAAAAGGAGCGGCAGAATTGTAAAAAAGGGCGGCAGAATCAAAAAAGGGCGGCAGAATTGTCTTCCGCCCCGGGCGGCTGACACCCACGCTACGCCACTGCCCAAGTCATCTTCATCTAGCAGAAATCTCATGCGTGTTAAATTAATAATTTTAACATGTTTTATTAACAGAACTTGTCCTTATTATTATATTTAGTATGTCGACTACGTTAATACTATTATATGTCACTGTGCCGTAGTATTGAGATAGGCACATATTTTGATACAAATTACTACATAGATGTTATATTTTTTTTAAATAACATTAAATTATAATAATGCAATTCTGCCTCCAAGATGAAGTGGCAAGATAAGTGGCGATTTGAAGCAACGGCCGCGCTAATTGTTCTGGTTCTAATCTCGGGTCAGACCTAAGGAGATGTTCCACGAATGTATGGAGCCCCGGCCTGCAAATTGTACAATATTTAATAAACTAAATAATTTAATAATAGTTATTTGTTATACAAGAGTGCAAAGTTGCTTTTTAACCGCGTGTTCAATTTTGATGACCGAGCAAGCGAAGGATTCTAAAATTGAATCACGAGCGCAGCGAGTGATTCAAAATTAGAATCCTGAGCGTTAGCGAGGGAATCAAAAGAGCACGAGGTGAAAAATCTTTGCACTCGAGTGCAACACGTAACTTTTCATTCCACCTCAGCGAGGAAATGACTAAATGCAAAAAAAAAAGTTTAACAAATTAAAAAAAAGTTGTATGATATATTCGGCACCATAGAGGTAGCAGTAAATAGGTTTAATGTTTTTTTGAATTCACAAACTTATAATGCACACGATGTTCTAAATTCAATGTAAAAAAAAATGTGGGATGAAAAAGTATTTTTCATCCCACCATCTCGGAAAGAGTATTTTTAATCTTCAATATCTGAGTGGAAAAGCCGTTTTTATTCTCTAGAGGATAAAGTAAATTGAATTTAGAACATCGTGTGCACTAAGTTTGTGAATTCAAAAAAACATTAAACCTATTTACTGCTACCTCTATGGTGCCGAATATATCATACAACTTTTTTTTAATTTGTAAAAGGTTTTTTTTTTTTGCATTTAGTCATTTCCTCGCTGAGGTGGAATGAAAAGTTACGTGTTGCACTCGAGTGCAAAGATTTTCCACCTCGTGCTCTTTTGATTCCCTCGCTAACGCTCAGGATTCTAATTTTGAATCACTCGCTGCGCTCGTGATTCAATTTTAGAATCCTTCGCTTGCTCGGTCATCAAAATTGAACACGCGGTTAAAAAGCAACTTTGCACTCTTGTATAACAAATAACTATTATCTAATACTAGCCTTCCGCCCGCGGCTTCGCCCGCGTGAGCTATATGACGTTGCATGTATCACTACATAACATAGTATAAAACAAAGTCGCTTTTTCTGTCCCTATGTCCCTTTGTATGCTTAAATCTTTAAAACTACGCAACGGATTTTGATGCGGTTTTTTTATTAGATAGACTGATTCAAGAGGAAGGTTTATATGTATGATACATGCATAATATAGTAGAGAAACACTGATAATTTTAGAGGTTTTTAATTTAAGGTCGTAAATAATCACATTTTTTTGCGCTTATATTGCAAACGCTGGCTGAACCCTATGAGATAGATCAAAATAATTTACTACGCTATTGGACACCTTAAAAAGTTTTACAAAAAGTCCGCGATGGTATATGTCTATCTCTTAGGGATAATATTAATTTTGAAAAATGTGTAACCATGTGCAGGCCGGATATGCTGTACCTACCACCACAGAAATAGATCCAAGTCTGTGTGTACCGTCCACCGTACTATATAACACTGAGTGAATAGAGAGTATTCTCGTATATTATTTTAAGCTGGACCACGCATTATTTGACGAGCTTGACGAGCCATTTGGGGTAATGGTCGAGAAGTCGGCTATTACACCTAAGGTCGCGGGTTCGATCCCCGCACGGTACAAACATTTGTGTGCATGAACATGTCTGTTTGTATCGGTCTGGGTGTTTCTATGTATAATATGTATGTATTTACAAAAAAAAAAAAAGTAATGTTTATCTGTTGTCTAGCACCCATAGCACAAGCTAATGCTTAGTTTGGGGCTAGATGGCGCTGTGTGAATAATGTCCAGAGATATTTATTTATTATTTATTTATTTTTTACATTGAAGATCAATTTGGATAATACTTTTTTTAATAGATCGGGTATACTCATAGGTTGTTACGATAAATTTTGAACCAAAATTGTAACCCTAATGGAAGAATTCGCGTTCACTTACTGATATCACTAAGCTATCAAAAGTAAAAAAAATAATATATTATTATTTAGTGAAATTCCTACGGGAAACGTCTCATTCCCGCGGGAATAAAAATTTTGAAACGGCTGAACGGATTTAGATGAAATTTGACAATACTTACAGCTATGGCATGATTAGCCTCTGTGACGGAGGAGGAGGCCAACAGCAGAGTGATGGTGATAAACAAAAGACGTAGGAAGTTCATCTTGCTTTATCTAAGACACAGAATGATCGCTTTCGAAAAATACGGCTCTTTTATACCCAAAATTTAATGGTAATTAGTTTTACATTGTTTTTGAAAAGAATATTTTATCAAAGATGGATTAAAAAAACTTCATTACCTATTAATTAATATGTAGTTTTTTTTCTCAAGGTGACATTTTGCTATTATGTGTACGGGACAGCCGGCATAGCCACTATGTAAATAGCAATAGTATATAGATAGTAAGGTAAATAAAGTTATGCACAAGTGTCGTTTCATTTTAGTATAAGACGTGCGTAAAATAGTTTATAGTTTTACCTTTATTTCTTTGTTATTTCTTAGTGTGTAAGTGTATAGTTTTGTTTTCATAATAGTTTTATTTTTTCTTTATTTGAATTGAATAGTTTCATGTCTCTATTGTATATACTTTAGCTTTAAGACATGTTTTTCGATATTGTAAATGTTATTATGAAAATAATAAATAAATAGATAACGCGGCTCTCCTACGGTATGCACCAGTCTGTCTCGCTCGCACAATAGTTGCGTCACTGTCTAACAGTGGCGCGTGTAAACCGGTTTTTGCTCGCTTACATATGCGCTAGTTGGGAGCAAACCGGACAGAATAAACATAGGCCCGGAAAAGCTCGCAGCATGCACTCCGATCCGAGCTCTCTCCGAGGAAACACTCTCAAGAAGCAACAAGGCCTACCAGAAGAAACCCTGAAGAACAGACTGGCTAGGCTAGGCTGGCATACAGTAGGAAAGGACGCATCATTACGGCATATTTCGGCGTTTTATTCTCCTCCACGATTCTTCCCTGTAGAACGGGGGACAGAGCAGCTTCGTACCGTTGGGTAGACGACAATCCCAGCACCCCCCCTATTAATGTGCACGGCGTCACAGCCGGCAAGAGGCGTCGTGCATATTATGGATTTTGCATAAAATTTTATTATTCATCAGTTCTGGTGGCCTTGATCTTACTGTCTCTTTTCAAAAAGATCTGTACTTCTCCGGCGCTGCGGGAAGTGCAGCTGCAGCCCTTCCAACCTTGAGTAACGAGTCTCTAATAGTAAACTCCCTCAGACAGACAAAATACTCCCTCTCTGCCCTGACCAAGTAACATGGGTAGACTTCGGTTCTGGCCACAGAACAAGAAAAAATTCTCTTGGCACTCGCCGGCCGCTGCCGCGGCACGCTCGCTCCACTCGCTCCTCTTCTTATATAACCTAACACAAATTTATCCATTCATTTACAATGAGTTAATTATTTCTTTTAAAAAATTAGCAGTCAGTCTTTGTTTTATTACATTATCCAAGTCTTTGAAGATATTATATAGAATTGCTAGTTAATGTGATTAATTCTGTCAATTATCACTTTTTCTAAATTGAGTAGACATTATAAATAATGGCTAGATATTATTATATACATAATATAAACTTAACGTTGTTTAACTCCGTTATTCTCGAGGGTAAAACGCCAACAGCATGGCACAGGGGCGTGGTGAAGCTGTTCTTCAAAAAGGGCGATAGGACGCAGCTGAAGAACTACAAACCCATTACGCTACTGAGTTATGTTTACAAGCTGTTTTCTAGAGTTATAACGAATCGTCTCGTACGTAGGTTTGATGACTTCCAGCCTCCCGAACAAGCCGGATTCCGTAAAGGCTTTAGTACCATAGACCACATGCACACGCTGCGGCAGGTTATACAAAAGTCCGAAGAATATAATCTGCCATTAAGTATGCTTAGCGTTTGTGGACTATGAAAAAGCCTTCGATTCTGTTTAGACATGGGCCGTGCTTCGGTCACTCTAAAGGTGCCAAATAGACTATCGATACATACAAGTGTTGCAGTCGCTGTACGAAAACGCCACCATGTCAGTCCGCCTCCAGGACCAGAGGACTATACCCATTCGGCTCCAGCGGGGTGTGAGACAGGGCGATGTTATATCGCCGAAACTGTTCACTACTCTGTTGGAGGACGCGTATAAGCTTCTGGACTGGAGAGAACTTGGCATCAACATAAACGGCGAGTACATGACGCACCTTCGCTTCGCGGATGATATCGTAGTCATGGCTGAGTCCTTGGAAGACCTAGGCACAATGCTCAACGATCTCAGTAGAGTGTCTCAACAAGGTTTTTTTTTTTATAATGAAGCAGTCAGGATGACCTCACTCCACCTGATGGAAAGCGGAAGTGAGGTCCAAATATAAGGTTGACTGGCTCAATAGATCATAGTACCCATTGAGTCAGTCACCCCACCCTTACCCTGAAGGCCTGCTTAGATGCCGCTTCACGCCCCGCCTTAAAAGCCCAGGATTATAGGAGGAAAGAAACACGTGAGCCGGAAGGTAATTCCATGACCTAATGGCACGGGGCAAAAAAGAGGAACTATACCTCTTGGTATGGGCCACCAGTGTCTGGATGGTATGGGTATGGCAACGCAGTCCGGCGCGTGTTGTACGGGAGTGGAAAGGGGAGGACGGGATGAGTTAGAATAACTCTTCAGAGCATTCCCCATTATAGAGACGGTAGAGAACACTAAGACTGGCAACGTCTCTACGTAGCTGAAGAGGTTCGAGGGTCTTAGTCACCTCTTGATCACCGACAATACGGATAGCACGTCGCTGCAACCTGTCGAGAGCCTCCAATAAGTATTTTGCGGAACCATCCCAGAGATGAGAGCAATATTCCACACACGGGCGAACCTGTGCCTTGTATAAGAGACAAAGCTCTACCGGAGTGAAAAATCGTCTCACTCTGTTCAGGATTCCGAGTTTACGGGAAGCTGTTCAAGTGGGTCTTAAAATGAACATGGAAAAGACAAAAATCATGTCGTACTCCCATGTCGTACCCACTCCTGTAAAAGTTGGGAACTCAACACTGGAAGTTGTAGACGAGTACATTTACCTGGGACAGAAAGTCCAACTTGGTAGGTCCAACTTCCAGAAAGAGGTCGATCGACGAATCCAACTCGGCTGGGCAGCGTTCGGGAAGCTTCGCAGCGTTTTTTCGGCCCGACTACCGCAGTGCCTCAAGACGAAAGTCTTTGATACGTGTGTGTTGCCAGTGATGACTTATGGAACGGAAACGTGGCCACTAACAAAGTGCCGCATTAAAAGGCTCAAAATCGCGCAAAGGGCAATGGAAAGGGTGATGCTTGGAGTCTCCCTGCGTGATCGCATCAGAAATGATGAGATCCGCAAAAAAACCAAGGTCACCGACATAGCCCGAAGAATTGCGAGCCTTAAGTGGCAGTGGGCAGGACACATTGCAAGGAGGACTGACGGCCGTTGGGGCGGAAAGGTCCTCGAGTGGTGGCCACGTACCGGGAAACGCAACCGTGGTAGGCCTCCCACAAGGTGGACCGATGATCTCATAAAGATCGCCGGAATCCACTGGATGCGGGTGGCGCAGGACCGATCGATTTGGAGATCCTTGGGGGAGACCTATGTCCAGCAGTGGACGTCGTTTGGCTGAAATGATGATGATGATGATGACATAATATAATATCCAGATTTATTACTTTTGCTGTGACATAAATACCTACTAACATTTATTATTGTTAAAGATAAGTCAATTATTCGTTTCGTGTTTTATGAAAAATTACCTTTAGGCGTACAATACTTATACCTTTTAATTTTATGCACATTACAATTATGCCAAAGAAATTATATTATATAAGTATTATGCTAAAGTTACCATTCTGCGTATACAGAATTATACGTATTGAACTTTATGCCGAAACTGTTATGCCAGATTATAATATGGCTAAAAAGATTATGCCACCGAAGACGCTCCCGCGCGAGACACCCTGCGCGCCTCCGATCTCGGGGCGCGCTCGGGATGCCAGCAGTCGCGGATGTGCCCCTCATTGACGAACGGACAGTGTCTTGATTTTTAAACAGCGAGCGTGCGATTATTGTGATTAAAATAAGTACAAGTACTTACTTACTTTTTCTTCACCTTTTGCATGTTTCCAAAAACAAAGAGTGCTGGCATCCCGAGCGCGCCCCGAGATCGGAGGCGCGCAGGGTGTCTCGCGCGCGTCCGTTTATATCATCATCATCATCATCATCAGCCTATATACGTTCCCACTGCTGGGACACAGGCCTTATCTCAATTGTGAGATAGTGTGGGCCATTCTCCACCACGCTGGCCTAGTGCGGGTTGGTGGAGGGGTGCGTAAGGCAAGTGACTAACCTTTTAATGTCAGATGTTATCAAGCCGCCAAATGGCCTCTGACTAGGCTTGACGAGTAATATCTACATATAGAAAATATCAGCCGGGACCAACAGCTTAACGTGCCTTCCGAAGCACGGAGACGCTCGAAATAAATGTCACTAAATGTGGTCAGAATGGTCACACATCCATTAACCGACCGCGGTGTGGGTAGCTTGACTTTCGTTATCGCTAACGAACCACTGTCACAGCGCTGCGCCACGAGCGCCTCCGTCCGTTTAAATGAAGTTATAATACTGGATAACACCGTGTCTTAGACGACTATAGTTTCATCTTTTGTGCTACTAACTGTTCCAAGAAATGATGGTTTAATTACCACTTATACCCAATTGTACAAACCAAATACAAACTAGATACTAACCTACTGCAAACTATAAAAATACCATAACAAACTACCTATGGCTATAATACAAATAACATAATAGATTATCAATGTTCTTAAGTCAAAATGATCTTCACAACAGTATACCTACCTACATTGCTTTTATCTCATGGATCCAACCTCTTGATAGCTTTTACCCATTTCTTACGTATTTTATTATCCATTGTAGTTCTTACAGTTTTGATGGCGTATTTGGGTCTACTTAACATGTTATTTTCGCTGGGTTTATTCCAATGACTTATTTAGTACGAATTTGTTCAAGCTGTAGGAATAGGGAGCTTTTTCTCTGAGTAGATAAAGAGCTCTCTCTCTGCTCAGACCGCTTTATTCCCTTACCCTCACAATACAACTTTCAGTTTCCGGATTATTTTTCACACATTAAACCTTGTCTCTACCACCATACTCTTATCGTCATTGTACCACGGCGGCATTTGCAACCCTTTGTAATTAGATAATTTATGAAAGAATTTGCTATTTTGGAAAAACTTTTTGCTATTGTGACACTTTACGAGTTTTTGCCTTATGACGTTTTATGAAAGAAAAGCGAACCAGTAGGATAGAATCTAATCCCATCCGATTTTTTGATTCGGGATTGATCCTCTGAAATGTCAAAGTCACGGAGTAAAACTAGAGACTTGAGAGCCAAGCGATAAAATAGATGTTTTTGCTTATAGCTCGATACAATATAACAAAATTGTCAATCAATGTCAATCGTCAATGAATGTCAATCGTCATCCAATGTCAAGCAAAAAATATAACAATCAACCCAATAAACATATTAATTAAATACACGAAATTAAGTTCTCAATAATTTATTTCAGATAAGAAAGTCACCGAAAATAAATGAGAAACTGATAACGATACAGAAATGTTGATTAAAAGAGCAAATGTGTATGCTATCATTCAGCCTGCACGGTCAGCCTGTGTGTTTAAACAAGATGAGCCATTTGGTGTATTGGTCGAGAAGTCGGCTATTATACCAGAGGTCGCGGGTTCGATCCCCGCACGCACGGTACAAACGTTTGTATCGGTCTGGGTGTTTCAATGTAGGTATAATATACTATAATACGAGTATGTATGTATTTACAAAAAAAAAGTATACAAATAATGTTTATCCGTTGTCAGGCACCCATAGCACAAGCTAATGCTTAGTTTGGGGCTAGATGGCGCTGTGTGAATAATGTCCAGAGATATTTATTTATTTATTTATTTAAGTACTAGCGGGCGCCCGCGGTTTCACCCGCGTGGTTCCCGTTCCCGTGGGAATTGATCAAAATCCTTTCTTAGCGGATGCCTACGTTATAACATCTACCTGCATGCCAAATTTCAGCCCGATCCGTCCAGTGGTTTAGGCTGTGCGTTGATAGACATCTATGTCAGTCAGTCAGTCAGTCACCTTTGAGTTTTATACAGTGTGCCCCTGGATATGATGCACAAACGAAAATGGGTGAAATTACATAAATTATCGACGAAAACACTTTTTTTTTCTTTAAAAATTTGTATTTTTCTTTTATATTTACTACTTTCCATGGACTCCGTGTACAAAAAAATTAGTTTCTAAAAAGTATTGGTTCTATTTTTATGAAATAAATACAAAAGTTATGCTAAATACTTTGTTAAAATACTAAATAACTGGCATAATAGCGAATGTCAGGTCATAATTTTTTTTTTTTGTACAAATAATGCATTTTTTGTGCTGTTTTTTTCAATAAAACTTGAATTTCTTAAAATTATGTCCTCATTACCATTAAATTTTATAAATTATTATTATTTTCTATCATATTAGCTTACAAATAAAAAATGTTTCAGACTCTAACTTAAATAACATGCTGGGTTCACATTTTTTAATTTCTTTTACCTTAGCAATGAGTAGTCAACTTTAAAAATGTGTACCCAGCGTGCTATTTAAGTTAAGAGTCTGAAATATTTTTTATTTACTAGCACACCACCAGTGGTGTCATTTTGGTGGTGTCAAGTGGAAGGAACGATATCTGCCACCTTAATAACTCTGGCTCTGACATTAATAAATAATCTGAGATCCTACACTTCGAAAAACAAAGGAGTCTAGCAGGTCATTGCCTATTCCTATATAGGCAAGTGTCCCTTGGGTGGTCAATAGACACAAGGCTGGCACCGGCTCGTCCCAATCGGATGTGAAGGAGAACCGGGGGAGTATAGAGGGTAGTGGACGCTTTTGTCTCGATTTCCACACATGGCCACAGGTCTAGCTAGCCTGCGGTTTTGGTCCATAAACGCATTCTTTTCCGAAAAAAAAGACAAGACGTGTCCCTTATGGAATAGGCCGCAGTAGCCGTTTACGATTTGCCAACTGACCTGAAATAAAAACAAAATAAAGATATATTATTAATCCTATCCAACATCCTTTCATTAAAAAATAATAGACAAACCCATAAACAACCATCACTCTACATCCCGTACACCAATCACGTGGTAATCACACCATAAACAATATTGCCAATTAAACATGTTATAATCTAAGAAATACCAGCTTCGGTACTGTAAAACAATTAAGAATATCAAAACTCTTAATAAGCGTAAAACCTTGTTAATTAAATTACTTAATGTCGGAATGGATTTTTAATTGCTGCCATAAAGTCGTGATAATATACAAGGCAATTTATTATATTACTTACTTTTTTATCCGGGGAATACGTTACGCCGTTATCCGTCGGGGGCGGAGTGAGACTCTCCCCCATTATAGAAGGGTGGAGTTTACCCACTATACCCCGGGTGTTCCTTCTAGACTTAAGGTAGAGTCGCTCGATGTGCTGCAGACTGTAGGCTCGTCTGATCTTCAAGCCTTTGATTTTAAGTATACTGACTGAACTGGCTCCTATTACATTGCAGGAACACACAATGTTTGCAAGGAAGGAACTTGCAAAGTGATGTTTTTAGTATGATGTGTCGGTTCATAAGTGCATCCTTGAATCCTATGTAAATAAAGAATATTATGATTTTTATTATGTCGTCATATGGCGTTGAAACATAGCGTGGTTTGGCTCCCGCGTTTTAATTTTATAAAAAAATTAAGTCCCATATATTTAGTCTTTAAAACAAATGTTCTAATTTTGTAGGTCTCTGCTTAAAGGTGAAATATAAAAAAAAACCCGCACGGTCAAGTTGAATTTTTATGGTATAATAATGTACGAAAAGAATTAATTTATTTACCTATAAACCATCAGATTCAATACATTTCATGAATGTTTTATTCTTACAACTGTCAAGTACCTAGCTAATTTTGTTATACGATAGTAATGAAGGTTACAGCGCATTATGGTTCGACAGAGACCGCCTAATAGCTAATAAGTAACCACAAGTAATATAATTGGTAGTGATAACTAACAGTCGCCACGGAGGGCAGATGCCTGCCGAGATTAACTAAGCGCACACAAATTGCTCTCATTCAAATGAGCTGCGCTAGAGTAGGGCTGTCACGAGTCACCTTTACTAAAACAAAATCAAATAAAAATTGTTTTTATGTGTTTAGTCCTTTAAGTCCTACTCTCTAGCTACCACAGTAAACAGCACTGGCTGTGTTCGAGCAATATTTATAAAGTGGTGAAATAAGCTCCTCGACGAGGTGTTCCTCCCACAAGTCTACAGTATGGGGTCCTTCAAGAAGGGCGTGAAAAAGTTTTTATCCGGTCGGCAATGCTCACGTGATACCCCTGGTGTTGTAGGCGTTCATAGGCTACGGTAACCGCTTACCATCAGATGGGCCGTGTGCTTGATTGCAAACTTTATGGCATAAAAAAAGGGACCAGTACACTCGAAGCCTCGGTGATCAGATGAGTCTACTGTAAGGCAGCACATTGAGCGACGCTTTAGGAAGTCGCCTAGTGAATGGAATCAATGGAATAAGCCGCAGTGACCGTTAACTATCAGGTGGACTGTTGTTGGCCTGTCGGCAAACTGATCTAGAAAAAAATGTGTATATTTGTACAAAGTTCAAAATAATAATTATAATCTGTATTTTATATCCATACTAATGCTAAAATGTGAAAGTAAGCTTACTCCCTTCTAAAGGTCTGTACCGAATTTCATCGAAAATGGCAGTGTTCTGACATGAAAGCGTAACAGACAAAGAGACAGATTGAGAAATAAAGATGTTCTTGCATCCAAATATATATCGGGAGTTGAACCCCCAAACCTTTGGTTTACACCAAATCGGTCACTCGTTTGAGAGATAACCAAAACTGAAGCCATAAACAAGCGGCATTTATGACGTTCGTTATCGCTCAATTTTCGATAGCGAATGTCAAAACCCGTACTTTCAATATCGACTGACCACGTGACTTTTCTAAGGCACATGTCAAATCCATACTTGAAGTTAGCGAATTTCGCTATCGCTGTCAAAATGTTTTTAAAAAAATTTGTAAGTTTACACCAAAGTATTACTCGTAATTTTGGGTCCGGCCGTTATGCCCCCATTCCGGGTTGCCCCCGGCCGGTATGCCCCACATTTTAAGAAAATTTGTTCCAGTTTGCCGTTAAAATGTGGGGGCAAACCGGCCGGGGGCAACCCGGAATGGGGGCATAACGGCCGGACCCGTAATTTTTCCGTTTGGCCAGCCCTACCGTTGATTGGGCTCATTCATTCGTTCGGTCGACAAATTGCGTCCATTCACTCGTTCACAGCGTTAATTGGTCGGGCGTGGAGTCGAATTGATAACTTTTATTGACAGACGCTGACTTCGTACCAACATTCGTACAACAGGCCATTGACGTCGAAGTGCTGGTAGGGAAAAAAAGATTGACGTGCGAAAGTATTTTTTAAAAATCTATTTGCAGAATAAATGATTTCATTTCATTTCATTTCATTTCATTTCATTTCATTGGTTCCTGTACAACGATGTAATTACATATCTGATTGCTGTCAGGAATAATAAATAATAATAAATAAATATCTTGGGCCATTATTCACACAGCGCCATCTAGCCCCAAACTAAGCATAAGCTTGTGCTATGGGTGCCAGACAACGGATAATCATTACTTATATACTTTTTTTTTTGTAAATACATACATATTATACATAGAAACACCCAGACCGATACAAACAGACATGTTCATGCACAGAAATGTTTGTACCGTGCGGGGATCGAACCCGCAACCTTTGGTGTAATAGCCGACTTCTCGACCATTACACCATTGGGTCCGGCCGTTATGCCCCCATTCCGGTTTGCCCCCGGCCGGTATGCCCCCACAATTTTAAGTAAATTTGTTCCAGTTTGCCGATAAAAAGTGGGGGCACAGCGGTCGGGGGCAAACCGGAATGGGGGCATAACGGCCGGACCCACACCATTATGGCTCGTCAATAATGTTTCATTTCAAGATTTTGGCTACCATAAACGTTTGGGTTCTTTTTTAATAAAAGTGTGAGGTAAAGGAGCAACTGTGACACCTGATTGTTAGTGATCCCTTCACACCCTGCCCTTGGACACCTGCGACTTAGTATAAAGTGTGTTTCCCGCCTTAAAAGGAATATAGAAGGAGGGAGAAATTTAAGGGCTACGGGAGATGGGGATGTTTCAGGTCCCATGCACTCTCTTCTTTCTTGTGGACAGACTTTAGTTAGTGAGATGTGGGGTATTTTCCTGACTATTGTCCATAGGTGGCGGTGATTGCTTACCATCAGGCGACCCGCTGGCTCGTTTGCTGCCTCTGACATTAAAAAAAAATCGACTGATAAATAGGAACTGTCTGCAGCATGGCTCTGTCACATTTATATGCACTTGGATTATCATCATCAGCCTATATACGTTCCCACTGCTGGGACACAGGCCTTATCTCAATTGTGAGATAGTGTGGGCCATACTCCACCACGCTGGCCTAGTGCGGGTTGGTGGAGGGGTGCGTAAGGCAAGTGACCAACCTTAATGTCAGATGTTATCAAGCCGCCAAATGGCCTCTGACTAGGCTTGACGACTAATATTTACATTATAGTAAATATCAGCCGGGACCAACAGCTTAACGTGCCTTCCGAAGCACGGAGACGCTCGTAATTAATGTCACTAAATATGGTCAGAATGGTCACCCATCCATTAACCGACCGCGGCGTAGGTAGCTTGACTTTCGTTATCGCTAACGAACCACTGTCACAGCTGCGCCATGAGCGCCTATATTATTGGATTATATTAAGTGACAAACTGATGGCAGACGGCTCCTTGATCCTCGATGAAAAACGATTCCTTGATCGATGGAATCCTGCATCGTGCTGCAATGACAGTAATATATCGAGTAGGATGTCTCTATAATCCTACTAATATTATAAATGCGAAAGTCTGGATGTTTGGATGTTTGGATGTTTGGATGTTTAGATGTTTAGATGTTTGGATGTTTGGATGTTTGGATGTTTGTTACTTAATCACGCCTAAACGGCTGAATGGATTTAGATGAAATTTGGCACACGTGTAGTTTATAACCCGGATTAGGACATACGCTATAAAATTCCTACGGGAAACTTCTCATTCCCGCGGGATATTTGAAAAAATAGATTACGCGCGGGTGAAGCCGCGGGCGGAAAGCTAGTCTAGAATAAGTAAAACAGTTGGTGCACATAAAACCACATTAAAATAATATATTTTCTTTTTATAAAATAGTTTTTGGCAATATAGAGGATTGGCAAACTCTGGCTCAAGCCAAAGATACGTGAAGAAATTTGGGGAAGACCTTTCCCCAGCAGTGGGACAGCATAGGTTAGAAAAAAAAAGAAAAAAGTTTTGGCCACAAACTTTTTGGTCCGTGCCTTTTTGGGGTTGACATTTGGGTGTTAGTGTATAACATGGAATTAATATTATCTATGTGTGTATAATTAAATGTTGCTCTGCGCAGACACTATAAAGCATATTCAATACATATATTTTAAAGATGCGAGAGACGGGCAGTCGATGGTAATCATACATATTGTTAACAAATGATATTTTCCAGAAACACGTTACTTTTGAACAGTTTATTTATCTGTGCCTATTTAGGTATAGATAATATCTTTATTTCTTTTACTTTTCTGTCGCGTGTAGGTACGGTCAACAGCACATCACGGTTAACACTTGCAGTTCGATAATAGCACTTATGCCCCCGACATAAGAGCGGTACAAAGTCCAAAGTGTTACGTCTGACGTGCTTTTGACTGTACGTATATCGTTATTAAGAATCCTTTTAAAATTACGCCCAAAGCAATTTCGAGAAGCAATAAAAATATTTCTTACAAATTCCAATGAGAAACGCGTGATAATGTTACCAATATTTTTGGTATAGAACCTTATTACGACAATACTTACTATAATAAACACAAGCAAACATCGACCTTACCGCATTATTAATAGGAACAACCGAAATGTAAATTAAATTAAGTCTGTCTTTATTACAAAAGAAATAAACACTCGTGCGCATGTATAAAATAATTGAAGCCGGAACGGACCAATCAGAACTCTCTTTACTCCACTATTAACTAGGCGTATGCCGTACCTTTTCACGCATACATGTGACACATATAACTATCTCGCTCTGTACTATGTAATCGAAATAGTCCTCCGTACAGTCGTCTCGTTCACACTAGTAATGCTACTGTTTCTTTTGTTCGCAGTTCAGTGAACCTTGACAAATAGGTTTTTGAGTATCATAGTTATTTTAATTTGATCGTGGTCAGTCCACAATACCTATGAACCATTAATATTGTGAGCCTAATTATTGTGTTTCATGGGAAGAGAATCGAGTTTTTATTTATTGAATAAATTCGAATAGTTTATGTAATCAATCAATCAAGTTTTGCGGATATACAGACAGTCCGCTCCCAAAGGACAACACAATAAATTGTATGGGCTCTGTCCCCACCCACCAACAGACTTGGCACTAGTTTCAATATTATTATGACATTCCATAAAAAGACAAATAACCATTTTTAATCCAAAAAAAGATGGGGTATTCAAAAAAAATAAAACCGCCCTTATGCCGCACGCCTAAGATGCAGAATTGCGCTGTAAGTGTCTAGCTTCAAGTAGACTCGACTGTACAATATTTTTTAAGATTACATTTTGATTGTACACTTTTATTTAGATCAGGGGGGTTACTCTTGATTGCCTGCACATTATTTTCACAATTAACTGTGTCAAAAAAGTACTTGAAAATTACAACATTCAAATTCGATTTGCGTGAAATCCCCATATTCCTACGGCAAATGTCGTCATACAAAAAAAAGATCAGTACGGCAAGAGGTATTAATAGAGATACGTTTGAAATCTGTTGGTGGGTGGGGACGCCAACTTGCATGGTCCTTACGTCATATTATCAAAAGTTCTAAGTTATTACGAGAGTATGATTATCTGACAATTATAATACATTGTTGCAGGTATCCTGTATTTACAATTAAAATCAACTATTGTACCTAAATGATGTAAGGTAAGTTTCTACATTTTTTTTATTCTCCTACAGTTGGCAGGCAATGGATGCCCACCTGATTGTAAGATTGCGGCCTATTTCATTGTAGAAAGTACCAGCCTATTAATGTCCCAAATGGGCAAAGGCCTCTTTGAAATAAAGTTATCGTTACAATGATGGGTACTGGCTAAAACAACATGCTTACCAAATTCAGATTGGTGATTCTCCTGAGCACCTACCTATTATAATTATTATAAATTTTATTTAGCAACAAAAATTTTCAGTGTAACATTAGACGCCTCTCTGGAACGGTAGTTTCATTGCTAGTATCTATACCATGAATGTCGTAGGTTTGATTCTCTCCATGGGTTTGGTTGGTGGTAGGACATTTTCAGAGTCCGTCAAGCTAGCTACAACCCTTCATACGTGAAATTTGCCATAACAACATTGGCTGTGTTCCTTGGTGGGAGCCAGCATACTTGAAATGAGAGGCTTGAAGATCTAAGGTGCCTACAGTCTGGCAGCACATTGAGCGACGCTTCACCAGGGAGCGTCGCTCAATCGAATAGACCGCAGTATCGACTTACCAACAGGTTGGCTGCGTGCCTGTTTGCCAACTAAAGTCACTTAAAAAAAGAAGCTTCTTTATAAAACTAGGATATAATAGAAAGTACTTTACAAAGGGTAATCTTGAAGGCGTGTAATTATAACTTTGTTACGTTAAACAAAATGGCCATTACAAACGTATATCGAGCTGATGTCTTTATAATGGCGGCCAGCGATTATGTGTTATTTATTTGTATAGCTTTCGGTAATAACGAACGTTTAACGTTGTTTAAACAAATTATCCTCATAACGATTATGACAATTAGCTTATCGGTGGAGCGGACATCTGCTTATGTTTCAAATGATTACATTGTTGAGGCAATTTGTAAACGGAGAGTAGTGGAAGCTAAGCTATTTAAATAAATATCCTTGGACATTATTCACACATCGCCGTCTAGCCCCAAATCTAGGATTAAATTTTGACCGCCTCCATGTTTTTTACCCGAGCGGCTTAGCCACTGTTCCATAACAGTGGCTAAGCCGCTCGGGTAAAAAACACGAGGTCGTGGGTTCGATTCCCGCCTTGGGTCTGGTTGGTGGTAGGTCTTTTTCAGAGTCCAACTGGCAATAGCTACAAGTACCACTCACTCCCACAGGTAAAATCTGCCACCATAACAGCTCTGGTTGTGCTCAGCTCGGGTTTGTGATAACTAAATAGCGTTTGGCTAGCGTGGTGATCAAACCAGTATTGTAACGATAACATGATTTCAAGGAAGGAGCCCTGTGCCCATCAGTGGGACATTAATAGGCTTTTAATTTTTATAGCTTACTTTTTAATATTTATAGCTTGTGATATGCTCTAAGCTTTACGTTACCACCCGTCCACAGATAAGAAGCTAATCTATTTGGATACTAGTTTTTTGCACGGCGTAGTTAATGCGTAATAAAGTATACATAGATTAAATGCTTTAAGAACATTTTTTGCCGCACGTACCTGTATATTAGAATCGAGTACCGAGGAACGCCCCTATGGCCTAGTGGGTTAAATACTGGGTCTTGTTCGATTTCTGAGTCAGGAATGTACTTGCATATAGGTATGTTCTACCAAAATATAAATGTGAAAGTTTTGTAAACTACGAATTTACATGAATTGATGATGAAATTTAAAAGAAGACAAAGCTGCTGGGCGGAGACTAGTGTTTTACTCATCATCCATCAAATTCATTTCATAAAATCATTCACCAATTGGACTGTATTAGCTGGGTGGTTTCAAGGATTGCTTCACATGCATGGTTCGAAACTTGCAGCATACCTATGAATAGTTCTGTGTGCTAGGCGGTGCAGGTTTGCGGTATGGTCTGTTAAGGTTGCATAAATCAGATGGCAGTCGCTCATGTTATTACTAGCCTTTTTTTTTTTTTCGGAGGTGAATGCGTTTATGCAACATAACCGCAGGCTAGCTAAACCTGCGGCCGTGTGTGGGACTCGAGACTAAAGCGTCCACTACCCACTATAAACTCTCCCGGTTCCCCTTCACACCCGATTGGGACGAGCCGGTGCCAGCGTTAGCTATTGACCAGCCCAATGTTATTACTAGCCTTGCCAAATCCTAGATCATGGTGCATACGTACCTACTCTGAATAGGTATTTTTTAATCTTAATATGAGTACCAAACGAAAAAAAAAAGGTATTTTACTAACAATTGTCTACTCGTGTGAATATTATGACAAAAAGAGAAACTGTGGGTGCAAAACTGCAAAGCGACCGGGGGCAAACCGGAATAACATTTTTTTCAATGTGGGGGCATACCGGCCGTGGGCAACCCGGAATGGGGGCAACGGCCGGACCCACTAGTTCGGGACAAAACGCTTGACGCCAATTTTTATAAGCGAAAAAAATCGATAAATCTTTCGCCATCCCTATCCTAAGTATTAACGTACAAATAACAAACGACGACGAGCATAGAATTAGTTTATTTGATAACCGATAATTAAAATGGTCGAGTGTAAAGGATGCTAAATGTGCTGCGCGGGAGTGCACGATTATTTAAACGCGGAGTATAAATTATTGCGGGGAAATGAGAGACACGCCCCGTGCACAACCGCCCGGGGCACTAGGGCTGTGACTGTGATGTTTGCTTGTCGATATCGATATCGATGGTTTTGTAAAAGAGATTAAAATATCGTTATTATATCAGTTATAAGACGCCTTCTGTCTGTTGACCACAGCTACCCAACAAAACGATCACACAGATAAACAGTTACAAAAAACTTTAAAAGAACTAGGCTTCAAATCTTTGACAGCAAGCAACCGAAAGTAGGTTTCTTTTAAATCTATATACAGTGGTGGACATATAATTAAAGACACTTTTTATGTTGACTACGTTCAACAAAATAAATGATATTTAGAGACCCAAGATAGTATTAATTTTATATTTATTGGTTTTCATACGTACACTGTTGTCGTATTTTTAAAATGCGGACAGCAAAAAAGTTATTAAAGCAATATTTTATTCTTTTTTCCTTTTTCAAATGTAACACAAACTTTGTCGATACATTTTTCGCTGGTCAGCTAATTAAAGACAGTGCTTATTTCATGTTCTAAAGTAATCATAACCATAAAAGGAGCACTTTAACTGTTTCTATTATGCAGATTTTATTCTTGACAAGCAAAAACTAGCTTTTTTTAAAACTTGCTTTAAGTATTATTGTGATAAAAATGAATTAGTATGGGAAAGGGGAAAAGATGCGATTATCCCTTGTAAAGGGAGAAAATTGAATTTTTTTTTATATTAAAGGTTGGTCGGACAGTACATTAAAACGCTTATTCCAGATCACTTATGATGCTCTTAAATATGGTTATAGACAATATCCGGCATTTTAAGAAGTTTTATACGGTTCACATGTCCACGAAATCTAGACCAAGAAAAACAACCCCCTCAAAAATAGCATCATTTGGTTAAAAAAGACCCATCAAATGGCTTAAAAGTCACACGTTTTGAAGTATTTGGTGTAGAGGGGTCTAAAGAAGTATCAAACAGAACGATTAGAAGGAAATTATGGAAGTCAGACTTTCTTGAAAGATTTTTCCTGAAATCCTTCCTTTGAAGGAAGAAAAAAATCGTAGCAAAATTAAGATTTGCCCAAAACTATTCACTTCTGGACAGAAAGACTGAGGAAAAAATGTGTTTATTTCCGAAGAACTTTAATTAATATGGTTAACTCTAAGGGAAAAGTTTAAGGTAGGCGTCCTCCAAAGAAAAAAACGCATCCAAAGTACACAAAGATATCAGTCAAACGTTTAGGAGGTAATACAAAAATTTGAGGATGTTTTTCAGGCAAAGGTGTGAGACCTAATAAAAAAAAATACAAGGTAGCAGGAATAAATTTAATAAAGGAGTATTTTAGAAAAAGTCATGTTTTCCTACACCAATGAACATTTGCCGGTGATATAGACTTTTTAACACGATAACGATCCCATAGACACTTCAGCAGAAGTCAAAGAATTGCTTAGGAGCCAATAAGTAACAGTTTAAGATTGGCCACCGTACTGTCCCGACACTAACCCGATCAAAAAGATGTGATCTAATGTGAAGAAAATAGTGGCAAAAAACAAACAAGTAATGTTCATCAACTTTACTCTACGTATAAAACGGTATGGGTGCATATTTCGATTGAAACCTGCAATAATTTGAAGGCATTAATTTCTAGGCGGGGTTGGACTTTTATTTCTGCTAAAGGACATGCGACAAAATATTAATGTCGTGTTTTTATATTTATAAAATACGTCTTAAATGTATTAAAGTAAAGTTCGTTTCAAAATTTACCAAGTTAATTTTTGTAAGGTTACTTAATCAGTCTGTCTTTAATTAGTTGGCCAAGTCTTTGTATTAGTTCGTATATAATACGCAATAAACTTAACCAACAAAAAAAAAATACAAACATCTTGGATCTCTTTATTTTACTTCAAACATTTAACAATAACCCAAAGAATAATTTAGTTAATATTGCAAGATAAATAATGTATTATAATAAAAGTATATAGGGTGGGTAAACTTTGAAAACGTAATATCTTCAAAGTGTCTTTAATTATATGACCACCACTGTATGTAAAACTCAAAGGTGACTGACTGACTGACTGACATAGATAGATATCACCGCACAGCCCAAACAACTCGACGGATCGGGCTGAAATTTGGCATGCAGGTAGATGTTATGACGTAGGCATCCGCTAAGAAAGGATATCTCGATATTCCCATGGGAACGGGAACCACGCGGGTGAAACCGCGGGCGCCCGCTAGTATTTATATATTTTATACATTTCAGATTTCAACTGGTCATAATTTAATACCTACGTTATTTAATCCCCAAGCCGTGTGTTCAGAAAACTACTACTCGTATGTATAGGTATGTATAGGATATGTATGGGTACCTGAGTATTTTACCATAACATAATACGGTATTACTTAGTTGAATAATGTGTTATGAAATTACCAAATGTGCAGCTATTCTTGCGACCGACCGTACAAATTACCCCCTTGGGCCTTTGTCCACTCAAATTGTAGAAACATTGTAGTATGCTAATTTAAAAAATAAACAGTCATATCGATAATCACACACATCACTAAACCTTTCAGTAACAAGGCAGCATCGTCCGATGCTTTCGAGTGATTAACCATTATTATATAAAGTAAATTCAATAATGGCCTCGGTAACGTAATGTTTACAGATGAGAGATTTCCTCATACACAATTATACCCTATTCGAAAGTACATAAGACTCAAATTTATTTGCAACAACCTCGAGAGAAATTCGGCCGGATCGTCTGTGCCAAATTAGATTTGCAGCGGAAAGGAAACCTTTTATTAATGACGTGAGGGTTTAAAATCAGTTTTTCGTTTTACAAATTCAAGTTTGTGCAAAAGCGGAGGGTAATTTTCCCCGGTGTTAGTAGTATTTGCAAATTACCCACATAAAGGGTAATTGTCCAAGATTTCAGGGTGCATAATGTGTTCGCTGTAAGAATAATGAGCGTATGGTTGCTCGTAATGGAGATTTTTATCGATCACTTGCCATTTTACATGTAATAAAATTGTAAAGCGTGTCTGCTTTAAAAATATTAAAAATGAAAAAAAAAACTTTTTTGAAATAACCTTTTGTGTAAAAGATATTATAATTAGTAGAATACAATATTATCTAAAACGATACTTTATGGAAATACAATATTAGGTCCATTCGATTCCTAACAAAATCAAAATCAAAATCAAAATATTCTTTATTCATTTTGTATCAAGTATTTATGAATCGTCAATTACAGAGTGACTCTACCACCGGCTTCGGAATGCAGTCATCTGCCGACAGTCCTTTTTGATAAAATATAATTGTAGAACAAAAAAGTCCTTCTATCAACCAATTATATTCAGTTCTTTGTTTGAACAAAAATGTTCTTGATTTTCTACAAAGCTTAATTATTAATTCGCATGGAAATCCTATTAAGCCTTCAACTTTATTGTAATTATAGTTTCACATGTCCTGTAGTGGGACATTAATAGGCCGTACAAGAAACAGCGTTAATTATTTATATATTAACATACTATTTAACATTAACATGAATAAGAAATTAAGACACGAACTACGAGCAAACACTGGTTCAGTTATTTTAAACAGGCAATTTTAATATTAATTTTATACTTATTTGTCAATATGTATAAAATGCCTCATTGATCTAATGCTTAAAAATATCTTTCATGCAAAATTAACATAAAAAAAACTAATTTAAAATTCCTCAGACTAGTATTCAATGTGCATTTGGCAAGCGTGGTGTGAAACCTAGTAGTACCTATCATTATCATTGAAATTCCACTATTGAAATCATTAGGCCTCCATTAGGCCTTCTGAAGTAATCTCATTTGAAACGGGAGTCAATTTGACATAAGGCACGAAGATAAGAATTAGTCTTGTACTTCAGAAAAGGGCAATACGAGCTTTATACGGCCTTAAAGTGCGTGATTCCCTAAGAAATGTATTTAGTGAAATTGGTGTATTAACAGTACCATCTCAATACGTTTTAGATTGTATTATGTATGTACGAAAAAACCTACATGAATTTCCGAAAAAATCTCATCATCATGATCTAAACACTAGAAATAAACATAAGCTAGCCGTTCCGAAAACAAGACTTCATAAAATAGGTAATTCGTTTGTTGGATTAAGTGTTACGTTATTTAACAAATTACCTCAAGATGTTGTTGACTTACCAATACACAAGTTTAAGTCACACATCAAATGCCAACTCATCAAGAAGAGTTATTATAAAGTGGAAGACTATCTAAATGATAAAAGTCTGTAGAAGTGAGTAGTATTGTTGCCGCTCCTCTGCCTGCGCCTTTGTTATAATTGACATGATCTTTTGTATTGACATTAATATTTTCAGTGACATAAATTTATTTTGTATTGTATTAATAAGCACACCTCAACGACAAGGAAGCTTGGACTCGCGCCTTTGCATTGTATAGAATCCCGATAGTATCAACAATGTTAACTTTGCTATACAGTAACACATTAAATGTTATAATTCAATAAAATTAAATTTATTTTTCATTCAAAGAATCCTGAAGAGTTTGTAACCTTGGCGGTCATGCTCGCTAAAATGTGCTTGGCGTGGTGGCGTAACCATGTTGTGGGGAATGTAACCACCCGACACATATGTCGGGTGGTTACATTCCCTATAGTATGGTTGAGTGAAATTATGGCTGGCACATACGTCATACTTGTGCTGCAGGTGCCACCTTTGGGCACTGGTCTTCCAGGGCTCACGGATTTTTCTCGATTATAGTCTCATTCTTATACTTTATACTGTATGGCTTGGTATTCTAAAACTAATCAGTAATTGTAACAAACAAATTGTAAACAAACATGGCGATGAAAAAGAGTAACTGTCGAGTTTCTTGCCGGTTCTTCTCGGCAGATGACTGCATTCCGATACCGGTGGTAGAGTCACTCTGTAATTGACGATTCATAAATACTTGATACAAGTTTACATGAATAAAGAATATTTTGATTTTGATTTTGATTTGAGTCTATAGTAAGTGAAGTGTCCTCTAGAGGAATTGTTCCTTATGGTGGTGGTTACTATAAGGTAGGCTGCATCACAGACCGCCAATTAAAGTAATAAGTAAAAAAAAGTAAATTTTTGTTTTCGAGTGTAATCGATTAATAAACACCTAGTACATTGGACCACACTAACTCGATTACTGATCGGTAAAAACAAACTCAACTTCCACAGGATCATATCAATACCAGTTTAACCTAAAGGCATTGTTTATAATATTAATAACAACTAATTATACGTTTAAAAGAAATATTTTATCCATAATGATAAGATATAAATCTCGTTCGGATTGCTAGGGATGGGCGAGTGTCGAGTTGTCGATGCTCTTTTTATCGATAAAAATGAATGAACAAAATTTACGAACCTGGCCCACGATTATGATAATATTACTCAGATTATAGATAATTAATAATAACTGCGTGTCTGTTACGTTGTAAACCATTCAGTTAATTAAAAAAATTGTTATAAAGATACTTGTGACGCACATAATTTAGACAAGAAGACTTGGTCCTTAGGACAAAAATAAATACTTTCTGCAAGCGACCCAATAATGACTTTATTGATAAATAACTTTATATACGAAACTCTAGCTGCTTTCAATAATACTAAACGCATCGAAAAATGTTTAAGTTTTTTTCTATGCTATTTTTACTATGGGAAATCTTTCAACTCATCTGAATCAAAAATTCAAAGTTAGTTTCAAATAAATATTAAGTAAAAAAGCAGTCTGCTAATATCCCACAGCAAGGCAAAGGCTTCCATCATTTAAATCAAGTCATCGTCATCGTCAATCGTCAATGTTGGTCGTATATGTAAATCACTAGAGCATCGCGGTAAGAAAGACCAATTAGGGAAAAAATAATTATATCATTATCATTAGGTTTATTTATGATGCTGGCAGCTTTCATTATAGGTACTAAATCTATGTTAAAGTATTTTTCTTTATTATTTTAACTGCCGTAATGGATAACTTTCTTTACAATTAGTAGCAGAGGTAGGAAAAAACACAATTTTGTTAAACATGGAGTAAGTTAATCATGACTAGAACAGGATCAAAATACTCGGAGAAAGAAGAGAATCGTTGATTGGCCGCTCAACAAAACTTGGCCAACGTTCTCCATACCTCAACACCACCGCTCAAAACATTAGCATGAATGAATACCAACGACGAAAAATCTATCAGCCATCGACACCCTCATATTCAATAAACAATGCCTCGTCCCGCCCACACGATCAGCAAATAAAGTGCAGGCCGAGTCTGGCTCAAAACAAATAGTTCCAAGAATCAGAACTTTCATAACTTCGCCAAATTGACACCTTGTTTGAACCGATGCAATTCTGAACAATTTGCGATGCCTGTAAGTGGGCTATTACAGATTCACATAAATACGCATACACCCAACAAGATCATTGTCGACTCTAACGCTATAGATTTAAGGATCATGAAAGTTTAGAGATAAGTTTGCGTGTGTGTATAGCGGTTGGGATATCGCAGCCCGCGTACATCTTATCGACAACGATTTTGTACCTTTTTTCCCATCACGAATATCAATGGGAATTTGTTCGGCCCCAATTATCGACGCATGCCTCATCGTTCCGTCGAGTCGGTTTATGAATTTCACTTTTATTTATAAGGTTTTAGTGCCGATGCTATTAACACTTAGTCTGTGTGAAGATTAAGTTTTGGTAATTTATTCTTTATTGTTAATTTCTGTCATTGTTGAAATGTTTTGTAACCATACATCATTAACCTTGTATATGATTAAATTATAATTACAAATTTTCACTTGCTTATTTCTACATATTTCATCGCTTAAATATGGTCCACTAGCCCGCTCAATTATTATGGTGTAAGCATATTTATTTTTGTAAAGAATTACTAATCCACTAAGAGACTTCAGACTAATAATAAAATTAACAACTACTTATTGTAGTTTGCACTTATTGCAATTAAACTACAGCCAAAGTAATCTGTGCGAGGTTCCCACACGATGATTTCATTTACGTAAAAAGGCACAGTGAAATGCCCTGTGGAAGACCTGCAGTATAATGGTATGTTATAATTGCTGACTGGTTTATTCATAATTTAGATAGTAAAGGTGTCAGAATCGCTAATTGTGCTGTGGTTATTAGTGATGTCATACTTGAAGACGACGTTTATGATTAGAAATTAGAATATTCGTTACCACGATGTCAGTTTTACAACTGGAATCGAAAGTAGAAAGGTTAGTTTTAATTAAAATAATAGGGAGGTTAGTAAAAGGCGACAATCCGGGTCTATAATGAACCAATTCTTACATTATGATGGATACATAATTGTCAGAAGCAATACATATTTTATAAAACCGGACAAAAAGCTGTGTGCAAGCCCTATGGCCTAGAGTTGACTACACTAAAGTTAATACCACATTAAGCCCTGGCAAAAGGCCACAACGTCTATTTGAGAATCTCAAATTTTCGAGACGGTCATTCCAGCTAGCTAAAGACACATTATGTTTTACAAAACCGGGCGCAACGCAACGCCCTGCGTAACCCTTGCGCCAAATAGTTATTTGTAGCGAATACTACGTTAAAACCATATCCAGGAACAACAATATTGTTTGATTAGGTGACTCTTCCATCGCAATCTTGTGAACATAGTGAAGCGATACATATGTTTTACAAAACCGGGCCCAATGCCCTGTGTAAGCCCTGCCATAGTTGAAAAAGTATACAGTAGGCTATCTCCGGCCCTCTCAAGTCGGGGTACCCGGAGATAGGCTGGTCAATAGCCACAAGGCTGGCACCTGCTCGTCCCAATCGAGTGTGAAGGGGAAACCAGGAGAGTTTAGTGGGTAGTGGACGCTTTAGTCTCGAGTCCTACACGGCCGCAGGTCTAGCTAGCCTGCGGTTATGGTGCATAAACGCTAAAATTAAATTCTCCTCCGTAAACAAAAGGCTATCTACGGCCCAATCCGCGATATAATTGCCTACTACTATACTTGCCTGTCTCAGGGTTGTCAATGGGCGATTTTCTGACAGGCCATTTAAAACAAAGAGAGCCTTCCAAAAGCTTCACTAGATGGTGTTGAACGACTACGAGTATGTAAATCTATTGTTACCTCTGTTTTTGTATCTAGGAGTCATAATCTTGACTCATTCTTCTTCTTCTTCATAATGAATGACTTGCTTTGTATTTTATAATAACAATTCGGGAATGAAAATGACATCTGACATAGACAAAACCATAGCTAAAATGCATAGGTGGAATGGCGCCATCTAACTATTCAGAACTAATAAAACGGGCTGTCAGAAAATCGCCCATTTTAACTAAATTTTAAAAAAAAATTATTCAGTGCCGCGTAAGCTATGCCCAACTAGTGACGCGTGAGCCATACGCGGTGTTAGCCCTTACTGGCGCACTGAGAAACGGGTCGAGATTTTGTTTGAGTGTGCCTGCGGCAAAGCATAGATACGAGTACTATGTCGCGCAGCCGCGCACTGTGCGTTTATATGAAGATAGTATACTTTGCTCTATTTCTACTATGGCCCTGCGTCCTGTAGTGTGGTTGTCTGTAGTAAAGTGTGGTTCGTGTCGTAGTTAGAGGCGATCATTAGCTCTGCGCCGTTTAGTGCTGCGTTGGACCCGTCGCGAGTACGGTCTGCAGGCAAAGCTATCGATATGTTATATTTTAAATTCCTGCATTATTATAAAATCAAAGGCCTTTTTATGAAACAGGTGCGTCATTTAAGCCATGTCTAAGGCCTAAACCATACACAGGGCGTCCAGAGAATAAAAATTTTGCTTGTTTTCGATTCGAGACGACTCGGCTTGTGTTTTTTAACATAATCCTAGGTTCGATCCCCGGACGAGCTAAATGCCAATCCGTATCTGACGAGCTTGGTGATTGCACCAGTCCAGTGGCTTTGCGGTGAAATTAAAAGGATGTTACGAGTACGTTCTGAGAATATTGTGAATTATACGACGTTGAACTTTTCGGCATTGGATTTGTATGAGCCCTTGATTGGTTCATACATTTACTTGCTTTTGGGTGATCTTGATAAACACTCCTTGATGTACTTGATTTATTAAGAAAGTAAAATGTTACACACATGTGTGCACACTGTTGAAAGCTGATTTGAAGTAAACAAACATGACTAATAATGGCTCGGATAGCGTAAACAACTTATGCCAGCTAAGTAATAAACTGTACTTTGTACACGATTTGAATCGTTAATTGCATTCACCTTTATAAAATTGTCAGGTTTTGCAAGGGCACTATTTAACTTAAATGTAAAATAAAGGAATGAATATGTAATTTATATACAAATAATACTATCGCAGATTTTTTTCCTGTCGGTACACGGGGCGTGTCGCCGGTATAACTCACGCGCAGCTATTACTCCGGTCGGCATTAACAAATATTTAAACACACACGGCAAAAACGCACGCAGCCCGCTAAATTAGTCTCAGCCTTTTCCCTCGTCTTTTTACGAGAAAAAAGCTTTTCGGCATTTAGACAAAAAACGCGCTCGCTAATTTGCCAACTGTACTGTAATTATGGATTTTTTGAAAGCAAATTGAGCGTCTCGTCTTTTTTTAATGCCGCGAGGTGCTTTTTTTTTGGGCAATTTTACGTGACGGAAGCTGATTGGCTGGACTTACTAATATTTTTTTCTTTCCAAATTTTTTAATAGTCCCTACCTATAAATATTTTTATACTTTCCATTGTTCTTCTTCTTTTCTTGTAAGTTTTGTAATTTTTTAATCTAAGTCTCAACATGCCTCGTTGGTTGAGTGTTTCAAGTACCCGACCGTTCTAGAAGTCCTAGGAGATCCTAGGAATTCTCCGGCTTGTGATCCCCAATCTGTATTTGGAGAGCGTGGTGTTTAAGCCAGTACCTATCATCGTAGCTATGAGACATTCATAGGCTGATACTTTCCTTTTTTACTTGAAGCCTCTTGTTATCTACATACTTTAAAAAATATTATTCAAGACACTGGTCTTGTACATACTTCATAACTATAACTCATAAAGTATCTAATCAAATCAAATTAAAATTCCTCTCAGAAACGAGTTAAAAGATACCTCGGGCATTTCATCGGGTCATTATTTTATGGGCCCCAAATTTGCCCCGTAAAGGGTATTATTTGGGCCAATATCAGACCTATAATGGGCTTTCCTCGAATAAGAGCGTGATTTGTGAGCTCGGTAAATATAACGTTAATAGATCGGTAATTTACTTATTGTTTTGTTAGACTGGCCCGATGGGGTTTCTAGCCCTGCCCTATAGGGTCGTCGGTTCGGATTCCATCCTGGACAAACATATGTGTTGAACATTTTTGTGTGTCATGTGTCTGGATTAGGGAATGCAAATCTCGCGAGATTAGGGCTCAAGCGAGATCTCGCGAGATTATGAATATCAGTGCTGCGAGATCTCGCTAAAATCGAGATCTCGCGAGATTGGCAGTTTTGCGTGTTTTTTTGCAAATAATCACAATATTTGATTACATTTGGATAAAATCATAATAAAAATCACAAGTATTATAAGATAAACGTTTATTTTCACGAAATAAAACAACTTAAAACGGATAAAAACTAGCGAAAAATTCTACATTTTAAATCCGTGATCACGACTGTTGAAAAGGGGTCGAAACGTCGGGTTTTAAATAAAAAATGTAGAATATATCGCGCTTTTTTATCCGTTTAAGTTGTTTTATATAATGAGTAGTAACCGCGTAATCATCAGAAACCTCAAACCAGTATTTATTTTTACGATTTTTTCAATATATATTTTTTTTATGTTTGAACTAAGCCAGCACTTGACCACACAGTTGCCTAATGTTAAACAACTATGCGGTCTACAATAGAGGGCACTTGCTCAGGAAAGGCCCGTTAATTCTGGCCTTGAAGAGCCCCAAGTTATAATGGATAGGTAGGAAAGACTGATCCGTGCAGAGAGTTCCACTCCCGCGCAGTCCGTGTCAAAAAAGACGAAGCAAATCGCTTAGTCCGTGGTCTTGACTCTCTCTCGACTGCATACGGATGGAGTCTCTCAGTCTAGTCGTTCAGTGATGGAACGGAGCTGGCGAAATTAAGTCGTGCAGTTGAGAAGAACACTCGCCAACGTGGAGTCTGTAAAAGACAGAGAGGCAAGCAATCCTCCTTCGATGATCAAGGCTCAATTTTTTGAGCCTCATTGTTGCACGCCCGACACGAACGAAACTGAGAGACACCTCCCACAACCACTATCTCAAGCCGCCGCCTCACCCGCACCAAACGAAACCGACAGATCGCAAGTTCGACCGTGTCAGTTCGGGCTTCGAAGAGGTTTTTGTGCTCGAGTGCAATCTCGTTAATCTCGCGAGATCTCGTCCTGTTTTCGACCGAGATTCAATCTCGCAAAAAAAGGCCGAGATCTCGCGAAAACGAGATCTCGCGAGATCGAGATTGCATTCCCTAGTCTGGATGTTTATTTGTCTTTATGTAGTAGTGTTCTTTAGTTCGGCGGGTCGCCTGATGGTAGGCAATCACAGCCGCCCATGGACATCTGCAACAACAGGGGGATCGCTGATGCGTTGCCGGCCCTTTAACCGCTAGGTGTGGGCCTCCGGCACTCTCACAAACCAGGCGAAACACAATAGTAGTCACTATTTCACGCTGGTGTTAGAGAGGGTGGTACTTCCCTGATGTCTTGATTTCAATGATGCCTTGCCTGCATTGGAATATTAAGTATGGCTGATAATTTTTAGATAGCATTTATTTTTAAGGTCTACGCCTCGATGCCTCGATGGTCTGGTGGTTTCAGTACCGGATCGAGATTTCAGGGTCCTGGGTTCAATTCCCGTGTCGAGCTAACTTTGTGTCGGTCTTTTCGGACACAGCTCGGGTTTGTAATCACCAATCCGCATTTGGCAAGCGTGGTGATTAAGCCAATACCTATCATTGTAGCAATAAATTGATTTCAAGGATGGAGGCCTTTGCCCTGCAGTGGGACATTAATAGGCTGATACTTTTTTTTAACTTTTTTTTATTCCTAAGGTCAGCGATCTTTGTTTACAGTTACCCCTGCACTGCAGCGCCCTCTAGGCAAAGGCTCTGGTGCCCAGTGTAAATTTTGCACAAATTTAACGGGCTATTACCAGCGCGTTGGTTCAGCTTGTTTTACAAACGAGACTGGGCGATGAGTGGGGCTCAAATTGGCTCCCACTTCGCCCCCGGCCGGGCTAACAGGCGTGGTCGCTTGTAGGGGTGAACATCGTCATCTAATAAAGAATAATATCTCGTGATCAAAGAGGCATTATAGGTAACTTTATTGCATTTGTTAGTTTTGTTACCTGTAACTTTTTTTTATATAACGCCATGATTTTTTTGTACTTTTTAATACTCTCATTACAGCCAGCATTTGAAGGTGCCATTTGTTTTCAAATTACCGACACTTTTAACTTTATATTAACCGGTAAAAACGTTATAAACTACGTAACATTTTCTTTCTTCTTTTCTTTCTTTCTTTCTTTCTAACATTAAATAAATAAATAACCATAATATTATAAGTAATGTTACAATAAAAGTCATTTTATAATAACATTGGCAAAGTAACCTCTTTCTACTGTTTAACATTGTCTGCAAGAGTTAACGTTACGTCTCTGGTTGTCAGGGTCTATCCTAGCTCAGAGACACCGCCGACGGCAATGCAGGAGCGGGGGGGGGGGGGGGGTTAGTGGAGTATCCTTCGTGCACCAGTCTTTGCACCAGTCTTTATAAAGACTGGGGCATGGAATTGCACTAGTCTATTTCAAATCTTATGACCAATCATGAAACAATGGTGCCATTAAATAAATCTTTTAGTCACATGCAGTCCTATTTTAATTTTTTAAATCTCAGTGGCATCCTTAGGAAGTGGGTCCATCAATATAACAATTTAACAGGAACGCTTCGAAGGCAATAAATTAAACGAGTTAACAGCACAACAAATATGCCCTGACTGTCCCTTACCCTGACCGCAAGGTACTACTGTAGTGTGATTGTTGGCGTTGGTTCACGGTTCGAGTCTCGGTTCAGACCACATACAGGTACCGGTAAACTTCTTGAAGGAAAATATTTAAGTGTATATCCAAAAAAGGCTGAAACGTGCACCAAAATAAACCAAAGGCACACCAAAGGTTAGGTTAGGTTAGCAATTAAATTTTTTTGGTGTACGTTTCAGCCTTTATTGGTGTACGTTCAGCCTTTTTTGGTGTACTTTCAGCCTTTTTTGGTGTACGTTCAGCCTTTTTGGTGTACGCTTAAATACAAGCCCTTCTTGAATATCGGGTCTGGCTTGCGCAGAACACGAATTTTAACACGCCTGCACGCTATTGGTCAGAAGCATACCTCTAACCAATAGCGCGCGCGGGCGTTCGGGAGCTTATCACGCGCGCTATTGGTAACGCGCAAGGGCACATGCGCGAACTTTCCCCCTCTCCGTCGACCGATGTTCAACAAGTTTGCCGGTACCTGTACCAAATATTGCACAACAAGTATAGACCGACAAACTTATCTGTTCCGGTGGCGGCATCGCTACTGTCTATTTAAAACTGTCATCAAATATCGTTTTTGCATTGCATTTCACGTAGTTCCAATTTTGGCCACCGGAACAGATAAGTTTTGTAGGTCTGTATATGCCTTGACTGTCCCTTGCCTTATCGCAAGGTTCTACTGTGCTGTGATTCTCTTGGCGTTAGTCTGGGGTTCGAGTCCCGGTTCAGAATAAAAGTTCACTTCAAATTAAGGATTCAGAGGTGTGTCTGATCTTTAATTTGAGTAGTAAAATTTCAACTGCCTGGCGCTTTACAAAGAGTTAAGCGGCCACTGCTGTCTATTCCATTGAGGGACACTTCCATTAGGCCGCACGGCTTTATTTGCTGCCAGACTGTAGGCCTTTAATTTCAAGTGACTCCCACATTAATACTTACTTCAGACTAAAATTTGCTTGTCAAGTAAAACACAATAGCTCATTTAAACCAAGGAAAGAAGTTAATGAGCAATAAATACACAACTTCAAACAAACAGACATACAGACAGTTTTAAAATAAACCGCCAAGATGGACACCTCGAATGACTACTGATGGACCGCGAAGGTCTTTATTTGTATACAAACTTAAGCTCAACCAACTTGTTGCTGGCATAATGTTAAAACCGTCATAACGTAATCTGCCAGAAAGTGTAAATACGGTGTGTAGAGTAGATGCCACATTTTAAGCACCATACCACTGACCTGATGGTGAATTTTGTAGTTACCCCGCCCTATAACCCACAGGTCTTGATTTTGAATCAGACCCAAGACCAACATTATTATAAGTGAAAACAAACAATCAAATCTTTCCTCTTTATATTATATTATTAGTATAGATGGATTTGTGCTTTTTCTGTGTTGCAACATTTGTGCTCCCCCCTTCCCCCCACATGTTCGGGATCAAAAGTACCCTATGTCACCCGGGGATAGTGTAGCTTTCCAACAGTGAATGAATTATTCAGATTGATTCAGTAGTTGCCAACTTCATTAGTTCCAGTATGTTCAACTATTAGTTTATCCAGTTGAACAAATTGGATAACTTCCCTATCAAGATTTGCGAAGCCGTTAACGAAGACTTAGTTAAATAACAATTCCGCTAGGTAGATTACAATAACACTGGTTTTATAATATACCAGCGACTTAGTTACAGCGGTATCTCAAAATATTTAACTGCGACGGACAAACAGACAAGCAGGAAGTTAAGACTCCACGCTCCTGTGGGAGCAGAATCCACATGTTTGAGGAAATGACTGTTTTCATAACAAGATGAGTTATGCCGCTTTCTTTACAATTTGGAGCGTGTCAAAACGTAGACGTTTCGGAGTGCCTCTTAATGTGGGCATTGTTGGGTTAAGTAGGGAATTATTATTATGTTGGTCTGGTCCCTAAACTTACCGAACCACAAAAAAATATTTAAATAATGAGGGCAGATTATTTAGAATTTTGTTTTTTCGTTTTTTATACGTTTTTTTATTTGCTTTGATGTTTTTGGTCGTTTTACTGGTGTCAGATAAGTTTATCATAATGTATCTGATAACGAAAGGAAGATATACTGCCCGTCAAAGATCTGCCCGTCTTCTGCGAGCACTGATGATGATAATAATATGACATAATATATTGGGTGACAAGAATGAAAAGTCAAAGATTTCTATGTCTATTCTCGTAATCAATACAGTAGATGGTTATATGAGAATAAAAGCCGAGAATCTAGACAAAATTGATAACAAGACATCATTTCGTTGATGAATTGCCATGCCAAAAACATGCCATGCAAGCTTACTAACAAATCTCAACCACGTCCTAAAAACGGAAGATCAGGTAATTTTGTCAAACCACGAAGTTCAATTCTAAACTTCAAATGTGTTGTCTACTAAGCCATTATAACTAGAACTGTATAACCAATAATAAAGTTTCATCAGTGAAAGGGAATCGCAACGTAGATCAATTTACAAATAGGCTTTCATCGCGAAACCGTAATTGAAATGGACGCGGCGAAAAACAAAATGGCGGCGCCAGATAACTAATTAAAAGCAATAAATAATTGCGAAACACCCCTGGCCTGGGTTGTAACTATTTGCCGTAAATGCAATACGTACATTGTACAGTCTATTTTATAAGTAGTTAACTTATTAGGATTTTTTGTATGTCAGAGGCGGCAAACGAGCCTGCGGGTCGCCTGATGGTAAGCAATCACCGCCGCCCATGGACATCTGCAATACCAAAGGGATCGCTGATGCGTTACCAGCCTATGGCCGGGGGTGTAGGCCTCCGGCACTCACATACCAGACGAAACACAATAGTAGTCACTATTATTTCACGCTGGTTTTATGTGAGAGGGTGGTACCTACTTCCTTGGACGAGCCGACCGGCCCTTTCGTACTGTAAATCATCATGGCTCTACCACTACTAAACACACAGTAGGTAGACAGTTCAAATCTAAGCGCACACCTATGGATTTTTTTATATGTGTGTTATAGGTACAGTCAACAGTACATAAGACTACCCTAATCCATTTTTCTTCAACCAATTTTCAGCTGTATTAACTTTACATAGAGTTCTCTTTCCATTGAGAATTTTTGTCAGATTAGGGTAGGTTGATCTGCTGCCGTCCGTACTACTATGTAGCTTGACTTGACGGTAACGGAAAATATCGTTAGGTAACCTGTACAGTATGGCGGTGTAGCCATGATGCTAATTCGTCTAGTTTCCCTGTTTAGGGTAACGGAGGTCAGATGGCAGTTGCTCTAATGTAATTACTGGATTTGCCAAATTTTGGATCATGGTGCAAGCGTCCCCTAACTCTTAAATCATGTTATTTTTCTAAATTTACCAATTCATTTCAATCGACATCTTAATTATAAGTTTACCATATTAATATCATTTCGTGAGTTCAAATGATGTTATAAACAAATTATTATCAATAAATCGAGAGAGTTATTATTTATTAAGTTATAGCGTGACCAAAACACATTGACCGTAGCAGTATGGTTTTTGAACATGATTTGTTAACACTTTAAAAGACCGCATGGCACTACATCACACGCGAGAGGAATTCTAATATAAATTGTTCGCTCCTAAATGACTGGTTCGATGGCCCATTTTGTCACCGCCCTAAGGGTCGAGAGTAGAGTCTAGAGATGCACTGGATCCTACTTTTTCCGGGTACCCGCCGACCGACTCCCGGCGCAAGCTTATGTCGGGTAGCCGGGTACTCAGCAAAATTACCCAGCATGAAAACACGTACTACATTCTACTTCCTATAAGTGGTAGGCCGATAATAAAGATACTTTTATAATAGGGTAGTTGATGTATCCCTCAATCATTAAGTGTGCTACTAGGTACAAGCCTTACTACGAACTGATATAAAAAACCTTACAATTGGCAAGCCATAAAATGTAATCTTGATAAAAGTTAAACAATACAGAGTTAAATTCTACCCTATCGAACAAACAACTAAACGGAACAGTACCTACCCGCAAGCCCCATATCTAGGCTTTAATAAATTAAGCTGAGAAATGCTCAGTTCCAGCTCTAATTAACAGTTGAAAGCTGAACTAATATAAATTAGTTATCTAGAAAAGGCTAGTATTCTAGTCGCGTTGTTTCTGTTGTTTTAGACTTTATATTCATCTATATATATAAAACTCAAAGGTGACTGACTGACTGACTGACTGACTGACTGACATAGATATCTATCAACGCACAGCCCAAAGCACTGGACGGATCGGGCTGAAATTTGGCATGCAGGTAGATGTTATGACGTAGGCATCCGCTAAGAAAGGATTTTGATCCATTCCCACGGGAACGGGAACCACGCGGGTGAAACCGCGGGCTTAGTTTTAGTGATGAAAATAAGGTGTTATTCGAATGGTATTGTTTGGACTTTACGCGTCCGTCGCCCCTTTCACGGGCAGTCCAGTTTTTTGCAGGATCCCGTTTGATGGCGAATGTGTTTATATGGTAGCGTTCACACGAGCATCCCGCATGCGGGATACTGCAAAAACCCGATCCGGCATTCGGTTTTGTCTCTAGAAACTGGATCCGTCGTCCAGTAAAAAGCGGGATCCCGTTTAGTCGCACAAATATTTATATAGCAGTGTTCACACGGCTTCCCGCTTGCGGTTTTTTGCGGGACACTGTTTTTTGCGGGATAGTGAAGTGGTGGCAGCCCCCGCCCCGCGCTCGTGTTCACACGGCAGTCCAGTTTTGCAGGACCGGCTTCTTACTGGATCCTGCAAAACTGAACACACCGTCCAGTTTTGCAGGATACAGTAAAAAGCCGGTCCCGCAAAACTGGATGCCGTGTGAAAGGGGCGTCACATGTCCAAAGTTTATACACTTGTACTTACTTAGGTACTTTCAATTGTTAAGCACTACTTTTTGTAATACTGTGACTACACTTTGTCTTCAAATGGCGCTATATTTAAATATCCAAAGATTATTCACTCGTTAAACAATCAACTCATAATGCAACGGCTCAAGCGATGCGACGTGTGACGTCACCGCGTCACCAACTCCTGCGCATGTCGCGTCGATTTCGCAGGCGTCGAAGCGAGAAATCAATTATGAATCGAAATCCACTGCCTTTTTTTGTTATGAAGTTCTTCTTTTTAAACGACTGTGGTATTGTAAGTAATAAGTATAAGCCTGTTAATGTTCCAAAAGGAAATACCTTCATCACTGAACTGGATGTTATTAAATTATTACTATTGTAGTTATTTTTGTTCTACGTAGTTAAGATGCCATAAAAATATAAATACCAAACCTCAGAAATTCCTTGAATGTCTCACTCAAAATTCCGAATGCGAAAATAAATCCATCTCCGATATTGTCTTCAGTCAGCCGTCCCCTCGCCGGGAATCGAACTGACGGCCCGGAAAATGAATTATACTGCGATTGGCCACTGAACTTATCATACGTTACACGTTTTAATTTTGTGCTCGACGGAGATGAGATATGACTTGTAATTAGTCTCTTGAGGCGAGTTTAAGTTAGGGATGATACTGGGATTGTCAAGAAGGTACTGTCAAGTTGATTTCAACTTTTTTATGCTAGATCAGTTAACAGATAGGCACACATTGACCGCCTCCGTAGAACAGTAGCTAAGCCGTTTAGGTATAAAACCTAGAGGTCGTGGGTCGATTCCCACCTTGAGACTGGTTGGTGGTAGGACTTTTTCAAAGTCCGACTGAAGCTACCCCCACAGGTGAAATCTACCGCCATAACAGCTCTGGCTGAGTTCCGGAAATATTGATGTGGGAGCCAGTACACTTGAAATCAGAGGCTCGAAGATGAGTACAGTCTGGCAGCACATTGTGCGACGCTTCCAGGTGAAGCGTCCCTCAATGGAATGAAATGGAATGTCTGCCAACTGACCTAGTATAAAAAAAAAACATAACTCTCTTGATGGTAAGTGACCACTGTGGCCTTTTCCATTGAGGGACAATTAGCTAGAAAGCGTCACTTATATTGGTAACACATGGTAAGCTTCTGCGATCTTTCAGCCTTTGATTTCAAGTGTAGGTGTAGGTACTGGGTCCCATAAATATGGCTGTGGCTGGAACACAACAGAGCTGTTATGGAGGTATTTTGTGAGCGAGCCAATCGGGCTCTGAAAAAGTCCTACCACCAGACCCAAGATGGGAATCAAGCTTAAGACCGATACTGACAGATGCGTGTTTCTTTGATATTTATCACTCGATTAGTTAAGATATGTGGGCTTTGTGAAAATGATTTATTAGAAAACGCCCGTAGTACCGCATATTTAAAAAAAATTGTTTATTCAGTAACAAACATTTTTGGTTACAAAATAGTAGCTTGTGTCTCCTTTTAAACTTATAGAAGCCTGTGTCAGAGGCACCGCTCTTCAGTTACAGTTTCTTAAGTACTAATAACAAGTTTCAGTATTAGGTATTAAACACTTTCTTAGCGTATGAAAATTCATTATTTTTAAATCTCAATACTGCGGCTTATGTCGACGAGAATTACAAGCGAAAACAGAGACATACTTAACAAATACCATCAAACAACCCGCGAATCGCCTGACAAACAAACAGTGGAACAAACAAGACTTTTTACGGGTTCCACAAGCGTAAATTTACTTTGATTTAAAAGTGAAACGGACAGACTGACGGACGCCCGTGTGACAGAGACGAACTGCGCTCGCGCTCCCGAAACAATCACACTCGTATTTATAGACGAGTCTGAGAAGTCAGCTATTACACCAAGAAGTTGCAGGTTCGATCCCCGCACGGTACAAATCAGTACAAACATAATTAAGTGTGCATGAACATGTATGTTGGTAACGGTCTGGGTGTTTCTATGTATCATTATGTATGTATTTGTCCAAGGATTAATTTATTTAGACAATTCTTACTTGATTCAAAAACAATCATTTATTATAGGTACAACAGCCTTCCGCCCGCGGTTTCACCTTGAGTTTAAGACATGACTTTTAAGTTCGTTTTTCTATACAAATTTTTTTGTTTGTTTGTTTGTATTGAATAGGCTCCGAATCGAATTTAAATAATTCTTTCACTGTTGGAAAGTTACACTATCCCCGGTGAAAATAGGGTACTTTTGATCCCGGAAATGTGGGGGAAGGGGGGATATTTGAAAAAAGAAAATACGCGCGGGTGTAACCGCGGGCGGAAGGCTGTTGCATAATAAATGATGTTTTTAAATCAAGTAAGAATTGTCTAAATAAATTAATCCTTGGACAAATACATAGATAATGATACATAGAAACACCCAGACCGTTACAAACATACATGTTCATGCACACTTAATTATGTTTACTGATTTATACCGTGCGGGGATCGAACCCGCGGGTTAGTTCCGCTATGGTACTGTACCGGTATGGCACCCTCGCAAAATACCTACCAAAAAGTCCCGCTATGGTACCTATCCTTTAAATCTACATCAAACAATATAAGGTACACTTGAAACGAAAAGTGCAACTGTTAATATGATTTTATTAAAGATATATTATGGCTTATAATTTTTAGTAGGTACAGTACAGTACAGTAGGTACAGTACCATAGCGGAACTAACCCGAACCCGCAACTTCTTGGTGTAATAGCTGACTTCTCAGCCATTACACCAAACAGCTTGACAAAATGTGTAAGAATACTTGGGCAAGAATAATATTCTTACTTTTGACAGCTGTCAACGAGCTCGTTTATTGTACTGCGTCCCCAGTAAGCAAACTGTTAGCGGCCGAATTGAAATTTCAAATTCAGAACAATTTTTGCACAGATGTCATCGTATTGACAGCATTAATGTTTCACAATTTTTGACTGTCAAAATGTATGCAGAGAAATAGCGTTCATTATTGCCGGCGCCGCCAACTTAGAGATGTTCATTGCTGTCATCTTTCGCTTAAAATTATTATCGATTGTAACCGAGTAAAATTTCGAAAACATTGTTTCGTTTTTACTTTAAACGTAAATTGATCATATTATAAAAAATCAATAAATTAAAATTAAAAGTATAACGCCTTAGATAAAAAATCTAAATGTGAATTCGATTCGAAAATAAGAATATTTTCTTATAGTTACTCAATCTTGCAGTATAAATAGACGTCTCTAGAAATGTTACTGTAACACATGTTGCTGGTATCATCCTAGATTTTTCAAATTATAGAATCATATTTGATAGACAACAGGAAAAAAAAAAATTTACGATCCAAAATCGGTGTTCGTACAATTGCGAATCGACTGCACCTCATCACTAGTGACAGCTGTCATTTTGAAGACTAGGAAACTGTGGACACTCCATTTGTAATGTATGGAAAGGCGTACTGCCGTAGCCGCAAACTGTCAACTGTTAGTTTGCCGCTCACAGTTTGCCTACTGGGGACGTAGCCTAAAACCGGTTATTTATGTAATGACACACTGAAAATAACTACGTGACGAATTTACAATAATAAAAAATTAATATATTGAAGAATTTTAGAACTGTGACGAATTTACACATACTATTTTCTGTGACGAATTTACTTTGTGACGAATATACAACAACCCCGCTCAACACTTTGACTCGTCTATAGATACGAGTGTCAGAAAGGGAAAAAAGATGCGGTTAAAAAAGTTAAGAGGACACGGAAAAAAAAGCGCGTCTCGACATTCCACGCATACCTGGGTCCAATTAAGATCTTCAAGATTGTCCCTGGACTGTAAGTTTTTTTGTTTTTATCATTTTATTCCCTGTTTTATTTATCCCAATTGGTTTTTTAACACCTCTCTAACTCAGATTGGTGGAGTGATAATTACGGACGTTTTGTGGGAAGCGGTAATGAGCGTGTATCTCATTAGTTACGGCTGTTATCGGCTGTCCCGATTGGGACGTCTTCGTTTGAAAATCGGGACGATAGGGATGCGCCTATTAAACACAACAAGGGACATGCTTTAGTTTTTTTCATGATTTCAGCCGAAAGTTCCCGTTCGGTTTTTTTAATTAATAGTAAAACATAATATTTCTTATTTTTAAAATCAATATAAAATATAATATTTTGTTTTTATTTCGACTTCAACATCGTCGTCGCAATTTGCCCACTATTGTACCGATATTGATTTAATTTTTTCTTTTGTTTTATAAATACCACGAGTGTTTTGTGTGACGCTGAAACCCTCCCATAGTAAGCAGTTACTGTCTCTTTTTTTTAGACCTTGTAACACTAAACTAAGCACCACTCGCGCGTCGTCGTAAACTTAATTTGACCATGCAAAAAATAATAATACATATTCTTAAATAGTTTATAGTTAGATGCTCAATATAAACAATGTTCATAATAATTGAATGTTTCTTCGTCCCATTTCTTAAAGTCCCGATTGTAAAATATTGACAACACTAGTTTATTGCACTGAATGTAATTGAGTTCATTTCCGTGGTACAGTCAACAGCACATCACGGTATACAGTTGCAGTTCGATAATAGCGCTTATGCCCCCGACATAAGAGCGGTACAAAGTCCAAAGTGTTACGTCTGACGTGCTGTTGACTGTACTTAGCTAAGGCGTCGATGGCGTGTAATTTGATACGAATATCCATATCGAGATGACCGAGATGGTTCATTCGATAACGGATGCTTAGTTCCGTCATTTAATTTGTTAATTTTACTGTTAATTTGATACGGGCGTGGCTGCAATGTATGTTTTTCCTAGCCTCATCTCGGCTAACTATTCATTAACTACGAAAGATATAGCAGTGGTAGAGCCATGCTGTTTTACAGTACGAATGGGCCGGCTTGTACGGGGAAGTACTACCACCCTCTCACATAACACCAGCGTGAAATAATAGTGACTACTATTGTGTTTCGCCTGGTTTGTGAGAGTGCCGGAGGCCCCCCTTAAAAGGCCGGCAACGCATCAGCGATCCCTCTGGTGTTGCAGATGTCCATGGGCGGCGGTGATTGCTTACCATCGGGCGACCCGCGGGCTCGTTTGCCGCCTCTGAATATAAAACAAATTTTTTTGGCTCTACCAAACAATTATTTTCTTAACCCAATCCTTGTCTTCTAAGATCATTTATATCTAATTTAAATTAACCCTTTATCTTTAATAGCATGTAACAACAGAGGGAGTTTATCAGGAACTAAACGGTATTACAGTATTACAATCAATCAGACGGTGTGTAATTAAATAATTTGTTCGGCCTCGTTAGCCCGTGTCCCGGGTTTACGGCGTAATTTTAATTACAACATGAATGGGTCAAATTTGATGGCCGTTTTTGGGATCCTTTGGGGTGTTTTGAGAACCCAGATAATTATGTCCTTGGAAATGGCTTGTTGAATTTCAAAGTTAAAGTAAAAATTGGAATTTCTTTATTTTTATTTGTTACTAGCGGCCGCCTCCGCCGTTTCACCAGCGCGTAATTTCTTTTTTCAAATCTGCCCCCCTTCCCCCACATTCCCGGGATAAAAAGTACCCTATGTCGCCCAGGGATATTGTAACTAGAGTTGCCACGAATAGTGATTTGGCCGAATACCGAATATTCGGCAACGCTGTCGGCCGAAGCGCCGAATATTCGGCGGCCGAATATTCGGCACAAAATACATGCTTGTCAAGCGCGTAAACAAGAACCAACCTATCTCCCTCGTTGTGGGTTAGATTGTTATTTGAAAACTATTCGCCTAGATCGGAAGGCTGATCCTTACAAGTGGTGGTCAGTAAACGAAAAACAATACCCAAATCTCTCGAAATTTGCTAAAGTTATCTTTCTTCTCCTGGGAGTAGCGTGTACAGCGAGAGGTTATTTTCCGAAGCTGTTATCATTTACGATACGATGAAAAGCGTAATCGTTTGCTACCAACAAATGCTAAAAAACTTGTTTTCATCCATCATATTTTACCACTGGTCAATTTTACTTACTAAGAGATTGTAATTTGTTAATAAATACATAGAATCTTGAGTAATATGACGTGTCTTTTTTTCATGATTTGGTATTCGGTATTCGGCCGAATAGTATGTACTATTCGGCCGAATACCGAATATTAAAAAAATTGGCCGAATAGGCCGAATACCGAATAGTAGCCGAATATTCGTGACATCTCTAATTGTAACTTTCCAACAGTAAAATAATCATTTAAATCGGTTCAGTAGGTAGTTTCGGAGCCTATTCAATACAAACAAACAAACAAACAAATTCTTCCTCTTAATAATATTAGTATAAAAGTATACTAACTATACTGTAATATAGACAAAAACTACTTCACATTTGAAAACAAAAATTTACAATAAACACCCTAAGGCATTATTTCCACAGTGCCAAAAACCCCAAAACTAGGCAAAGCTAAGCTAACTAAAAACTAACTAAACACCACGATCCAGGACTTAACAAGCAAGTCTAGTTGTTACATTTTAGTTACTGTGTCATCTAGGTATTCTCTCCTTCCTATTACATATCGTCCTTCAAACGAGGCGTGAAGAGGCACTTTGTGGGCCGGCAGAGTGAGGGTGACTGACGCTACGTCCCTAACGTTGCACCAGTTGTCCTCGCGTCTGGACTTTCCTTCCACTTACCATCAGGTGGACTGAGGTCATTTGCCGGGCTAAGTATAAAAAAAAAAAGAAATCTGACCTCTGTAAGCTGTGCCAAAAAAATACACACATAGATCCATAGGTGCGCGAGATTCTTCGCCCACCACAGCTCTCAAACAAACATATTATATAACATTCAGTTTCCTCAATTAGACACGAAAGAACAAGCGAACTCAATCTTGACCGAATTCCCGAGGTTCGTTGTGTTTTTTTCTCGGAAACCCCGTGATTCTGGGGCGCGTTTACTGCCCATAATAATTGGTTTACTAGCACCTTGTTAGGGCGTGTATACTCGAGAGCCGGGGCTTGTTAGCACGGCTGCCACTCACACCGAACCGTAACAGACGTAAGACATGTGTTGCACTGCACATGTCATGATTATAGTTAAGACAGTCTTATAAGAATTAGCCCTTACGATTTTGATCTGGCGGTCTTGTCGACGTGAATTAAATTGTTAGAGATATTTTTTCCTAATGTGCAATTTCTTATAGGGACAATTTTTTAGGCCTTCCAACGCGAGTCTTTCAAGCTATAAATAAAAAAGAATTTAATTTTACTCATACTTTTTGATACAGATGCTTGGAAACGGCCACAGTGCCCGATTACCGGTAGAATCTGTCTGCCAACTGATGACATAAAAAGTTGTAAAAAATTTATATTTGTTATTTTTATCTTTATAAATAATTTATATAGTTATTATGATAAATGTACTATGTCAAAAATATTTTAATTATAAATGATGGCGATAAATGTCTAGATTAAAAATAATGTAAGTAATGCAAATCAAATTCGTAAAAAAGTCTCTATTGTCTGATCAAACTTCGGTGTGATTGCGGCCAATGATGAAATTGGTAGTCAGCATCAGTATTAAAATATTGGCCGCAATTAGTGGCCCATCCGAAGCCACGCTTCCTAGGAACTGATTAAACACCAACGCATTAAACCTAATAAACACGGTTGTTAGCGGTAAATACTGGGATTGTGCCGGCAACAATTGAATGTTGTCTTTGTACGAGCCACGATGGTGTAAAAAAAGTTTTAGGCACTATGAATCTTTTTTTTTTATACCACATCAGTTGGCAGACAGACACGCAGCCCACCTGATGGTAAGTCACTGCTGCCTATTCCATTGAGGGACACTTCATCAGGAAGCGTCGCTCAATGTGCTGCCAGACTGTAGACTCATCTGATCTTCGAGCCTCTGATTTCAAGTGTACTGGCTCCCATATTAATATTGCCGGAACACAGCCAGAGCTGTTATGGCGGCAGATTTCACCTGTGGGGGTGGTAGCTAGCCAGTCGGACTCTGAAAAAGCCCTACCAGAGTCATATTCAAAAATGTTGTACATATTTTACAATGGTTACCGTCCTTTAGATTATCTCGATAATTTTTGCAAAAAATATTTTGAATTTGGTTTGAATTGTATAAAGACATGTTAAACTAAACAATTCATTTTAAAACTGAGCTATTTTTCAATAAATTCCAGTGAAAAATACAATTTTGTTTCATAAAAATGACAAAATTTGTGACAAAGGTCAGTGTCCTCAATATTCTCTAACTTTTAAAAATTAATTTTACTAAAAATGTGCAATTATTCTGCTGACCCAAATGAACTATACAAATTAAAAATGATTGAACCCATTAATTCAATGCTTTTTAATTAATAAATTACTTAAATAACTATAAAGAAGAGCATAAGACTATTTGTCCTAACCAATCGAACCATTTCCTGACACCCATTTAATGACGCAAATTCAAACTTTTGCTTCATAACAGAACCGTGGTAGCATTATGATATTGAATGTGGCAACACTGGCGTGTACCATAGACAAATTGATATACTGCCGCCATATTTGTTTTCGAGACATTTACCCTCTTATTACAAAAAACATCGCTAAAACAGGTTTAAAACTGTACTTGTTAGTACAGGTTTAGGTCCGGACTATTTTTTAAAACTTTCCTTATTACAAAACAAATACCAACATAAGAATAATTTACTGGTACTAACTCGTTCAGTGCGTTTCATTTTACAAGACTTTGTTTTATGTCATGTTTTAAAATCTTTAAATAAGGCAGTAAAAATAATAATTCTTTATTTATAAATATGTTTTAGTAATGTAAGAAAAAGTAACATATATTTTTAATTTTCTGTTCACAAATTTAAGTGATTCTTTTCAAAAATTGTCTTTCTATACGTAGAACGGAGCGAAATTTTTAAAGTGTTATCTTTTGACGTTTGAAAGTTAGTCCATAGTAAAACTAGGGGTATCGGCGGACTTTCTTGGGTCTAACTTTAGTACTCGAAATGAAGTAAAACTTCGTTTTGTAATAGCGTTTGACTTTAGTCAGGAGTTAAGTCAGGACTAAGCTCGGTTTAATTTTTAAACCACGTTCTGTAATAAGAGGGTTAGTGTTTTGACCGTGTGCTTGGTGTGTGGACAAAAAAGTTACTACTTTACTGACGCTGTTGGATTGCGGAAAAAGTGAGTAAAAAACATGTTTCGTATTGCTTTACTTAAGAAATGTACCATTTTATGAAATAATATCATTTGTAAAGTAATAATACAACAATTTGACAAGTTATTATAAAAGTAAGGTTATGGAACCTCAATTTCCTGATACAATTTCTTGACTTTCTAACGTCAGTAAATTGTAAATCATGGTAAGGCTAAGTTCATAATGCAAATAATCTAGCTATGAGACGACAGCTGTACGGCTTCGTTAAAAAAAAAGTTTATTCGTTTTTTCAGATAAAACATTTAATAACCTATTTAGTTACTATGTATAATCAAATTGTAATATCATATTTATTTTTTTAACTTTTAGATGCCGTTAACTGGTGCAGAGCGCCAAAAACGCTACATACATAGAACGTTTAAAGAGAGAACAACCAGAAAAGTACGGAGAAAAGCGAAAGAAACATCTAAATAAAGTAAAACAGCGACAAAATAAATAATAATAATAAATACAAAAGTTGATGACAAATTATGAAGTATTTTTATTATTCAAGACACACCTTTACATTTACCATTTCCTAACATTTCTTGACAATACCTTTTCCTGACTATTTCCTGACGTACACTTTTTTTGGATATGACTCACCATCAACCAGACCCAAGGCGGGAATTGAACCCACGACCTCCGAGTTTTATACTAGCCTATAGCTATTTTGCTTAAAATCATTTTACTCCGCCAAAAAATGTTATATGTACTTGCTTTGGGGTCAGAGTACTTATGTGTGTGAAGTATATGTTCCATGTGGTCAAAGATCTTTCCAATAAAACCGTACCTTCTCTCTAATAATAATGATAATTGAAGGAATGTGTGCCGGTATTAGCAAACAGACGGGTTAAATTTAAGTTATTTGCTCTTTAGAACAATAATGAACGGGTAATGTGGCCAGTTTCCGGTGGAAAAGTGTATATCTGGTTAACTACGTGGCTACGGTGGACATACGGGCGTTGAGAATGGACAGTAAGTGATATTTTATTTATTTTTTATGAAGAAGGGGGACAAACGAGGGCTCGTCCAGTAATTCGTCCCACAACACGTTCGTCCCAATGGGACGAAACACTGAATTAAAAAATATATTAATTTTTGTTCTGCGATTCGTCCCATTTAATTTAATTATAAAACTTAATTAGATCAGGTAGGTATGACAACTGTTGGTAAGTGATAATTACCGCCCATGGATAATTGGATATAATATTTTACTTGTGTCTTTTATGTTTTGCTCGCTTTTGAGAAAATAAAAAGGAGGGTGAAAGAAGGTGAAGGGTAAAGCTCATTACCTTGTCTCTTTCTCTTGGAATTGGGTAAAGGGTTAAGAGAGGGGCAGGTAGGGTAGTGCTCTTCGGTTGGGGGCCTAAGAATACCGCCGAGGTATCCCCTGCCTGTCGTAAGAGGCGACTAAAAGGGGCCTTCGAACCCGGGGGCGGCGCGGGATGTTCCGCGTGCAGCCCCGGCAACGGGTTCGGAGAAGACGGCCACACCATGGCCCGTGTGGTTCGTAATGCGGCATGGAGGTTCTCGGTTACTAGACTAATACTTGATGCTAAGTTGTTTGTTGTCCTGTCTGCGTGTCTGTAGGTCTCGCTTGCGGCCGAGAACGCTGTTGTTCATTTCATTAGCGATCGTGAGCAGATATCGTTATTGCGTGGCGTTCACTTGCGCGCGCAGTATATGCGAACGATGCAGATGCGACTGTATTATCCTCGGACATTAGTAATTAACACAACGCCAAGTAAGTGGGTGGAGTTATGGTGAAGACAGTGCCTATCTTTCAGTCGAAATGGAACGGCTCGACCGGGAAAGTACCCACCCTCTCACAGAATATGATCAACGTATGAGTAGCTTTGCTGTTGAGCTTTTTTTGGTGATTGTGTAAGCCGGAACCCGGCCGGTTACTTCTCCCCTCCGCTTATCTTCCCCGTCCCCGTTTACCATCGCCCTTCACTTTCCCGTTCTTTCATGGTCCTATAAAGGTGGGCAACAATCCTTAGACCTAGTTGGTGTCAATGAGCGGTAGTGATGACTTAAAACAGTTGTCACATTTGCGTCTGTTGTGCTATGTTCCGTCGGTGTGCAAGATCTCCAGAGCTTACTTGAGGAAGGGATGGAGCTGGCGGTAAGGAAAAACCTTACCATCAGGCTTTACTTTTGCTTAATAAAGTAAAATAAAATACTTATGATTGATCTACATACAACGGGTATACTACGTACAAAAACACACTCGCCTCTAAAACATAAATAAATAATTACATGATTATGTTGAATGAAGCTTAATCACCTGCTAATCACAGCTCTTCTTGTACGAAGAGGCCTAATAACATAATGATGGGGGAGTGAGAACACGCTATATGAGAGAGCAGGATAGATATAACACGCAGAGTACGGCGTAGAATTGAATTAACGGCACTGTGTATGCGCAAAATTGAGTGAAAGTCGAAAATTGGCGGTCAATTTGGTTTTATGAGAGTTATTTTGGCTGTAAAGTAAATTAAAGTTCTGGTAATAGAGATCTCACCTTTCAACTTTGGTTGCAATCCAGTGCCCATTTATACCAGGTTATGGTCCAACGTTATCTAATTGGATTATTTTTAAGTATGTCTAAGGATTGCTGTCGTTGCGAAGCCATTTAATAGCCAGATTAGATCAAGTTATGTATAAATCAGAGATAAATAAAACTATTGTGACATGTTTTAAACCTAGCTGCAGACAGTTTTGTCTGTCAGAAAAGCGGCTCCACCGGGAAGTAAACCCTTTTATACGAACGATTAATGAGTTAGCCTTATTAGGCTTCATTTGTTGATTGAGAGCGCCGGAAACTCAAACAAACTCTTTATTTACTTTCTGAGGCATGAAGATATTTTACTTCGTCAATCATAGATCACTAATAAAGAAGTTTATTAGTGATCGATGTCGTCAATCTCTTATCTCTGGACTCGTTCTGCGTAAGTAGGTATTTTAGGTACAAAGAGAAAAACCAATGAAAATATTTTCTTACGTATGATTTTTTTTTATGAGAAAGAGAGGCAAACTAACGTCTGTGACACCTGATTGTAAAGTAAAAATAAATTCAGAACACTTCGGAATAACACAGAATATATAAAAGAATGCAGAGACAAGACGGATTTGGTAAACACAGCGAATGTAATTTTAATTCGCTGGGTAAACATAAAATTATTTGGGTGGTCAATAAGGTTCCTATCTCAGTATGAGGTACGGAATCTAAGAAGGTTACAAAACGCCACTTGAGAGTTAGGTATTAAATGAGGGTTACGAAACTGGAAAGTGCCCTGGGAAAGACCTGACAAAACTTGGGAGTTGGGACAAAATTTTAAATATATTCTTTCTAATTTAACTGGCACAAAGGACATCTCTCCGGCGTGGCTCTACCACAAATTGATAAGTGATTGATAAGTGGCCTACCGATTACCTGAAGGGCAGATCTAAATGCAGCGTGCAACAAAGTGATCAAGGATGCGCTGCGCACGCGCCTCGCAGGAAGCCACTCGCGCCCATCAGCGCCCATTAAATTACGCACCCGATAGGAATACTAACAGCTGGTGAACTCATAGATACGATATTTTTATTGGCTATTGTCTTTTTTAAAGGAGAAATTTGTCTTTTTGCGTTTTTTTAATTCTCGTTCTTGCAAACGGCTCGATCGGAACGATCTCCTTGAGGTACCGTTGACATTGATTATGACTTCTTCGTTGACTGACCCTGGTAAATAACTGGGACTTCTTGGTCATGATCTCAGGGTCTTGGGATCAATTTCCAGGTTGAGAACATTTTAATCAGGTTTTATCGAACTTGAGTTCAATGGAATGGCCTTTCACCTGCAGTGGGATATTGATAGGCTGATACTTTTTACTACCACAAAATAAAAGAAGAATTACAGCAAGACCTCTTTCGCCATTATCAAGAACAACTTTGGCTGACTCGTCAACTGTAATTGTTTCTCTTTGTCATGCATTACATATTAGATTCATTTCTGTTCTGTTATTTTTACTCTTTGTCATGTATTTATTTTGACAACACTTTGTTTATATTACGCCACCTCAGATTATTCTGATTGGTCTTTCTGCTTGATCTTGCCAGCCTTACGTACTTTGTGTTTCAATTAAAAATCCTCATCATGTCACCAACTTACCCATGACGCCATCGAACCTAGGACAAACCGTTGACTCATCTTTTCAATTTCGGCGCCTATGTCACTGCCACTAATTAGGCATTCTCCGTCCGTCTGTCTGTCTTTCTAATGCCCATCGGTGTCAGATACGTGCCCAGGGTACGGAGTATGATGCAACTGGTTCCCGTTGGGCATTATGAGGCGATAAATTGTATGTCAACTAGACATTCATTTATGTTGTCAACAAGAACATTATCGTTCTCATGGCCTTGTTGTGAGCTATTTGAAGGCGGTGTGAGTTTTTATACGATCGAGACACGTGGCTATGGTGAGCGGCCACCGCGGTTAATTGCATTGGTTCATTTCATCATCATCATCCCAGCGTATTCCCGATTGCATCCAGTATGGAGCTCAGGGTCCGCTTCGACTATGATCCTAGATTTGACAAGCCTGGTTATTACAATGAGCGATTGCCATCTGACCTCCGTAACCCTTACAAGGGAAACCAGACCTACTTGGAACATAATCGGGACCAACTGCTTAACGTGCCTTCCGAAGCACGGAAGCCTGCAATGTCCTAACCAAACTGGAAACAATCACACAAAGTGATGTTCCCCGTGGGATTCGAACCCACGACCTCTGGGTATTAGAGCCGAACGCTCTAACCACTGTACCACGGAGGCAGTTAAGTAAATATAGAGTAAAGTATCAACTAAATTCTTTAGCACGTAAAATCTTTTTTTACTAGCACTTACTAATACACTAGAGAAGAATTGACCCAAGTAACTTAAATAATACCAATAAAATATATGTACATAGGTACTATAAATAACATCTAGCTAGATGTGCAGAGGGGCGAACCTTGTTCTTGTCCAAAAGTTCTTGTCATCTAAGTACAAATTCTACTTTATATACGAGTAGTATTTCCCATTGGCATTGATTCATTAATGAAGAATGTTAACTAATTTTGATTATTAGCTCTCCATATTCTTTGTAAAAAATAAAAAATACTAGTGAAAGAATTACTTCGATACGTCAATTAGTTTCCGATTTAGAAGTAAAACAAGTTGTAACCGCACGCGCGGGCTGCTGGTGCCGGTGTGACGTCATAGTACAACTCGCTCAGTCTGGCGCACTCAGTCCGCTAGCGTTCGGCGCCCGTGCCGTCGAAATTAAACCTAAATACTTTTAAAAATGTCCAATCCAAATACTAGGAAATCATGTGGTGTGCCTAAATGTAAAAATACAACTACCAATTCGCAGGAAAAGTTGTTTTTTATAGTTCCAAAGGACGTTGAGGCTCCTCGCTTCGACGATGTAGCCACATTAAAAATCCTAGTATGTTTACAGCCACCTCTGCTGGCGGCACAATCTTCGCAGGTTACATTTAAAACTTCTTGATCCTTATCAGTTTAGAATGCAATGTTATGGTGTGGTACGTATGCGGTGTTCTGGCGTGATTCTACATTACATACATCACCTAGGTAGGTCTTTTTATTTGAACATGACTAATAGCATCATCGCCATAGCTGTTTCTTGCTGATCTGAAATAAGCTTCTTTTAAAAATAAATGGCCTTACGTATTTTGTAAGTAAAAAAAAATACAACACTATATTTACTTACATCCTAAGAGCGCTTACGCACTACGTCCGATCCGAATCCGATCCGTCTCCGTGAAATCAAAATCACAAAGACATTCGGATGACGGGTCTAATTCGTAAATCACTAGAAATACTCCGGACCGTTATTTCACGGAGACGGATTGGATTCGCATCGGATTCGGATCGGATAGTGCGTTACCTTACCGCTCTTATTCCTAGGTACTATCCTAGTTCCTACTAATATTATAAACGCGAAAGTTTGTGAGTGTGTGTGTGTTTACTTGTTATCTTTCACGCAAAAACTACTGAATGGATCTGGAGTCTGGACGAAGTCTGGAATAACATATAGGTAGGTAGGCTACTTTTAATCCTGGGAAAATGTACAGTTCCCGAGGGAAACGGGGGCGAAGCTGCTGGCGGAAGCTAGTTTGCAATATATCAATGTACCTATGTAGGTATGTATTTATTTAAATTTACTAAGAAGAGCGGTACCTATATGTACATACGTACCTACTTACCTATAGTTACAAAACTATAATACCTACATTTTTATTTGTTGTCTATAACATAAACATTGAATGGTAGGTAGATACTTTTACTATTTGATATTCCTCGCATTTCGGCGGCAACGAAATCACTATTTGTTGTTAAATAATGCGCAACCATTAATCTATCTATTTTAGGTAGATTATATTATCCGATTGCCCTTTTTCGTCCATATTATTAATTGAATAATATTTACTATTAAGTCTATTAACGAAAACACAACAAAATACTGCACAAGCCAAGCGCAAGCTATGCAACTTGTATTAAGCCGGGCTCGGCCCGCGCGGCGGGTTGTGATGTGACGTCACAAGCGGTCACGTGACTGTTAGCGGGACTCGATATTTTTCGAAACTTTGAATGCCTATAGAATCAAAACTACTAGGTATTTTTGACTACAAAATAAACTAGTGTATTTGTATACATACAGGCATTACTGAGACAAAATTTCAAGCGATTTGGCATACCTAGTAACATTCTCCATTGTTATTTAGATTGAATGACTGATGCAGTGACTAGTAGGTCGCACTTTAAAGCGTCGCGCCAAAAATTTCTTGGCCGAAAAATAGTTGATTTGGGTTTTCTTTCAAAAAAATGCTCAGTCACAGTCCTTAGTACTCCGGAGTGTAGATTTTGGCGGTGAAAAAACCCCTATGATTCGGAAAGCACGTAAAGTCGTCGGTGCTGCGCCTGATCTCTCTTCGGTCATATCGGACTGCTGTACCACTTTGCTATGGGAGTGAGGAAATAGGGAGTTTCTGATAGGCACCACAAGTGCTATAGCTACTTAGTTTTGGTGACAATTCAATGTGTCTATGAGATGTTGTTCACAATTTTCTGTATAGGGACATTGCCCAAGCCCAAACAGGTTTGCCCATAAATAATTCCAGGGTTTACCCTATTACCATATTCATCACCAACTGTAGACCAAACACATCTTTATGGGCCATTGTTTGGAATTTTGAATAATTGTTATCATTTCCAAAATTGTTGTATTAATTTTATGATCCTTTGTGACATGTTTCCTCTAATAACTTGAACGTGAGGTTTTTATCTATTACTTGCTTCTGAGGTGGTAGTTTTTGTCTATGGACAGTTATTTTTTCTATTCCTTCCTATACCCATAAACAATTTAGGTAAATGAAAACTAAATTTGGCTGTCTCTGCTAAACAATGGTTATAAACTTTCGGGTATAAAACCCGGAGGTCGTAAATTCGATTCCCGCCTTGCGTCTGAATATTAGTTGCAAGATTTTATCTTTTGAACTGGCTAATCACCCCCCCCCCCCTCCCACAGGTGCAATTTGTCGCCATAACAGTTTTGGTTCTCTATCGCCAATATTAATTTGGAAAGTCCACTTGTATCGTGTTTATTGTTGTGTTGTGTGTAAGTGCACTTGTGTATTGTTCTAAGATCAGACGAGACTGCAGTGCGGCAACACATAAAGTGCACCTTAATGGAAATAGGTCGCAGTGGCTAGTTACCATCAAATGGACTGTGTGCCTGCTAACAGATCTAGCAAAAAAACCCTTAGATCAATTAAAAACCAAGAAGCTCCCAAACCAATTTCTAAAAACGAGATCTAATAAGAATGCAGTTGAACTTGCTGAACAATAGTTTATTCAAAGCGCAGCGTCAATAAACACTGCACATCGACTGCGGGAACTCTCGGTGTGGTCGGCTGGGTGCGTGGCCCTAAACATAACTAATGCGACGAGTGTGCAACGAATGCTAAGCATTGCTACTGCATACAGTGTAAGCTTCGAGGTAGTAGTTAGAACGTTGGGCTCTAAAACCCTTCATGGTTTCCAATCCCGCTGGGAGAATCACTTTGTGTATTTTTTTTTATACCACGTCAGTTGGCAGACAGACACGCAGCCCATCTGATGGTTAGCGGCCACTGCGGTCTATTCCAATAATAAGTACTTCTATTCTAGGTCTATTAAAAAAATAAGGGACGCTTCACCAGGAAGCGTCGCTCAATGTGCTGCCAGACTGTAGGCTCATCTGATCTTCGAGCCTTTGATTTCAAGTGTACTGGCTCCCATATTAATACTGCCGGAAGCTGTTATGGTGTCCGATTTCACCTGTGATAGCTTGCCAGTCGGACTGTGAAAAAGCTCTAGTGTATCTGTTTCCAGTTTGGTTAAAACATTGCATGCAGGCTGAAATCACCTGAATGTCCAAAAAGAATGAAGATTCCGTGCTTCGGAAGGCTCGTTAAGCCGTTGGTCTCGACTATGTTCCAAATAGGTCTGGTTTACCTTGTATGTAATTACCAGGCTTGCCGAATCTAGGATAGAATCACAGTCAAAGCGGACCATGGGCTCGGTACTGGATGCAATTAGGAATACGCTGAGATGATGATGAAGACAGTGCAAACCTAAATGACTGCCTCCGTGAAACAGTGCCGCCATAACAACTCTGGCTGTGTTTCGGCAAAATTAATGTGGGAGCTAGTACACTTGAAATCAGAGGCTCGAAGATCAGATGAAAATAGGCCGCAGTGGCCGCTTACCATCAGGTGGGCTGCGTGCCTGTCTGCCAACTGATCTAGTATAAAAAAAGACCCTACAGGGGTCGTGGGTTCAGCTACCGTCCAGGATAAACAGTCATATGTGATGAAAACTTGTGTTTGTTTTGTGTCTGTATGTTTATTGTTTACTGCAACGTTGGTCTATTTAGTTGTTTTAGTACCGAGCCGAGATTTTGAGCCGAATCTAAGTTGTGATGTTGGACGCACGATCTCTGACCATTTTAAATTTATCCTACGAAAGACGAAATTCTTCAGTGGTCAGTTTTTACTATTAAATGTGTCAAGCAAAATATTAAAAAAAAACGAGATGTTAATAAAAAAAAAACAACAGCCTTTTGAAATGCGATCCATCGATCTTCATTCAACCGTCACAAAAGGTTTGCAACAAAAACTGTTATTTTAGCGAATGGGCGTCACCGTCTTCATACTAAATTGCTATTATAATTGGCCGTTTAAACATGTTTGGATTCGATTTTCGAATTTCAAACGAGACACGTCTTCAGCTTGTTAATAAAAAAAATAACATTAAAAAAATATTAAAACTTTTTTTTCGAAATGCGCATCTGTCATTTTAAAACGTTCGTTTGAGTCTGTGGTTTGACAATTACCGTTGCGTTTTGTTATCTATAGTTTAGGACGGAAAGTTCAAATTGGTTTTGTATGGAATTTAAAAGGAGCCAAAGTTAAATTCCATGATTATAGAAAATTATAGTTTAAGTAAATCTTGATTAACGATTGCTTAAAATATAATTTTCCTTCATCGTTATCAATATAATGATAATTTGAAACAGTTTCTATTAAAATGCTCCTAGTAAATTACAAATAAATGCACACCAATCATGTAGTTTCAAAGTAGGACAACCCTTATAGGTAATAATATTATGAGTACTAGAATCTACTGCCTGAGTTTTAGCTGCCTCCGTGGAACAGTGGTTAAGTTGCTCAGTTAAGTATTAAGGAAACACCGTGGAAGGTCGTGGGTTCGAATCTCACCCAGTACAAACCCTGATTTGTTAGACATTTCTGTTTGTCCTGTGTCTGCATGTTTATAAGTATTTAAACATAATATTAATTGTGGTACCTTCGTTGTTTCTGAAACCTATAACATAAGTGCATAATAAGCAAAACATGCAAAATAAGCTACTTACCATGGGATTATATCAATCTATAGGAAATATTTTCCCATAAATTTCACTCATCAAAAATTTTAAAAGTATTTTCCATGACACGTTCAAATGAGTCAATACCTTAATGCATTCCTTAACCTTAACATTTTAGTGTTGGAAAATAAAACCTCATCAAAGATTCATCGAACCCCATAACAATTCCACACACACCATCAGATAAATTCGCCATATACTTTAAATTGACCTTTCCTCGTAATCCAAGGCTTCCATTACTTAATATGTATCTATAGGAAATCTATCAAATTGTCAATTGGAAAACGCATTTTCCATTCAACAATCAACCTTAACACTTAGGCAATAAAGTGGTTATAATTTGATGAGTTTAACATTCATTGAGAGTCGGTTTAATATTGATTGCCTAGATGATAAGAGCCATTGTGTGAGGCCGTTAATGTTCCAATTATGATGGTCATGTACGGAACATAAAACGATGTTCCAAACTATGGTTTCCGAGAAAGTGTAATAGTTCCATGTTGAATGTCGGGGACTGACTACTTCTCAATTCCCGAACCCTAATCTCTTACTCTCATAGCACGATAGGAGAGCAGCTTAACACGACTGAAGAGAGACCAGGCGCAGGAACAACGGCTTTACGTGTTTTCCGAGGCAAGCGGCTGTTTTGCGTGTACATACTATTAGACGAATAATTGGTTCAATCGATTTACACATCACTATGGTCACCGCGTACGGTGCCTTGCACTAGCCGGGGAGTTTGGACAGATGGAATTACCGCGCTTGCAATGTATACCTAATGCCGAATATTGTAAAAGTAAGTATATTAAATTGTAATTATCAAGAGAAAGGTATTTATGTCTAACAACCTAGATAATATAAACGTGAACATGCATGTCTATGTATATTTTTCTAAGTGGATGAGATGAGATGATCGATTAGATGCAAAAACTCGACCGATTGGTCGTAATGGATGAGTAGTTACCCATTTCACCAGAGGTCGTGGATTCAATCCTAAACAATTTATGTGCATGATGTATCGGTGTGTTTAAACTGCAACTGTTGCAGCACATGCTGAGACTAGACCCAATTGACCACGTCTATTGTGTTGTTAAGTCATGTTTTTTTTTTTTTGTTTACGGTTCGCTGTTTATTTATCTCGTCTGTCAGTTTATTTTACTATGTTTTATTTTTTATCTCTTTATAATTTCTGTAATGTGTAACGTGTGTCAATAAATGCTTTTTCTTTCTTTCTTTCTATGTAAAAATTATAGTTAAGTACCTAGGTAATGTTTATCCGTTGTCTGGCACTCATAGTACAAGCTGCTTAGTTTGGGTCAGACGGCGCTTGTGTTAACAATGTCCAATGATATTTCTATTTAGAAATAATGGGAATCAATAAATTGAATAAGTCGCTAGTCATTGCAAATGTTCGGCATCTGAAGCACAATTCTAACAAAGATAATCAATAAATCCACTAGACCATAAAATTCGCCGCATCTATCTTCAGATCGCATTCACATCTCTATTTTATTGTCGCACTTAACAGCGCCTCCACGCACAATACAGCTGCACAAAAACTGTTTTATTCGTTACAAATTATCTTACGATTCGACGAAGGCGCCAATATACAGATATGTGAATTATTTCACCATCAAATTCAATACAAACTTACCCACAGATTCTCAAACTTAAACTAATTTTAAACGCGCGAAATTGGCCTCTAAACTAAACGCATTTGACGGAACGAAAAGTTTCCGAAGTGTAAATGACTTTGTCAATATCACAATGGAAATGGAGACGTCAAAAGTCAAACTCTAGAGTGGACAACAATGCCCCCTGATTGCCACGGTCCCATTCAACGATTATACACGGCCATTATATTCTATTTAGTTCCAAATAACCATTTAATAATAGTTTACGAAGCGGGAACCGTTCCCTTACCATGCTTATTAACAATACAATAAAATAAATAACAAATAATACAAAATAGGAACCACTTTACACCTTCTTGGAAGCTGCTCAGCTTGCCAGTAAAAAAATATAACAAAAACACAGCGGACTCTTTTCTACACGTAGCTCTGTCTTTTTCTTTCTCTTTGTGTATGATTCGAATGTCATTTATTGTCTAAGAAACATTTACGACTGTTAGGATTGCTTAATTTCAATTTTAGACCGTAAAGTGAGAGTGTTAAAGAATAATACACAGTTCTCAAACTGAATCATCATTTTGTCAAACCATCTGAATAATGGCGCTTAGATGAAGTGGAAAACGATATAGTCAATGTGTCAATCCCTTTTCACGGGTACGCTAATGTTAAATTAATATTTTCTGTCATAGATAGTGTGTGCAAAAAATCTTAGATACAATTGCCGTGAAACGAATGATTGGGGAACCTCGCGGGTTCCGAGTTTCTCAAATTTGACAAGCGTGAAATTTTGAGTAGTGTGAATTAAGTATCGTTAGTGAAATATGTAAACAACGTGACAGACACTAAGTCTGTTCGCAACTCATAGGCGAATGCTACACGCTCGATATTTATCGTGATATTTGGATCGAAATCCAGGATCACGATACCTATTTATCGAGTGTGTAGTATTCGGGGGTAACTCGTCCCAGTCCGAAACTGGGCCCGGGGACCAGTTGCACCCTTTCTAATCGCCATATACAGTACTTGAAGGTAAATAATGGATATCGATTAACTTCGTTTTGGCGAAGATGACCGTCATCAAAAAGAAATGATGTTGATGATAAAATTGAAATTAGAAGTGCTTCTTTTTTCCCTCCTTTAGGCTGTTCTATACTTCACCGTCAACATGAGTCAATAGATTGCTGAAAGTTGAAGGAGCAAAAGTTAATAAGTAAATGTTTCCAATTCCTAAATTGCTTTCTAATTAATGTGGTAAGCATAAATTGAGTTTAATTGATACTCCCACATTCCCCAAAATGCCGTTCAAACTAAAAGCAAAATTAATAGTGTTCATGTCAAATAAATTGCCTTACAATTAAGTTAGGGGTCCAAATGGGGTGGATCCGTTTCGGGGAAGTGCACAATGGGATGCAATGATTGGGGACGATTGTCAATGACTACCAGAAATTAACTTTTAAGTTTTAAAATTGCAATGGTTATATTGGTTATCTCTTAAATGGGTATCGTGAGAATCAATTTAATTTTACTTTCTTCAATCTGGTATGCTTATAAATATATCATAATGACAGCGATTTCTTTATAGCTAGGTTCCATTCTTTAAAGTCGTGGATTCAGATCCCATCTAGGATCAATATTTTTTTCCACTGTCTGGATTGGATGACTGTAAGTAATTAGATATTATGGTTTGAGAACTGTATTTCTCAACATAATTAATACTTAATTTACTTACTGAGAAATACTGTATATGTAATGAACATTGATATTATTTTGTCGACTTACATTGCTTCTGAATTCTGATACACTTGCAAGATCAATACTTAAGCTATTTACTTTGGGGTCAGATCTATTAAATATGTGATGTTTTAAAATTTTTATACTGATTATTAATTTTATTTTAATGATATAATTCCTTGCTATTAAGAACGCCCTGTGTCTTCCAAAATGTAACGTAGAAAAACCAAGCCATAAACAAAATAATAATGGAATTTAACTCAAAAAGCCAGTAAACCAATAATCACCTCACTAAATATGCTTTGTCCCAACCACTTTGCCTTGTCTTTTGAATAGCCTTATTCATCCCAACCACTCTGCCTTGTCTATTGAATAGTCTTATTCATCCCGACTAATTAAAGCCGATCGATTTCACGGTGGACTCGCTACAAACAAGGGCCATTTTGGGCTTCGACAGGCCATTAAAACGCAATATTTTGTGGGCTAAGGCCATAAATAAGGCAGGCCATTATTTTCTAAATAATTAGCGGACGGTGTTTTGGGGATGGTACTTCGTTGGGATGTTTCTGACTTCGGAATGCCAGGGACGGATTTGGGTGAGATATTATAATTTATTATTGTCCTTTTTTCTTTCTGATGGGTTGTTTCAGAGTATCAAAATATTCTTTATTCATGTAGGTAGGTTTCGGAGATGCTTTTATGAATCAACAATTATCAATTTAACAGAGTGACTCTCCTACTGGCTTTAAAATGTTTTTTAGTGAGAAGAACCGGCAAGAATCTTGATAGTTACTTTTTACAATCGTCAAAGTTTGGAGTACCTACTTGTAAAGTATCAGTCTACTGATTCCCATGTTTTGAAAGGACTCTATCATTGAAATCCAGTTGACGTTATATCGATATTTAATGTCGGCTTGATTACCAAATCCAGAGGAATATGTATATTATGTATGAGGATGCATGGATGTGTAGATAATAGGAGTTTTGGAGCCTTCGAAAAAAAAAATCTGTCTTGTTAAATGTAATAAGATTGTGCAGTATTCAAAACTGTTCCCCTGATCTCAGCTGAGCTAAAATAAAAAAAATGTTATGGACGCTTATCCTCTCAATTCGCTCTCTTAATTGATAAAATAAGCTTGCAGTGTTCCACTAAACTGTAATTAGAATGTTGTGTAGTATTCAAAACTGGTTCCCCTGATCTCAGCTGAGCTAAAATAAAAAAAAAATTATGGACGCTTATCCTCTCACTTCGCTCTCTTAATTGATAGAATAAGCTTGCAGTGTTCCACTAAACTGTAATTAGATTGCAATTGTGCAGTATTCAAAACTGTTCCCCTGATCTCAGCTGAGCTAAAATAAAAAGATTATTATGGACACTTATCCTCTCAAATCGCTCTTCAATTGATAGAATAAGCTTGCACTGTTCCACTAAACTGATTACAGTTAAAGTAGGTTTTATTATTAATTTTACTTGTGTCCCTTAGTCCGGCTCTGGTCAGTGGGCCCAGTAGGGGTCCCAGGGAACATCCACCGCAACGCCTGCGCGTCGCTCGGCTGATTTACTGCCAGTGTAATAATACTGGACTGCGCTTTACAACGCTGAGGCACCTGGGTCGAGTCTAGGCGAGGCTCTATTTGATCTTCTTCTCATTATCTTCATCTTAGTTAAATGTAACGTCAGTTTTAAAGTTGGCACAGATTCGACACAAATTGACACAATATAACTGGACGTCACATATAAAGTATTTTAAGTAGTATATATTTAAAGTAATTTTAAAATAATAGGCTTGTTTCCACTAAGAATGAATCGGATGGCTTAGAGTTTCTAATGATTAATCATGATATGTAGTAAACAAAAAAACAACTTTTTTACTAAAATAATATAAGATTACAAATATTTTTGGAAATTAAAATCGGCAAAATTACTTAGTTAATCACGTGACATTAAACAACAATCAGAGAAGCGTGACGTCAGTCCTCGCAAAACACCGGTTGCAGCTGTATAATGATCTCGTCGACTGACATCAACAAACTCGATTGTTTCGCGAGGATAGACGTCATTCAAGACGCCATGACAGTCTTGGCCTTTCCAAAGTTAATTTTAAGTTTATTTCTAAAAAAGCAAAATACTTATGAAAAAGGCCTATTTTACTAAAAATAATATATATTTGGGGTAAAATAGATACTAAACTATAGTTTTAAACGAATTTCCAAATTTTGTCAACTAGCCTATTATATTGAAAAAAGGTTATGGGGCGTTGCCATTGTTGCCAATCAGTGTTACGTACAAAATTTAAATTCGAATTTGTAGGTGTGTAAAGTCATAGCTTAGAATCATTGTCATCTTAATGAGATATCTGATTTCTGTATGATTAATGAGTTCGATAGTTTTAATTTCTGCGCACACCCACGAATTTTCTATGTGAAAGAAGAAAGAAAGAAAGAAAAACCATCTATGTGCGTCTTCACAACTGGCGGAGACGGAAAACATTGGGGAACCTGCACACTCGAATGGTTGTGTTTTCATGGTCCATTTGGTCTAGTCCCCTATTAAGGGTTATTGCCAAAATCTAAATACCTAATCATTGACTTGATCGAAACAAAACGCTCGGAGACACGATGAAGTAACATAAGACCAGAAGCCCCTAGACAAGCGGCATTTATGACATTCGTTATCGTTCAATTTGCGATAGTGAATATTGTCAAAACCCGTATAGACCGACAAACTTATCTGTTCCGGTGGCGGCGTCGCTACTGTCTATTTATAACTGTCATTAAATATCGTTTTTGCATTGCATTTCACGTAGTTCCAATTTTGGCCACCGGAACAGATAAGTTTGTCGGTCTCTACTTTCAATATCAGAGAGAAAATTTTCTTGTTCTGTGTTCAATATCGATTTGACCACGTGACTTTTCTAGGGCACCTGTCAAATCCATACAATTTAAAGTTAGCGAATTTCGCTTTAGCTGTCAAAATGTTACTTTGTCTAGGCCCCCAGGAATGTTACGGAGTTTCGATTCCGATTCTGATAAGTCGGAACTTCCGATCATTATTACACTTTCGGTTCCGATTTCGGCTCCGAAACTTTTAAATCGGAGGTTTTAATCGGAGGTCGAAGCATATCTATCAATACACTACTTGTGGAGTCAATGCATTTGATGGAATTTGTTTTGTTGTTTTTTTAATGGTCTGTGTTTATTTGATAATGTAATTAAAATGAAAAAAATAATCCTGAATGAAGTTTTTATTTGTCCTTCAATAAAAATTGCCACTACTTCTGCCTCTGCATCCGACTCCGATTCCGATTCCGATAAATCAAATTTTAAAACTCCGATTCCGATTTCGGTTCCGATAAATTTAGGTACCTCCGTTACATCCCTGCTTTAGACCCAACGTAATATGTTTTAACATTGTTTCTTTTATCATAAGTTAAGCACACCAATTACTTACACAACCAGAGCCAAGCTGAATCCAATGATTAAAGAATGTTTCTCACCGATTGAGCCAACTTAATATCGATAATGTATTCAAAACAATAAAACAAACATTTTCCTATAATAACTTATTAGACACCATGCAGTTACAATAAGAATTACTCATTCTGATATTTGACACCTGTGTTTTGTCTCTTTCCCTCGTCAGATTTACACGTGAGACAAGAAATAAATTTGGGAAGCGAGTACTAACGATAAATCAGGGAGCAACTAGCGCCACGGTAAAAGTAAAAAAAGTAAAGATTTAGTTAAAAGATGGGAAGGTATTTTGAGGTAATAATAATTGAGGGTTCCGTGAAAAAACTATTCTTTGTAAAAATATTTTTTTAGTGGCAGGGCCATGCTGTTTTACAGTACGAATGGGCCGGCTCGTCCGGGGAAGTACCACCCTCTCACATAACACCATCGTGAAATAATAGTGACTACATTGTGTTTCGTCTGATTTGTGAGAGTGTTGGAGGCCCACCACCCCCCATACCCCAATAGGCCGGCAACACATCAGCGATCTCTCTGGTGTTGCAGATGTCGGGCGGCGGTGATTGCTTACCATTAGGCGACCCGCTGGCTCGTTGGCCGCTTATGACCTAAAAATACTGTTTCGGCGATAAATGGGACGAATAGTGAAAAGAAACAAGGCATTATTCGAGGTGATTGGTGGGGCACAGTCTTGATCGAAGGGTACAGCGGACCCCGGGCCCCGCAAGGGCGCAACCGGGATAACGCTGGGATGATGATGGTGGGGCAAAGTGAAATGCCTTGTAATTTGCCCCACTAAACCGATTTGAAATAGTTTCCACTATTTTAAAATTTGGTGGATTCTGTCCTTGAGCACACAGACTTCATACTTAGTAGGGTGCCTCATCAGATGATAAAAAAGCAGGTCAATTGCCGCAAGCCGCCAGCTCGTCCTCGTTTCGGATGGAAAGGGAAAACCAAGGAGTTCAGTGGGTAGTGGAATGAACGTCTTTAGTCTAATTCTTTTACTTGAAGATGTTTGTAATTTGTTTGTAATTTGACCGCCTCCATGGAACAGTGGCTGAGCCGCTTGGGTACAAAAAATACACGGAGGTCGTGGGTTCGATTCCCACCTTGGGTCTGGTTGGTTGTAGGGGTTTTCAGAGTCCGACTGGCTCGCTAACACCCCCACAGGTGAAATCTGCCGCCATAACAGCTCTGGCTGTGTTCCGGCAAAATAATGTGGGAGCCAGTACACTTGAAATCAGAGGCTCCAAGATCAGATGAGCCTACAGTGGGGCAGCACATTGAGCGACGCTCCCAGGTGTCCCTCAATGGAATAGGCCGCAGTGGCCGCTTACCATCAAGTAGGCTTCGTGTCTGTCTGCCAATTGACGTTGTATAAAAAAATCGGTTAGTATGTTTTTTAAATAGCTTTATTAAAAAGCGTTACAGTACCCTAATAGTTATAACAAGCACCCAGGGACCCCTAAAAGTAAAAAGATCAGATGGTAGAACCACGTAGAGGGCGCTGGTATCGCGTTACGCTTAATTTGAATAAATTATTGCCTCGGCCGGGAAGCTGATGTCTCTATTATTTCGTCTTGTCCAGTGGTAGAGAACCTCGCTTTGGGATTGTTGGTGGAATAGGTTAAGGCATGGGATTCTATTCTAAATAAACGTCAAGAATTTCTAAAGATAATTATGTTCCGAATTTCTAAATGTACATTTATTTAAGAGCAAGTATTTCAATTATGAATTTTAGATATAATTGAGTAACAATTTTAGCAATTTTTTGCCTAATAAATAAATAAATAAATAAAAAGTGTTTATTTCAGACCAGAGAACCATAGTTATGTTAGTGTTGTTCATTGTTCATCCAGCATAAACATCAGTAAAGTAAAGCTAACCTATTTATTATCCCACTGCAGGTTACAGAAACTTATAGTCTATGTTAGTAACTAATAACAAGACGAGTCAATACATTACATAATACGATCTACTAAACAGTGTGTGATTACGGTGTCGTAAAATTACTATGGACGTAACTTATTATACCTATCTATTGTTTTAATTAAAATCTTTACAAGTATGCTTAACCAGAGAGCTTCACTTAATGTGTTGCTACATTGTTAAGGCTCCTCTGATTTTAAAGCCTTCATTTCAGGTGTCCTGTCTCCCTTTTTTTGCAAGAAAGCACTTTCTTTCGTAAGCGGTCGATCTTTCCCCATGTTTTCCCCAGAGGTCATATTAGGCTGGTCATGCCCACAGCACGTCGGGCAGTGTCGGGTTACGATACGTGCGCAAGCGTAGGCGGCCATCTAACACTAACTCTCTACAGTCCATGTACAAGAACAACAGATAAATAGCTAAATACATTGTTCATCCAGCATAAACATCAGTAAAGTAAAGCTAACCTATTTACTATCCCACTGCAGGGCAAAGGCCTCCATCCTTGAAATCAAGTTATCGTTACAATGATGGGTACTGGCTTAATCACCACGCTTGCCAAATGAGGGTTGGTGATCACAAACCCCAGCTGTGTCCGAAAAAACTGACACAAAGTTAGCTCGAGCCAGGAATGTCCCCCATTAAGAAGTCATCGCTACAATGATAGAGAATAATAGAGAATAGATGAGGCTTTATCACCACGGTAGTCACCTCGTTTTTTTAAAGAGGAATTCGCACACCTACCCTTGGTGCTTACCAAGGATAGGTGAGAATTCCTCTCAAGATAAATATTTGTGTTGAAAATATTTAGATTACATATACGAGTATTTGAGGTACCTTCTGAAGTTATGTTACTGATTAAGTGTTGTTAGTGAGAGTTTAATTCGATCCCCTAACAACAATATACTCGTACTTCATTCTTTTGGTGATTTCGAGCTGTGAATTACAAGTAACGCTTGTTAATACAATTGATGATTGATTGATTTTACACAAGGAATAAGCATAGACTTGCCGTTCCTAATGTCAGGCTTCATAAAACAGGAAAGTCATTTGTTGGACTGAGCATTGAACTATTTAACAAAGTACCACAACGTCTTGTAGAATTACCTTTAAATAAATTTAAAGTCATAATTAAAGATTAACATACCTATGAGGAAAGGTTACTATAAAGTAGAAGATTACTTAAATGACAACACTCTGTGGACATGAAACACATTTGCTTCTCTGCACATCTACTCTTATGCTTATTTATTGTACTTATTACATATATTATTATTAAGTTGACATTATATTGTTATTAATTTGACATTATATTATTATTAAGTTATTATTGTACAACACAAAATGATTTAAAAAAGGCTATCATATGTAACTGTTGAGTTTCTTGCGGCACTTCTTCTCAACAGCAGGCCATTCATTCACGTCGAAGTGCTGGTAGGAAAAAAAGTTTATGACGTGCAAAAGAATTTCTTGGTAAATCAAATTGTAAAATAAATACTTTGACTTTGACTTTGATGTCCTGCTGCATAAGGCTTCCGAAATATAAGGTTTACAAAGGCCACAATAAACTACTAAAATTATTACTCTTTTTTGTCACAAATTGTATTTAATAACAACAAAAGAAAAAACCAATATTTATCAATGAAGACATCATCCGATTGAAAAAAATAAATGTACATTCGAATACTCTTTCTATGTCTAATAATTTAATATTCAAAAGACTTAGACCGTATCCAATTCAAGAAATACGCCATATTTCGACTAAAATGAGCAACAAATTCTCATAATTAAACTAAAAAACTTCAATGTCTGTCATTTTTATTGCCACCCAGTGTAAGGTAGCTCGCTAGTCAACAATGGACTCGAACCTGTTACACGACCGGGAAGTCGACTTTATCCGACAATCTAATATATTCTAATTTCATACAATCGCTTTGATATAAATAAGATAGGTGTTCGAAGCTTCTCGTATTGTGTGTGGGCATAATATGGCCACAGTAAAATTAATTACAGTTTGTAATGTATGGTACAAAAAATAAGTATCAGCCTTTTTAATTTCCCACTGCAGGGCAGAGGCCTTCATCAGCGAAATCAAGTTTTGGTATCGTCGTAATGATATCGGTTAATGACTAAGCTTGCCAAATGAATGGTAAGCACAAACCCGATATTCAGCGGTCTAGAGTCTAGTGGTTTAAGCACCACGCCTTATGTAGTGGTAAGCTGTAAAGCTATGCTGTTTTACATTACGAATGGGCCGGCTCGTCCGGGGAAGTACCACCCTCTCACACATTAACACCAGCGTGAAATAATAGTGACTACTATTGTGTTTCGTCTGGATTGTGAGAGTGCCGGAGGAGGCCCACACTCCCATACCTCCATAGGCCGGTAACGCATTAGCGATCCCTCTAGTGTTGCAGATGTCCATGGGCGGCGGTGATTGCTTACCATCAGGCGACCCGCTGGCTCGTTTACCGCCTCTGGCATAAAAAATGCCTTGATATTGGCGTCCTGGGTTATATTGCCGAGTCGGGAAAAATGTGTAGGATATTTTAAACGCAGCTCGGGTTTCTGATCGCCACGGTTACCAAATGCAGATTGCTTGTATGATTTGCTAAGTAATGATGACTACATTTCAATGATAGATAGATAGATAGGAGGCCTTTGCACTGCAACCTAAACAGCCTGTAAGGCTGATACCTTACTTTTAATATTTACCTTACATTAATTTAATCTTTATTATGACTATCCGTCGAAGGTAAAAAGCTGCTACGCTATACTGTTATTTAATAAACTGTAACATTATGAGTTTGAATTAAGATGTCTAGTATAAGATTTGGGATAGTAAATGTGTTCCTATCTATAAATATGAATGACTACTGGCTTATGCTAATCGTGTATTTTGCCATAGACTGGTAAAACTGTCCAATGGTTTTATAATAAAACGTTAAAAATTATAACACGAAAGATCGTTTCTAAAGTTGATAAAAATAATGGATGTGCCTATAAAAAATCAAATAATAAAACACGAAAAATGATAGCTAATAATTTGTAATATAATTAAGTTTACTGTCATGACAGTCCCTGCGTGTATGATGATTATGATGATGTTGACTAGTCAAATCCTGAATCGTGGTGTTAAAATCTTCTTCAGTGGATCGGGACAAAACGCTCCCAGAAAGTAGATAATTAAATAAGTTTACTGACAAAACTACTCGTAGTTACTTGAAATATGCATTAATATAAATCATCGTACTTAAGACCGATATATAAAAAAAAATGTAATTCATTCACAAGCATTCAAAAACTACAATAATTTTCTTCACGCACAATGTCACGGCCATTTAGAAGAAAAAAAAAAACAAAAAAACAAACCCACGTGTCTGTCACCAACGGCCATCGACAAACAGTTGCGTTCGAAATTCAAACTAATTTATGTTGTTTGTACACCTTTTGTGACCGAACCTTTATTGGCCAGGTGTTGCCAAGCTTTTGTGTAGATAGAAACATTTATTTTGGACTTTGTTATTTTTTAAATAAGAGCGAGGAACGATTAGAAAACTTTTAATGATCATTACTTGCAATTTAATTCTTGTTGTAATGAAATAAGTGGACAGTGAGGCATCTCTACCTAAATCGTGACTGCAACTCTAATTGATGAACAAATTAGTTAAGTTGTAAAATGTCCAACCTTTTTTTTTGAAAACTTATCTTTTATTTTGTATATACAACATTACAATACTGATTTGCTTTAAAGATTGCTATTTAGCATTATTTGTGACATATAGGTACATACTTACTTTAATAGCGGATTTAATTAATTTATGCAATGACAACCGTTGCCAATGGTAAAAATTGTTCAAAATTATTAAATATATTTCTATAACGCTGTTATTTTAAACCTAATAAGAATAAGCATTGAATGAAAAAATCTGTATTATTCTTTAAAGTAGGTAATAACAAATTAACAATGTAGGCGTCATTATAAAATGTTATTCGTAATAAAGTTGGTAACTTCAGTCTTTCTACTAGGAACAAAAATTCATCACCGCCCATTTCTCCACTGTGCTATCTCGCTGATATTGACAAATAGCCACAGAGTCTGCATACAAGTTCCATTGGGCATGAAATTGGTTAAAATCTTGCACGCGTGACCAATCACTAGCTATTTATTCCAATTTACCAGCTAATTGTGTTGTGAGCGAGAGTATTCACGCTGGCAAAACATGATTATCACCTGTCATCGAGTAATTGAAACGTGGAATAAGTTTAAGTGCGTTTTTGATTGACATTCGTAATATGTTTTTAAAATATTAGCTGTGTATTATGAAGTCTGTATACTCTGTATTACTTTCTAATCATTCTAATAATAATTTTGAACGCGTCCGTTTTTGTGTGGAATTTAAAAATGGAATTGATTGGTTAGAATTATTGCGTTTGACGTTCGAACATTTTAAATTCGGAATTGAGATGTTTGGATTGCGGTGAATTTACGGTACCTACCATAGACATTTATTCGAATTTATTCTTTTTTTCGAGCCGAGAGAAAAAATAAGGGGGTGGAATTGCAGATGCAATTCTCAGCAACACTCGTAGTAAAATGATAAACCATTGACATGATATTATAATACTTATAAGTATAACTCACAAAATTATAACACGTTGATAAATCAAACTGAATGCAACAAATGATTGGTTACATTTACCTAAAAGCTTAGCTTAGAAGTTTCTTGAATAAACATAATCTTATTGGTGTTCATTTGTTTTTATTTTGAATTCAGGTTAAAACAAATGAGATTATTTATAAATTATAAAAGAATCCTTAAAACACAGGACAAACCTTTTCTGTTTTTTCTAGGCAATAATAAAATCCAAACAAGCGGAAAGCTAAAATAATTAAAATCCTTCGACGATCGCCATATAGAACCGACCTCATTCAGTTTTCTCCGAAGCCGACCCAATTTACACCGTTTAGTCACGGCTTAGTTAAGTCAGCAAAACCAACAGTCCCCGTTTTGAGGGCGTGCCTAAAATCCGTCAAATGAGCGAACGGCCGGCTGTCACGGGGTGATTAAATGAAAACATTCCTACTAACGTAATAATGCGGGCCGTTGTTACACCGACGCGTAATCGTAAATTTAAAAGGAAATGAAATACTTTATTTAGTAATTTGATTTACTAGCGTTTCGACATAAGTGGCCTGTTAAAAAGAGACGCCGCAAGGTACCTACTCAACAGTTACTTTTACCTTTTTCAATATTACACTAGTATCATAATAAAAGCAATTATCCATCCAGTGCCAGAAAAGCATAGTTCAAGTGATGCATTATAGGGATAGGTGGTGCTGTGTAACAAATCTCCAGGAATGTTAATTATTTATACTCATCGATCACTAATAAAGAACTAGATACACAATGCCATGCAAAAGTCGCCTCAAAACGGTCGAAAATCTAGTTCTTTCTCTTTCTCGCAAAATTCTAGATGGAATAATGTAAACTCAACCTTACGTGCAATGCGTGAAGTTGTATTTCGCAAAGCTATTACGAGTGCTCGCGCTCGACGAATCACAGTGCGCCAAATACCATAAAAATTTTACGACCTAGGCTCGCCGCAAGGACAGGGAACGGGGTGGAGTCGAATTGTTCAAAAGTATTTTTTTGTTTTTATTGTAAATATTGGTATGGGATTTTTGGAATGGGTTTATTTTAGTTTTAGTTACACAGTCACAACATTTATTTATTAATGAAATAAATATACACAGATATCATTAATTATGTATTTATATTAAAAATTGAAAAAAATAATAATAACATTAAGTGAGTCACGCTCACAGGTCACACTTATACTATTTTCACACCTTTATATAAATTATATTATAATAAATTTATTTCAGAACTTTAAGCATCACAACATACATTAATACAATGATGAACATTTGTAACATAATCCTTTGTATTTCCCCTCCTCATTAAAATTTCTATAAGGAGGGCCTCTTATATCGACTCATATGGGATAAACTCCAATAAAATCTCACATGTTAAATTTATTACATCCACTAAAAATTTAATTTATTATAATATGTTTGTATAATATTTACTTTTAAAAAAGTACCAAAGTCTTATTAAACAAAAAAACAATACAGTTGTATTTTAATAATAAAAAAAAATTACAAACAATAGCGTCTCCACGGATTAATGGAACCGAGTAAACGAACATAACCCAAATAATTTAAGTGGGCTTGAGGTCTTTACAATTGAGTTGCGTTATAACTACTGGTATTTATATCAATTTAATTTTTAAAAATGGTATTACGATGATTTTTTAATAAAAGTGATAATAATAATTAATGATAATATTAATACTTCCCGAAAATATGAAAGTCCATCCTTTTTTTTCGTCTTGGATGGGTGATTTTTGCACTTTTAAAAGGAGCATTTAGGCATGTTTATTGTCGGAGCGTTCGAATGCTACTAAGATAAAAGTCCACCTAAATGTTGATTTTAGGAGCTCTTTCGGTGAGGACACTTTTGGCCGCTGATTGTGTATCTAGTTCTTATTAGTGATCGAAGTTTATACTTTATTATTACCATATTTACATTAATCTTTATTTATGATAGCCGAGTAATTATCTCCGCTAGCATATTATACAACACGATCAATACTTTGGGCTACACTCATGATTCTTTCGCAAGTCACATTAATTTACAAAATACATTTAAAAAAAAAATTGATGTTTATTTTCGAATAATTACAAACCTACGGAATTATTTTACTTTAATACGAAAAATATTATAAAATCCAATATCATTATGTATACGTTAAACTATATTAATAAACGTTCCTATAGTTTAGTCCATCGTTACAGTTCGGTGTGAGACAGGCCTTGCGAACATTCGATTAGCGCTCGGAACAAGCACCGTCAATGCGGCATAATGCAAGCCAGTACACGCTCAATTGGTTGCAAATTATTGCTAGATCATGCTGTCTGTGCGATCAATAAGGGTGCGAGGTTTGGAATTGACGCTGGATGAAAGATAGAGTTGTAAGGTAGAGTTGTTTCGACAACATTATTAATTAGAAGCCTTCTGCCTGCGGTTTCACTCGCGCGTAATTTCTTTTATTAATTATCCCCCCCTTCCCCTCACATTTCCGGGATCAAAAGTACCCTTCATCCGGGCATAGTTTTATCCCTAATCTACGGAAAAATCTGCTGTAGGTACTGCTATATCCTAATTTTGAGATGAATTTTCGTTATAATATTTTGTCGTCCATATAAAAGAAGTAGATTAATGTTTTTACAAAATAATGTACCTTAAACTGTTTTACAATCACGTATAACATGCTCAAATCACACCCTATTTCTAACACGACCGTATCACAATTTATCGCACCCTATTTCGTCGCACGACCTTCAACACCAGCAGATGTCAACTTTTTGCCCCACCCTCCAGGCTTCACCGACTTTTTGCCCTTTCTAGTCGAGTGTCGATTTCAATTATACACCCATTGTATTATGGGCAATAGTATTGTGGGCAATGAATTTGCTTTGGTCACTTCAAGAGTTCGGCCATTTTTTCCGCCATTTTTTTTTTGTTTTTTTTTTTTGGACACGGCCGTGAATTGGCTTTGAATTGAGCATCAGGACGCGTGTGAAGCTGTGGTTCTTTGAATATCGATGACTGAGAAAGTTAGAGGACAATAAGGCCCTAAAAGAGACAATGGGGTCTTAAAATTGTGTCACTTTTGTGTGCTTAGATAGCGCAATAGCTGGATGTGTTTGAGGTGTCCGACGATTTCTGTAAATTATTTACAAAACGGAGAAAAATAATGCCCTGAGTTCGATTGCGGGTCGAATAAATTTTTATTTTTTTTACAAATCTGCTTGGGTCTTTTCTGCCTTCCAGTCTTCTAAAAAGCAACTAAAAATTACAGAAAATGTAACTTAAAAGGAAAAAAGGATAAATTTGTACATAGTACATAACAGTTTCATTACTACATAATTATATTTATAATTTTGGCTGTTACCTAATCTATCTGTGATCCTGAGCTTAATTGTCTGGTAATCTTGGTATTTATAAAGAGTAACATCATCTATAATATAAAAATGAATCGCAAAATGTGTTGGTAAGCTCATAACTCAACAACGCCTGGACCAATTCGGCCAAAATTTTTTTTAAATGTTCGTTGGAGTTCAAGGATGGTTTTTACGGCGAGAAAAATTGAATTGATTGATTGATCAATTCCCACGGGAACGGGAACCACGCGGGTGAAACCGCGGGCGCCCGCTAGTAATATTATAAATGCAAAAGTCTGGATGTTTGGATGTTTGTTACTCAATCACGCCTAAACGGCTGAACGGATTTAGATGAAATTTGACACACATATAGTTTATAACCCGGAATAGGACATAGGCTATAAAATTCCTACGGGAAACGACTTATTCCCGCGGGAATATCAATTTTGAAACTACTAAACCGATTTGAATAATTTTTTCACTGTTGGAAAGTTACACTATCCCCGGTGAACATAGGGTACTTTTAATGCTGGAAATGTAGGGGGAAGGGGGGATATTTGAACAAAGAGATTACGCGCGGGTGAAACCGCGGGCGGAAGGCTAGTTCTAAATAGAATAGAAGTCATTTATTTCAACAATCTTAATATGTCATATTTTTACATAAAAGTTTAAAATAGCATCAAAAATAGCATCATTCATATTAATAGATATTACATTACATTAAATCAAAATTACGAATTATTAACAATTAATTGAATACTATTATTATTATTATTAAATTATATTACATTCCTACTTTACATTTATTTTTGATAGTCTGTTTTTTAGTCAGCACATGAACCATCGAGCATGATTAATGAACTGACAGTCAAACCTATACGCGAATATTTGCAAGATGCTGGTGTCCAAAGACGATGGTAGAGTCATTTTGTAACTCAATTTACAAGGGCTTCTTTACAGCTAACATTGTAAATGATTGAGGCCTGTACCCTGAAGTGAGGCATTAGCCTCTAACTTGATGCTTGATAAGAGAATAAAAGAAATGTAAGTCATTGTGAACTGTTTGAGAGGTCTCGTACGACGTGTACTCGGAAACGGCAGTTTAGACTTTAGATAAACATGGATCTGTGCCGTGTGACAGCCGCATATTCCGACAACAGCGGTGGTTTATATGCCTCACTTTTAACTTAAAAAATAAACCTCTGATTATACCTTTTTGTGAAATCACAATTTCGAAAGTCATCATCATCATTTCAGCGTATTCCCGATTGCATCCATGGAGCTCAGGGTCCGCTTCGACTATGATCCTAGATTTGACAAGCCTGGTTAATACAATGAAGCGATTGCCATCTGACCTCCAACATAGTCGGGACCAACGGCTTAACGTGCCTTCCTAAGCACGGAATCATCATTCTTTTCAGACATTCAGGTGATTCAAGCCCGCAATGTCCTAACCAAACTAGAAAAAATCACACGAAGTGATACTTCCCTTGGGATTCGAACCCACGTCCTCCGGATTTTAGAGCCTAACGCTCTAACCACTGTACCACGGATGCAGTTAAATCACAATTTCAAAAGTATCAGCCTGTTTAAAGTCGCAAACTGCAAAGGCCTCGTCACAACAATGGGTACAGACACCACGCTTGCCAAGTATGAATTTGGTGATCACAAACCCGAGTGTTCATAATATGTATGTATTTACAAAAAAAAAAAGTATTTAAGTATTGTTTATCCGTTGTCTAGCACCCATAGTACAAGCTATGCTTAGTTTGGGGCTAGATGGCGCTTTGTGAATAATCTCCTGGGATATTTATTTATTTATTTATTATTAATATTCGAAACATATTTTGCCTGACTGCCCCCAATTATTGGTGGTTGAGCATATAAATTTTATTTTATTTAAACAGGCTGTCACTTTCCGTCATGTAAGCCTCCGTCAAAGGTCAAAGTGACGCTCATTTCTGACGCAGGCACTCGTCACACGGCCTTATCGCCCGATCCGGGCTATTAGCGGGGAAATGCCTGCTTACGCCAAATTTGACCATCTACACTGCAAGTGTGGTTTATCACGTACTCAGCTCCGGGATTTGGTTAGGGTTCGTTGGGATTTAAAACTCTGTGGGTACATACTTACTTACTTACTCCTATGGCTCAGCGACCCGAAGTGTGTCTTGGCCTCCAGAATGAGAGCACGCCACCTTTCCCGATCTTTAGCAGTTTGGCGCCAGTCCCCAGCCCGAAGTTCGCGGAGATCTGACTCGATTCCGTCTATCCAACGGTATCTAGGGCGGCCAACCGGGCGTCGGCACATAATATAGGGTATTTATTTGTTTAAAAACTTATTTAAGTAGTCTATTCGTTTTTTTACAAACCAGAAGAGCCATGCCTCAGACTTTATTACCGCTTTTCGGTTGAAATCGCGCGTTTGCCGAAAAAAAATACACGTGATATATTGTTACCTCTCGTGATATTTGGTGATTTTTTTATGCACAGTTACAAGACCAATTTGGATCATGGCTAACATTATTTTTGATGGTTTCCTAACGATGATTTCCGTCATCTCTGAGATAGCTTATTTCTACCGCCGGCTTCGGAATACTGTCGAGACGGATCCGGCAAGAAACTCGGCAGTGACTCTTATCTATAAACGGAACCATTGTCAAATATTGAAGGCTCTCATTGACGGGATTAGTCGTAAAGCAAGTGGAACCAACGGGGACAGGTATCGTGGGTAATTCAGCCTCGCATTTGTGTTATAATCGTGATAGCTGTCGTTTTAGCCGTCCTAGAGATGTGCTGAGCCGTCTATTTTTTTGGTATTCGGATATATTGGTATTCATTAAAAATATTCGAATTAGTACTCGAGTCGGAAGACTTGGACAGGTATTCGAATACTTCAGTCGAACTTTTTGCTTTTTTTTCCTATTCCAAGAAGAAGTTCCATATTTAAGACACTTAAGTTCTACTTTTCACGTTCACAATTAGTGAAGTTAGAAGGTTGCTCTTAAAGTAAACGACGTAGGATTCAAATACCGCGTAAGTACTCAAAACATGTACCCGAGTACGAGTATTATGGATACGGATACAGTATGTTATGTACTCGAGTACGTTAGTACCTACATAGGTATTCGAGTCAGTGAGACTCGGCACATCTCTTTTCGTCACTGTTGAACCGTCGACATATGGTTTTCTGGTTTTTAAGTGGCCTTTGTGATATGTGACTTCGTGTATTAATGCACATTGTGGTGTAATGGAACGTAAATGGCTTGGAGAACATGGTTTATTTTTCAGTAATAACAGTTTTATTTATTTATCACATGTAATGCTGGGCAATAAAGACAATGAAACGTGGGAAATTTTAAACAAATATTTGACGACGTAAATGAGTTTTCACTAAAAAAGTCTCTCATACATGAAATATGCAATTCATTGATAAATACTATACAACGTGTTATGTTAAATGCGCAAAACCTCAGACAGCCCAAATGATTTTTAATATAATTGACCTAATTGTGGAGGAAAAAACAACATTAAAAAAATTAAAAGGTTTTATGAGCTGTTTTAGTTTTACTGGCTATTCTGATCGTTTCTTGCGTCTGCGACGACGCTTCGTCGAGGGACGAGTCGGTAGGTATGGTTTGCGCACGTGACGGCTTGACCTATTAATAAATAGACAGGGCAACATTGTTAACGAATATTTTTGACAAATGTGACCTGAACTAAATATTGGTTTAAAGGATTCTACTCGTTGTTCTGATCTTTATTTTTTTTTTTTTTTTTTATATTATAGGGGGGCAAACGAGCAAGTGGGTCACCTGATGATAAGTGATCACCGCCGCCCATAAGCATCCGGGACCCCTTGGGGTCTCAGGCGCGTTGCCCGCCTTAAGAGACGACAGTTATTAGGTCTCATATACCCAGTAATTTCACTAGCTTCAGTGCCCTTTCCCCGAAACACAGAAATGCTTGACACACTTCTATTTCACGGGAAAATATCTGGCACTGCGGTGGTACCCACCTAGACGGCCCAGTACAGGAACCTACCACCTGGTTAAACGATCAAACTATTTTCAGGTTTTGCGCATTAAACTTAACACGTTGTATAAATACTCATGAAACTCTTTATTTCCCCGAGCATTTTGTCTTAATTTAATCAGGATTTGCACCTTGATCCAGGATTGGCCAGTCCAGTTATTACACTGGAGCTACTGCCAGGGGTTCCTCTCCCATGGCTACACAGCCATTCGTCTGTTCAGATTTCCTTACGAGTTTTACGTCACAACCTAATAGTAAATACCAGCGCATATAGAAAAATCCAAAGAGGAATCCATAGGCCGAGATTCACAGCATCGACGCAAATTACGTTTCGTACCACAGCTCTCAACAACGGTAAATATTTATAAAACTCATTTCAGTTCTCAGTTCAATAATAGTTGATAAGGTTCCATTTGATTTCGATGAAACTAGTGGAATAGTCCGAACAATTAAACATTACCATAAATTTTAAAAGTACAACTAGTACAATTCTCTTGGCTCCGCGGTCAGAATACTTAGTACATAATACGTGTGTTTACCGAGAAAAAGTGTTGTTCATTTTTACGGATATATTTTCTACTTAAAATAGTATGGTAAGAATACATATGCTAGGGACTTGGAAATTTTCACCCATTTTCCATGACACCACCAGGCTAAAAGAAGAATTTGTCATTCGAAATAAAAATCTTTGCACTCCGTAATGTGATATATTTTTTTATTATTAACATTACAATACAATATAGAGCAAAGCAGCATAATATACTGAGGCAAGAACCCTTTTGGCCTGTTTTGTAACTTAGTTTTTAAGTGAAATTGTTTTTGTTCTATTTTAATTATTATTAATTTTTGTGTAATCTGTAATCTTGTGTGTTTTGTCTTGGGCCAATAAATGTTTTCTTTCTTTCTTTCAAAGTGGATACTGCACTCGAATAAGCCGCCTTACAGAAGATCACAGTGAAATAGCACTTCATAACTCTTGTGTTTTGCTTCCGTCAATAAGTATTATGTCCAGGCCTCAATTGGGGAAGACATGGGTAGTATGGGTAGTAGTAGTACCCGGAAGAACCTTGTATTGTTGCCAACGGTATGTTTTCCCTTCATCTTACAGCATCGGCGACTCGTGAGTGATGCCTTTGCCTTTGGTTTTGCAAGCGTCCATAGGGACGGTAAGTACCTACGGTAACCGCTTACCAACAGGCGGGCTGTAGGCTTAAACGATCCTTTTGGTATTAAAAAATAAAATATCCATAAATTCTGAAGTTCAAAGTTTACGTGGTCGCTGTATCAGTTATAGGAACTACAAATATTCAAATTAACTAAATGCTCGAATTGTTTTCGTTTCTCGGAACGAAAGTAAGCATTTAATTGCGTATCGCGGTTAGCATGTTATCCTTTGGATTGACGGAGTAAGGCTCGGGACACATCGCAAGCGAAAATAAAGCGAAACACAGATCCATATTATTGACTATTTGATGGTGGATCTGTTATCTATGCAGTTATTAAAGAGAAGGATCTTAAACCAGGGCAGGCACTCTAGCATCGACTTTTGTTTTCATGTCACCTCAATTGACAGAAAAGCACGCTACCCAGCCGATGGTAATCCGATACTGCGACCTTTTCTATTAATGGACTCGTATGAAGCATCACTCAGTGTTGCTACACTGCATCCTTGGACCTTACGCTTTTCATTTTGGTATACAGCCTCTTATCCAAGCAAAACCCACTGGTTTTGCTTGGATGCACTCATCCCCGGAGGCCGCTGCAGCTCAATGTATCGACATCCGAATCCTAATCATTTAATTATGATGATACCTATGTCGTTTTTATTATTGTGAAAACAATAATAACAAAGTTTATGTTTCAATTAGCACAAATACAACACGTGCAGTTCTTGGACGCGGAGGGGCTCATAAATTACCTAACATTTTTAGCAAAATTTTGTGTGGTACGTACCTTAAAATAGGCTTATAGGATTCTGCCACTGACGTCAGATGGTATAAACAAGCCACTATTATTAAAACATCGCTTTCAAATATCACTAGCTTCCAATATCATATCTCTCACTACATCACAATCCTGCCAATTGTAATGCAAGTCGCAATCACGTAAAGGCAGCCACTAAATGTAGGCGCGTGGAGTGAATCGCCTTCGAGAGGCGCACGCGCACCGAAACTATTGCCGTGGCGTCATCTTTATAGGTGTGACGTGAGAAATCTCTGGAAATTTTAGTAATGTCTCGTTAACGCCTATTTGGTAAGTGAAGTGGTGGTAAATAGGTTTTTAAAGGATTGGCAAGGCGCAATGATGCCCCTGTCAGCCATGTCTGGCTGTTTTCCGGCAGTATTAATGTGGGAGCCAGTACCTACACTTGAAATCAAAGGCTCGAAGATCAGATGAGCCTACAGTCTGGCAGCACATTGAGCGACGCTTCCTGGTGAAGTGTCTCTCAATAGAATAGGCCGCAGTGGCCGCTTACCATCAGGGGGGCTGTGTGTCTTTTTTTTTTTATGCCATAAAGTTGGCAATCAAGCATACGGCCCACCTGATGTTAAGCGGTTACCGTAGCCTATGAACGCCTGCAACACCAGGGGTATCACGTGCGCATTGCCGACCTGTTAAAAACTTTTTCACGCCCTTCTTGAAGGACCCCATACTGTAGCCCCGTGGGAACACCTCGCCGGGGAGCTCATTCCACAACCTTAGTGTACGTGGCAGGAAGTTTCTTTCGAAACGCACAGTACGCGACCATTTAGGTTCTAGTGTGTGTGGATGAATTCCCCGCCGATGGCGAGCGGTGCGATGGTGGAAAGTGGCTGTAGGCATCATGTCAAACAATTCCCCGGAGCACTCCCCGTTGTACAAACGGTAGAACACGCAAAGGGAGGCAAAGTCCCTCCTCAGACTAAGTGGCTCAATACTATTTGTGAGCACGGGATCGTCGACCATTCTCATAGCGCGTCCTTGCACCGCGTCAAAAGGACCCAGCTGGTACCGAGGTGCTCCGGCCCATAAATGAGAGCAATACTCCATGTGTGGCCTCACCTGCGCTTTGTAAAGCTGCAGTCTCTGCCTGGGAGTAAAGATTTTTTTTGCTCTATTTAGCACTCCGAGCTTTTTCGATGCCAGCTTAGCCTTATCCTCTAAAAGTGTCTGTCTGCCAACTGACTTAGTATATTAAAAAAAGCACTCATAGGGCTCGGTGACAATAATGCCTTCTACGGAGAAGGCATTATGGTCACCGAGGCTAGTTTGTCGTCGTGGTGGGACTTGGGTACGATTCCCGGATCTAGCAAATTTTGTGCCATGTGAAATGCCACTTTACATGCATGAGTACAATGATTCGAATCTCTGCGTGCACCAATACATTTTTCTATGTGCCTATTTATTCACTACAAGCTCAGTGGTATAATGACACATTTTTGATCTAGATTTTAAATGGAACTAACCAGACCTAAGACGGGATTTGAACTCACAACATCCGGGTTTTGTGACCCGATAGACTTAACCATGGAGGCGGTCAAAGATACTGGTGAAATACCTATTACATCCCTATATAAAAACCAGTAGCCAAAAACTAGGTAATTCGTACGCACAGTACACCCGACACCGTATTTCAGACCACCTCTAACGAGCAGAGACAATATCCTTTCCCCGAACACCAAATTGTCTATTGTCAAAAATAGACTTCGACCAATCACAGGCCTCCGTTTATCCTGTCCCAGGGGGGCTTGGTGCCTCCAAATTGTTTAATTTCGAGACATTACATATAGTGAGTGTGCAGTACATGTACATGGTAATGAATGACCGTATAAGTACGAATGTAACGATTATGAGTTTACATTAGGTGTTTGGGCATGAGATAGGTGTGGTGGAAAAGTGCGTAAGTAAAGTTCGCTTGATTTTTATTGTATTTTTCACTAAAAGGCAAAGGTAACAGAGCTGTATACGACTTTCGTATCAATAAGGGAAGGGTTAAAACTCAAACTGACATAAATTAAGCATTTCGATGACAAAATATTCATGTGATTAATTTAATTTGTTTTCAGCACGTAATTTACTACATCAGCAGTAAAAAATAATCATATGATGTTGTTTATAATGTATTAAATATATAAATTACTAATAAAAAAAATGACTTATTCGGTTCTTCGTGTCAGCCGCATGACATAATGCAAATTTGTATGTACACGGTGTACCTACTTTGTTAAGAATATAAATTGAAATTAACTGGGAAGTCTTAAAATTTTAAACTACTCGTATTTCTTGGCTTTGACTGTGGTGTACGTCTAAATTCAATATTCATTCAGCCTTCAAAGAGAGTTATCAGCCTTCAAATCAAAATAAAAATATTCTTTATTCATGTAGGCCTCCGAAATGCACTTATGAATCGTCAATTATCAAAGTAACATAGTGACTTTACCACCGGATTCGGAATGTTGTTATCTAACGAGAAGAACCGACAAGAAACTCGCTAGTTACTCTTCTGAATCGCTAAAGTTTTACAATAATTATATCAATACAATCTCTATTAAGTACTCTTTATTTACCAAGTCATACAGTTTTCTGTAATAGAAACAAAATAAGAAATCTTATACCTATAAATAAAAATGAATTGCTGTTCGTTAGTCTCGCTAAAACTCGAGAACGGCTGAACCGATTTGACTAATTTTAGTTTTGAAATATTCGTGGAAGTCAAGGGAAGGTTTAAACGATGAGAAAACATGGAAAATTTGCGAGGAAAATACTAAACTGATACGAAGTTTACGGGTTCAGCTAGTTTTAAATACAAATTAGAATAAATATGTTTCACATTTATTGTGTAAGCTCGATTGCCACTAGCTCGGCAATGACAAAAAAACATCGTGCGTGAGCAAACGTGCACAGTTGAATGGTTTAGCCATAATCCAATTAGTCTAATTCCCCTATTATGAGTTACGTAGGTCAGATGGAAATCATACCAATGTAATATGTAACTGAATGTAATTGTTATTGAATTTTGTTTGTTTTTACAATCTTTATTTATTTATCAACCATCTTAAAGCTAACAGAATTAATTCCAAAGCGCTTAAAGACAAATTACATTACAAATTAAATTAAATTGAATTAAATCAACAAATTAAATTAAATCAAATTAGAACGTACATTAAAATTGAAATTAATATGGAATTTTGATCTGAAATAAATGAATTTTAAATTAATTTAATTTAATAACTGATTTGCCAAACCCTGGATCATGGTGCAAGCGTGACATGATCGGATAAAATCGCGCGGAGAAAAAAATTACGAATTTTGCGGATCTAATTCGAACCTATGACCCTTGGCACGAAGCATTATAAATACACTATCGTGCCAGTCTCTTAAATATCACTTAAATTAGAAAGGGACAAAAACAAATCGTATTTTAAAACTAGAGTGACATACGTCAATAAATAAGAAAGAGAAATAAGATACTTCTTACAATACCAAACAGATACAGCCATTTTGTTGAAAAACTGTCATTTTTCCTTCCGTATTCAATTCTATAACATCTCTATTACGTTTATGTAGATGTACCCACTTCTGGGCCCACAATGGCCCGTCGAATAATAGCGGTTGGACACCCAGATTCAATTATTCAGAAGAATTTGAATGGAAACCATGGTCAAGGGAATGGGCATAAAAGACCCTTTACTACTGATTTTTGAATGAAACCAGGGTTGCCAAGTTATGATTTTGTGTCATTTAAACGCATTGGTTTAGTATTTAAGTAGGTATGTATATGCCCGATGCGCGTTTTGGGTTCAATTCCCGATTCGGGCACGTGGCTCACAACTTTGAGAGTGAGTTTTTTATAATTATAACCAATCTGCATTTGGCAAGCGTGGTTATTAAGCCACTTTACAATGCAATGATGAATGCTTTTGCCCTCTACTGGGTAAAGTATTGTAATAATTTATCACTCTCGAGGAAGTGATAAAGTAAATTAAAATAAAAACCTGAAAAAATGTTGATTGAACAAAAAAGAAAAAAGGCATAATATGCAAAAAAAAAAAAACAAACCAAGCCATAGCCGAAGAACAACAAAATAGGACGTAGCGGTAATAAAATAATCAAAGTTACATATATCTTGGAAAGAAAAAAGCGTTTTGTTTGGGGCGATCCAGAAATTTAGTTTTTGGTCAAAACTCAATGGGCCATATCAAATACATCGTTTGACATCCCTAACCAAACATTGAGTAGCCAACAATAAAGATACAAAGTTAAAGCCTCAAATATACATATAAAATTATTTTACTATACCTCCGATAATTCCTAAAATTGTAAATTAAATCAATAGCTACCGAGACAAAGCAGTTAAAATTGTAGGCTTAAATCCAGTGTGAGATATGCTCAGTTCTTGCGATATTTTTTTTATTAAAACTTGGCTAAAACTCTGTTTGTATAATTTCTACTCATACTCCCTTACATACTTACAGCTTTTACCCTCTTCCCCAACCCAATCTATATTCTTTTCTCGAAGGCAAACGCATGTAAAACCCTATTCTACTCACAGGTGCCCATTTCACCTCACTGTCATATTGGTCTCTTGCTCGTTTTCAAAGCCAAAGTAATAAAAATAAGAAAAACACACTTACTAGTTATTAACGCTATAAGTCTTTTTATTTTGCTTGAACCACTGCATCAGATTTAGATCAGGTGAACTTTAAGCTTGTCTGCCAACTGAAGTGATATGAAAACATACATCGTTTCTTTTAGTATTTTAGTGTTAAATAACACAATAATAACTTAAATAAGTATGAATATATTTAAAAAAAAAAAATTCCAGGTATCAGGCAGGGCTCGAACCTGCGCCCCTCGCTGAGGGCGAGTGCACTACCAACTATGCTAGTTATGCTACCGATGCCATTATGCCAATACTTTGAAAAATATAAAAATAATGACGTTATTAATTTAACATAATCAAGTTTGATGATAACCAATAGTACGGTCAACAGCACATCACGGTAAACACTTGCAGTTCGATAAAAGCACTTATGCCCCCGACATAAGAGCGGTACAAAGTCCATAGTGTTACGTCTGACGTGCTTTTGACTGTACATAAGTTTCGTTGGTTAAATTGTTAACCTTAATAGTGTCGTAGCGTTTTACTCGATAAACTTAATTCTGTCCAACTTTTACAAATGGCCGCCCTTGCCTGCGTGACATAAGTCGTTAGGGCGCGTTACACTTGGCCGAGATAGCGGTATATTAGCCTTATCGCCGCTCTTTAGCCCAAATGCCTTGAGCGGTGCCATTTGCTATAAAAACAAATTGGACACTTAACTTTGCTTACTAAAAGCACAGCTTGACGTGTAAATGTGACTCCTCCCGAGTGGGGAAACCGTGGAATTATTGTGGCTATAAGCATTGATTTTTAAGTTAAGAAATAGGAATGATATTTTTTTTTATAGTAGAGAAAGAAATCCTTTATTTTGAGGAGGAGCTTAGGTTATGTTGGACTCCTCTCCCTATTGAGAAGGTTACCGAAATAAATTGCACTGTGGCCCCCCTGATACCCCTAAATGAGACTGGGTGGCCCTGTACTTCTACCGTCAGGTATAATCAACTTTTTCAGACTTTTAGCTAATAGACTTTCAGCTCATCAATGCTAGTGAGTTTAGTACCTATAACTTAAAACGACCGGAACTAATTTAAATATGGGAGCCTATCCAAGATGGCAGCTAAGCTAGCTATACTATTGTAAGCGCCTCCTATGGAAGCAAGCCTTAACCACATACGAAATAAAGACATAACATTGCTGGACAGTAGTCAGTCAACTGGGCCCCATACTGAGACGCTTAAAATAATATACAATAAAAATTCCAAACCCCGCTATAAAAAGGCAATTGGGTTCTCGAACGAGAATCACAAATGAGGTTGTAAAAGGACAGTTTATCTTAAGATCGCGTTTGGAAACGTAAATTATGAGTTATATGAGATGTGTGGCGGGATGTAGAACATACTTAGCATAAATGTTTGCTAAGCTCGTGTAGAATTCTGTGATCTGCGGTCGGATTTTAAAACCTTTTGGTCCTTTTGTCCAGTTGTTTTGTCTGTTCAATGTCCCGATATAGGGCAAAATTCGACCTCGACGCTAAACGCGACCGCACTTAAGCCCGTACACCCGCCTCCATTCATTACAATTTATGATGAACGGCATATTGACGTGCCCATGGTGCGCACGGCAGTTTGCCGCTAAGATTGGCTACGTAGGTAAGCCATCTGCGAGCGCATTAGCGCAGATCGGATTAGGGGTCGAAGTGGTCGCCATGGCCGAAATCGGTCGGAAGTTAGTTATAATAGTTATAGGGCAAAAGGCCTTCATCATACGGGTACTGGCTTAATCACCATGCTTACCAAATGCTGGTTGCTAAAACAAAACTGGGGACCTAGACAAAGTAACATTTTGCTAGCGATAGCGAAATTCACTAACTTCGAATTGTATGGATTTGCACTGAGAAAAAATATAGCCCACAACGTACAAAATAAGCGTTGTCGATTGTTTGTTGTTTGTGAGTCAATATTTACATAGTTATAGTGTCAATTCTAATGTTGTCAGACTAATGTTGTGCTACACTCAATTTGAATGTTGTCAATTTCAAGAGAACTTTACCATATTGCCGTTCAAGCAAAAAACATTGTTAATTCGTTAATGTTTAACGTTGTGTCGAAAAAAAAAACAAGTTAACAAAGTAAACATATAGAAATTGACAGAAGAAGAAATTGTACTTGTACAACAAACTTAATAAATTGACAAAGTTTACTACTGAATATTAATAGAGGCACAATACGCGGGGTATGAGGCGTGAGGGGGGATGACGACTGTCTATCCCGCTTGGGCGCGGGGGCAGGGAGCCCACGCGCCGCGCCGAGCGCTCGCATGGCCCTCTTCCCCATCCGACCACCGGACGAACTGCACGCACGCGCCGCGGGCCCGCGGCTCCGTCCCATTGGACATTGCCTTTCTTTGTAATACCATACCAGTAAACCTATTAACAGTATCGCGACAAGTGAACGTGTGCGCACTGCGCAGTGTGATATTAAAATAGAGGAATTTCTGGCTAAGGCGAGGTTGGCCCACCTCATAGACAATATGTCGGGTAAGTTCACCTCTTTATACCTACTAGATTAACGAGGTAAATCTGTGTTGTTTCGTATAAAGTTTTACTTCTGTTGTTTTATGTGTGTGCATGTAAGTATAGTTTCCCATTATTATTTCTATTCTATTTGCCTTAAAGTAGGTTCTATCTATCGCTATAAATTAGTACTGTTTGTGTGTCTTTATAGAAAATACCTAACGGTTGTCGATTGCGCGCTGCGGCGGCGTGGCCTTCTGTCTGGCAGACCCTCACTATCACAATGTTACTTGGTACTACCAACAAAGTTCTTTAGTCTCAGTAGATATGTTGTAGGTTTCTTGTGTTGCCAAGCGCGCCAACCTGACAATGTTTTTTTAAAAATAGTAATTTCATGAAATAATTTCATCCGTTTCGAGCGGGCCTGCCCAGATATCTCCTTTGCTGACTTTACAATCAGGGTCGCTACCTATCGTACCAATCGACTAGCCAAATCAATATAGTCTATGTGTTTGTTATACAGTTGGCGAAGAACAAGCAAACGTAGCCGCGTTGCTGGGGATCGTTGCCCTACTCCGACAGATGCCCATCATAGCTGTACCGAAAAAGAAAGTATGTAGGTTGTCAAGGGATGACAAGTGCCAAGGCAAGAAGGCAACCATTTTTTTTTCTCTGTGTTAATACTTAGTTCTTTATTATATGATGTGTAATAATAAATCAAGTGTTTTATTTAATATTTAAAACCCCTCAACTGCTAACAGTATTAATCAAACCTCCAATGTTGTTAAACGGACAACTCTCTAAAAGAGCAAATTTCTTTTTAATGATATTTGCGAAATTATTGTTGTTGTCAGAAAATTTAAACAACAACAACTACACTGTTGTTTAAATTTTCTGACAAAAACAATAATTTCGCAAATATCATTAAAAAGAAATTTGCTCTTTTAGAGTTGTTCGTTTAACAACATTGGAGGAACATTGCTCCAGAGACAAAGCTCAGTCGTCAAAATGACAATAAAAGAGTTGTTAGATTGCCCACATTAAATAGTTGGATAGGCAAGGTTACATTGCTACAGAGACAACGCACAATTGTCAATGGGACAATATTAGAGTTTTCAGATTAACAACGTTTAAGAGAAGGTTTCGTTAAGTTATATTGCTACAGAGACAAAGCTCAGTCGTCAAAAGGACAAAATAAGAGTTGTTAGATAGGTAAGGTTACATTGCTACAGAGACAACGCACAATTGTCAATGGGACAATATTAAAGTTTTCAGATTAACAACGTTACGCTGTGACTTTATGACAACGTTAAACATTGTTTGTAAACTATGTACTTCTGACCAAGTATAACGTTGTCGATGAATGTTGTTAATTCGGCAACAAAAATCTGACAATAAAAACGTTGACTTATTGAATAAGTTATTTAAAGGGTTGTGTGTGGTTAATGTTTTCTTGTCTAATTGACAATAATTTTTTCTCAGTGTCACAGGTGCCTTAGAAAAGTCACGTGGTCAATCAATATTGAAAGTACGGGTTTTGATATTCGCTATCATAAATTGAACGATAATGGACGTCATAAGTGCCGCTTGTCTAGGGCCTCTGAGTTGTGTTCGAAAAATCTGATAATTTTGCCGTCTTGGTAATTTGAACCTAGGCAAGACTTATAAATGATCCAAGAGGCGTGAATTCGAATTCAACTCAATACAAACATTTGTTTTTGGACTGCCCCAAAAAAATATTGCCGGAACAGTCACAGCAATTATAACGACCAATTTTTCCTTTAGAAGTGGAAGTTCTCTCGCTCTCTTTACTCTCTCACATTTTACCACAACCAGACACGAAGATGGTATCGGACCCACGAGTTCCGTGCTTGACCAAGGCTGACGGAACCGCCATTCAACAGAGGCTGTGATCCTTAACTTTCACTGTTGCACACACACACCAAACTATAAAACAAAACATTCATATTTATAAATCTGACGATTTAATCTTATAAGGGGAACATAAAAAAGTGTTAATAATATATTGTCGCCAAACCGCCTGTCCGTTTATATCGCTAAACGAATTTATTGGCTATGTTTACGTCAATTCGGCGATAATTAACTGAAACGACAAACATACTAATAACACGAGTGTATGTTTGTAAATCATGTCTCGGAATGGTGGGTCTTTTGTGATATATAAAGAGTATAGAAGAGACATACAATACTAGATTTTATCAGACTTGCTTTCGTGGTATAATGATAAAATGTAGTATATCTCGGCTTGGCCAACGTAGTGATTTTTTTTATGTAATTTCAGTTAGCAGTCAGCCCACCTGATGGTAATCAGCCACTGCGGCCTATTCCATTGAGGGACACTTATCCACGAAGTATCGATTATTATGCTGCTATACAGAAATATATAATCTTTTTTTTATATTATATGGGGGCAAACGAGCAAGTAGGTCACCTGATGATAAGTGATCCTCTGAACTTAGGTCTTACCCATACCCACCACCCGCACAGGTGTCCGCCGCTATAAAAGCTCTGGCCTCTGGCTCTGTTTCAGCAATATTCACGTGGAGCTTGTATACTTGAAATTAGAGGCTCGGAGATCAGGGTTTTTTCACGAACTTATCTGTCAGTGAAAACCCTAAACAGATGAATTAATAATTACAAATATTAAATCATTATTCAAATCGATATATCGAGGTCAATGGGATTCTCGAATTCGCCATTATATCTCTATTTAAATAACATTAGTAATTTTAGAATCTAAAATCTCACGTTACCGAAGTTAAAATTCATAATGTCTCTTCTATCGTGAAATATAGCATCAAAATAATAGTATTATTTATGTTATTAACATAGTTTGCGCCGGATCGCCCATAAACGTCGCTAATGCCCATTAATAAGCCATAAAACGACATTAATTATACAAAATGGCCGCTGACTAGACATTTGTTTAGGGTTGCCAATAAAAACAATTTATTTTGTATTATGGTTTGAATTTTGTTTGGTTTTTTACCCGGTATTTTGTAATAATGATGTATCGTCGATAGCAATAGGTCTGTTTTTGGTAGGAACAGTTAGTAGCACATAAAGTCCTTCTTAAGGGTGGCAACTGTTACTATGCCCCTCGTGTAATTCCCGAAGTTTCTAGGTTCAATTCGCGCCCAAGGTCTCTTGGTGTCAGAATGGATAGCTGCCATGGCTGAAATCTGTCGTCCTAACAGCCATATAACCTGTGGCTGTGTTCTGGCTATATTAATGTAAGTGTACTTGAAATCAAAGGCTCAAAAATGCGAGGAGCCTTCCGTGTGGCAGTGAGCGACTTTCTGATTAAGTGAATCTCAATGAAATAGTGATAGTATAAGACACAGTGGCCCCTGTGGGCTGCGTGCCTGTCTTACACAAATTTAGCAAGGACTAAAAAAAAACACTATAATCTGGGTTTACCTTGAATGCCTTACCCACTGTTTGACAGAATTGTAAACTCCAATAAATAAGTAGCTGGATTCTAGGGTGTAGTAATGTGCCAGCCCTACCCATAAAGGTGTGTGTGACATCTTCTATTTGCCAACGTATTTGAATATGTTGGAGGTGATGAATGTGCCGCGACGCGCATTACAACATTATACGGATTCCTCGTTTGGGTAATGTGCGGTGTGAACCACGCGGTTTGAGAACAGATGTAGATTATATAGGGTGTTTCCATGGACTGTCATGTCCTCCTAGTCTTTTCGGCTAAAAATGGGAAACTCGGGTAGTTCAGTGGGTAGATGGGCGAATGCCTTTATTCCTGAGTCCTGCACACGGCTGCAGGTCTGACAAGCCTACGCAGTCAAATGGCTGTGTAACCACTAGCCATGATTCATTTGGCAATCCTACTCCTACTATATATTATATATTAATATTATAAATGCGAAAATCTGGATGTTTGGATGTTTGTTTGTTACTCAATCACGCCTAAACGGCTGAACGGATTTAGATGAAATTTGGCACACGTATAGTTTATAATCCGGATTAGGACATAGGCTATAAAATTCCTACAGGAAACGTCTCATTCCCGCGGGAATAACAATTTTGAAACTACTTAACCGATTTGATTAATTCTTTCACTGTTGGAAAGCTACACTTTCCCCGGTGAACATAAGGTACTTTTGATCCCGGAAATGTGGGGGAAGGGGGGGATATCCCAATTGTGTCTGTCGAATAACTGGATATGGTGCAAGCTTCTAAGATCAGTCAAGGAAAACGCTCGGAGGAATTGACTGATTCGATGGTGCCAATAGGCTTGTTTCCACTAAGAATGAATCGGATGGCTTAGAGTTTCTAATGATTAATCATGATATGTAGTAAACAAAAAAACAACTTTTTTACTAAAATAATATAAGATTACAAATATTTTTGGAAATTAAAATCGGCAAAATTACTTAGTTAATCACGTGACATTAAACAACAATCAGAGAAGCGTGACGTCAGTCCTCGCAAAACACCGGTTGCAGCTGTATAATGATCTCGTCGACTGACATCAACAAACTCGATTGTTTCGCGAGGATAGACGTCATTCAAGACGCCATGACAGTCTTGGCCTTTCCAAAGTTAATTTTAAGTTTATTTCTAAAAAAGCAAAATACTTATGAAAAAGGCCTATTTTACTAAAAATAATATATATTTGGGGTAAAATAGATACTAAACTATAGTTTTAAACGAATTTCCAAATTTTGTCGACTAGCCTATTGTAGTTCTGTTTTTGTATGTGACATTTGTGTTTGATTTGTATCTAAATCGTTTTAGCTGTAAAGTAACACCATGTCTACTCTAACAGCGCTTGAGCTTAGTTTTTGATGAAACCAATGTATGTGATGTTGTTAATTGTAATATCTTCGATCACAACGTCAAAACCATTTCACCTTAACGCTTAATCACACAACCAACAAATCAATACAAAACATCATCCCCATAAAACAGTGCGACCGAGCGATCTTGATCGTTGGTCGTGTGATTGCGACGTTGGCATCATCAACATGCCGGAGCCATCGCTTCTTAGAACGCGCGGCGCCCCCGCTGCGTCGGTAATTCACGGGGCTCACACCTCCCTCAATCTGGATTGTGCGTGGACTGTGACTGGTAGGTTTTGATACTTGCTGAGTTGTATGTTGTCTACTGTAAAAGATAGCCAACCTTCATTTTAAAAATCAAAAAGTCAGGACGACATTTTTTACATCACATTTATGATTTCATTTTTTGCAATGTTCGTTAGTCGTCGTTCAGCGATAATGTATTTTCTTATTCCGTAGATTTATTTCCAATAGTGAGCTCGATAGTCGTATGAGGCACGAAATCTGAGAATTTTACTGACGAAAGCAGATATACATATTTACTATTAACGCACTTTTTTTTTCTCAATGAGCCTGTGGAGAGCAAAGTTGTGTAACGCGATATTTATTATAGAGTTTGCATATAACAACTACTTACAAACTGCTTGACTGTAACATTGTGTTATAATGCAACGCCAGTTTTAAATAATCATTACTTAAATACTCAAATATATATATTAATAATACAAATCCAGAAAAACTCTTATCGTTATGTCACTCCGATATGTATCTAACTTGACAAGTTCTGATCTCTTAGCGAGCGCAAGTATCAAGACATCTCACGCGCCCTACCCTGGTAATATATTGATGATGCTGTAACACTCTATTGTGATCCTTTGTTAGATTATGATGACTGAGATAACTTATTCCCGAGTTAATATAAACGTCGGAGACCAACGGCTTACTGTGGAGTAGGTATTTGTAATCTAAGCTTTAAATCTTACTATTTATGCAATCGGTTAAGGACTGGTCAGAAGTGTTTTTACTGTCTTAGTTCGTGGACAAGTTCATCTTTGGTAGTTTTTTTTTATACAAGATCAGTTGCCATGGTAAGTGGCCACTGCGGCCTATTCCATCCAGGGACTGCGGTTAGCCCACAGAAATCAAAATAATATTTAGATTTCTGTGGGTAAGCCAGAAAAAGTCGCTCAATGTGCTGCCAGACTGTAGGCTCATCTTATCTTCGAGCCTTCGATTTCAAGTGTACTGGCTCAGTCTGGCTTCCACATTAATGTTGCCGGAACACAGCCAGAGCTATTATGGCGGCAAATTTCACCAGCCAGTCAGACTCTAAAAGACTCCACCACTAACCAGACCCAAGGCGGGAATCGAACCTACGACCTCCGGTTTTTATACCGCCTTGCCGCGGTTTTTATTTTAGCCACTGTTTAATTGTTTAATTAATTTAAAAAATATTTTATTCCCCATTGAGCTACTATGCACATAATATTTCTATGTTATTCCCTATGTAAATATTTAAACTAAAGTAATTTTGGACTGCAAAATATGATTACATTGAAGCAACTGTGGTATCTCCGTAAAATGAGAACTCTCTTTGACCAGACATTTTAAAAGAAGTGTTATCCATACTTAGCGGACAGACAAACATACAAAATAGCAGGTGTGTAGGTGCGTGTCGCGCCCAGTTTGTTTTACATGATAATTGGCCCGACTTATGGTCTTGCCTGGCCTGGGTCCACAGGACCCAGGATTGGAAGGGTCAACTGGAATCATTTGATTTGTTTAAAAAAATATATAACTTCAGTTGGTGTCTGCCAACTAGGGTTGCCAGACGGTCGGGAATTGGCGGGATTCTCCCGAATTTTTGTATGTCCTCCCGACTCCCGACAAAGCAAATAATCTCCCGTAAAGCAGGTTCACTATTTTTTTTTTTAAATAAAATATGTTTATTTGAAGTTTGAGTTGCATACATTACAAGGATAAACATGTTACTTATTTATCTGTTAAGATACTCTAGATAACAAACCGTTCACATCTGAATACTGATGTAAAGTAAAATAAACTTATTTAAATTACATTTGATTTAGTTAAAGTAAAGTGTAGGTACATGTTTGACTTAATTTATCTGAGTTATTATGTAAAACATAGGTAATTACCAGTAGTTCCCAAACTAAGCTGGACTTGTATCTTAAGAAACCAGTTTTCATTTAAACTAATTAATTAAAAAATTGTGTACAGAAGTTCAAGTATGGTATCAAAATTGTATGTTTTATATTTTCAATTCCAGTAAGTAACGCTTACTGCGAACGCGTTTTTAGTATACTTAATGATTTATACTCAAAAGAAAGGAACCGAATGAGCATGGATTTAATAAAGGCGGAATTAATAAATAATTCGTTTGAATTTTGACGAAAATTGTTTAAATTTTAAGACCTTTTTGAATAGCGATAAAGCTCAAAAGTTGTTAAACGCGGTAAAAAAAAAATGACAAATACTTATGGCAAGAACAAAAACAATAAACATGCTCATTCGGTTCTTATCTTATGTGACAATAATACCTACCTACTACGTTTTTTTTGTTATATCTACAGTGCAATGCAAAAATATATTTACTTAATATATTATGTATAATTAATATTATTAACTTATTTTTTTATTTCTCCCGACCAAAGCCCTAAAATCCCGAAAAATCGGTTATTGATCCCGATAACAGAAATAATCGATCTGGCAACCCTACTGCCAACGGATGCTACCAAGCCTCTAAATCTAATGAATGAATGATTGAATTTATTTATTTCAAGTTACAGACTCATGTTAAGCTGCTCCCACCAATGCTATTTTATTAAGGGACGCTTCACCAGGAAACTTCCGTCAATGTAGCTATACTGTACGCTTTCCTGGTTTTCAAGGCAACCTAACTATTGCAGTATAGACTAGACTAGCACATACCATTTCATGTAAGCCGCACCACTGCTTTAGAGGACACTTCACCAGGAAAAGTCGCTTACCCTTTGGTGTTGCAAATGTCCATAGGCGAGTCGAAGGTTACGTAGTAACTATTTAGTAATCTGTGTCGTAGGTTTGGAAGCCAACTGAGGAAAATTTTATATTATTACAAAAATATAGAAGAAAAATTATGTAGTAAAAAAAAACCACAAAACTGTTGACACAGTTTGTCTTGGGATAGTAATAGTAAGTTTACTGCCTCAGTTTAGGGTCTATGTTGTTTGAGTACTGGGTCATGACACTCATTGGAGTCTTTGGTTAAATTCCCGAAGTAGAAAAGTTGGTGTCAGATTTTTGAACAGTTTTGTGATCAACTATCCAGTGAATAAAGCCAGTACCCATTATTGTAACAATAATTTGATTTCAATAGTTGCCTTTGGTCTGCAGTGGGAGAATAAATAGACTGATACTTTCTTACTTACTAGTAATATAAAGGGAATTGGTATCGGAGAGGTAGCTCACATCCTATTGAGCTAGTCAACCTTGTAATTGGACCTTACATCCGCTTACCATCAGGTGGAGGGAGGTCATCCTGACTGCTTCCTTATAAAAAAAAAACACAGTTTAAGTTACGAGAGAATCTTAAACCTTCTCCACCATTTTTGCAAATAAAACATGATGTATATGTTTACATCGCGAGGTTAACTAGCAACACTCTGTATATCAATAGTCTATTCAGAAAGATCGTGTTTTACGTCTACGGGGAATTGTATTTATCACTCTTAAACGATTACCTTACACTTGGCTTTCTTCTAAATGTTATATCACCTCTATTTGTTTAAGAATAGAGTTCAATTTAAATCGGTATATTGGGACGTGGCAACAGATAGTGTGGGTTGGAAACTGTCGTTCATTGTTCACAACATTGTGTTCTGTTAATGATGTTGGAAGAACAGTTAGCTGAAGAATATGGTATTTGGTGGGCTGTCTCTATTGTCAGACCGTATTTTTCGTACGAGAAAGCGTTTGGGCACCATAACTACAAGCTAACTAGACCTACGATTTGGGTGGAATAAGAGACTAAAGCGTCTCACCCACTACCAACTAAACTCCCCCAGTTTTGCCTTTCCACCCGTTTGGGACGAGCTGGTTCCAGGGTTGTGGCTATCAACCAGCCCATCGGATCTGAGAATATGACTGGAGTATGTAGAATGTGTGACACCTTTCAGAAAAAGACCTCACTTTCACCACATTTAAAATAGACGGTTGCTTAAGTTTCTATCCTAATTTACAAAAAAAGATACAAATTTCAGCCCATTCAATGCCCAAAATCGGCAGATGCCTTTATCATTAAAATCACGTAATCGTCACAATGCTTGGCAAATGAGGATCGGTGATCACAAACCCAAGCTGTGTTCAATTTAGAGTTTAGACCGACCCAGGAATTGAACCCCGAACTAAGGTGCCACAACTTCGTGCTTGAATCCTTGGTGGAATCAGCCCTCGACCATGGCGCATAGCGCAGAGTCATTACCAAATGCACCATCGGACCAGTTATTGATATTAATTAATTAATCGCCAAGACAATCTATATTGTACGAGATAATTATTATACGAAGATTTGCCTCTTCGCACATCGATGTCTGTATTGTCACCTGATACGTTTAGAGTGGCCATTTGCCTTGTTTTAGCGCGTTTTAGTGCTTAATAATAAACTCGGCTTCGAGGAAACCATGACTAACCAGACCCTTGCCTGATGTTATAACTACAATGTTTTATTCTGTCCTAAAGGTCCAAAAAGGGTTAATGTTTAATAATGCCTTTAAATACTCGTAAATCAAGGTGATTGGTCTGTTTTTAGTTTTATTATTGGGAAGTTGAACGTCATTGTTGGGAAGGTTTCAAAAGCTGAGTCTTGACAAATCAAATATTAAATCTCGAGAAGTTACCAATTATTCGTGGCTGATTAAGTGGATGACATTTGACTATCTTTGTCTCGTTCGTGATGTATCGTATCTTTCGCTCTTCTCATCAAGAAACATGTCAATGTTCGTCAGTTTAAATCTCGGCGCAGATTTCGAACAAATTATTTATTAAAGATAGACGTAACATTTATGTACATATATTTTTTCTTCGAGCGTTTTGTCTCAATCTAGTCAGGATATGGTACAGTCAAAAGCACGTCAGACGTAACACTTTGGACTTTGTACCGCTCTTATGTCGGGGGCATAAGTGCTATTATCGAACTGCAAGTGTTAACCTTGATGTGCTGTTGACCGTACATTGGAGCGACTGCCATCTGACTTCCGGAAACCAGACAAATTGGATCATGGCTACACAGCCATTCGATACTGCAGGTTTTCTAGCGATCATTCATAAGTGCGTGATGAGATTTGAAAAAACGACCTCACGCATTTCAAGCAACCACCACTTACCAAAGTTCTTATAAACGTGACATATTTCTTATTTAAGAACCCAAAGACTAAACCTAACAATCCTCACAACTGTTTATATCGAGAGATGTCAAAGCGAACATTACCCACGCCATCTCAATCTGTGTAACCAGAGACGCCGTGTCCAATAAAATAAATAACCGCATTAAAACCCGTACATTAGCTGTGTCCCGATCGTTAAAAATAACCATTTGTTTGAGTAATTCACACAATATATCGTCGTTCTTTACTCTCGCGAGATAACTCAATCTAACCCTGTGGGAGCCACGTAGGGCTGCTAAGAAAATAACAACCTTTACTTTACAAGTGACATCTTTCTATACACGCTTTGCTAAACTTAACCATTCGTCTTTCTACAACCAATTTTCGGCTCAATGTAAATCATATAGTTAGATTCCTATTTCAATAATCACGTTTAGTCAAATAAGGGTCTTAGATAGATGTGTTACCTACTTCATCGTCATTAGCCAAATGATATCCACTGTCTGACTGACTGCCCCCGAAAGGATCTCCGAATAGGTCGGTCTTACGCCACCAGTTTATTCCCGCGATCTTTACCAGGTCATCGGTCCACCTTATGGGAGGGACATCCACCCATCCAAAAGTCCTATGACGGCTGCGTCTCCCGGTACGTATATGTATACTAAAGAGTCCCACTCCCCACTAAACGCTCTCGGTTTTTTTTTCACAAACAAAAGGAAGAGCTGGTGGTGACTGGCCTTTCTCCGTTTCTCCGTCGACTGAAATGGCATAAAAATAACAAGCAAGATTAATAAAAGCTTGTAAAAATAGTAAAAGTTAATACTCTGATACTTTTATGTTCAACCCTATTCTTTCCACAGATTGGGCAGGTGACACAAGCCGTGGCGAGCGTGTAAGCTCTACACAAACAATTTATAATTAACCGTCCTATCAGTGATCAATAAATTCGTTTAAGTGTTTACAAAAGTGTCCGAGCTCCGAGCATTTACAAAATGGTGGTCGCTTCTTTCATGACACTTGTTACTTTTTATTTAATCAATTTAAAGAATGATGTTTTTGAAAGATCGGTTTTTGACAGACTCTATGCTGCATTTGGTAGTGTACGCCCTATGCGCAGGGTATGTAGGTTTGAATCCCACTTAGAGCCAGTTTCAAGCTTATTTTTATCAGTGATAATAACACGCATAATGTCACTAACTATTAAGTGAAGTTTATTAGTGATAAGTACGCCTGATTGTACTACTTTATTACGTTAAATGTTTTCGCTAATGTTTTGTGCAATAAAGAGTAATAGATCTATCAAATAACAGTGATGCTGACTGTTTAAACATCGATAACCATGCCTCTACATTATCTGACAGCTAATATAGAGATGCCATTGACGTGGAAGTATTGGTAGAAAAGAAAACATAGACGTGCAAAAGTATTTTTTAAAAATCTATTTGCGGAATAAATTATTTCATTTCATAAATTATCACGAACTTATCTGTGAATTGTCAAACTTGCTATTAGCACAACTGGGACATTAATTCATATTTATCTTTTAACTATGGTCCTTAGTTAAATTCTTCTTCTTCTATTTGGCGAGTCGATGGCTAAATTTTACCAGACCAGTACTCCGCCACCCGAACAGCATTAGGTACTGTTAGCGCGCAGCAAGTCTTCCTGAACACATGTGTCAGGGCACGCGGGACAAGAAAGCAGATGGGCCATGGTTTGCGGGGAGGCACCACAGTCACATTTATGTTTTTGGCTGGTTCGCTAAGAAGAAGTTAAATTGAGCTTGACTTTCTAATCACATTCAAACACAGAACAAACACGATGTCGAGACTCAAACCCACGACCCCTGCATAGGAAATGTAGTCAAACAAACCAAAAAAATCCCATGTCCAATCGAGCCATAGACAACCGAAACACGATGGTGTCACGTTACTGATATATTGCTCAACCAACGCGTAAAGTGTGATACAATCCTAAACGTACACTATCCCGGATTAAGAAATTTGTTACGAGACAGACAACTCGACTAATGTTTTTATTAATTGAATTTGTTCTATCAATTTATCTTTATTGGATATATTTCTTTCATTTACTGATTATAATCTGGATTCAGAATTTGTTAGAATAAGTTCGTGTGATTAATTTCAGAGTTATGGCGACTATTGGTCGCTAAAGTAAAATGTCCCTCTGTAGGACAAAGTCCTTCATTAAATTCAAATTCAAATTATTTATTGCAATAATTATTGAATGTTTTACAGTTGGTAAATAAATTATTATCCAGTACATCATGATACCCGTCTGGGCGTAGCAAATATTATGATTGTAGGTACGTGTAATGAAACGCAAGCACAATTTTTTTTTTTTTAAATTGAAAGGAGATCATAAAGGAGATCATTTGGCGATTGGCGATTGGAAAGAGTACCTGAATACTCTTTTTTTCGTCAAAAGCAATATTGTATAATATTACACATAGAAGAAAAAAAAGCAACACCCCGCCCGATACAAACAGACATGTTCATTGTTCATGCACACAATGTTTGTTTCGAGTAGGAACAGAAACTGCGACCTCTGGTGTTAATAGCCGACTTCTCGACCATTACTCCAAACCGGTCAATAACTTAGTACGTACTTACACAGTTATTAAAATGACACACAGTTTGATTATTTATACGTTTGGACATAGGTGAAGGTCAAATATTTGAAGGAAAGCAACTAATATTAATATAATTCTCACACCATACTTCGGAACAATAACTTAACACCCGTTTTGATTCGAGCTGTGCAAGTGACAGATACGGTCTGCAAAAAAAAAGTTTCTTACATTAAAAAGAACAGGAAGCATTTCATGTCTTTAGGGGCCAATAATCACATGAAGCTCGAAAGGGGGGGGAGAAGTCCAAAAAATCCCGAAATATCACAAGGGGGTAGGGGGGAATGTAGTTATATATCACGTGTAGGTATTTATTTTTTCGGCAAACGCGCGATATTCAACCGAGAAGCGGCTTTACGTGTATTTTATTTCGTCAAACGCGCACAAAATCGAAACTGATTCGCCGTTAAAAGGCAATATTTTAAAAAAAATACTTTGTTTGTAGGTAACTTGCCTACAGCATTAAATTTGATAGAATAATTTCTCTCAATTTTTTAATAGCGCTTTGATAGTTTAATGGTTTAAGTTCCTGGCTGTGATCTAGGCGTCTCAGGTTTTAAGCCTGTTTGAGTATTGTGTCGGTATTTTCGAACACAGCTCGGGTTTATGATTACCATTTCGCATAAAGCGAGATGATTAAGCCGTTACAGGCCCCGGCAAACTTCTTGAATATCGAGTGGGGATTGCGCAGAAAACGAACTTTGACACGCCTGCGCGCTATTGGCACAGAACATATCAGTAGCATACGTCTGACAAATAGCACGCGGGCTTTCGGGAGATTCGCGTGCGCTATTGGTCACGCGCAAGTGCACATGCGCGAACTTTCCCACTCGCGTCAACTGATGTTCAACAAGTTTGCCGGTAGGTACCAATTCCTATCATTGTTGCCATGATTTTCAATAATGAAGGCCTTTTCCTTGCAGTGGAAAAAAATTGGCCAATTCTTTACTTTTGCTTTATTAATTGAATGCGTAAAAATGTTGAACACTAGCTTTTCATGCTATCTGTACTTTCAACCACCCATCGCTTCCAATAAAACAAGGTACAGTTATCGACAAAAGCGTATCAAAATAATTGACTCGCGCAGTGACGCCCCGACGCACCATTATTCTACTCGACGATACCATCTGAGAATATACAGGGTGATACTATTGCTTTGTACATGGTGTTTGGAGGAAGGCTGTTTACAAATAGACTAGTCTGCGGTGTGTAAAATAGAAGTTATTCTCTAAAAATAAATAAATATCCCGGGCTATAATTCACACAACTTTTGTTGTTTGCTCGAAGATCAGATGAGCCTAGGTATAGTCTGGCAGCACATTGAGCCACGCTTCCTAGTGAAGAGTCTCTCCATGGAATAGGACACAGTGGCCGCTTACCTTCAGGTGGGCTGCGTGTCTGTCTGCCAACTGACGTTGTATAAAAAACCAAAAAAACCACGCAACTTGCAGCTTTTGAATAAGCTTCCGGCTGCGGTGTTTCCTAAGAGCTTTGATTTGACGGTATTTAAGCGAACTTGGCTGTGACTTTGGCATTGCTGATGTCCATGAGCGGCGGTCACCATTTTCCATCAGATTTGAAGATTGTTTAAAGAAATGGTAATTAAAGAAGATGAGTAACGAAATAAACACATCATTCACAATCAAATATTCTCCTAGATCAAACAACTCGAAAGTGCACAAAACACATTGGGACATTGTAATACTTTACCTTTGAACACGAGCAGACACTCGTCCTAGACGAAAACAAATTGATATGTAAATTCGAAGCGTGGAGCGCAATACAACAACGCTTCCCGAAGCATTACAGCCTGGTACAATGCGTCAATGTTCGAGCCTGAGAAGGGTCACCACACCACAGATAATATTAACACTTGACCAGACTATACAGGGTTACTGGTAATCTAAAAAAATTAAATAAAAGGCAAATAAAAGGATTATTATTATGTTGGTACATTGGAAGATCTCAGGTCCATGGGGACCCGGTCCTTTGAAGCATGCGTGGGGCCAAAGCCAACACGCAGAGGCTTTTTGGTACCATTTTATCTAATTTGTGATGGGTACATCTGCCAGGTTTTATCTCTGCATAGATTATTATTATTATTATTATCTGTACCGATCCTTTTAAGGGAATGTAGAGGAGGTCCCTAGCTAACAATTAACCCATGAGAATGCACTAATGATCAAGTAAACCAATAATGATCCCAATTTTTGCAACACCAGTGAACAATCACTACAAAACTGGGAGTGAAGTATGTACAGACACAGGAGCATTCTCTTTCTTCCTCAGTCTTATAACACCGTGAGATAGCAGTCTGACACGACGGAAGAGAAATCAGGCGCAATACCGGCTATAAGTGCTTTTTTAGGTACGGCGATGATTTTCACCGCCAACTTCTTCTATACTCCTATACTCAGGACTTCTACGCGTATACCTACTCCGGACTGGGTAATGAATAATATTGAATTTGGCCTGGGATTTGAAATTTAAAGATATTTCAGTAAGCAAGGATAAAAAGTACCCATATCCATAAAAAAACCATCCTTCAAGAATTTTAACTGTTATGTCTATTGTTGGACATAAATAAATTTATCTTGATAATTACAATTTAATAAGCTTTTACATTATTCGGCATTATCTATTTCGATATTATCTCTCCGACTAGTGCGGGGCACCGTATACACGGTGACCATAGTGATGTGTTAATCGAGTGAACCAATTATTCGTCTAACACTATGAAGATCAATTTTCAGCTGACCGTGGTCCGTGCGTCGCTTTCAAGTGCGCCTTATTAGCCACTGCATAGACACTACATCACGTAGGAAGTCAAAAAGGCGAAGTTAGATAGCCAAAACAAATAAACTCCTTATTATAATTACAACAGGCAATTAATCATCTTATCCTGACTTAATTACTCCAGCACAGCCACCCTACCCCTGTACCCGATCACAACGTGCTACAACATCATAGTTCTGTCATCTGCCGTCTCTCTCGCACGTGGGAGGATGTGTATAGTGCGTCCCTCTCGCACCAGCAGCCAATGTTTATTCACACCTGCGCATTATTCGCTCTGTTTATTTGTTTGAGCTTTAAACGATCTTATTTTACGGGCTTGAGGACGCTCCTCATGAGAAATGATGTAACTGAAAATTGACATTAAGGTTTTGTTCATCGTGTTTTTCATGTTGGCTTCAAATGTATGAATCATCAATTTATCAAAGTGTCAGAATGACTCTTCCACAGTCATTTTGTCAGTTTTTTTTTTTACTATACCACATCAGTTGGCAGGCCGACACGCAGCCCATCTGATGGTAAACAGCCATTGTGGCCTATTATATTGAGGGACACTTCACCAGGAAACGTCGCTCAATGTGCTGCCAGACTATAGGCTCCTCTAATCTTCGAGCCTTTTATTTCAAGTGTACTGGCTCCCACATTAATATTGCCGGAACACAGCCAGAGCTGTTATGGCGGCAGATTTTACTTTTGGGGGTGGTAAAGCAAGTCGGACTCTGAACAGTCCTACCACGAACCACACCCAAGGCGACAAATCGAGTTTTATACCCGAGCGGTTTTTCTTACTACTTAGATAGTTGGCAGACGGGCTTACCTACTTTTCCACTGAGGCAGTCAAACTGCAATATGACTACCTAAAAATCAAAAATAAAAATCGTCCTGTGGAAGGTGCCAGATACAACCTCATACCGCGGCGCCGTCCGCAGATCTCGTTAGCGGCCGTTTATAAATTTGTCCGTCCGTCGCCGCATTAACAGCTAAACAGATCGCGCTGAATTATGCCTCTCTTTATTGTTCAATGAATTGTTACTGTTTATTTTTAATAATAGCAACAATGGACTGGGTTGCTAAAATATTATATGATGTGATGATATCTGGGCTCGGAATGCTATTCATTTGGTTTGTAGAATTTTTTTTTTGGTGAGCTAAAATCTTGTACGGTCAACAGCACATCACGGTTAACACTTGCAGTTCAATAATAGCACTTATGCCCCCGACATAAGAGTGGAGTGGTACAAAGTCCAAAGTGTTACGTCTGACGTGCTTATGACTGTACTACAAGGTAAAGCAAATGCACTTGCTTGAACTCGGAGATTAAGCCAGTGCCCATATTCTTGAATATGTGTGTGACGATATATATATATACCCCTCTCAGGGAAGGTGATCTCATCCATTCGGCCGTCATGGCAACCAAACTTCGCAACCGGTTGAGAAAAAGGCATTTTTATTCTTTATCGGCAACTAGTTGCGAATTAAGATTTTTTTCTTTATATGCAACTATTTGCCGTCAAAGAATAAAAATGTCTTTTTCGCAACCGGTTGCGAAATTTGGTTGCCATGACGGCCGAAAGGGATCTCATTTGGTGAGTGAGATTACCAAATGAACTCTTCTATGGGTCTCCCATGACATTCAAGACTCTAATTTATTTCAAAAGAAGGTTCTCACATAAAAACAGCCAAAGCTGCTATGGTGGCATATTTTCTCTCTCTTGATTCTTGGAGAATTCCTCCACCAACGAGATCCAAAACTGGGAATCGAACCTGCGACCTCTGAGTTTTAGACCCTCGCGGTGTAACGACTATCTCATTGAAGAGGTCAATTCCTACCTTTCATTATAAAGATGTATTGATTTCAATGATAGGCATCTTTCGGATAAAAGGGATACTTCACTTAGCTTTTTATTTTCGGCCGCCATGGCCTATCCCACGACACCCACACTTGTAATGGCTCAATTGGTTGCCTGGTGTAAGGTTACCCACCTATACTACGGACCCAGCGCCGTTTATTGGGACATCTACCCTTTTTATGTGTCAAATAACTTTAAACGGTTGCATTCATTTGTTTGATTCTAACTTATTGATGGAATTTTAATGTGTGCGTAGGTGTATTGGTTTGTAACGAGTATTTCCATACATGACATGTAGAAGTAGATGTAAGATAATTAGATGTAAGAAATACCTTTTTTTCTTTTTCTTTTTCGGAGGAGAATGCGTTTATGCACCATAACCGCACTTAACCGCAGGCTAGCTAGACCTGCGGCCGTGTGTGGGACTCGGGACTAAAGCGTCCACTATCCACTAAACTCCCCCGGTTCCCCTTCACACCCGATTGGGACGAGCCGGTGCCAGCCTTAGGCTATTGACCAGCCCAGATGTAAGAAAATCCTGGGACAGTGCTGTATTTTTGTAACTCGGCGGTGACGGATAACATCGTGAGAAAACCTGCACTGCAAATATTTTAATAGTGGTAGAGCCATGCTGTTTTACAGTACGAATGGGCCGGCTCGTCCGAGGAAGTAACACCAGCTTGAAATAATAGTGACTACTATTGTGTTTCGTCTGGTTGGTCTGGTGCCAGATGACCCACACCCCCCATACCCCCATAGGCCGGCAACGCATCAGCGATCCCTCTGGTGTTGCAGATGCTTACCATCAGGTGACCCGCTGGCTCATTTTCCGCCTCTCAAACAAAAAAGCGATCCCTCTGGTGTTGCAGATGTCCATGGGCGGTAGTGGTTGCTTACCATCAGGTGACCCGCTGGCTCGTTTGCCGCGTTTGACATAAAAAAAATAAAAACTGCACTTGCTGTTTATATATCTATGATCTAATTTATTTTCTTAGTCAGGTTTTAGGCTCAATATCCCTTGGCACGATCGGAGCCTACCTAATTTCTAATAACGAATCCAATCCTTCAGAAAAATCAAATTTTTATTGCTTTATTTCAATAAATTGTACCAGCGTGAACACCAAGTTGCGATCATAATTTTATTAAGTGGGCAGTAAAAAATGTGAGGGCGTTTTATCCGTGGACCGCCATATTGTCCATTGTGCCGTTATCAGATGGGACAGATTGTTTATAATGTTACTATGTGTGTCGCATTGTCCCTCGTAGGCGAGAGGTTCGCCTTATAATGTCTAGTGATGTTCCTCGATGTTTAACCATGTTTGACCACAGATAATATAACCTGTAAGCATCGAATTTTGAATAACCGATATTATTCAAATTTTGATGCTTACAAGTATGAGTTTTGAAGTTACACGGCAAAATATGGAAAGGAAGAAATAAGTTTGGGTATGATTATCAGAATCCAAGAAGACTCTACAAATCGGGTCATCAGGCCAGTCTGTTCAACAAAGTTAGAGGATAACAGTCGATCAGTGGAGACAGAGGAAAGGAAAAAGAACCAGCCTACAGAAAAGATGTTAACCTTTTTTCACAAAATGTAATAAAAGAAATAGCCTGGCGAAGAATTATTTTGAAGCATTTTATGTAGCCTCCAGAAATGCAGTTATGAATCGTCGTATACAGTGACTCTACCACCGGCATCAGAATATTGTTAACTATCGAGAAGAACAGATTTTGGTAGTGGTAGAGTCATGCTGTTTTACAGTACGAATGGGCCGGCTCGTCCGGGGAAGTACCACCCTCTCACATATTAACACCAGCGTGAAATAATAGTGACTACTGTTGTGTTTCGTCTGGTTTGTATGAGTGCCGGAGGCCCACACCCCCCATACTCCCGTAGGCCGGCAACGCATCAGCGATCCCTCTGGTGTTGCAGATGTCCATGGGCGGCGGTGATTGCTTACCATCAGGTGAACCGTTGGCTCATTTGCCGCCTCTGACAAAAAGAAAAACGGGTAAGAAACTCGACATTTTACGACAATTATATCAATAAACAATGTCATTATTACTATAACATACAGTTTTCTGTGTCAAAAATGTCGAATCTACTTGTATACAGAACCCTCAAGATTTATTAGTCGGTTTACTAGATTATTTGTTCTAATTTATTATTTATTATTTTCGCAGTCTCAACACTATAGGTGTACGTCATATGCCCGAGGGTCCACTAATGGCTTTATTTAACCGACAATCTGATATCCCGTATTGCTCTTTATCCACTCAAACGTCCGTGCGCGTTTCGCTAGGTTGTCAGGACAGTCCGCGAGTCACGTGATTCGCGCAAAATAAAATCGACAGGAGACGTATGCTAAATAAATGCTTATTACTCAGTAAATAACTCAAATATCGCAAAATGAAAAATACTAATGAAAGGCTCATTAGTTGACGATTTTTAGGCAATAGTTATGTTTGATTTTAACATAATATTCTATTAATGATCTTACAGTGAACTTTAAGAAATGCTAATTTTGTCCTAGTTTTCAATTTAAATATTTTTTTTTATTAGATATTTTTGACTTTTACAATATCAAAACAATTTTGGGTTTTAGGTAATTTAATGGCCTTTCATTTGGAACCAAAATCCCACTATAAATCATCTTAAAAATATTACAAATAAAATAAAAACTAAAGCTACATGATCTGTGAAATCGAAGTTCACGTATGGTAAATTGTCTAATCCAGAATGAAATATGAAATATTTCAAGAAAGTATGGTAATAACCAGGCTATAATATTAATAAGTTTTCATATTAAAACATTTAATTACGATATAATATAAGAACTTTTTTAGATGTTCCAGTTATTCACTAATAAAAACACAGAGTCACCGGCCTATTTTTAATCCAAATTTTTACTTCAAAACTGACTGGAATCGCACATACTGTTATAAAATATGAAAATATGAAAGATTATAAATATTTTGATATACAAAACAATAATATTTTATTACTTACGGCATGATTTCTCGAATAAAATAGCTGGAGTCACTCGCGCACTGATCCACAAAAACAACAAGCAACTTGACAATTTTTTTTTTTTTTGTAGCCATGAGCCGAAGTTATTTTCCACTTGAAATAAGGTGTGGTACATATCATAGAGCGTCAAAAACCAGCAACACTACAGACTAATGACTATAAACATCCACAGCGATAAGAAAAAGAAAAAAACAATCGACGGGCGCGAATTCTTAAAAATGTTACTGTAGTTACACGGACTGTCCTGAGGTATATGGTCTCTGTAACTGTGGTTACAGTGGACGTATGAGTGGTTAGGTTAAATAAATGCGAGTTAAACTCGATATCTCTTACGCTAACGAATAACTATAACGTTCGTAATTTATTTGTACGTTTGTCCGTACTGAAAATATGAAGTCGAACTGGATTTTCTATTTTGTTGATCGATCGCTTTTGATAGTCGTGGGTTCAATTTCCAGCCGTGCCAAATTTATAAATAGTGAACATTGGTTACTTTTATAATAACGTGAAATTGGGCCAAAGAATCACAGATTTTCGTATAAATTCCGGGTTTTGAAAACAAAAAGATATTTTGTACCATTTTATTGAGTTATTTTGCTCCGGTTTTTTTCCAAAACAGTTTTGAACCCAGGAAATCACAGCTACGATAACTACAAGACCAAAGGGTGATATCGTAATTAGCCTATGAATTCGTTTATGCAGTACCTAATGAGAAAGTATGGCCGTATAAACTATTGTATTTTACAGCCATCCGGACTACAATTTATGTCGCAGAGAAATCCCTTTATCCGGTAAATTGCAAAGTAACTACAAACTCTTCAAAATGTCAGGCTAAGAACTCACAGCGCGGTTTTAAATAGCAGCCGCAGCGGTTGCGGGCTCGCAGCCTCTGTAGAATGTTGATTTTTAAGAAAAAAGTAGCAGTTTTCACGAGTTTCAAGTTTCACGACGCGATTTTCACCCGCAGCGCGCGCGTTTGTTTACGATTCCCGCCCGCAACCGCTGCGGGAGCGATTAACCGCGCCTTGAGTTCTTAGCCTCAGACTGCTGTCCTGTCTCATAGCCATAGTCAAAATTATGTACTTTGTAACTCATAATTAAATAGTATGGATTACCTACAAAAGAAATATTACATAATGAAAATAAAAAAGCAATGGCTAAGATGTTTACATGTATACAGTATCTTAAATAGGTTTTATTTACTATCCTTATATACTAACCTCGATTTTCCAAGATACTGACATCAACATATATTGAAAAAAAAAATATATCGTTCGGTAAAGCAAATAGTGTAACTACGTAATGACCAATCAGGATAAAAATGAAAACACATCTTCCAAGTAACAAGTCTAGCCATTTCCCACTATACCATAATCACACCATACCCCGCGACATTTACACCATCATAACCGCCACGTAATCATGGGACAGAGCAATTGAAATATAACCTCAATTTATGATCATCGTCATTATCATTTCGCGCCGAACGTTTATTATTTAATTATTAAACAAAATGGCCTCTTTTAACCCTTTTACGACTGTCAGCGATCGTTAAGCAGGTGTAGGGTTGGCACAAATTATAGAAAATTTAAATATAGTTTTGTAAAAATAATGGTTGCTGAGTGGTTTCAAATTCGAAAATCAGATAAGCCTACAGTCTGGCAGCACATTGAGCGACGCTACCAGATGAAGCGTCCCTCAATGGAATAGGCCGCAGTGGCCGCTTGCTTACCATCAGGTGGGCTGCGTGTCTGTCTGCCAACTGACCTAGTATAGAAAAAAATGCTTCACATGCGGCTGGTGGTTCAAATCTTTTTGCGCACTTACGGAATTATATGTGTGTATTTACCACTAGTTTAGCAGTTATGATAAATAGGATAGGGTGATTAGCAAATGCACTATTGATGCAATATAAATTAACACAGTTTAATTGAGCCAACCCAGCCAGTTTTAAACAAATATAAAAACAGAGATTAATGTTGCAGCAAAAACAAAAATCTTGTTCCTACTAAAACACTATTGTCAAATGCGCAAATATTAAAATAACTAAACTGCTTTTCGATGTGACTTTTTTTTTGGCTGGAGAATTTTATTTATCTTTAAAAGTAACATAAAAGCCATGACTTAAAACGAGAGAACAAAAGAGGGTCAACAGTAAAGTAACGCAAATTAACATTCTGGCAAAATACCTACTTTTGGCAACCCTAAGCAGGTCCAAGCACGTCTTTTATGGGGAGGTGTAAACTCGCCTATTATTTTGTCTCAGAAGCGACAATCGTATGTCCCTCGGTTTAGTTTCGGAGTAAAATGCCGTATCTTATTGCAATGGGTGCTGTAGTGTTGTAGTGGGACAGTGTATCTTTGGGACAGTATCTTTGGGACAGTGTATTTAGTACCTAGAGCGTGTTGGCAATGGCAATATTATTTATAAAGGAGAGAAACTTTAATGTGGTGTTTAATTAGATAAAATAAGAATGTCATAAGGTACTATGTAATTAAATCTATGAAGAAAAAATATACAAATATTATCATAGGAAAGATAAAATCAGGATCAAACAGTTGAAAAACTGTGAAAGTATATGCCATAATTTCTCGTATACATTTTGTATGTTGTAGGTACATTTAAACATAATTTACAAATACGAGATTCAAGAGAATTCAAGATAATTTCACGAACATCATCATACGAAAATACCATTTTCTTTTATGAAAACTGAAAGAAAATGCAGTTTCAAAGATATCTGAAAATAGCCCTTTATATCGCACTCGTTTGTAAGTTTTTATTTAGACACATTAAGAACTGATACTTCATTGGCGAAAGTGCAATAAATAAACCGGGACACACAATAATCAACAACAAATAAATGTAACATCCCTATTTTATCGCTTCGAATTTGTTTTCAACTCTTAATGATGTCATATCTGTTTTGTAAGAAATCCAACTATACCCACACTGGACAAATATGGGTGTGTGATGTTTGTTAAATTAGCAGAGATGGTCTTGGGTTCGATTATCAGGTTTATTTTTAAATTAAAGGAAAAATTTATAATTGTAAATGATTTTTAAATATTCCTTCGTGTACATAATATTATTGAAATTAATTTAACAAATTATAATAAAAAATTAATCAAGTTTCCTTTTAAAGGCGACTTCGGCTCGCTAACTCATTGACTCAGTTTTGTAAATAACTTAAACATTAATAAAAACATTAATGGAATCCCGCCAAAATGTCAAAATCAATCAACATTCTAACTAAACCGTCAGAGCAAAGGAACATACCCTTATTAATCCTTTAAATGAAAAAAAAAAACAAAAACAAAACGCGAATCGGACCTTATTTGCAAAATTCAAAAAAAGAACACCCGTCCGGAAAGGCACTAAATAACATATTCCAATCGTTTAATCTCGCAGAACAGCGCGCGAAACGAAACAAAGCAAAATGGCGGGGCATAATGCAAAAATTAATTTTCTTCTGTGCGGAAAAAAGTCGAGTAATAAAGTGAAGCTCGCGCCGTAAAAGTCAGGGCCTTCTTTACGAGTGGCCGATATTTATTTATTCCGATATAATTCGGACGCGTGTTTATGTTTTAGCGTATTGATTCTTCGCAGGTCGTTTTGAGAACGGGAGCGTAGTACTGTTTAAAAGTCTTAGAAACTTTTAAACTGCCAGCTAGGTATATGAACTGCTTTTGAATCTGTGCTTCTATTTAGGAAGATTCTACACCAAAATTGTCTACCTCTGTGGTGCATTGGCTATTAGTTATAAGAGTACATATTATTGCTATGGTTATAAGTTGTATTTTTAACGACGCCGACGGCCTAAAAAAATATTAAACAAATTTATTTGACTTTTACTTTAACCTGTTATGATCTTATGTTTATTAAATCTTTACCTAGGAATAAATTAAATCCTAACACGTTTATAGTAAGGAAAAATTAAAAGAGATGGCTTGGATTTGGAAAGAGTTTCGAAACAACAGTAAATTGATTGCTCATTTTTACAGCATTCCTAAGATTTTATATAGGTAAGTTCACCGCCCTAAAGTATTCCATTTATAAGTAACAATAAGAGTCCCGCCATTTTGTAACTGACATTAAAAATGCCCACAGACTATAATATTAAAAATATTAAGTATTTTTTAAATAAAGTTTAGGCAAGTTGAAATGGCACGTCGTGGTACAATCTGTGAAATCTAGCTAATTTACATGCTAATAACGTACTTTAGATACAATTAAATTATTTTATGACTCGAGACTTTTATTTATGGTACGTTAATTCTATTGTTGCTAGTTCCTCATAATTTCGGGTGAGAAAAATATGAAAATTGTTTTCGGCGAGGGGGTTAGGATAAGTAAGCTCATCTATGTTAATGTAATGGTTAATTTATTAACATTTTTATTACGTATTTTACCGAGCTTTTCTTTATTAGTGGTAGAGCCATGCTGTTTTACAGTAATGAGCCGGCTCGTCCGGGGAAGTACCACCCTCTCAAATAACACCAGCATAAAATAAAAGTGACTACTATTGTGTTTCGTCTGCTTTGTGTGAGTGCCGAAGGCCCACATCTCCCCATAAAAGGCCGGCAACGCATCAGCGATCCCTCTGGTGTTGCAGATGTCCATGGGCGACGGTGGTTGCTTACCATCAGGTGACCCGCTGGCTCGTTTGCCGCCTATGACATAAAAAAAAATTGCTATGATCCAATTGGTCTCTACGGAGTTCAGATAGCAGTCGCTCCAATGTTATGTCGAATATGGTGCAAGCAAGCGTTACGCTACGCTTAACATCTACACTTTTGGGAAAAAATATAGATTCTTAATTGTTTTTTAACATACTTTTACACAGATTAAATCAAAGTAAATAAATGATATTGGTATAATTTTAGTCATTTTGTTGACCTTTATAATGATCATCATCATCATCATCAGCCTCTATACGTTCCCACTGCTGGGACACAGGCCTTATCTCAATTGTGAGATAGTGTGGGCCATACTCCACCACGCTGGCCTAGTGCGGGTTGGTGGAGGGGTGCGTAAGGCAAGTGACCAACCTTAATAATGAACCTTTATAATGATAACAATTTCAATTCAAAGCTGACAATAAGTTAAAATATAAGGCTAATTCCATTTATTCTTCATTGCTTAAAAAAATTACATAGGTACTTCATGGGCAACTGTAAACAATAATCCAGGACATACTCGTAGTATAAAACAATGTCAAGCCACAGATAATATAATACTTTGTAATTTAGATGCACATTGCACAACACAGTACTGCTCTCCCGTGCCAAACGATGTTCGAGGCGTTCGATCAGATTTCGCGCGAACCTTATTTATATTACTTTAAAATTGCCTCCACTGGGGCCCGGGCGAGCGGGACGGGGGGCAGCGAATAAATATTGACAATTGTTCCGCGAACAGCTCTCAGCAAGTACGCTTTTAATTAAATACTGCCTTTATTTGTGAGAATGATACTGCCTTTATGTGTTGCTATTTGTAGGAATACTCTTGGGATAATCGTCAATGTTCTATTTACGCTTCAGCACCTGTTTAGTGCCGTAGGTTTTGTGACATATCAATCAATCAATCAGTCATTTGCTGTCCACTGTTGAACGTAGGACTCTCCGAAAGAGCGTCAACCATCCCGGTCCTGTGCAACCTGCATCCAACTCCAGCCATCTTCTTCAATTCGTCATCATTCCATGTGCCGCAGGGCGTCCTACACTACGTTTGCCTACGTGGCGGCCACTCCACCCTAGCACGTGTCGGCTCTATCACCCATCAGTCCATATGCCATTGTGGCGTATTATGGGCCGGCTACTCGCATAAGGCGGAATCCCTTACTTTTCTGCCAGTCGGTCTCCAGATTAGGAACGACATGGTTATAGCAGGAAGTCCTTTTTTAGTCAATCGTTTAAGCTTTATGAAACAGGCCCAAAATTTTGCGTGTTACAAGCGTCCACAATTTTTACTTTTTGAGGAGAATGCGTTTATGCACCATAATCGCAGGCTAGCTAGTCCTGTGGCCGTGTGTGGGACTCGAGACTGAAGCGTCCACTACCCACTAAACTTCCCCGGTTTCCCCTTCACACCCGATTGGGACGAGCCAGTGCCAGCCTTGTGGCTATTGACCAGCCCTAAAAGCGTCCACTGGCGACGTTAACCACTCACAATTAGGCGGGCTTAAGCGCCACGCTCGTTGTATAAAAAATAACACATCAAGTAACATACTATTATCATCAAAATAATAATAAAACATCGTCACGGTGCAGTGTTTGAAACCCCATTAAGTATGAAATTAGCATTTTCACGCCGTCGTAAATATGATTCTAAGTCATAAACAACGCAGTTCGTAATCAGAAGTAGATCGAAACAATTATATAAAATTACGTTGAAGGAAATCGCTCCAAATTACGCCTCTTGGCTAAATATTAATTATAGGTTTTTGTAACTATTGCTTAATTTCTAACCTGCCGAAACAAGGTAGCATCACAATTTCTTCCATTGTTCCGACGCTCAATATTTTAAATGAGGCTATTGTCACAGATTATTAAATAGTTATTGATAGTTGTGTACTAAAATAACGCCTCTATGGTCTAGTGGGTCAGTTACAAGGTTACAAGGCTGTGATCACGGATAAATATCTTTTTGATGGCGTGATGGCCAACCTCAAAATTAAAAATCAAAATCTAAATATCTTTATTCATAGTATATAGGCATTCAAAGAAGCACTTACGAAGCGTCAAAAACTAAAATATTCAAGTATAATAGTAGTTTACATAAAAATAAATATATATTTCGATATACAAGATGTACTCATAAATATAAATGCATAGGTACCCTTTAGGTACCTATAATGCGACTCTACAATCTGAGATCGACATGTGCCACAAGTTTGACACGAAGAGTTCGAATTATTATTAATGTAGGAGTACTCTTGAAATCAATAGCTCAAGGATCAAATTAGGATTAATTTGTCCCTCAATGGAATACGATACAGTGATCGCTTACCATAATATTATCCTCCTACGGTATTTGTCTGCCTTCTATCAGGTGGACTGTGTGCCTAACACAGCCCTCCTGATGGTATGAGACCATAACATTGAGAGAAATGAAACCAGGAAAAGTGTGCTTTCATACCAATGTCTAATCTTCGAGTCTTTATTTTCAAAGGCATTGACTTCCTATATTAATACATATTAGAATTTGTACCTTAGAATTAAACTAAAAACATTAGTATTTGTATTGTATGTATGTTAGTCTGTAAGGTATTTATAATATGGGCCTGTATTCATGTAATCTGTTGCCTGAAATAAATGATATATTATTATTATTATTAGTCCTGTGCCGGATTATGTCTTTGTTGGCATAATATACTATATATTATATTATATTTGTACCATCAAGTTTAGAGAGTGAGTAAACTAGGAGTGTGCCCGTGGGCAAAGTATCCTTCGTAGGTAGGCAGATCATAAAGATCTTGCGCCATAGCCAAAACTCTTCTAAGAGGACAATATATAAACTGACTATTAATATCCTACCGAAGAAACCCGTAGTTAAACAAACATTTAACATCTTCAACTACACGTCACCAGTTCCAATCCGTCAGAAAACGAAAAGCCAAACCCTAACAATCTCAATAAAGAAAAACGACGATAATTATAAAAATTAACATTTTATTGGTCAATTATAATAAATGATTTAGAAAACTCGACTTAACGATCACGGTTAAACGCTGACGGGCCGTGATTAACGCTTTTAAACAAAAATAATCGCCCTTAAAAATAAATATTTTCGTATCTCGAGTAGGGCTGGCGATCTTCAAGTTACTTGTTACGTTCAATTTATTTTTGGATATTTTTTACGCTACAGCATCATACAACAATATTTCACGAAAATGGACTTTTATATAAATTTATACATAATATTATATTAAATTATTGCTGTGATTAAATACAACTGAATGAGTTGTTTTCTCTTATCCTACCAGTTTACAAATTGACGCGTGTAGTTTTCTCGTCGGGAATATTCCCAATTTTTTTTAATAGGATAGACAGACATGAAATACTTTCTATTAATATTAACATAAACTACCTACTTAAATAACAAGAAGTCATAAACTCCAGCTAACTTATAGCCTTTAACTACAAGTGTTATCTTTCTTTCTTTCAGATATATGACCGAAACATGGGCAGCTTACTTTACAAAGCACATTTAAATTAATATAAAACCATGCCCGACTATTGACTATATGGATCCACATAGAAATGAAGTCACCATTAAAAAGGTAAGCACCACTATTAGCCATCACAATTTCAAACTATGTTCTTAAAAATCTAAAGCAAATTTTTCCCGATGCGGGAATTCAACTTGGAACTCCAGGACCCAAGATCATAGCCAGCTTCTCAAACCTTTAAGAAAATGTATGAAAAATCACACAAAATAATTTCTGATTTTATTCTCGCATTGTACCAACCCTAATCGCGAGTCCGCCACTGCATCGTTACGGGCGAAAATCGCCATTACTGTTCGCCTGTTCTCTTCCAAACACAACTCCACAATCTATCCGTCCCCCTCTATCACATACATTCATGTTCAAAGTCGTGTGATGCCGTCTCTCTCTGCGGTCCTGGCAATTTGCTGGCATGTTGTTAAGTTGCAATCAATTGGCATGGGCAAACAGACGCCTTATGATATATCCAATTAAGTTGAGCTCGTGGATAAAGAAGAAACTTGCACTTTAAAATCCAGCTTAATACGAGTATTATAAACGGGAGAGTTTTGTATGTTTAAATAGTCGTATGGGTGTTTATTACTCTTCCAGGAAAAAGCTACTAAATGAACTTTTATTTTACCAATAGCATAATAAATATGTCGCTTCGAAAAACATTTTATCCAATGATTTAGTCCGTTCAGACGAAAACAGGCACAGAGGTACGTATTTTTTTTGTGTAGGTATGTTACCATACAATATCAAAATTACATAGTGACTCTACCATCAGATTAGGAATATTGCTATCTATCGGAAAGAATTGGCAAGAAACTCTAGTTACTCTTTACAATCGCCTAATTTTTTTACTTGATCACTTACCTACTCAATTTTAATATTAACAAGTCGTAATTTTCCGTGTTAAGATAGAAAAAGAAATAGATTTGTTCCAGCCAGTATTAGTCAGAAATCAGAATATTCTTGCAAAAAATCCAGTCAAAGTTCTCACTTACATCGTTTTCCCGCACGTCCGCCCCCAGGTAACGTGAAGAAATTTACCGTGTATTAAATCTCTGAACAAACAAGTTGTTCACGCTTACACGCACACGCCCGCACTGCACACTTTGAACGTGTTCGCACACAGCGCTGAACAAGTTCGCACACGCTTTGAACACGGCTCACACTTTGAACGCACACGACTTTGAACTAGAGGTGCCGCGGCTATTCACTGTTATTCGATGTTTTGTAATATTCGGTATTGTTCACTTGTAGATTAGAGAATACTATGGTAATATGATTGACTGGTCCGATGGAGCATTTGGAAGCTAGTGACCCTGCCCTATGCGCAAGAGGTCGTGGGTTCGAATCACTTATCTTGACAACATGTTTGTTCTGATGTGAGACCCTACTTTCTCCCTATCCCTACTCCTTATAGTCCTTCATCTTCCCCCTCCTATATTCTTTCAAAGGAATGCAACATATTATTTCAGACCTAGTTACAGATGTGCCCATAAGGCATAGTAATCACTTGACCATCGGTGTCACACTTGCTCTTCTTGCCTTATAATACTAATATTATAAAGAGGAAAGGTATGTTTGTATCGCTAGTAATTACATAAGTAAAATAAAAAATTGGTTGCCTGTAAAGTCGGTATACGGGCGAAAGTTTTACGTGACAACGACTTTTTATGTCTGTCTCTCTCGCTCTTAGGCGGGCTAACCATGCCCGAGTGGAAGGGACGCGTGCCTCTCACTCGCTCTCATTGTGAGCGCATAACGTGAGCGGAGCGTAACGCAGTTTCTTGAAGTGTCACCCGGCAAACCAATTTATAAGACGTTGTCACGTCAAAATTGATTATTTTGAACAACTTTGATTATTTCAAAAAAATTGACCGAATTCAGTACTTTCATAAAAAATACAGAATATTCGATTATTCGCTTTATCGATTATAAATATACACCTCTATTCGGGCCACCTCTATACAAAAGAAGCGATGTCTGATAGGAGGCGCGAGATTGAGCCTTAATGATTTATAATAATCGTTAATTTTTGATTGGTTTAAAGATAATAAGGTGTATTATTTGTTTTATCGCCGCATTAAACGTGCGTGCAAATTATTGTTTGTATCTTTTAAGTATAATATTATGCTTAATAAGAAATGAACGTGTTCTATGGCTTGCAATATTTATAAATAGGTACTTGTCCTCGATAGTCTAGTGATATTTATAAATATCGGGCCGAGATCTCGGGGTACTGAGTTCAATTCCCGGGTCGAGCCAACTTTGTGTCGGTTTTTTCGGACACAGCTCGGGTTTGTGATTACATATTGGCAAGCGTGGTGATTAAGCCAGTACCCGTCATTGTAACGATAACTTGAATTCGCCGGATAGAGGCCCTACAGGCTGATAGGTACTTGTAAAATAATATAATGAACATTATTTACACAGCGCCATCTGGCCCCAAACTAAGCATAAGCTTGGGCTATGGGTGGGTGCCAGACAACGGATAAACATTACTTATATTTTTTTTTTGTAAATACATACATATTATACATAGAAACACCCAGACCGATACAAACAGACACACAAAATGTATAATGCTGAGGCAAGAACCCTGTTGGCCTCTGTCTGTCTAATGTCCTGGGATATTTATTTATTATTTATTTTTTTATTTTTTTCTAGCAGATTCGACCACGCGCATTTACATTGACTTCCATTCGGCTATCACAGCTCTCAATAAAATATAACGAGATGTATAAAGTGAATTACTGGACATACAGACAAAATGGCAGTAATTTAGTACATTAGCCTGTCACGGTGCGAACTAAGCTTTGAAATACCAACGCAGCTTATGAATCATTCTGGTATTAGAATTGTTGTTGTAAAGTTCACCATTATGTAAATAACTAAATACATAATTGTTTATAATGGATTTATAATATACTAGTTGTTTTCTATAATAAATGTAAGAAGTAATGATATCTATAGTAATATTATAAAGAGGAAAGATTTGTTTGTTTGTATTGAATAGGCTCCGACCTGAACCGATTTGAATAATTCTTCCACTGTTGGAAAGCTACACTATCCCCGGGTGACATAGGTTACTTTTGATCCTGGAAATGTGGGGGGATAATAATTGACAAAAGAAGTTGCGAGCAGATGAAACCGCAGGCGGAAAACTATAGTTTATACTTTTGAGGTTTTTCGGTTTTAAAAATGAAAATCAATTGTCGTTGTGCCTTAAAATAAGGATTTCGTGTAATTGTAGAGAATTAGACCAAAGTTCTCGGGTCCGATTCCTGCAGTCTCACATCCTCCGTTCTCTGTCACCAATTCTATTCCTGCGGATAGGGTTGCCATCTCTAAAATTTGGAAAACAGGACAAGACGCGTGAAAACCCCGGATTTTAGAGTCCGAATACCGGACATGTCAACAAGATCTTTTAAACATATTCAATGTAATAAAAAGGGCGCGGGCGGCCCAAATTTTTTTTTTTTTTTAAACTCAGTCTACAAATGAAACCTTCCCCGGACGCTCCCCGGATGCCCTCTTAACTAGGACAAATCCGGGGAAACCCGCATTTGTCCTAGTTTAGAGGGCAACCCTACCTGCGGAAAGCCTCAAAAGACCAAACCGGAGGTTAAACCTAGAACTCTGATATCAAATCCATCACTCAAAACTCCAAACAAGCTCCGCATATTATAATTTGATAGTAATATTATAGTATAAAATATCTTGTTACTAAAATTGGATAACTTAAAGGTCAACGCAATAAACCAGTAGTAATAAAAACATAATGACATACATTTCGACTGCATACAATATTAATATGTAATTTTGGACAGCTATAAAACGTAATAAGGCTCATTATGTACAATATTGGTTCAATAAAACCACAGATAAAGCGCACAATGTTGCCAGGTATGGCGATTACTTATAAGTTTTATAGCTTTTGAAATTTGAGTTGCGAGTTTCTTATAAGTAGGGTCAGTTAGGGTAAGAGGAACACCGGTGGAAGAGGAACAAAACCATCATAGCTCAAGAACTACAGAGTTTAGCTGTATGTTCTACCAGTCGATAAAATAATAATAATAGTCGATAATTATGGACTGGTAGGAACATACAGCTAAACTCTGTAGTTTATGAGTTATGATGGTTTTGTTCCTTTCCCACCGGTGTTCCTCTTACCCTAACTGACCTTATATAGGTATAGCCGTATTTATTATGGTAACCTTATTGTCTGCGCCAGGGGGTTTGAATGCCTGTTGGGTTGAAAAAATGTTGATAAGGTCATTCTGTTTGGTGAATAGATAAGTTTTGTTGGAGATATATGCTTTCAAAAGCAGGAGTGCATTAGCATTATAGTAGTGGTAGAGCCATGCTGTTTTACAGCTCGAATGGGCCGGCTCGTCTGGGGAAGTACCACCCTCTCACATAACACCAGCGTGAAATAATAGTGACTACTATTGTGTTTCGTCTGGTTTGTGAGTGTGCCGGAGGCCCACAGTCCCCATACCCTCATAGGCCGGCAACGCATCAGCGATCCCTCTGGTGTTGCAGATGTCCATGGGCGGCGGTGATTGCTATATTCAGGCGAACGGCTGGCTCGTTTGCCGCTTCTGACATAAAAAAGAGATGTCTTAGTGGGATGGGTTGTCCGATTCAAAAATTGCACTAGGACAACTCATCCCGCGGGATGAGATCGAGCGGGATGAGTTGACCAAAGACTCGAAAAGAGTAACTATCGAGATCCTTGACAGTTATTCTTGATAGATAACAACATTTCAAATCCGATGGTAGAGTCACTCTTTAACATTGATATTGACGATATTAAGTGCATCCTTACAAACCTATTACTGCGTTAAACTATATTGTACATTTTATTAGACGAATAATTGGTTCACTCGATTAAGACATCACTATGATCACCGCGTACGGTGCCCTGCACTAGTCGGGGAGATGACAGATAGATTTACCGCGCTTGCAATGTTTAATGCCGGCCGATTATTGTAAAAGCATATTAAATTGTAATTATCAAGAGAAATGCATTATAAATCCAACAATTTAGATATCTCATCAGGAAACAAATATTACTATCATCCAAACACTTTCCACACTTTTTGTATAACATACCTCGTCTCTATATCCGAATCCATTAATTTTTATTACAAAAACTACCAGAGGTTTTAAACGATGCCTCTCAAACAATCCACTTATGACTAATGATTGTTAAATTTCAGCTCTTTACATTAATTGGATCCATTTGATCCTAAGTCTATGATAATAGAGCTCAGGTTAGCATAGCTATTACGATGGTCTCGTCATATCACGAAATAGGGGCGTATTTAAGAAATTACCCTCAAAATGGGGATTTAAACACCCACTTATCCCATCAACGACTGCTGACCGACGAATCGAATAGCGCTGGGTGCGTGTTTCCATTGTCATACTAGATCACGTGTCAAAGTAATGGAAATAACTTTTTAATTAAATCTTAAATTAAAAATATTAAGTCTTGTGGAGGATCTTATCCTTTTATCTTATAAGGTCATAGCGCTTTAGCGCGACCATCACTAACGGTTGACCCAAAGTCCTGGGTACAAATACTTACACGTCACAATGTGGAGTCTAAAATTGACAGTGTAAAACTCCACCTCGAAAAGCATGTAAAGCCGTTAGTCCTGAGCCTAATCTCTCTTCAGTCGTGTCAGATTGCCGCCTATCCTTCTGGGTTATTGGAGTGAAGGAACAGAGTGTATCTGTGCTTGCACACTCGCTTGCTGCTCACTAGTTAGTGCACTATAATTTATCCGTTGCCGAAAACTCGGCTAGGAGGATATTAGTATTATTAAAATACAATTCTTCCAACATATTGATATTAGTCTTGGAGAAATATCGCATCAACATTACGTCACGTCAAAGATGATTCCAAATGGAAACCCACCCCCAGCCGTTTAGGCGTACCCCATTTAAATAAATATGATTCAGTTCCTGCCCATTTTATAAAACACAATTTGCCCCATCATTAAATGTTAATTTATTACGTAATGGAGTTCCCGCTAGTGGCTTATTACTTTGACAGATGTTTTGGAGAATGTGGTTTGAACATTTAAGGTAGTTTTGAAAATAACCTTTTTTGTATAACTTCAGTTACGCCTGGATGGTCTAGTGGCATGTACCAGACCGAGATCTCGGGGTCCTGGGTGCAGTTCCCGGGTCGAGCTAACTTTGTGTCTGATTTTTCGAACATATCTCGGGTTATCACCAATCCGCATTTGGCAAGCTTATTTATTAAGCCAGTACCTACCAATAATTGTAGCGATGATAAAATAATGGAGGCCTTTGTAGAGGTAGAATTTTCCAGTGTCCGAATGACTAGCCACCCCAGAAGTGAATTTTCCGTTATAGTAGGTACAAGGTACAGCACATTTTCTCGGCGGGGCCTCCCTAAGCGCCATCACCCCGTAGTCCGTCCCCAGTACTCGAGGGATGAGTAAATAGACGTAAGGCAGACACCGATTCGTTCCGATCTTGGATGATAAGATGAAACTAGAGGAGTTTAGTGTGTAAAGGGACGAACGCCTTTAGCCCTCAGTCATACACACGGCTACAAGTATCGCTATTGGCTTGCGGTTATAGTAGTAATTCAAATTATCCTCCTCCGCTAAAACGGCATACAAGCTACTAGGCCATTCGGACATAACAAAAACATAATATCAACACACAATTGGTACCTATGTAAGTTAGATCTCATGCCTATTTGTCCGTCAGTCACAACATTGACAACTCGGTGTAAAAACTCGCGTAAAAAGTTCACGAACTAAAAAATATCAGAGGGGTCATCTCTTATGAACTAATTCCTACACCGTTAGGCTTAGTGTTGCACAAGTAAGAGGCAAAAGCGTAAAGCTATCAATCAGTTCATCACTTTTTTAAAAGATTATTGGTGTAGCTGAGCGGAGGAGCGAGTTACACAGTCTGTCTAGATTGAATACTGGTTTAGAGAGGAAATAAAAAGACGGTACAGGGGTCCACGGGCGTAGGGCGTAATGTTGCCAAAAAATATGCGTCCAGAAAAACGACAGACCAATCATTAGACATCATCATCAGAGGGTACTATCGCAAGATCAGCATTCCCAGGCTTTCACTTTCCTATCACTATAGTGCATACAAGTCACCGAAACTATCACCGACATAACATACTATCACAAAATTGGTGACAGTAAATAAATAACCCAACTCTCTGTAATAGGGATAACGTTTAATTTTGAATGTTATTATATTCTCACTAAAACAATTTTTAAAATCTAATAGTGATAAAATGAGACAGAAATTAGTCCTTCACAATTACACAAGATCACATCTACACAAAATTTTTTTTTTAGAAACCCTATGAGTACCATCAAACCACACAATAGTTTTTAAGTTTATTCACTGAACGACAGTATTCGATTTTCGAAAATTCAAATCTCCGCCTGCGATTGGCCTAGATGCTGTCATGATGGCGTCTGTCTAATGGCGATTGACAGCTCTATCCGATAACTATAATCAAATTATGCTGGTTAAATAGGAGGAGATCTTACCACAATACGTTTTCAGGTAAGTTTAAAAGACTGTTCTAATTTAGTCTTTATACGTTTGTGATAAGGGTTGGAGGTGGTTTTCTGTAAGTTTAAGGTTATGTTGGTCGGTCTTTATGTTTATCTCGACATCTTTGGCTCGTCGACAGTTGTTTGCGCGCTTTGTAGGTTGTTAGAACCAATTATTGTGATAGTAAATTAGTTTGTGGGCCCGAATCTGGTTTGTCTATATCTATGGTTTTTATTTGTGGCGGGAATTTCGTGGAATGAGGTCACGTGACCTTTGGTATCTGATACAGTAATTTGAAGGTTTTGTGACAGATTTAACCACTCAACGCCGAACCGGCACTCGCGTGCCGCTTAACAATAGATTTTCTATTGTGTCTGGTGTTCCGGGGCTAGAAGGATTAAAATGTATTACCTGAAATGTATTATTCCTAGTGTTTATAGATTTGTCTGACATATGCCTTTTTTTTCCTAAGGAGAATGCATTATGCAACATAACCGCAGGCTAGCTAGACTTGCGGCCGTGTGTGGGACTCGATGCCTACTTGGCTACTTCCGTCTCTGAAATCCCATTTTTGCTGTTGGTGAAACATTTTGGAGGTTTCAAAGTTACCTGTAGTGTCGTAACTAGGCCGTCTGAGGCTTGGGGCCTTTTCTATAGATATGGCCCTCCCATTTTTTTAGAATATGCCCCTCCCGTTTTAAGTAACTTAGTTCCATTGAAATCTGGGTCTATCCTTTATGTTTACTACAACCATATGTAACTAAGTACTTGAAGTAGGTAGTAGGTATTAGGAATAAATTATAATTTTATCTCAGAATGAACTAAAATATCAAAGTTAGAATGTATTGTTAATTCCCAGACTTTGGTATAATATGTATACAAGAAATATAACCGGGGAAGGGTCGTCCCCTTGCGGTACTCCAAAAAGATCCAGATAACAACGTTCTGAGATGACGGACAGACAGGTGAACTCATTAATTTCCATCGGTTCCTACAACAGTGTGACCGTTTAATTAAATCGACTAAACGTGGAAATGTATCAAAAACTCTGGACGTTCATGTGAAGGTATTTCATCCACAGTAGTAGGTTGCGCACAGAGTCTAACGCTTCATAAAAAACTTTGTTTTACGCGTAACCACTAGCTTGGCGGTGACGGTAAAAATTATGAGGAAACCTACACAGTCCAATGGCTGTGTAGCCATGGTCCAATTGTTCTGGTTCTGTCAAGAGTTACCGAGGCCAGATGGCAGTCGTTTTAATATAATAACTGGGCTTGCCCAGTCCTGGATTGCTGGTGCAAGTGTACCCTGAATAATTAGTACTTTTTCAGAGTCTGAGTGGCTAGCTACCACAGGTGGAATCTGCCGCCATAACAGCTCTGGCTGTGTTCCAGCAGTATTTATGTGGGAGCCAGTACACTTGAAACCAAAGGCTCGAATTTGAGCCTACAGTCTGGCAGCACATTGAGCGACGCTTCTAGGTGAAGTGTCCCTCAATGAAGTAAGCCGCTGTGACCGCTTACCATCAGGTGGACTGCGTGCATGTCTGCCAACTGACCTAGTATAAAAAAAAGTGTACATTAAAGTTACTTATCCATACTTGTACTGTGCCACTCTTGTCTCGTTTGAGCATAATTAATATTAATGATCACTGGTAACTGACATATGTCGTGGTTGTCACCACGAATATATTACCAATTTTTACGACCAAGCCCTCTTAGCATGCCACTGTAAATTCAACCGTAACACTAAATAAATAAAAGTCATGTTGAAAATGTTGTCCTTAAGAATAAGTTGGTTAATTTCTTGTGAAGTGTGCCGAAGCAATTCCGTTCAGTTTTAATTAAATAATCGATGTTTTGATTGTGCAAAGTACATTAATGTAATTTGATAATTAGTGGCAATGATTTAGTATTGGAGCTGGTTACGATTAAAGATATTAAGTTTCTATGATGAAAGCGGAGATAAAATGTAGCTAGTTATTTATTTTGCGAGCTATTTTGCTCTCCAGAATGTAGAGTCAGCAGTTTATCAATCTACCCTTTTTAACCACAAGTCCGTTGCCCGGTTGGCCGCCCTAGATACCGTTGGGTAGACGGAGTCGAGTTAGATCTCCGTGAACTTCGGGCTGGGGACTGGCGCCAAACTGCAAAAGATCGGGAAAGGTGGCGTGCTCTCATTCGGGAGGCCAAGATACACTTCGGGTCGCTAAGCCATAGAAGTAAGTAAGTACCATAACCACATGCTAGCGAAACCAGACGTGTGTGGGTCTCGGGATTAAAGACGTTTGTCACACTACCTACTACTCCACACTTCCCGTTTTCTCCTACCCTTTTTATGTCAGAGACGGCAAACGAGCCAGTGGGTCGCCTGATGGTAAGCAATCACCGCCGCCCATGGAAATCTGCAACACCAGAGGGATCGCTGATGCGTTGCCGGCCTTTTAAGGGGGGTGTGGGCCTCCGACACTCTCACAAACCAGACGAAACACAATAGAAATCACTATTATTTCACGCTGGTGTTATGTGAGCACAAACCAGACGAAACACAATAGAAATCACTATTATTTCACGCTGGTGTTATGTGAGAGGCCCATTCGTACTGTAAAACAGCATAAACACATCAAGTATCAGAAACAACGAAGATACCACAAATATATACTTAAATAGAAATAAATATCCAGACACAGAAGAAACACAAATGTTCATCACATAAGTGTTTGTCCTAGGTGGGATTCGAACCCACGACCCCTGGCGCATAGGGCAGGGTCACTACCAAATGCGCCATCGGGCCAGTCAAAAAGTACTTCAGGCATTACGGTCAATCTGGGTAACTTTGAATTTCAGGGTAACTTTGACAGAAAAATCACAAAGAATTTTATTATACTTACGATGTTGCTGTTGATGCATAACATTAAATTTATTATTTTCCTGTAGTTAAAAAACATCGTAAATGAACTCTTAGAAAATAAGAAGCTGTCAAACAAATTAAATGTCAAAAACTTGTCTAAAAATACCGCGCCAAACTGTCGTTTTTTGTTAAAAATTAATTCAATGTTACCCAAATGTATCAATGTTAAGATTCCTATGAAAAATTTAATCTGGTTCAAAGTTACCCATATAGGGGGTATAACTTTGACACACAACAAATTGCCAGTTTTTGATGAATTTTATGATTATTTTAAGCGTTAGATAACTTGACAGCATGAAAATCAACCTGTGAACACATATTATGTAAACTCTTCTGTCTCATACTTTACATAGTAAAAGTTAGCTAAAAAAATATAGTGATGATCGTTCAAAGTTACCCAGATTGACTGTATTATGACGGCTCGATTTTAATGGCGGAGCTGCGGAGGTCTGTTCTATGGAATATTAACAAACTGACACTTTTATAACCTTAATCCATTTTCTATTAGATAATCTCAAAAGCTGAAGACAAATACAACACTAAGGCACCGCGTCCACTGAAGCGAGCGCAGTCAGAAAGCTAAAAGGATTACTCACGAGCAGGTAGCGGGTTTGAATCCCAGTGTAAGCCAATTTTCTACGAACCGACGCGGGTGGCACATTTTAACGACATTAAAGATTTCGCAAACAAATACAAGATAAGTGGAAAGAAATCGGTTTTGATTTTTTTAAAGCAATTATAGTGGGTTAAGTGTGTGTGAGTCGTGGTTATTTTATGGTGGTTCAAAATATTTAGGTCTGAAGGTACATTGTGTATCAAAATTTTATTTAGTGTTGGCACAATAGTTAGTAATATAACAGTGACCTGTCTTGTGCATCAGGGTCATAGGATTTTTTTTTATAATTATTGAAGCGTGATAGTTTCGTGGTTTCTGAATGTGTGCTTACAATATCACATACTCAAAAAACACTTTGATAATTATTGATAACAAAACAACATTGCGAAGCTGATGGTGGTCACTTTTTTTTCTCCAAGCATTTTTGTCCCGAACTATAAAATTTTATTTAGAATTAGAAATTTAAAAAAAAAAAAGATGCAGAGGCCTATAACTTTGACGTTATGACAGAATATGGTTGCCATGATAAATACAAATATATATTCGCTTGAAACAAATTGGTGCCTATGATAAAAAAAACCTAAACTTCACTCTTTCTAATGCTAAATAAATTGAAGTATAGTTAGATAAGGTACACTTGCACCACGATCCAGAATATGGCAAGATAGATCATGCCTACACAGCCATTCGACTGATAGTGAGGTAGAGTCACTTTGTAACATTGAAATTACTCGTTTTTAATCGCAAAAAAATTAAATAGCGGAACCCTAAACCCTTGAAACTTATTACTAAAACCATAAACGTCATATTACTCTAGCAGAAGTGACAAACCTTTCGCACTACGTAACCACGTAAAACCCTTTCACGATTGGATGAGTTTTCTTTTTAGTAAAAAATCTGCAAATGGTCGCTAAAGGTGTTTGAAGGAAGATCGAGGACTTAACACGAACTAAGCCCGGATCACGATAATGGAATTTGAGAAAAAAGGACGTCGGTATTTTTTGATGTTTTTATGTAGAAATTTAAGCGATTTAATGACATTTTGAGAAGTTCTATTTTTTTTAACGTCGGCGGCTTACGACCCAGCGTATCGCCTGATGGTAAGCAATCACCGCGCTCATGAACATCTGCAACACCAGAGGCTGATGCGTTGTCGGCCTATGAGGGGTGTGGGCCTCCGACACTCTCACAAACTAGACAAAACACAACAGTAGTCACTATTATTTCCCGCTGGTGTTATTTGAGAGGGTGGTAAGTACTTCCCCGTAGATGCAAGGACTAAATAAAGGTTCTCAGTCAGTCAAATATCACACGCTTACCCTCCCGCTTCCTCAAAAGAGTACGGAGCCACCGAACCAAGAAATACAAAATAAAAAGCATTGAAATACCACGTTTTCCCCTTATTTATTTCAAACTGTCTCAATAACTTACACCGCTAATAATAATTCAAACGAGTTAAACAAATTCGGCCTCGTTGTAATTTCAGACTCGGATAATGCATAAAACGTTATGGCAACACTGGCTGTAAACAGATAATAAAAACAGTCGATATTAAACCGATAACATCGATAAGAGTGCGGATTCCTGTCACGTCCCTATTCGTCAAGTGACGTCATGTCCTTGTGTGGTCTGAATGGCTATAAATCAGTACAAACTTACTTGATATTTGGAATCTCATTTCAATATAAACAAGATTTTAATGTCATTTTGTAATGTCAAAATAAAAGCTTTTTACTAAATGCATGGACCCATACATTTTTCTACCCAAGTTCTACCCAAATCTACCTAAAGTTAAAGCTTAAGTTATTTTTATCAGAAACATCTAAGGCGCCAGAAATTTTAAGTTAAACACAAATAAACAACCAAACACATAATTATGTACATGTTTATCCTTGGTGGGACTCGAACCCAGCCACGGCAAGGTCATTACAATACCAAATCGTCGCACTTGCAAACAATCAAACCTTTTCTCTTTGTATAGATGGATTTTCCTACCGGTTGTTCTCAATAGATCCTTTTTTTTATACTAGGTCAGTTGGCAGACAGGCACGCAGCCCACCTGATGGTAAGCAGCCACTGCGGCCTATTCCATTGAGGGACGCTTCACCTGGAAACGTCCCTCAATGTGCTGCCAGACTGTAGACTCATCTGATCTTCGAGCCTCTGATTTCAAGTGTACTAGCTCCCACATTAATATTGCCGGAACACAGCCAGAGCTGTTATGGTGGCAGATTTCACCTGTGGGGGTGGTAGCTAGCCAGTCGGACTCTGACAAAGCCCTACCACCAACCAGACCCAAGGCGGGAATCGAACCCACGACCTCCGTGTTTTTATACCCGAGCGGCTTAGCCACTGTTCAACGGAGGCGGTCAAAATCGATCCCTATCCCAAAGCTGGCGGTAGAGTGACTCTACTTACCTTCACTTGCAAGTTCATCATTGTATCGAGCAGTTGATCTCATTACTATTTGCAAAATAGGAGTAAGTGTTGTTATTGAATGCCATTATTGACTTCCCTAACTACAACCAATATACAGCTTAAACTGCTTCACATAGGGTTCTCTTTCAATTGAGATTTTTTGACAGATTAGGGTAGGTTGATCTTGTGCCATCTGTACATAAAATCGGCTCCGGAATGTAGTTCACTAGGTCTTCATTTTGACGATTCATAACGTCGCTTAGCTAACAATACCGCGCAAGTTGAAAATTAGCCATGTAGCGTTTTATACCTAAAAAACCTTTTCAACGAAGTTAAAAGTGCTACATGACCAATTTTCGACTTGCGCGGTATTGTTAGCTAAGCGACGATAAGTACATCTTTGAATCCTTTTTTTTTTTTTATTTAACAAAATCCACAGCTCTTAAAAACAATAGTCAAACATTCATAAATGAAACCGACAGACAATAACGGATTTACATTTTTTATACAAACCAATATTTAAAAGTCGCGGCGGTGCTTCGCTTCATCAGCAAAGCGCTCGTTTACAGAACAAAAATCAAAAATAAGACAAACCAAAAACAAAACAAAAAATATGAATAAAAAGTGTGAACTCACTTAGTTTACTGTCCTACAGGGATAAAGAATATTTGATTTAATAATATAATTAACGATATCGGCCATAATAAACAGACATTCCCATGCATCTAAGGAACAAGTATTTTATAGTGACATTATGGACGGACACTTTAATTCGATTTATTTGTTTAGATAATTTATAGTATAGTCCATTTTTTCTCTAGAAGCTAAGATTAGAATAATTAAGTGTTTCTATAGTCATATCACGTTTGTATAACAATGAAGCATTTGTGTGGTCTTCGTTCGTCGCGTAAGGAGAATAGTGAGTACTTTTATAAATATTGCAGTTTTGTATGAATCCAACAATTTGTATATTTTTATTCCAAACTGCCTCTGTGTTGCAGTAGTTAGTAGGTCCTTGTTCTGAGAGTAGGTCGCACTTGAAACAAAGTGACAGTTGGACTTATCTGTCACCACAGAATTAACCTTTTGAACGCCTAACGCACTGGTCGTGTCCTGTAAGCCAGGGCTGGGTTATTCTACTTTTGTCGAAATACCAGTAATCGTTTTAAACATATTTATTACATTTTTTTTTTTTTTTTTAATTCTGAATGGGCTGGCTCTTGACCCCAATCTTGCTCTAGAGCAGAGATGGGATCTACGATGAAGCGAGCTTGCCCAGAAGATGCCTATTTACTCTAGACTTAAAGAGAGTCAAATTATATGCACTCGGAAATACAGACGCAGGCAGGGAATTCCACTCTTTGGCTGTGCGCATTATAAAAGATGATGAGAAGCGCTTATTAAAGGTATATCAACCAAGAACGGGTGGTAGCCGGCCGTGCGTCTGGATGTCCGATATATACATATTTTTAGAGGCAGGGTTTTTGTCAAGTGAAGACGACTTTGGCGTTCAAAAGGTTAATAATTAGTTCTGTATCTGTCACTAATACTCACTGTCCATAGTCTTTACTCTTTACGTAGGCGGTGCGAAACAATAATATAATCCTGCGCCTGATCTCTCTTCGGTCGTCTGATCCACCGTGCTATGAGAGTGAGGGAATAGGGAGTGCACATGTGCTTGCGCACTCACTTGTGCATGATATGTCCTGCGTAGTTCAGATCGAAAATATACTGCCATTTAGGTACATCGATCGTACGAAAGCTGGGCGTAAGTTGCGCCTGATCTTTCGCCAATCTCCAAAAACTAACATTATCTTAATTTTGGGTTAAGTTAAGTTAAGGGTTGTAATTAATCGATCACCAATCTAACCTAATCCACAAGAATACTAAGTTAGCACCTAAAATACTAAGTTAGCACCTAAAATACTAAGTTAGCACCTGAACTACTAAGTAAGATGCTAACTTAGTATTTTAGGTGCTAGCTAACTATTTTTTGTGGTTCAGTTTATTATTAAAATTTCTCCTTCATCAACAATATGTGTTACCATAAGTAGGTAAAATATAAGTATCAGCCTATTAAATGTCCCACTGCAGGGAAAAGGCCTCCATCACATTGAAAGCTAAATTACCACGCGTGCCAAATGCTGGTTGGTTATTTTTCCCGACCTGGACGTCAAACCCAGGACCCAGTATTTAAGCCACTATATGTAGAACTAGCCTATACTTAGTATTATTTTATTGATATTTAATAAGATCAATAGAGGAATACCTTTATGGTTTTTAATTTTTATCTAAGAAAATAGACCTCCGAATTGTATACTTATTATTTATATTAATTAGGATTTCTCTTTTTTTAATATAAGGGGAATCAGAAAGAAAAAGCAAAAACACTTTGAAATGAGTAAAAACATATATTTTATATCACTCGTCTTTTACGTCACTACACCTGCGCCGACGCCGGTACAGTCACAGAGAAAAGTATTAGCCGAATACACACAAATACAATCAAATGTATTCTATATCGAAACTAACACGCATATTTACATCGTCACTAATGAATTAAATACTATATAAGAATGTACATTTATGCACTAAGTTTTAAGTATATTATATAAATTTATTATGTATAATTATTATGTACAACCTGCATAACTATGGCATACGAAACCCACAAATATTGAAGGAACAATTTACTTTATTATAGGAAAATGTACAATACTCGTTTATCATAAGTTCCACGATATTTAAGTACGATGAAATAAATAGCTTTTATTTACATAATATATTTTTAACATAATTTATGAGGTCCATGCGTTCGACCTAATTTTGATGCTATTTTCTAAAGAGTATTTTCCAAGTATAAGGAACAAAATGCCATGTTCACATTTAAAATTTAAATTGATTGTTTTTTTTTATGGACAATGTTACCTATGTTTATATTAAGGTTGCCAGACATACGACATAGCTTAGGACGCCTCAACTCAAGTTAAGGTAATGGCTTAGTAAATGCCCTATTATATTCAAATAGATACCACTATCTGTCACTCTGATATAATATATTATATGGACGTCCTTCGCCTTGTTATAATGACCAACTTTATCTCACAATAACAATAATATATAAATAATGAAGAAGATATGGAATTGCGAATCACTCAAAAACATTAAGATACATATAATTATTATGCATGTATAGTATAATACTGTATAGTAAGGATTAAATTGTTTAACTCGCATCTTTACTCTAAAGGAACTGACTTAATAAAACTATGTCGAATTGAGCGATTTTATACATTAAAAACTGTGATATTTATATTAACTTCGGCATCGATATCTTGCGTTGTATAACGCCTATACCTACATTATACTTGCATCTATAGTATATAAGAGACTTTTTGTGATGATAACAGCGTAATAGTCTATCAAAAATGGTCAAACTTCTTCAATATATTTTAAATCTTTTGGGTTTTCTTATTCAAGCTATATTTATGTGTCTATTAACTGAATTATTTTATTATATTTGTAGATATGGTACTGTTTTCAGATAATCCACTACACATATAATATATTTAATATATTTTAATCCATGACGACACAGATTTTTATTTTTTAAAATATTTTGAAGAAATTTTACATTTGTGACGTTCGCTGTACCTACTTAATTACTTTTTCCACAAATCTTAACAAAAATATCTAACTCGATTTAAAAAGCACTGGTATTTAAACAAACATTAAGCATTTTGTCTCTGTCAATACTAAAGTTGCTTTATTGCAAGTTTTAAAAATTAAATACACTTAGTTGATAACGCTGTCAATAAAAAATTGCACATTTTTATGACAATATAATAATATGTCTGCCGTCAAAATTAACAAATTAAAAAACTTTAATCGAAAAATGTGCAAATCTCATTTAACGTTTACATTTCAATAACCTTAAGACATTTTGGAAATCTTAGCAATTACGTCTTCACGTGTAAGAATATGTATACTCAAATTCAAATTTGAATCTTTTTGTATTCAAAAAAACTCACGTGTCGTATACATATTTTTGCTCGTGACTGTATTCGACATACTAAGAAATTACATGCATAATCTCTCTAACCTTATAACATCCACTTAAAGATCATTTTGCAATGCCAATATTACTAAACATTGTAACTGAGAACCTAACTCAAGTACAGTTGGCCGAAAAAGGCCGTATAAGTAAAATAGTGTAATGTTTATAATTCAAATAATAATGAAGGAATATTTTGGGAAACAAATTGTACAGACTGACAAACTTATCTGTTCCGGTGGCAGCGTCGCTACTGTCGATTTAGAACTATCGTTTTTGCATTGCATTTCACGTAGTTCCAATTTTGACCACCGGAACAGATAAGTTTGTAGGTCTATAGTGTCATTGACTATCAAATCAGTCAAATTATTCTCAAGTGATGCGCTTACGTCTGAGTTCATTTGACATCTCAATCATGTCACCCATCAATTAATTTTTAAATTCCTAATTAAAAATCAATTAAAACCTCCCCTTATCTCCAGTCGACTCCAATAAGTGCATAATACCGCATAATCAGCGAATTAGAGGCAATCAAGACTCCATAATTAAAAATCTGAAAAGAATACATCGTAAAATAGGAACATGGCCGATAATCGGAGTTAATGAATAAAATCGATAATTAAAACCGACTCGCGGTTAATTGAGCTGAAAATGGAATCTAGGCTCGAATTGCCAACGGACGTAACGCTTTTTAATTTTAATTGCCTTTTTATTATATACTGGATGGCTGCAACTCCTAACGCGTTGGTAAAATTGTATAATCTGTGATATTCTTGAACAGGCTATAAAAAAAGATCCGTCAAAATTGGACGAGTAGGTCTGGAGACAAGTCTATATTATAATACTTTCTTTCACTTTAATATCATAAAACATGGTGTCTTTAATTTACTTTCTACATCAAAGTTATGTGCATAAAGTTTAATTCTATATCTTTATTATTGATTAATTAATTTAGACGTTATACCTATTGTCCGACTTCTTGAAATAAGATATTTTTTGGTTTTAAAACTTTCGGACCACGTTAAATAATTGCAGAAATCAGACAATGTTGTGTAACCTACGCTGTATTTCCTTTGACTCATACTAGCAATAATTTAAAACGCATCGAACGGAAATCGTACACAATGCAAACGAATGACAAACAATTAAATCTCTTATTACACATTCAAGAAATCTTTTCAAGTACATTTACCGCCAAAACAAGTTATTACGCCACGCAAAATAACTAAATACGTTGTTTTAAAATCGATTCGTAAATCGATATGGCGAGAACTCGATACTCGTAATCGTAAATCAAATGAACAAAAGACGGAAAGGAAAATACAAATTAGCCTTATAATCGTGCATTAAAGGCTACGTTTTGAACTCAAGAATCCGTGAGCGGTTGTTTTCAATCGTAAAAACGGTTTACTGCTTTTGAATACTTTATGAATTTGTTTTGACTTGAAACAGACGTTTGCAGAGTGCATTTTTTCGCCAGTGACTAACCATTTGGCTCCAATATCAGATTTCCAAGTCACTAAGTAACACTTTTGATAACTATTTACCTATAGAGTTGTACGTATACCAATATCATCTTGATATACAGTACCTACCATAAAATCATATTGCGAGGTTTTAATTTAATTAAGCCTTTTCAATCGTTCTGATTTTTGCAGTCAATACCAAATATTGGCTTTACAATACTTAGATGCAAAATAAATAGCACTCTATTGCATAAAAAAAATTAATAATGTATCAAACTAACAAAAACTTAAGTTTGCAATAAAAGTATCATAAAACTCACGGTGAAAAGTTTCCAAATGTATCAAAGAAAGACGGTGTGTGGAAGCCTTAACAGTAGGTTACAAAAAAGTAACTAGCGGGCGCCCGCGGTTTCACCCGCGTGGTTCCCGTTCCCGTGGGAATATCGAGATATCCTTTCTTAGCGGATGCCTACGTCATAACATCTACTTGCATGCCAAATTTCAGCCCGATCCGTCCATGGTTTGGGCTGTGCGTTGATATCTATCTATGTCAGTCAGTCAGTCACCTTTGAGTTTTATACTGGGTGACTTTTTTTACCGTCAGGAAAATTTGCGTGTGAGATAGGTAAATGATATATGTGACGATAGCATGATTAGTTTAATTTAATTTTTAAAATATTTTTGCGCATTTACTATGGCGAATCCGTTCGAGATTTACGCGGTCGCAAAAGTAAACGCGCAAAAATATTTAAACTAATCATGCTGGCGTCATCTATATCATTTACCTATCTCACACGCAAATTTTCCTGACGGTAAAAAAAGTCATCCAGTATATATAGATTTCTCATACATCGCATTATACTCATTTATGCCCATTTAATTATCAATATTACACATAACATACATAGTTGTTTTCTCTCTTTCATACGGTATTCGTCTATAACGGCTTTATAGTCCCATAATCGCCCATAAAAAAGATAGTATATTTATGTAGAAACGCCCAATCTCACCATAGATACTTATCACAGAAATTGGGCGCGTAGACAAATAGCCACAGAGAACAATCGTCAACAGATTAAAAACAATTTCGTTCAAGCAATTACCAAAGCGATTCAAGCCCAAGATAGAAGGAGGTTTTCGAACGCATCTCTTAATAATAGACCAAACGATGCAATAATCGCCTCCATCTCTATAAATATCTCCTTTCTCGGTCTAACGTTCGGCCATTCTATACCCGTCCCACTCGCTGTTGACAGGGCTCGTTTAGAAACCACAACTTATCAGTTTTCGAGATCTAAATGTCTAATTGTACCCACATCACTTGAGGAACGTATCCGAGGCATTTTTAATTAATTTAGCCCCAAAACTATTATAATACGGCCAATTTTGTTATCTAATAACTCATGACGCGCTAACAAGCCGGCCATCTTGGAAATGTCCGTTAAATTAATGACATGTTCGCCTCCCAAAATAAGTTAACAAATTGGTGTGAATTAACAATTTTTTGTAAGCCATTTATTAGTCGTTGATTGAAGCTCGTTGAGCACATCTGTGTAGGCTTTAGTGTTCAAACGCAATTGCAAAACAACTTTCGCAAACTTCGATTGAGGTTACTGTTTGCGTTGGATCTACCAACTAAGTTTAATCAATCTCAGAACGATCAATGTGAATAAATAAAGAAAATTAACGACTAAATCTAAATTACATATAAATATTTACAAGAATCACTTTAGATATTAAATTCTGATTTTCGGATCTTACGTAACAGGATTTTGTGTTCAACTAAGAATAAAAATTAATCAAACATTCTTACTAGGGGTTTAACAAAAAGTTATTGTATTTAGAACATATAAAATAGGCTGACCTATGGAATGTTGGTACCATCGTTACCCATTGAAAATTTTACTTTTGTCACAATTACCAAGTTGACTACCTAGGCTGTATAATATACAATTAATGCTTTTTATTTATATTTTAACTCGGAAAAAAAAGTCGAATATCCAAAATAATCAGGAAACACTTTTCTTACACTCACGCGCTCTAATTTAAAAAAAGAAACAAAATAGTGTTGCGTAAGACCGTGTGCCAGAATTTTCTAACTTAAACTACTTATAGTCCTCACTTCACTTTTACGTTTCGTTCTCACTCTCACTTAGTTCGTCCATGTCCATGTCTATGAGTTCTTCATCTTCTTCGTAGGAATTGTTGAACTGTCCGTCTTCTGGCTTCGTGCTAGAAGAACCGGATTTGTTGCCGGTCTTTGCTTCTTCTTCTTGCTGCATTCTTTTATGTTTCGTTCTTCTGTTTTGGAACCAAACTTTTACCTGTAAAAAGAAATATGAAGTTAGTTTACCACTCAAATAAAAAAAATATTGGTGACAAAGTTTTGGCCTCAATTTAAAATGAATGTCAATAAAACATTTCCAGTTAATTTATTATCTTTAAATATGATAGGGGATGCAACTATTCTAAGACATTTACAATATAAAAGACTGATTGACGATAAAAAACATAACTCCATTATGTAGCGGAGAAAGCTCGGCAAATTCACAGTCGGTTAACCCAACAAAGGATTAAGGGAAATGCCAATAAAATCCTATACTACCCCCTCCGTCGTCATATATCATTCGCTATTGAAAGAAAATCCAATGTCGAAAACTTTCCTAGCGCAGTTTCCCGCGCGAAAAAAACTGTCAGCCATTTTGTGCGATTTGTCACAGAGTTAATGGCTTGTGAAATCTATTCAGATCGCATCCAGCCAGGGTCGTGGATAATAAACAAGGAGGTTTATTTAATGCATGTGTTCGAAATTCAAAAAGTAGCGTGTCTAATTCGTTGTTTTAAGTGTTGATTCGAAATTACGTCATAATCGATTTGGGCCTATTGCCTCAGCTTGTGTGTAAAATATCGTGATTCGAATAATTAAGATTAACTTTTTATTATTTACTAACATAGGCATATCTAAATCGAAGTAATCGTAGTATAAATACATACGTATACGAATATACATAATACTTTGCTCTTTACGAATTGCTCAATGGTAGAGCTTATTCTAAGGGTAGAGCATAACATAAATGATACATGTAAAACCAATTTTTTAGTATTGGCTATATTTGCGTGCCATAACTTAGAAGAGAATACATATTGATTATTAAATATAATTTTAAAAAATATGCCTAATATACATATTTAGTTGCATAAATTGGGAAATAGGGTTGCTTAAAATGGGAGCTTTTTTGTAGACGTAATTTACTTTACTGATAAAACGTGTGATGTTAATAGTATTCTAATTATGATTGAAATAATATTTTAAAACATATTTTAATAATGTAATGTATGAACAAACTCAATGGAAAATGGGTGTGAGCTTTTCTCATCGATAAATTCATGCGTTCGTCATGTAAAGAAAAGAATAAGAGCAATGTATGTATGTAATATACACCGAAATATTTATGTAAAATATATACATAAAGGCAACGATATCCATCATAAAACAATTCGCATGAACGCATTCGAAGCAAAAACAATAAAATTCAATTCGATTCAAAGTAACAGTATTTGCGTACACAATAGACTTTATCAGTAACAAGTTAAATCTAATTTATTGCCTTGTTTGTTTTGCAATTTCACGCCAATGTATTACCACTTACATATACGATTGATGTTTAAAATTAAATGCAAAATGCGTTATGGAAAATTGAAAAAATATTGCCGCCTTCTGAGAAGTTAGGACGCCATTTTGATTTAATGTTATGGATGCGTTCGGTTTTATAAATGTTTATGTTGAACGTTTATTTATTGTTATACGAATGTTATTCAATTAAACTGAAAAAATATACACAGCATAACAATTTTTTTTTTGTTAAAGTTATCTTTCTTTGTCTCTCTTTAGTAGTCTTGAAGACAAAGATATCTTAATCAAATAATACATCGATTGTTAATAAAACAAAATTATTATAACGCTGTATATTGTACGAAGCAGCTAATGGTTGAAGTGGTGCATTTCAACCATTAACTACAAAAATAGGCTATGTAGTAGAACCTAATATGGGTGTTAACTGAACTATATACATAACTCGCCATACTTAGGGCCGGTATTTCAATGTAACCTTATCTTATTGCTTAAGTTAAGTATAACATTTAAGATAAGTATTACTTTTGACAGGTAAAAGTGTATGACTTTAGTGCCGCTTAACTTTAATCCTATAATGAAATACACTTAAGTCATACTTATTATCAATCCCGGATTAGGATCAAGATAAGTATATATTGAAATACCGGCCCTTATATACCTAACTGTAAACCCATTTTAATATTATATGATTTTAACACTTATTTCGATTTAATAAGAGGTCTGTTCAGTTTCAGTTCATATAATTACTTGGTAGCAAGAATCCGAAACATAAAACAAAACCACAAAAATACTAAATAGTTACTAACAAAACTTTCCACATCTACGCAGCGCCTTAAAGTTTAACCTGTCACTTTGATCCTTCTAGCACATATCATATTTCAAACCCTCTTTTTATCAAATACATACTTCACCCTCAACTAAAAATGAGGTGTTAAAAACAAACTTATGGGAAAATAATTCCCCTTGGTTAGCCAATCGCTTGTTTTTCCAGTCGAGAGCATGGGGGATGCCCTCCTCGATATAATATTAGTACCGCCACGCTACATTAGGTCCGCATGTGAACATCAAATATCAATCAAGTCGCTTCCGAACCTTTTGAGGGTTAATGGTCCGTGATGGAAAGAGAGAGACGGGAAGAGAGGGATAGGCTATTGAAGGATTTCATTGATGCGTTTGGTGACAAACGGTTTTTCTTTGAGAGGCGTATTGATCCATGACATGAACATTACGACAACTTAAAAGTTTATGTATGAATGTAAAATTTTAAATGCGAAGTAACTCTATAGACCGACAAACTCATCTATTCCGGTGACGTCGTCGCTACTGTTGATTTAGAACTGTCATTAAATATCGTTTTTGCATTGCATTTCACGTAGTTCAAATTGTGGCCACCGGAACAGATAAGTTTGTCAGTCTATATCTGTTTCGGTCTCAAACCACTTTTTGACTTTGACATTATCTCGAGAAAATATCACATTTCTACGGGATTGCGTATTTTAGTAAACGCGCGGGCAGAAGGCTGTATGTGTGGTACACCCTTTAATTTCAAGTTTTTTAAACCCTTGCAAACTAAACATAATTACATTACTTTGTTCGTTCGCGTCAGTACACTATGCAATTCTCGCAAGACTCACAAACTACCAGCAATTATTGACATTACGCTTCTTTAAGAGACAATGTTGCTACGCACAAACGGACAATCAGCAGGCATTATATTAGCGATATGACAATACACATTTCGCGTGCCGTACGTAACTACTATAATAACTCTTATTGTTAACAAAACAAAGTCGAAAATGACACGCTCGTAAAACGCGCGGGTAATAAATAAGAGATTTATTATTGCTAAATACAACTGTGGAATGGTCGTTATGTTTAATAGTGTTGCCAGCGTATGTCAAGTCTGGTTCTGCGAGGAAATACAGGGCTAAATTTGAAACGACAACCAAGTAGCCCAATATTCATTAAATAAAGAGACAAAAGCGCGTCATGATCAAGTTATAGGCCTAATCTCAGACCAATTAAAAAACCAAGACGGAACCTCTCGAACAACGCACTGAAGCCAATAAAAACTACACACTTCACCAGGAAGCGTCGCTCAATGGACTGCACCGAAGGCTCGGTTGGGCGTAATTTTTGTCAGATTTTTCAAACACAGCTTGGGTTTGTGCTCACCATTGTATATACAGCATACCTACGCTCAATGGTGCTTACCAATTAAACCAGTACCTATAATGGTAACGATAACTATAACTTGGTTACAACGATGTTCATCATCATCATCCCAGCGTTATCCCGGTTGCGCTCTTGCGGGGCCCGGGGGTCCGCTTTCCTGCTCTTACTCCTCCACTTCGGACGGTCTTGTGCATCCCATGTGGTGAGCCCGTTGACACGTATGTCATCCGCCAAGATGCCAAGCCAGCACTTCTCGGGTCTAAACTCTCCTGTTAGCTAGACATTTGTTTCCCACGTAGTTAGCCGGTTTCCGTAAAACGTGCCCGTACCACCGAAGGCGACCCTATTGCAGTTTATCAGGGGTTATTCCACAAATCCCCATCGGATATCCCCATCAATGGGGATTTCTGAACTTTTAGTTCACTAATCCCCGTTGATGTCTCATGATGGGGATTTGTGGAAAAAGATATTGATGAAGTTCAGAAATCCCCATTTACCTTAGAAATGAAATCACGGACATGAAGGCTGCCGCGAATACGGCAGTTTCTAATGCGATGTTGAACAACACTAATCTCTATTTCAAGAATTGAGAGACAATGTAGAGACTGAAAACTACCATTTTGTGTTTTCCGTTAATTACAGTGCTAAGTGAAGATACTATGCCATAACTTCCGTACTGTAATGTGTGATAATGAGTATTAATGTGTAACATACTAGTAATATTACTGATCGGTGGCGAAGAACCCACGACCACTTGCGTAACTAGGTATAGGGCTGGTGCTGCTGGTGGTGGTAGGGCTTTTTCTGAGTCCGACTGGCTAGCTACCACCCCCCACAGGTGAAATCTGCCGCCATAACAGCTCTGGCTGTGTTCCGGCAATATTAATGTGGGAGCCAGTAAACTTGAAATCAGAGGCTCGAAGATCAGATGAGTCTACAGTCTGGCAGCACATTGAGCGACGCTTCCTGGTGAAGTGTCCCTCAATGGAATAGGCCGCAGTGGCCGCTTACCATCAGTTGGGCTGCGTGTCTGTCTGCCAACTGAATTAGAATAAAAAAAAGGGGCGGTAGGGCTGGCAAAATACAACTGATCGCTCACGAACGTAACATATTTTTAAACTAAATGAGTTAAACAGTTTTTGCCATAGAATCTTGGGTCCGTTCCTTTGTTGGGTTGAAATTTTTGGTTAGTGTTAGTTACATGTTGCTCCGCGCAGAGACAAAATGTTGGGTTCGTACCTAAAAATAAAGGCTTACCTATTGCTTATATTCATACACATCGTCTGACAACATTTGGGTACATACATACTTAAAAATTAGAGGGTTCCATCCAAAAGCTTATGACGCATCCCCATGCTCACCCCAGGGTCACTACCAAATGCGCCAACAGGGTACTCAAGGACTTAAGAAACATTTAGACTTAAACATAAAGACATGTTACATGTCCGTATTCTGCAACATTGGCAATCCAACAGCGTAAGACAAAACATTTATTGTTGACAAAATGTTTATTATAAACATATACAGAAGCCCGAACTAACACATTTTTAGCTACTGATCGACCTTATTACCATCGCAAAGAGGCGTTTTGACAATGTCAAATATATAGCTACTTTTTCGTCCAACTGTACGATAACACCATTTCATCTCATGGGATATACGACCTCCATCAAACGGGGTCAAACACCCCTACAGTCGTTTAAATAAGGGTTAAAATTGTCTGGCGAAAGGTTTACGATCCCTCAGGGAGTGTTGGGTAGTTTGTCCAAATTGGGCACAGTTAATGGAACATTTGGTGGGGTTTACGCAGCGTCCATCATAATCGGATTCGGTTTAATGTGGGCCATGAGATAGGCTATTTGTTTATAAACAAGGAGAATATAACTAATATAACCCTTGGACATTATACAGTGCCTTCTAGCCCTAGACTATGCAGAGCCTTGTACTAAGGGTGCCAGATAAACATTACTTTCTAACTTTTTTTTTAAATATTAGCTAACCCGGTAAACTTCGTATCACTTACCTCTTTTATACCGTTTTAATTAAAACCCTATTTTTTCCATATTTTCTCATCGTTTAAACCTTCCCTGGACTTCCATGAATATTTCAAGACAAAATCAAATCAGTTCAGCCGTTCTCGAGTTTTAGCGAGACTAACTGTAATTCATTTTTATTTTTAAAGACTATGATGAAAAATATCTAACTTACGCTATTTTGTTTTAGTAAAATGAAGTAAGTAGGTCCTTTCATTTAGGAACACAATTTTAATGCAAGCACAGTCACGTATAATAGTTGTAAAATAATCGCTCACTCAACAAAGACATTATTTTAACAGCACAAAAGTTCAAATTAAACCATAAATTAATTTAAACTTTCACCGGAACGAACTCGCGCACAAAAGCGTTAGCGGAATGTATTAAACAAACAAACCGGTACAAACAAATGAGCGAGCAATTATCTATTTTTGATGCAAATTTAATGTCCTAACCTCCGCCCGTCGGATCACAATACAATTTAAATTCACCCTACGACGACACATGCATCTGTCCATGTAACGAAAACCATTTCGAAAGACCCATCTCCCCCTTCAAATTGCTACTGTATAAGTGGCAAATGATGCTGGTTGAATAATAAAAGTCATAAGTCTCCGCAAACAATCGTTTTAATAGGGTAAGGGAGAGATCCGCACATCATAATGGTACCCGGACTAAATAAATAGAGGGAGCCATTCACAACATGCCCCAAAATGCGATTAAGTACTTATGTACGCGATTATACCGTTCCCCTACGGATAAGCGAGCGAACGAGACGGCTGCACAGAACTAGGAGAGCGAGCGAGACGTAAAACACGAGGGGAGATACGCAATTAAGGGGTAGAACGTGAATTGGGCCAAAATTTAAGCGGAAAGCTATTTATCTGTATATTACTTTATTGTCGATCCATTAGCGTGTGAGAGGGACGGACTGATGAGCGAGAGAGAGGAGCTATTACGCGACAAATTGGGGTTGTTAGGTATTTGCAATTTTTACGAGTTACGCTTTCCCAACGCGAGTTTGGGGAATTGCTTGATAGAGTGAGAGGGGTGACGCCCGGCAGCTGTGCCTGAGCGAGATGGAAGATCACGTCATGACATTTAATGTACCTAGTTACGAAAGATCAATTGGACGTTAATAATGGGCTCTTTGTGATATTATAATTGGTAACGGGTTGGGTAATTTATATTGGCCGGTAGGTTTTCTTGATTAATGTTTGCTTTAGAAAATTACGGGTAGCCATTTTGTGTGTAATCTTTTGTAATAATAGCTGTGATGGTGGTTTAGCAATGGTTTTTTACTAATCACGTTGCGTGTTAGAGATATGTAATTATTTGTAACGAGAAAATATTCCGCTCTTATGACCAATTACGTGAGAAATCAATAGGACTTAATAACTAAATATAAGCAAATATAATTAATCCCTTAATAACATTGCTTTCAAGTTGCTTTTTTGTTAACGCTTAAGTTTGTATTCTCACCGCCTACTTGGTTCTGTATACAAAAATTAAGTTTTCATTTTTTTATTTGACATCATAAACTTATTTTATAACGTAGGTGTCGCCTCCGCGGTTTCACCCGCTCGTCATTTCTTGTCAGTTATCCCCCTTCTCCCCATATTTCTTGGGCTAAATTCCATTAATTAGTTTTCCATTTGTGAGGACCTATCAGTGATTTGTGTTATTACTATTTTTGTCAACATGGATAAGTTTTGTAACTAAATCTTGATCTACCTAAAATTGTATAACCTACATGGCTCCCGTCGTATACCTATTCTCGGGAAAGCTAATGTTAAGGTAGGAGTATCTCTATTTTAAAACCCTACCCAAAAGTAATTTTTCACTCTAGAAACTTCGAATTTTCCCTTCCCCTTCCTTCTTCTTCCCCGGTCGAGCCAGCCCATTTCGACTGACATACGGAACTGTCTGCATGTAGGTATTATGTCTACCAAACATAATACATTTATGTTTTATAGCCATACTATGTTTGTTTCCGGAAACTATAGCTGCCATCCGGTTATCGTTCAAGACGAGCGTCACGTCATACATTTTATGTATTAGAGTTTTATTGAGCTTATATATTTTCGATTATTCCATATTGTTACTCATTTCCGTTCATTGTCAAATTGACTGATAATTTTATTTATTGTAATGATTTGATAACGTGATGGCTTATTGTTTATTCTCGAAAATAGCTCTGAAAAAATACGTTGACGAGCCATTTGGTGTAATGGTTGAGAAGTCGGCTATTACACCAGAGGTCGCGGGTTCTATCCCCGCACGGTACACACATTTGTGTGCATGAACATGTCTGTTTGTATCGGTCTGGGTGTTTCTATGTATAATAAGTATGTATTTACAAAAGAAAAGTATTTATGTAATGTTTATCCGTTGTCTGGCATCCATAGCACAAGCTAATGCTTAGTTTGGGGTTAGATGGCGCTGTGTGAATAATGTCCAAGATTTATTTAGGTACGTATATCCCGCTCAGGAAAAACATTGGTGTAAAATAGTTATTTATGTGACTGCTGCATAATGAGGGTCATTAAAATACGAATGTGGTTTTATGAAACGAACGAAGTGAGTTTCATAAAAGAATCACATGAGTATTTTAATGACTAATTATGTACAGTCACATACATAACTTTATCTTCATTCATATGATAATATGTCTATTTTATAGTCAGGATCGATGAGCAAACGCCCTAGTTACCAACATAATCTGGATGTAAAAGTTAGTAATGTCATAATGACTGACGTTTGTAGTTTTTAAAATCCATAGACAATCTAGACTCGAGTTGATTTCGATTCTCAAATCGATTGTTATAATTTCAGCATCGAATTAAATGTATAGGAATGGAACATAAAATTACTAATCGACTAATTCGATAATCGAAAAAACCTATTAATTTTTACTTTTAAAGAAGACGTTCGTAAAAGTATCGGTTACCGACACTAAAATGTAAACATTTCAATGCAGCCACAGATACTTATATCTAAATGTAGGGCGTTTGCTCATCGCTCCTGAATATAAAATAGACATATTATGGTATGGATGTAGATAAAAATATTTTTGATTTAGATTAGTCGTTTAGGTATGCTGCTGAATGTATTAGGTATGGAATGGAGCTGGATGCGAGTGGCCGAGGACCGATCGGCTTGGCGAGCATTTGGAGAGGCCTAATGTCCAGTAGTGGACAATCACCGGCTGATGATGAGTCGTTTAGGTATAAATTTTTTTTTCGGTTTTTGAACTTCTCTAGAATTACACAGTTTGGTTTTGACATATTTGAAGGTCATGAATTCGATTCCCGCTATTAGGCATGGCATGGAAAGGGGAATGCCAGAAAGCCATAGTAACTTTTAGGCCCAGAGTGTTCTACTGAAAAAAGAAAAACGCGAAAAATCAAGTACGAATATTTAGATTTCATTCATGAAATTGAATATGTTGTGCACTCTGGGCCTATTTTGGGCGTTTCCCTTTGATAAGTATTGAAGCAATACGTCTCGCTTTATTATTCGCAAAGAACTTAATACCTCTATTCAATTGTTAACTGTATCTCCTAGAATATTAAAGCGGCCTAATAAATACATTAGCAATGCCTAGGCCATAATTCAGCGCTAGCGAGCGCGCTTGGCCGATTACAGCGGATTCCGGCGCTAGAGGGCGGAAACTGCGAGCGCTTTCCCGCTTCCGCCGGCCGATACCAACTTCACGAGTTAGGACTTTGATTAAGCGCTAGGTAAGTGTTGATAGGGGGCTAGTTCTAGGTTTGATTCTTTGGTCAGACAAAGGGAGATTGTTTGATGACCGTTATTGGGAATGTAGCCGAGGATTCAGCAATGTGGCAAGCGTGTCTAGCAGTGAACTGTGATAGGCTAATGACGAATAGGAATGTTGACTATATTATTTTATAATTACATATAACGAACAATTTCACAATAAAGTAAAAGTATCAGCCTATTAATGTCCCACTGCAGGGCCTCCATCCTTGAAATCAAGTTATGATGGGTACTGTAATCACCACGCTTGCCAAATGGATTGATGATCACAAACCCGAGCAGTGTCCAAAAAAAAACCGACGCAAAGTAAGCTCGACCCGGGAATTAAACCCAGGACCCCGAGATCTTAGCCCGGTACTTAAACCTAGACCTATACTAGACCGTCGAGGCGTTAATTATATTTAATAAATTTTACAATAATAGAAAAAATCTCTAGCATAAAAACTATACAAGATGATATACGAAATTTAAAACCATTTACTTTTTTGCTTTAATAAAAGTAACGTTCATAAATATTTATAATAGTTTGATACATCATTCAGAACGCAGAAGGACAGACAGAAGTTATAATTGCCGCAAGTTCACATACCTTTAATATAAATCTTTTATTTTTATATAAACAGACAGTCCAATTTTATTCATTAGTATCAATATTTTTAGCACCTAACAGTTAATTACAACGCATTTCCTTGAGTTATAAATGCCAATGAACGGTTTAAATGTAGAATCTTTCGATTGGTTTTAGCAATGGCATCAATAACGATATCCGTTCAGGAAATATTAGTAAGAACATATTTATTACATTATTAATATCTATGCCGATTGAATTGATAGGCCTTTTTTCCGGAGGAGAATGCGTTGAAGCTCCAATTCTACCAGTTTTTTTCAAACGAGCCAGCGGGTCGCCTGATGGTAAGCAATCACCGCCGCCCATGGACATCTGCAACACCAGAGGGACCGCTGATGCGTTGCCGGCCTTTTAAGGGGTGGTGTGGGCCTCCGGCACTCTCACAAACCAGACGAAGCACAATAATTGTAGGTAGGGTAAGAGGTACAATTATTGGCACTTTAAGGAATTTCGCAACTTTAAAGGCCTGTAGAAAATCAGCCAATTTAAATATCGACTTAAATTTGATTTCGTATGATTCTTTATTTATTTGAGAATAGATTTAAACGGGTTGATAGTTAAGTAATGTGTTAGAAATACGAAAATTTCCGCAAAATATGAAAAAACACCGAAAGTCACTATTGTTGGCACCCTAAAGTACAAATATTGGCATAGAAAAATTTACAATTGTTGGCAGTGCCAATAATTGTACACGTGACCGTGCCAATAACTAATCGGATCGCCTGATAGTGATGGGAAAAGTGAAATCTATATACTTACGAGTACCTATACAAATAATTTGCCGTTCGTTATAGGCGTTAAAACTAGAGAACGGCTGAACCGATTTGGCTTATTTTGGTTTTGAAATGTTCGTGAAAGTCCAGAAAATATTTAAAAATGTGAGAAAATAGAGGAATTAGACGTAGGTCTTGCTTGGCGGTAATTTGAACGCCAAGCACACCACGTGGGGCTCTCCCTCGAACAATCTTTTCGGCGAGGACCTAATGTCCTGGGCACTCAGCTTGGGACTAGTGATCCTCAACTGGGGGAGCACGCCGACCTGTGTGAGGTCGTCGACATCACCCTGGCCACCTCACATTTGGCGGGCCGCGTCACCCAGTGGCGGGTGGCCGACGCGGAGACCTTTTCGGATCATAAATATATCCAATTTGGTATCTCCGTAGGCGGCCGTGGGACTCAAGTCCAACCGAGAAAAACATCCCGGTGGACAAACTCAATCCCCCAAGTACAGCGACATTGCTGGCTCTTATATAGTCGGTATTAGCCACTTGAAGCCGATGACCGAGGAGCAAATGCGGCTGATACAGGAGGCTATCAAGGCTTCAACAAGGTGGTAGATGCTAGCCTCAGGGGGGTACCGAAACTCTTGGGTTTTGCCTACAAGACAGGCTGGATATTGGCGACTGCACAAACCAGGGAGCCAAGGACTGGCTTGAGGGCTTAATCCGAGAAACGGAACCATGGCCCGGTGCAAAGCTCTCTATTATACCAGAGAGCGAACTGCCCAAGCCAAAAGTTGGGACCGCATTCTGCCCCGGAGCAATTTATGCTATGGGTGCAGAATGAAGATCTCAACCCAAAAGTTTGGAGGGTTCTCCACACGAAGGAGGAAGCGACAGGATCTATTGTGACCTTCTCTCTCGATGACCAGTCTGTGGAAGCCCTCAAAAACAACCGTGGAGAGGCCAAATTTGGTATGAGGACAGTTGTCTTCAAAATCAAAGGAGGCCAGGAGACGGAACCCCCAAAAGTGGCGAATCTACCGCCCACCACCAGCAGCGTAAAGGAATCGAAGAGGAGAGCGTTGAAACCCTCGGGAGCCTCCAAAGGCTCCCAAGGCTTAAAGCCTCCCCCTCCGAAACCTAAGGCCGTCGCGGGACCCTCATCTGAGGGTACCCAAAGGGCCCAAACGCGACTGGGAGGGGGAATTTAGAGGGAGCGCCGAAGGTACCAAGGGTTTCCCATGATATATGTAGATAGGTAGCTCACTTTTTATTAGCTGAGTAAATATACAGTCGTTTTAAATCGCCGTGTAAAAATCTACCTATTAGTAGGACAGGACTTATAATGCTTTAATAAATAAATTTTACAAAACAGTGGCACATCACTATTAGAATTTCATAAAAGCTGATACAATCATTGGCACCCTTCGAAGTACAATAATTGGCAGTGCCAATCGTAAAAAAAGTACAATTATTGGCACTGCTAAAATTTGAAACCACAATAGATAAGAAGACAAGTAGGCATTTTATGAATAGAACTTTCGAGACTGGTTAAAACACAATCATAACATTAACAGCGATTTTGCAAAACCGTATTTCAATAATTGGCAGGGGGTGTCAACGAACTAGTTCTCCATACAAACAAAATTACAATTATTGACACCCCCTAAAAGTTTTTTTCCAACAAGATTTACGATTGTATTTGCTGCAGAACCCACTATTTAACATCTTATTTAACTAAAAAACATTCACTGACCAGAAATTATCTACAAAATAAAAAGTAATAAGTCGTTAAACTTACCCTGCATTCACAAATTTTCTTAAGGAATCACGCACAAACTGGTTTCTCTCGGGACCATGACCGAAAAGAATTTTTTCTAGTGTTGTCAGTTGTAATTATTTAAAAGCTACTATTTAGTGTTGTAAATGAATAATTGAACTTTTATTCTAAATCTTTAGTTTATGGATTTTTGCCGCGAAAAGCTTAATATTTAAGTTTAAAAACCATAGTGCCAACAACTGGAGGGGGGCCAACATTAGTATAGTTTACCCTAGTCATTATTATTTCACGCTAATGATAATATTATTATGTGAGAGGGTGGTACTTCCCCGGACGAGCCGGCCCATTCGTACTGTTAAACAGCATGGCTCTACCACTACTACAGTTTCCTCTTTAAACCTGAAGGAAAGAGCCGGTGTACACCAATCTATCAAATTAGCTTGTGTCCATCCACTGTCAGGTATAGGCCTTTTTCTGTCAAGTTAATTATTGCAGACAAAGTTTTTATTTTATTTAGGGTTACCCCTATATACTCGTAATTTATTTGTGCCGTCAACTGAAAAAACAAAAATAAACTTAAGCATGTTGGCGCCATAAAAGAAAACACATTTTCATCGCCTACAAACGCAAAACAAAAAAGAACAATATTGCCAGTAACTACATAGTTGTTTTTAATCAACATTTTACCATAGATAATATATGTAGAGCCGGCAAAAACGCCAACTTAACTGGAAATTAGACCACGCTATACTGGGCTATTCTACGAGAAAAACTCGGTATTTTCGACATAATTATCTGAGTAGATCGTAACTAGACTAGGTCCGTAATTAGCGTCGATTAACATATAGAATTACCCTCAAATGAGTTGTGTTGAGCAGTAATTTATTAGCTTTTGATTAGTTTTCGCGTGGGGTTTTAAAGAATAAAGCTTGGTTGAACGGTGAGCGAGGCTCTACAATAATGGTGTGTTCTTATTTTGATTATTGACAAAATATGTAATAGCATCTTAGTTTACGGACAGATCAATTATCACGAACGTGCATGACAGCCGTGAAATCAGGCATTAAAGTATTAGTTCACCATTAGCTACAATCACGAGCGGAGCCACGGTGGGGGAAAGGTGGCCAAGTTGGGGAACTTGCCCCACCCTGTTTGATAGTAACATATTATTTTAGACTGCTGCTCCACCCTGGGCCCATGGCTGCCCCATCCTAGGGCCATGGTTGCCCCACCCTGGACCCTTGGCGGCCCCACCCTAAGCCCAGGGTTGGCTACGGCCATGGCTAGAATCTATGACGACTTTATCTTGTTTGTTACAATTGTAACGCCATTCCATTACCTAGATTAGATAGCAATTAGTGTTCTATGAAGCCATTTTATTAGAAAGCATTGTTTAATTCTAAATATCTACTAATATTCTTACGGCGTCTGTCTTAGATTTAATCAAATTTAGACATAGACTAGAGACATTAAGAAAAGACATAGCTTACTTTTTATATACCTAGTTACGGGAATTGGGATAACGGTCCGTTCCCATGGCAGAAATCTACTATAATATTGGAGTCCATCTGTAGGTACCCTGAAAAATCTATCGCCTCGCTCCCCATACACCCAGTCCCGACTTATCAGCAATTTTTTTACGAACTAATCAGTGTACCGAAGAGTTATCGCATAGGATCTCTGCCATTATTGAAACTTAGTGACGGTCTATCGACTTCCTATCGTTCAACCACTTAACATAGCGGGTGCTTAACTAGCTACGATAAATCTGAAACTCATCACCACAAATGAGCAGGGATGTTTTTTTGCAAACGAAAAGTTAAGCAACTTTCTGGCATTCAGTATCTGGATGGGTGACCGAACACATTAATAATTTAAACAGCAGATGTGTTACTGGCCACTACGGCATACATTATTAAAGGATACTTAGTTACAGCTTCATTCATTTCAAGTCTCCTTTTGCCAATCATTTGTCCCGATATAGATCAGGGTACACTAATTGCACTATGCTAAAGAATTTGGCAAGTCCACGACCTCCGTAACCCTTAACAGGAAAAACAGACAAATTGGATTACGGCACAGCCATTTATTCGCCTGTACAGCCACAGATTAATAAATAGTTACTAACGTAAACAGCTTTCTTCACGATGATTTCTGTGTCTGATTCTGCCGAATTGGCAGTTATTACTAAAATTGTGATGTGACGTTGGTAACATCGCTTTTAGTATAGTATATTAATATCATGCTAACTATGTTTGTGTATTTCAGTTTTTTACTAAACACGCAAAATCTGGGCAGTGCATATTATGACTAAGTTTGTGAAGTTAGGCCTTGTAGAGTCAGGGCGTGTTGAGTTAGAAAGTTGGCTCTACAATCTGATAACTTTTTTACATTGCGAATCTTGGCCACATTTTACATGAAAATGTTTTTAGTGGGATATGCTTTAACTTCAACGCTAGATGGCGCTAAGTATAGTGCAACGGATAATAACCGCAGTTTGGGCAGCGGCGCCCGCGCACGTAATTGGTCTAATCAAGTACAATTGCTGCCCGGGCAAAACCTGTCAGTACGTCATACTACCACCGCCCGCGGGTTCGTTCGTGGTCGTTCTTTGTTCTTGTTAAGTAGAAATGGAGTATTTTTCAAATAAAGTATTTAAGTTAAGTACTTACTCGTAAGTACCCAATATTTGTAGTTAAACCAATAAATCGTTAAAATAAAAGTGTTGTTAAATAATGTCCATAGGGAGGGCTAAGATCTCCATTGCATACAAGAACAAATTAACACAGATAATGAAAAAATCAACATGTTTTTAACTAAACAACAAATATATTTTTTTATAGTAGCTCAGTACATTGGCTCCACTTAGCCTGATGGTAAGCAAAAGGTAATTAACTTAATTGCATTGACTCCAAAAGTAGTGTATTGCTATGCTTAAATCGAACTCCGATTAAAACCTCCGATTTAAAAGTTTCAAGTTTCTAAATCAGATCAGAACCGAAAGTTTTACAATAATCGAAATCGGAATCGGAAGCTCCGTAACATCCCTGGTCCATACCATAAAATTGCCCAACCCGATCACTGAACCCAAGTTCACAGCCCTGTATTCAAACAACTAGTTACTAGACCATCGACGCGTTAAATACAAATTACAAACGAAACAAATTACACTAAAACCTAATCAATTCTAAAGATGTTTCACTCCAGAATCTAAACGGCAAAGCACAATCAACGCTTTATAATCTGAATGAGCCATCTCACCCCCAGCCACCCTTACCCTCTCACCCCCTTGTTTGAGAAGAGGGGCGGGGCGTGCTAACACGTCTCCCGGGGTGTGACAGAGCTGAAATATTATACATAGCTGTACAGACAGATCGATGCGATGTATTTAGCTAGCTATGTTCTGTAGTGTTGAATTTAAGCTAATAAAAGGTTTATTTTCACTATCATAAAATTAGAGTGTTTGTTTAATAAATATTTCCACAAAAGCTTATATAACTCTAAATATAGTAGCTTATATCTTTTATCACATCATTACCGCCCGGATGACCCGCTGCGTCCTGAAATACGCTCGACGCAGTTGTACGTGTCCAGATTACACTGGTCTACGAAGGTAGAAGATGTCGTAGACTATGTCCGAAGAAGGTCCAAATTCACTTTGAGGGTCGAGCGCTTGGAACCTCGCCATAAAGTCAACTTCAGTTCCTTTGTGGTGAGGGTGCCGACCCATCTTCTGGAAACATTCATGAAGGAGGACTTCTGGCCGCAGGGTGTCGTCTACCGAAGATTTCGAGGACGGCTACCAACGGACACCGCGCGCCTAAAGGCATAATTTGTTTTTGTATTTATCATAATTTTGTTTTTATATTTTCTGTATGTATGTTAGTCTGTAAGGTATTTATGATATGAGCCAGTAATTACTTGTAATTGTGTTGCTCGAAATAAACGTTATATTATTTTTATTATTATTATCATCATCATCAGCCTATGTATATACGTATAGATAAGGTCTGTGTCCCAGCAGTCGTAAAAAAACTAGACTAAACCACCTCTATTTGATATATCGCTATGTTGTTCCTTCATGTACGTAGTTAAACTGACACATGTGAAACTAAATACCAACCCTTATATAAAGCTCCTAATTAAGATTCATAAAAGTCTAGATGTAAGAAAACAACCTATTTTCATCATATTCAGATCAGTATGTGTTGTCTAAAAATGTTATATTGCAAGGACATATTATGGAAAAGCATTTTGTCGCAACACCTAACATTAAATTTTTTAATTCTGTCTCACATATCACCACTATTCTATGAACCAATGCGATATAAAGTACTAAGTTATTGCTAAAAATAATCCGTTTTGAAAATAAACGAGGAATAAACCATGCAGAATGTATAAATAACACCGGTCCCAAGAAAGAGCCTTATGTAGTGAAACAACCGTAAGACACCTCCATTCATACTATTAATTTATTAATAACTATTAATTTCCACTCACTGACTGGCTCGGTCATCTTGAGCGAATGGACGAGGATCGTGGAGTGAGGAAAGCGTACGTGGGACGACCTAATGGTCGCGACCGGTAGGTCGCCCCAAGTACCGCTGGAAGGATGAGGTCCTAAAAGACTTGCGCGAGCTCCGTGTAGACGACTGGCAGGAGGTAACGCAGAATAGACCAAGATGGAGACGCTTATTATCGGATGCCAAGACTCACTTCGGGTCGCTGTGCCAGTATAGTAAGTAAGTAAGTGTTAATTTCCACTGATTCAAATGCTTGTATCATTGAAATCGAGTCATCGTCACAATGATCGGTACTGCTAATGCTTATTGGAGATCAAAAACCCGAGCTGTGTTCGAAACGACACCAAATTCTGCCCTACCCGAGAATTTACCCCAAGACCCCGATCGTGGCCTGGTTCTTAAACCACTAGACCGTCGAGGTGCAGGAGTTGAAGGTATAGCAGTCCACTGCTGGACAGGCCTCTCCAAATGTTTGCCACGCCGATCGATCCTCGGCCACTCGCATCCAGCTCCTGCCAGCTACCTGGCCTGAGGGCGTCCTATCACTACGTTTACCGAGACGCGGTCTCCACTCTAGAACCCCAACCGTTACCGATAACGGTCTGGATCGGTCGGATCTGTATGATCATTTCAGCCGTAAAACCGATTTTACGGCTGAAATGATCATACAGATCCATAGTACTTACTTAAACAACCACCGTCGAGATGTATCGAGGAATTGAGGGTAAAAAGCTTAAGTTATTTTATTTACAGATCGATAGTACTTATATGATCTGACCGATAGATATTATCAAATCGAAATTTTTTCTCACTTTATGATAATTTTCTGATGTGTAGCTTCATCTAGAATATTGTCTAAAATCTCATTTACACTATTTTATTCTTTATAACCTTACTGCATTATTTACACTATGTGAATGTTGCTTAATGATAATAATTTGTGCTGAACAGGCAATTAAAAGGAAAAAGGGCAGTATATCGATTTAGCGATACCAGCGCGCACTAAAAAACACGCTTGGGAGTCCTTAACGATTTTATGCATTAATGTAACGCGCGTATCAAATTATCAGTTTTTACGTCAACGGGTGAGCCGTTTTTAAATTGTTATTTGTTAGCTGCTCAGTGAAATATGAAAAGCCATTTTTTATTGGCCGCAGCAATAGTGGTTAATCCACTCAGGTCACAAGACGTTTGTGGGTTTGATTCCCACCTTTTCTTGTCTCTGGTTTGCGATAGGACATTTTCAGCGTCGGAATGGGTAGCTACCACCCTCAAAGGTTAAATCTACCGCTATAATTTCTTGGACTGCTGCGATACATATCTATGTATACTACTACATATCATAAAGAGAAAAGATTTGATTGTTTCTTTGTTTGTAAGTATTGAATATGCTCCAAAACTACTGAACCGATTTGGGAAATTCTTTCACTCTTGAAAAGCTACACTATCCCCGGGTGACATAGGGTACTTTTAATCCCGGAAATGTGGGGGAAAGGGGGGGCAATTGACAAAAGAAATCACGCGCGAGTGAAACCGTAGAGGCGACGACCGCTACAAATGTGTGCGCAAGCATAGGTAGGTTCACTCCTTATTCCCTCACTCTAGTGTCACGATGGGACAGCAGTCTGACACGACCGAAGAGATCAGGTGCAGGTGTTTTACATCGCTAACTTTCAGATTCCGGCCTGTGACTATATGTATACTCGTAAGTATTAGCGATAGAAAAACCCAATCACAGATTTTCAGTCCGACCCTTTTTAAAATGCGATGTAGCCACTGCACCACAGACGCAATCATCAATTTAAAAACATCTACCTACTTATCAAAACAACAAAGATTAAGAATCTACTAAACGTTATGATAAAGTAATGCTAATGACTGCGAATCGGACGGTCTAGTTATGATATTCTTACTTAAGTCATTAGCAAAAGAAGAATTACCGGCATTGCTGAAACAATGAAATCACGAGAAATATATCAGTGTTGTGGGTAATTGTTCGAAACCGTTGGAAAAAACGTTATAATTGCTGGATCATTAGTCGCGTACGGTGCGCAAAACAGGTGAGGGGAAATGACGTGGAAAACGGCACGATGCATGTTTTAGTTCGCTTTTTGTGTCGAACTGGTTGAATGATAGCGATTTAAGTATTTAATTGAAGATATTATCTTACTTTAAGGACAGTATCTATGTAATTTGAAAGTGTCCAAGCTGCACCTCCTACCGGGGGCATGCTGACACTCGTTAGCTCTGATTATGTTGGGGTTAGTTGGTCGTAAGTCGTATTTTCCGGAGAAACATTATTTCACGCACCAAAACTGCAAGCTAACGAAACCTTAATTTTTATACTAGGTCAGTTGGCAGACAGGCACGCAGCCCACCTGATGCCTACCGCCGTATGTGAGGCTCGGGAACAAAAACGTTCGTACCACTACCAACTGCCCCGGTTTCACGTGACACCCCAAAAAGGACTAGCCGATGTCCGCCTTACTTTTTGTCTAACTGACAAAAAGTAAGTAACTGACATAGCGAGTGAACCTCTGGGTCATTTTCCACCTTAGGCCCATACAGGCTCTGTGTTTTCTTCAGGAAGGAATTAGGGTGCATTATTTAACCGAGAGTAAACTTAGACCTATTAACATTCATATTTCACGTTTACAATCTGATCGACGTTGCTTTTATTATACCGTTGCGAATATACTTTCACATTGCATCTTTACTTGAGACAGTATTATTAGTATAGACACAATAGAAATAACAGCGATCGATAATTCGATATTACTGATTTCATGGCCGTGGACGGCAGGAAAACATTTGTCTATTTTTCAGGTGCGCATCATTCGGAACATTAATTTGATAGTAGCTTGCGTGTTCTATGGTATTATATAGCTCGCTTAAAAATAAACTCTTCTGACTATTTACATTAGTAATAATCGTTTGTGCAGACGGTACAGTGCGGGTGTGGTCGGCCGCGGCCCAGTTTCTCGGCCTCGGAGCGTCCGTCGTTACGCCGTCGGTTTTGCGCGCGAAAGTGGCTTCTTCACACGCCCGCACATCTTATATCATTTGTAGTCACTTCGGTTTTGTCGTAAGAACCTATAAGAACCATATGGTCTATCAATACACCCAATGTAGAGACTCGAACACGGTCAGATGTTTCGTCAAGTAAATGTTATAAGAGGAATTCTCGCTATGGCAAACGAGCAAACTATGATCTGATGTCTGGTTTCTTGTCACAGGGTGACGGACGTCAGATCGCTGACAGACACTCCAATGTGATAACTGGACTTACCAAATCCTGAATTATGGTGCAAGTAACTGACTAGATCGTGTTATAATAACTAAATGATGGGCAAATGGGCTAACGTGTGGACTAGGGTACCAGGTGCAGTGTAGGTATAGAAAAGAATATTATGGTGGATGGTGATAGGACAAGTAGGTCTACTGAGATGAGGAGGGGGGTGGAGGGAGGGAAAAGGAATTCTGGTCGGAAAAACCAAACGAAGCGTAACAAAACGTACTAGAGTGGTACTACCCGGCCGAGTCGTCCTAAATTCGCCTAACTGACAGAAACTAACTGCAGTATGGCTATACCAAACAAAGCTCATAAGTCGGTCTTGTTTGAGAGAGTGTTCACGATCGAGCCGGCTAAAGGACAATGCAAAAGATTAGGCCCAAAAATAAAAAATGTTGTGCAACCAAGTAGATCCACCTTCAACTTTTTTTTTTGACTGGACCCCTTGTCCTAAATCCGGTCAGTCTTGGGCAGCAGCTCTTGATCAAATACGACACAGTAGTTTCTTATGACCCTCACCTGTGTCTCCGTGAGACTGAGCGCCTGTGCCAGCTGCTTCCTCTCCGCGCCCACCACGTAGTGGTTCTTCTCGAAGGCGTGCTCCAGTTTCAGCAGCTGCGAAGGGGAGAAAGCGGTTCTGATCCGCTTCGGCTTGCGGAACGGCTGGAGGAGAAAGCCGGGGATGTCTGGACCTGGAAAGAGAGATCCAGGTTAGCTACGGTGATCTGTTATCTAACTGAAAGGGCGGGTCTCAATTCAGGGCATGGCTTGCTGGGTAGCGTTGTGGACAAGGCTAGGTGGAGCTTATACTACATCAGTTGGCAGGCAGACACGCAGCCCACCTGATGGTAAGAGGTCACTGTGGCCTATTCCATTGAGGGACACTTTATCAGGAAGCGTCGCTCAATGTGTTTCGAGCCTTTAATTTTCAAGTGTATGTACTGGCTCCCATATTAATATTGCCGGAACACAGACAGAGTGAACTGTTATCTGACCGAAAGGGAGGGCATGGCATGCTGGATAGCGTTGTGGTGTCGAGACTCTAGTCGAACTCCCACGTCGCCTTCTACAGGGCTAGGTGGAGCATCCCGGGGTTTAACCCTTTCCCCGCCATGCTTTTTTCTGAAAATGGTGCCCTAACGCCACGACCATTAAAAAAATATATTAAGTTATACTCAACTCATTCAGGCAAGTAAAAACACAACGTTTCTTGATCCTGTATTTTTGTCTGATATATCAGTCATTGGCGTGGTGGGCACGAAAATGGTTTGTCTGATATATCAGACATTGGCGTTGAAAGGGTTAACAATTGCAATTTTAGTAACGCAAAAAATAACCAATGCAATTCCAGTAACGCAAAAAAAATGTATTTTGTTGTCATATTATACATAGATAAACCAAGGCACAGTTTCACCACAGTCTTAAGTTACTGTTGGACTTGGTTAATTTGGTCTCTTTTGCCGATTTTCAAAAGAAACGATAGCATCATTGTTTTCTCATATAAATTTTAAGAAATGTAGAAACTGGCTCTTTATGTGATGGTTGTATGTTTGTCTCACATAAAAACGATTAAAATTACTGGGAACGCTGTCAAATATAACGTTTTAAAGTAAATAATGTCTGTCTAGTGATATTATTTTTATTAAACGCAAACAGGTAATATTATTATGATTTATGACCATTGCCAATCAGACTTCAACCTGAAACCCAGTTCACACGCCTAAGCTAGTTATAAAAATGTATTTCACTATCATAGTTACGATCAATTATATTATCACATACTGCACATATATTTCTACTACCATAACATGTCAATAAAGTTGACGTGAAACATTCACCTCATTCTTGTCACGTCAGTCACCAATAGGGCTGCCAACTATATTTTATATTAAATTAAACTAGCGGGCGCCCGCGGTTTCACCCGCGTGGTTCCCGTTCCCGTGGGAATATCGAGATATCCTTTATTAGCGGATGCCTACGTCATAACATCTACCTGCATGCCAAATTTCAGCCCGATCCGTCCAGTGGTTCGGGCTGTGCGTTGATAGATATCTATGTCAGTCAGTCAGTCAGTCACCTTTGAGTTTTATATACATATATATAGATGTAGAAGAGATAGATAAATAAATAATAAATAATTGATTTGATTGTTTGTTTGTATTGAATAGGCTCCGAAACTATTAAACCGATTTGGGAAATTCTTTCACTGTTGGAAAGCTACACTATCCTCGGGTGACATAGGGTACTTTTTATCCTGGAAATGTGGGGGAAGGGGGGGACAATTGACAAAAGAAATGACGCGCGGGTGAAACCGCGGAGGCGCCCATGCATTTATATTTCTGTATAATGTTTGACCAAGTGGCAACCCTGACCAAACAGAGGACATAATTCTTCAGGTATGGAGACCAATCGACCAAGTCGTTATGCCATCATTCCTATCAATTAACCGCACAATAGATTATTATACCATATACGGAACTGGCGCTATTGCGAGACTGGGTGTTAAGGTATTTACTGCGGTTTCACCTGCAACGCTGTTGACGTTTTGATGACTTTATTATTTTAACAATAAGTGGTTATGCGAATATTATAAATGCGATAATGTACTGTAATGCCTGTCAAAATGAGTAGTTTGATTATTTAAAAAATATAGTATACTTAGTTAAGTATTGTAAGTCTGTCATCTGTGACAGTTTCTGAGTTTCTATATAAAATGCGACACCCGGGTGTCGCTTCAGGATAGATCAGTACACCCTTATTCATAATTTTAGGAAAACAGCACATAAATACGTTTAACCTTTTAACAAAATATTCTTCATCCTAATTCGTGTTCTGGGTCTTTTCAAAATTTTATTCATTTTAAACCGTTGCACTGGTTTTAAATAATTCAGAAAAGTGTAATTAAAAGCTTAATCCTTCAATTACAATGATACGATACAAAAATTCCGTACGCACTAACCTTGCACCGGGGGCCAACTATTAAAATTAAATTAAACAAAGATTAGGTCTAAACGCCTCGCGCCGAGAGGGTAATCTATCAACCACTTACAGCGTTATAGCGAGCGTTTACTGAGAAATATGAACTAATGAAAGACTACAAATTATACTCATGGGTTTTTTGGTTAGGGTTGTCAGTGAGTGACAGTGACATGTCGTATAGGGGCTGTAAGTTTTTCTTTACTTATAAATAAATTAAGTTGTAGCGTCTGTATGTGATGTTAAAACATTTAGCTTTTAACTGAAGATCTTAAAAGTAGGTGTATTTATGAATGTAATAATAAAGCATTTGTTTCGAACAACAGTAGTTCTTCAACAGTACTTATACCATTACACTGAAAATAAGCTAGGGGGGAATTTGACAGATTGGCTAGGTTTATATTTGTATTGACTGTATTACTACAAAGTTGTAAATATTATTTTAATCGCTTTGGATTCAAAATCTATCCAACTCCTCGATGATCTAGTGGTTTAGGTACCGGGCCAAGATCTCGGGGTCCTGGGTTTTCCCGGGTCGAGCTAACTTTTGTCGGTTTTTTCGGACACAACTCGGGTTTGTGATCACCAATTCGCATTTGTCAAGCGTGGTGATTAAGCCAGTACCCATCATTGTAGCGATAACATGATTTCAAAGATGGAGGCCTTTGCCCTGCAGTGGGACATTAATAGGCTGATACATTTTTTTATCTAACCACAACAAATACTGCTAGGCTACAAAAAAAAACCTATAAATCATCGCGTAATAATCTGATTCTACCACCGGATTGCTAGATTGGAATGCTGTTTCTATCATGAAGAATCCGACAAGAAACTCGACCGATTCTTTTTCTAATCGCCTAATATTTTACAATGTTTGACTTTGCAGTAAAGAAGATTTATTTTTTTAGCAGCTAAACAATGAACGCTTGATACTTCCATCAAATAAAGATAAAAACACATAACATCGTTTAAAAACGCCATATCCGTTCTCCCATTCCCTCTGACATCTGATAACCCTATCGGGGGTCATAAATTGTTGTACAAGAGTCGATTCCTGAGTGTGTTATTAAGAGGTTGTTAATACACTCGTGGTGGAGATATTTAAATTATACATTCTGGCCTGTATGTCATACAGGCATGTGTGTTTAACTCGGCAAATTGCTTTAAGAATATGTGATCTCAGGAAACGTAAGATGTTATTAATTATATGTTATTGGTCCGTCAACAAACTTTGCTGTTTTGTGGTTATTTATTTATTTAAAAAATGGTTACAAACATATGTCCTACAAAAACGTATAGATGGTTTGACTGTTTTTGTTAAGTAAACTAAGATTGTTACTTTTATAAAGACTAGCGGTCGCCTCCACGGTTTCAGCCGCGCGTAATTTCTTTCAATATCATTTTTTTTTAAATAAATATCTCTGGACATTATTCACACAGCGCCATCTAGCCCCAAACTAAGCATTAGCTTGTGCTATGAGTGCTAGACAACGGATAAACATTACTTACATACTTTTTTTTTGTAAATACATACATATTATACATAGAAACACCCAGACCGATACAAACAAACATGTTCATGCACACAAATGTTTGTACCGTGCAGGGATCGAACCCGCAACCTCTGGTGTAATAGCCGACTTCTCGACCATTACACCAAATGGCTCGTCAAATTATTTTCCTTCCCCCCACATTTCCAGGATCAAAAGTTCCCTATTTCACCCGGGGATAGTGTAACTTTCCAACAGTGAAAGAATTTTTAAATCGGTTCAGTAGTTTCGGAGCCTCTTCAATACAAACAAACAATCAATTCTTTCCTCTTTATATTATAGGTATAGATGGGGGGAGGGGTATTTGAAAAAAGGCATTACGTGCGGGTGAAACCGCGGGCGGAAGGTTAGTATGGTGAATAAGCCAGTATTGTGATGATGACTTGATTTCAATTAAGGAGGTCGTTTCCCTGTATTGGAACTTTAAATAGGCTGATTTCTCATATTACAATTTAATATCCACTTAATTCTACGCGGGTGATTGGAACAAGGCATTTTGAGCCGCATAAACGATAAGCGGTTGTTCTAGAGCTTACATTAAACTTTTTAACAAACCAAAGAACATGTTAGGTCTACATTAACGATGTTCCCGCGTAATTAGCGTGACCTTTGCCTCAGCCCGTCCGTGGGTGGCGTCCTTGCAGGCTGACATTTACTAATGACGTTATAATTGCAATTGCAGTTAGTGGTGCACTGTAAACATTGTCTAGTCTTGCATAAAAATAAAGCAATTTTAAAAAAGATGTGTAATCGTGAAGTCTTGCACATGAACCGACATTTTTATTAACAAACATTAATACTGGTTGGTTGTAGGGCTTTTCCAGAGTCCGACTGGCTAGCTACCACCAGGTGAAATCTGCCGCCATAACAGCCCTGGCTGTATTCCGGCAATATTAATTTGGGAGCTACTTATAGCCAGTACACAGAGGCTCGAACGAAGATCAGATGAGCCTACAGTCTGGCAGCACATTAAGCGACGCTTCCAGGCGAAGTGTCCCTCAGTGGAATAGGCCGCAGTAACCGCTTACCATCAGGTGGGCTGCGTGTCTGTCTGCCAACTGAACTACCTAGTAAAAAAAAATGCTCGCTCGGGCTTACAGACGAATTCGAATCAGTACGGATCCTGCATCGCGCAAGCAAAGTAATCGTCTCCCGCTCTCTTAAATACAACACACCAAAGATAGACCATACACCCTCAGCTCTTGCTCAGAGGAAGATCTTCCACTTATAAAGGAAGATTAAATCTGCTACACATTCTTCAGTGGATTGCACTGCCAGTGCATATGTGCTTTTATCTAAGTCTCTATTCCTGTAATATGTTTAAGTTTGTGTGAAGAATAAAGCATTTTTTTTTTGATTATGCACTTTTCAATAGAATATATCCTACGTAGTTTGGTTGATCGTGGCAGTAGCAGTCGTAGCTGAAAAATCCGCTAATTTGACATTATTACCAGACATTCAAAAACGTATTTTCTTCAACAAATTCTCAGGTTTAACAGTATTTAAGATACATTAAAGTTTATTATAGGTAAAGCATTAATTATCAACTTGCTCCACGATGCATGGCTGGTAACGAGCGTTTAATAGCAAGTTACGTTTATGTCAACGCAAATGTCCGTTTTGCGTGTCGTAAAGGCGGTACTTCAGCTTAAAGTAGTTTTACATTAAGTATTGGTATACATTTTTCTTTTTGCAAAGTTTATACGGAACCAAAAATCTTCATTCTTGTTAGTGTAGATACGCGAATAGTCCAAATAAACTCACCGGCAATAAAACTTGGCCATTGGGCTTTTTTCATACAAACATTTACCATGTTTCCACGCTCCATACATCGTATTTTGACAATTGGGCGTTTTGCCTCTCCATTGCCGTAATAATCATTGCACAGCTGCAAATAGTTTTCTATCTATGAGACGTTAAAGTTACAATGTTTGTATGAAAAAAGCCCAGTGGCCAAGTTTTATTGCCGGTGAGTGTATATCAGGCAAAATTAGTAAGGAAACCTTCACAGTCGAATGTCTATTAGTTTAGTTCACCTGTCAAGGGTTTCGGAGGTCAGATGACAATAGCACCAATGTACCTAATACCTGGACTTGCCAAATCCTACAACATGTTGCAAGCGTACAGGCCCCGGCAAACTTCTTGACTGTCAGATGAAGATAGCGCAGAACACGAATTTTGACATGCCATCGCGCTATTGGTCAAAAGCATACCTCTGACCAATAGCGCGCGCGGGCGTCGGAAGCTTCGCGCGCGCTATTAAGTGCACATGCGCGAAATTTGCCCCACTCCGTCAACCGATGGTCAAGAAGATTGCCGATAACAATACCCTAAATAGATTCGGTATAAAAACGCTCGGTCACAGAAAAGCTTTTCGAACAGCCTCCGCCTTATGTGAAGTATATAGGTCATCAAATTGTACTTAAAGACCGTTGTCCAAATAAAGTTATAATCGTAGTTATTAATATCAAAATCAACACAACTTTCAACAAAATGAGTTGACAGCGGTTTCATCTGCGCATGACAAAGATGGTTCTAAAATTATTTATCGAACAACGTTAACGTGTCATGGACACCATAAACCCATCGCTTTATGAGTTTGTCGATAACTTTACTGTCGTTTTCTGTGATAATGTTTGGAAACAGATATGTATTTTACGATCGAAAAGTAATTCAGCTCATTCAGAGAATGAATAAACGAAATAGAAGTTGATTTGGGATAAAAAAACTTTTTATGTTAATGAGAATCTAAGTAAGCTTTAAAGATCAGAGTTTGTATTATCTCTCAAAACATGGCGTTGTCTTCATTCACGATGATGTGATTTTTCATCGGACCCATAAAAATGTAGGCAAAATATTCGTAAACGTATCGTAAACTAGACGTCAAGTATTTTAAGTAAGTTAGAATTAAGATAGTTATTATTTTAAGAATAGATTGGGTCCTACTAGCCAAAAGTTAAGCCATCAATTAAACACTTGATTTCAATGACGGACTCATTTGCTCAGTAGGACATTAATAAGCTGATAAAACACATAAAAAAGATATGACTTTTATTTATCGCAACCCAATTAAACAGTCAACACATTCGAGATATTTCATTAGTCATTTTAAAACTACTAATTAAAAACAGAGGTCTGAAACTATAACAAAAACATCTCCGAGGTCATAATGATAAACTAGTGCTCACTTAATGAATGACAGATCTACGAGTGTGATACCGCACTCGATTATTTACTATTAAGAATCAAAATTGCACGTCATCGATTAAAATAAGCTATCGAATTGTTGTAGGGTATAGGGACTAGGTTTGAGTCGATATCGATATTGCTTCTGGCCGGTACTCTTTTTAGTTATTTTTGAATTCTAAATTCAAAAATAACTTAAAAAAAATTCTTAAGTTCTTTTTTATTTTTTGATTGATAGTTACGTCGGTAGTTTTATGTATTGTCTGATATCAATGCCAAATTACACTTTCTGGACACTCATTGCAATTTAACAAAATGAAATAAATGAATTATTGTCTTTAGTTATTAATAATCTTAGAAAGGCCATCACTTGTGAATTGTGACTGCAGGTTGATATACCCCTTAAAAGTTGTAACTCTTATTTGCCTACATGACACCTAAATTTAACTATAGCATTGAAATTTTAAACAAAGGAAGGCTGACCTCGCAGACCTAAACAAGGTCAAGATAAACTATGTTAATTACATACATATTAATATACACCTATAGTCTATTATAAAAGGTAGCTTAAAGCTGTCTATTGACTTGTTTCTCTTTATCTGTTTCTTTTTAAAACGCTTTTTTCGGAGACTTGATTAATGGACAGTTTTAAGTAGTTCATAACGTGTTTGTCCATACATAATTTATTTCTTAATAAAGAATCCCGATTTAGGTCACGGAAGATAAAAAAAGTTCACGGACACAGCAACCGCGAGTTATAATTTAAGCATCAAGGCACAACACTATCTATAAAAAGCTATATTAGTTTATTAACCACACAATAAACCTTAACCAAGATGGACCATGACGCCGCTAACGACCAACTCTGGTATCTCACACCACTAATAGGCCATTGCTTTTGTGTTCAACATTTAATTGGCCGTGCTCCTCCAGCCATTCAATTTAAAATAAAAACTATAAAATAGTAGCCAGGTGTGAACGGCCAGTTCCAGATACTTTTTTGAGTTTTGACAGCTGTCACAACATGGCTGCGTCATAGATAAAAAAGAAGATATCAATATTTATTTTTACAATTTTTAAAATTGAAAATGAATTATGTAATATTGTTTCTTTTTGTTTTTGTTTTTAGAAGTACCTAAATGTGATTTTGATAACTGCACTGCTTTATAAGCCTTTGCTATTTAATTGTGATTTGTGCTTAACATAGATATATGTAATTGGATAAGTGCATAGGTACGATAGATCCCAGGCTCTACCAAAAAAACCACGTCATGAAAACTAACGTTATTATTTTTATAAAAAAATATACAAATTTAAATTGTGTTTGTGTGCAGCCACAACATTTTAAGTAGTTACTCATTAGTTGGTATTGCCACTCTACTTTGATAATCAGAAAATGTATCAGAAAAAAAGATCATTGCCTATTATAAAAGCTCCATCATTTAACTTGTTACGTGATGATAAATTGATTATTCACAAATAGATATTTGATGGCCGACTCACACCTGACTTTTTTGTAGTAAGAAGGTATACTCGTAATAGCTCCACTTCAGTCCGATTCACCATCGAAAATAAAAACAAAACTAATAGGATTGATCCACTGATTCATAATAAGTATAAAAGTATAACGGAATCAAGCAATATATCTATTAGTGGTAGACTAGATACATATTCGGTAGATATTATCATTTTGTTCCTAAATGCTTGCTTACTTGATTAAATTTTTTTTTAATAAATCTTAAGCATTAACTTGTACTAAGGGTGCCAGGCAACGCATAAACATTACACTTTTTTTTTTTATTATACAAAGAAACACCCAGACCGATACAAACAGACATGTTCATGCACACAAATGTTTGTACCGTGTGGGGATCGAACCTGCGATCTGGCTCTGGCATAGCCGACTTCTCGACAATTAGGTACACCAAATGACTCGTCAAAAAAATAATATGAAGTGCCTAATTGCATGATTGTAGATGGCAAAGAGAACCTGGCAATGATTTAACCAGACTTTAAAAGAATGTGCTTACTAATCATAAAAGAGAAATAATAAATTGATCCACAAAAAAATTTTAGGCTAGCACCTAAAATAGTAGGTAAGTTAATGTAGTTTAGGTGCTAACTTAGTATTTTTGTGGGTTATGTTAGATTGGTGATAAATTAAAATTAAATACAACTCATTATAAAAAAGTGGTTATAAATTTTATTATTAATAGCCGTCCGGCCGCGGTTTCACCCGCGCGTAATTTCTTTTTTCAAATATCACCCCCTTCCCCCCACATTTCCAGGACAAAAGTACCCTATGTTCACCGGGGATAGTGTAGCTATCCAACAGTGATTCAACAGAGACTTGCACGCCGGCGCTCGGCGGGGACGGTCGTGCGCTTGCCTCGCTCCGTGCCGCGTGTATAAGTATTTTCGGACCGCGTGGAAAATTGTTTTTTCCAGCGTTTTCGCGAATTTCCCAGTGCCGGGTCGCTATATATGCTTCGTATATAGTGGCGTACCGTGTATTTTTGGAGAATTGTGTGTTTTTGTGCAGTCTGTGATACGCTTTGTGCGGCTGGCGATTTAGCTTTCGTAGTTAAATCGTCTTATAACCGTTGGATTTGTGATAAGACGCGTAGTGATTGTGACAGTGTTAGTGGTTGACCTCTGTTGTGCGCCCTAGTGCTTCAGCTTAGGCTGAAATCCAGTGCTTCAACGACCGCGTGGAGACCGCGTGGTTAACCTCACTTCGACCACGTGCTTGCCGCGTGCGCGGCGTGACGTTGACAGCTGCTGTCAGGCGTTGCCGACGGTGCTGCCATCTGCGCCCTGCCGCCGTGGCGTTGGCACGGTCGGAGTTGAGCCGACCCCGGAGCTACGCACCTTGTTAGAGGTAACGGGCGGACCAATTGGTTTGCCCGGTTTCACTAGCTTGTCGTTGGAGTGCAGTGGTCTGTGGCTTGTGTCAGTGTCACATTGACGTTGACACCTGTCACAGTGACTTTGACATTAGGCTGACAGCTGTCACTCTGACAGTTGGCAGTCGTAGGGTTGTGTCCGAACACTCATAGTTTAGTTTAGTTTTTAGTTTAGGTTAAGTTAGTTAGTAACTTTTAGGCTTAAGTTAGTTAGTAACTTTTAGGTATAGGACACTCGCTTAGTGCCTAGTTTATAAGACTTTTTGCTTGCGAATGTTCGTGCTGTGCGAACATTCGTGAGTATTATATTTTTATTTAGCGTAAGTTTAGTTTAGCGTAGTATAAGGATGAACCCCGAGGAGGAGCTGGCCGCTTTTGCGCCGCGCCCCAGCATAGGGCGAAGCCCGCCCAGGACCCCCACAGGGACCCCCAGCTCGGTCTTCCCGAGTGGGACTGTCGGGGAGAAGAGGCCGCTGACGTCGCCGGATGAGGTGCCGTCCCAGCGCCCCTGCGTCTCCCAACGACGCACGACGAGCCGCTGTACCGCCCCCCCAATAGGGGGCATTTTGACGTCAACGCAAAGGGATGCCGCCGCTCGCCCTCCACCGACCCCAGCCCCGAGATCGCCGCCTCAGCAGTCGCCGCAACAACCGCCACAGGAGCCGCCACAGCCTACAAGCTATGTGCCAGCACCTGTGGAGAATGTCAACTGGCTAACTACTGCGACCATGTCCGAACTATTTGAACGTATGGACACCATACTCAAGAGGTCAGTGACAATAGTGAACGGCCCGGGCAGCAAACTCAACAAGGGGGATGTTGCCATAATAAGTGGAATCGCCCAGGAGGCACTGGCTATCCAAGGTGCCACGGGCTTCCGAGCCATGGATGCTGCAGTTCTAATAGGATCTCTTCAGGAGCAGGTACGATCAAGGGACGCAGAGATTGTCTCCCTCAGGGAGCAGCTAGAGAGGTTGACCAACGAAAAATGCACTCCCATGGCAGCATCAGTACCTCAAGAACAGCACTCTAACTCCTACGCATCGGCCGTTGTTAGAAGCCGCTCCGCTGCCATCCCGATCCCGCCAGCTGCGGGCCCCGTCATTGCTGTGTACCCTGCAGAGGGGAACACTTCCCTAAAGACCGCTGAGGAGACAAAGGCTGCGTTAAAGAAGGCCGTCGACCCCCGCGCCATTGGGGTGCAGGTGCGGCAGGTCCGCAAGGTGGGCAACGCCGGCGTGGTCGTCCAGACGGCCAACGAAGAGGCTGCCAAACGCCTGCGTGCCGCCGTCCCCAACACGCTGCGCATCACAGAACCCAAGCCGAGACTGCCCAGAGTGGTGGTCCACGGAGTACAGGGACCGCTAGACGAGGCCTTCGTGACCACCATGTTCGAACAAAACTTCGCTGAGGACGCTACGTGGACTTTGGAGAGGACCAAAAAAGAATGCAAGGTGCTCTTTAAGCGGTCCAGGAGGGGCAGCCAGGAGGTCTCAGTGGTGCTAGAATGCACTCCACGCTTCCGGACTGCCCTCATGAAGAAGGAGACGTTATATTTATCATGGAACCTCTGCAGGGTGGAAGACTTCGTCTCTGTAACATGCTGCAACAAGTGCCAATTATACGGCCACCCAGAAAGGTACTGCAAGAGCCCGGTGGCCTACTGCGGAGGTTGCAGTAGCACCACACACAAGACCGCCGAGTGCACCAGCGCCACCAAGACCTGCGCAACGTGCTCACGCCTCAAGAAGGCGGACGCCGCGACGCACGCTACTGCCTCCCGCGATTGCCCTGCTAGGGCCTATGCGGAGAGCAGGATGGTTGCCGCCACTCAGTACGGGCCTGGTTAACGTGCGGGTGGGGCAGCTGAACCTGGCGGGCGCCGCGCTTGCGACGGAGGAGCTACCGGCGCTGGCCCGGGGGCTGGGACTCGATATTGTTCTGGTTCAGGAACAATATTCGATGTCCCGCCTCATTCTCCAGTCCGGTCCTTCGGCGCAGGCGGGGGCGTTTGTCAGCAGATCCGACATGGCGGTAGCCGCCTTACACCATCTTTCTTCGCGATTTTGCTTTGTACTACACGTTCCAGACGCGGAAGTTTACCTAGTATCAGCATATTTTAAGTACGGCGATGACATAGACCCACACGTGGAACACATTATAAAGGTCCTCGACGCACTCAAAGGACACAGGGTCATTATATGCGTCGACTGCAACGCGCACTCCCCCTTGTGGTTTTGTACCGACGCTCAATCACAGGGGCGCGGAACCACAGCGGACCACAGGCGACGATCCGTGGAGGAGCTTATTCTGGGCCGCAACCTTGTTCTCCATAACATGGAGGACCAGCCGCCCACCTTTAGCACCTCCAACGGGGAGTCTAACGTGGACATCACCCTCTCCACACGCGGTGTACAGATACGAGAGTGGACAGTACATATCGGAGAAAGCACTAGCGACCATCGCCTAATCACATTCTCGGTCAGCCAGCCGACCACAAGATCAGGAGCGGTTCCCGAGTGCGCTGAGCCAGTCGAAGAGCCAATGGGGTTTCGGGATCGGGGTGTTGACTGGGACCGCTTCCGCAGCTTGATCCATGCGCGAATGGGATGGATTGACTTTAGGAAACCTGCCAACGTGGTAAGCAGAGTGTTCACCGATGTGGTGGTACGCTCTGCTCAACAAGCCCTCGGACACAAGAGGAAGACCCGGGAAGCAGGCTATGAATGGTGGACGCCTGAACTGGACCAGCTCCGACGGCGATGCGGCGCAGCGCGTCGTGTATGGCAGGGCACGCGTAAGCGTGGGGGTGCAGCGGAGGAGTCTTCGAAAGAAGCCTTCCATGGTGTGAGGGCCCTATATCGGAGGAGGAAGGAAGAAATCGAACTCGCGTATTTCCGGGGGCTTGCCGAGTCCGGCAACGCAGACCCTTGGGGTCTCGCCTACCGTGTGGCTAGCGGGCGGAACCGTCCTCCCGCCAACGTGGTTAACGGCACGAAATTCGCCGAGGGATATGCGGGGACTGTGGATGAGGCCATGCACGGGCTTGTTTACGCTCTGTGTCCGGACGACGACCCGTCTAAGGACACCGAGTACCATAGCCAGGTGCGGATCTCGGCCTCCTCCCGCCCTGCAGGTCCCGCCGCCCTTCCTCCGACTAGTGAGCACCTGGGTAACATGATTAGGCGACTGCCTAACACGGCACCAGGGCTCGACGGGGTGACCGCCAGGATAGTACGCCAAGTCTGGGCCGCTGCATCGGTGGAATTCCATCTGGTGTATGCCCGATGTGTGAACGAAGGCGTCTTCCCGGACGTCTGGAAAGACGGTCGTCTCCTGGTCCTGCCTAAGGGCAATGACAAGCCGCTCACTGACCCAAAAGCGTACCGTCCGATCACGCTTCTCTCGGTCTTTGGCAAGTTACTTGAGCGCGTAATGTTACACTGTGCACCTCAGATCTCGAAAGGGATTTCGGACTGCCAGCATGGTTTCACTCCGGGAAAGTCAACGGTGTCAGCGTTAAACGCTATTATCCAGACCAGCAAATCGTCCACGGCGCGTTATGTTCAAGCGATCTTTCTTGACATCTCTGGTGCGTTCGACAATGCCTGGTGGCCCATGATTCTGACCAAGGTGAAAGACGGAGGGTGTCCTCCAAACATTTTTAAAATGTTGGAGGAGTACTTCGCCAGACGCCGAGTTGGTCTATTTGTGGGAAACAAGGTATTGTGGAAAGACTCCACTATGGGATGTCCGCAGGGTTCCGTGCTTGGGCCACCACTGTGGAACGTGTTACTCGATGACCTGTTGCGAGCGCCACTACCAGAGGGGGTGAGCATGGTGGCGTACGCCGACGACGTCACCGTTTTGATCGAGGCGCAGTCGAGAGCGGCTATAGAGTCAGCAGCCGCTGACACTCTAAGTGTCATCTCGGACTGGGGCGCCCGTAATCGACTGGCCTTTTCCCCTTCCAAGTCATCTACGATGACGATAAGGGGAAAACTCCAGAGGCCCCCAGTCATCCGCTTCGACGGCTCCTCGATCCGATCAGTGAACGCGGCAACCGTGCTAGGGGTGGTGATCGACAGCAGTCTTCTGTTTTCGCAACATGCTCAGGGGATAGTAGATCGCGCGGCCAAATGCTTCGGGAAGGTGTCGAGAGTCTCGGCGTCTTCCTGGGGCATTCGTTTTCCAGGCCTTCGAATTTTGTACAGGGGCACTTTTGTTGCAACCCTTGTGTATGCTGCGGCTTGCTGGTTTGAGCGCCTCTGGGTGCAGTCTATCTGCGGCACACTTCTCCGGGGGCAGCGGCCTGCACTCGTGCTCCTGACCAAGGCCTATCGGTCGGTGAGCACAGCCGCGCTCCCGGTGCTTGCCGGAGTATTGCCCGCTGACTTGGAGGTATCCCGTGCAGGCAGGACGGAGGTAGCACGACAGTCCGCGGCCAAAGACGAGATGAGCAGACGAAAGCGTGAAATTTGGGAATCAGTGCTGGATACCTGGCAGGACCGGTGGGAGAAGGAGACGAAGGGTCGAGAGCTCTACCAGTTCTTCCCCGACGTGTCTGGGAGACTCAGCATGCGCTGGGTCGAACCAGATTATGTAACCTCCCAGATTCTCACGGGACACGGGTGCTTTAACAAGCGCCTGTGTGATATGAGGCTAAGGGATGACAGTGGATGCGAGTGTGGTGAGCAAGAGGAGGACAGGCATCACGTTTTGTGGTACTGTCCTATGTATGAAAGTATTCGCCAGGAGCTGCTGAAGGGGATCGAGAGGCAAGGTTGCGGGCCCGTTTGGTGCACCGATCTCGTCTCCTCGGAGGCGAACTTCGGACGGCTGCGGGAATTCGCGCACGGCTGGCACAGGATTCGGAACCGCTCGAGCTGCCCGGCGCTAGTAAGTGCAGCCCCAGAAGGGGGAGAATGCACAGGGACAAAGGATATAGATTAAAGAATTTGTAAAGAGTCAAGAATTGCGGCGCGGTGGAGTGCAGAGTGCCTAGCCACACGCAATATCCGCGCGCATCTCTTACGATTCGGCCTGTATAACCGCGAGGTTGGTAAGGCCATGGGTGGTGGTGGGATTATCCAACAGTGAAAGAATTAGTCAAATCGGTTCAGTAGTTTCGGAGCCTATTCAATTCAAACACACATACAAACAAACAAACAATCAAATCTTTCCTCTTTATAATGTAAAGTATGTTGAATGCAATGTAACGCGTCACCAATTATAATTAAAAGTCAATAGAGTAGTGTAGATAATGCTTACTTCAGGGTTAAACATCTTTTGATTTGTCGACCCTGGTCTAATAATATTTCAAAACTTATTATATCAATATCATACATATTATATTAAATATACACCTAATTACTAGTAACTTATTATTTATGATACTTGAAAAGCAAGGTTAGTTTGAATAAAATACAAGTATTGATTGATTACCTACATAATATACATATTTGAATGGAACGCAAATATAACATAATATCTATTACCATAATTTATTGTGAATTATTATAAAGACTAGTTAGACTTGTATGATTTATCAACAGTTAATTTAATGAATAATAAAATATAGGTATACAGTGTAGGTATAACTTATTAATAATAAACTAAAATCGGACAATATTCGTCAATTTTTTATTTTTGACTTGTTTGTATTGGTCTACACTCGAGGTCTTTGGTGAAATAACTTAACAGAGCTCTTGACATCAATATTTAATGACATAAAAAAACACTGGCTGAAAATGTGACCCGCAAACTGTTTAAATTAAAACAAAAAGAAATAAAAAACTTTTCCCACTAACTCCGAACAAAGGAAAGTCAAATGACTGAACCACTTTCGCATTTGTCAGTCATAATAATAAAATAAACCGGTCAAAACTAACTCCGTCAACCGATATGCCTAAACGCTAATGCTTTGTAATTAATCATAATATTCAAGCACCACTCAGACATTGTAAATCATTGTCTAACTACCGAACGGGCAAAATGGCGGCCAATGTTACCAACCTAACAACTTAAATCGTTCCCTCCAAAACGCTTAATCGTCCCACACCATCGCTCAACAACAAAGTAGACTCAAATTACATCCAATTATAAGCTATTCAATCCTTTTTAGAGGAGTACAGTGAAAAAACACGGCAACAATCGTGGTAATTAAGAAAAAAGACGCGTAACGAAAGATTTGACGTGTTGTGCTACCAGCGGTTAACGAAGCGGTGCGGTAGTGACGCGACGCTATCGATAATTGTGACATTTGTCGTGTCAAAAAACATGGCGTACAGCCAACGGTAGCCTTGTTAATTTTCCTATGTACTTAAAAAACCAATATTACTTACTACGTAACGCCTCGATGGTCTAGTGAACGCCTCGTTGGTCTAGTGGTTTAAGTACCGGGCTGAGATATCGGGGTTCTGGGTTCAATTCCCGGGTCGAGCTAACTTTGTGTCGGTTTTTTCGGACACAGCTCGGGTTTGTGATCACCAATCCACATTTGGCAAGCGTGGTGAGTACCCATCATTGTAACGCTAACTTGATTTCAAGGATGGAGGCGTTTGCCCTGCAGTGGGACATTAAGAGGCTCATACTATAATAGGTATACTATTTTTTTGTTCTGGTAAGTTGCCCTAGAGATAACTCATTAAGTTAGTTATAGTATACTGAAACAATAGTCCAAGATCCTTGTCGCGTCACGAGTGGTTGATTATGTGCTTTACTTTAAGCGTAAGACACCGAGTAATCAAGGCCATTATAATGGAAACAGACGTTTTTATTCATTACTAGCGGGCGCCCGCGGTTTCACCCGCGTGGTTCCCGTTCCCGTGGGAAATGATCAATCAATCAATTCAATTTTTCTCGCCGTAAAAACCATCCTTAAACTCCAACGAAGATTTAAAAAAAAAAATTGGCCAAATTGGTCCAGGCGTTGTTAAGTTATGCGCTTACCAACACATTTTGCGATTCATTTTTATATTATAGATTGTATAACAATCTAAAATGTTCTTATTAAATAATTATCTTCAAATGACTAACTGATCTCACTATCTTTGAAACGATTTTTTCTACAAGATCGAAACTACCATCTGATAGCGAAATGGTATTTATTTGGTAGTTACTACAATCACACATCACTGCTATCTGATGGGATCACACTTGTGCCATTTGTCAAGTGGTCAAAAATCAATCACTATCATTAGGCATGCAAAAAAACGCCTCTATACCATATTAATAGGGTGTATTATTATACTAATTCGACTATCTCATGGTACATAATCGCCGATCAACCCACGTCTTGTCAGCATTTATGAACAGTCATTGAAGATATTTATGTATACAAAATGGATACCTCATTATATGGCACATAGCACACGAAGTAAAAAGCACCTGAATAGAATGTAGATCTTACTGTCTGTTTGTTCAGTTACGCAACCATGAAATAATTTACTAAGTCTGAGGAGGTATGTAAATAAATCTACGTAACCTTGTGTATATCGTTATGAAGAAATTATTGAACTGAGGCCTAAACAGGTGGTTGTAAACAACTTTATCGAGAGTTGTTAATCGTGCGACAAAAGAAGAAAATTATAGCTGAAATTTACTGTGACGAGTGACATGCTACAGTAGAGGAACATGACAATATAAACAATACATTTTCTATACATAATAGAAAAAAATGAGACAGGATGTGTAAAAACAAAGATTAACGTTAGCGCCACGGGCGAAGACTAGTGAATACGCGCACATAAACCATAATAATTGTAACAATTAGCATTTTAATATTCTATCGAGCAGGAACTGCGCTCGGAAAAAAACATATCGCGTACAATAAAAAAATAAACTAGTTGAATGTAATAAGAATTTTAAAAATGTCTTTCATAGAACGTTAATGTTTTAATGGAATGACTATAAAAAGTACAGAAAAATATCATGGAAAAATTGGAACAAAAAATACTAGCAGTCATCAATTGAAAATGCCACATTAGACACATTGAGTGTTGACTTTGAAGTTCTAATAAGTAAAAATTATGAAAATACGATGATGATAAAGTCAAGCTATCCAAAGTAGGTATTTTATTATTAAATTTTTTTAAATTACTATTCAAAGCATATGTGGATAATTGCATATTTAATGTATAAATTAAAGATAGATTTACATAAATAAGCAGAATGCAATTTTGGTTAAGAGATAGTGATTGCCATATTATTTAAATATTGCGTTTCTTTTCTAATATTTAAGCTTTTTTCTGGTTTAATATGTTGCTTTATTATTATTTAAGTGATTTTCCTGAAGATTTTACCCCAATTAAAATAATATCGACTGCAGAACATCCCTACAAAACAATCAAATTTCGAACACAATGGGTCGGTTGATAATCGCGGGCGTCTCCGCGTCACTCGTCACCATAAACTTAATATATATAACTATTAATTCCATGCTCGTCCGTCACCATAAAGCCTCTTTGTCAAAACTTATAACCTCTTTGTACGGATATATTAAGTTTATTTTTTATTTTAGGAAAAAAAGAGACCTGCCTTCTTTTTGTACAGCCAGGACTGATACAAGATTGCTACAGATATTGAAACCTACGGCGTTTGGCTAATCATAGCGCTCTTTGTTGCCGACACTTGGCCGACACAGCACACTATTGTAACATTGTAGGTATGTAAGAAAACTTAGGACACAAAAAGTGTCTAAGTCTGCGCAGGGTGAGCCGATTTCATGCCACTGGTGGCTAAGTGGTATCCGACACAACACACAAAAGTCTCTAAGCTTGCGCAGAGAGCCTTAAAATCGAAACAAGCTATCATTTTTTAAATAAATTTTATATTAAACTTTTATCGTTACTTCGCTTTCAAGTAAATGTGTTGTAGGTACTTGTTTTTGAATACTTTTTTGAAATAGTATATATTATTCGTTAGCCAACATAATTGTTTTAGGGGAATCAGAACCACGACAAATGTTTACGAAACTGACATCGTAGGCACTAATCCATATGGTATAACTTACATACAAGAAATGTTTATCATTTTAATGTTTGTTCCGGGTGGAGAATGAACCCCAAGAGATTCTCAATAACTTTAAATGCATCATCAAGTCAATAATAATATTATACGGAACCCTTTCCATACAATCCATTCCATGAAAGTCCCCCTTACCCGTATTTGTCACCGCCACTCAAACGCAAAAAGCGTTAATCCAGTTTAATTAAAAACTCTACAAAGCTTTATTGTAGCAGTTCATAAAATATATAAAAATACAATAGACATTACCCTGCTTAAGCTATTGGAGGCAGGGGTTGCCAACCTTTATAACAAGGTTTTTAGAAACTAACTTTCGCTCGCGGCTTACACAGCTATTTTGACACCATATCCTATAATAGTAGAGCATTACTTCTGAATAAAGGCAGCCTCTCTCTCTTTCCAGGGTCTTGTTTGTACTGAATTCAGTAGGTACTGCCCGAACACAGCCTGAGCGATTATGGCGGCAGATTTTTACAATGCCCACCACACTTTTTTATGTAGTGTCTTTAAAGTCTGCATCATCCTTCTAATAGTTCGAGCGTTTTGCGAGGCCTATTTACCAGTGGACTACGTAAGGCTAATATTGATCCTTCAAAAATAAAATTCTCTTAAAATACTTGTAGAGTCGGATTATACGAGTAAGTTTTTATTTAGCATCACGATAAAAGAAAAATAACACCTATGGCAACATAGCCATAAGTTTACCACCCCTGTCGCGCAGTAGTTATTTGACAATGTACAGATAATATTTGCTTTGTGACCGAGGGTCGGAATTAGATCGGTTTTTTGTTGACACAATGGCTAAGGGTGGAATTATTTTTTATTGCAAACGGTAAATGATATGGGATGGAGCTATTGTGTATTGAGTGACGGGGAGTTTACAGGCGTGATAAGTTGATATATTTTTTTTAGTTTTCGAATGGTTGTTATATTTTTTTTATATTACAAAGGTAGCGCTCTAGGTTACCGTAGTCTTTGGACGCTTGCAACACCAAAGGCATCACTTACGCATTATCGACCCTGTGAAAACCTTTTCCCAAGACTTTTAGAATCCCAATCACGCTCAAATATTGTCCGAAGCAAAAGTCTGCCCACCAGACTATTGGGCAGAGTTTTCGTTTAGTTGTATACAATTGACATTAAACACTAACTGCCACGAGATAAGGTGTTAATTTGAAAGAGTCAACGCCGCTCGGACGTTTTTTGAGGAATTTTTCTTAGAGATTGGGTGTCTAGTTGTATATTGAACGTCATTGCTTAGCAGCCTTAGTATTAAGGCTGACCCTCAGTTAAGAGGCTAGTATATTTTTTTATCATCATGAGCCTATTATACACTCAACTGCTGGACAGCCTGTAACTGAATCTGCACTTAGATTGCTAAGTTTCTAATTAGATTTTAGACTGTAAGGTTCTTAGGTCTAAGTATTGACTTAGACCTAAGAAAACCAAAATGTACATTAGTATAAGATTTGTTGGTTGTCCTAAATAAATAAATAAATAAGCCTCGCCAAACACTTGACACTGGTTTATTTTTTACCAAGTTTGGGAAATCCTATTTCTCAATGGTTTAAATATCACGCAAGCTTAACCGTATGGAAAGATAATAACAACACATCGTTTTACCAATAGATCGCGTGATAATGTGAGTTTTCCTCATAATTAGCTGTCTTCTAATGAACTGTAACAGAACGTGAACCATTTTAAATGAACCGAACAAAATAAATAAAAAAATATTTTCAGATCATTAGTGCTGTTTTTACGAACTTATAAGTAATTGAATTAACTAGATCAGTACTTTTTATGCTATCATAAATTCGAAAGATAGATTCAATTAATTAAATACTTAATAAGCCTTTGCGTTTTGCACGCTCTGATAAAGTTTTGTATTTTTAAGAGTTTGCAGTGGAAAGAACCATTCTAATTGGATTATTTTTAAATTATGTAAAATTGAGTTAAGGAGTTCAGAGCTAAAGCCCCTTTTAAACCGGGAAATAAGTTATATACCTACCGTCACCCTCCGTTGGGTCTTTTTATACCACGAAACACGTCACTCACGCCGAACTAACCTTGTTTACATGTTGTAGTCTCTCGAAACAACCTCGAAGGGAGTCACCACTCTGTTGTTGCCTTTCTTCCAACTTTGGTCATGCCGTCTTGCCAATTGACCCACCCATCTCCACTTAAGCTTTGCTATCCTAGTCTTCAAAATATTATATTTACTTTAACCTTAACGCAGACTTAGGACTTCCAAAAATACAGAATGTTATATTTTGAGAGTCCTGAGTTCGTAATATCCCTTAGTTTTTAAACTATAGTTGAAATTGGAAAATACCAAAAGTCCTAATCAAAAGACGACAATATATCAGCCTCAATCAATGTCATCTCCGCTGTAATTAAGAGGCATTAACATAAACATATAACATTATTGCAAAAGCTATAAATTGTGGTACTCATTAGGGTTCCCACTGTATACTTTCAACAGATATTAAGATCACAAAGAAAGTAAAGAAATGGTTGCCGGTAGTAGTATTTAGCTTAATAATTAATAATTTTTCTTTCAACATTATTCACACAGCGCCATCTAGCCCCAATCTACATTAGTTGGTGCTATGGGTGCCAGACAACGGATAGACATTTTTTGTCGATTTTTAAAAGAATTTCTAGTGAACGCTGTTTTGAAACAAAATCAAAATGGCGGACTAGTAGGAAGGCCAAAATCTTCAATACCCTTTTCTTTTTGGAAAACAGTGGTAGAGACTTTCTTTCTTTGATTCTAAAGTTTCGAAGTTCAGAGGAGTTTACAGCATAACATCTTATTGACGTCTTTTTTATGATAAAATATCCCACAGTGAAATAGCCCGTGGTAACCACTTATCATGAACAAACGTCACATGAACACAAAAACAGAACAAGCGAGCAATAAATTCGCGCCCTCGCGTTAAAAATTTTGCAACATTACGTACGCTTCATTTCCAACCCTACAAGAAAATACTCATTATCTTCATAATTAAGTTATCAGCGGTATAATTACGACTAATACGGCCAAGCGATAGATACAATGTAGGGGGGTTATCAGGGACCAATTACGAAACGAGAGAGGTTAAGTCACGACAGGTCACGAGATAGAACCAAAAATGGACTGACGTCTGACAATAAAAATTGTTTTGATGATGTAAAACTAGATCTTGTTATTCATTCATGCTTAGGTATATTTGGAATTGTAATTGTACTATTTTGATTGCGAATATTAAACTGATTGTATTAAAGTTTTGATTTATCGTCATCCCACATCGTATTGCAGAATTATGTATGTAGTCTTTGTGCACTAATTTGATGATTAAGTAGGTAGATTTCATATAATGCTTCAGAGGAGCTTTCTAAAAGAAGCTTACAAGTGTTAGTAAGTGAATATTTTCATCTCAGAAATCGAAATTTCTTATATATAATTAATTAATGAATATCTGGTTAATGGTTAGGGCATTGGTATTATGTTATTCATTTGTTCATAATTTTTCATTTGTTAAAATATACAAAATCTTCTACTCAATATTTAACCTAAGTAAAAAAAGGTCAGCCTATTATTATCCCCTTGTCGGGAAAAATTGATAATACTGTAAAATACTTGACAAAGTATTTTACCAACCCGACTGAAAATAAGCGCAAAAAGGACAAAAGTAACTGTTCAAAAATCGTATAATCGGATTTGCTGTAACGACCATCATATTTAAGGTCTTTAATTTTTAAGAACGTTTTTAAAAACAAACACATCAATTTAAAACCTCTTTGTCAACTTTTAGTACTGACCGCAGGCTTTTGTTTAAGAACAGAGAAAAAAACAATCGGTTTACCTACTCAAAAAGTTTAACTGTAAAAAAGGTTCACTTCAAAACAAAAAGGTTGGTATCCGCAGTCAACCTCTTCCGAAGATTTAGGCGGGTAAACTTTTTACTTTTTTTCATTCATTCTTTTTTTAAAACCACAGAGTGGTAATGGTAAAATCTCAATACTTAAGATAACGGACCGCTTTATCAGAATGGTCGGTGTTTTGAGATAAGCTACCAAGTTTTTTGTAAGAAAACACCAGTTATGTCGCCAGCTACATATTGAATTGCCTAAGTTATCGGACTTATGTTTTTTTAAACACATGTAATAACAAGCTGTTAAAGCTGTTAATTAACATCATGTCTTTGTTTAAAGAAGTGTTGATTAAATGGTAAGCTGTAGATATTTTATTCGAAGTTTCGGATTATATGGTCTAAGCAAGAAACTATTTTTTAATAATAATTTAAATTTAACTTTATATGCTGTTATTTTAGACTTTAAGTTGAATTAATACTATTTATTTTAATGGCAGTCAAACTTTTAACCAATTTCCCTCCTAATTGCAAGTGATTTATCCTATACCAGTATTATTTACCTAATGCTTTATTAAATAACATTTATTACATCATAACTTAATTAAATGTCACTATTCTGATTCTAATGTGTACCTAACAAGTAAATAAATGTTGACATGTAAGTAATTTATTTGTTTCTTATTTTTAAGCCGGCTGTATGATTGACAGGTCAGATCTGTTAAAACTTTTATAAATATCACTAAAAAAAGAAAAGTTTTTTTTTGTTTTAAGGCTTGTGTTTTTTAGCCAGAACATGATGAACGGAGTGGCACAAAATTCTAGACTAAAGTGACAGGTTTACTTTACGTCAATCAAATGAGCGTAGTGAAATGAAATTATCTTAATTACGGTTCACAGGCAGTTAATGCTATTAATGAGATACGCAACATTCTTGCAGATTATTTATTATATTTAATTGCTTTTCGACGACATAGTAACTAACCTATCGTATGTTTATCTACGTTTGTATATAGTTATTTAAAATTTAATTAGAGCGTATCTACTTAATTATAAATACATATCGAACAACATCATATACCTACATTAGTCTGACATCAAAGTAAGTAATCATAATTATGAAGCTACATTTAAAAACTTCAAGCTAACCAAAAACATTTTTTATCACATGAATTTGTCTCATTAGGTAATAAGTACCTACTCTAGTATTTAAACCTACAACGACGTTCTATAATATATTATGAATGTCCTATGTCATAAAGTCAGTCGATCATCATACTATACTAAATATGTTTAAGAGTTAACCTAAACTGAATAATACCCTTATTCATATTTCCATATGAGTCCCCTAAGGTAAGTTTAGATACTATAAAAAAGGACCAGGAAACACCAAAGCTGAATAACGAGAAATAGAAACGCCACCATTTTGTTAACCAAGCCATATAATAATAAATCAATATACATGGTAGCTAACGGTCCCAATAAAAACTATATCAATCACATTCCGTACTTAACATTTAATTAGCCCTGTATAACATTATTAGAGCACAGGCCCGTTAATGAGGGACCGTAAACGACCATAAAGCGAAAAAATACATCCGTCGACCATAGACTAAGGCAGGACAGGATGCTTGCTCTGACTTCATTATGGTCTAACACCATCTTAGGCGGTGGACAGATGGCGTTTTTAATGGGAGGAAATATTCTTTAGTGTCCCCTGTCTCCTCTCCTAATAAATTAAGAACAATACCTTAGATTTTATTATGGTGTCTGACACCATATCAAGTCGAATACAGTTGGGCTTTTTGATGTGTGGGAAATAAGACATTTATTTTCTCCTCTCTCCTCATTAAATGGCTCTGTAGCCATACTACTGCCAAAATATTAAGCTATGCATGAACAATGGACTTTTCATGGGGGAAATACCTACTGTTTTCATTGTCACCCTCGCCTCATTGAAAACCTATTCGCATTTCCAATAGTGCATAGGCGATGCGAAACAAAATGTCTGCACCGTTGTTATTGCGTTATTTTCAATAGGGCTATATCATACTTCATGTACCAAATAAGTTATTATCTAAATCCGTATATTACTAACTAGCGGGCGCCCGCGGTTTCACCCGCGTGGTTCCCGTTCCCGTGGGAATATCGAGATATTCTTTCTTAGCGGATGCCTACGTCATAACATTTACCTACATGCCAAATTTCAGCCCAATCCGTCCAGTCCAGATATCTATCTATGTCAGTCAGTCAGTCAGTCAGTCAGTCACCTTTGAGTTTTATATATATAGATTTTATTAGAACCACCTTAACAATTTAATCATGAAAGACACACATGACTTTAAAGAAGAAAACACTTTATTTGAGCGTACAGAGAAATGATTGGACTGGCACAAATGTAGGTACCTATTCAGGCAAGAGTTAAGCCGATATTTATGCAGAAATTATTATAATAATAGTTTATTATTATAATAATACTACTATCTACCGTTTTCATGTGAACCAGGCCTTACAAACGAAGCCACAGAAGGAATAATCCCACTCACTAATTACCCCCACTTACCACAATAAGTTAAGTAGTTAACTTGTTTTATAATTAAGACCGATTTTTTAATTAGTTATAATTACACATAATTACGTAGAGAGTGACGGAGATGCCGCATAATACGACATTTGATAACATAACAATGGAGTGGGCGTGGCCTGACGGGCACAATTATTGCGCCAATTTTGGCTCATTTTGCGATCTCGATCGTATCTTAATTTTAAAAACGGTATACATAAGTATAAGTAGGTACCTCCTAATAGACTATTTATAAAATTTTGAAAAAGCAGTTTTTATCACACTACTTATATTTTAAGACGGATAAGCTTGATGTTAAGCAGCCATCATCATCATCATCATCATCATCATTGGCCACCGCATCTGTATCAGATGATTGTTGCAGCGCTAGTGGGTTCCTCACTGGTTACCGCAGCGCCGTTGATGACTAAAGAGCCCTATGGCTGCACGGCACTTCTTGCCACACCGATCGCACACATGACGCGAGTCCGCAGGAGGTGGCAGAGCACGACGAAGACTTTTCTGCTTCAGGTTCTCTAGCCAGTCATCATCGTGCCTAGAAACACCAACTTTGGTATCGTGGCGCCATTCAGGTCTCATTTCAGCGCGTTTTTCCCAACTATCAGGCTGAATACCAAAGCTATTCATATCCCTCTTGCAAGAGTCTTTGAACCTCAAAACCGGACGTCCAACAGGTCTCTTAACGTTTGCCAGTTGACCCAACATTACTTGCCGTGGCAGTCTCTCGGGATTCATTCGTTGGACATGACCAAGCCAGCGGAGTCTCCTTTGCTTCAGCATAGCAGTCATACTGCAGCATCGTGTTTTAGAGAGTACTGCTTCATTACTCATTTTATCCTCCCAAGTAACTCCAAGAATGGTCCTCAGGCAGCGCATGTGGAAAGCGTTGAGTTTACGTTCTTGCTCAAGAACGTAAGCAGCCATAAAATACAAGTTAAATATATATTTTTTTATTTGAATTTATAATTTGCCGACAGATTACCTACATAATTGATAAAAATAAAAATACGCAGTTTTTGTAAATCACTAGGAAATATATTTAAAAAAATACAGATAATAAAAAAACCTAGTTGACTCAACAGGTCTAGTGGCTAAATCAGCGGTATTAGCACAGAAATAGTCTATGTCTGTAGGTATTAGCACAGAAATAGATAGATTAGAAGTCACTTTCCATCAGGTATGAAGCATGCTCGTCTGCCCGCTATACTATAAAAAATATAGGCCTTTGCCCTACAGTACATTAAATAGAACGATACTAAATCTACTATTGACCTTACATCTATAGCTATTGAAACAAAAAAAAAACACGGCATCATTAGCATAATTATAATAAACTGTTAACATAAGAAATATGATTTTGACTGACAAGATTATAGGCGTTAGTTTTTCTCACGGTTGTTGTTCCTAATTAATCTGTCGAATATAATTTAAAACAACATTCGAGAACAGTATTTATGCCAATCTGTTGATAGACGTCGATTTTATTACCACGGATAATAAATAGGACTCCATTTAATTGTAATAATATTTCGTCAATCAAATATTTTAACAGAATCGTCGGGTATTGACAAGTTTCGACAGTATTTATTAGGACTTTCGTATTTTTTTTTTATAAATTAATTAACAGGTTATATAATAAAAATGGAGTTAAGCATAAATTATTATCCTTAGATTTTTAAAGTTGCCTAAGTAATTGCGGACGGAAAATGTTCTTAGTAAAACACTTTTTTTTGTTTAAGACACATTATAGATTTTTTTCTTTAGTTTGCTCTTTGCCGCATTCAAACATTTCGTTTTTCCTAAAGGTTGACTGGCAGAGAATACTTTTAACGTTAAGTCCGCCTTTTTTACCTAACTTGTGTGGTTAATAAAGTTTTTATAAATAAATAAATTATAGGTAGGTATCTAATATTTTTATCTGGGAATCGAATCCAAATTTTCCAGGACTATGTACCTAAATATACTAAAAAGGACTACAAGGTCCCTTAGGTCTCCCACAACACCCATACCCAAGCCAAGTTTAAAGCAATTTCTAAATTCATCTACCCTTCGCACCTTCCGCAGCTTAAACACAAACCTTGACTCACCGAGCCGCCATAGAAAATAAATTTAGTTTTTAGCGTTGTTTAATTATGTCTACTATTAAAAAGCGTGTCAATTAGATTATAAGATATTAACTTTAAGAAAATATACTGGTTATATAAAAATGATTAATATTAGAAATTAATACGTCTGTGTAAGGACTCTATTTCCATTTTATACAGACAGACAGACAGGCACGCTGTCCACCTGTTGGTAAACGGCCACTGTGGCCTATTCTATTGAGGGACACTTCACCAGGAAATCTTTTAGCGATTTTTATTCTACTAAGTAAATGGATCCCCATTAAGTTTTCTCCCCGAAGCTGATAATGATGTTATCGTTAGAACAATGGGTAGGTATGAGCTTATTTACCACGCTCGCCAAATGCGGGTTGGTGACCACAAACACAAGCAATGTTTGATAAATCTAATCCCACCAAAAACATTTTCATGTAAAATGTTGCCAAGGCGAGACCATATGACTCGCACTAGTCGCACTTTCAAAAAGTTACCAGATCTCATGTAGAGACAGTTTTTCCGACACGGGTATGGAACCTGGGCCGGCGGCCACGTTACGCCGGGTCCGGCCGTTATGCCCCCATTCCGGTTTGCCCCCGGCCGGTATGCCCCCACAATTTTAAGTAAATTTGTTCTAGTTTGCCGTTAAACCGAGGGGGCATACCGGCCGGGGGCAAACCGGAATGGGGGCATAACGGCCGGACCCGTTACGCCACTAGTCCACCGAGGTTTCTGTATCCCATTAAAAATAATTGATTCAGGTTATTTTCCTATTGCTTTATAGACCTTAAAATATTATGGTAGAGTCAATTGTGTAACAAATGAGAATCGTCAGTAGTGTAGGTACCTACCTATCGATGAGAATGAGAGATGGACTTATGAATCTGTAAGACCATCATTTTTTTATGTCAGAGGCGGCAAACGAGACAACGGGTCGCCTGATGGTAGGCAATCACTGCCGCCCATGGACATCTGCAACACCAGAGGGATCGCTGATGCGTTGCCGGCCTTTTAAGGGGGTGTGTGGGCCTCCGGCACTCTCACCAACCAGACGGAACACAATAGTAGTCACTATTATTTCACGCTGGTGTTATGTGAGAGGGTGGTGCTTCCCCGGACGAGCCGCCCCATTCGTAATGTAAAACAGCATATTAGCTCTACCACTACCAAAGTCCATCATTGAAGCTTACTGAATAAATAATACCTATCTTGATTTTGATGGTTAAGTAGGTATATGAATTTATTACAGCATCAGACTAGACAGTCTGTAAGTCTGTACCGTCACACAAAAAAAAATTGTCTTTGCATGATAAGATTACCTATTATAGGTACTTTGATTTTTTTCTAATCTTTAGCTATATAGTGACCGTCAGCCTTGTGTGTGACTCGGGATCAAATAAATACAACACTACATAGCAGCTGTTCTATTCAATTCGTTACCATATCAATTCATGCAAAGGATATTAATAAATTCGATTCAAAATGGTCCTTCGAGCCGGATGCTTATTCAGATAATGTAGGAACTAGCTTTTCGCCCGCGGTTTCACCCACGCATAATTTCTATATTTTCGTAATACTACCCACTAAACTCCCCCGGTTTCCCCTTCACGCCGAGAGGAATGAGTTGGTCCCCGCCTTGTGGCGATCAACCGGCCCAAGAGTACTTTTGACCATAGCAGAATTGCTGTCAATAAAACAACATTACCCTGAATTTCAATTCGGGTTAGTTCGGAAACAAACACTTGTTTAGAATTGTAGAGCTAGACAGAGCCACAGAATATAGAATAGTTCTCTTGAATTGAGTATCTCCTTCTTTTTTTAAAGTCGGTTAAAAATTATTTGACATGTCATCGAGCTCACTGAATGACAGAGCTTTTAAGATATGATGAAGAAAAGCTCTTTGCACCTGCTGATTCAAGGAATCAAGGTAGATACTAATTTATCGCTTATCATTCTATGGAAAAAACTTAGAAGGGTTTTTTACTTTTAGAGATGATTGAAGACTTACCTCCAGGAAACCTATGAGGGAATATCCTTCCATGCCTGTTGATCAGCCACGGGTACAGCTGGTACGACTCCCTCGGAACCGGCGCGGCGGGGTGCGGCGGCGGGTGCGGGGGGAGCGGCGCGCCGAACCCTTGCTGTTGGTGAGCCAGCGCCGCCGCGAGCGCCGCGCCTTGGAAGTGCGCCAGGAACTGATGGTGGTGGCTCTGAGCGTCCAAGTACGGTAGTCTCTTCAGCTCGGGCGATGGAAACACCGCCGGTAATGCGCTCGGCCTCAGCAGCGGCCGCGGCGAAGGACTCCGCGGAGACGCCACCGGAGACGGCGACCCCGGACTCGCCAGCGGCGGAGACGCGTGCTTCGGCCGCTCCGACCCCCCCACTATACTGTCTATACTGAATCCGATCTTCGGCTTCGATGGCACCGCCACCACAGGGGTCGGTGCGAGAGGCATCATGCTTTTGCACACAGGTCCGACACAAAAATCACCAAATCTCAGAAGCACAACCACAGAACACAATCCATCGTGCCGCGAGCGCGATACTGACGCCGCGGTGGCGCGCGACCGAATGAGCCCGGGTGCCTGTTCACCGCCGCTCACAAAACGACGAACATGGTCGGCTTGTCCGCCATTGGCTGGCGCATTCCTATGGGTGTCGACGCATCTCCGAGGCTCGACTCTTTATTTTGATGCCTGCGTCGCGATTGGACAGAAGGCGTGTTGAGGTGTTATTCGAATTCGGAACGCTTTCGAGTGGGCGGTTGGTGGAAGCTCGCGATTTACCCGGCCAGATGGAGGGCCGCGGCGGATTTGCCGAGTGCTGGGGAGGTGGTGGTGTCTGAACTCGGTTGGTTATGAATCAATTAAGGCTCGGGCCGGGAGGCTGTCTGGTCGGCCGTCGGCAGAGCTCGCGCCTTCGCACCACTTTTTAATTAACCGAATGCTTTATTAGCGTAATGTCGCTGGATTCTTCGGCGATGCCTCCGTCAAAATTAATAGTCGTTTCACAAATCGCGCCGTAATCGCGCTATCGGTCGGTCTGAACAGAACTCCTCCGTATATTGTTGAATTAAATTTTAATGAAACACGATAAGGTTTGAATTTCACGCAAATTTTACGCCATTATAAACTAAACAGTGTTTGGTAAATAGTTTGATTTTTTAATTAAAATTGAAACGCTTTGTAATCAGAAAATGGTGGTGATTGATTTTTGTTTAAAAACATTTTAAATTATGATTGTATACGCTGTTAGGGGCCTAGTTTTTTTTATTGACTGAAATACCTACCTTCCTCGGGAAAGCTACTTATGAGGTAAATTTAAAAAACAATATTAAGTTATTATTGACTAAAACACTATTCCTACAGAAGAATCCTTTCCTAACAATGTTTTATTTTGGGTATTGACTCTGCTGCGGACACCTAGGTATTTATTGGTCATATTTCCTACCAGCCTATTTTTATAGAAAAATAGTAATCTGGGTGAGCATTTAGCATTATTTGTAAGCAAATTAAAAATGCCTAAATATTTCACCCGACATAGGTAGGCTAAGCCTTAACTTTTCTTTGAAATTCTGTAAATAATGTAGAGCTTCCTTATCAATTTTGAATAAACCTACCTACCTACTTACTTATTAAATGTAAATAAGAAACATCAATTTATGTTTCTTAGTTATTAAAATATTTATTTTTTCATGTAGGCTTCAAAGATAGGTACCTACACTTATGATTCGTCAAATATCAAAGTTACAGACTGACTCTACCACCGCGCACCGGCTTCAAAATGGTGTTCTCTATCGAAGGAAGGCTAGAATCTCGATATTCTTAAATTCTTCAATCGTTTTTAACCTACCCAATTAAATTAGAAGATTACACAATTATTAGAAATATTTATTGTTTATTTACTAATTAAAATATAATTTTAGTAAACAGTTTTAAATCAGTAAATTATAATATCAGAGAACATGATTTGATGCTTAGTTTATGACAACTACATATAAGTGTTTAGGAGTGGAGAGGCCGAAGCAAACAAAACACCGGATTATGAACTTGAGTTTACTTGTTTTTTAAATTACAAATTTTCTGGCTTCTCGTGCACTTTTGTTCACCCCAACTAAACAGGAAAAACGTGGTATACCTAAAAACGTAACCAAAGATTCGAACGCGCGAATCTTACCTGTTACAATCATGTAGCATCTCTAACAACTATTTATTTATTTATAAAAACTTTATTGACAACACAAGTTAGGTACAAAAGGCAGACTTAACGCTGAAAGCATTCTCTGCCAGTCAACCTTTAGGAAAAACAACTATCCCTATTAATTCTATTATAAATTCGAAAGATGCTCGTGTGTCTGTTATGTTTTTATTTACGCCTGAACTTATATTTGGACCTCACTTCCGCTTACCATCAGATGGAGTGAGGTCATCCTGACTGCCTCTTTATAAAAAAAAAACTACTGAACCGATTTTTATGTTTGCAATTGGTACAATTATAGACTATATTTTCGGAGAAGAAGGTTCCTATGCGTTACAAGAAATATAATAAGTTATTCCTTCTTAAACAACTTCAGTTGGCAGACAGGCACGCAGCCCACCTGATGGTAAGCGGTCACTGCGGCTTATTCCATTATGGAACACTTCATCAGGAAGCGTCGCTTATTGTGCTGCCAGACTGTAGGCTCTTCTATGTACATAGGTATCTTTAAAGCTAGATAACGACATAATTAACTTTATAACCCGGAAAATTGAAAATTACAATATTCCTGCGGGGTGACCACGTCGATGATCGTGTCCACGCCAAGACGCGTTCGGAAGGTTAGTTTTAAACGGCTTGTATTTAAGCGTAGGTACACCAAAAAAGGCTGAAACGTGCACCAAAAAAATTGAATTGCTAACCTAACCTATGGTGTGCCTTTGGTTTATTTTGGTGCACGTTTCAGCCTTTTTTGGATATACACTTAAATATTTCCCGTTTTAAACTACAAAAAAATATAGGTATAGGATAGTCAATTGTTAGGTAGGTATGGCATGTCTGCTGCCGTGTCAGGCCTATCTCCGTTATCTCAAAAAACCTAGTTTTGAGTAAACGACTCCTAAAGTTTTTTTTTGCATTTATTGCCATTATATCTATGTTTCAAGAGATTTTTCCAAACTTATTTCATATCATAAGAATTGTAAAGATGTACATATTATTGTGATGTAATTATCTTTTTTGTTGTATCTTTATTTTCTATGTTTTTTTCCAAAAACGGAGATAGGCGTGATAGGAATTTCATACAAATCTTGTTACGCGAAGGGCCGTATCTTAAGATACATGACTTAGCCGTGACAATTTGAGTAAGAATTATTTAGCCATACATGCATTTCTGCATTATTTTGTTTAGAGAGGTAGAATAAAAGTAGGTTTTAATAAGAATCTTAATTTTAATCAGTCATATTTTAATTAGGAACATAGGTGTAATCAAATAACAAGTATATTATGACAAAACTGGAAATGGTATTCAAATAAACTAAAATGTATTTCTTTTTCATTTATCAACAAAAACATTACCTACCGGTCTACTAAATCAGTCTAAATATTATGTAGTTGCATAAGTCTTAGTAATTACCCCATATCAGTATAATATATAATACACATATATACACATATATAAGTAAACTACGTATCTATCGTGGCTAAGTCATGTATTTTAGTAGACACTTAACTGAGTTTGCCATAATCGCGTCTTGTCGACTCGTCAAGCGTTGTCTGTAACTTAAGATACAGTATTTAACCATAATATCGTAGTCAATCGTAATTTCTTCTAGAGCATTTTTTGGGATAACGGTAAGAGATAATTAAATAATATTTTATACACGGGATAGAAGACCCATAAAAACCACGAAAAACACTTGTTACGCGTAACTCATGTATCTTAAGTTAACTGACATTCGCCTGACACGGCAGTGCTGTGTGTCATCTATAAGTATGTATTCATACCTGTATGAAATATAAAACAGAAAATTATACAGACACGACTGTGAAAGATGTAACTCCACCATAGACCATTAAGCCATAGACAGAACGTATCTTTCTCACGGAGTCGTGAGTATATTACTATTATCCGAGCAAGCCCGGGGGCTACAGTTAGTCAAATACAAACATATTAGCGATGGCCTGCTATTACGCAAATAGGTATTCTTTGTCATAGTAATAGCGACGCATTTGCTATTGTGCTGAGAAGATAACATAATATGGGCCTATAGCGGATTTGGTTGTGACAGATTTTGGCACAAAATTGCCATGGAGGTAGCATACCTATTGATTTAAATGTTACTTACAATAAGAATGACATCTGAATTAGCTATTTGCACAATGAAAATAATAATTAAATCAATTAAAAATAAATTCTTTATTTATACAGCGTGTTAGTGTTAGGTAACCCGAGGGACATATTTAAGGTGAGTGTTCAGTTCAGTATCCGATTTAGAGTCCAATTCGCTATAAAAATATTTTTTTTTCATAATTATCCTAATAATTTATGTATGCATGAACTACCTAAAAATCCCGTGTGCTGAGCGGCCGGTTACGAACTCAAATTGTACGCGAGTACAATTTGGGTCGTTGAACGAGTGCACGAAATAAGTACTGTGAAGGGAACAGTGCCCGCACTTTACGCGGATTTTCAGGTTTCGATTAAGGTTATTGACAGATATTTACCAGAGATTTTATTGATTTATATTTATTTTGTTATAATAGAAACATGAACTATTTGGGGTTTAAAATGTCCCTCGCATTTCCTGTCATACTGTATAGGCCTCAGGGATGCACTTATGAATCGTCAATTTATCAAGGTAACAAGACGACTCTACCACAGGAATCGGAATGTTGTTAACAATCGAAAAGAACCGGTAAGAAACTCGATAATTAAGTAGGTAGGTACTCTTTGCAATAGCCAACGTTTTATAATATTATATCAATACAATCTCTACTACTCTATTTTTGCGAAGTCATAGGTACAGTTTTCCGTATCAAAGGCAAAATTAAAAATTGGAAAGCAAATAAGAATAAACCCAACTGAGCAGTCCCCAAAGGTAGCACCTGATCACAAAAAGGTGGGTATGACGTGTGTGTAAGTGTAAGAACTTGTCGTGAATTGCTGTCTCATGTTTTATAGAGAATCATGTGAATCCAAGTTTGCGATAGAGCATTAAATGCTGCATTTTTAAAATCTTTGACACAGAGAAATGTTTGACAAAATATGGAGATTGTATTGATAAAAATTCGTGTAAAATTATGGCGATTGAAATGAGCAGGTAGCGGTAGCTATTGCGTTTCTTGACAGTTCTTGAGATAACAAGATTCTAAAGTTGGTGGTAGAGTCACTCCGTAACTTTGTTAGTTATTTGATGATTCAGAATGAATTGCGCCTATGTAGCATACATCGAAAAATAATGTTTATCTCATTTTCATAGTAAATGTTGGCACACAGCAGCCAGAGCTATTATGGCGGCAGATTTTAATTTTTTTTTTTTGCGGAGGCTAGCGACGCCTACGGCCTTGTGTGGGGCTTCGAGACTAAGTCCCACTACCTACCTACTAAACTACCCCGGTCAGCGGCAGATTTCACCTGTGAAAGTTTTTCTGCTTTTTTATTTTTATTTTGTTTTGGTTAAAAAGATTTGATTTGAACAATTAACACCTTCGATTCGAACCAAACATTTCGTAACAGAAATCAAACTTCTTCTGCAATAGCAATAAAACATTGATTCTCTGACGAACGTGACCAGTCCATAGCTACGTAGTGTTGGTATCTATAATTTTATGCCATTACAAGCATTGAAGCATTTCTGAGCAAGAAGACCAATCAAAACGCTCATATTGATTCGCGTATTGAAATATGTATGAAACGATATGTGCGAACTGATAAGATTCTCCTATCTATATATATAAAACTCAATGGTGGCTGACTGAATGACTGACTGACTGACATAGATATCTATCAACGCACAGCCCAAACCACTGGACGGATCGGGCTGAAGTTTGGCATGCAGGTAGATGTTATGACGTAGGCATCCGCTAAGAAAGGATTTTGATCAATTCCCACGGGAACGGGAACCACGCGGGTGAAACCGCGGGCGCCCGCTAGTCTAATATAATCTGCTAGAAGACTCGTGCTGTGTTATTAGGATTTACCTATGTAAGTATTTAGGTACCTATTAGATCTAGCCTTCTACAACATTATTTCAAAATAATGGGATCTTTTCCTGGATAAAAAGGAGCCTGTTTCATTTTCCACCTTCTAAACTACCCGTTGCGATGCAAAAGGACAAAAAAACACTTCTGGGTATAAGTATCTGTTTTTGCAGTAAAACTGGAGCATTATCCTTGAATGAAAAGAAGGCTTTGCCGTCTCCTAAAGTCTAATCTTTGTCTGAATAAAATTTTATCGAGAAAAGCTCATCACCATGAGTTAAGACAAAAATAAGAAGAAGGTAATAAACACAAAACATAACTTTTGATGGAAATGGAAAAATGGAAAAGTCCTGAGATTAAACTAGAAATTCACGTTAGCTGTGCGACTCAATAGCAGGAAAGCAACTGCTTTGCAGGGAACCAACTGGTTTTCAGAGCTAGATGACTATTAGCATATTTTCGTGAAATACCTAGAAGTGTGTCAAGCACTTCTGTGTTTCGGAGAAAAGGCACTGAAGCTAGTAAAATTACTGGGTATATGAGACCTAATAACTGTCGTCTCGGTGTAGCGGGCGCAGTGCGGTACCAGACAGTTACTGCTTAGTTACTGTTTAACACTGAACTAAGGGCAAATGTGGCGCTTACCATCAGGTGTACGATCTGCTCGTCTTGTTAAACATTGCAATAAAAAAAAGTTTTTTACATTTAAGCGTACCAATTTTAAAGTAGTAAATAATTTTTATCTACATCCATACCATAATATGTCTATTTTATATTCAGGAGCGATGAGCAAACGCCCTACATTTAGATATAAGTATCTGTGGCTGCATTGAAATGTTTACATTTTAGTGTCGGTAACCGATACTTAATTTCAATCAAATTTCGAACGTCTTCTTTAAAAGTAAAAATTAATAGGTTTTTTCGATTATCGAATTAGTCGATTAGTAATTTTATGTTCCATTCCTATACATTTAATTCGATGCTGAAATTTTAACAATCGATTTGAGAATCGAAATCAACTCGAGTCTAGATTGTTTATGGATTTTAAAAACTACAAACGTCAGTCATTATGTCAGACTCAGGACTAACTTTTACATACAGATTAAGTTGGTAACTAGGGCGTTTGCTCATCAATCCTGCCTGACTTTAAAATAGACATATTATCGTATGAATGAAGATAAAGTTATGTATGTGACTGTACATAATTAGTCATTAAAATACTCATGTGATTCTTTTATGAAACTCACTTCGTTCGTTTCATAAAACCACATTCGTATTTTAATGACCCTCATTATGCAGCAGTCACATAAATAACTATTATCTACATCCATACCATATTATGTCTATTTTATAGTCAGGAGCGATGAGCAAACGCCCTACATTTAGATATAAGTATCTGTGGCTGCATCGTAATGTTTACATTTTAGTATCGGTAACCAATACTTTAATTACGTTCAAATTTGGAACGTCTTCTTAAAAAGTAAAAATTAATGGATTTGAAGCTAACATAATATGTAAGCAAAACATCTTGATGTATTTTCAAAGGTACCAGGAGAGCATAACCGCAGCGTAACTATTCATTAATCAAAGAGTTTGAAAGACGCGAGCTAGCCTAGCTTCTTGTTCTTCTCTGCTCTCCTGGTACTCCGGATTATATTCCACGCGGTTACACATCGATCCTGACTTTAAAATAGACATTTATCGTATGAATGAAGATAAAGTTATGTATGTGACTGTACATAATTAGGCATTAAAATACTCATGTGATCCTTTTATGAAACTCACTTCGTTCGTTTCATAAAACCACATTCGTATTTTAATGACCCTCATTATGCAACAGTCACATAAATAACTATTCATTATAAATTCGCGTGAAAACGGTGAGAAAGTGAACTCTTAAGTTCACGGGAAGCGTCCGGTGCTAGTCAAAGGTGGCAGTCAGGTATTGAAATGCGCTCACGAAGTGATCGTAATGGCGGGTTATGGTGGCTGTTTGCGTTGCTGTTATGGCATCATTGCGCTAGTTTCTATCTAGGAACAGTGGCTAAGCGCGGGTCATATCACACGGAGGTCGTGGGTTCAATTCCCGCGTTGGGTATGCGTATAGTTAGCAGGAGTTTTCGAAAGTTCGACTGGTTAGCTACCAGCACGGGTGATATTAGCCAGCAAAATAGCTTTGCCTATGTTGCGTTACATCGAGCTTCAAGTGTTTGAAAACATCGTATATTATTAAACACATGTATGATGTGTAGGTATGTGGACTTGCCATCCTGGGTCAGCGTAGGTAGGTACTCTGATAAGATTGAAATAAAACGCCCATTTTAATGTAAAATATTCTTAAAATTATAACATGAGGCGCTCGTGGAGCTGCTGTGACAGTGGTTCGTTAGCGATAACGAAAGTCAAGCTACTTACGCCGCGGTCGGTTAATGGATGGGTGACCATTCTGACCATATTTAGTGACATTAATTTCGAGCGTCTCCGTGCTTCGGAGGTTAGGTTAGGTTAGGGTACGTTAAGCTGTCGGTCCCGGCTGATATTTACTATAATGTAAATATTAGTCGTCAAGCCTAGTCAGAGGCCATTTGGCGCCACTTGCCTTACGCACCCCTCCACCAATCCGCACTAGGCCAGCGTGGTGGAGTATGGCCCACACTATCTCACAATTGAGATAAGGCCTGTGTCCCAGCAGTGGGAACGTATATAGACTGATGATGATGATGATTCTTAAAATATGTACTATTTACTAACAGCTACCATTAGATAACGATAATAAGTTAATCTAGATTTCAAAGTCTTCCATCGCTGTTTTATATTGGTAATTACAAAGTCTATCAGAAAATATTGTAACCACAGAGCACTTATTTTGAGAACGAGACCGTGCGGGCGCATACTACTAACGCCATCTATTGACATTTTTTGGAATCTTGAAGGAATTTTACATTGGACGGTGGTCCACTGTCGTTTTTATCAGCCCCGGCTTCGCAAGGATGCAATGGTATTTCTCTCCTATATTATGCATGTATTATACATATAAACCTTCCTCTTGAATCACTCTATCTATTAAAAAAAACCGCATCAAAATCAGTTGCGTAGTTTTATAGATCTAAGCATACTAGTTATGTAACAGACAGACAGCGGAAAGCGACTGCTTTATATTAAAAGTAGTGATGATGAAATTATAATGTATTATTATTCTAAGCATTTGATTTTCAAACAATTTTACATTTCGTGAATTAAGCTTATTTATGTAGGTACTACAGTTTTTTTTAGATGGTCAGTGTGGCTGTCTGCTAGCTGACCTAGCATAAAAATGTAGTTAGTAAATAATCAGGTTTCAATTACCGGTTCGAGCTTTGTGTCGGTTGTGATCACTAACCTGCATTTGGCAAGCGTGGTTAAACCTATTTTTCTAGCGATAACTTTATTTCAATGATAGGCTTTGGCCTTGAATTGGATTGGAACATAAGCTGATACAGTCAATGGGGGATACTTGAGACTACATTAGATACTTAGGACATTGTCGTATGATAATTTTTGACTAATCATTATGGCAACATGTACATAGTGCTGGAGCATAGAAGTGTCAACATCACGGAAGAGATAAAGTTTGAACAGGGTACGTAAAACGTTAAATTTTTCTATGTCCTAAGTAATACTGGTCTCAAGTATCCCCCATTGACGGTTACTTTATTTTAGATACATGGTGTATCGTATCCAACAACTCATTCTCTCAGGCTTATATTAGGTAATAAATATGTAGTTTTTTTAATGCTAAGATAAGTTGGCAGACTGCCGCGCAGCTTTCTTGATGATAACCACTGGCCTAGAAGTGAATGCGCTGGTGAAATGCGTATTTACGCAGCGGCACCTACCGCAGCGACAACACGCATTACGCGTAATGCGTTACGCGGTTAATGGTGCGGCGCGACCCTTACTTGCCCTGCCCTAGTGCTGTGCCGGTGGACACCAGAGACTAACAATATGTATTATTCAATAAAGGGTTATGAAGATTTTGAATGGAGGCTGGCTTACCTACTAATCCCACCATTTTGACTTTTTTTCAAAACTGCGTTTACTTAAAATTCTTTTAAAAATTGATACTTAGAATGAATATTTATTTAGTATGAACTAGCGAGCTTCTTGCCGGTTTTTCTCGTTAGATAACAACATTCCGAATCCGGTGGTAGAGTCACTATGATACCTTGATAATTAATTGACGATTCATAAGTGCATCTCTGAGGCCTAAGTTCCACTCTCCCACTGAAGATGGACGTATGAGTAGTGACGATAGACAGGTAATAGAGTAGTACTAAGTCAGTTGGCAGACAGACACGCAGCCCCCCTGATGGTAAGTGGCTACTGCGGCCTATTCCATTGAGGGACACTTCACCAGGAAGCGTCGCTCAATGTGGTGCCAGACTGTAGACTCATCTGATCTTCGAGCCTTTGATTTCAAGTGTACTGGCTTCCACCTTAATACTGCCGGATCACAGCCAGAGCTATTATGGCGGCAGATTTCACCTGTGGGGGTGGTAGCTAGCCAGTCGGACTCTGAAAAAGCCCTACCACCAACCAGACCCTAGGTGGGAATCGAACCCACGACCTCCGGGTTTTTATACCCGAGCGGCTTAGCCACTGTTCCACGGAGGCAGTCAATTATTGGTTCAATCTATTTACTTATCACTATCGTCACAAAGAGGGAGTCTTTTATAAAAAAGACATTAAAAAAGTTAAAAATTCTGGGGTATTCTGGGTGAACCCTGTATTGTTTGGTCCTATTGAGGACGTGGTGTAAATAGTCGTTTATACAATAAGACCACCACCAATAGGACCACCTCTATAATTCTAAGTAATTGACCGACCGCTACGCATACCGATAAATGAAGTGTTACGTCGGATCTGGATCAATCAAAAATAGCTCTATCGATATTAAGCTCACGTACATCACTACTCATATCGATCATAAAAATGTCATTGCAGAACAATGGCGGCGGGTGGGCGACGCGGGCGGGCGTTAGCGCGGGTTCGACTCCCGATCGGGGTCGACGTCGATAATTGAGGTAATTAATTGGCATCAAGCTTGTGGTGTTTTGCGGTTGAGGGATGGAGTAATTCGGTTACGAAATGATTATTTTTTATACTAAGTACTTTAGTTCGCAGACTGACACGCAGCCCACCTGATGGTTAGCGGTCACTGGAGCCTATTCCATTGAGGGACACTACACCAAGAAGCGTCGCTCAATGTGCTGCCAAACTGAAGGCTCATCTGATCTTCGAGCCTTTGATTTCAAATGTCTGGCTCTCACATTAATACTGCCGGAACACAGCCAAAGCTGTTATGGTGGCAGATTTCACCTGTGGTGGTGGTTGCTAGCCAGTCGGACTCTAAAAAAGTTCTACCACCAACCAGACCTAAGGCGGGAATCGAACCCACGACCACCGGGATTTTAAACCCGAGCGGCTTAGCCACTGTTCCACGAAGGAACAGTGGCTAAAAATAGTGGAGGAAAATGCATATTTTTTAAATTTTCTCTTTGGTATGGCTGTGGTTTGTGCCGCTCGGGTATAAAACCCGGAGGTCGTGGGTTCGATTCCCGCTTTGTGTCTGGTTGGTGGTAGGACTAACTGTTCGACTGATCTACCATGCCAGGTGAAATCTGCCGCCATAAAAGCTTTGGCTATGATATAATATTAATTTAGGTGCCTGTTTTTGGAGGATAATGTATTTTTTTTCCCTAGCAATATTTCGCACAGTTTTAAAATGGAATTCTATGGCCTTAGGGTGCTTGCCTTCACATCAAAGGCTGTCTACCCATTGCTCCATCGACCAGGTTACCAGGTGGTAGGTTCCTGTACTGGGCCGTCTAGGTGGGTACCTACCACCGCAGTGCCAGTATTTCCCCGTGAAATAGAAGAGTGTCAAGCACTTCTGTGTTTCATAGGGAAAGGGCACTGAAGCTAGTGAAATTAGTGAGACCTAATAACTGACGACGACTGTAGCGGGCGCAGGGCAGTGCCAGACAGTAACTGCTTAGTTACTGTTTGGCACTGAACTGTCTAAGGGCAGACGTGGCGCTTACCATCAGGTGTACGATCTACTCGTCTTGTTACACATTGCAATAAAAAAAATCGAAACATTCTATGTAAGTGTATATTGCTATAGCCTATAGAATTACCATAACTGAAAGACCACGAAGTTTAATGCAAACTGACTCTTTGTTCCACGGCTATTAAGATAACACTGGCCGCTCCATTTTGTGGAGTGTTTAGTGCCTTTATCAGACCACTGCGCTATTAATTGTCTGTGGTAATTGCGCTGAACTATAGATGGTTGTCTATGATACACTTCAAGCGTGTCTGTTGGCTTTTGAACTGTATTACGTAAAGTTAAAGATGCATTTATGATAAGGCTAGATTAGTTTTTGTGCAATATTCTTTTATTCTCTATATTAACATTTGCCCCTTGTTTTACGCCCTTGGGGATAAGGTTTTCCAAAAAACAGTCTTTAGACATAAGTAACAATTTGCAGAAAGTCTTTAAAAGACTTTCTTCAAATTGTTACTTATGTCGTCTCAAGTTAGGTTTTGAATCATTTTTGATATAATGTACCTAGTAGATAAATCATTTGTGGGTACCCTCGATTGCCTCGATGTTGGGGGAAACAGCTGCGGTTAGTGGCGACCGACATAACCGTCACGTCGGTCTCCACTACCTATCAAGAGGGTCACCGAACTCACTGACAAAATTCCTCTCCACAACGCTGGTTGGGGTCGGTTAGCCCTGAAATGCCTCTAGGCAGCTGCTTTTAGCCGTGTGGTAGCTGCTTGCCTCAATGGAGCATGGAAGGAAAATGTCTTACCACTGACATAGGCAATGTTCGTCAATATGGCTTGGTATTCTAAAACTAATCAGTAATTGTAACAAACAAATTGTAAACAAACATGGCGATGAAAAAGAGTAACTGTAGAGTTTCTTGCCGGTTCTTCTCGGCAGATGACTGCATTCCGATACCGGTGGTAGAGTCACTCTGTAATTGACGATTCATAAATACTTGATACAAGTTTACATGAATAAAGAATATTTTGATTTTGATTTTGAATATAGGGCCTCGACTTTTAACCAGAATACCTACTTGGGCAGTTGTATTGGACCCCATAAGTAACAACAGCAATACTAAGTTGCTGTTTTCATAGGTAGGGGCGACTAAACCCGACATTGGTAGAGTCCCACATGACCTCGTCGCTACTCCCGAATATGCATAACAGCATCTCTTCTAGTCCACAAACGGTGCGAATTTGCCCAGAACCCTCGCTCCTCAAATCTACTCTGACTCTACCATTTTATAATTATTTAGGAGCCATTCGATGACTATTATTACCGTCCTTTTGCTCGTCTATTTAACAAACACCAAGTAATAAGGATAAATAATTAATATAGTAAATGTTAACCGCCATCGATACGATATCGATAGTCCCCGTGGCAGCCATTTTGTTAAACGGACGTTTACGAGCGTACCAACGCGCGCGCATTAATTCGATATTTTGTAATTACCGTCTCGCTTCCGTCCTGGGTTAATGAGGAAGCCAGATGATTTTCATTTGATTGGATTTGTAGGATGCTGGGTTACTCATTAGTGTTTAGGTATGAACTTTTATTTAGTTTTAATTGGCCGGGCGTTGATTGTCAGTTAAGTAGTCTTTTTTTTATATAGACTAGCTTCCCGCCCTGGCCTTGCACAAGAGAAAATTATACATAGTTTAGAAATCTTGTCTTGTATAATTTTTTAATTTAAATAAGTCTGTGCTAGTGAGAGATATAAAATTAATAAAGCACATTGATAGTGTATTTAAAAAAGAGGTAGATACGGCACTAGCGCTCGAAAAATGCTCCGCTCATATTGTGTTAATTGACACAAATCATTTTAGACGCATAATGTCAACGGTTGGTGAAGCACATAGATTTAGTATATCTCGACGGATCAAATTCTAATCGCCGTGCGTCAAAGGATGGCATATCTACCTCTTTTTTAAATACACTATCAATGATAAAGCATGTAGTTTTCCTTTTGCATTTACTTACATATCTTACTTGTCAGAATTGGTGTCAAAACCATAAACTTAATAACATAGATAATATTAATTCCATGATTAATTCCATGGTCAAAACACAATAGGAACCAAAAAGAGTTTTAAATACTTCTGCTATTCTATTATTCTTGACATATCAATTAGCTTTTATCATCTTTTCTTCGCATTTTATCCAAATGCTCCTACAAGTCATTAGTATCGATTTAACAAGAAATCGATTACAAAATTTGATAAAACGGCGCCTAAAGACCACTTTGGCAATATTTTCAACATTGAATTTACGCTGACAGCACCTGGTAATCAAAAATTAAAATGGCGAGTGCGACACGTAATTATTTCGTCCATGTCAACGAGAAATGGCATTATCTGTATTTAAACGTCGATATTGCTTGATTAATTGGTATTGATAATCTATTATTTGATCTTATTCGATATAGAAGACTTAGTAGAAAACGGATAAGTCTATTAATGTCCCATTGTCGTTACTTATAGGTCTCTTAGAGATGCAACGGATAGTTGTTTGGCCGGATACCGGATACCGGATATTCGGCCTGATCACCGGCCGAATATCCGGTATCCGGCCGCCGAATATTCGGCCGGCCAACTGATACCTACATTTTAGTTTGGCGGCGGGCGCGTCGTGCAGGTTTCAAGGGCTTGGAGGGTTTGGAGGGCCTAAAAATGAGTTGTAGCGAAGAAGATTCAAATAGGATTAAAGGTGATTCGCATCCAATGAAAAGAAGGGTTTATGAAACATTTTGGGATTGCTTTAACACGTTGGCTGCCATAGAAGAAACAACAAAAATTACATAAAAACGTTTTGGTGAAAAATTACGCGAAATGCTAAGATTTTGAAATGTATTTTAGTTTCAATTAAATAGGTTCAATAGTTTTCAAAATATTTTCAAAAAACGTGACGAGGTCACCGGTGACCTACGTGGCGCTGTGATTGAAAAACATTAAAAACCGTTACGAAGGCGCCGAAATGCCTTAGACTCCGGTCACCCGCCCCCGCGCCCCCGCAGTTGTCCGCAAACGCTGGAGATGCGCGCACATTGCGCGTTTCATTTTCGTTTTGTCTTTTGAGTGATTAAAAAAGGAATAATTTTCTTGTCACTTGTCATGTCAACTTTCACCTAGTTTATTAGTAGTATTTTCGAAAAAAATGTAGGGAGACCAAAACCACGCGGAAGAAGTAATCTACAGCGTCACTCCGGTCACCTCAGTTCAAAAAATGTAAAAGAAACACGTCCTCCGGCGTACAAATTCGTTCTGAAAATTGGTCTGCCACGAGGTCACCGGTGACCGTAGTGGCGCCGAGATGTAAGCAAGGGTCCGGTCACCGGTGACCGGAGTGGCAGCCAACGTGTTAACGAAGTCGCTCAAGATAATAGTCAAACCGAAGATACGACAAAATAAATAGTGCTATAGCCAACGAGCTCGACTTTTACTTAAAAATGGTCCGAGTTGATCGACAGAGTGACCCTAATGCATGGTAGGCAGCAAACGCCAATCAATTCTCAATATTGGTAAAATTTGCCCAAATATATCTGTCCTCACCATGTAGCAGAGGCAGGACTTGTTTATGAAAATAGGCGGAATCGTCTTTTACCCAAAAATGCAGAGAATCTCGTTTTTATTCACCACAATTTGGTTAATTATGAATATTAAACTCTCTTTTATATATTTGGTAAAACTTATTTAATTTGTTGTTTAGGAATTTACATACGATACGTTACGATTGGTTGAATGGATACTAATATACGAATAATGCTAGTTTACAAGAAAAAAAACGCAGAGATGAGATACATGTGCCTAAATAGAATTTTTTATGCTGGTTACGAATCTGTGACTTAAAAAAATGTAGCACGTCTAGTTTCAAAAATATTTAATAAAATTGAAATTTACAAAAATACTTCACTTCTATAGAAAATTGTCGACAAAAAAATTAAAAGTGACTTATTTTCGCCTTTTTTTTGTAATCAGACTGCTCAGTTTCCCTTATAATTGACCAGCAATAGTCTGCCAACATGTTTTGGTCCCAGTATCCTTGGTATCTGTCTTCAAACATTTTCAGATCCTGGTGAAAACGTTCACCATGTTCATCACTAAATTGCCCTAGGTTTTCAGGGAAGAAATCTAGGTGCGAGTGAAGAAAATGTATTTTTAAAGACATGTTTACTCCCATTTTTTGGTAATTCTGTAATAATTCAGCAACAATACTTTCGTAGTTAACACTTTTCTTATTTCCGAGGAATTTCTGAACCACTGTTTTAAAAGATATCCAGGCAGCATTTTCAATTTGAGTCAAATGTGACGAAAATGTATCGTCCTTTAACAATTTTCGTATTTGAGGGCCTATGAAGATGCCTTCCTTCAATTTTGCTTCAGAAAGAGCAGGAAAAATAGCTTTTAAGTATGTAAAAGCAGGACCATTCTTGTCAAGGGCTTTAATGAAATTTTTTATCAAACCTAGTTTGATGTGGAGGGTTGGCAAAATAACATTATTCGGATTAATTAACGGATTGTATTTTATATTCTTGGTACCTGGCAAATATTCGTATCTTTTAGGCCATTCCTTCACAACATAATGTTGATCCTTTGCTCTCGAGTCCCAAAGACACAAAAAGCAACAATGCTTAGTGTAACCGCTTTGCATACCTAAGAGTAAGCCTACCACTTTTAAATCGCCACATACTTTCCAGTTATGCTCATGATACTTTATAAGTTTGATTAACGTTGACATCGTTTCGTAAGATTCCTTTGAATTTACAGCGTGGCCAATAGGAATAGACGGTTTGAGATTTCCGTTATGTAGAAGCACAGCTTTCAAACTTGCTTTGGATGAATCAATAAATAAACGCCATTCGTTGGAATCATAGACCTGTTCCATACACACGAATAAGCCATTAATGTCCGAACAGTACACAAATTCATCATGCCGCTGAAAATATTTTGAGAAACGTTCACTTCTGCTGCGATAAATACTGACTCTAGTCTCAGATGCTAACAAATTCCATTGCTGTAATCGTGAACCTAATAACTCTGCTTTGCTCTTTGACAGTTGTAGGTCTCGTACAAGGTCATTCAACCTTGACTGTGTTATAAGTTGTGGTTCCTTGTTGTCAGTCTCGTCTTCATCAGAACTGATCTCCTCTTTGGTGTTTTCAATCTGCAAGTCACTCTGACTTATTAGCCTGCTTTCTTCAGTTACACCAGAAGATGAGCCTGGTGGTGATGGGAATGGAATGCCATCAGTGTGTAAAATAGGCATTGTCACAGAAGAAACTTCAGGATATCGAACCTTACTTTTGTTTTTGCGGTTGAAACCAAATGATTTTGTTAAACAAAAATAGCAATCTGTATGGTGATTTGTTGGCATTCTCCACATCATTGGTACTCCAAACTGCAAATATTTATTTTTGCCTGCTTCCCAGTTGGTTAAAATGCTTTGACAGCTCACACAAACTACATGAGGGACCCATGGTTTGTCCAGGTTTCCAATCGAAAAACCAAAATAATGAAAATAAGCTCTTTTCACTGAGTCCGTGATGTTTCTTCTGTCTTTTGACAACACAATCTTGCCACAAATGTAACAAAAATGGTCTGGATTAGTTTTACAAACCCTCGATGACATTTTAGAACACAAAATTATTATTAAGACACTTTTTAACAAATTATTTCACTTTTTACACAATCCAACTTATGCGCGGGTAGTCGTAAAATGTTTTAATGTTTAACTAAAAAGTTTGACGTGATAGAAATTTATGAATACTAAATTTATTTATGTAGGGTAGTAATGTATCAAAAACAATTAATGTAATCTTTGCGTTCGACAAAAAGTTTTTTTTTGTAAACTAAATTTGTTGTTGTTTTCTTGTATACTAACCATTTTTCAAAGTTAAATAACAAACAGAATCACTATCCGGTATCCGGCCGGATAGTGCGCTACTATCCGGTATTCGGCCGGATAGTAAAATAATGGCCGGATAGGCCGGATACCGGATAGCAACCGGATATCCGTTGCATCTCTAGTCTCTACATAAATTAATAAATACCTAGTTTCAATGTTTGAAGTTTAAACACTACAAATGCCACCAAGGTTCATAATGAAGAGATCAGTTTCTTTTTTATTCTAGTACTTATACCTCATCTAAGTAGTTAAACTTAACGCGCCTGATAGAAAATTCGTAAACTAAAAATAATATTGCTATTACAAAGGCCACTCTTAATCATGGTTTCATTTTCACCAAGTTCACCATTGCCACACATAAGTACCTATTTATGTAAGTATTTTATCGTTACTCTTAAAATAGTCAATAGCACACGACAGGACTAACACACGACAGGACTCTAGGCATAGTTTATTTACCATAGATTGCCTCATATTTAATAAAAAACTAAAAAGTAAAAACCCTTGTTGGCGTCTAAAATAGAAAAGTTATTTTTAAAGTAATTAACGGCCAAAAATACCACTAATTTAGATGTCAAGATAAGTTTAAGTTTCACAAAGACTTATTTTCTTTTAAATACATATCGTTAACCCGAAAACGCAGCACTTCCATAAATTATAAACTTGAAACTAAATTATGAATGAAGTACTATTCCAGAGTAAGTATTTCACCATAATGTGGATATTATAGCCATTTGACTGTGCAGGTTTTTTTATGATTTGTTTTCTGTAACCATCGAGCTAGTGAAAAGTCTATGAAAATCCATAGGTGAGGTTTGAAACTAGTCGGTTAGAATAGAATAGAATAGAATAGAAAACCTTTATTGCATTAAATGTAGTTGAAAAGAGTAAATAATTACGATTTTTGTTTCTCACACAACCAAACAATTGCGTCTATTCCCATTCATCACCACTGGCTTTGTCACCACTGGGGACATTGGCATGCAACATAGAGAGGGTTAACACAAGTCACGTAATAACGTAAATCACATTACTTGTATAATTATGCAAAATATATTATGCCCTATGAACTACTAGGTACAGAGGAAAAGTCTTTTAAGAAAACCGTCATTAGTATTGGTAGTCTCAGAAAAAATCCAATTTTCTAAAACTTAAAAGTGGAAGCATAACCGTCGTTCCGTTTTACATACCCACGTAACTCTAACAACTACTCGTATATGACTGAACAAAGCCTCATTATAACCAGCAGGGCCCCGGGCCTCGTATAAATAACCCGACATCCCCCGGCTTATTTCTGTTTGTTAATTCCTTTAATTACTCTCGGGCGCTTCGAAACCGTCAATTATGCTTTGAAAAATAAACAAACAAATGCCACAATACCAGTTCTAACTACTTATTCTTAATTACTTATAACTAAGACGTAACTCAACCGCTGAAAGTAGGTATTTAGTGGACTTATCTTTTAACTAAGGACGTTGATGTATTGCTGCGTGAAATGGAACGTTCGTTGTTTTTTTAAATGGCCGCCGGCGCGGAGTTGGGCCGTTCGGCCAAACCATGTAATTAGCTGGTTATAAAAAGTTTAGGTAATTAATTGTGCCGCATTGTAAAGCCAAAGTGATGGTTTGTGTTAAATTGATATTTATTGTTGACATTTCGTGCCGTGAGCGCGGCTCGTATTTAATTGTTGTTAATTTTTATTCATTGCACTTAATTTTTTTTAAGTGGGCAAAGGAATTTGTGTTGCAATTAAAATGTTAGTACTATCTGTGTCTAGAGAGGTTTGGTTGTTGAAGTTATTGTTGTGATCCGAATAGATAATCATTAGAAAGCAGAGTAACGCTATCTAATTATATTAATCTAAGCGAAATTTATTTGATATTGGTTACTTCGTGTCTGAAACAGTTGAAACTGTAATTTCTCGTAATTTAACTACACATATTAGGTATTTTACTACAACTTAGAATATAATATTTCCCTAATCTTTTACGTTACATCTTTGAAGCCTAGTTGTTCCAATTATGACTGTTTAACCAACTTCTTGCAAATTAATTATATGGTTCTCCTTCCGAATTCTGACAAACTAGTTTATTGCATTCTCAATATTTCAGGGAAAGGGCTTTCAACATCGTAATATCAGATAAAGCCAGTCTAAATTAAAAGCTCCTGACAAATGTAGAACAGCAAATTCCTCTTCACACACTTTTCTTTAATCAGGCGTCGTATCAACTTTCACTGTAGCCCTGGTTTTGCACGGGTGCAAAAGGAATAAGAGCCATAATATTACTCATACGTCGATTCTCTGTGAGAGGATTTCCCCGGTAGAGCCGACCTATTCCGACTGACAAACAGGAACTATTAGCAAACATGGCTCTACCACACTTAAAATCTAATTATTATTATTTTATTCTTTAAAACTGCCCACAGCCCACCCACTATCATTTAAGTTTACTAATTACTCGACCAATTATGACAACAGATAAAGTCTGAACAATGAAACAATAACCAATCAGAATATCTTTTGTGTCCAATAATTAGTGCCCATTATAATAAGACCATAGTATAGTTGTAACAGTGTGACAACTTATTATTTTTTTTTACTTGGAAACAATGCTTAATTCAAGACAAGTAACGAGTTGGTTTACAGACACGCAGCCCACCTGATGGTAAGCGGACACTGCGGCCTTTTCCATTAAGGGACACTTCACCAAGAAGGGGCGCTCAGTCTGCTGCCAGACTCGTCTGATTTTCGAGCTTTTGTTTTGAAGTACTATACTAGCTCCAATATTAATATTGTAGGCTTATATCAAAAAAGTCTTCAAAACAATGCCTCGATGGTCCAGTTTTTAAGTAAAGGGTCCAGATCTCCGGGTCCTAGGCTCAATTCCCGGGTCGAGCTAACTTTCATAACTTTGTGTAGGTTTTTTCGGACACAACTTAGATTTGCGATCACCAATCCGCATTTGGCAAGGGTGGTGATTAAACCAGTAAACATCATTGTAACGATAACTTGATTTCAAGGATGGAGGCATTTGCTCTGCAGTGGGACATTAATGGGGTCCCCTTGATACTTACTTACTTACTTTAATTTTTTTTATACAACATCAGTTGGCAGACAGGCTCGCGCAGCCCACCGGTGGTAAGCGGTCACTGCGGCCTATTCCATTGAGGGACACTTCACCAGGAAGCGTCGCTCAATGTGCTGCCAGACTGTAGGCTCATCTGATCTTCGAGCCTTAGATTTCAAGTGTACTGGCTCCCACATAATATTGCCGGAACACAGCCAGAGCTATTATGGCGGCAGATTTCACCCATTATAATGTATTAATCTGTGCCATAACTAAGAAGTCTTGTTTCTTTACCGTCACCTTATACTCTATACGCCCTGACCCCGATGGCGTGATGACCGTCCATTTCGCCGCGATTAATTAGCAATTCAAACAAATTTAGCTTAATAACAACGGGTAAACTTGCCCAGATTACGTTCTAACTGTAATTAATACGTTTTCGTAGGTCGGGCTATGCGGAAGCGTCGCACAATATAGCGTTAACAACGCGTTATAAATACTTATGCCTGTGTTACTTTATCGATTTATGTTAATTTTATTGCCACCTCCGCTGAAGTGTGCTTTGGTACGATAATTGTTTTTAAGACTTTTGTTGTAGTAGGAGCCTTTAAGACTCTAAAGTCTTACCAACACACACAGGTTGATAAGGCTAAAGACTCTAGCTAAATAGAAGGTAGTACTACCCAATTGCAAATTTTAGGAGAGGCCTATGTCAAGCAATGGACTGCGACTGGCTAATGAGATGATGATGACCCAATTTGGCAAGTTCTTTTGCCAATATACAGTAATCCGTACTAATATTTTAATTCTATAATAACTCTGTCTGTTACGCTTTCACGCTTGCAGCTGAACCGATTTTGATGAAATTGCAAATACAAACATAGACTGAACCATGAGAAAGAATATAGGTAGACTACTATTTATTCCAGGTTGGTGTTTGAAAAACAATAATTTTTTTTTCAAATATCAGCAAAGCCCCTCGGTCTCCTTCTCTTCTCACATTTTAAATAAATAACCTTAGGCAATAGACAGCTGCTTTCTATATGACTCCGCTCGTTAGTCTCTAATGCACATGTCCCATAAAACACTTCGTTATTCGTTTTTAATAAGCACAATTTTATTTACATTTGCATACGCAGCTTCGATAAATATTTTAATTTGTTATTTGTATTTTCCCATGTTCTTCCCACCGACAACTATTTTTTGTAATATGAATTTACTTAAAATATAATTAAAGGGGTGTGGCTACTTTCCCACCTACTACTAGGTAGGTAAATAATGTTTTTTTAAAACCAGGGTGAATTTTTGATTTTAGGTTTACAAATTCTTATAACAAAAAGTGGAAGTGTTTATAAATGAAACGAATTATTAAAATTACACAAATATGAATTACCTAATAAAGTATTATTTCTGTAAGTATGAAAAGTATTTTGGAACATATTCCACCGAACCGCCCATCTATTTCCCCAACTAAGCAGTCTGTCTGTGTATCCGTCTATGTTTATGTACTAGCAAGGTGATGAACACTCATAAAATATTATATGTATAAACTTAAATACTTAATACATAAAAAAATTATATTCAGGCCCAAACAAATACAAAATAATGTTTATTTATCAATAAAAATACAAAAACGCCCCTTAGGAAAAGAAACTAATTTGCAGAAAAGCGCCCTCTTTTGAAAAAATATTGCACTTTATAATCTGTACTTGGCTTGCTGTTCCTTTGGGATACCAACTAAAATAAAAAATAATGTTTAATAATTATTATGATGGAGACTTTATTAAGTACCTTTACTTATTTTATTATCACTGTTACATTACATTATTATGATGCCTAATGTTTTTCGTGATAATGTTTCTTTTTAAAAAATTGATATTTTTGTGCAAGTGCTAAAAATGAAAATGGAATTTTAATTTTACCAATGGCAGCACTAAACAAGAACTGTCAGTCAAAACTTAGAAAATTTTGATCAATTTTCCATTTCGTCGTAAATTAAATTTTGGATTTTTATAAATTAATATCAATGCTAATAACATGAAGGCATGTACGTTGTGCCTACAAACAAATATAAATGTTTGCAAATTAGGAGATTCAGCAGCAATTAATTTTATTCAAGACATATTTGTAAACAATGGATTTCAAGTAAGTGCTTACTTTACACCTTCAATACATTTGCAATTAATGCAAGAATAGCAAATTGTACATTTGTTGCAATGTGCTCGTATAAAGTAGAATAGTGCTTTTCTACAATATAGTTTTATAAAAAATTACCGGTTTAGCTATACTCAGACAATTAACTTTTTAAACATGTCTTTGATTGCTACAATGCAATGCAATTAACAAACATCATTATTATTTTTCAGGCATTGAACAGACATAATTACATATGTTTAATATGCAATTATCTATTGAAAAAGAGTTACAATTTTATTCAGAAAACATTGAGAGCACAAAAGGCATTAAAAGATATAATAGAACAAGGCACAAAGGTATGGTATAAGTATTTAAAACATAATTTACTCAAAATCCTTTAAATTGAATAATTTAAAAATTTGGCTATATTACTAAAAGTAAAAGGCACCAATAGTACAAACTATGCTTACTTTGAGGCTAGATGTTGCTGTGTAATTTATTCCAGAGATATTTATTTAGTAACGAGCCTTCCGCGGTTTCACCCGCGCGTAATCTCTTTTTTCAAATATCCTCCCTTACCCCCACATTTCCGGGATCAAAAGTAACCTATGTTCAATGGGAATAGTGTAGCGGTGTAGCATTCCAACAGTGAAGGAATTATTCAAATCGGTTCATTAGTTTCAAAATTGTTATTCCCGCGGGAATGAGATGTTTCCCGTAAGCGTGATTGAGGAACAAACAAACATCCAGACTTTCACATTTATAATATTAGTAGGATATAAGCTAATTATTGTCCCACTGCAGGGCAAAGGCCTACATCCTTGAAATCAAGTTATCGTTACATTGCTGCTTAATCACCACGCTCGCCAAATGCGGATTGGTGATCACAAACAAGAGCAGTGTCCAAAAAAACTGACACAAAGTTAGCTCAACCCGGGAATTGAACCCAGATCTTAAACCACTAGACCATTGAGGCGTGATATTTATTTCAATAACTAATTTTCAGATAACAGTCACTACAATAAAGCAAATAGACAGAGGGAAATTAGATTTAGATCTTAATCTTAACCGTCAAGAAACTAAAATTAACTATCATCTCTATGATGAATTTGATGAACCTGAAACAAAATCAGTCTTGGAAAATGAAACAAAAGCTGAAGATGATTGTTTCATCAAAACTGAACAAAACGCTTGTGGCTCTGAAACAGTTATAACTCCTTCTGAATACTTTTATAATGGTGAATGCAATGATAGGAATTACTCAGATGATTTTAATGATAATGGAATAGACAAAGTCAATATTAAAGAAGAAAGTATAAATGATATTGAAATAAAAGTAGATATTAAACCTTACTTTTCTGATGTGCCATTACCAACACGTCGAGAAAGAAAACAAGTAAATTATAAAGAAATTGCAGGTGATTTTAAAATTAAGAGTAAAACGAAAAAAGGTAAGCGTATCAAATATGAACCTAAAGATAAGAGTGATGAGAATGGAAATGGCAAAACAGAGAAACCTAAAAAGAAACGACATAAAGCAGTGAAAAGAGAAAAGAAATTAAAGATGGTTGACTCTAGGAAATATCCAATGAAATGTGATCATGTAAGTTGATAATATAGGGCTGTGGTGTATGAATACAGTCTAGTCTGTGTCTTTATATTGGTGCACCGCACGCAATTTCTTTTTTCAAATGCCCCCGTTCCCCCCACATTTCCGGGATAGAAAGTACCCTATGTCACCCGGGGATAGTGTAGCTTTCCAACAGAAAGAATTTTTCTAATCAGTTCAGTAGTTTCGAGCCTATTTATTGCACATTCATTACAAACAAACAATCAAATTGTTCCTCTTTATAATATTAGTATAGATAGATTGATCCATACTAGAAAAACACTATTTTAACAATAAGTTCAGTAAATAAGCTTATTTTTAAAAGAATTTTGTAACTTAACAATTACCAATTTTAAAACGATTTAGGCACGAATACATAAACATATTTATAATCTTAGTGTGTTTTGCAAAATCTTTTTACCTACTTCTTTTCAGTGCAAATACGTAGTCCAAAACAAGACGGAGCATTTTCACCATTACTTACTGTACCACAGAGAAATACCATACCCATACGCTAGGAAAGGAAAATTCATGTGCCAACATTGTGGTGTTGTCAAAACGGTAAGTCCATTTACTTATTGAATGTGATATGTACCTGTCCTTGTTATATCAGAGAGCTAAGTGTGGGACCCTCACAACGATGATAAGAGAAGTAATCATGCACATAAATTACCTGTTTGATTGCGGAAATACCTCCATCTAATTCACTATGCTATAACTTACAGTAACCAAAAAAATAAAATTTTTGTCTTAAAATTTTACCATTACACATAATGTTACTTTAGATAGAAATAAAAAAAAGAGTACAAGTAGCATGAGGATTTTTATTTCTTCTGTTCATTATTCACTCAGCGCCATCTAGACCCAAACTAAGCATTAGCTTGTGCTATGGGTGCCAGACAACAGATAAATAAACATTATTATACTTTTTTCTTGTAAATACATACAATATACATAGAAACACCTAGACCTATACAAACAGACATGTTCATGCACACAAATGTTTGTACCGTGCGGGGATCGAACCCGCGACCTCTGGTTATTATTTCTTTATGAAACTTATGTTTTCTTATTAAATTGTAGGACCATTGGTTCAAATATCATTGCATGAATTAAGCAGAAGTTCGTAACTAGTAGAAAAATAAACCATTATGACCGTTTCCAGACAGCCCACGTCCTCCACCAACACGAGCTGACCCACGGCGAGAAGAAGGTGTCGTGCTTGCAGTGCGGCAAGCTGTTCCACAACGACACGCGGCTGAAGCGGCACCTGCGCAGACACGGGACCGCGCTGAAGCTCTGCGACTACTGCGGCAAGGGCTTCGTGGCTCGCGAGGACCTCATCCTGCACATCAGGGTGAGACAAAATGTGCCATTGTGCGTAAAAAACATTAAACCCCCACCAATAAAATAAAAAACCTTGCCATATTGCGGAAAAATATTAGAACTAATTTCTTCAAGTGGCAACAATCAAATAAAAAACAATAAGATGTCATTCATTATTATTCTGTCAAAGTGATGTCAATTGTCAACCGTGCCTTGTTACTATTGGATATTGTGAGTTATTTGTGAGTATAACCATAGCAACCGAGTGTTGCTATAACCCAAAGAGTATAGTAATAATATGGGAAAGAGTGGAAACTCTATGGCAAAAACGTTTCTATGGAAGGTGCTGCCACCTGAACACCGGTGGAAGAACTAAAATTGACGTAACGCACACATGCACAAAACTACGTACGTATGTACGTATGTGTGTGTGTGTTGCCTATGCTTATAGGTATCGATATCTTTAATTAATACAGTAGTGCAGGATAAATTAATAACAAATGAGAATGAATTCACAAATATGTAGCTCATAATAACACACTTCTTTGCATCATAATGCGAATGAGTTATCGTAGATTTTCTAACTATAATCGGCAAAACAAAACCAAACAAACAACTTTAAAGCGAAACAAAACTTAACAATAACTATAACAACTAAAAACAGTAACAAATAACAACGATTATTTATAACAGCAATTAACAACAAAAACTGAGAAATTATTCCTAAAACGTATCAACAACTATGAAATTGACAATGACGTAAACTTCAATTTGAATTTGACAATCTAAACAAGATGGCTCGTAATTTAGTTCTTCCACCAAAAACCAGAGGCGCTGTCGGCTTCGAAATTTATCAATGTTCTAAGAGTGCCCCCCCTGTATAACCATAGCTAATGTGGCGCCTCCAGAGCAAATTTTTTATTTTCCTGGTCAGGCTATATCTGCAGCATCACTCAATACATCGGAGATCGATCAATAGATCTAGACTGCTGCGATTTTACTTGGTGAGTTGAGTCTCCCGTTTGCCCTATCAGTTTTCCGCCCGCGGTTTCACACGCGCGTAATTTCTTTTTCAAATATCCCCCACATTTCCGGGATCAAAGTACCCCCTATATCACGCGGGGATAGTGTAACAGTGTGTTTCCGACAGTGAAAGAATTATTCAAATCGGTTCAGTAGTTTCGGAGCCTATTCAATACAAACTAACAAACAAACAATCAAATCTTTTCTCTTTATAATATTAGTATAGATTTAAAATCCCACCAAAAACATTCTGTAAAAAAATTGCCAAGTCTCGATGGAGCTGCTTGTTTAGCTCTAAAAAGTAATGAAATCTAGGCAAAGTCGTGCCAAGTCTAAGGTTCGTTACTGCGATTTCTTTATTATTATAGTTATTGTTGTGTGACTTGGCCGTTGAAGGGTACACAAGGGTACAAAACCAGGTGCTCCATTACTCCATTGCACCAATCTGTCGCCAGAACCGCTACCCATTGACGATGGAAAATTGCCACTTGGGAAACGTTGATTCAATAACCAGTCAATTGTAGAAGACTTAATAAAGCTGCGTATTTTAACGTACTGACGAAAGAATGTTCAACCTTAACATTCTTTATACGTTAGTGTCTCATTTGGCCCTTCGAAGTTGAGTTGCAGGTCCGTTTGGCCGTCTGGCCCTTCAACGGCCAAGTCACACAACAATAACTATAATAAATTTTGGATTTAAAGTATGTGATTATAGCTTACTAAATGACGAAAATTTCTGCGTTCTGGTCTTATCCAGAGGTTCTCAAATAGGGGCCTGAAAATGCGGCGAAATGGTTCCAGTAAAGGATGGTACGGCAGTGTTTGCTTCGCGCTCGACTTGGCGGGGGCACTGCCGTGCCCCCAGATGTAGGCTTCAAAGATGTACTTATAAACTGTCGATATCTATGTTACAGAGTGACTATACCACCAGATTCTGAATGTCTCTAATCTATTAAGAAGAACCAGCAAGAAACTCGATACATAGTTACTTTTGAACATGTCTGCCATATAAATAACTACTGTAATGTACTACAGTCGGAAGCCCATCAACATAATATCCTAATCTGTCAAATTCCTGCAACCAATTTTCAACTTTAAATCCATAGCATAGAGCTTTATTTCAATTGAGACTATTTGACAGATTTTGGTAGCCGGCGGTTGGTATGTTTTGTGTTTACTCTACTTATGGCCACCCAAGCCCCCAGCCTGCTTTTGAGATGGCCAAAGTGGAGTTTTAGTCAGTAACCCATGCTGCTCCTCCAAGCGTATCCATAGATAGAGGATTTCTAATTTTCAGACAACCGTAAAGTATTTCAAAGTTAATCATCTATTTTTCATTTCAGACGCACACAGGCGTGAAACCGTTCAAATGCACGCTATGCGACGCAGCGTTCGCACACCGCGGCAACGTCGCCATACACATGCGCAGCCGCCACGCTGCCGGCAAAGCCAGAGACGGACCGGATGCCCGTCCGTATAGTGCCTCCTAAGAGCCTGTTCCCACTTATCCGATCAGTCATTTTTGCCCTGAAACCGGACGCCGGACGTGGGTGTAATGGGTGTTCACATTATATCCGATCAGTCTGTTTTCAGTCGCAGTGGCAAAACGACCGTCAAATAACTCGGATCAGTCTTTTTTCCCGGATCAGTCATAGTCAAAGAGGATGAGTCATGACCACAGATCGCGTAATACGCCGCGCGTATTATAATGGACCTCAGTGGTCATGACTCATGAGATAAGTAAAATAATGGTCATGACATTGTGTAGGTTACCGGCCAAACCCGATTTCAGGATAAACTAGTTTAGCCTAGGCCAAACTTCGCCTTCGTGGTTATTTATTTTTTGTAAACCCTAAAAACCTTTTTTGTTTTCAAAATAATATATTCTATGTTAACTTAAAAACAGTTTGGCCTAGGCCAAACTAGTTTGTCCTTAAATCGTGTTTGGCCGGTAACATATACACTAGAACTGTATCCATATTTGAATGATTTGATTAGATAAATTTTAATAATATGAAAATACATTAATAATATTTCATTGTATATTTTATTGTTTGAACTGTTAAAATATTATTACGTATAAGCGTATAGCTTATAGCATGTCGAGTTTCTCGATTATAGTCTCATTCTTATACTTTATACTGTATGGCTTGGTATTCTAAAACTAATCAGTAATTGTAACAAACAAATTGTAAACAAACATGGCGATGAAAAAGAGTAACTGTCGAGTTTCTTGCCGGTTCTTCTCGGCAGATGACTGCATTCCGATACCGGTGGTAGAGTCACTCTGTAATTGACGATTCATAAATACTTGATACAAGTTTACATGAATAAAGAATATTTTGATTTTGATTTTTTGATTTTGATTTTTGAGTAGATGACAGTGAGATCTCAAAGAGCTTCCACTAGCCTGCCCTGGGCATATGGAAACAGTCAGTGTGGAAACATTTTATGTTAATAGGTATGAATTAATTTTAATAAAGATGGTTTATTGGTTTATTTTGGGGTTTTATTTATCTTCCTGGTACTTATATATTATTATTTAATGATTAATAATAATGATGGTGTATTATGAGTGCACGCACACAAATAATATAAATAGATACTTAAGTGTCAGTAGTTTTTCAGCACATTGAACCTCAGAACAAGTACCTACTAAAGCACTTGTACTTGTTCTGAGCATTGAACAATGCTTATAATACACACACAGACTAGAAAGGGATACTACGTACCACAGAACAGATTTACTACTACGTACATAACTTAAAAAAAATATAAATCTAATTACGAACTTATTTTAATTTTATTCGAAGTTGAAGTTATAATAAGCAATATTTTCCTTTACAATCAGTACGCGCGCGAGTTCATGTCCATCGGGGACTGAATAGAAAAAGCGTTTTCTTAACCTAATTATACTAATATCGATTTAGATAGGTATTATTACCTATTAGGTCAACCATATCTATCCCATTATTTTTGCAACTTTTTAGTAAGTCAACTATTCGTTTTATAAACGCTTTTTCTATTCAGTCCCCGATGGACATGAACTCGCGCGCGTACTTTGTAAACACAACTGTGTAGTCATAATGACAATCAGCTGTAAAAAGAGAACTGTCACTGTCATTTTGTTACAATTAAACGCAATCGATCGTGTAAAAATTTTAATCACGATTTATTAATGAAATTGTGGTCTTAACGGAAAAATTATGCAGTGGCTCTCAACCACTTGACAATAGCTTGAATGTACAGAAGTATAAATTTAATGGGTTATAGATTAAGCCCCTCAAAATGCCTTGCTATCTGTCTAGGCATTACCTTCATTATGGGCTGCTATTTGGCCTCTCTACCTATACAATCAGGTAAGGAACTTACCATTGTAGTCTTAGACTTGTATAAAACCAATATTTGCTCATTAAATTGTAACCTTTTTGCAGAAAGGCCAGCATTACCTAAGCCGATAAAACATCAGATATCGTCAAACTTCCCTGCAAAGAAACGTCTAGCGATACTCGTACCATTCAGGGATCGATTTGAAGAGCTTCTAGAGTTCGTACCGCATATGTACAGCTTTCTAAATAAACAGAAGGTACCTTTTAACATCTTTGTAGTACAGCAGAAAGATAGCAATCGATTTAATAGAGCATCTCTTATAAATGTTGGGTTTTTATACACGAGACAAGATTATGACTACATCGCAATGCATGATGTTGATCTATTACCAATAAATGACCACTTAAAGTATGATTATCCAGCATTGGGACCAGTTCACATATCATCGCCACAGACACATCCAAAATACCATTATGACACATTTATTGGAGGGATATTGTTGATAAAGAGAGAGCACTATGAGCTGGTTGATGGAATGTCTAATAATTACTGGGGTTGGGGCTTGGAAGATGATGAATTCTATGTAAGATTAAAAGATGCCGGGTTGAAAGTTACTAGGCCAGCTAATATCACTTCTGGGCCTGAAAATACGTTCAGGTAAGTTTTATTTAGTGATGGGCCGACTATAGTATATTTGCCGACTATTTGACTAGCCGACTATTCGGTTTTCAAATTGCCGAATAGTCGGCCGACTATTCGGCAGTGCTGACTATTACTGCGTGAGTTTTAGTCGTTGTTTTCCCTCAGTAAAATGAGTCTTGGTAGTACAATCTTAGTAGTACAATAGATTAATGAAGTTTTTTTTAGTCAAATCAAAAGTTTTACGATTGTGATAGACGAAACTCGAACCAATAGTACTAGCTGCGTCGCGGACAGTCACCGGCCCGGAATAATTGCCCTTCGCGCTTATCAAAAAGATGATGATTAACTAAATATTAATAACATTTGATTTCCATTTTCCCTTCAAACTTATAAAAACAAATTAAGAAAATACTTGCATGAATTGATAGTACTACTAAGGTCGAAGCGTTCTGCTGCGGATAAACATCGACAAAAAAGTCACGCGTTCTACTGGTGTTCGGGATTTTTCGTCATCACTCTGCTCCGCACGGCGGCCGTTGAACATGGCCTGACGTGTTTGTTTAATTTTTTTTTATTTGTTTGGTGTTTATTTAGGTAAACTTAAAAAAATGAATCGTCAACAGACAGTTGAGAAGAACCGGCAAGAAACTTAATCATTTCTCTTCTCAATCGCTAAACAACTATACAACACTAGATGACTTTTGCTCGCGTAGACCAGATACATCCTGTAAAACACTATGAAACACCCCTGGGAGGTAAATTCCAAAAATAGAAGAAATCGCGCGTGTGAACATTCTTTGTTAATATTGAAGGTGCTGAATAATATTATAATATATTATATACTACAAATTTTGCCGAATAGTCGGCGAATTTTGCCGACTAGTAGTCGGCATTGCCGAATAGTCGGCGAATGGTGCCGAATAGTCGGCTTTCCCGACTAGTCGGCGAATAGTCGGCCCATCTCTAGTTTTATTATAAATGTTCATAAATATTCATTTAATTTTTCTTATGAATTCCTGATAGACAAATAAACATGCATGTGTGACACAGCCTGATGGTGAGATCATGGGAATCGGGAGGAAGTAGAGGATGCCAGATCGGGCGTCGGGCACTTCCAGTAACGAAGTGAAGTGCAATAGCTAACACAACAAAGTACAAACAGAGAATGCAATGCACAGATCTTAGAGACTTATATTGCCCCTACTTTCTCATAGCATCATCAACATAATAAATAATAGTAATTTTAACAAAATGTCAATGATTTCAGACATATCCACGACAAGACGTACAGACGTCGCGACATGCGCAAATGCTTCAACCAGCGCGAGGTGACGCGACGTCGAGATCGCGCCACCGGCCTACACGACGTGTCGTACAAGCTGTGGAGCACCCACGTGGTCACCATCGACAAGTTGCCCATCACCGTGCTCAACGTAGAACTGCTGTGCAATAAGACGACGACACCGTGGTGCCAGTGCCCGGAGCCTCCTAAGGTTAAGAAGTCTTAAATTATACTTAAAGACTATGTGATAAATTACTGGTTTTACACTGGAATTTTCTGCCGTGCTATAAATAATAATGCCCTTCTAGCTGAGGTGAGCCCTTTAGGCTGATGATGATGAAATGATTGGAAACTTATCTGAAAGTAGTGAACTTGGGATTATATATTGTTAGTGTAATCTAATGTAAATACTTCATGGCCTTAGATAAGATATAATTACCTAATAACTTTTTTATATATTTTGATAAATGATCATAGCTCAATTTTTCTTAAGTACTAATTTTGAAATTATTTAATCAGGAGTTTTTCTGCTTGACTGTAGCAACGCTATATTTAGCGGTCGTGTGAGGAGCTCGGGTATACTTAGACGTACTACCCACTAAACTCCCCTGATTCTCCTTCACATCCTCGTGGCGGTTGACCGGCCTATCCTCGGGATGGTCGTATAAGTCCTTTGGATTTTCCAGGACCATAATTGCAACAGAGATCTATAGTCAAGCAGAAACAATATTTGATGTAGGTATTATATGTATTAGTCAGTCATTAGATAGAAATGATTTTAATACATATAGTGCAGTCATTGAAGCGAAAAATACGGTCTAACCTCCGAATTTTTTTACTGTGAACCGATTTGCATGAAATTTTGGAATTAGGCTCATCTTACCCTTAACCTCAAAAGTGAAAATGATCTGAACTCCGCCTATTATTTTTAAGGGGTGTTAACGACCCCTTAATGGAAAAATTTACATTGAGCCATTTTATCGCTAGAAAACATGTCTAATCGTAAGTGGTGAAATTGTAAAGTATTTTCTAACATAATAACCTCATATTAAAATAATTTTCAACCCCTTGAAAATCTTACATCCTTTGCAAAAAACCCCTAAATTGAAAAAATCACAAAAAAATACTTTGGTATGACATAAAAAAATGTAAGTATAGAGTAAGTAATATTTTATATTCTCTATAATAATTATCAAATATTTAACCCCCTTTCAACCCTTGAAAAATACCCCTTGATAATTTTTTTTTTTTTATAAAATAAAATGGATTTCAATATTATTCCACACTCTCGAAAATGATTATCATATTCTTTAGCTTTTCTACCCTTAAAACTACCCCTAAATTAAAACAAAAAACTAAGTAGAACAAAATATGATAAGTTTTTGGACCATAACTACTTCAATTTTCATGCTATCACAATTTATAAAAAACCATTGTAAAGGTAATTAAGAGAGCTACAACATCCTATATTGCAATATATAGCAAAAATCCTTTTTCTAAAACGGTGAAGGGTTAAAGGGCTTAAGAGAGGCTGTGATTGCGCTGCCACGCGCTCTTTAAACAATCATATCTCCGTCAATTTTTGTTTGACAGAATAAACAAAAAAACCAAATTGTTTGTCAGAAAAATACCTAAATTTTTAATCCATACACTTTTGTACGTATCTGTCGTCATTTTTGAGATATCATGAAAAGAAAGTGGAATTTTTAAAAATTTGAAATTTTGATTTTTTATTTAATCGTGACTTTTTTGAAAAATATGTGTCCTGAAGCAGCCAAACTGATACTATCTATCAAACTCTTCATAATAAAGTTATTCCTAGGCGGAATACGATTAATTTTAATTTTGGTGGAAATGGCACTTATGAAACCCATTGATTTTAAAGAAAAAACATTAGATGCTCCCCTTATTTGCAATACAGCTCACTTATTTTACGTGCAAAAGACTTTTAATAGTGCTCATTTTAAAGCTTATTTCAAGCACTACAAAACCCTTTTGTATTAGAATGCATAAAATGCATCTGCTCGCCGCTAGATGGCATTGACCACATCGATTAAATTTCAGACAAAATAAAAACGGCTTTGAATCTTTAATATCTAGCTTAATATTGCACTTAGAATACTTTTTAAAAATTCAAATTGTTCATTGTTTTACCTGCTACAATTTTGGTCTTTATAAAATTTTCGATAAAACGTATATTTTTGGAGATATTTGCAAAAAAGCGATGAAATACGTGAAAAAATTGCGAATTTTCAATTGCCAATAACTTGAAAAATATTGATTTTTTTGAAAAACTGTATAGATGATTTTTTGCTTAAAATTAGGCCTTCTATCGATATCCGAGGTTATTTTGATAAAAAAATAATTCACCCCCGAGAAGGGGTGGCAACCAGCCCCATGGTGGTTGCGGAGTTCAAATCATTTTCACTTTTGAAGTTAAGGGTAAGATGAACCTAATTCCAAAATTGTATGCAATTCGGTTCACAGTAAAAAAATTCGGAGCTATAATGCTTCAATGACTGCACTAATACTTTGATATTTATTATTTAGGGAAATTTTTGTGGTCTCAAAGTATAATAATGGCGAAATGCATAACGTAATTTTTTCAATTTTTAAAATACATATTCAAAAGCAACTGTATGTTGTAAAAAACTGAAAAAATTACTTGCCTCAGTTGTCCGAAAGGTCTTGTATTTTTAACGTACCTAAGTGCTTAGAAAAAAAAATTCCTAGTACATAACAATTTATATTTAACATTCAACAGAAAAAATGCATTTTATTTTTGTCAGTATAATTTTTGATTTCCTTCGTTGTTAAGTAATCCTTTTACTTTTTTATCATACGGATAGATGATTTTCGATGATTTGATTTGTGTGTGAATATAAGACTTGAAAGCTATAAACGCCATATTACTTAGTCAGACAGCCATCTTCCATAAGAATCTATTGTTATATAGTAATTAATGTATATTTTTGAGGCTTTATTAGAAATGTTACTCGACGAGGCATAAATATAAAAAATAACTACCTAACCCAGTGTTCAGAATTCGTTTTTAAAATGAGGACAGTTCTTAGTCAATTTGTTATTTTAAAAAAAAAACGAGATTCATCATAAGTTAAAATGGTGTTCATAATATGATAAGAATAAACGAGATAACATGATACTCTTAAAGTACCTATTATACTATTTTTCAAACTGACCATCCAGTATAGGGCTAGCACGGGGAAACTTTGAAGAAGTAAAAATTAATTCGAATCGAGAAATATGGGTTTATGTAAAGCGTCGCTGGGACGAATAGTGGAACTAATATAATACCCATACAACTTAATAAATAGGTATGTACTCGAATTGAATTCATTTTCGACGGTTCTATGCCAGCCCTATAGTTTATCTTAGTTGCTTGAATTTAGTAATATTTTAAGGAATGTTAATAAAACAACTGTTAATAAATAAACCATTTATTAAGCATTTCGTTTAAGCTTATTTTTTTTTATATTCGGTGACCAGTATGTTGGTGTTCAAGTGAACTGTATGAAAAGCAAGATTCATAGCAAAACTAATTTTTATCAAGCACATTTATTTTTACGTGAACTCTATTATTCCCTAAGTAAATAAAAACTTCCAGACTTTTAATTGTAACTAAATAAGTAAATTTTAATTTTTGTTTTATAGTTTTTGTTTTGTTTACTTTTTGCAAAAATAGACTACCTACATATAACTAAATACGAAAAAAATATCAGGCTTTTTTTAAACAGTAATTTTTCATAAAACACTTAAAAGTATATACAGGGCGTCCCACGGCCATGCCACACGGAGGGAAAGTATATTACATATTGAAGATAGGATATTTTACTGAAAGAAGACATCATTTTATTTTTAACGTGGGTTCGAGTCCCGCCTGATACCTGGACAAATTGAATTTTTTCTAATATAATTGTATTAATATCGCCATTATAGCAGGCAATATGCTTAAAAAATTATAAAAAATAATTTAAAAATAATCTCTTCTCAAAGATTGGTAAATACTTGTAAAAGTATTCCATTCGGATGTTGTAAGTAGTAATTACTGCAACGTTGAAGAGATGGCGCTGCCGTAGCGTAAATCAATACTAGAAGAAATTCAACGGGTCCACTAAGGTCTCGGTAGCATAGTTGGTAGTGCACTCGCCCGGACAGCGAGGGACGTGGGTTCGAGTCCCGCCTGATACCTGGACAAATTGAATTTTTTCTAATATAATTGTATTATATTCACATTTTGTGACATAAAATATACATATTAAAACCCAGATCATTTCTTTTATTTCTAACGTTCTTTCAAATGATATTGGCAATATCACCTGACAGACCATGGATCGATGTTACTAGGTAGGTATTAAACTAAATAAGTACATATTTCATATGTATAATGTATATAAATGTCTAGAAAATTACAAAATTCTAAATTAATATTAGCACTTTCGTTTTCTTCGTTATGTGGTCATCGAAATTAAGTTTGCACAAATTACTTACAGCCAAGACATGTATGAGTTTTTCTATATTTTCCTATAACAGTTACAAATAAAATTAAATAAATTTGTGCATACTTAATTAAATGATCTACTTTTTACGTTGTACGTTGAGATCTCACTACCCAATAAATGTAAATAAATAATTAAAACAAACAATTTGAAATTAATTTAAATAGCTCAAACTAAATTTCTTAAATGCTATATGAGTGATATACATCAAAATTAAGTAATATGTATTTTTTTTAATGGAACAAAGAATTACATTTATATTAACTTTAAATGGGAGTAGCTAAAATTATTTAGTACAGTCGGTGACACGTCAAACGTTTCAATAATACAGTACGCTTTTATTACTTAATAGTTTCATCATGGACCTGTATCGTGGTACTAGTGTCAACGAACCGAAATAATGAAGTATGTTATGTTTTACTACTTAAGAGCCTTAAATGTTTTATTTCTTCAAGTGTTAGGCAGCGGACATGGAGCTCACCGGCTTAATTTGATGTGTCATCTTGTGTACTATGAATCTAAATGCATGCAATTATCACAAGTTGACTATTAAGCTATTTCAATTCACTGATTACATTATGGCTACAATAAAAAGCTTATTTGAGGCTCTTTTCAAAACTATTTGAAACACGAACATTGGTTTGATTAAAACATATGTGGGTAGGAACAATTAATTTGATTCCGAAGGTTCAATCATGAACATTAAACAAGTAAGTGACTTTTACTTATTGACGGATACAATGGAATAGCTAGCAAATGCTACCTAAAGGCTTTTATACTCACGAGCAAAAATATAGAAGCACACCAGTTTTTTTTTATATTTTGATTCAATTGAGGTTAATAATTGAAATTATTATAACTGATAAGATCAAAAGTGTTTAAAAGATACTAATATTATTTATTTACTTAAATTGACTGATTGTACAAAATATTTTTAAAGAAATGTGATTCCAAATGTTCACCCGTAAATGTACTTGCGGCGGTGACTGTACATATAACTATTACCATGGTAACTTCAGCTGCAAAAGCTCTACACGAGTATTCAAACATTTCTAACAATTAAAATATTTGCTCATGTTATATTAAAATCCTCACCAAAAATATAATTGTAAGGAAATAATAGCCTTATGTTTATACTTTAGCTGAATAATTACATTATCTATGAAAGTCTTTACTTTTTTAGTACAATTAATTGTACAGTCAACAGCACATCAGACTACCCTAATCTGTCAAATTTCAACAACCTATTTTCAGCATTATTTACTTCTTAAAGAGTTCTCTTTCAATTAAGAATTTTTGACATTAGGGTTGGTTGATCTGCTGCCGTCCGTACACAATTTTATTTTGGGTTTGAAACACAAATTCGACGCCTCGGTGTTGTGTCCGTTGTCATGGTAATTTGGGTTCCCTTTTGCTTACCATCAACCTTAGTGGAGCCATTGTACTGACAAATCGAGGTCAAATATATTTTTGGAGAGATTTAACAAGAAAAACATAATCAATAGTACATTTCTGCAGTACAAGATATTAATCTACTACATTGTGTAGACATAAAATATATGTATGACATAATATCGAGATTAAATAAATTACTATAAATAATATTGACCGTTTACATGCAATTCTAGTAAGATAGAGCTGCAATAACAAACTTATAAAATTTACAATCAGAAATAGAAAAAAATACTTATTCCACTGCCAGTTTTGTGCTTTTTTGTGCTTTTAATGATTATTAAGCGACAGCACAAAATAAAACTTTATTAATTATAATAATAAAGCATTTAGACAATTTTAAATGCAGTTATCTTTGTGACTGTACAGTCTACCACACCTAAAAATTTAGTCGAATCAATAAAACAAAAAATCCTGCAGTGGAATAGTTAAGTCGTATGCCCACTATAATTAATTGAGCCTAAATACCCGTCGCAAAATAATTTTAAATTACTATTTAAGTAACATCCCAAAAACTACTTCCAAAAATATACTTCCTTTAGCCGTCATTTTCTTTAACAACATTTTATATAACAAATCCCCCTTTTTAAGTTTCAGTATTTCGGTTACCATGTATTGTAATATTGAGAGATTGAAATTTTTACAGTTTAGGGTACAGTCAGCACCAAAATGATCTGAACGTTCAAACCTACCAAAAATATCTGAACATTCGACAAAAAATACTCTTGGTGGTTTTGAACGCTCAGTTCATTTTGACGCTGACTGTACAAATTTCATTGAAACTTACAATATTTGTTCTCAGGCTAAAAACTACTAATACATGGTAAACCCGAATTAAATACTTCAAAACCCTCAATAATACATCCTTTATCTGTTGCGTACTGCGTTTATGACAAAATGTGTTTCATTTTAAACTCTACAGTGTAACGTACACAAAAGACCAAATAAACTTATTTAAATATCACCTCTTTTCTTTTATTTATTCTCCATTAATACAAAATTATTAAAGCATGGAGAGTATAATTTTGAATTTAAAAAGAAATAAAAGATGGTATGTTGTTATTTGTGAACATATACAACTTATATTCAAAGTATCTGTTTAACGTTACACTGTATAAATTTCATGAACACGTTTTGCTGACATATCCAAGTTTTCCTATTTTTTCCCACGTCTAGTGGGCACACGGCTTTGGAACGACTGGATCAAGTACGTTTTAGACGTGGACAGTGACAGAAAGCATAAAAACGTTCATCAGGTTAAAGCTTAAAATTATATTATAATCTGTGGAAGTTTTAAATTTTATATAGATTTTAATAAAATGTGATTTGCAAAAACTTATGAAGTTAATACACATGTCTTTTATGTATTATTATTTCTACACAGTTACATTATACTAAACGTTTAACTAAAATACGAAATACCTTAAATAAAAAAAAAAACTATTACTTAGTAAAAAATACATTTAAAAATAAACTGATACGGATTAATTCAACTACTTATTTAAGGTTTATTGAGAAGTAATAGTGAACATTTAAAAACATTTTCCAGTAAAAAAAATATAGGTAACAATTTTTGATGATGCTTACTATTCCACTGTCCAAGGCTGATCCAGTCTCCATACATTTGCTTGCATAAAGAAAGTAGGTACCACAATAAACAGATATCCTCATTCTTTTAATATTTATTATTATTTGACACAACCATTCCGTACCTTTCTTTAAGCTAGCAAACATTAAAAAATAAAGGCTGAACGAATAGAGGAAATGTAAACAAAAAGGACACCATGCATAAAACGCAAACTATTACAAATAAAGGAACTATCTAGGGAATGCTTACATTACAGCCATGCTTAATCTTAACTTGGCTTAACACTACCGCGCTCCCAAACTTGTCCACTTTTGTTTACAAGCCCCCTAGTTCAGCAATACGGTTGCAAACGTAGACCAATAGCAATGCCATAAAATATAAATATTTTGGAGAAGTCTGTAATCAACTTGATTAAGCTTATGAAATGTAACACTGTGTTAATATACAGTAAGTTAAAATAATACTCTTCATTTGACTTATAATAATTCAATTTAAGTTAATGACTACAGAGCTCGGAGGTAGTTTTAATCGATGCAATATTTGAGCTGTATCGATGTTCATATTCTCCATTGACATTGGACGTTGGAGAATATCAACACTGGATAAAATTATTTTATTCCCAATTTATTCGATTTTGATCTACGTTTGCAAAAAAAAATCAAAATTTTAACTAAAATATCGAATACACTGGCGTTTGTCGGACAGCTTTAGAATATTAAACAAAAGTTTAAGATTTATTTATTAACTTGCACAACATCGGGTACAAAAGGCGGTCTTAATGCCATTTCACATTATGGCATTTTCTACAACCTTTAGGCCAAGCAGAAAGAAAAGATATTTAATTGTAATCTTTGTAAGGAATATTTTTTTAAAACGACTCCAGCAAACAAACTAATTTGCTATCGCTGTATTAGCGATCTGTGTGCACGCTCGCAAGAAACTAGTAGTGGTTGAAGAAGTTAAAGGTTTTAAACTTTAGCTCCTCAGTCGTTGAAAAAGTTAATGGCCATGTAACTTTTAGTTCTCGTGTCATTTTTCTATGGTTCACGTCTTGCTACGCAGATAGCTAAACTATGAGATATAAACTCGTCCGACAAATGCCAGTACAATCGGCAGGCTATACTATAGTCAGACGTAGTCAGTGACGCATGGGGCGCGCCGGGGGGACTCTACTGCGCGTCCCCTCGCGCGCAACAACTCAGCTACAGCGGGCAACCGCCTCCCTACGCACATACACAACACCGTTAGCGGGGGGGACGGGGAGACTTAAAAATAAGGTAAGGGTAGATACTTCTTTATTTTTTGTTTCTATAATTTTTTACAAGAAAGCATTTTTTAAATACCTTTGCCTACGTTTTGTGTGCGGCAATAAAATGGAAACTTTCTATAATTATTTATCTTAGATGGAGTCTCTTTTGGCATAAAAAATATATGAAAACATCGATACGTGACAGGCAAATTATCGAGAATTGATTAAAAGTTGTGAAACTGGCCCATAGTAATTAAAATTTTGGCAACTATGACATATTCAGAGTAAAGTATAAAACTTATTGTGATTGATATGGCAAATAAGATACGAGACTATCAGATCAAGTGATTGGTGCTGAGATTTTTAACTTTCTAGACGCATAGATAACGCTGGTGGGGGGCATTGTGTGAATCTTGACATAGAGCAACCCGGCCCCCCAGCCTGTGCTTGAGAAGGCCACAGTGGAGTTTTAGTCAGTACCCCCAACATAGGGCCACTCTGACATAACCTCAGCTGCTCGCCCAAGCGGCTGGGGTATCCATAAAGGATTTCTCCACTATAAAAAAAAAAAAAAAAAGACGCATAGATAACTATGCTTTGATTGTGAGACTAGTTATACGATTACATTAGCATCTATAGATTATTTTTTTGATTTGCTGTAGATTTAAATAAAGAAGTATCTAACCTTTTTTTATGAAATTGGGGAGCTAGAAGGCCAACCGTCCTGCGATGTTCAAAGCAAATTCATTCTTTTTTTACAGGTGATGAAAAATGTAGAACATAATAAAAATTAATAGAATTCAGTAATTAAAAATAGTCTTGAGAATTATTTATTATTATGTATTGCATATGAACGAGTAGGTAGTTTAAATGCAATAGTGCCAAATAAAATGTGTCTGAACATCACAATAAAGTAGGTATACGGGTCAGCCTAAAAAGTAAAAGATTATGAAGATATTTAATTATTTTCTTTCCATTGGATTCTCAAGTATATTTTATGTCCCTAGTTATGGTGATGATAAAAGTTATTGTTAAAAACTTCATAATCTTTCACTTTAATAAAATAAAAGAGTCAGCTAGAGGAGAAAAATATCATTCATTAAAATAACAAAGAACATTAAAAAATAAATAAAGCCAAATAAAAATAATTATCACTAGGTTTAAAACACGTTTAAAACCATCGAATATGCTAAATAAGGTTAGTAAAATAGGTTGATATAAAAATACTTTCAAAACAGTTATAATAAACATTGACAACTACAACGCTAATTAATAATTATAAAAAGCATACTTACGTCGTAATTACAATATTTTCAAATTCAAAAAAACATGAAAATGTATTTACATTACATATTTGCTACTTACATGAATTAATCAATTATTTCAATTAGCGCACTAAGATAATAACATTACAAGCCAGTTTTAACAGTGTCGGACAAATTCTTTAATAATTGGTTCGTCAGATAACAATGACTCTGTATTATTTTTGAAAGTTTGCAAAAGTGACAAAATGTAAGATTATCTGAGATATCAGGAATTTATTTGATAGTGAACTGGCCCTAAATAATTTATTATGTTATAATAATTATCATGAGATATCTAACATAATCGAATTATATCAATAAATAGCTAATACAATATTTTATATAATAATAAATATATTATTTTTTAATAATATAACAAGCTAATACTCAAGCTAAGATTACATTGTTAAATATTTTATATAGAAAATGTCAGGTCACATAACTTTTAAAGCAATTTGCGTTAACTTTAACAATAATAATTATAGAACATTTATAAAAGGTTCGAAAACACTATCACAGAGGGCGTATAAAGGTCAGGATATACATATACGAATATACAAGTATAGTATGTCTAAAAAATCTCTCTTCGCTGCTTTATATCCTAATATTCTATCTAAAGGAAGTACACCTTGAGCTTTGATTTCGAGGTATATGTACAGTTAGTTAATATTATAATTGTTTTAAAATCTGTTACTATCTCTAAAAGTAAAAAAGTCTGTCTGTCTCTTTGCATTATTTTTTATATAGTTTCAACTCGAAAGAGACGCTCGTCCGATGAGTTTCCCTGCAGCTTACAGAATACCACATTCAATTAGCACTAATAACTGTTGTGCTATGTTGCTGTTGGTGAGTAAGTTTTCCAGAGCTCAATTGGGAAGGGCATGGTGTTGGCAGCACGTTTAAAAGCGACATGTTTAAAATTCAAATAACAAGTAGTATTTTTAAATATTGAATGGAAATAATGATAATTGGGTGCGTGGTGGAGACATCTCGCCATCTCTTTCGTACCTGTGCGACCAAACAGCGAAAACGTCACATATCACGCAGTGAATTCGTTTTCTGTTATTTGACAGTTTCCCTTTCCACCAGATTTAAAAATCTTTTAACTTCTTTATTTATTTTTTGGAGCCAACTAAATTTTTTTTTTAATTACACGGTCGGCGACAGGTGACTGATACCACTGGTGTTACAAGAATCCATAGCATCCATTTAAATAAAATGTTGACAAATTGAATTATAAATTTCGTAATCTTTGAGTATTTTATGTGCCCTAATAATGTAAATAAAAAATTGTGTACCAACTTACTGCACATATACCTACATATTCCACTTTCGAATACTTTAATAAACTTATCCTGTTTATCAGATGTTATACCTACTATCTTTTACAAATACTCTACAATGCTAGATATCTGAAATTTATTTAATAATTTTATTAATATTTTTTTATATTTTCTCATTTTATTAAAAATTTACTAGTAGTAACCTTAAATATAGATGAAAGTTTATTTAAGATTTTTTGACGTAATTTCAATCTAGTTTATGTTGGTATTTAGATGTTATAATATTTTTCTATTATTTCAGCGTAGGTCTATCGTTAGTATAGGTACTTAGGTATTAATTATGTAAATTCAATCAATGAAGACATAGGTATAGTTGTCTAATTGACAAATACTGATAATGTTGAATAAATGCAAATAAGTAGACGCAAGTTCCCATTAAAAACAGTTTTCTGTTTATTGCAACTCCTTATTTTTTTATGATTTCAATCAACCTAAATTTATGGTTATGACAAACAAACACACTAGCGTATATTTTTTTAAATACCTATATCCGAATAAAAAACTACAATTTGAAAAATGCGTCTACTCAAGCCTACCAAATAGGGTTATGAACACTAAGGGCCATTTTTACCACTGAGAGATAAGTCAGAGAAAAATCATCCGTCGGATAACTTAGATGTCTGTCTCTTTGTCAAGAACCGACGGTAATTTTTAATTTTTTAAAGTATTTTTCCTGCTTAATGGCGAAGTATATTACAAAAATGTAAATTTATACCGGATACCTGGACAAATTGTTTTTTTTTTCTAATATACCTACATATTAATAAATTGGAAAGGTGATGGCTAAACGTCTGCCTAGAACATGTATAAATATATCTTACTAGTTCGTAACATTAAAATAATAATTAATAATTAATCACATGTTTACTTTTCTTCTAGAACTTTAGCAAAATAAATTATTATTTAAAAGTTATTCATATAACATCCGGTGACCTTTGACTGTTCGGCGCGCGTACAAATGTCATAATTTGTCGATTATACTCGATTTCGTTTGAACTGGACGGGAAAAAAAGTCGATATTATCTTTGAAATGCAACATTGTTTAATCTATTCAAATAAATTAATGTCAACTAACGTTAAATGATAAAATAATGATCATAATATATAAAAACATCAACAAACAAGTATTTATTTATTCAGTCGTCTTAGGGCTGATTTCTTAAAAATCAAATATTACCTAACACTCGGATATGTACCTACAGCAGCAGCATAATAACGACGGAATACAAAATGCCATTAATCTATGCTCTTTAGAAATTCGATTATGAAATCTTATTTTAAGTGGTATTATTCTTTATCGATCAGTTAAAACTTATCTGATGGTTGAAAAATCAGCTCTTATTTATCTCTACCTCTATATAATAGCCAAATGTCTTACAAAGGGTTTTTAACTCTTACTATGACGATTGTATATAATCCGGCTCGTCGGCATGACTGGCGCGCTCATGTGAGGAAAATCTATGAAACTGTTTAGCTGTCATTTGAACAATAGGCCCCAATTATCTCATACTTGTACATCGTGCACAAACGCCTGTCAAAAGTTTTCAGCAAAAATCTATTGTAGATGTTTTGCTTAGCTAATGGCGTAGGAATTTTAATGAATATATTTATCAATATTATTACAAAATGAAAAGTTCCTGAAACTTTTTTCACGCAATAGACTAACATTTAGCCTCCCAGTATTGCATACAACTAGGTAAAGTATTTATACATTGCCTAGGCAGTGGCCCTAACTGTATTTAGCCAACTCCTTTAGCTACTTTTCATGATCAGGGATCGTCAGATTTCAGTAAGAAAGAATGATAAATATTCAGCAATAAAAAAAATACAGTTACCAAAACATATTTGATACTCGTCGTATGTTTTGTGTATTTTTGTTTTCAGTGTCTACAACCCTATTTTGCTTTATCATGAATTTAAGAACGACATAAATATTAATATAATAATTGGCAAAGTTTATGGTGTTAAATATTGTACACATGTGTTTCATTTGCTTTCTGAAGCGTATCTATAAATTATTAAACATTTTTTTCTCTTTTGTATAAGACACTTAGATATAAAATGATGGCAGTATATATTTTCATCATTACTTTGATTTGGAAGAATCAAACTTATCAATATCACTATCAATATTGTTTGTGCTCGCAAATATGTGCATAAATATTTTCTAACTAGCTTTCGGCAATCGTTACTACAACGAATGTTAATTTTCCATGATAATGTTTTATCATGTTTTATAATTTTGTCGAAATGCGAAGTTTGCCGAAAGTCATTAAGAAAATAGTTAAAACGGTAATAATACAAGGAACTACTTTTCAATTTGGTCGCATTTTATTTGCATGAAGGGATTTCAATTGTAGAAATCATGATTTTTTTTTATTAATTTTTTACTATTATTCAATAAATATGTACAGATTTTGTTTTAAAAACATTACATACGAAGCATGCGAAATTACGCTAGCTTTATATATTATCTATCTATTATACTAAAATAAATATTATTCATATATTTAATAATAATTAGTTGGTACAAATATTTTTTCTCATACCTATATATCTACTTGAACAGACAAACAATTAGTTTTTAATATTACAGAATGGATACTTCAGGTAGATAATTCTATTTCCAAAGATTTTAAAACAACACTATTCTCTTGATATCCTATAACTCTATTCTCAAAATCTAGTAATTTTGTTTATTTTTGTTGTCTTATGTTTATTTATTTAAATTAAAAAAAAAACAATTCATTGAAGAACACCTTAGTATGAAGATGCTTCAATGTATTTCCATAATACAGGCATAATCATCTAGTCTTTTATTTTAAATTTCCATAAATGCCTATATAACAATTCAGCCCATAGATGTCGTTAAATAACGTTATTCTCATAATATTCTCATAACGTTAAAAAGGTAACGTATTTTTTACCGGTAAATAAGATCGATGAATAATTATATTACCAACACTATTTGACGTTAATTTTAATACATCTAATTTTTTATCATAGTCATGCAAACAGACAGCAGCTTATGGCGTTAATAACTTAATATGTGCATGTATGAAGTTGCTTAATTTGGCATTCTTTGTAAAATCACCCATACTTTCAATGCTATATTTACCGGTAAAAGACTTAATAAGAAACGATACTTTAGTTACGTTACCGGTGATATTTGTTTTTCATCGAGAGCTATGGTATATCAAGAAGAACATTGTATACGAATTCACAATTACTACACTAGCACAATTGGGTACTTGGCTGTCTAAATTTGAACAATATTTTACACAAAACAAAAAAATGACAATAAAAAGGAATCTTTAGAAAGAATTTATAAAAAATTTTGATTAATCAAACAAGAAGTAGCATTTTTAAATATTGAATGGAATTAATGAAAATTAGGTGCGTGGTGGGGACATCTCGCCATCTGTTTCGTACCCGTGCCACCAAACAGCGGTGACGTCACATGCCACGCAGTGCATCTTTTTTCTGTTACTTGACAGTTTCCCTTCCACCAGATTTAAAAGACTTTTAACTTCCTTATTTCTGATCGGATTAACAAAAATGTTTCTGTTTTTCGTTACAGATAACGTTAATTTTCGATAAGAATAATAAAAAATATAGTCAAGTACCCAATTAGACTATAGCTTCAGTGTCGCTAATAACATGAATGCCATGTTTAGTCAAAATCAACCTGACAATATCATTACAACTCCTCGTCTTATAATTCCTACTAGAATCTCTATCCTTCAACTTAATACTCTTCATTTTATCGCAAAGCTTACTCACTTCGGACTTACTTTTCTTCATTTCTTCAGGCTTCAACTTCCTTATAGTCGACGAACATCTCTTCTTAATAGTATTATCTATGTTCAAATTCTTCTCCACGTTACTCTCGCTGACTCTCCTCTTGTATATATCGAAATCTCCATCGTCTTTAGATAGATAGCTGTCTAACGATCTATACGTGGATTCAGGATAACTTACCTTGTCGTCTTTGATGGTGTGTTGGGTAGCATCACTGACTATTTTCACGGCTTTTCCTGGTACGTAGCTGGCTGGGACTTTATCTACGTACGCCATTTTAGGTTTAATCATATTTACTGGACTGACTGAGTCCGTATGCGAATTAGGCATAAGAAAGTTAGTTTTCCTAGCTCTCTTGACTGTTATGGTCTCGTCTATAATGGAAGGTTTGTCTCGAATGGATATTAGTATGTTTTTGAAGCTGGTTTCTTCTGGGGAAGCCATTATCACGTCTTGGGGTGATCGCTTGTCGTAGTTAGCAAGCAAGTCGTTTATTATGTTATACTCACTGTTTCCATGGATGCGTGTGGGAGAAGAATCTTGTTAGTCTTTACTGTATAAGTTGAAGTTGGTGTTAGGAAATAGAAATTGTGAAATACTTAGAATAGGTATATAAATATTATTAATTATTAAAAATAATAAATTATATAATTACAAGAGGGAAATCATCCTAAGATTCCAAAAACCCGCACTAGACAATCTAAGGTCTTGTCCAGTAAGGCGAATCAACTCACGCGCGTGTTGCGCCCAGCGAATCGTTTGAAACGCGTGCGTTTGGAAATATCATTATGTCGCTCCCTTTCGCACTTACTGTCGAATTATCTCACTTCCCTTCGCACTCACTGTCGCGTTTGCGCGTATACTGGACGCATCCAAGAGAGCTTAAGTGCTTGTTCACGTTAACTCACGGGCGCGGTCACGAATTATCAAACATATGGCGTAGTATCGAAGTGTTCACGTCAAAACGCGCGCGCGGGCATGTAGCGAGCTAACTAGCGACCGCGCGCGGCGCCGCTAGCAACAATATGAAACGCATGAGGCGTTTGTGTGTGACGTCAGGTACTTAAGTTCAACCAGTATGAACTGGAAACTCGCGCGAACGCTTGGCGGCCAATGTGAACTACTCGCGACGACTACCGCGCCAGCGCCCGCCACCGCGGCCGCGCGTTCAACGTGAACAAGCACTTAGTCACGCGCGAGTCACACCTAAGGCCTTGTCCAGGAAGGCGAATTCGTCGCGAATCTTCTTTGGCGAGGTATTGAGGCTCATTGCGTCCACGAGCATCGCGCGTATTTCGCGGCGAAATCAGCTTGATTCGCGCGTTAAAATCGCCTTCCTGGACATGGCCTTACGGTGATCCTACACGTCGTTAACACGATGCGTTATATTTCATACAAATTGAAGGGCATGCCACACGGTCCGTTGTGGCGACGCGCGTCGCCGTAACGCGTGCGCAACGGACTTGTAGCCGAGAGACGAAGCGGGGGGAGTGGTGCAGCGCTCCGACACCGCGCACGGTGGTCCCGCCGTAGGTCATAGAGTTGAAATGTCGATGGTCAAATTATGATGTTATTTGTCACTTAAAGGATAGACAAATAACCCTTCTACCCCCAGGTATAAGATAAATTGCAATAACATACAACGAACATTTAATTTTAGGCACCCGAAGTGATAACATTTCATTTGTGCTCGTTGGCGTTATCGTTCGGCCGAAATTTTCACTATTTTCAAAGTGTAGTTTTTCTATGAAATCGTTTGTTTAGAATATTGTTGTGCCCTGTATATTTGAAAAGAAGGTATATACGATATTTGAAGTCATGTTTTGTTAATTTTATCCCTGTCACTTTTGGAAACCAGTGCCTTCAAGGAGGACCTACCGATTTATTTGTTTTTTGCCGCTTTCCTATATTTAATTAGACTTTTACTTAGGAAGGAACGAATCGCCAAAGTTGAAACATATATCAAAATAATCTCTAGTAGGTATGTCTAGTTTCAAAATCTGTAGTGTCTAGGTGCTCCTAAGTGCTCCGAGGACTGCCATAGGTCATAGAAAAGACTAGGTCATATGTAGGCAAATTTGATACTTCAGGTAATTTTGTAATTTTGCTTTTTTTTTATGATGCAGGGGCCACCATCAAGTGTTATTTTCTTCGAATGCTTGTTCTAAACACCTGATTATCTTTGAAGTTTAAAAAAAATGAGGTAGATAGATCTCGTGAAGTGTTTGGCACCTGGCAGACTCTTTATCGGTTATTGAAAATATCCACATAAATAACTTGAGATATTTAATTAATAATATCTGCTAAGGGCTTAGAAGAAACTAGGGAGTACAAAAACCTCGAAAGATAAGCCCTGATGTGGCGGCAGTGGTTGATTCAAGGAAGGAAACTTTGCATTAAATTTTGCCATAGTTCTGAATTTTGTAATGAAATTACAGGTATTAGAAAATACTTAATTGACAAGTGTCGTCATTTTCTGCCGAGCTTATCATCAGAGTGACAGGGTACAAAATAAAAATTCACAAACATTAGATACATGCTATTGATACGGCCAAAATTCTTACTGAGGAAAATCCTTGGTATAAATTGCCTTCATACATACATACAAGGTTTTAATGAATGGATTAAAGGTGATTGAAAGTTCTATATTGCCTGAAGAGGCCGCCTGATCTTTTAATACATTAGTTAAATTATCTGGGGAGGCTGTAACACTAGAAAACCTTCCCGAGAAGTGACCAACATTGATTTTTTTAAATATACTTACTTTTTCTTGATTCAGACTCACTTATTTCTAGTATGAGGACGTTAACGAGTAAGAAGAAGTCAGCCTTAGCAATATTAGTATTGGATTTATTATGTAGTTGGACGATATTGCAATTTTCAATAATGTAAATATTATTACTTACTATGTTTTCCTACTATGTAAATAGCCTGTGTTTTTTATAAAATAATATATTCAGCTATGTATTATCTAGTAATTTTTATTATTTAAATGACAATTAAGCAATTCTCGTAAGTAATAAATAAATAAACCATTTTTTTTGTTACCCATGTACCGACCTTTTTTTAAGTTTTAGATAAATGCTTAGTTTTTCAAATATATCTATCTTTTATATTGAAATTATATATATATTTACTTGTTAATACTCCCGGAACCTTGAAACAAAAAGTTTATGGGTAAAAAAGTAAGTCTTTTAGTTTTAATCCGACCCGAAACGCGAATGACCGCCCTTCTTAAGAAACGGGACCACTGTGCCGCGCTTAGACAAGGCAGCGCGTTGCGACGACGCGTCGGATCGTGTGGCACCCATTCCGTCGAGCGCTTGCGGTGCGTCGACGCAGCGCAGCGCAACGCGCCCGTGTGGCATCACCCTTAAAGCTTATGCGCGAGCACGTAGGCGAGAGAGAGAGATAGATAGCCACTCACGTGACAGCAGGCGTGGCTCCATACAGCTTGTGCGCACGCACGTAGGCCAGCACAGCATCATCGGTGAGGTACTTGGCGCTCTCTCCGCGACGTACTAGCCGGCGGATCACAGTCGAACTCACCTCGTTCGCTACGAAGTTCGTCACCATTGTGACGTTCGTCTGAAACGGCGAGGAGCGTATAAACTACCTGGAGGCTGCATTTCGATTATTAAAATGAAGACAAGATTATCATCGACTGAAACCCAATCTATTCTTAGTTTTTTTTTTTCTAGCTTTAACACAGTATTCTATACCGTTATTGGTAGTCATTCTATACCGTTGATAATATTTGACGATTCATAATACATCTATGAAACCTACAAAAATGAACAATATTTTGAGTGTAACGATGAACTCCCAATCAATGACGAACAGTGGACAGTTAAGAAAATGGCTGAGAATGCCATGTGACATTAAGTCCACCTTTTGTACAATAGGTAATAATGTGCAATAAAGAATAAATAAATAAACCGTGGCCATCAATATCAAACAATTTACAATTCGCCAGTGCAGTTTTAATTATTATATAAATTTCATTATTTAAAATAAACTTACTCTATACTTATACAGCATATCAGACTCGTATATGAACCGGCCGGGGTCGCTGCCCGCTCGCGTCACAACCACTAATCCATGCCGGCCTACAATCGTCTCCAACTGAAACAGAAATAAACATTTGATCCTTTCTGATACACCTTGCTTTTAGCATCGTTCCGTTGCGCATTATTCACTGTTCAATCTTTTTGTCTGTCCCTTTTTAGTGTTCCGTATCTAGTAAAACGGGACTATACTACAAAGAGTAAAGTCTAGGCTGACCAGCCATCTGTCCGCCTAGCGTCTGTCAAATGGCTGTTTCTCTTATACTGCAATGTTCCTCATAAACTGCAATAGTAGGATTAGATGAAATTTTCACAGATGTTGTATTTTTATTGCCGCTTTAATAACTTTGGCAGACTTTTCAAATCCCAACATAAGCATTGCATAAGCTCGATGCCATTAGGAATCCGGAACCAGGAAAGTATCTTGGTAGGTAATCGCTGAAATATGACATCAAACCTTACCAAACACTAGAAAATTTCAGAGTAATCCATCTAGATACAAACAAAGTGCTCAAGAGGAGCAGCCCAGTATCTACAGGCTTTTACTTATGTCCTTGACCGACCACAGGTCTATTAAGTGACATTAGAATACTGCATCTAGACCAAAACAAAGTGCACAACAGCAGCCTAGTATCCTTAGGCCTTTACTCACATCCTCATCTGACCACAGGCCAGGCGTAGCGAAGGACTCCAGCAGGTCAGCTCCGCATAGTAGCTTCACTGTCACCTTGCCCATGGAGCCATTGCTTAACTTCTGCATGAGATCATCTGGTTCGTCAATGCTGTTTACGTTTAGTACGTCGTCTGGCAGCCATGTGGGGGGGTCCGGGTCGATTGTGGAAAGGGGGGATATGTGCCCGTTGATGGTGTCCTAGAAGAGAGAGTTTATTAATGCAAAAGTTTTCAGAGGTTCAAAGATCAGATGAGCCTACTGTCTGGCAGCACATTGAGCAACGCTTCCAGGTGAAGCGTCCCTCAATGGAATAGGTCACAGTGGCCGCTTACCATCAGGTGGGCTGCGTGCATGTCTGCCAACTGACCTAGTATAAAAAAATTATTATATCTATTACGCTTGCACAATTAAATCAGTTTAGGGATTTTAATGTTTGGTGCAGACTAACTACTTTTCCCTTCAACCCATGAGAGAACCGAACCGGTGCCTGCCTTGTGACGATGCACCCATCTCCAGGTATCTTGGTCTGTTGGAATCTGACCAGGATTGCATAAAAGGAGGATCACCTATGAAATTACGAGGCCCTAGACATGGCATTGGGTGACCTATGCAGTGTGCATATTCTAGTGCTATGGTGTAGATGTAAAAAAGACCCTGGGAAAAGACCTAGGCTACTTCTTATCCTGGGCTTATGCTTAGATCCCATGCGATAACAGAAAAAGAAGTATTTTTTGTCTTTCTTCCACATTGCAATGTTTTACTATTCGTTTTTTTGATAAAATAGTTACCTGATGATATTGCAATGACAATCTTGTCCTGGTCCAACCAGACTGCTGTGTCTCCCAATCTGACACCTTGATCCAGGATGATGACCTTAGAGCTAACTTCAGCATGGCTATCCTGGAAATGTTAAGAAGATTCATGGTTACTGTAGCAAGCAATACAACTGTTAACCCTTTCTTGGTTATTTTATACATTGAACAAATTCAGATATTTAATTGCAGTCAACAGTTCCAATAAGTAGATCTGGGCTGCCACACACACTATGCACATTGTAAAGGTGATGACCAGGTCTTTCAATAAAAGAGTGTTTGCCGATCAATATTTAGTTTAATACTGACTAATAGCGTTAACTTTAGTTATTTAAGAGAGTAAATTAGGGAGGTGTGCGTGCATGCACTACAACATAAAATAAAAAGTAAAGTAGATACTTTTTTTTTATATCCCACTGTATGGCAAATGCCTCCTTTATTAAAATCAAGTTATCATCACAATGATGAGTAATGATATAAATCACAAAATTACAAGTCTTTCTAAATTGTTGATACAATAGGTACATATTGAAAATGTTAGGCAAGACTGTTTCCAATCAAATTCTTTCTTAAGAAAGAAATTTTTTTTCTTATAAGAATCTGAGTACCTATTGTACCTAGTAAATAAGACCAATGCTTAAAATTAAGGATCATCAAAAACAACAGACAGGAGAAATATTTTTTATATTATGTTATAAAATAAAAGATGAAATAAAGGACATTGACCATCTATGTATGGACGTTGGACCAAGTTCCGCCCAACATTGAGACATAGTGCACAATGTTCCTTAGATTAATACTAGTCTATAACTCAAAGCGCTACAAAATCTATCCCAGGAGTTTTAAGAAAAAAAATATTGAATGTAGAGGTCTTACATTAACAAAAATCATAACCAACAGCTTATTTTGAAAATAAAAGAGTGTATAATAAACAATGGATTTATTTGAAAAAAAAAATTGTTTACAGAGATGATAAACATAACAAAAAAAATGTTAATTACCCTTTTTATAATACCTCATGTAGGCACTAAAATGTCGCCTAAGTAAGTCTAAGATTATTGTATCTAAAAATAATGCAGAGAGTCACACAACGTCTTGGTGCCTAGCCCACCCCAAAAACCAAACTAGGCACTTATCCGTTATTTAGATCCCTGTAATACGAGCAATGCTCTTTATAGGACTAAATAATTGGTGTGAGTGGTCCAGGAGTTATTTATTTATAAATCCGTGGCAGGTTTTTTTTTATTATATATTTTTTTTATAACTATTCATGTAAGGAAACAAATTAAAGTGTTCCCGTGCTTGGGCAGCATTTGGTCCAGAACCGGTCATTCTCCTTTTATGATTTATAAAAAGTAATTATAAAAGAATGGAATCCTATTATAGCTTGAATAGACTTTGCTTTGTTACTGGTTTTATAGAGCCTACACAATATATTCTTCAAAATATTATAAAAAAGGTTGCATCATAAATATGGAAGATAATATTGACGAAACATTTGGATGTGATCCAAACTTTTGTTCAGAGGCTTTTATATCTTAGGGAACAATTTTTTTGATATGGTTTTGAATTAATGTGTATAATATAAATGATTTCAAGAATATAATATATCATATTGATTGACACAAAATATTTCTAACTTAGCAAATTAAAAATATCTAAATACCTGTGATGAGCAGCAACTAGATCTTTTTTGCCGTAAGCATCGTGAACCGGTGAAACTATGCCACCAACCACAGTTGCTAAACCCGTAGAATGCAAGTAGTCTCGCGCGATTTCTAAAAAAATATACATTTCAATAACATTTCAAACTTGCGCAGTTTGTTCGATAATTGATATTTTATACGGGGTGAATTGTAATAAAAGTAATTAGTAAAACAATATATGGTTCTCATTCACACGAAAAGGGTAATAATATATTATTAATAATAGCAAAATCGACTAAAAAGAAAATATTCATTCATAGGCCAACTTACCAAACATTCGTAAATGCATGTATGTCGGAGGACTAAAACTCCCACAAGCCATTAAAATCACCTTCCCTTGAGACATTTTTGACTTAATTAAACTACGTAATATTAGATAATACTTTATTTTGGTTTAGATCACTTGAATCGCTCAAATCACAACACACACTCACTTTCATTGATTAATTATTTATCCGGCTATTTAAGAATGCCTTATTACAAAAAGATTTTAGAAAGAGTTTGGTGACCTTTTTTATTTTGTAGGGTAATTTTTTGTGTAATATTCTTTTGACACGATACGCAAAGACTATAGCTTATTGTTTACCAGATACAATAAGTCAATCAATATGATTTTAGATTCTATTTTAATGATTTTAAAGCAACTAAAAAGCATTTCAATAAAATAAAAAATGCATATTTTGTTATTATTATTAATTTTAAAACCCATTGTAGGTTGTCAAATTTTATGGAAAGAAATGATGGGGAACGAAAGTCTTGTTGAACGAAATGTCAAAATATTTCAATTTGTCAAAAAGTCGTACGGATTGTCGGATTCGTAAAGGACGGACGTACAATTTTTCAACTTTTTCTCAATATTCCATGAAATAAATATCACTCGAAACCCTCAAGTTTTACCCATATCCAACTTCTCAGCATAAAAATATTATAATAAAAAACTTATATTTTTATAACCTCAAAATAAATTTTAATAAAGTTAATATTTATTAAAAATGCGTTTGACCATACGGTTATTATCGTCGGTAGTAGAAAAAAGGCCTTTTTATGTGACGACCCCCATATTCTATGTAAATGCCGGTAAGTTTATAAATACGCATATTATTTTGGTATATTTGGGTTTGTTTACACAAACCTTATCTGTTTTCCTCTTTCACCTTTATCAATACTGTGTCTGGGTCATAAATAACGGCTGCGTCTAACTAAACATTAGGTAAGTTATTTCGCACTCAATTATAACTAGTAATTAAAAATGTTTAATTTTATCATTCAAAGAAAAATAACTGTAGATTTTTATTTTGAAATAATTAGAAAAATCCTTTTTAGTTTTGAAGTCAACAATTAAATAAACATACATGCATTTGTGTCGGAAAATAATGAAAGTTTGTAAAAGACTACATCTATTCATAATAATTGTCAGGTAGTCACAACTTTTATATCTATTTATGTAGTCTTAAATTATAAAAGTTTAGTGGTTGTTGTTATAATATTCTTTTAAAGTAATTATTTGTCGGTTTTCAGCACCCCATCTAGGCCACTTATACTCGGCAGTGGTAGCCGACGCAATACAGAGGTTTGAGAAGCTTACTCATCCGGACTGCAATGTTATTTTTAGCACAGGTGAGTTTCACATTGTTTTTTCAAATATTTTTTTTTTAATGGTTTCTTTCCATTTACAATCAGCCATTAGCTTTAATTAAATTTGTTGTTTACACTTTCTTTGTATTTGGAGATTTTCACATCCTGTGACGTGGAATCTCATTTAATTAGGCACCATTATGTCCTACGAAGTCGGTATACACTTTTCTTGGTGTCTGTGAGCGCTTTAGCCAGAGGGTTTATATGCATTTCTAGTCTAGATTTATATGTTTTGCAAGAAATCGCCATTTGTTCTCCGATGGTAGGCATTTCCAAGTATGCGTATACTTCTGAGTTCCTTACAAACCAAGGAGCATTGACTAAGGTCTTTAGTACTTTATTTTGAAAGCGTTGCAAAATTTCGACATTGGAGTGGCTCCCAAACTATTCCCCAAAACCAAAATGGTTCGTTGACACTAGTACCATGATGACTGACTGATAATAATATTTATTACTAGTGCCATTATAAATGGAACTCGAAATAATGGAATTAGTGTCAACTATTGTTGACTTGACACTAGTACTATTCACAGTTCAGTGATGAAACTACTGTCACAATCTCCATTATAAATAGAACTAATGATAAAAATTATTATCAGTAGTTCCATCATGGAACTGTATCATGGTACAATCAAACACACAATTCTGAGCTGTCACAAATCAAAAGAAGTTGTGACAGCTCAGAATTGTGACTTGTGACCCAGTGTGATAAATTGTGATGATGATATGATTTAAATTATGCTGGCCCTGGGCTGCAGTAACACATTACATAGGCTGATGCTAAAACAAAACATAATCTTTTAGGCACAGATGAACATGGCACAAAGATCCAGCAAGCTGCGGCCAAAGCCAACCTCCCTTTACCAGAGTACTGCACTAATATGTCTGATGAGTACAAAAGGCTGTTCCAAGACTTTAATGTGGGCTTTACAGACTACGTGCGGACCACGGAGAAGAGGCATAAGATAGCTGTTAAACACTTTTGGGTATGACAAAATATTCTTTATATCATTACACTTATTTGTATGATCGTCAATTATCGATTTGTATTAGTAACTTTTTATAAAATATATTTATTCTTATATACATTTGAAGAAGTTTAAAACCATATTTACATCACTCAAAATCAAGTTATATAAGAAACAAATAAAAAAATGCGAAGTCAAACAGCCAACATACCGACGTTACTGATACCGACGCCAAAAATATTATTATTTGTATTAGATGTAATTATTTTATTACTTTGCAGTACATTTATTGTATTTTTTGAAAATTTTACTGACTACAATCAATTTTGACTAAACTTTCCTCTGGCAAAACATGTATTAAATTAATTTTCTATTTGTTGCAGAATAAATTAGTGAAAAAAGACTACATATACAAGGCTCAATACTCAGGCTGGTACAGCGTGAACGACGAGGCTTTCGTACCTGAATCACACACCAGAGAAGATCTTATCAATGGAGAAAAGGTAAATATTATACGCCGCGCGTATTATAATAGACCTCAGTGTAAATATTGCACTATCACCTATAACTTATTGTACAAGCAATGATTAGTTTGGGGCTGACAGCACTGTATGAAAAGTTGTCAGAGATTTATAGTATTAATTTGTGGCAGGTAAGAGTGTCTGTGGAGTCTGGTCATCGCGTGGAGTGGACTGAGGAGTCCAACTACATGTTCAGGCTCAGCGCGTTCAGGACGCACTTGAAGGAATGGCTGAGTAATGGTGAGGAAGTAAACAATTGACTAAACTCATTCGCTTTTGATTAAAAAAGAAAAGCTAAATCAATACACCTAGTAAAAAGTTATGGGATAACATACATTAAGAAAATTGGTAAAAAAGTAAAAAAAAATTTGCTCTTTTCTGTGTAATTTAAAATGCACAATGAAGGTCATTTGACTGCGAAGCGAACGTATCGGCTTATCGCATGTATCTTCTTAATTATTTAAAACAATAATTATATAATAATATGTAATCTTTATTTAAATATCAAGTCTAACAAATTAAAAAAAACTTAAGTGTAGATAAATTATAAATGTAGCCTAGCATTATACAAAAATGCCTGAACTAGGATATCCTGTGTTTCAGGCGAATTGGCATTGTCATTGTTTAACTGCCCTGCGCTACATGATTTTCTTTAATAAACGCGATACGGCAAATCTATTTAGTATGTTTGTAAAGCCTGACCAGGAATATAAAAAACCTCGCCATATTGCGGAAAAATATTGGAACTAATTTCTTCAAGTGGCAACAATCAAATAAAAAAAAATAAGATGTCATTCATTGTTATTCTGCCAAAGTGCCTTGTTACTATTGGATATTGTGAGTTGTTTGTGAGAGTAACCATAGCAACCCAGTGTTGCTACAAACATAGTTTATGTGGCGCCTCCAGAGCAGGTTTTTTAAATTCCTGGTCAGGCTTTTATTTGCTCTATGGTTCTAAGACAAGTAGCTGTTAAGCGGTGCGCCTAAAATAAGTATACTTTTATATACATAATGATTTCCCCGTAGACGGAGTAATAACGCCGGGAAAGTTCCAGAAACAGCTCGTAGACTTGTTGGAACATGAGACGTACTTCCCCGACATCTCTGTTAGCAGGCCTTCCTCTAGAGTCCACTGGGCGATACGGGTAAGATAGCTAGACAATGGTATATTATAGACTCTTCTCCCCCGCGATAGGTCCCCACATTATCGCATCTGTTAACGTGAAAAATATTAAAATAAAATATTATAAGTGGCTATAACCTCCATGTACACAATGGACGCCGATAAGTTATTTTTCTTTCAATCATTGAACTTATTCCATAAAATATGTATTGTAGAAGATGCATTAGTTTGTTATTAACATATTCTTATACTTATTTAATAAAAATACATTGAGTCTGCTAAAAAATTGAAATTTGTACGTACTCGTGACGCGACTAGCGCTGACTAATGTAAGGGAGTAGATAATCTTTATGAATTTATTGTACCTCAACAACTGCATTACATAGAATTATTTTGGTATCATTTGAAAGGTAATTTAGCCTAGAATAATAATACATTTTTTAATTGGCACTGCCAAGTTTAATTATGCCAAAAAAAAAAGTTAAAATATTTAAAATATTTAAATAGGCATTTTTTCAAGATTTTGCATGTTTTTGGCCCAAATACAGTGTAATTTATTAAATTTTATACATAAAAATATATGTTGTGTGAGAGTGTATATAATCAGCTTTAGCATAGTATTTTTTCCGTAGCTCTGGGTCGTTTATGTCATGTGTTATGAAGCATTTTTTGTGCGTTCACGCGCCGCAGTTTGCCGCGCGGGGCGCGGGACGTATGCTCCTAGGCTCTTATCGCGCGCCGGACGGTTGAGTGGTTAGAACATTAACTTTTTTTTCTACCAGCATTTAAAATTTTCGTCGTCAATTGCCTGTTGTATTATTGTAACTATTGTTGGTGTACTTTTTAAGAAAATAACAAAAGAATCATTATCTACCCAGGTGCCAAACGACCCGGAACAGAGTATCTACGTGTGGTTAGACGCGTTAGTGAACTACCTCACGAGTATCGGGTACCCGGACGAGGACGCGATGGCGCGTCGCGGCCGGCCCTGGCCCGCTGACGTGCACGTCGTCGGCAAGGATATACTCAAGTACGTACGACATCATCATCATCATCAGCTAATCGCAGTACACTGCTGGACATAGGCCTCTCCAAACGCTCGCCACTTTGCTCGATATTCGACATTCAACACCTGCCAGCCATCTTGCGCAAATCATCATACCTGAGAACGTCCTTACACTACGTTTACCGAGACGTGGAACGGTGTTTCACTTCAGAACATTATAAATCGTAAAACATTAATTTTACAGTGACTGGATTAGGAATGTTTCTATCTTTCGAGAAGAACCCAGTCGCAACAATGTTTACATCTCAGACCAAATAAAAATCCAAGACGGAACCTCCCGAACAACGCACTAAAGCCAAAACTACGTCAGTTTACGTCACGGATGTACACGTATACAGCTGACGTAAAACTGACGTAGTTTTGTTACATGTGTGTGCGTGTCACAGCTAATTACAGAGCGCGAGTGTCACGTGGCATCACCGGCACGCACACATCGAATGCAAAAAACTGGCTTCAGTGCGTTGTTCAAGAGGTTCCGTCTTGGTTTTTTATTTGGTCTGAGGTTTACATTTATCAATATATTTTTAGATTACTTTTTTTTTAATTATCTGGCCATTAATTACATAAAACAATTCAAAAAAGGATGCTGTTGACTACAGACAAGTAGAGTTGCCGTATTGTTTTCGTTGATATCCTGCCAGTGACATGTCTTGATCTGCATCAATAAGCGTTTTTAGATTGGCCTTGCAACTCTGGCCCTGTTTTTCTATTTAATGAAATCTTTAGATCTAATTCTATTCGCAGGTTCCACGGCATATACTGGCCAGCGTTCCTCATGGCGATCAACTGGCACCCGCCGCGGCGGTTGGTCTGCCACTCGCACTGGACCGTGGACGGAAGCAAGATGTCCAAGTCTCTCGGGAACGTTGTGGACCCTCGCTCCATGCCTGTGACCCATTCGGCTTTAAGATACTTGTTGCTTAGGGAGGCTACCATGGCTTCTGATGCCAGTGAGTATTATAGTAGCTACCCCCACAGGATAGTCTTCCACTTGTGGTGGACCGTGGACGGAAGCAAAATGTCCAAGTCTCTTGGCAACGTGGTGGATCCTCGATCCACGCCTGTGACCCATTCGGCTTTAAGATACTCGTTACTGAGGGAGCCTACCATGGCTTCTGACGCCAGTAAGTATATAGTAGCTACCCCCACAGGATAGTCTACCACTCGCACTGGACCGTGGACGGAAGCAAGATGTCCAAGTCTCACGGGAACGTGGGGGACCCTCGCTCCATGCCCGTCACACACGGCTCTAATATACTTGTTGCTTAGGGAGGCTACCATGGCCACTGATGCCAGTGAGTATAAATAAAATAAATAAAAATAAATATTTCTGGACATTATTCACACAGCGCCATCTAGCCCCAAACTAAGCATTAGCTTGTGCTATGGGTGCCAGACAACGGATGAACAATACGTATATACTTTCTTTTTGTAAATACATACATATTATACATAGAAACACCCAGACCGATACAAACAGACATGTTCATGCACACAAATGTTTGTACCGTGCGGGGATCGAACTCGCGACCTATGGTGTAATAGCTGACTTCTCGACCATTACACCTATTGGCTCGTCGTATCTAGTAGCTATTCCCACAGGCTAATCGGCCACTTGTGATGGATCGAGGATGGCAAAATACCCAAGTCTTCTCGATCCAATATATTCAGCACCAAATCCGAATAATTGGGCCGAATACAAATAGCAAAAAAGTTTTCGAATGCCAGACGAATATCATCTTAACTAGAAGAAGAAGACTTGTTGCACAAATGAGAACGTTCCGGAAAATTTATTATTTCTTTACGTAGTGTGATAAAGCTTTAACGCTAGCCTGCGGCCACGTTAAGTAAACGCTTTCTCCTCCGCCAAAAAACAAGTGTGCACGACTTCTCTGGGTCGGCCATCACGTAGTAGATCACTCGTTCAGGACATACCTGTTGGTTGTAGACTACAGCGAGACGAAACTAGTGAACGTGTCCAACTCGGAACTAGCGGACACGCTGGGCAACCTCGCCTCTCGTTGCTGCGGCGTCGCGCTCAACCCGCGGCAGGAGTTCCCCCCACTGCACCACCCCGAGCTGTCCGCCGCTCGCGAGCCCGCTTCCACCCTGCTGCTCCACGCCGAACGACTGCCAGGTACCGCTTGGTTTTAGGCTGCCCGCCTACGTCGGATAATCGGTGACCGACTTTTTGTAGGTGACAAATAGAACGTACTGATAGCAATGGAGCAACACAAGTCCTAAAAAAAGTCGGTCAAAAATACCATAGAAATAATGTCGGTCACCGATTGTCGGTGTACAAAAAGTGGGCGGGCACACTTAAAGATCAAGGAAGTATCATCTGCAAACATTACTATCTCACAGTCTTTCAGTAAAGTAAGGTTATTGGCGCATTTATGTATACCAAGAATAGGATAGGTCCTATTAGCGAGCCCTGAGGCACACCCATCAACAGGGGGCGGCAGAAGAGTCAGTACCATTAATACTAACTATTTGTAGTCTGCCCGATAGGAATGATTTCAAAAGATCGATTGAACTTTTCGAGACACCATAATGTCGCAATTATGTTATTAAAATTCCGTGATCAACACAATCAAAAGCCTTCTATAAATCACAAAAGATACTTATTCCGTCCTTTTTGCATTCCCATGTGTTTTATAAGGGCACCTCCGGCATCAGTTGTATTTCTACCATTAAATAAATATGTTATTTCTTTGCCAGAAATCTGTCACAAGCACTACAGCAACTATCGGTTCTACAAAGCAGTGGATGAAGTTATACACTGCCTGCATTTAGCCAACCAGTACTTCGAAGCGCAGAAACCTTGGGAACTAAGGAAAAAGGTAAGTTTTACCATTCAGCGAAGTAACGAATTTTTTACACGACTTGTATTGTTTATTTAAAATTTATGATAAAAAGTGAGAACACAGATTCCTACTAGAATATGACTAGCATGCGGCATTAAGTCCACCTTTTGTACATTTATTTTATTATGAAATAAAGATTGAATAAATAAACTAAATAAGTAAATATGACCAGCATGAGCCAAACACGCTTATATGATTTAACTACTGGTTTGATCTCTATAGTTATAATACCAGTTCCCTATCGAACTTATACAATCATTTAAAATATATTATATTAAAAATCTTAATAGACTTTTGCGTCAGTCATTATATTTTTTTTATCATTGAAATATGTATTGTTATAGCCGGAACACCAAAAACAGCTGGACGTAATCCTCCACATCACAATGGAAACCCTCAGGATATGCGGCATCATACTACAGCCCATCATCCCGGATATGGCTGAGAAACTCCTGGACAAACTACAAATCCCTAGGGATAGCAGAAACTGGGTGGACGCAGAGAGACCATCTTGGAGTATAGAGGACGCTATATATGAAACTAAGTATATACAGAGCGGGAAATTCGTGCTTTTCCAAAGGGTGTACGTTGATAAAAAGGTACAGAAGAAGGTTAGTGCGTAGGCAATAATAATGGAGTGCACACCCATCGTCTTTCGTTAAACAGTGAACTCTGTAAGAGTGTCAGAAAATCCTGGGATATGATTTTCACAGCGCCATCTGGCCATAAACTAAAAAAGCTTTTAAAAATACATATTATGCTCACCTACGATTTTATCAAAAATGTTCTGCGTGTTTATATACCGAATATTTATATTGCCTAATGTTACAAGGTTTGTTATATTTTAATTTCATTATTTGTTTGTTATTTCTACCGAATATTTATATTGCCTAATGTTACAAGATTTGTTATATTTTTAATTCATTGTTTGTTTGTTTGTTATTTCATTTCAATTTGCAGTGTGACCAGGGGTAAAATGTAAATATGATTTTTTTTTTCATGGTGAAAGACGGTAAGGTAAGAAATAACGCCAAAGTTTGTTGTTTTTCTCTTTTGTCACACTGTTAATAGATATTATATTTTACTTCAATTATAAGAATTATATGAAAGGCTTCCTTTGCTCCACTTAAGTTGCTCTCCAAGCTAAAATATATCATTGGCTTAGTACTAGGCTTGATCCACAGTAATTATGCTGCTGTAAAAATGTTTATACTACATAATAATTTACGGAGATTGGTGTATCGTTGGAAACTATATCACGTGATCTAATTGTCAATATAAAATATTGAGATGGAATGTGTTATAGTCGAGTTAGGATTGTGTAGGTATTTTTTAAGTAAAGAGATTTTGCATTGTAAAAATACAGAATTCGAGATTGCATAATTCCTAAGTAAAAATAATTTTTTTACTAAGGATATGTTCTCTTTTAATAGGATATTATGTTACTTATCAACGACTCTCTGATAAAAAAAAAAACATTGAAAAGGGTAATACATTCACCCTCTTATTACAAAAAACATCGCTAAAACAGGTTTAAAACTGTACTTGTTAGTACAGGTTTAGGTCCGGACTATTTTTTAAAACTTTCCTTATTACAAAACAAATACCAACATAAGAATAATTTACTGGTACTAACTCGTTCAGTGCGTTTCATTTTACAAGACTTTGTTTTATGTCATGTTTTAAAATCTTTAAATAAGGCAGTAAAAATAATAATTCTTTATTTATAAATATGTTTTAGTAATGTAAGAAAAAGTAACATATATTTTTAATTTTCTGTTCACAAATTTAAGTGATTCTTTTCAAAAATTGTCTTTCTATACGTAGAACGGAGCGAAATTTTAAAAGTGTTATCTTTTGACGTTTGAAAGTTAGTCCATAGTAAAACTAGGGGTATCGGCGGACTTTCTTGGGTCTAACTTTAGTACTCGAAATGAAGTAAAACTTCGTTTTGTAATAGCGTTTGACTTTAGTCAGGAGTTAAGTCAGGACTAAGCTCGGTTTAATTTTTAAACCACGTTCTGTAATAAGAGGGTCAGTGTTTATTTTTCACTAGCCTTCCGCCCGCGGTTTTACCCGATCGTATTTCTTTTTCAAATATCCCCCCTCCCCCCCACATTCCGGGGATCAAAAGTACCCTATGTTCACCGGGGATAGTGTAGCTTTCTAACAGTGAAAGAATTATTCAAATCGGTTCAGTAGTTTCGGAGCCTATTCAATACAAACAAACAATCAAATCTTTCCTCTTTTTAATATTAGTTAGATTAATTTCGCCGTCGTCGCCCTGTTTCCTTTGGTGCTTGTTAATATGAATGAAACAAATGGCGTCACATCGGATCTGTTAGTACTGTGACACTGGCAACCAACGGCGTACTCCATGGAGCGATACAGAAAAATAAAACATTATTTAAAATTTGACGGATTAGGCGAGTGCTAGAAAATAATTGAAGCATTGATAGGTTGGACGTTGAGTTAGGAAGATATGAGGAAAATATAAGTCTTGAAATATATTTTATTTTATTTACCACCAACCTATCGCATATGGTGGAGGCGCGATTCTAGCATAGTTTAGGGAAAGTGATAGGGACAGTACGCGGCGAAATAATATTCGCGATCGTTATAACAGCAGAATAGGATAATTTTGATTTTATGTTATAGAGAATTTACCAAGAAGATGTCGGCAAAATTCAATGGAATACGAGGGGATGTGGAAGACTTCTTGCAAGAGTTTGAAGTGATAGCCAGCATCAAATCGTGGAGTGAGGAGCAAAAAAAATATAGCATTGCGGCATACCTGGAAGGACCCGCTTTATTATTTTATAAATACAATTTCAGAAATTTTGACTCGTTTCAGCAATTATGTAGTTTATTAAAAGAAGAATTTCCATTTAATGCAAGTTACCACGAGCAATTTTATTCCATGAAGCAAAACGTCAAACAAAATGTATTAGAATATTTTTACGAATTAGAATTCTTACAGAAAAAGGCAGAAATAACCGAAGATAAAATTTTTATAAAGCAGTTCATAAAAAGTGTAAGACCAGAAATAAAACAATTATTTATTTCTAAAGTATATTCGAGCAAAGGTGAGTTAAAGGCGGCTGTGCAACAGGTGAGTGAGATCGAAACGGAATCTCGATCCGAGAGATACCAGTTGGCGATGCCATCTGAAAACTACGTTCTTCCATCGAGAAATCATGGGCAAGGTGATGAGTCTAGCCCTAGTGCGTCGCTTCGTACAAGGGAAGACACATCTACTGCTGTTGAGACTCATAGATCAACATACGCCACACCGTCTACTGGGTTTCCTCAGCAAGGAAGATCATTTTCTTCGCGCTACAATTTTCGAAATGTAAATAGACCGGATTATCATCAGGCGAGTAATCAACGATCAGATTATCGTCGGTTGAATAATCAACGACCTGTGGAACGGAGCGGAGCGTCACGCGCTGGAGGACGGCAGGATGCTGGTGAATCTTCCACGGGACAATCGCACCCAAACGAGCAGCATCGTCGCTAGGTAGAGGGGGTGAAGCGGCGATGACCATTCCAACCCCCAAATCTGATGGCAATGCTGGAGGAGTACCGCACCTGAAGATACTCATCAAGGAGACAACGTTGCATGCATTGGTGGATACCGGAGCATCGGTGTCTTGTATTCCTTTGTCAAACGTTAAGCAGTTAGGGTTCAATCATGTTGAGGTTGCTGGTACTAAGTTACGTTCGTTTGGTGGTTCATTTGTGAAGGTGGTAGGATTTTTATCGTTGTCATTTTTTATTGAAGGTTCAGAGTTTATGCATAATTTTTTTGTAATTGAGGGCATGGAAGTTTGTCCAATATTGGGACAAGACTTCTTGAGAAATTATGGTGCGATTATTGATTTTGTGAAAAATTGCATCACTTTGAAAGACAACGTCACAGCATTTTTTTTTCCACAGCCAAACGTAGACAAAGACTCGGACACAACTCTGTCTTTTGTTTCGAATAAAGAGGACGAGGTACGATTTTTCGAAGAGGTTCGATTGAATAAAAATGAATATATATATTTTATGAATCTTCTGGAAGAAAACGAAAGAAAATTATTTTCAGATTTTAAGGTATCCAAACCGGTTGATGTATGCTTTAACATTAATCCAGGCTTGCCAGAGAAACAACGTGAGGATTTAAATAATTTATTGATGAGGTATAGGACATCTTTTTCGTTTTCAACGAAAGAACTTGGCAGGTATTCTGAGTCGTATGTCCCTGTTCAAACTTTGGATGAAGAACCAGTTCATAAACCGCCATATAGGGTTTCATTGAAACAGAGGTGTCTTATTGAAGAACAAGTGAAGGAGATGTTGGAGAATGGTGTCATCCAGGAGTCACGGAGTCCGTACGCGTCACCTGTGGTGTTAGTGAACAAGCCCGATGGATCAGTTAGGTTTTGTGTCGACTATCGTGCGTTGAATAAGAAGGTGAAGGTGGACTCTTATCCGATACCTCGTGTGGACGATTTGTTAGGTTATTTAGAAGGGGCATGTTATTTCGCAGATATCGATATGAATTCCGGGTATTGGCAATTAAGCTTAGGTGAAGGAAAAGAAAAAACGGCTTTTATCACGCATTGTGGGTTGTTTGAGTTCAATGTTCTACCGTTCGGGTTGAAGACAAGTCAAGCGGTATTTCAGAGAGTCATGGATAAAGTTCTGGCAGGACTTAAGTATAGGTGTGCGATTGTCTATGTTGACAATATTTTAGTATTTGCAAAGACATATGAGGAATTTGTGATGGCTTTGGAGTCAGTCCTTAAGAGGTTGCAGGAGGCGAATCTCACACTGAAGCCGTCGAAGTGTAAATTTGGTTATGAAGAGGTTATTGTTTTAGGACACAAGGTTTCAGCGAAAGGAATTGGACCAGACCCAGAGAAAATCGCTGCAATGAGGGTGGTTAGGCCGCCAAATGATTTAAAAGGGTTAAGGTCGGTGTTAGGTTTATTTTCTTATTATAGAAAGTTTATAGATAACTTTTCGCAGTTGGCGCTACCAATGACAAATCTATTAAAGAAAGGAGTGAAATTTCATTGGGGTGAAAAGCAGCAGTTGGCGTTTGAGGCATTGAAAAGTCATATGTGTAATGGTTCAGTGTTAGCATATTTTTCATCGGATGAAGGAGTTGTTACAAGGTTGTTTGTAGATGCGAGTGATAAGGCTGTCGGTGCATGTTTAATGCAAGGAAGGGAGAGTATGAGACCGATAGCATATGCCTCTAGGAAATTGTCGGCAGCAGAAGAGAGGTATGCGATTACGGAGAAGGAATGTTTAGCGCTCATTTGGGCTATTAATTATTTTAAACACTATTTGTGGGGTCAAAAATTCCAGGTGGTGACGGATCATAAAGCGTTGATATGGTTACGCAGTAATAGGGAACATGCAGGAAGGCTTGCTAGGTGGGCGTTAGCAATCCAAGCGTGGGATTTTGATATTGTCTATTGTAAGGGTAAGGAAAATGTGGTAGCGGATTTTTTGAGTAGGAATCCGTTGTGTGAAGGTGAACCGGCTGGGTTACAAAAGGTAGAGCAAGAAGATGGTTTGCAGGTGTATGCGTTGGATATTCCTGATATACAACGGCACCAAACAAGAGACGAGTTTTGTTCTTACATGTTGGCTAGAATACAGAGTCGTGATAATTCTAATAATTTTTGTGTGATTAATGGAATTTTGTATAAACGGGTAAGAAGACAGGATGGTTCGGATGGGGAGTTATTAGTTTTGCCAAGGTCGCTTTTTGAAAGATGCATGCAGGAGTTGCATGATGATGTATGGACGGGTGGCCATATGGGAATGTATAAAACGTATGCGAGGTTCAAAGATAGGTATTTCATGAAAGGGGCTGAGAAAGAGGTTGAAAGATATGTAAAGTCTTGTCTATTATGTCAAGAACGAAAAAAATGTTTGAAGGTTGCCCCGTTGACGTCTGTCATTGTTGACGAAATTTTTGAAAAAATCGGCGTCGATGTGTTGGGTCCGATTAAACGGTCTAGCAGTGGAAATAAATATATAATTGTGGCAATTGATTATGTGTCGAAGTACGTTGTTGCCAAAGCAGTACCCAAGGTAACTGGTGAAGTTATAGCTAGGTTTTTGAGGGAAGAAATCTATTGCAGATTCGGAGCCGTAAAGGAAATAATCACGGATAGGGGCTCTGTGTTTACGTCCAGAGTAGTGGCTGAGGTAGTGAGGAGGTATGGGAGTTTGTTAAGGCATTCAAGTGTTTTACATCCGCAGGGAAATACGCTTGTCGAACGTCAGATTCGCACATTGTTGGACATGTTGTCGAAATATGTGAGTGAGGATCAGTCTAATTGGTGTAATCATTTACAGGATTTATTATACGCTTATAATACTAGTAAGCATGCATCAACTGGTATGGCACCGTACGTAGGTACTAGTTTTTGGACAAGAACCGAAGATTCGATCAGACATTTTATTGAGACGGAATGTGAACAACATAATGACTGTGGAACAGAAATGTGAGTTTAAGAGACAAATTACCCGTTTGGCTGTTGAAAATATAAGAGATGCTCAGAGGACTCAAAAACGTAATTATGATAAGAAAGCTAAGCAAGTTTGTTTCAATGAGGGTGAGTTAATAATGTTATATACTCCTATTAGGCGTGTAGGCAGAACATTTAAATTATTGCGTTTATTTAAAGGTCCATACTTAGTGGTAAGAAGATTGAATAATTTGAATTATTTAGTTAGGAAATATAATAATAATCGGAGTAGATTGCAATTAGTTCATGTGAACAGGATGAAAAAGTTCTTTAGTAGGAGCCAATTGTGAATATGAATTTTATCTTTGTTTGTATATTTGTATATATGTAGTGTTTTGTAAATATTAATATAATAAATGTGTTTCATGTGGAGCGCTACTGCTGTGAAGTTGTGGAAAATAGAAGTTTGTTACCGGAGGAGCTGTGCTACCCTCCGAGATACAAGTTCAAAATGGAGTGCAACATCGCAGCACGTCTTTGATGAAGAAGGGCCGTTTTTATAAAGGTGTATCGCTAGGGTGTTCGATTGTTTAAGCATTGTTGTGATGATTTCTCTGACGGCAATCCTTCATTTCCTATAAGGAGGAGGAGGGGATTTGGTTGGTCTCCAGCTGTTAGATGAAGTTATTACTGGCGGTGTTTGTGATTGCAGAGGAGGATTGACACAGTGACCCTGTCTCTCCCATAGGGAAGAAGGGGATGGACGAATAGTTCATCAACTGTGTTGATGGGTTAGGCAGAGGATAGTTGGATAGGCTATCAACTCTGATGGTTAATTTAATTTTTTTAGCTTATGCAAGGGTTGTAAAGGGAGGTGTTGATCAATCGGCCCATACTCATGACGAATCCCGTGTTGCGATGTGCCCTTTGATTTATAGAATTAATGATTGTGTAATGCTGAGATTAGGGATATCAGATAGGTTTAGTTAGGTAGCGTATATGCCATCGGTAGGCTTTTTGCTAGGTTTTTGCCTAACGAACCCATCGCAGAGGTGAGACTTCGTGTTGATCATTATTTGAAATTTAAGTTTTTGAATTTTATTTTAATCATAGACTTTGGCTGTAGGGTTATGTTTTTTTTTGCGCTTTATTATTGACTTGCCTCTATCATGGGTGGCTTTTTAGTAAAAGGCATGGCATATAAGATATCCTAACACTGTCTTTAAAAAAAAATTGTTTTCTGATTCAGGTGCTTCAAATGGAGAAGGTCGTTGGAAGCAGAACCACTGCGGTAGCCAGGGGACGGTCTTCAATGAACTTTGATGACTGAAGTTGAACCATAGGCATCTCTCCTGGGCAGTGCCTCGACCCTCAACGGAGCGGAGGGGAGATGTGACACTGGCAACCAACGGCGTACTCCATGGAGCGATACAGAAAAATAAAACATTATTTAAAATTTGACGGATTAGGCGAGTGCTAGAAAATAATTGAAGCATTGATAGGTTGGACGTTGAGTTAGGAAGATATGAGGAAAATATAAGTCTTGAAATATATTTTATTTTATTTACCACCAACCTATCGCAGTACATTCAGCAGTGCATCAAACTACCCCATCTATACTGCGTGTTTTTTTAGTCGTTGTTTTCCCGCGGCGGAATGCTTTACCTTCAGTAGTACTATCGATTTATGCTAGTAATTTTTTTTTGAATTTTTGTTTTGAAATTTTTTTAAAACTTTTTTTGACATTTTTTCTTAAATTATAATGGGAAAATGGAAACTAAATGTGAGTAAATAGTAAATAATCATTTTTTTGATAAACGCGAAGGGCAATGACCCCGGCCGGTGACCGTCCGTGACGCAGCTAGTACTATTGGTTCGAGTTTCGTCTATCATAATCGTAAAACTTTTGATTTAACTAAAAAAAGAACTTTATTAATTTACTTTACTACTAAGATAGAATCATTTTACTGCGGGAAAACAACGACTAGAATTCCACGCTGTATAATTTCTCCAAAAAATTTTTAACTTTATGTTCGGTAAACAGCACATCACGGTTTACACGTGCAGTTCGATAATAGCACTTATGCCCCCGACATAAGAGTGGTTACAAAGTCCAAAGTGTTACGTCTGACGTGCTTTTGACTGTTCATTGCATGAAGAACCGGTATAACATTTGTCATGTTTTAAAAGGGTAAGTTGATATGCTGCTGACTGCACATATTTATAAATTGTTCATTGATATACCTAGCAGTGTTTGTCTTGTGTTCACAATTTGGGTTAGTGGTCTACCGAAGAATTGCATGGGGTATCTTGTACAGTTGTGTCCCTTCTACATATGCTCTTAAGACTACATGTGGTGCATTTTAAGTATATCAATTATCTAGTTCATAGATTAGTTTGTGTTCGACTGATGTTATTTATTTTTTGAGATTAAATATTGTTAAATTATTAATATGGCATTTCATTTGATTACACCGTTCCTTTGACAACTAACTTGCGATGACTGGACTGATTCTAATTCGGATTTAATTTAATTATAAAGACCAGAACGCAATAAGATACTAAATAAATAATTATAAATTGCACAAAACTAGGGGAATGTTGCCCCCTCTTATAAGCAACAACGCACAGGCCTTATAATTTTACTTAAATTGTTTTCAAATAAAGGTCAAAAAATAAAACGATCATCTTCTATATCGGAGTCAATTTATTTATGAATACGCTTATTAAATAATAATATTTGCACCAAAATACTGCAATAACGACTAACAGTATCAAGAAAGCTAAGTTACAATTTTCTATGAAGCTATTTCCGGGTACGTTGTACCCGGGCCGGGCGTCTCCCACACACAACAATACAATATCAATATCTCAATACATTTAGTCGAAAATGCATCAATGAGTATGATACAGGTATGATCCACTATAATATATATGTATAAATTCTTACAAAAATTCAGTGACAAGTACATTCTTAAATGCTTATGTGGTTTGGTCGGAGGTCCATTGTAGGGGGTAGTCAGAAACGTTTTACGTCATGCTCCATTTTGTCCAGCATAGCAAACAGAGACAATATTTTATTATCTGTTGACTTAACACACATGTAACTTTTTTATAATTACAATAAGAACATAGTCAAGATAAACAAAAATACTAACTTTTGATTACATTGTCTATGGTCTTCTAGGTTAGTAAAATACCACCCTTCAGTGGACACTCCTACGCTAATTCCTGATGTCAGTCCGCCATCGAACTGGCTGTGTGAGCTCCTAAGCCCTTGAGCATGCTCGGCGCCACTCGGCCTCCGCATGTGTTGCCAGAAATGACAGAGATTACATTGAATAAGTTATCACGTTTTCTGAAGGATGAATTTCTAATTTCATAGCAACACTGCTTTGCCGAACGACGCATGACGAAAAAAGTGCTACGTTCGGATATTGGAGACGCCTTTAATTATAAATTCCATTCTAATTTTATCGACGAAGCTGAGCAAGTTTAAACTATTTTCTGATGACGGTTTAATAAACTGAAATTAAATCTATTCAAAATTCTATAATCTGTAACTACTAAATAAAAAACCAAACTTCTTTACAACACTTGAGCAGTCTCGGTGTACAGTATCCGAACGTAGTCACTAATTTCGATAGGAGCGAAAAGGCGAAGTTGCTATTCACACGATACGCGACGATATCGAGGCGACCTCTTTCTTTGCGTTATAACCCTGCTTTTGTTTCCGGTAATAACGCCCTCCGTTTATTAATCAAGCAAATCTATACAGAAACAATACAATTTGATACAAAGATTTCTTTACCGTTAATCGTCACGTAAGGTGTAAATGACAACAATAGACTTAAGCGCTGAGTGCCCGTTCCCTCGCTCTTATTATTAATTAAAACTATTTTTATTTGTTCGTATTATTGTTCTTAATTAAAATAGGATAATCTGTGTTATTTAATAGACAAGTAGTTTTTCTTTTATTGGAATGGACGAGAGACGAACGAGAGAACGGGGATTTACACAATCAGACTACATTTGTGCAAGTGACAAAAAATACAGCAAAAATATATCTTACAGAATGACTGACAGAATACACCGCTAAAACGTTATTTTTAGGCTTTTCCGAATATTAAAATACAATATAAAGGTACACATCAAAATGCATTAATACTTACACCCTAATACAATATGGAAGTATTTTTTTTTACTGGCAATGTACAAAATATGGCTTCGAAATGTTACAGGACAATTTGTGCGATTATCTAAGTTCTAACACACTTTACACCGGACGCTGCCGAGGGATGGGTGCCGCACGCGTTTTGACGATCAATTAAAAAAAAAACAATGTCTCTTTTGGGCCATGTCACATTCTTCTCCGCAAAAAAATTGTGAACTTGAAGGAATTGGTTAAGGTATGCCCATTCTAGAAATCATCGATAGCTACTATACTACATCCTGAAATTTGGTCACAATAATCCAACAATAGTATAGAAGTTAATTTGAAATTAAAGGCTCGCTAATCTGCAAAATCTTTAGCATGGCAGTACATTAAACGATATATTTTCTTAGTGTCCATTAATAAAAGATTCCATAGATTTTAATTTATAGATTACTGCTTACCTAAGTTACGCAGTACTCATAATTATACTATGCCTAAGTAGAAGTATCCAACTTCGTAAATATAATAATGTCACCTCTTTGTATATTTATTACTGTTTGTTCTAGGATCCCATCGCTCGGCCCGTTCATAGACAAGTCGACGCCATAAACAAACAGATACACAGACAATTCGTTTCCGCATTATTGCTCGGTTGCAATTTTTATTAAATAGTTTTTATTCTCCATTTCACAACTTAATATTTCCATCACTCTCGTTAACTCTAAATCCCAGTGAGAATAACAAAAGCAAAGCTTTCCAATAATAAAATACTTATAAAAGAAAATAAATTCGAAAAGAAACCAGCAACTGTACATAAAAAGTCTAATTCTTACAAAATAGTACTTAAAGTAGAAAAAGCTAAAGTCGAAATTGCGAAACCATTTGGCAATTTGTTTTTTAGTACACTCTTAAAACAAAATTGACTTACAAAATAAATTCTCGTTATAAAAACATGATAAACATAAACTTGTCCCGATATTTATTTACATACATCATGATTTATCTTATTGGGGACGAGCAACTGAGGAACTATCGGCGCTAGTATAGCTAATGTAGTTTTCAAAGTATTCGCAAGGTGGCGCTAACAAGGTTAATTCTATTTATGCAAATTATTTAAATAAAAATACAAATAGCTAATAGAATAGTTTTTCATTAGTTCATGGCACAGTAGTTATTAGAGTGCGTTTAACGATCCAAAGGTTTCGGATTTGATTTCCGGGCAGGTCAAAAAAATCTACTATAGCCAACGATTTAATATCGTTGACTATAGCATACAAACTAACATAAAACACGACTAGGTATAAAATAATTATCAACAATTGAAAAACACCGCCAATTCCTCAGTCGCCGTATCTAACTAAAAATATTAAATAAAATAATATCAGATAAAGGTAAAGTTTCAAAATACACAGAGAGTAGTAATAAATAAATAAAACAATAATTACAATGTTTGTTTGTTCGTATGAAACGGACACATTAAATGCTTCAATAATATGTAGGTATCACGGGGTTCAATTGAAATCTTTGACATCATTCCCTGTACATTTTATCATGTTAAACTGGTTTCGAAAATAAAATAAGCGTTCAAAAACAAGTGTCAATTAAACGAACATTAAAAACAATATTCAACAATTCAATTGAACTCTGTAAATCTGCCCTGATATATAAACCTAAATATTAACAGGTTTTTATATCAGCTCAACCATACCACTTGACTCGGCTATTAAAACAGATATAAATATCTTGTTTAGACATAATAATCCAACTTAGAGGTAACATTGAAGAATGACTTTTAGCCGCATTTTGGCTGTAGTAGGTTTAGGTTAACTTTATGTCGTATATAACCGTTATTGTAAATGTTATCAATCGAAGGAACATAATACATTATTATATCAGAAAAAAATCAACTTGTCCAGTTACCAGGCGGGGATCGAACCCGCGCTGATATTGCTGTTTTCAAGAGGCAAAAACTGTTAAATTACAAATTACTAGTTATTCGAAGAATCATGGACAAGAATTTATCAAAATGCAACACAAAACATGTTTCTTCTCAATCTGTAAAAATTTTGCCTCCCAAATATAAAAATAATGTTTAAAAAACGTTAGTATTTTTCATTTACTAAAATACAATATTTATTCTTTACATTACGCGTTCCAATTGCATTATTACGAGGTAGCTAGAATGTCTTTCAATTTATTTACAAATAGCTTTGATTACACTGTAAAGAAATCTACATTTTCACAGTCTTGTCGACCGTAAAAAATCTACTATTTTTACCTTTTAGTACAACAAAATTTCAAAAATTAGTATAAAAACTGTGCATTGAGTCAAGAAAAACTAGATAAAAATATACTCGAAAACCCCATTTAAACAATACTTAACATTTCCTCTTAGAATAACTGATACCTCATTCACTCCCGCCAAATCGTTATTTTAAATTTAATTTTACAATTCACCACATTCAATATTATTAATAGTCACAAAATGCAATGCAACAAGTTTTTAAACACGTTGAAAATTAATTAAATAGGAATATTTTATTGGATGAATAAGTCCACTCGCTGAAGACACATTCACTGCCACAATCACATCCAACCATTCGAGCTCCTTATAACAGGTGAAATGGTTTGTGTACAAAGGACAGCAAAAGTACAAGCACATTTTAGACCTTATCACCATGACGATAAGGCATTTTGGCAATTTTCCTAATGCTGCACTACTTTTGCTATCACTATTTATTCTATTTAAGGCCAGTTCCACCAGTAAAAGATAAGTTAGTGCTTATTTATCTGTTAGCTATCGATGATCCTATCATATTTTATAAATAGACAGCAGTTTGATTCTTAATTTATTTTATTTTATTTGTGAATGTTACTTAAAATAACAAACTAAACAAATATTATTAAGTGTACATAAAAAAAATACTGAAATGTACAGTCAACAGCACATCACGGTAAACACTTGCAGTTCGATAATAGCACTTATGCCCTCGACATAAAAGCGGTACAAAGTCCAAAGTGTTACGTCTGACGTGCTTTTGACTGTACCTCAAAATAACTGATTGCACACCAAAGGTTAGGTTAGGTTAGCAATTCAGTATTTTTTGATGCACAATCAGTATTTTTTGATGTGCAGTTAAATACAACCCCAAACTAAATACTTTTTACACATATTAATGAAGGACCTAATTTCCACGCATACTCGTTCACATAGAGTGGACATTCTTAATCCAAATCCTATTTATATTTTTTACATTTAAAAATGGCGAGTAACATCAACATTGGCGCCAAAACTGCCGCACTTTCACAGATTAAAAACATTTTCCCCTAACTACTAAATTGTTCATGTTCCATTTCCATTCGTTCAAGTCGTAACATTAAAAAGTTTCGTGGCGGACATACACCGGCAGGTACATAGAGAAATGCGTCGTATTTCCAATGTATACAAGGTTCATTCTTGTTTGACAATGCCTCTTAGGTGGGTCTGATTCTGTGATGGCATAGATAATAATCGTAATAGAAATTAATTAAAAAGTTTGTTAATTTTGAAATTTCAAAAGTTCTTTCGTACTTCATAGACATTTCGACACTAAATAATAACTTCAAACATTATTTTGATTATTTACGTAATTTAATAAAATATCGACATTATCTAAGAGACACGCATAAATCGACGCCTGGACCTATTTAAAAGGAAGAAAATCTATTAATATTCTAGCTAGACTGGCAAAGTCTATGGTCAACACATCGGCAAAATTTCAATTCAGTTACTGGTTTAAAACAATATGCTAATATTCACCTTAATTATATGCCCCTATAGTTCAAAATCTGTATTTTGATATTTGTTTTTAGATACGATATGACTGTTCTGTAAAATGATAATGATTTTTTTTATTTTTATTGTTATTTTAAGAGTTGTTCAATGTCTGGTTAACGAAGCGTGTAGTGGAGCACAATTTCGTCATTTCACTCAACGGCGCCGTGGCTTAGTTGGTTAAAGCGCCTGTCTAGTAAACAGGAGATCACGAGTTCGAATCTCGTCGGGGCCTTAGTTGTCATCTATTTTTGTTTTATTTTTTTACTTTTTCACATTTTTATGAAAATAATATTAATTTATTTCCTTAAATAAAATGTTTTTTAACTTTTTGTAAAATGATTTCTGTCGTTTTTGGAGTCAAAATCAGTCGTGACTTTTTTTTGACAGATTAACAATTTCACACTGGTTTATTTTGTCTCATGGTGAATCTAGAAACATCGGCTTTTAGACCACTTTCTGATCTCATTGACCCAAAGTCAATTTGATGATCCAAGAGTGATCTAAGGTCAGTTGCTGATATGACTCACTTGTTAAATTACCCAATTTGTATGGTCATTTTAGAACATCCATATTGTATACGTTTAGAAATACTTCTGAATTCGATACGTGCGTGTCAAAATTGTCGGGTCAAGTGCCACCTATTTAGGGTCTCTTAGGGATATCGTGGAAATCAAGGTTCTGTTGGACCTCACAACACCTCTAGGCTAGGTGGAGCAACCCAGTGTTTAGTGGATAAACCACGCCCCCTTTTTAAAGATAGTGGGTATCACACACAACTCTCTCCGCGGAGAACTAAGGTGCTTACATTCCCCTAGTATAAAAAAAGGGATTTCTTTAGAACCACCTTCTTTCTCTCTCTTTGGGACCATCAAATATGTAGTATTCGTTTCTAAATATTGATTATTTGGCGTGTCAGAATAGTGTTTTACCCGGCCGGATGTGGTTGCCGCGATAGTTGTACGCGGTGGCCAGCTCCTGTGGCGACTAGGCTAGGTGGAGCAACCCAGGGTTTAATGGACAAACCGCGCCCCCTTTTTTAACATAGTTTCTCACACAACTCTCTCCGCGGAGAACTGAAGTGCCTAACGCATTCCCCTAGTATAATGCGATTATCACACTGCACCGCGCTCCGCCGCAGCACGCGGGACAACAGATTTAATCATTATATGCAAGTACCTCAGTTTGTATAGAAAACACGCGCGGCACAACACACTGAAAACGCGCTCGCGTGCGGAATTTTTACTATGCAGCCCCGCGCTCCGCGACGGAGCGCCGCTCAGTGGGATCACCGCCTAATAGTATTCGTTTCTAAGTATTGATTATTTGGCGTGTCAGAACAGTGTTTTACCCGGCCGAGTATGGTTGCCGTGGTTGTTGTCCGTGGTGGCCGGCTCCTGTGGCGGGTTGGGTAAGTTTGGCGAGTGTGAGCCGGGCGGTCAGCTGTCGGGCGGCGGCGAGGCGGGCTGAAGCAGGTGGTCGGGCACGGGGACCGGTCGGAGACGCGGGGGGACCTTCTTCTGAGGGCATAGTACCTAGAATACGTTTTTTTTTAAATTAAGTTATTTTTAACGCCTCTATGGTTTAGTGGTTTAAATACCGGGAGGAGATCTGGGGTCCTGGGTTCAATTCCCGGGTCGAGCTAACTTTGTGTCGGTTTTTTCGGACACAGCTCGGGTTTGTGATCACCAATCCGCATTTTGGCAAGCGTGGTGATTAAGCCAGTACCCATCATTGTAGCGATAACTTGATTTCAAGGATGGAGGCTTTTGCCCTGCATCGGGACATTAAATAGACTGATACTTTTTTTATGTAAACAATATCTTTTTTATTTAATTGTATTTTCTGCTTTATTTTTGTGTTTAAAAATGTATGTTTGTTTGATTTCTACATTTTCTCCTTTACCAAAGAAAGGTGGTGGTATACTGACCCTCCTGGCGAAGAGGAAGCATCCCTTGTCTTCCTCCTGCGTGGTGACGGGTGGCACGAGCTGCAGGTCCGCTGAGATCAGCTCTTTGCCATCTTCTCCTTCAACAAACCACACGTAGTCTTAGAGATCATAAAATCAACAAGGATTCGTGACAGACAAAAAAAAAGACTGGGTATAGCTCGCGGCACGAAAGTTTAGCGCTGACAGTTACGACTGCACATGTAAGTGGTATGGCGCAAGGTCCAAAATACGTTATTTTTGACTTCTGCGCATAACGGTCAGCGCTAAACTTTCGTGCCGCGAGTTATAAGCTTCAGTAGCTTGCCAAAGGTGAAAGTTACACTTGTAAAGTTACAATTAACGATTACATTTTCTACAGAGTTTGTGAAATATTCGCAAATGCTTTGATAAATTGATGAAACGACGATTTCGGTGGATTTTTTTTATTTTCTACAAAACAAACTGTAATGAAAACAGTCCGTGTTGAACTTGCCGTAGAGAAAGGCCTGTGTCCACTATGTCCAGCAGTGGAGCTGATGATGATGTGCCTCACCTTTCGCGAACACGTTCAGCTCGGTGAAGCTTTTAGTTTTTGTTATTTGCGACAGATTCATTTGCAAATTTAACATTGGTCCTTCGAGACGGATATGAACCAGCGACCTGTTTACTTTTATCTGTTCGTCATATTTGTAAGTAAGTATTCAGAGCCGGTGCCTAATGTCAAAATGTTGATATCACGTGCATCCCTCACCTCTCGCAAACACAACTTAACATTGGTCCTTTGAGCCGGATATAAACCAGCGACCTGTTTACTTCTATCTTTTCGTCATATTTGTAAGTATTCAGAGCTGGTGCGTAATGTATGTATAATAATGTGGATATCACGTCAATCACGTGCATTACTCACCTCTCGCAAACACGTTGAGTTCGGCGAAGCATCCCGTCTCGATCATCTCGGTCTGCCACGGGATGCTGACAGAGCCAGTGTTAAACTTGCCGTAGAACGTGTCGTCGGCTGCGTCTAGAGCCACTCCCTTCACTGTCGAGAACTGCTCGATGTCTAGGACGTCTTTTGCGTAGACTGCGTGAGGCTGGAAGTATAAATATTGATATTGTCTATAAATGAACAAGGTACTGTTTGGTTGACTTTGTATTGGCCTTGGATAAATGTGCCAGCTGACCCCAAAACTGGTGAAAATTTTGAGAGTCCAATCTCGACTCGACGACGAATAGATGGATGGAATGAGTCAGTGGAGAAAATGAGGGTTTGAGGAAGTGAGTAGAGTGGGTGAGTGAGTTAGTGGGGAACGAGTGAGTTTGTGAGTGAATAAATGAATACATAAATTAATAAATGAGTGTATGATTGTATTCGTATAGATTATATTTGTTTTTTCTTATCGTTTACTACTGTATACTATTTTTAGAATACTTATAATAAAGGGGTGGAGGGTTGATTGCTTGAGATACAGGACCTGTCCTAGTTCAAGTGTCAACCCACCATAAACTATCTGCAGGACCTATGCTTACTAGAAATTGTACTCCATGTAATCAGAGAGAAAATTTTCTTGTTCTGTGCATGTAATCATGTTTATGGTGAGGAATAAACGATTATTATTATTATTATTATTATTATTGCATAAAAAAATACAATAGTTTCATGTTCAAAGAAATTCACGTCAGGCACAGCGTGTGAACGGGTGCGTTTCTGAATGGGGAATGAATGAATGACCTTACAAATTAATAAATGAATATATTATACGGCTCTCATATCCAGCCACTCACGTCAGGAACAAACGGCGCGTCCACCATGCCAGCCTCGTCTAGCGAAGTTGAGCTGCGCGAAGAACCTGTGCGCCTTGTAAGGGGGCGAATGGCTAAGTCGGTGAGTGAGTGAATGAGTGTGTAAGTAAGAGAATGAGTGAGTGAATGATTTAGTGAGTTACTTAGTAAATAAATGAGGGAACGTATTAGTGGTTGAGGGAACGAATGAGTAAATGAAAGAGTTCATGAATGAATGAAAAAATAACTTTAATATCATTTACTCACACGTGCATGATTGGGCGGAATTGGCACAGGACCGAAGGAAATGGCGAGCTTTGACGTCGGAGGTCAAGACCCATTTCAGATCGCTGAGCCAGCGTAGTAATTAAGTAAGTCATTGACTCACGTCAGGCACAAACGGCGCGTCCACCATGCCCGCCTCGAGCCTGGCGAAGTTGAGCTGCGCGAAGAACCTGTGCGCCTTGACGGCGGCCGCGCCCCGCCGGCCCAGGCCGCCCGCGCAGCCGAGCCGCGCGCCCGCGCACTTGGCCAGCAGCCCCGAGCACAGGCCGCGCGCGCACTCGCTGAACTTGCTCGAGTACTTCTCCTGCTCGTGCTGGGGAACCAAGTGACGATATTCATCAATTATGACGGATGTAAACATCATATCAGACAATTGATGTTCCAATGCAGGGCAAAGGCCTCCATCCCATCATCGTGAAATAGAAGTGTGTCGAGCACTTCTGTGTTGCGGGGAAAGGGCACTGTAGCTAGTGAAATTACTGGGTATATGAGACCTAATAACTGTCGTCTCGGTGTAGCGGGCGCAGGGCGGCGCCAGACAGTACCTGCTTAGTTACTGTTTGGCACTGAACTGTCTACGGCTTGCTATCAGATGTACTATCTGCTCGTCTTGTTACACATTGCAATAAAAAAAATCCTTGAAATCGAGTTATCGTTATAATGATGAGTACTAAATAATAATAGAAACGTGGTATCTGGTAAGCGTGGTGATTACACCACGCTTACCAGATGCGAACTGGTGATCACATACCCGACTTGCGTCCGAAAAATCCGACAAAATGTTAGCTTGAGTTGTAATTGAACCCAGGACCCGGAGATCTAGGCCCGGTACTTAACCGGCTTGTCCCAATCGGGTGTGAAGGGGAACCGGGGGAGTTTAGTGGGTAGTGGACGCTTTAGTCTCGAGTCCCACACACGGCCGCAGGTTTAGCTAGCCTGCGGTTACGGTGCATAAACGCATTCTCCTCCGAAAAAAAAAAGAAAAAAAAAAAAAAAAGGCCCGGTACTTAAACCACTAGCCACGCATCGAGGCGTTATGTGAACAACGTATAGACATCAATTATCAAATAATTTAATTTCTCGTCCCCATGTATATTCCTTTAAAGGCGAGAGACCTTAACGCAGATGTCTGTAGTCGGTACCTTTCCACTGATGCCACACTTGCTCGTTTAGGAAGTAAAAATTCTCGCATCAAAAAGGGTGGATTTTACACTTTAATCCCTGAGATGCTCCACCTTACAAATCGAAAATCACTCGAAAGTTCTCCATAGGCTCAGTATAAGCACACCACATACCTTCACCCTCCTATCCACCTCCTCTCGTTTGACCTTCTCTTTCCTCGCGCGGAAGGGCGCGCGGCCCTCGATCATCTCGTACACGAGGCAGCCGAACGAGAACCAGTCCGGGCTGTACGTGTACCGTTCGTTGTCTATCACCTGGAACATACAACGTATACCTTTTTACAAATAAATACAGAAAGAGAGAGAGAGGGAGAAAGAGAGAGGACATTTTCGGAGTTCCGACTAATCAGCTACCACCCACCGGTGAAACGTGCCGCCAAAACTGCTTTAGGTGTGTTCCGGCGTTATAAATGTGGGAGCCAGTACACTTAAACTCTAATGCTCGAAGATCAGAAAATATTTCTTCTTTTGGTTGGTTACTAAGCTTCCCAGTTTCCCCTTCACACCCGAAAGGAACTTGTGCCCATCTTGTAGCGAATGATCGGCCCATCCCGCCATGTGGGAGTAGGACAAGATGTCCTCTATCCGCCCAAATCCCCCTGGTGTTTCCACTGCGTCAGAACTGAGAGTGTATTAGGGATCCGGCAATGCACATAGCATGCCAGATGGCGGGCCCTACAACTCCCTCAGTTGAGGGGCCTACGGTCACCATGGATTATCAATGTTCAGGCACGTACCTCAGGCGCCATGTAGCCGACGGTGCCCACCCGGCCCCGCACGCTGCCGCCCTCTGGCACGTCCACCGCGAGGCCCAAGTCTGAGATCCGCACGTGGCCGGCGTCGTCTAGTAGGATGTTCTCTGGCTTGCAGTCTCTGGAATAATGTCATACAATAGTATGTAGAAATATCTTCATTAAGTAAAGTAACCGTAAAATGCTCTTTAATATTTTACCGGTTAAAGTATTTTATTTAATTTATCAGAAGGTTGACTCTCGATCAGGTGTTTAAATGAAAATTTGTAAAGTTCAATCAGAAGATAATATATATTGTTCACATTCACACAGTTAAGTTTTAACAAGACATTTAGCTTTACGCTATTTCTCAACCACACTAATATGACTACAATACTGGGTCCGACCGTAGGTACGATACGCCCGAAGGGAAACGACTGACTTCCCACCACCACTGCAAGGCAAAGGTCCCGCCACCGCGCGCTGACGATGCCTATAGTACGAGTAGTTAGCACTTTACTTACAGACAGATCACGCTGTTCTGTCAGTCCTCAGTCAAAATAGGCCGGCTCAACAGGGGAGTATCAACCTCTCACAGAAAATCAACGTATGAGTAAAAAAGTTTTACTAACAGCGCTTCGTGGATAAGTAAGAATGCTGGAGGCTCAACCCCTCTCCATTCCCTTCCCTCCTCCGCCTCCCCCATTTCACATAGTCATGCACCTTCGCCCTCCATCCATATTTCTTTATAGGAGGGCAACGCGTCTTAGATCTAGTCACATGGGCAGAAGGGATCACGTACCATCAGGTGTCTTTCATAAAAGAAGCAACGGCCGCGCCTCAGGTCCTGGCTTCTAATTCTGGGTAGGACCAAAATGTGTACTGAAAACTCGGCTAGGGGGATATTATTACTATTTAATTAGTGAGTGGATACCTGTAGACAATGCCCATCTTATGCAGGTGCTCCAGACCACAGGCCACCTGCGCAGCGTAGAACCGCGCCCGCTCCAACCCCAGGCCCGTGTCCGCTCCGCACATGTTGTAGATGTGGAACTTCAGGTCGCCGCCTGGGGACAACAGCGGAATGTATTCTGACTGACTCGCTGCAATGGTTGTGATATATACTAGAGGACTAGAGGACGCGGTTTCGATCTACATACAGTTCAAAACATTCTGGGGACGACAACAATTTGGGATAAAATAAATGACATAGGCAGTGGCGTAGCGTGGGTGTCAGCCGCCCGGGGCGGAAAACAATTCTGCCGCCTTTTTTTTTTTGCTCGTCCATTTGGAAAACATACACGTAGCGGGGGGGGGGGGGAGACAGTTCTGCCGCCCTTTTGTGAAATTTTGCCGCCCCCTAAAAAGGACTGCCCCCCCCCCGCCCCTCCATCGCTACGCTACTGGATATAGGCTATTTTGATCCCGGAATAATGTGACATTCCTTCGAGGTAAAGCCGAATTAGTGCGTTCGTAATGCTAGTATTTCAATTTAGCAGTTTAGAAAATAAGTTCTAACTTCTAACCAAAAAACAGAAAAAAATGGTGGTTAACGAATTATTTATATTACGAGTATTGTGTCTGTATATTACGAGTATTGTGTATGTGTATGTAATAGCACGATCCTAAATATGGCGATCTCATAGCTAGCTACATATTTACGAAAATAACTATAAACGATCGTTAACATCCGTTGACTACTTCCGATATTTAATACTAATTAGGTCTAAGCAAAAATCTTCAAGGCTATTAATTGATTTAAATTAAATTAACACGTCGTTTTGCAATCAACATTAAGTATCAAAACAAATTACCTGCTAATTATATAAGTTATAATATATAAATAACATACTGCTTCACCTTCGCTTTCATATCGGACAGGAAAAGAGTTATCTAAAATACACATACCATACTATATTTATGCAAAACAACGTATTGACGTCAAATAATTAGTTAAGGTAAGCATTTTAATATTTCCCCGTAACAGCAAATACAAATAAAGTAAATTATCAATCTTTTGATGTGGTTTCTTTTATGCCAATAAAAATATTTCTAAAAACATCACATACACCAGATCCTTACTTTGGTAGCTAAAGAAGTTGAGCTCTTATTAAAAAAAATAATGCTCAGCTAGACAAAGTAACATTTTGACAGCGATAGCGAAATTCGCTAACTTCAAATTGTATGGATATACGCATGGATATGACAGGTGCCTCAGAAAAGTCACGTGGTCAATCGATATTGAAAGTACGGGTTTTGACATTCGCTATTGCAAATTGATCAATAACGAACGTCATAAATGCCGCCTGTCTAGGGGGGCTGTTTCTTCCACGGGATAACAGACATAAAAGTATTTTTTTCCCTGCTTTTCAATATAGCAACGAATAGACCTGATTTTTGGTATGGGGATATGTTGGAAGTATAATACGTAACTAAAATATATCCAGACAATTCTTTATTTCGTGAATGTTTCATAGATTTTGCGGATAAAGGTGGCACATTGTTCTGAGATAAAAATACTAACGATTTCATCAAATCAACTTGCATTTTTATTCACATAACAATACTTTCTAATCCAAAATCCCTCAATGGAATAGGCAGTTGTGGCTGCTTGCCATCTGGTGCCAAGTTGCCGGTTTGCCAACTGAATTTGCATATTGAAAAATAAACTGAGACAAAGGTTTTCTTTTCTGAAGCAATAAAAACTCGAAGTTACTGCTTGTATGCAAAAAATTATGCAAACTAAAAAAATACAACAACAATAGGCTATTACACACTTTTTTGAAAACTCATTTAAATCAATCTTGAAGTTGTACTGAACCAGTAAAATTTTTATTTTTATTTTAAATTACCGAAAAATGCCATAAAATCTACTTTTTATTTATGATTTTGAAATTGCGCGCGGAAACAGTAGCCGCCATGCTGCTTCGACTTTTGACGTCAGTCCGTTAGTAAACAATACGATGTTGTTAGAGACCAAGTGAAAATATTTTCGAAAATAATGAGTTAAAACCCTTATCATTGGTGTCTTGTGCCGGGGGATTCGTCGTTTGACCCCGGTCCCTGAATATACCGCGCTGCCATAGTCTTTGTGCGGTTGAAATAAGGACTATGACACCGCGGTGTATTCAGGGACCGGGGTCAAACGACGAAACCCCCCTTGTGCCTGGATGCAATAGATAAACGTTCACAAACATAATAACTTGACAATTTCTACAAATCTTCTCAAAGCACGACTGTGTTTACTAACGGAGTGACGTCACGTCGGAACCCATTATGGCGAACGGCGTTTTTGACATTTCAAAAACAGATTAAAAAATTCGATTTTAAAATTGGAAATATAAAATTAATAATGCATTTTTATGAATGAATATCAACGTTTCTCGTTTATATTATACGAAATCTATAATAAACATTCACTTTTATATTTTTTCTTGCATGGTGTAAAATACCGTATTGAACATCAATTGACAACGAATTTCATGCTTGTCATATTGACACTTTAAAGTGTCATCATAATTTATTAAGTCGATTGGCAACGAGTTGGGCGCCAATCATTCGGAAGCTACACTACGCACCGTTCTTAATTAACTCTTAACGAGTAGCTCCCATGCACATTCCACGGTAATTTGAACTTTATTCTCCGGTAACAACGATAAAAATTAATGTAGCAATTTGTAGAGGGTTGGGTACGCCAGTTCCGCTCGTAAAGGGGAACTTACTGAATCAATCTATATGATTGGGAAATATTATAAGTTTATCTCGCTTCACCCAACTCTTCAACACCTCGTTGGGCGCCAGTTTGATTCCGAATTTTAAAGATCCTTGGGTAGCTTTTGACTGAGTATGAATACTCATACTTAACATACTGTTAAGTAACTAAAAATAGTGGGGGAGAGGAAAAACCATTTTCAATGGGAACAAATAAATGACCACCAAAAAACACAATCGTTACCCAAACAGCCTCATCCAAAATAAATATAATATGTACAAATAAACGAAACCTGTACCAAAATATTTTGGGCTATTTAAGTCATGCCTGCACTACAAAAACTTTTCGTAACCCAAAAAGGCCACGCGTGCACCAAATTTTAACTAGCAAAGTTTTGTGTCATTCTTACCCAAAGATATCATTACGTTTGCCATAAAATGTATTCGTATAACCAAGTATATTAAATTGATTGATAAGATTTGTGTTAGGTTAGGTTAGAACTGCGACCACTAAACGGTTTATGACCCGTGGAACACCTAAGTGGTTCACCTAGGTGTTCCACGGTTACTTTTTTGTACCCGTGGATCACCATGCCATAACTGAATTCTACCCGTTTTACTTGGTCGGGACAGAGAGAAAAAGATTTTGTTTATTTACTATCAATCGTCAAATGGTATTAGTATCGGTAAATCTTTAGAACTTCATTTATATTTTTATCTACATCCATACCATAAAATGTCTATTTTATATTCAGGAGCGATGAGCAAACGCCCTACATTTAGATATAAGTATCTGTGGCTGCATTGAAATGTTTACATTTTAGTGTCGGTAACTGATACGAAATTACGTTCAAATTTCGAACGCCTTCTTTAAAAGTAAAAATTAATAGGTTTTTTCGATTATCGAATTAGTCGATTAGTAATTTTATGTTCCATTCCTATACATTTAATTCGATGCTGAAATTATAACAATCGATTTGAGAATCGAAATCAACTCGAGTCTAGATTGTTTATGGATTTTAAAAACTACAAACGTCAGTCATTAATTATGACAGTACTAAACTAACTTTTACATACAGATTATGTTGGTAACTAGGGCGTTTGCTCATCAATCCTGACTATAAAATAGACATATTATCGTATGAATGAAGATAAAGTTATGTATGTGACTGTACATAATTAGTCATTAAAATACTCATGTGATTCTTTTATGAAACTCACTTCGTTCGTTTCATAAAACCACATTCGTATTTTAATGACCCTCATTATGCAGCAGTCACATAAATAACTATTTGGGTATACAATGATTTTTGTACGCATTACTTTAATTTATTAGGATAAAAATATGTAACATATTTGGGTGAAATTTTTAAATACAATGAGAGTACAAATTTGGTGCACGCGTGGCCTTTTTGGGTAGCTCAGCGATTATTCTGACGATACTTACGTTTTTTAGGTTAGCAGACTTAACGTTTATTGGTGATCATTTCCTAATAAAATGGGGATTAAATTCTGGTAAGTACTTAGGATTTTTTGGGCGTTATATTTCATTATATCTGGTGGTTGCTTAAACCTAAGCCTTTTAAATTACGTTTTATTATCATTGTACCACGTTCTGGACATAATGAAAGTCAAGCAGATTTTTTTTATCTAACGTGCGTTGACTGCCCGATACACGAGTTGATCTGATTTTAGATCTAAAATATCGTCTTCCGTTGACTTCTCCATCCTTTTCAATTTAGGTGTGAGCGACAGAGTAGCACAGAGGCGGTCGGTACGTACCGTTCATGATGGTGAGGACGAGACAGAGCGCGTCTTTCGTCTCGTAGGCGTAGGCGAGGTTCACGACGAAGCGCGAGTTGATCCGCTGCAGGATCTGCTTCTCGATCAGCACCATCGCTTCGCCCTTGCGCTTCTTTATTCTCTTCTTCTCTAGTTTCTTGCACGCGTACATTTTACCTGTCGCGCGGACCTGAAACGTAAGAAGTAGAACCATTTTTAAAATGCGGGATTATAGAATGGAGTGATCATAACTCCAGGCTGGCGAGACCTGCAGCTGTGTGTGGAACTTGGGACTATGGAATATTTGGCCCGCTATCCACTTTTTCTGTCACATTGGAGAGGTAGAAGCCGGTGCCCGCCTTATGGCGATTGAAGAGCCCCATCCATAAAAAAAAAACCATTTCCGATTAGTGAGTGCCAATCAAAACTCCTTCCCTTAACTTCCCTCCTCGCTACCCCCATTCCCCATAGCCTTTCAGCTTCCTCCTCCTTCCATATTTCTTTAAAGGTGGACCATATAATTTTGCCCTGGTCGCAGGTGCAATGTTTATAAGCGATATTGATAACTTACCATCAGGTGTGACACATGCCCGATTGTCCTCCTCCTTCTTAAAATGCCGTTTTCACAAATCTAGATTATCAAGTTCATGGCATTTTCCGCTGCAAATGCCACTGTCAACTTTACTGACCTGGCAAGCGCAGACCTCCCCGAACCCGCCCTTCCCGAGGACCCTGTACATGCGGAACGTGTGCTGCGTCACCGGCTGCGCCTCCAGCCACTTCCACTGCAGGTACCGGTGGAAGTACATCGACCGCTCGAACTCCGCGAACGGAGTGCCCGCGAGGAAGTTCTTCACGCACCTCACGCATTCTGAGAATATGTCTTTCGACGCGTCTGTGAACAATACAAATGGATTTATTGTGCATAACATATTGATTCATTCAGTACAAAACAAGAGATGTTCCCCTACTTTCCGTCCTAGTATAAACTATGTTACTATGGCAAAATAGTGATTCTCGTCTTGATAATAAAGTCCGCATTCGCAACTAACGATGTTAATATTGCTGGTATAAAATTATCGGTGTAGCAGGCAGGGCGGTGCCAGACAGTAACTGCTTAGTTACTGTTTGGCACTAAACTGTCTAAGGGCAGACGTGGCGCTTACCATCAGGTGTACGATCTGCTCGTCTTGTTACACATTGAATAAAAAAAACTTAAACAAGACACACTCTAAAAAAAGATACAAAACCAAACAAACAATAAGTTTGAACATCTATCATTACATAAAAACTATTGTATCTTCGAGTATTGCTCCCTAGGCACTCCCAATCGAAAAGGAGGATTCTTTTGATTTATTGCTAAAACCCTAAAAGGATTTTAACATATCTACAACAACACAAACTTGTATCACAACGTATTCTTCTAAATGGAAATATAAAATATTTATGAAGGGCTCTAGCGGAAAATTTATCAGTATTGTGGAAAATCAATCTCATAACGTCGACCTTTCAAAGGTTAAATTATTCAGATGAACAACTCGTAAAACTGGGCTTGGAAGATATGAGGAAGAATCGCGAAATATGTGAACAATTTGAGAGCTTATTACCAAAACAGGAAGGCTCAAGCTTAAATTGCGCTTTTAGCAGCATATCAGCAGTCATTTCACGTCGGAGACATATCGAATTTTATTATACGGCGATATATTCTCGATCTGTTATAGTCGTGAGATGTTGTGCATAATAATGTTTAAATTTAGATTGAAACTTAAAAAATGCCATTTAATTCACCTAATTAAATTACGCATTATTGGATTTATTTCAATGATGCCCTTGCCCCGCAGTGGAAAATTAAATAGACTGTCAGGTTACTATAGAATAGAATTTGACCTACAAAAATAATATTATGTACTTATTGTATCCATTACGTGCTTATAGCATACCGTAGGCTCACTACTCCATCGCACTACCTAATAAACTCCTCCGGTCTCTTCTTCACACTCGAAAGATATGAGGTCTTTTGGCAACTATCCGGTCCATCCCCGAAGAAGTAAAATATTCTTACTGGATTTGAACCGAACTCTACCAGACGGCGCGGTGAAATAACCAGCTTCTAGAATCTACTATTAAAGAGCGTTTACACATTACGCCGCAGCTGCAGCGTTTTTCGCTGCCCCGGTATGTAGGCTCGCCGCCGCCACTGCGGCGTCGTATGCAAGGCTCCATATAAGTCTACCAATGCCTGAGCAAGGGACTGTCGTCCCTCATACCAATGATGTTCAATAAGCCACTGCAGCCGCCGCGGACCCGGCGCATCAGAGAACTGACTCTCTTGCGCATTATCGCATGAAAGTCGTCCACGCGAGCTTCCGCGAACATTCCTGACGCACTGCAGTAACGCGGCAGCCCCATCAGCATCCTGAACCCATTGTTATACTGTATACGCAGGGCGTTATAGGCTCTATGCGTATATGAAGATCACAGGCTGCACGTATAAAACGACTGACAGTAGGCTCTAAAGAGAGTTACCTTTACTGCAGTCGTACACCGCGCAAACCTGCGAGCCAACATATTACAGCGCACCGCCACGCCAACGCCCTGCGCTCCCTCTCAATGTCATAGTCATCTCTCATGTCTTCGCTAACCCAGTGGCCCAGGTATTTAAACTTACTCACCTTAGGTAAAACAAAATTATGGCAGTGGGTAGCTATTCTTAATTTCTTACCTTCTAACCCCGCGCTCGTGTCGTCAATGACTCTCGCGCTGACAACATCAGTGACCGCTTGATCATCATCAGTCTTCAGGTACTGCCCGAACAGTTTGGTCGCAAGCGCCGGTCTCGTCTCGTCCACTTCCACTTCGTACCTTTCCGCCTGCCAACAAACATAAAAACAATGTAGAAACCATTAAAAATTAAATAAAAATCTCGAAGATGAGAGGAGTACCTACAGTGTGGCTGCATATTGAGCGTTGCTTCTTAGTGAAGTGCCCCTCTATAGAAAAGCCGGTAGCGTGGGTCTCTGCCAACTGAAGTTGTATAAAAAAATAACATTAAAATTAACGATTAAAATAGGCAAGTAAAGGGAGATATGGAAGAAGATAAAAGCATAGAGTCTTTTAGAATAACGCAATTAGGTACCTGTATAGTTACTTTTTTTTAAAACTAGAGTATGTGTAATGTATGTATAAAAGCATCTTATATACTAGGTTCTTGCATGTTTTATTTAATGTACTTTCCCAATATTAACAACATATCTTAGGACAATATTCACGCAGCGCCATCGAGCCCTAAAATTAAGCATTAGCTTGTGCTTTGGGTGCTAGACAACTTATAAACATTTTTTTTTTGTAAATAGGTACATACATATTAATATTATACATAGAAACACCCAGACTGATACAAACAGACATGTTCATGCAAACAAATGTTTCTTCCGTGCGGGGATCGAACCCGCTACCTCTGGTGGAATCCGAGTTTTCGACCATATTCATCTATCCATTCAGCCCGTGTCCACCCACTGCTGGGTATAGGCCTATAGTATAATATTGTCATAATAACATGCCATTCCAATTACTTACGTCTCCTTATAAACTCAATATCGCAAGAATTCAAGCAAATAGCCAATTTCCTGCGAAAAAATATTATACTAAAATTTTTTGATGCCAGGTAACTAAATATATTTCTATATTTATCAAAGGTTATTCGTAGTCTAACCTAAGCAATATGAAACAATAATTAAGTTTAGCTCAACAAAGATATTCTCTAAGGGCCGGTATTTCAATATATACTTATCTTGATCTTAATCCGGGATTGATAATAAGTATGACTTAAGTGTATTTCATTATAGGATTAAAGTTAAGCGGCACTAAAGTCATACACTTTTACCTGTCAAAAGTAATACTTATCTTAAATGTTATACTTAACTTAAGCAATAAGATAAGGTTACATTGAAATACCGGCCCTAACACATACTTTCAAAACCCATTCTCTAAGATATACTTACTTTCAAAACCCATCTTGCCACAACAGCAAATAACTGCTTTACAAGCCGGAAGTCAATTCTTAGTTTTTGATGCTAACAATAATTATATATTTATATCAATTCACTGTCGAAGCAAGAACCAGCGGATTATTGATTCTTTGGAAGAAGGTTTTACGGAAATCCTTCGGTGGTGACAATCCATGAGTGGAAGATTTAGTTTTAAAAGAGGTAGATCCATGAGTTCTGTGGTGTCCTGGTTAAGTGGCTCTCCAGTGCCCGATCACCAGGAACACCGTCTTATTATCAGGCGGGCCATGTGCCTATCTAACAACTGAAGTAGCATTAAGAAAAGAAGGTAACTAACTTAATACGGTAAAACGCGGTCATTCTCCGGCGAACTTAGTAATGAATTCTAATTAAAGTCCAGCTTACAAGGAAAATATCGCCTGCAAACGAGAGCCGCTGGATCCCGCCGTATCAATATAAATGAATCGCCCCCACTAATGGACCGACTCCATTCCCGTAGATTACCAGTTGTAACAAGAGGTTTTAATCAGTACGTACGTAGCTGGGCATCGTCCTGTCTTTGTTAGGAATAGCCACTGCGCCCGACTACAATGTTGGTTATATCCATAAAAATGTTCTTGAAGAATGTTCTCAAATTCAGAGAAAGATTTTTTTTTTATGGTATAGCGGGCAGACGAGCATACGGCACACCTGATGGAAAGTGACAAACGCCGCCCATAGACAACTGCAAATCATGTGGAATCACAGATGCGCTGGCTGCCGGCCTTTAAGGAAGGAATACACTCTTTTTTTTAATAATTGCAAGTCGTATCGGATCGAAAACTCCGCTGATGACAAAGTAATTGGTAAAATAAAGTCTTGGTTGGTTTTTACGAAAGTAAAGCAAAAATAACTAAAGGAGTCACATCGATGATGGCCCAATGTCCTATATTTTGTCCAATTGGCTTGACCAAACTTAACTTTTTATCAGTATAGAAACTGAAACCGCTCGTGGCTACTTATTTTTTCATATCCATTAGCGAACGTTTATCCCCAATTAGTCTCAATATAAACAGAAGGCATCTTATAAAAAAAAGCTAATTCTGCCGTACTCTGGCCGGCAATAACCAGAGCTAAAAAACATTTTATTTTATTTAAAGAATAACAAAGTAAACAGAAAAAAGCATTTATTGACTTAATTGAATGACAAGATTACCTACCAACAAAAACCAGAAAAATGAAGCACTTTTTGTTCTTTGAATGACGTAAAAAAACTAATAACATAATAGAATAAAGTAATCAAAACAGCGAATATAGATATTAATTAATATTTGTCAAAAAAAAAGTACAAAAACAATAAGAACATCTACAAGATACACAAGACAAATTCGACCCCCAAATCGATCTCGCCACTTAAACAGCACCAACAAAGAAAGACATTTCGACAACACATCACATTTATCATCCTCACACATCTAAATGCAACGTGACAGGGTTTCACTGCGCGTCTATACCACGACACGAGCCTTACATCTGCTGTGACAGCTGTCATGTCTGCACAATGCTGGTATCCTTGTCTGTTGCTTACTGTGCATTTTTTGTCTGCTGTCAGATGCGACCTTGTCATACCGATTCAATAGGTGCATCCATGTCACAAATATTTATTTATTTAAGCTTCATTGCACAAATCAAGTACAAAGGCGGACTTAATGCCACATGGCATTCTCTCCCAGTCAACCTTTAGGCCAAGCAGAAAGAAACAGTGGGCAGTGCCAATAAACATAAAACTTGAAAACAAAAGCAACAGAAATAAACGAAATAATATATCATAAATAAATATACAATATAAAATTACATAAATATACATAAAGGCGCTAACAGACGATAAGTGGTGCCCTCAATTAATAAAATGTTTTAACATCTACACTTATATTTGAAAAATGCGGTAATAACTTCTGTCTGTTACGCTTTTCCGCCTAAACCAAAACCTTATTTAGTACATAACACGTACAGACGAAATATACAATAGCATAGGACATATTCAATTACTTTTCATTCCATAAATGATATTGCTCAGTTCAAAATAAACCTTATCCTGTTTGTTACAAAATCAACATTGCATTGTTTAATTTTTATTTATAAATGCTGGGATACGATTTTTTATTAAATGAGCAGTCAGTAAGCACCTTAAAAGCTGACAACATATTGGCAGATTGTTTAAGCATGAAAAGTTGCATTATTATACATTCTAGCTGTGTAAGTGACATCACTATTTATGCATTTATTACTATTTATTCCATTCCAGTTTCATTTTACAAGACATAACAGCTACAATAATAAATAAATAAATATCTGACAACATCAACATTACTGTATCTTGATTTGACCCGAATGTAAGTTACTTTAAAAGGAATTATTATATAACAAAAAAATCTTTGTCTTGCGCTGCGCTATATAAACTATTTCTAAATATTCCACCAAAACAGTTTAACCTACATATAAGACTATAATAATTGTTCTGACGACATCCAAAAATTGCTTTTTTAATCCAATATTTCCGTAAAAACTTCATCAAAGTACACCATAGTAACATTAAAAGCATTCTCAGATAACAATCCAACCTCCCTGGCACCGTTCCACCTGCTATAACCATGACAATAAAATATCGGAAACCCAATTCCCTCACTCCACTAGAGGTATCTACCTTAATTTCAGCCCTACTCATAGAGCAAATACTAGGTAGAGCTGCCGTATAATTTTTTCTGTAGAGACAGGGGGAGAGTAGTGTGGAGAGTAACGCAATTCTCCTGTCAATTATTTAAAGTAAGTTTCTTAATACGAACTGCGCGGGAGTGGAATTCTCTGCCGGGATCTATTTTTCCTACACAATACAACTTGGGGCTCTTCAAGGCCAAAAATAACGGGCTTTTCCTAAGCAAGCTCGCTCCATCGTAGACCGCATAGTTGTTTTACATCAGGCAACTTTGTGGTCAAGTGCTTAGTCCTAATATAAAAAAGAAAAGTAATAATGTAGTAAACTTATTTTTGCAAGATCGGTTATATGGAGAAATATTATATTTTTGATGTCCATTTACTTTATTTTTGCCATCTTTGTAGCCTGTACGTTGAATGCAATAAAAAAATTAGCTCAGGATCACATTTTCAAATTAAAGAGCTTGTTTAACGCCTGATGGTAAGTGATTATTTAGAAGAAATATAAGAAGTCATACAATTGAGATAAGGCCTGTGTCCCAGCAGTGGAAACGTATATAGGCTGATGATGATGATTTATTTATAAGGAGTGGAACGTTAAACGATTACGGGGTATAAGGATGGGGAGGCGCGATGAAAAGTAGGGGTGGCTCAGGCCCATTTCGACTGTCAGACAGGAACTCTTTGCAGCATAGCTCTACCACATATAAATTGATGGAAGTTGAATTACATTGCAGAAACCAACTCTACTTAGTATTTGCTTAGTGGTCCTTCCTAATTCCGAGTTTAATTCCTCCTCCCATGTTGATGGGAGCTCTGGAGCGTCATAAATAAGTCTTACGAAGAATGTAAGAGGGTGTTTCGTGTCGGTATTCCAAGAGGTTCGTACTTCGTTCATTATTCTCTAAGTTAAAGGAACACACGATACTATACTGCTACTCTTGAGTCGTATCTCAAAATATGAAAGATATTACTATTATAAATACAGACATTTTAGGTTCTATGTTCCAAATAGATACATTTTGTATTTTTTAATAACTTTGTTTTTGTTTTTGCCTTTAAACTATCTACTTATGTCTTGTTAATATACCGTATTTAATAACTATGATACATAAATAAATAAAAAACATCACATACCTACAATAATCAGACTCCAAAGTTCCACCTATAGGGCCATCAAAGTCGAGGAATAGTGAGTAAACATGGGCTTATAACCTAAACGTAACAAGAGTTTTTTTCATTTAAGCATGCAATCACGTTTTGTGAAATAATTATGTAGTTTAAAATATTTTCGGCATTGAGTAACTAACTTGTTATCTCCACAGACGCTTTTCGGGTACTTTGTATATTTGTACGTGATGATATTAAGAGTTTCTAATGTCTTAACTTAAGCAATAGGTATAATATACCCTTCTTCCTCTGGACGTTTTGTAAAAGGCACGTTTTCACCATAATCTAGGACTTGGTTAGTCCAGTTATTACATTTGAGCTTACGGCTGAATCCTTTATTTATCGCCAAAAGACGTTTAGATGTCAGCCACCATTACTTACTCGTATCTAGAATACAAAGGAAACCGTAACGGCATCGCGGCAGCCTCCCAAGCGTAAACTTAGGGCGTGCTTAATAAAGATAATACGACAGGACAAGGTTATAGCGACGCCCTAATGACTCCTCGCTACAGGGAGAAAATATACGGAAACGGGGACAGCCAGCCTCCGGTCGCCGGTACGGCGCGATAGAAAGACTAATTAATTATTTCGTAATTTACGTTTCCTGTCAACATTTAAGAGGTAGGCAATAAAGAGAATAGTCGCCAGGAAACGCCCAGTCGACTTGGAGTGTTGTCTACTTCTACTAAATTTTACGGGTCCTAGATAGAAAAAAAGTAAATAAATAATGTTTATACGTTGTAGGGCACCCATAGTACAAGCCATGCTTAGTTTGGGGCTGGATAGCGCTATATGAATAGTGTTTAGGGATATTTTATATTTATTTATTACACCAGCTCTTCTTACTTGCTTCCTCTCCCACTGCGCTGGCTTTATATGATTCTCTATAGGAAAAAACGATAAGGCAACTCTGCTTAGTTTTTACTCTGTGGTCACGCGTTCAATCTAGTTTGCGGTCAAGACAGTTATGATAGGCATAGGTACCATTGTTATTTCGAGTATGGAATGTTTGCATTTTATAAGGAAGTTTACATATTAATGAGAGAAAATAAGGAAAACAGAGCGATCGGCAGTGTTTCAGAAGTCCCTACTGTTAAATTCAAAAATGGTTGTGCTATTTTTCTGCCGGTGAAAAAAACTTTAAAGAAGATACGGTGTTGGCAGCGTGACGGACCTTTCTTTTTGCTGCCAACATTATGTTTTCCTTAGGGCCGATTTTTCAATCATTGAATAACTTGACAAATAACTAACTAGCGAATAAAAATATCTGACTGTTTATCGGACGAATAAAATTGCTGTATTTTTCAATGGTCAGATAACGGGCCGACAGCTGCCTGGGGTTTAAGTTGCTAAGTTCACTCTTATACCCTACGAAGCGAGATACACTTATACGTTGTTACGTGTGTTAGAAGAAGACAGAAATGTCTTGACATTTGTTTATTTGACGATCGTGATTTGACGTTTAGTTATAACTATACATCGTTATCGCGCGGGCAGTTTGGGGGCGACGCATAGATGACCGAAGGGCTGTCACACGTATATAACGAGTATTAGAATATTTGCATGTTTTTTAATTCTTTTATTTAAAGCCTTTCATGTTATGTATATTCCTTATGAGGATAAATACCTTATGAGGATAAATAGAATATTATTTCTATTTTGATATTGTATTCAAAATTGGGACAAAGTAGTGTAGAAGCGTTGTTTAAGTTAGCAACACTTTCTCTGAGGGTTGATTCAGTCCAGTAAGTCAGAAATTGACATCATACAGCTATAAATGAGTAATTAGGATAAAAATAACATTTTCATAAAATTGGTTAAGTTATCGAAACCGAAAACAATCGTAAGGTTGGTAACCTTGTTGTGTCAGTGGTCGATTTAGGATTACAAATAGATTCAATGCATAATATCGATTTAAAAATCGATATTTTTATTGGTCAAATATAATTTAAAAAAAAAAAGATCCATGCGTGGCAACCCTATTCATCAGTATCCACGCGTCGCCCCGAAACTGCCCGCGCGATAACGATGTATAGTTATAACCTTTAACTTGTTGTTCGTGATTTCGAGGTATTTTCTTTGGTGATTTTGTTTGTTGCAGTTTGTTGTTTGGTTTTCAATTTTATAATGCCCCGCCGCCTGCCCCGCTGGGGGCTCCGCTGCGAAGCCGATACCTCGTGCTGGTGCGGAACCCCCGATCCGTGCCTATGCCGCCGCCGCCGCTGTCACACCATCTAGGCAGTTAAATAAATCGGGGAACAAGGAGAAGTTGGCACAAAATTCCCAACCGAAAAGTCAATGCGATGAGGAGGGCTTCATCAAAGTCGTAAGGAAGAAGAAGAAGCCTGCCAGCCGCAACCACCGCGGCACCGCACCGACCCGCCCGGATGACCCGCTGCGTCCTGAAATACGCTCGACGCAGTTGTACGTGTCCAGACTGCATTGGACTACGAAGGTCGAGGATCTCGTAGACTACATCCGAAAGAAGTCCAAATTCACTCTAAGGGTTGAGCGATTGGATTCTCGCCATAAGGTCAACTTCGGTTCCTTTGTGGTGAGAGTGCCGACCCATCACCTGGAGACTTTTATGAAGGAGGACTTCTGGCCGCAGGGTGTCGTTTATCGGAGGTTTCGTGGACGGCTCCCAGCTGACTCTACCCGCCTTAAGGCGGCATTACTAAAATAGTTTTTGTTTTTATTTATAATTATATGTATGTTAGTCTGTAAGGTATTTATAATATGGGCCTGTAATTCTTGTAATTGTGTTGCCTGAATTAAACGTATATTATTATTATTATTATTATAACTGACTCTTTATCGCACAAAAATATTATATGTGTACGGTTTAGGTTCCTACCTAATTTATATAATTATTATTATAATAAAGAAGAAATAAAAACTTTTTTAGTATGCCTATGTAAAAATGGTTTTATTTAATTATTACTATTATTCAAGGAATTAAAATATTCTAACACTATATTTCTGGATAGTTACTTTTCTTGTCCAGTGGGTTGGCAATGATGGGGTCAAATATTGGTGGTGGAAGAATGTGTACTTCTGGATTGTTTGGTGGTTCCTGGTGATATAGAAACTCCCAGTGGCATAAAATCGTATTCGTTATCATTTATAAGGGAAAGCAAATAAATTACAGTTTAAAAGCCTGAATCGGCGATGAAATTCTTTGGAATCCCACATAGTAAAGTGATCGGGCCTTGGTCTGACAACTCGTGTTTTTCTTTCAGGAGGATTTAAACATTCATAATAGCCTCTTCTTCAATTGCCAGGTCGTCAACAGTGTCGAAAATATCCATTATATTGATAACAGTGTAAATAACAAGAAATAACCTCAAAATAAACGTCAATGGAACCTTGACTTATCTAATGAATAAACGTTTAACTGGCCGTCAAGGAGGCAAATAAATTTATTCCTCAGATACGGTCGTTATTTGTCGAATAGAGCTTATCTGACGATTGAAAAATGCAATATTTTGTTATCTGTCAAATAAACACTATCTGGCTGTTTATCTGAAGATTGAAAAATCGGCCCTTAAAATTATAGAGTTGGCGACGCTTGGTATTATTGGGGACTGTCCACTTATTGGTAAACTTATTGATAGAATTGAGTCACTTGTAACCTACTTTAATTTTTTAATTGTACTAACATAGGATATAAGCTCTTGTAACTAACACTCTGGATCTTGTTGTCTGATTAATAAATGTTTTTTTATTTTATTTATTACAAGCCTCCATAGGCGACGGTAGCCGCTTATCATGAGATGATGAATACTGACCGCATCCAGAATATTGTTGCACTTGTGATAGTAAGGGCGATTATTGGGAGGGGTAAGTTACCTCAGGTAACGCAGTGGACGGGTGGAGTGGGGAGAGTAGGGGAAATATGGACGTCTTTTAGCTTAATGATGATGATGATTAATACTGACCTCATCCAGAATATTGTTGCACTTGTGATAGTAAGGCAATAATTGGGAGAGGTAACGCAGTGGACGGGTGGAGTGGGGAGAGTGGGGGAATAAATGGACGTGGTCAAGCTTAATGATGATGATGAGGATGAATACTGACCGCATCCAGGAAATTGTTATACTTGTGGTAGTAAAGGAATTGGAGGGAAAGGGTATTGGAGGAGGTAACGGAGTAGATGGGTGGAGTGGGGAGAGTAGGGGAAATATGGATGTCTTTTAGCTTAATGATGATGATGAATACTGACCGCATCGAGGAAATTGTTGTACTTGTGGTAGTCGGGGCGGTTCCGCTCACAGAACTGCCGGAAGAGCAGCTTGCCGATCGGCTGCTGGTCCACCACATAATCGTAACCTACATCTGAAACAATGGAAACATACTGTTAACATTTGTTACTAATAAATAAATATGAACAAAAAATATTCTGTATCTATGTTGAATTGTTCACATTACATTCAATCCCGCAGGGATGTAATAGCCAATAGCCACCCTGTCCGTTCAACGTTATCAGAATCGATGTTCCTAGTAAAATGTTATTGACGTCGGTATTTCAAACTTTAGTTATGGTCTTGTTTTGTTGAACGTTGCTTTGTTGTTAACGACGCCACTTAACAGGGGTAGCGTTTGTTTTCTTTTAGATCAAGAGAACAACTCTTTCTCGGGGTTGTTCCTTATTCCTTCCCAAGAGGAAAAAAAAAAAAACTGTGTCTTCACAGGAATTAATTTATACTGGATGACTTTTTTACCGCCATTTGCGTGTGAGATAGGTAAATGATATAAAAAATTCAGTCTTTTTATTCGTTTCGTGTTTTATAATTCTTAATCTTACTTGGATTATGAGTTATCTGAAATAAATATTTATTTTTACATTTATATTTACATTGGTTTATATAATATATGTATCTACCAGTAAAATGTAGACCTGTTTACATTTTTAATTTTATGAAAACTTCACACTAAAAGGGGTTTGAAGATTTTGGCCTTCCTACGCGTCCGCCATTTTGATTTTTTTTCAAAATAGCGTTCACTTAAAATTCTATGAAAAATCGATACCTTACATTAATACAAACATAATATGTTATTAGACAAAAACCCGTAAAGTGTCACATTTTAAAGATATAAGCAACCAAAGTAAAATTTCTTTGTTTTGAGTTTTTTTTTCTCAAGTTATAGTTCACATAAAATTCATTTAAAAATAGATACCTGATATCAATACAAACATAAAATGTCATTAGACGAAAAGTCGTGAAGTGTCACGTTTTAAAGATATAATGCAAGAAATAAGACTTTAGTTGATTATATCTTTAAAACTTGACACTTTACGGGTTTTCATCTACTAACATTTTATGTTTATATTGATGTCAGGTATCCATTTTAAATAAATTTTATATGAACAATAACTTGAGACAAAAAAAAACTCAAAATAAATCTTTAGTTGCTTATATCTTTAAAACGTGACACTTCACGGGTTTTTGTGTAATGACATTTTATGTTTGTATTGATGTCAGGTATCCATTTTTTAAGGAATTTTATGTGAACTATAACTTGACACAAAAAAATCTTAAAATGAAGAAGCAAACCTTTAGTTGCTTATAGCTTTAAAATGTGACACTTTACAGGTTTTTGTCTAATGACATATTATGTTTGTATTAATGTAAGGTATCGATTTTTCATAGAATTTTAAGTGAACGCTATTTTGAAAAAAAATTAAAATGGCGTACCACAAGGTAAGCCAGCCTCCATACAAAAATCTTCAAAACCCTTTATCAAACTATATTTTAAAAAAAACCTAATTCAGAACAAATCATTCTCTTTTATCGGCAACGGATTAAATTATTTCAAAACGATTGTCTTTAGGGCGGGACGCATCGGATTAGAAGTGGGTAAGGGAGGAAGGAGGGTTGACAGTAATCTTTAAGTGGGACGATGTTTGTTTTTCTTTCAGCTCTGACGGAAGGACGGGGTTTCGAAGTTGTTTTATTTAACATGAATTGGTTCTGCAGGTGACACGGTTCTATGGCTTCCCTTGCCAATTTGCCAAACAGAAACCAATAGAAATATTTAATGATGACTAGCCTACCGCCCGCGGTTTCACACGCGCGTAATTTCTTTTTTCAAATATCCCCCCCTTCCCCCCATAATTCCGGGATCAAAAGTACCCTATGTTTTCCGGAGATAGTGTAGCTATCCAACAGAGAAAGAATTATTCAAATCGGTTTAGTAGTTTCGGAGCCTATTCAATTCAAACAAACAAACAAACAATCAATCAAATCTTTCCTCTTTATACATAATATTAGTATAGATCATGCACACGAAATTCGTATCTTCAAGAAAAGAGCTCATTCCTTAAAGCCAGCAGCGCATTTGTGATCCCTTCGGTGTTGCACATGTCTATGGGCGGCGGTAGTCACTTAACAACAGGTGTATCGCATGCCCGTCTGTCTGCTATTGCATAAAAAAAAAATATCCGGATCGGACCCGCGACCATTGGCGAATCTACTAGCAGACTTCTCAACCATAAAACTTAATCAGTATATCTCAAACAAATTGTCAGTATGAATTAAGAATATCTAAACTTCATAATACACAGAAGCTCATAGTAAAACTTTGCAATTGAGACCGAGCACATCAAACTTTCGTAAAGTATAATCACACACATACTCGAAATAGTTTCGCGGCAGGGTGGATTAATGTTTACGGAGAACTTGTAAATACTTCACGTCTTCCCAATTACAAACAAACTAAAACATAATTATCAACTGGCGAGATTATATCCAAGTGTATTTAGGTTCAGGAGATGAGGGTTTAGTTACTGAGCAAGGCGAATCCCAATGGATTCAGACATAATAATGTGTAACACTGCACGCGAATTTGTGCCAACCCCATATATTTACGCATGTGGTAAGTCACACTGTCACACATTCAAAGAGTGTTAACATACAATGCTACTCAATGCGCTTGGTCTCGTTCTTTTTCACTGTATCTCACTGATATAATGCCAATAAAATAACGATGAATTTGTGATTGGTGGTGCTGCACCTTTAGAATTGACGCACACACGAGATTCAGTAAGGGATACCTACCGATGTGGTTAGTCACACATTCAAAGAGTGTTAACATACAGTGCTACTCAATGCGTTTGGTCTCATTCTTTTTCACTGTATCTCACTGATATAAAGCCAATAACTATTTTGTAAGTGGTGCTGCTGCAACATTAGAATTGACGCAAATAAAACGATCTTCACTAGATGCATTAGTTCAGTAACTGAAGCGCAGTGATGTCAACGCAGTATACTTTACCTAATCTACTGAGCTAACGCAAGGAATTGAGTTACCCAAGTCTACCTCTGAGTCAATGTTTGGTTTGCCTCGCGTCAAGTTTGGGCATATGTTTACAAATAGAACGCTGTTTACTCTTTATATTTGTAGAATGTTCGTACGGCTTCTGCGGGTTTCGGCCAGATGTTTCTGTGCATCTTGACATCCTTTCGTAGGACTCAGAAGTTGGTTTATTGGCACAGATAACACAAATCCAAACAACCTGCTACGATCTACGGCTACGATCAATGAATAAGTACGATTAAGTCCAAAGGTAAAAAAAGAATATGACGAAATCTTGTCATAGAAAACATTATTAAGTGTGTAGAAAACTAATGTAAAATTGCTGTAATTATAGTACTAGAACAGGCAGGTTCTTGCAAGCTATTTATTTCCAAAACTTCGCTTACTTTGACTTCTTTTCCGTTATCCCATTATAGCCAGCCATTTACTTAATCATGCACATTATGCATCCAAGACCTATTCTTGGTAATTCTTTAACCACCAGTGAAAAACTAGCGTCACGTTCAAAATAGATCGAGACTCAATCAGGATGCTGTAAAACAAGCAAATTACATCCCAAAACACAGCAGATACCCGCCTCAAGATAAGTTAGGACATCCCCTTCGTGAATATGAAAAGGCACCACCGCGTCTGAGGCGAAAATACAAACGAGTAATAGATTTGTTGCGAAAAGGAAAGCATAAAGGCAATCCGAAGTCGGCTAAACAATAAAGAAGCGATAAAGTACATGCGTGTGTTATACAACATAGGCACGACATCACGCATTGTGCTGCGAGGGAAAGGCGCTTTACCAATGGACGATACGGCACGATACGACCGATGACGATGACTAACATTTCATGTTAAAATGTTTGTGTATACTAGGTCAGTTGGCAGACAGGATGTCCAATAGTGGAACTGAACATGAGGTGGGCAACGTACTGTTTGCCAACTGAAGTTTTATAAAAAAGCAGCCGTCGTGTAGGACTGATACTTCCGAAAAATATTTAATTCATAAGCGTGTCCACAAATATTACGACTCGTTCGCTGTTTCGTCCCACAACACGTTCGTCCCACTGGGACGAAACAGTGAATTCAAAAATATATTATTTTTCGTTCTGCGATTCGTCCCAAGGAGTTTTTTTTCACAATTCTAAGCAAAATTTTTGCAAAGTAATATCAGCAAAAAAGTTTATTAAATAAAATTATATTACTTACTACAGTTGTAAATCTATCCGCGTGAAAACGCCTGGTACTTCAAATAGAAGTTTTGCATCACTCGCTTTTATTTCCATGAAATTCTACTCCGCCATTAGATATTCCGAACTATTTAGTAATCTGTGCTTAAACTCTTTGGTGTTTCTGGGCGCCTAGTACTTCGACGAGCATGGCGAATCAATCTTACGATGATAATCTGACGACGCGAAAATCTGCCGCGAGTTTAACATTTTTCCCCTAAAAAAAAGTGTTGGCGCCGCTAAAGAAGTTTTCACTTTAACCACTCAATCCCGAACCGGCACTCGGGTGCCGCGTAACAATAGATTTTCTATTGTGTCTGGTAATCCGGGGCTCGAAAGATTAAAAATTCAACTCTCCATACATAAAGACCGATCAGCTGATCGAGTTAGTATGTAAAGTTCGCAATTTCCATTTTTTGATAGTGACATAACATTTGTGTGGACATACTGTATGGATAGTAATGGATAATTTTCGGCTCTTTAGCATATTTACCAAATTCCCTGTATACACACATCTTGAGATGACTGATTTAAAATTATTTTAAATATTTGATTCTGTGATACTAAATTGTGATTTTTTATAATATAAGCGGTTAAGTTTTTCTATGAATACCTAAACGTTTTTATACCATATAATAGGGTATAATTGGTGGATTTTTTAATTTGTTTTGAGCTGTAATAGATTTATATAATTCATATTTGCGAAGAATACGTCGTGATTAAAACTTAAGTATTGATTTTTTTAGGATAAATATTTAGATTAAGACTTATTTGAAATCATTAATAATACATATTTGATTCTGTGATTCTAAGCTGTGATTTCTTATTAGGTAATAAAAGTAGTTAAGATTTTTTATGAGTATATTCACGTGTTATTTTTTCGTTTATATTAGAGTGTAATTAGTATAATTTTTTTTATTGTTTTGAGCAGTCATAACTTTACCATTAATAAATATGTAATTAAAACTTAAGTGTTTCTATTTTCACAATAGGGCCATTCCATTATCGCGGGTGCAACGTTTAGACGCCTGTTTTAGTTTATCCTTATTAAATAAAAAACATTTTAAATTAAATTAGACTTTGAAAGACTACATTTTAATATGTTCTCTTTATATTAACTAACAAAAAATTTAAAATAATATTTTAAAAGCCAGGAGAAAGGTTCAAAGTGCCTTCGCGGGTGCAACAGATTTGGCCCAACCTTCCCAGATCACAAACAAAAAACAAAGATATCTGTTAATTCTAATACATTTAATATGTTATGCCTTAATATTTTGAAACTTAATAAAGTAACAAAGAACATAAAATAAAAACTCTAATCAAATTAAAAATAAACAATGTTTTATGAATTTTTTAATCAATCGCGGGTGCAACATCAAATTATCGCGGGTGCAACCCGTCTAATTTAAGTGAACGTAAACATGATTTTTACTTAGATATGAACAAAATTTGAGATCAAACTATACTTATTAGGTACAATTATACTTTTGTTGTTGATTATATTAATATTATTTCTTTTGATTTAAGTCTTTTAATTTCTTTTGAAACACGTCAACATCTGACGAAATTCTAAAAATCCCTTTTTTCAAAAAAAATTGAACCCTTTCCCTTTAGAGGTGTTCCGCATGAAGCTCAGGATTTTCTTTCAATTTCTGTGCAGCAGCTTCCTTATGTTGCTCTGTGGTCATTTTAAACGATATTTCGGTGAAAAATGCAGAACACACACATATTAAATATAGGTATACCATCAATCGTCATATATAATTAGTCAAGGTTAGTCAAACTTTCCATAAATAACAATAAAAACAACTAATGGCGTGATTGAAAAAACCATGTTGGAAGTCGTCTATAGCGGAATGGCCCAATAAATCCTTTATTTTTACAGTATTTACTTTTATTATGATTTAAGTATAAAAACATATTTATTGTTGAATTTCTTATAAATAAATAAATCATGTTTTGTCTTTTATTTCATTGACTTGCTGACGGTACTAAATCTCATGATGTTACAAAATTAAATTAAATGGGACGAATCGCAGAACAAAAAATAATATATTTTTGAATTCACTGTTTCGTCCCAGTGGGACGAACGTGTTGTGGGACGAAACAGCGAACGAGTCAATATTACTATTTTTTTGACACAAGTCGATCACAGGATGTATGAATTTCATCCATTTAAGTCATATCTTAATAGGATACTTGGGGTCAGTTTGACCACTGATAGATAATTTCGTTAAAATTTTATCTAAACCCATAATCATGCGGTTATAGCTTATGTAATAAGAATACAGTAGAATGAAAATTCTCAGTTATGACGTCGGGACTACATAAGACATAAGTTATCCCGTGCCGCACTTTTCCATGGAAACATGCACCATCTCAGCACTTTGTTGCGACCCTTGACATAGTTATCGAGCGCCGATTGATCTACAAGCAATAGGCGGCATAACTAGCGACTTATTATTTTGAAATAGCTCCCACATACTTAGTCATTTGTGATCCATTGATGAATCAATTAACTCAATTATAATTTAAACATGCCGACGACGCTAATTCATAGGTATATAAATCAAGACGCCAGGTGAAAAAACATGTACTTTTTCCACCACATGTGTATTTCAAAATGAAATGCCAAAGAGATTTGTGTAATATCATAAGGTTCCGCAATATATACCTTGTAGGAACTTTGGTTTTTAACACGTAAAATGCATTACGCACTGATAATCTCCACCAGGGACGAATGGCGCTGTGGGACTTCCATTTCCCTGAAAAGGGCGGGGTTTACTCTGTAACTCCACCTTGGCAGGTGTTCTTTCTTGCCTTGAAGGCCGCAAAAGCGATATAATAGTTCTACAGACAACATCTAGCTATTCCGTACAACTTTCATGTGAAAATCACCCTTAACGCAAGCCTTCCATACCTGCCTTAATGTTACAGGAAAACATGCTTATCTACGTGTAAGGCTATAATCGTAAAACCAACTGAAACAGAAACTATAAAAGGAACATCAATTCTGCCAACAGAAAGGCATCAACGCTAGATTGACTAGCATAGAGAGATAATTCCGCGAAGTAAACTCCTTTGACTTAGCATCATAACATTTAAAGAGGGTTAAGCAAGATCGTGAAGGTTAAAGTAATGATAAAGATAGGAATGTTATCATTGAGTTTTTTATATACCACGAGGGTTTTTTTTGTGCCAGAGGCAGCAAACGAGCCAGCGGGTCGCCTGATGGTAAGCAATCACCGCCGCCCATGGACATCTGCAACACCAGAGGGATCGCTGATGCGTTGCCGATCTTTTATGAGAGAGTACGCTCGTTTCTTGAAGGTCTTTTCAAACTCCGTTCAGTGGTTTAGGCGTGCAAGCGAAAGCGTAGCAGACTGACAGAGTTACTTTTACATTTTAATATTTCTGGACATTATTCACACAGCGCCATCTAGCCCCAAACTAAGCATTCGCTTGTGCTATGGGTGCCAGACAACGGATAAACATTACTTATATACTTTTTTTTTGTAAATACATACATATTATTCATATAAACACCCAGACCGATACAAACAGACATGTTCATTCATGAACACAAATGTTTTTACCGTGCGGGGATCAAACCCGCGACCTCTGGTGTACATAATAGCATTAATTAGCCGACTTCTCGACCACTACACCAAATGGCTCGTCAATAGTATTTATAATATAAATTAATAATAGTGTTTATTTAAAAAAACAATGATTATAACCAACAGTTATTTACGTTATGTATTATGTGTTGTTACTACTATTGCCGACTTATTGCCGAAGTGTTACTCGTGCGTGACTCTTTATTAGGCCGACCTTTGCGAGCTCGTGCGAACTCTGACCTCCGCATCGTTAGCAAGTTCCTTGTGGTCGAACGTGCTGTGATTGAAGCCGTTTAACAAGTAGAAAGCCACGGTTTGGGACGGTTGAGTTATTGGCAGGAGGTTGTGTGAATTTGTGCGTAAGAACCGCGGTACGTTGTTAGTTCAGTCAGGTATTTATAGACAGAAACGTTATGGTAATATAAAGCCTTTCAACATCATACTAAGCATTAGCTTGTGCTATGGGTGCCAGACGACGGATAAACATTACTTATAGCCTTTTTTTTTTTTCAAAAATACACACTTATTAATACATCACAACACCCAGACCGATACAAACTGTTTATACCGTGCGTTTATCTGAGATTAAAAAGACCACTGATTGGTCCGATGACAAATAACAAGACTAGCTAAATCTTTGACGGCGGATTACGAAGATCGGGACAAAGCGTTCTGAATACGAGATGAATGTCAGAAGTGACAATAACGAGATATCAGACATACCAGCGACTTTGACCTTCCGCGATTACGCGAACAGTCGGATATCCTCACGCCTCACTTGTAGGAATTCCAAATTATATAGCCTTTTGGATGCCACGTAGAGTTGCCTATCGTTGGTCTTTCTTGATAGTCTTTCGATGGTCGACGTCATTTCAATAGTATTGATAGCCTATCGATATTATCGATGCTATTAACTGCTTCCGTGGTACAGTGGTTAGAGCGTTGGGCTCTAATGCCCGGAGGTCGTGGGTTCGAATCAGGAGCATCACTTTGTGTGAATGTTTCCAGTTTGGTTAGGACAGGCTTGAATCACCTGAATGTCTGAAAAGAATGATGATTCCGTGCTTCGGAAGGCACGTTAAGCCGTTGGTCCTGCGTCTAATCGCTCTTCATTCGTGTCAGACTGCTGTCCCACCGTGTTATGAGAGTGAGGGAATAGGGAGTGCACCTGTGCTTGCGCACTCACTTGTGCAATATAATATATCCTGCGAAGTTGGCTGATCGTAGGAGATTGGCCACCGTAGCCGAAAATTCGGATAGGAGGACATTATTATTATAATACTATTGATAGTACCGATACTATTGTAGCCAATTCTATCGATATTATTTCATTCAATCAACAGTATTAGTCAATATGTGCTAGCTATCAATACTAGACAGTGTTACTAATTTTCAAGGTCAACTATCGATAACGAAACTATCGATAGTTGTGCAACTCTAATGCCAAGGATTTGGCTAGAAGATCCAATCATGCTTTTGCTTTGAATAAATATCTTTCATTATTCTTATCCCGTCTTGCGAATAAGATCTTTGGGGTCAATGGCTTCAGAATTTTGCAGTCAGCGACTTGTCTTATCTCTATATTTTTAGGAAGCTATTGCTAATGGATTTATTTCCCACGGGTAAGTAGCCCAAAATTTTGAGCGTTGTTATTACAGTCCAGGTGGTAGATTCCTGTACTGGGTCGTCTAGGTGGTTACCACCGCAGTGCCAGATATTTTCCCGTGAAATAAAAATGTGTCAAGCACTTTTGTGTTTCGGGGAAAGGGCACTGAAGCTAGTGAAATTACTGGGTATATGAGACCTAATAACTGTCGTCTCGGTGTAGCGGGCGCAGGGCGGTGCCAGACAGTAACTGCTTAGTTACTGTTTGGCGCTGAACTGTCTAAGGGCAGACGTAGCGCTTACCATCAGGTGTGGGTTTGAGTCAAAATAAATGTACATTCGTAAAAAATATCGTGTCCACCACCTTCAACTCATAATTGTGGCTATGTCTATTGCATTAAAACTATATTTATATTTTTTCTAATTAGAGTGGACTATGTTTAAAAACAATTAGATGTTATATTTACACTGACATTCATAGTTATTTTTTTACATAGTAATATATATTTTAGATTTTATTTTTTCATACATTTGAAACATGTCCATTTCACTACTTCGTTACGATAATAGCTCAGAATATCCAAAATTCCTTAAGAAACTTACAATTAGAATTTAATCAAATATTCTTAAAGTACTTGGCCTTCTATTTTATAGATATTTTACTGCCTAGCTTATCAAATATTATGAATAAAAATTTTCAATAAAAACCTTCTCGATTTCGTCCTGTGAGAAAGATTTTGTGAGAAAGGCTATTTACACCCTCATACGATTATAAAAACTATCACCTCACTACATTTTTTAACGCTGGCAACATCTGACATCACTTATTAAAAAGAAAAAGTGTCAAACTCCTTCTGTGTCACTGTGTGTTGTTGTGTTTATTTACGTCGTCCATATTTCTTGTGAAAAGTCCTGTGAGAAAGCAGTTAATATCAAGAAAGGTAAGTAATACTTTTGTTTATTATAAGTGCCAAGCATTTTGATAGTAAAGTGATCCCGATACATCAGTGTCACACTTTCAGAGTATCCGATTTTTAGGTTATAATCAATTAAAGTGATTTAAAAGTTGCGTATTGGTATGTCTGTGAGAAATGGTTGAGCAAAAATGTAAGAAGTCGTTAAAAGTAAGGTACGTTATACTGGTCATATTTCTCACATGACTGTTTCTCAAAGTACATATTTTACATTTACGTACTGTCTGTGTGTTTTACCCCGGAATGTGATGTGATGATAATAATAATATAATAATAATAAACGCGAAAGTCTGGATGTTTGGATGTTTAGATGTTTGGATGTTTGTTACTCAATCACGCCTAAACGGGTGAACGGATTTAGATGAAATTTGGCACACGTATAGATTATAACCCGGATTAGGACATAGGCTATAAAATTCCTACGGGAAATGTATCATTCCCGCGGGAATAACAATTTTGAAACAACTGAACCGATTTGAATAATTCTTTCACTGTTGGAAAGCTACACTACCCCCGGTGAACATAGGGTACTTTTGATCCCGGAAATGTGGGGGAAGGGGGGATATTTGAAAAAAGAGATTACGCGCGGGTGAAACCGCGGGCGGAGGTGGTTGGAGTGTTTGTTTTTGTGTTTTTTTTATACAATGTTTTTTTTATACTACTTCAGTTGGCAGACAAACACGCAGCCCACCTGATGGTAAGCGGCCACTGCGGCCTATTCCATTGAGGGACACTTCTCCTTGAAGCGTCGCTCAATGTTTCATTAAAAATTAAAACTTATGCATATAGTATAACTTTATTATCTTTCTATCGTATAAATATACCTAAAATAAACACTTTTTACTTTCATACTTTTTTCTTACTATTATTAGTTTCGCCCACAATCTCCCTCAAATATGATCTGACACTTGAAATTATAATTATTACTATCCGAAAAAATTTAAAACTACCTGAAAGTATCAAATATCGTAAAGATATAAAACAAAAAGATATAAAACAAATACTTTTAACTCTTACATTTTTTTCCAGATTTTTTTTTAAAAACTTAATTTTTCAAAAATATATTTTAAATGCGCGAAAGGCGAAAGTAAAAAGTATTTATTTTTAACCGACTACAAAAAAGGAGGAGGTTCTATGTTCGACTGTCGACTGTATGTTTTTTTATGTATGTCCGTCGATTTCTCCGTCAATTGTAGACCGATTTAAATAATTCTTTTTTTATTTAAAAGTGCATAGTTTCGAGGTGGTTCCATTGTCACCACGTCAGGATCTGATGATGGGATCCCGGGAAAATCAAGAGCAACCCTCAAATCTTATAGGCACACACTACGCGTTACCTCATTTTTCCGAAGACATTCATTTTTTTGCGTCTGACAGTCATCATTTTATGTTGATGAGCTGATGATGGAAGGTACAACTCCTTAACGGTTAGGAGTTGGGGGATAATTCTTTCAGTATTGTAGGAATATGTGGACCGTTAGTTGTATTTCATGTACTTTTGCAGCTAAGCTGATGATGGAAGGTACAACTGTGATGATGGAAGCTACAGGGTACCTACGACTTCTTAATTCTTAGGTTCCTCTTGCGGGCTGCATCTTTAGTTGGTCTACCCATGGTGCTAAACACTTAATGAATACCTAATATTGTCAATAAATACAATTCTACTATTTTACTTGTATTTTACCTACCTACTAATCTGTTTGAAGTCGGTGCCAAGCTAAAGGTAATAAAAAATGATACTTAATAATATGTATTTATACAGGGTTACTGATTAATCCGCGGACGTACGTAGTCTGGGTACCTACTATTTGGCTTGGCACTGACTTTAAACAGATTAGTAGGTACCTAGCATGTAATAAACGTAATTAAAATTATTTTTTGCTTTTCAGTGTTTTTAGGAAGGTTTTATTGCTTTTGTTTTGAAGTCGGTTTAATTTTTTTTATAAATATATTTAAACGATAGAACGAGAATAAAGTAAATTATATACAAAATAAAAATTAATAGTATAAAATAAAATAATTAATAAAATAAATTATATAAAATAAATAATTATAAAAATAATAATAAATCATTAACGTATATTTTTGCTCCCATTTAGATGCCAAAGTCGAACGCGGAATGTCTGAGAGATTATAGAAAAAGACTAAAAGATAATCCCGAAAAGTATGAACAAGTAAAAAGAAAACATCGTGAGTATATGCGGTCAGTTAGACCTTCTGTAAAGAACCTACCAGAACAAGAGAGAAATAAACTAAGGGAACAATGGAAAAAGGCAAGCGAAAAAAAACGTCAAAAGCAGAAGGATAAGGAAAAGTGCCAAAAATGTAAGAATTTACAGCAGAAAGTAAAATTATTGGAAGAACAAATAAATAATTTGACACGTGAAAATAAAAGTGTAAAAAAACTGGCATATAGACGTAAACTTAAACTAAATGATATACAAAAAAATATGAGATGTGAAATGATGAAAAATACGTTTACGACACCGGCTAAAGTAGGCCAGTTATCCACAGTAGTATCTTCAGCTTCGGTTTACCCACCCAATGATCCACACGATGAGTTAACCCCATTGACCCAGACAAATAATTTTATTTGCAATACTATTCCTGATGTACCAGAAACTGACAGAGAACGTGTCAAAAAAAAAATACTACAACTTAATGTATTAAACAAATCTTTGGGCGATGAATATAACAATGCAACTGACAACAAAACCAGATGGATTCTGAAAAATTTAGTGTCTAATGAGATTACAAGAAAATACAGACTTAAAAATGAACTTTCAAAAGGCCTTGGACTTAAAGGAAGAATTCGAATACTTACTAAAAAAGAGACCATTTACAAAGAAGCTAAGGAAATCCGCGATTTTTTTAATCGTGATGATAATACCCGTATGACGGCAGGCAAGAAGGAAACTAAAACTCACAAGAAAATAAAATACCAGAAAAGATTTTTGTTACAAAGCTTAAAAAGATTGTACACCAAATACATCGCAGAGGGTGGTAAATCATCATTTTCTACTTTTTGTCGGAATAAACCAGTTTACGTGACACGTCCAAAACTAAGCGACAGAGATACTTGTGTTTGCATCAAACACAATAACTTATCACAAAAGGCAATCAAATTGCACAAACTAAAGATTTTAGATACGCACAATTTAGATATGTTAGTAATGTCTGTTGCATGTAATATAAACTCATATGAGTGTATGTACTCTAAATGTGCCACTTGTAAAGCTAAAAATCCATTGTTTAATATAGAAATTGCCAATGAAACTGAATGTTCATGGCTGGAATGGCAATGCAAACAACATAAATACGTCAAACGAAATTCCGATGGTACTACAAGTTCTCAAACCACAAGAAAATATGTAAACGAAGCAAGAACAGGCACAATCTCAGAATTGATTTCATTGTTTACAAAAGAACTAATTTTGTTTAAAACTCATTTTTTTAACATAAATCATCAGTACTCAAAATATCGTGAAGCTATAAATAATCTTAATGAATATGAAGTATGTATATTGGTTGATTTCTCGGAAAATTACTCATGTAAGCTTTCCAGTGAAATTCAAGCGATGCACTTTGGTGCCTCCCGAGCACAAATAACACTTCACACTGGAATGATTTATTTGAAAGACCACAAACCAAAATCTTTCGTTTCTATATCACCGAACAATGACCACGATCCTGGTGCAATATGGGCGCATTTGCAGCCAGTAATCGAGCACGTGAAAGCAACGTTTCCCATAGTCAATGTTCTTCATTTTTTTTCCGATGGGCCTACCACTCAGTACAGGCAGAAGAAAAATTTTTTTCAAGTCGGTCAACTACTACAACAAAACGGGTTTTCGTATGGCACGTGGTCATTCTTTGAAGCAGCACACGGAAAAGGAGCTGCCGATGGCGTTGGTGGTGCGATCAAACGGCTGCTGGACCAGGAAGTCTCGCATGGAAATAGCGTTATTGATGCGACGAGTGCCATGAATGTTTTGAAAGACATAACTAACGTTCAACTTTTTTATGTATTGGATTCCGATATTAAAGAAAAGCAAGGTCGGATCCCAGATAATTTGGTACCGATACCTGGAACAATGCGGATTCATCAAATAATTTGCCAGAACAATATATTAAAGTATCGTGACCTTAGTTGCTTTTGCGGAGTTAAAAGAGGTATTTGTGCCTGTATCGACGTTAAAACGCACAATTTGATTAAAAACTCGCAGGCATCTAATTCAGGTGAAACTTTAACAAGGCTGAAAACAACAAAAAATCAAAAAATTGTAGCAAAGACACGCAAAAGTAAAGAAAGAATTGAATCAGAAACAGAAATAGACAGCGAAATCACCTATGCTGAATCTGATAATAGCATAAACATACCAGAAACTTGCAGTGATGAGAGCTATGATGTGGCTTGGGTGACCCAACAAACGGATAATACTGGAATGAGTATTCCAGGACCTTTAGGTAATGTCCTTCGTTTACCTATAATATTCTCCAGTCGTGCTGCGTACTGTTTTGTTGTTCATTTTTGTTTTTTTACATTTCAGACATATCAGACAACGACGAGTTTCGTGAGTTCGAAAAAGTGGACACTCCTGTTGAACTATTGGAAGAAATATGTAGTAAGTATATTGCGTGTAATATTGGCCTGAAAAAATTGCTTAAAAACTGTGTTGTGTCCAAAAGTAACTCGCATTGAGAGGGTTTTGTTAAAGACGAATAGCTCCGATTTCGCTGGTTCGATTAAAATGAAACAATGCATACCAATAAAATGATATAACGTACATTTATTATCATTGTTTCATTTTCAATCTGGGAAATCCTCTCAACAAAATTCATTTATTTAAATATGAATGTACGCAATATACGCAAATTAATTTTAAATCATTTAAAAATACTTTATTACCTACACCTTGCAATGATCTAATTTTATTTTATCGGTTGTAGTGGACGCAAGGCAACCTTTTAAATAGTTTGACAAAGTGTGCAGGTATGTAGGGTGTTTATATAAGTACTTACATATAATAAAGAATTCGATTGTTGCAGATAAAGTAAAAAGAAATATAGTTCCAGAAAAACCTGAAGTCACGGAGAACATTAGTTTTGACATAAAAAAATATACAGGAAAAATGAAACTTAAGCCTATCGATTTAAAAACTAAAATTAATATACCCGGATTAAAGGAATCTATGAGTGATACAGATTTTGGCGATACAAAAGAATATCATGAATTTCAATTGAACAAATTCCACGAAGGGAGCTGGGTTGTAGTCAAGCATGGAATTTATTATTTTATTGCTAAAATAATTTCAATTCATTGGAACATATACAAGGTATTAGGCTTAAAAAAAGTAAATAAGAGTCTTTTTGATTGGTGCGACGAAGAAGATATGGTTACAGAAACGAATATTGTGTTTCAATTAGAAGAGCCCAACGTTCTCGATACAGGGGCACTACTATTTCATAATTTACCTAATTTTAATTATATTTAAAAAAAAAAATAAGCATTTTTTTTATAATAAGCATGCATCATGTATAATAAAATAAGATTCATTTTGGATACTGTTAGTCCCTTTATATTTGTGAATAGGCCGCAGTGGCCGCTTACGATCATGTGGGCTGCATGTCTGTCTGCCAACTGACGTCGAATAAAAATTATTATTATTATTATTTTATTTTATTTATTTAGTCGTAGAACAAACTTCAGAGTGACGTATCTATTAGTGGCTAAAAGCAAAAAATGTAAACAAAAATTCACAATACAACATGAGTATACAAGAGTGTAATATGTTATGTATTCACATTATATTGGTTTAGATATCTTTCTAGACTAAATACAAAAACACCATGAAAACATTTGACTTTTTTGTTACATTCCTGTATATCTGAATCATTTCATGTCATAAGTAGGTACCTATTTGTTCACCAGTAAAAAGTTACCAATGTGAACGCATCTTTGTGAGAAATGTGAGAAAGGTTTCTCACTAGAGTCATGTGAGAAATGTACATTTATTTTGATTTATACCCGTGTACGATCTGCTCGTCTTGTTACACATTGCAATAAAAATAAAAGAAGTCATCTATAATTTTCCGATTAAATAAACTATGTCCTTTGAGCTACATTTTATCTGGATGTAGTGCTCAAAAGTATGTATGTGTACCCAAAAGCCGCAATGTATTTTCTTCTTAACTTAGCGAAAAGTAAATAAACAGATAATCGACACCTTTCAATTCCGAAATGAAGATCGGCAAAGTAAATCTGAACCTACACATTTACCCACATTTCGGTAACAATAAAAGTGGCGGAAAGGGGTGACACAATGGATCCCAGTGGGCCTAACTGGCCTAAGTGCCTCTGAGTGAAAGCTAATAGTCCCCAATATGATTGAAGGATACTACCTGATATTGTGGGTCTTAGAGGTTTTCAATGTAGTATTTTTTGTTGAACGAAAATATACTTTCTTACAATTTTATTCATTAACTAGCGGTTAAATAATTTAACAACCACTGATAATCACAAAAAGTAAGGGTCAAAACTTAATTAAAAATTACCTAATTCTATCATAATATTAACACTGTGAATAAAAAAGGTTGTAGGATGCGCTTCATTAGTAACTATTGCAAAGAATATGTAAACATTCACTTTTTAATGATACAAGTAATACAAATTAGTCAAATTGAAGTCTAAAATTGCGAACACTTATGTTAATTAATTGCCGCGAATGGTCCTATCAAGGTTACCGATTATACAAAAAAAAAATACTAAACATATTTATGATTTAATTGCAACAAACGATTCAGTTATAATTTAGAGAGGCGAGACTTGTTACGCCAAGAGTGAAGTCAAGACCTCTGAGAGGTCAAAGTGGCCGTCGGTAGCAGTTTCGTCCATACTATCTGGTTAAAATGCTTTTAGGATACGACCTTTTGGAGTTGCGTGACGCGACAGTAATGACTTACACACCCACATATAAATGCGTTGCTATTGGTTGATAACGTTACGGCCAAGCGCAGTTGACATTTATCGCTAAATTCTAAAAGGTACCTCTATTATCCTAATAGCATTTGAATCGGATAATACTAATGATGAAGATGTGTATCCGTTTTCTGGCTCCCATAGTACAAAATAGGTATCATTGGATATAATACTTTGAAAGACTGGCATTATATATTTACTTCAAAGTTATAATTAACATAAAGTTACTAAGGAAATGGTTCTTAGAGACAAATGGACAATAATAGTTTAAGAGTGTTTTTTTTTGCCTTTGGAAGTACGGACCCACAAAAGGAACAAAACCGAAGCTGCTATTTTCAGCGTTACTAGTTATAACATATCGATAAGATATTAGTAAGTTTGACACTTAATAAACAATATTCTATCATAGATATTTCATCTGACAGCAAACATAATTAACTGCAGATAACAGATACGCTCGATGGGCTGGTCAGTCACGAATTGCTTGATAATTGTTGATAAAAAGATAGCCAAATATAAACATTTCAATATTTGTAATATTTTAGGTGGTCGGGCAATAGGTTATCGATTCATATCAAAATCTAGTTTCCGACCGGGTGGTCGGAAAACCGGTTTATTTACGTCATTTTTCTTTGCCTACATTGCGGAAACCTTAAATGAACCAACATAGATTCATTTACATTTGTGAACAGCTAGGAATTTGTGACTTGACAACCAGTTTCCGACCGCCAGTATACCTCATAGTTTCAAAGATAATGACCTTTAAAAATACCAAAAGTTTAGCGGCCGACAACCGGTGAAAACGAACCCTGAAATGAAATGAAATGAAATGAAATTGTTTATTTGCTTAAGAGACACGGTAAATATTGTTGGACATAATAATGTATAGATAGGTACATACGTGCTCTGCCGAAATGTCAGCATGCAAAATTTTTAACTTTATACATATAGATATTATAGTTAATTACTTTATGACAGATTAACAGATTCTATTTTAATGTTAGAATAAAAATTTTAATTAAATTAGTATTATTATAATTATTATACAATGTCAGGCAAAAACATAGAAAATTAAAATTAATTATTATACAATGTCAGGCAAAAACATAGAAAATTAAAATTACTAAATCATTAAATAAATAAGTAGGTACATTGGAATGTTCAGAATATAAAGATTACTTCGTCTACGTGTTTGTGTCAAAATATTCTTTTAGGCTATAGAAACATTTTTCAATAAGCCATCTTCTTAGCTTACGTAAAAACAAAGGTGTGGGCAACTGTCTGATTTCTATGGGAATTCTGTTATATACACGGATGGGCATTATGGAGCAGTTGTTTCCGTGAAGCGTACTATTATGTGGCGGCACTACCAACTTATAAGGGTCTCTCGGACGCAACCTCTGTGCATGAGTTTGTGTTTTAAAGAAATGTACGTTCTGTCTTATAAAACTTCCTATTTCGAGTATATACATGCAAGTCACTGTGAGTAAATTATATTTCTTGAACATGGGTTTACAACTATCGCGTGGCCCAATACCACTTATAGCACGAATACATTTCTTTTGTACAATGAATGCTTTACATACATCAGTGGACATACACCTGTTAACGGCCGTTCAAAAAAATCCTACTTCCTGCTAATCCTACTTCCTACTTTATAATATTATATGTATGTATTATGTATATGTATGTATATCTTACTTCTTTTTCTTTCTTATCCTACTAATCCTACTAATATTATAAATGCGAAAGTCTGGATGTTTGGATGTTAAGATGTTTGGATGTTTGTTCCTCAACCACGCCTAAACGGCTGAACGGATTTAGATGAAATTTGGCAAACGTATAGTTTATAACCCGGATTAGGACATAGGCTATAAAATTCCTACGGGAAACGTCTTATTCCTGCGGGAATAACAATTTTGAAACTACTGAACCGATTTGAATAATTCTATCACTGTTGGAAAGCTACACTACCCCCGGTCAACATAGGGTACTATAATTGATCCCGGAAATGTGGGGGGAAGGGGGGGGATATTTGAAAAAGGGGATTACGCGCGTGTGAAACCGCAGGCGGAAGGCTAGTAAGATAATATAAAAAAGATAGAAGAAAAGAGAGAAACTATTAGTAATAAATAAAACTTTATTTGAACTAGGAAATTAAACGCACCCGATAAATACAGGACATTTAATTTATTTCTGTTTGTTACATTTTTTGTTTGTGTTTTTGTTTTTTCGCGCCTCGATGGTCTAGTGGTTAAAGTACCGGGCCGAGATCGCGGGGTACTGGGTTCAATTCCCGGGTCGAGCTAACTTTGTGTCGGTATTTTCGGACACTGCTCGGGTTTGTGATCACCAATCCGCATTTGGCAAGCGTGGTGATTAAGCCAGTACCCATCATTGTAACGATAACTTGATTTCAAGGATGGAGGCCTTTGCCCTACAGAGAAGCATGCCGGCAGAACGGAGTTCCAAGATCCACTATATTATAGGATAGGCTTTTCGATCGTGTTCCAAATCAAAAGAAATCAACAAATATGACCTTTTGGTTACTCAATTGTATTTTTAGGTCGCAAAGGAGAGTAAAAATTTACCGCTTTTTAGATTTCATTAACTGTTTCACTTCCATACTATAATATACCCTATGGCTATTGAATAAGACTCATTTTTCTACCGTAAATTAGGCGGTCGATAACCGGTGCACAGGCGGTCGATAACTGGGCCAAACGGCCGATAACCGGTGTTTTTGCTATTTTTACGAATAATACATTTTTTAAAATTATGTATCACTGCTACGTTTATAAACGTTAGGTTTTATAAAACTAGACTATTGTAAGATCAAATGTTAATTTTTTGGAAAATCTTGACGTACAGCATCATGATGGAAATCAACTCTGAAGTCAACAAGTCGCTTAAGTGGTCGCAAACCGGTGTTCCTACCCTACGTCCGCGGATTAATAAGTAACCCTTTATAATACATTATTATTATATATCATTTTTGATTACCTTTGGCTTGGCACCGACTTCAAACAGATTAGTAGGTACCTACCTAGCACGTAAAATACAATTTAATTAATAGGCTTAGACAATAAGCGCATTTGATGAATGTCTTATTAAAATTATTTTTTGCTTTTCAGTTTTTTAGGTAGTTTTTTTGTTTCTTTTTTTTTTGAAGTCGGTTTAATTTTTTTTTTAAAAAAGTTTGTTTATTTTTCTATTTTTAGTGTGAATAACACGTAGGTAGTGAGTAAAACTCTTTCATAATAATGATAGCGAAAATACGAGTAGAATTGTATTATTTGATAATAATATTAGGTATTCATTAAGTGTTCAGCACCATGGGTAGGAGGAGAATGCGTTTATGCACCATAACCGCAGGCTAGCTAGACCCGCGGCCGTGTGTGGGACTCGAGACCGAAGCGTCCGCTACCCACTACACTCCCCCGGTTTCTCCTTCACACCCGATTAGGACGAGCCAGTGCTAACCTTATTGGCTAGTGACCAGCCCATCCCCGGGTAATCATCAGCTTAGCTGCAAAAGTACATGAAATACAACTAACGTTCCACATATTCCTTCAACACTGAAAGAATTATCCCCTAACTCCTAACCGTTAAGGAGTTGTACTTTCCATCATCACCTTAGCTGCAAAAGTACATGAAATACAACTAACGGTCCACATATTCCTACAATACTGAAAGAATTATCCCCTAACTCCTAACCGTTAAGGAGTTGTACCTTCCATCATCAGCTCATCAACATAAAATGATGTCTATCGGACGCAAAAACTTGAATGGCTTCAGAAAAAACAAGTAACGCGTAGGCGCAGCCTATAAAATTTGAGGTTTTCCCTTGATTTTTCCGGGATCCCATCATCAGATCCTGACATGGTGACAATGGGACCACCTCTGAACTATGCACTTTCAAATAAAAAAAGAATTATTTAAATCGGTCCACAATTGACGGAGAAATCGACGGACATACATAAAAAAAAAAAAAAAAAAAAAAAATACATACAGTCGAACATATAACCTCCTCCTTTTTTGAAGTCGGTTAAAAACAATATACGGATTTAATTAATTTAGAATGGTGCTTTCGTGGAATGGTTGTTAACCCGTTAGATTGGGCATATTAGTATAGAGTTTTTTAGTCTGACTAGCTGGCTAAAAACAGCTTAAAAGCTTTGGCTGAGTACTGGCAATGTAAATGATCAGAGGAGCCTTCAGTAGCTACAAGAGCGATGAAACGTCCTACCTTATAGACCGAAGTAAAGCTAGGTAGATAGTTTACCTCCCAAGAACTTATTGCCCTTGAAAACTAACTAAATTATCGGCATACACCACGTTCCTGATCCAGCCAAGTATGAATCAACTCTTAGTCAGAAAATCTCAAATACTGCTACTATAAAAAGGTCATTGTGTCGACAAACATATTTTCTACAAAACCACATTCTCAGTCGACGACAAACATTCCGCGACAAAATATGAAAATCCCCGGGATTCGCAATAATAATTGTGGCTGTGTTGTATTCCCTAGTTACATATCCTTGCCAGTACAGTCGGCGCCGGTAGAAGTATCACAAAATGAATTCATAATCTTACTAGTTTCTTATTTCTAACGGTGAGACAGTTGTACTACCTGGAACTTATGCTAAAACAACATAAGCGACGTGAGATACAGCATAACCCAGATTATAGTAAAAGGCGAAAGCATATAAAATCTAAACATACGTGTCGCACGCGATTTGCACAACGATTTCCGCAGTTTGCAGGACCATTTATATATAATGGGATTTCAAAAAAGTTTAGTTTGCAACACGACAATAAATTCAAATTTAAAGCAACATTAAAGGATTGGCTTCTAACATTAGACTACAATAAGACCGAGGAATTGCAAACAATTTTACAATAGACTGGAACAAAGACCTAAAAAGTGGCTCATTAAATATTAAACAAGTAATATGACTACTACATGTATGCCAAATCACTAAAATTATATATGTATTTGTATTGTATTGTATCGAGTATTATATTTATATTACAGACCATAAACACACACACACTCTTACACACCTACAATATAATTGCACATAATAGAGCATAAGTGCCTATAAGAACAGGCTAGACCTAGTTTAGGTACTTAAGCATCAAAATGTATCATAGCTTAAGTTTTTTGATCAATAAAGTTATTATTATTATGTAGGTACATTTTAAGATCTCGGGCCCATGGGGACCCGGTCTTATTATTATTATTATTATTATTTAAATTGTCTTTGAAGACGTTGGTACTTGGTACAAATACAAGAATTAATAAAAGTGGCCTGCACTGTAATTTGCGATTGTTCCACAAGGATATCGGTGGATGGGAAACTTTTTGAGTCCGTAAAATGTTTTAATTGATTTCGTCAGCGCACCTACAAGGTGCGATTCGAAAGAATGAGTAACTAAAGAACAAGAAATTGCAATGCAAACAAAAAAAAACAATATCAGAGTTTCAGATTCTTAAACAATGAGTTCGAATAAAATTCTTACACCAATACTGGCCGGCCGGTTGGCCGCCCTAGGTATCGCTGGAGCGATGTTGTGGAAGCTGATCTTCGCGAGTTGCAAGCTGGCGACTGGCGTGCAAGAACATTTAAATCGAGAAGACTGGCGAATTCTTGTATCGGAGGCCAAGACATTTTGGGTCGCTGAACCATCGGAGTCCATAAGTAAGTAACACTGCTTTGCCAAGCTGACTGTACCGCACACAACTTATTACATTTTATTATTCAAGTTAAACCCATAGGATATTTCGCGGTATTGTGAGATGAGAATATGTATTCAGAACAGAAAACATTGTTATTTTCAGAAGAGAATATACAACCCAAGTTGCAAATATGTAATATCGACAAATCACAGAAAATGAAACTTTCTATGCAACGTATCGCATAAACTTTAGAGTTCTTATTTTCTTGTCATTCCCATTGGATTCCATGGGGCTCCTGTGCTAAGATGGACATACTACCCTCTAAGCTACCATCGGGTCCTTGGAGGTCGCAATATAAAACACGGCAGGGTTCCTTTTACGGATTCTGCCATACAATGCTCCGGACTAATTACAAACATTTACTTTGTGTACGGTCAACGGCACATCACGGTAAACACTTGCAGTTCGATAATAGCACTTGCCCCCGACATATGAGTGGTAAGTCTTAAGTCTGACGTGCTTTTGACTGTCCAAATAGACATTCATATTATTTACATACATACATACCGTCACGCCTTTTTCCCGTAGGGGTAGGCAGAGACCAACTCCTTCCACTTGCTACGATCCTGGCTCACAACTATTGCTTCCTCCACATTCATAAGTCTTTTCATGCATGCCCGTCGGTTTAGGGTACTCTTGACCTGACCTTTCCTCAGGACGTCACCTATCTGGTCCTGGAATGTCCTTCTAGGCCTTCCCCTTCCAACGATTCCATTCACACTCCCCTTATATATTTCTTTTGTTAACCAACTTTCATTCATCCTCTCTATATGACCAAACTTGATTACCCTTAATACATTTTTACGGTAGGTTAGGTACAGCAATCCGCAGTTTCCCTTCAGCTGTCACTGTCAGTGAAATACGAAGCTTGGGATTAAGCTATAAGGTTTATGTTTGCAAAACTACCGCCATGGCTATTGCTAACGATGATGAGTCATGAAGAAATCCTTAGGGTATAACTCTTTCGCCGTCAATTTGATCAGTTTCAGTAAATCAGTTAGGTTTAAAGGCAATGCCATAAATCTTATAGAAACTGTGTGATTGCTTTAGTACCTTTTTAAACATTTTTACTTTCATTGTGCCACTGAAAATTTCATCTATCCTTGCTGTCTCTCACTAGTGAAGATTTTTTATACTACATCAATTAGGCTGATGGTAAGCGGCCACTGCGGTCTTTTCCATTAAGAGACACTTCACCAGGAAGCGTCGCTTAATGTGGTGCCAGACTGCAGGCTGTCAAGTATTCTGGCTCCTACATTAATACTGCCGGAACATAACTTAAGCTGTTATGGCATGGCAGCAGGTTTCACCTGTAGGGATGGTAGCTAGTCGGGCTCTGAAAAAGTCCTACTATCAACTAGATCCGGCAAGACCACGAACTCCTGGATTTTTTTTCCATTAGCTGCTATGCTTCAGTAACACGATACTTGTAATCTCAATTGACGTATGGCACAAGGCCTTGTGCCAAACGTCAATTGAGATTACAAGTATCGAACAAAATTTACTTTTATTTATTTATGTAAATAAGTGTGAATGATAATTCCCTTACGTACGGCCAACAGTCTGCAGGCATCTGAGTCGCGCGAGCGCATCCATCATCCAGTCGATACGCCGTATTACACGCAAATTGCCTTTCAGCGCCGCGGTAGCGTTGCCAGACGTCTACCAATTGTTACACTTTCTGTAGCATTTGTATTACTTACAGTGCAATAAAAAACGAATGGAATTGTGTTTCATTGCAATGAAATAACGGGACATTGATTCCTATTTTGTATATTTATAGAAAAATCTTAACGCTGCCAGCTCCTTGAGTCCTGGAGTTGGAGACGTTACTCACTGACGGAAACATAGCACAACAGTTATGAAGCGCTACTTCACTGTTGTTTTCTGGTAAGGTGGAGGTACTTCCTCAGACCAGCGTCTCATTCGAGTGGAGAGTCCACTATGCATGCTCTAACTCTTTTAAAGTGGAGTAGAGTATGGTCTAGTATTGTCCACATTCCATAAAACAATAAAACGACTTAATTTATATTTACCCGAAGACCCGAAAATACCCGAAGTTCACGAAAATACTAAGAAGTTTAAATTATTGGTAGTAATCGCGTACATATCAACAACCACTAGTTTAATTTAGACATTGTTAGTATAATATACGAGCATCTGTATCAACTGAGATAATTTATGGTATTTAATGCTTCCTATTTTAAATTGAGCGATTTACTACAATATCCCAAGCACTTCGCAATAAATATTCTCCTCAACAATTTTGATATTTATTTTATCGCATGTTCAACCTGGCAATACCACGAAGTGCCCTACTCGCGTGTTGCGAGCTATCAATAAAGTTACAAGTTCACCGGCTGCGATGTTACGAACTCTTACGAATAACAGATTGGCACCCCATTCGAGAGATTGATTATGGACTGGCTATAAGATATATCCCGTGAAAAGTGAAAAATCGTTTTCCTGCTGGCAAATAATGACTAGCCGAGTTCTGGATTGGACGAAATACGTTGGATATCAGTGCATGAATGAGTATGCAAGCACAGGTGCAATAATTGGCTTGTTGGGATAGCAATCTGTCACGATAGGATAAAGGACCAACTGCTTCACATCATTTTTGAGGCACGAAGATGTTTTACACGGAGAGCTTTCAGACTCCACCGGGGTATAACTGAGTTATTAACAGAAAGATCTAATTACTAATCTACAATTATACTAATATTATAAAGAGGAAATATTTGTTTGTTTGTTTGTATTGAATAGGCTCCGAAACTGAACCGATTAGACAAAATATTTTACTGTTGAAAAGCTACACTATCCCCGGGTGACATAATATAGGGTACTTTTGATCCCGGGAATGTGGGGGGAAGGGGGGAGGTAGTTGATAAAAGAAATTACGCGCGGATGAAACCGCGGAGGCGGCCGCTAGTTCTCTATATAATCCCGAGATTGAACTTAAAATCCCGGACGCACCACTGCATTCAGTTTCGCACCACTGTACCACGGAGGCCGTCAAAGAAGTGATTTGTAATAGGTAGCTTAGCTTTAGCTCGCTCTGTGTTAGAAAACCAACGTAACATCTAAAGCCGCCTAGATTACCGTGTATGTAACAGTAATCGTATTATTAATTAAGCGGCAACCGATATCCGATTGCGATTAGAATGATACCGCGACAAAGTCATTAGCGATTGAATCATTGACGGTACCGTGTGCCGGTGATAAGCCGGTGGAACCTTTACATGTTTGAGTACGTCACGCCAATAGAATATGCTGTCAAATGTCAATTGGATGCCGCTATGTCGAGGGATGAGTCGGTAGGTATGGTTTTCGCACGTGATGGCTTGAACTATTAATAAATTGGCAACATTATTGACGAATATTTTTTTAAAATTTGACCTGTATAAAAAAGTGGTTTATTAGATTCTACTCGTTATTCTAATTAAAATATTTTCAGGTTTTGCGCATTTAACTTAACACGTTGTTCACAGTATACAAATAAATGCAATAAGTACAGTTGCATTCTCCAATTCCAAAAGCACGAAGGCGGTATGAAGTCGTCCGGGCCAATAAACAACGTGACATTGAAATACCTATTAGTTCACGATTCCACCTCAGCACGAGACTGCATGACAAGCGGAAATCGAATTGCCAGCGAGATTCAATAGATCCTATATCGTCGACGTCACAATTTGTCGGGTAGGAGCAAGTCATGGCTCGACGTGATTGGCATTGTTGTTAAAAGAGAAATATGCCCTACTTCTTGGAGATGGCACAATATACGCAAGGCGTCACGCCTGAGTAGAAGGACCACTCCACACAAACCGTCATTTCTAGCATGCATGCTGGTTGAGCAAACAATGTGTCAGTTTTTTTGGTAAGATCGAGTTTGTGATCACCAATCTGCATTTCGATTTGAGGCGCTCGTGGCGCAGCTGTGACAGTGGTTCGTTAGAGATAACGAAAGTCAAGCTACCCACGCCGCCGGCGGTTAATGGATGGGTGACCATTCTGACCACATTTAGTAACATATTTTATTTCAAGCGTCTCCGTGCTTCGGAAGGCACGTAAAGCTGTTGGTTCCGGTTGATATTTACAATAATGTAAATATTAGTCGTCAAGCTTAGTCAGAGGCCATTTGGCGGCTTGATAACATCTGACATTAAGGTTGGTCACTTGCCTTACTCACCCCTCCACCAACGCGCACTTTAATAATAACTTAACAGACAAAAAAAAAGAAGAAAAGAGAAAAGAAAGAAAGAAAGAAAGAAAGAAAGAAGAAGAAAAAGAGAGAAGAAGAAGAAAGAAAGAAGAAGAGAGAAGGAAAGAGAGTAAAGTGAAGTAATATAGGTAATTGTAACGATGACTTAATTTCAATGGTGGAGGCCTTTTCCCTGCTATGGAACTTTAATAGATACTTTATTTTTTTACTTTTCTTTTAGAACAGCGTATCAGACAGTTTAATATTACTAATTAACTCAAACTGGTAGTTGTGGCATAGGAGTGCTAACACACTACTGAAAAGATATCAATTACATAAATAACGTCAATTAGTATACAAATTGATCAATTACATGACACGCAATGGGGATTGGTATTAAATTGCGGATGATCTAAAGGGTAATGCCAGACAGCACGTAGGAAAAAAAATATATTTTATTATTCACCATTACATACTTTATTTAGGTAAACTAATATTATAAAGAGGAAAGATTTGTTTGTTTGTATTGAATAGGCTCCGAAATAGGGAATGCAATCTCGATCTCGCGAGATCTCGTTTTCGCGAGATCTCGGCCTTTTTTTGCGAGATTGAATCTCGGTCGAAAACAGGACGAGATCTCGCGAGATTAACGAGATTGCACTCGAGTACAAAAAACCTCTTCGAAGCCCGAACTGACACGGTCGGACATGCGATCTGTCGGTTTCGTTTGGTGCGGGTGAGGCGGCGACTTGAGATAGTGGTCGTGGGAGGAGGTGTCTCTCAGTTTCGTTCGTCTCGGGCGTGCAACAATGAGGCTCAGACAATGTTTGAGCCTTGATCATCGAAGGAGGATTGCTTGCCTCTCTGTCTTTTACAGACTACACTTTGTAGAGTGTTTTTCTCAAATGCACGATTTAATTTCGCCAGCTCCTTTCCATCACTGAACGACTAGACTGAGAGACTCCATCCGTATGCAGTCGAGAGAGAGTCAAGACCACGGACTAAGCGATTTGCTTCGCCTCTTTTGACACGTACTGCGCAGGAGTGGAACTCTCTGCCTGGGTCGGTCTTTCCTACCTATCCATTATAACTTGGGGCTCTTCAAGGCTAGAATTAACGGGCTTTTCCTGAGCAAGTGCGCTCTATTGTAGACCGCATAGTTGTTTAACATCAGGCAACTGTGTGGTCAAGTGCTGGCTTAACTCAAACATAAAAAAAAAAATATTGAAAATAATCGTAAAAAAAATTAAACCGACTTCAAAAAAAAAAGAAACAAAAAAAACTACCTAAAAAACTGAAAAGCAAAAAATAATTTTAATAAGACATTCATCAAATGCGCTTATTGTCTAAGCCTATTAATTAAATTGTATTTTACGTGCTAGGTAGGTACCTACTAATCTGTTTGAAGTCGGTGCCAAGCCAAATAGTAGGTACCCAGATTACGTACCTACGTCCGCGGATTAATAAGTAACCCTTTATAATACATAATATTATTATATATTATCATTTTTTATTACCTTTGGATTGGCACCGACTTCAAACAGATTAGTAGGTACCTACCTAGCACGTAAAATACAATTTAATTAATAGGCTTAGACAATAAGCGCATTTGATGAATGTCTCATTAAAATTATTTTTTGCTTTTCAGTTTTTTAGGTAGTTTTTTTTGTTTCTTTTTTTTTTGAAGTCGGTTTAATTTTTTTTAAAAAAAGTTGTTTATTTTTCTATTTTTAGTGTTAATAACACGTAGGTAGTGAGTAAAACTCTTTCATAATAATGATAGCGAAAATACGAGTAGAATTGTATTATTTGATAATAATATTAGGTATTCATTAAGTGTTCAGCACCATGGGTAGGAGGAGAATGCGTTTATGCACCATAACCGCAGGCTAGCTAGACCCGCGGCCGTGTGTGGGGCTCGAGACAGAAGCGTCCGCTACCCACTACACTCCCCCGGTTTCTCCTTCACACCCGATTAGGACGAGCCGGTGCTAACCTTATTGGCTAGTGACCAGCCCATCCCCGGGTAATCATCAGCTTAGCTGCAAAAGTACATGAAATACAACTAACGTTCCACATATTCCTACAACACTGAAAGAATTATCCCCTAACTCCTAACCGTTAAGGAGTTGTACTTTCCATCATCACCTTAGCTGCAAAAGTACATGAAATACAACTAACGGTCCACATATTCCTACAATACTGAAAGAATTATCCCCTAACTCCTAACCGTTAAGGAGTTGTACCTTCCATCATCAGCTCATCAACATAAAATGATGTCTATCGGACGCAAAAACTTGAATGGCTTCAGAAAAAACAAGTAACGCGTAGGCGCAGCCTATAAAATTTGAGGTTTTCCCTTGATTTTTCCGGGATCCCATCATCAGATCCTGACATGGTGACAATGGGACCACCTCGGAACTATGCACTTTCAAATAAAAAAAGAATTATTTAAATCGGTCCACAATTGACGGAGAAATCGACGGACATACATAAAAAAAAAAAAAAAAAAAAAAAATACAAACAGTCGAACATAATATAACCTCCTCCTTTTTTGAAGTCGGTTAAAAATAAATACTGTTTTCTGATGTTTACGCGGTTACTACTCATTAAATAAAACAACTTAAAACGTACATATAAAAACTCGCGATATATTCTACATTTTAAATTAAAAACCCGACGTTTCGACCACTTTTCAACAGTTGTGTTCACGGATTTTAAATGTAGAATTTATCGCTAGTTTTTATCCGTTTTAAGTTGTTTTATTTCGTGAAAATAAATGTTTATCTTATAATACTTATGATTTTTATTATAATTTTATCCTAATGTAATCAAATATTGTGATTATTTGCAAAAAAACACGCAAAACTGCCAATCTCGCGAGATCTCGATTTTAGCGAGATCTCGCAGCACTGATATTCATAATCTCGCGAGATCTCGCTTGAGCCCTAATCTCGCGAGATTTGCATTCCCTACTCCGAAACTACTGAACCGATTTGGAAAATTCTTGTTCTTCACTGTTGGAAAGCTACACTATCCCTAGGTGACATACAGTATTTGTTTACAAATAATCTGTATATACTTGTTTACAAATAAACATCCCGACACAGACCAAACACAAACACAAATATTTGTCCAGGGTGGAATTGAACCCAATATCCCCTTTGGCGCCTAGGGAAGGGTCACTACCAAGTGCGCCATAAAGTCAGACTATTATATGATTTAATTTAGTATAAGGTCACGAAAAAACAGTTTTGCAAAAAAGACCTGTTACAATTTGGTAAGTGAACATTTTAAACATTATAATATACATAAATTAAGTTAATCAAGTAACCATGCTAACAAAGTGATAAGCTAATATAAAGTTATTGCCAGCGGATGTATCCTAATCTCAATGGAAATAAAATAACTAGATTGATATTTATTTACATTAAAAGTTTGTTTTAATGTTAAAAGTCAATAGCCGTAAATTTAACGGTAACATTAGATTAGCCTTGGCATCACGTACAGTCGAATGCAAAAACAGCTGGACATTTGACAGTTGCCATCAAAATTCATAATTATGAACAATAGTTTAAAGCAGTCGCTTCCCGCTGTCTGTCCATAAGTATGCTTAGATCTTTAAAACTACGCAACGGATTTTGATGCGGTTTTTTTAAATAGATAGAGTGATTTAAGAGAAAGGTTTATTTTATATGTATAATACATGCATAATAGTAGAGAAACACCATTGCATCCGTGCGAAGCCGGGGCAGGTCGCTCGTAATATGATAAAAGATTTGAGGTATCTATAATTATGCTATAAATATCATATACGTATGTACATAGATACAAACTCATAACAAATTTACAAAAAACAGTAAATTATGCATAGTTAGAGGCTAGATTGCGCTGTGTGAATAAATATTAATGTCCAGGAACATTTATTATATTTATTTAACGTTTGTCACTTATATCTTGTTAGCGGACTGTACCTAATTTTCTATGATTTACGAGCATTATGCTAATTTGCCCGTGTGTAAATATTGAACTTATAAATCAATACTAAATCATTGAACATTTAATACCAAATTAACATGTTTCAAGTTGAAATAACCGAAGGGTAAATGTATTTTCTTATACAAAACTGTTGATTCCAATCCCATTAATATTAGTCTTATAGTAAACAGTTATAGTAAACTATACGTATATTATTAATAGTATACCGTGCGTATTAATGTGTTTTATTATTATCTGAATGTATCAAGCTTCTTAATAAATAGCTTTTGCAAATTATAATGTTCGGGTTTGTTGCTTTTTAATTATAAATAAAATAATAAATATAAATGTTGGTCTCGAACCTTTGATACAAACTTGACTCTGATCAAAAATTAAGTTATGTGTGATAAATCAAAAACAAATAAAGCCCGACCCGGAAACTTAAGACTCTTCAGGTACCTACTTAAACTTTACCAATAAGGCGTTCATATACCCAAATAATGTTGACAAACAACGCGCCCAAACTAAAACAATCAGTTACTAGTTACTAGTAACTAGTCCGTCATAACAAACTAATATCAGCGCCAATGCTATATAATATATAAATGACGAAGTTTTGCTATCTGTACCTAATCCCGAGTTCTAAGTTAGTTCGTTAAGGCGCAGACCAGCACGTGTAAGCAGTAATAAAGGCGACGCAATATCTCCTAGAGATCTCGAAAAGACACATGAGATGTGTCTAATGGGACCTGTGTCATTGTATCACAATTAATGTGTGTTTTATACTTTATCGTTCGGAATTGGACGAGCTAATTTAAAAACGAAGCCTGACTATGTTCATTAAAAAAATAACAGTATCGAAATTGGTAAGGAATATCGTATCCCAATAGAAAAACGTAATCTCTGCCTAATGGGGACACTAGATAGAATAGATGCACGGCATTATGTACAACTATATCAGTAGAAAATACGTTTGATTTAAAAACATCAGTGGCGTAGTTTCAAACGCAGTAAATTAATTCGTTTGATACTCAAATCACGAGAGAGCGTAAGAATATAATAAACAATAGACTTTACTGGGTTATAAAAACAAAATTACATGCCTTATCTTAAGTCTTTCAGACCAAACGCGGGGATTCGACACCGAATATCTCAAGTGATACACGTGAAAGATATAATACAAAATGTCTTATCACAATAACAAAAACACGTGAAAGATACAATATCTCATCTCTTATCACTCTAACAGCCCTTTCACACGGCATCCAGTTTTGCAGGACCGGCTTTTTACTGTATCCTGCAAAACTGGACGGTGTGTTCACAAGGCAATTCAGTTTTGCGGGATCCAGTAAAATTCGAAATTCAAAATTCAAAGTAAAAAGCCGGTCCTGCAAAACTGGACTGCCGTGTGAACACTGCTATATAAATATTAGTGCCACTAAACGGGATCCCGCTTTTTACTGGACGACGGATCCAGTTTCTAGTGACAAAGCCGAATGCCGGATCGGGTTTTTGCAGTATCCCGCATGCGGGATGCTCGTGTGAACGCTGTCATATAAACACATTCGCCATCAAACGGGATCCTGCAAAAAACGGGATCCTGCAAAAAACTGGACTGCCCGTGTGAAAGCGCTGTGACACAAACGATACATGATACACTTTCTTTAACAAGCAAGACAAACTCTCCATCGCGCTCAATGACACATCCAGACCTCCATCTCTCACTAAGATGGCCGTCAACTAACCAACACCCAGGAAAGTCTCATCAGAACTTCGACAGGGAAGGAGACTTGCGTAATTCAAAACTGCTAAGCCATCGTCGTACGCACCCAATTCTCTACAATGAAATGTAGGCACAGGCTCTTATGGAAACGGAAGAATATTCGCAACTGTATGTTCCAGCAAGAATTTTTATTCAAATATGCAATAGCGAACCAAAATATTGAAAAATATGTTTTGGGACAAGTGAGGCATACAAATTAGGACAGGTGAGGATTTTTTTATATGGGACGAGACTCTGTGGGACGAGCGAGGCACAATCAAACAATCTGAACAATAATTTGATGCGAGTAATATTTATAACTTTTAATATTTATTTTTAATACTTATAACATACGTTTACAACAATCTCTTTCAATCTTAGGAAACTACGTGCGATACGATTTATGAAAAAATTCCGTACTAAAATGCAAAGCAAAAGTAACTCTCAGTATATTTTATCGTTCAAGCAATCAAAACATATACAAATAAAAGCATAGAGATAACAGTTTTTAATCTCATTTTATGGTCGCACGTTAAAACTTTTTAATTAGATTCTCTAAGTTGCTAAATAATTTTGAAACTCGTCTTCGTTAGTAGTATAGTATATAAGAAACTTTGGCAAATTAACTTGTACTGTACTTATCTCAAGCCGCCACTGGATGACTTGAAACATTGGCGAAATCTGTCGCCAGTAATCCCTTTTATTAGACTCGCGCCATTGTTTCCAAACTTGAATCCTTCCCAAGTTTTTAGACCGCCCCCCACATCGGTATTAAAAGTATAGGCACAGAGTATTGTATAGACTATAGGTGAACCGCCTTTTTATATCTTTAGTGGCTAAGCCGTTCGAGTAAGATCCGGATCAGACAATACTCAGTTACACCCGAAGTCTGGAAGTACTGCAAAACCTGTGGTAAAATCTTGAAAACTCTGTCGTGTCTAATTGCTGTTCGACCACCCTGTAAATGTGAACGTGGGGGAATAGAGAGTGCACCTGTGTTTGTACACTTAAATATATCCTGCGTAGTTTTTTAATCGTGAAGATTGCCCGCAGCAGTCGAAACTCGGCGAAGATAATAAATGTAGACGGCTCTCTATAAAAAAAATCCCAGAATAAATTGAACCTAGAAAACTCGACATACCTCCTGGTCCACAAAGACAGTCGAAAGCAATTACTAAGAGCGCCGACGTCGTAACTCGCGCGGAAGGGTAAATCTCCAAATTGAAGCGAGGAGTTAGCAGAATTTAGAGGACGCTTCTTAGGATGAACGCATACTTATCTGAACCGAAAGCGCTGAACGAATTTGAAGTTATTATTCCGAAAAATTGGAAGGAATAGTCGTAACGTAATACGAAAAAGTCACATTTCAAGTAGTGTAACATGGAATTAACATCAAAAGTAACGTAAATTGTGACAAAAATAACATTCTTGCGAAACTCACGCATGCACTTGTCAGAATTCGATCGATTTCATAACGAACGTCATCTGACCAATTCGGTTTTTTTTCCTATAATAAAAGAAGGCAAACGTGCAAACGGATCACCTGATGGTAAATGATTTACCGTCGTCCATGGACATTTGCAACACCAAAGGACTTTGATTCTGACATATTGACACCGAGTGTTCGATGTCTTAGGCGCGTTTGATGTGAATAAGTATGCGTTCGCCTTAAAAGTTTGAGAATCTGCCATATTATATAAGGGAATGTTATTAGTCCCTTCCTAACATCCACTGAGGCGGCTTCAGTATAATCCCGTTTCGTATTTGTTCATAAACAAAATGTTGTTTGCTACAGCCATTTTCTCGGCCGTTCTTTATTTACTCGCTCCGTTAAATATAACAAATTGGCTATTATTTGATGGGGTTCAATGTACAAACAACTGGATTATGCGGTAATCTTAATTCATCAGCTTTGTCTTGTTCCATTGCGGAACGATGCGAACTTTGGGGATGTCGCGTCCTTGGGCGCAGAATATGAATATAAATGAGGAAAACAAAAATATTGTTCAGATACAGGAATATTATAGAGCTGTGGATGTCACTGTATGTCGGCAAAATTACATCTTCCAAACTTTAGCCTAGAATCTAGATACATTAGTTAAGATTATGTAATAATACGAGTAAGCATCACATACATGAAATATTCCGTTTGAATGGCAACTAATTAAACTGCTATGATATTCCGCGGAGGTTGGATACGTGCTAAATATGAATGTTATAGAGCGGCACATTGCTTGACACCTGTTTACTTGGGAGTAGTTGCTAACGAGTTGCTTTTACGACTCTTATCGTTCGATTGCAAATGATTCTACGTCTTAAAGTAGTGATGGGAAACAGCAATTAATATGTATAGAGTGTACACTGAAATAATGAGGTTTTTATACATCAAGTAAAGTACCAGCCGGAGGCCCACATCCCCCATACCCCTATAGGCCGGCAATGCATCAGCGATCCCTCTGGCGTTGCAGATGCCCATGGGCGGCGGTGATTGTTTACCATCGGGCAACCCTGGCTCGTTAGCCGCCTATGACATAGAAAAAAAATACTGCCATATCCAGTTATTGAACCCATTACCCAGAGATTACGGCTCGGTACTTAAATAACTAGACAATTGAGATTCGTAATGAAACTTAAACTTAAATAATTAAAAAGGTCTTAAAATTACACGTATTATGGTGGTGAAGAAGAAGTGTTGCAAATGTCCATGGGCGATGGACTCTTACTATCAGATGATCCCTTTGGCCACTTGCCTCATTTTTTTAATAAAAAAAATATAAAAGTTCTACATTTTGAAATAAAAAGATATATATAAAGTTACTCGCACTGTACTCCAACTATGTATTTAAAAGCTTACTAAGTCTACGAACCAGTATAATAAAACAAGACGCAATTAAACAGAAACATTACATGAACCTGTTTGAAGGAATGCATTATTTGAAAGCCTAGCCTCTCAGATATCATTCGTATCTCCTGAGCATTTCCTCCAATGATTCCATTACCGGCCCCGTCTGTTTAATATGCCAGATAGGCTTTTGCTGGCTTCTTTTATTACCTAATCTCATTAAATTGTATTTAGCCAATTTATTCCGAGAGGGTATTCCGCGGAAACTTAGGGCTACCACATTATTTTTCTTTAAAGATATTTTTTTATTGAATATGCTTTACGACTGAAGTGATGCTGAGTGTTAAAAAGTCATCATCATCATCTCAGCGTATTCCCGTTTGCTTTCAGTATGGAGCTCAGCTCCCCTAGACAAGCGGCATTTATGACGTTCGTTATAGCTCAATTTGCGATAGCGAACGTCAAATCCCATACTTTCAACACGTGACTTTTCTATGGCATCTGTCAAATCCATACAAATTAGACTTAGCGAAATTCGCTAGCTATGAAGCGATGTCATCTTGTCTAAGCCCCCAGGGTCTGCTTCGACTATGATCCTATCCTAGATTTGACAAGTCTGGTTATTAAAATGGTGTTAAAAAGTGATTCCCGCCAATACGTGACTCACTGAACCACCACAGTTTTGATCAGGTGCAACCTTCGGGAAATGGTCTGCTGGAACCTAGTCTATGTATTTTGATATTATTTTTTGTTCTTCTACCCAAACACTGAAGGCTTGGATTGATAAATTTTGTAAAATTTTGGCAGTCGTAAAGGTTTCTTGCCAGTTCTTTTAGATTTATAAGTACGATCGAGGTCTCCCGCGCGTGATTTCTTTTGGAAAAATATACCGTGCACGCGCATCGTGACTTCTTAGGAGCGGCGCTTGTGAACGTGAAAATACTGCACAGGATTTTAGCCTTAAGGGTGATCACGCGCGGGTGACCTCGATAGTACATTATGAGCCCGGTCTGAGTGTCACTAGTTGATGCAAAGTTACATCATCATCATCATCATCAGCCTATATACGTTCCCACTGCTGGGACACAGGCCTTATCTCAATTGTGAGATAGTGTGGGCCATACTCCACCACGCTGGCCTAGTGCGGGTTGGTGGAGGTTTGGTGAAGTTACATAAATAAAGAAAATTTTGATTTCAATTTTTTGTTTAAAACATAATGAATCTACCTAGGTATATGGACTTTAATTTAATAGCTTGAATGTTCATTAACCGACTGTATTTAATCGGAGTATTTAACTTATAAAACAGTTTATTTATTTCACCAAGTCACCACCGACAACCATATCTCCACTCAGAGATACTGCTCTTCTTTCCCCTGCTCAATTAATATTCCAGATTCAATCAAGACGTTATCTATGTAGGCAAATGTAGGCAGTACATCCCGTTAATGAATGTATTCGTCTCGCTTGATTGACGAGAACTCGATTGATTCAGTTCGCTAAGCCCGCGGGAAAACAATGGATACCTTGAAGATAATTGTCTTTTTCTTTTATATAAACAAGTAGCTCGCCCCGGGTAAAAATAATTGTTTACAACAACAAATAAACGAAACAAAAAATATTATCAAATTCAAAAATTTTGTCTAAGTTATTAAACACACCAAGTTGCATTGGTGATCCCAGCCAGTACCCACTATTAAAACCGTCAAACCTTGCTAAGCACGTAGTTATGTGGTCTTGGTAATACATTTTGCAAAAAAAAAATGCAGAATAAAGAAGACCAACCGTTGCGAAGATCCACCTTTAAAAAATCACATAACATTTCTGTAACTGTAAGTTTACGTAACAGAAAAATAACACGAACTAATGATTTATTTACAAACAGAGTCAATAACATCGTAAATAAAAACGGAAAAGGTAATCAATCAACATTTTTATCGGAAGAAAGCAATTCGAACCTGTTAAAACAAATTGCTTGGTCGCCATAAATTCGGAACAAAAACATTATAAACGCAAAACACAAGTTACGAGACTTAATTACCAGTGGGTTTTGATAACGGTCCAGTAGATTCAATTAATACTCCCGGCGACTTGTTCTTAATTATAGATTATAAGCCAGTTGCGGATTTATACCAGTTTTTGCAAAACAGGGTAAGCAAAATCAGTTTACGAAAATACATTACAAAACCTAATAGTAAAAACTACATGTTTAATAAATATACTTAAATACATAGTTATAAAGTGCTTTACCAGACGACTGGCTTATTCTAGAGGTAAAGTCTTTAGCTATCTTATTTCGAGCAATATGTACAATAATATTGATAATCACCAAGCTCGCTTAGTTAATTCTTGCACATGATTGGCTAACTAAAACCGAAGTTTATGAACAAAAAAGAAACTGAAATAATATTTGCCTCGAATGCAAAACTATATCTAAACATGGTGTTTTCGGAATTCATACATTTGCACATATCCAATCATGGGGTATGTGCAAATGAATGAATTCCGTGTCTAGGAATTAAAAACCCCGAAAACACATAGTTTGACTATGTGTTATTTTCTATCTCTTTTTTCGCAAGGAAAACTAAATTACAAAGGACTATCGCGCCTACTATATTATTAAAAGGATCATACATCGCTTGCGGGGCGGCCGAGCGAAAACGTACCCGCTATTATTTTTGATTTACATTTTCCACGCTTGCATAATTTTTTCAATCCTATTAAACCCAACATCAAAAGGAATGGGGTGCGCGCGTAGACTTGTATTTTGCGTAAAAATTGGCCTGTTTTGATGACTTACGGCAATCCCGTTACCTAATTCCACTCAGTAAAATGAAAGGACCCAGTAGGGAGTGTAATTTAAATTATTATGCTCAAAAGCATGGCTCCCGGTGGAAAGTTTTCTAATGTTTGGGAAATCTATTTTTCATGGCATGACTTATGCGAGATACTACAAGTAGGATCACTTTATGCAAAGTTTATTTTAATATTGTAACAAGATCAAAATATATTTTTCAACAAAAAGAAAGTTGCGCAACTAAGAAAGCAAAAACCTCAAAATATTATGGGTCTATCTGAAAACGTAAAAGTTCCCCTTAAGAGAAGCTTGCGACGCTTTTAGCAGTGTGAGACCATCCAACGCGAAATTCCTTGAAACTACTTACAGCAGCTCTATAGGTCCCAGTAGGGCACATTTACCTCCCTCAAGGGCATTGTCAGAATTTTATGCAGAACATTCAAGCCAGTTGTATGTATTAGGAAAGCACCATTCCATCGCACAGGGATCAAATTCGTAACATGATCTAACCCCCTTTGTAGTTCGGCCTCTTCTTTGGTCGCCATTACTTTTACTCAGCTTGCAGTCACAGGTTGCAGAGCTCAACCCGTGAGCTGTGCAAGCCCCTACTATTGACCTCAATTGCAGGCATTGAGAATAGCGCAAAGCACTCTGCACTCATAATATCTTCTTACTGCTAAGCTTTTCAAACGCCCCCCGGTCTATAACTCCACCCTTCAAACGCGGTTGACTGCCGGTTCCATTCCACCTATCTTCCGCCAATACGCCGGTAACGTCTAACGACTGGTTAACGGCAACCTAACTGTTTAATTGCTTTATGTATTAACTTAATTGGTCTCGTCTTCCGACCCGAGCAGGCATGGTGACTAAGTTTAAAAAACTGTACATGATTGATATCTTTTTTTTTTTTTTTTTTGGTTTCTGTCGCTATTTGATACGACTATTTGAGAGAAAACGTAAAGAGAGGTTTGGAGATAAATAATTGAAAATGGAGTAAAATATCGTGTACTATGTCCACCTGTACAGTTTTTCTTAGAAAGTTATACATGGTAATATTTTTGTTTATATGCAATGTACGGTCAACAGCACATCACGGTATACACTTGCAGTTCGATAATAGCGCTTATGCCCCCGAGCGGTACAAACTCCAAAGTGTTACGTCTGACGTTCTTTTGACTGTACATATTATGTATTTTTATTCCAACCGCCCCTTGTTGAACATTCTAGGCGGTAGTATTACATCTCGGGGTTCTAATTTTGGTTGGTCCGGTCGGCCGCATTATCGTATGATTGACTACTTGGTACAGTCAAAAGCATGTCAGACGTAACACTTTGGACTTTGTACCGCTCTTATGTCGGGGGCATAAGTGCTATTATCGAACTGCAAGTGTTAACCGTGATGTGCTGTTGACCGTACATCAAATGTCATTGTTTTCCTCTCCGATACGGTGTCTATATAACGTCATAGCTTTAAGCTATTGGCCAAAATATGTGGTCATTAACCTAAAAATGCTGGTAGAATACAAAGTATTTACACCAAAGTCAAAGTCAAACGTTTATTAAAAATCTATATTTATGATTATATGACTTTACAAAATTGGTCACCCATTCAAGCACAGACTGCGAAGACTTGTTTAGCTTTTGAAATCACAGCAAGAACGGGAAACCGCTATGTCACTGCATGAACTAGGTCATTCACTATAGATTTTATCTCTCAACCCAGAGATAGATAGATGCTAATCTATTACAGCCTCATTGGTATGCCTGGCTCCCAGCTCATAAATATTTCATCTCGCGTGTTATTTCTAAGGCAGCAACTCATCGATCGATTGATTGCTGTACAAGCGTTGAAAACGCAAATGTTTCCTACGATACAATGCCTTAATTTCAGTATTAGAAAATGATACATACGTCATGGTATTTTATAACATCTTTTACATCCTAAAAACTTTTTTTGGAGGAGAATGCGTTTATGCACCATAACCGCAGGCCAGCTACACCTGCGGCCGTGTGTGGGACTCAAGACTTAAGCGTCCACTACCCACTAAACTCCCCCGGTTTCTCCTCCACACTCGATTGGGACGAACCAGTGCCAGCTATGTGGCTATTGACCAGCCACTACCTAAAAAACCTGGACATTATTCACACAGCGAAGTCTAACCCCAAATAAGCATAGCATGTGCTATTGGTTCCAGACAACGTATAAACACTCCTCATAACCTTTTTTGTTTATGGATAGACATTATACATAGGAACACTCAATCAGAAATGTTCATCCACACAAAATTACCTCTGGTGAAATATAGCAGACTTTTCAACCTATTCTTCCTATGGTAAAAATTCAGAAGCGTGTTTGTTACATTTAAATACAACTTTTTTTTCTCAATATCCACGAGTGGGGGACAACAGGAATAGGCGCTATCGTTGATGTGTGTGTAAACTTCGAAAATTACTTCCGATCCACCCCTCACTCAGGGAAAATTAAATGACCACTCATAAAAAAGAGTACAATAAAAAAGATAACCAAAATAGAGTTGCTCAGTTATCGATAGTTTTACTATCGATAATTATAATACCTTGAAACCTAGTACCAAAATCGAAAACGCAACAAAAATACAAAAATATTTATTTAACTACAAGAAGGCACAGTTGGCAGCACGTCAACCTACCCTAATCTGTCAAGTTCCTGCAACCGATATTCAACTCAATGTCCCCTGCATAGAGTAACACATACTTAAATTAGGAGTTTACCGATTGTACAATACAGGTTGGTAACACAGAATAGAAAATATCTCGGGTTTGGAAATGATTTTCCTTGAAGAGTGCTTTAAAAGAGTTCTTTAAAATTGCTTAAAGTAATTGATAGTGCGATATATATAGCTGGAGCTAAGTTCGATACTATTGATACGACGACCAAATATCGATAGTCGACTATTAAACTCTAGACAACTCTAAACAAAAACTAAACAAAGGGAGAAGGACGCATCAAATTGACTCAATTACTTTATTTGATATCACGATACGCGCAAAGAGATTGTTATCTCATCTATTTATCACGATACTCTGCCAGTCCACGTTTATAAATTGGCTTTGGATATCGACAATTTCATGACTTAATTATATTTGCGTGAAACATTTCGGTCATGCTGTTATTATTTTTTGATATATCGGAAATATATCGAAGGTCAGCAGTATTATTTGCAGATATTGCGTAGAGATAGTGAAGTAAAACATTTTATTATATGAATGGGGGAGGCAAACGATCTTTCCTTACACTTATTGGTGATCTCTACCAAATAATGGACATCTGCGACTAGTCTCAGGTGCGTTGCCCGCCTTTGAGAAAATAATACGTAGGGAGGAGGGAGGGAGGGACATAGGTGCAGAATGGGTGAATTTTATGCACAATGATATTATGATTTTATGCGCATCACGTTATGAATTGCATTATGAGACATGGGCCGCGTGTGTCCGAATCCCAAGCATCCGAACAAAACATTTTTATTTGTATTTTCTGTATGAATGTGTTTTTACTGTTTTCTTAGTTTCTCGAAAACACATAAAGCACATCCCTAAGCGCCTAATCAAGTTACGTATTCTTTGTACGAGAAAGAGAGATCACTGACTGTTGTTAATTAGTTACCCATTAACAGTTGCATATCTATAGCTTCACGAATGAAGAATATTTTGATTTTCAAAGGACCTTGGTAAGTACCTAATTACCTATATGGCAACCGTTTCGACCTCGTTCTCAGTTACATGATGCCTCAACTGCGAACCGTTATCATTTATCAAGGCGTCCTAACCATAGAGATTGTATTTAGTCTGTGGTCCTAACTCCTACGCGGGTATTAAGTAAGGTATTCCGGCTGTAATTACGACCAGTGCGGATTATCAGGGCTCGCGTAACCTACGCCCTATCAAAGTCTAATGGCATAGTAAACGCGGACGTTGTAATATGGAACACTGGTGAGTGGAGTTACCCGTGCGTAATTTCTTTTTTCTACTAACCCCCCTTTCCCTCATATTTCCGGGATCAAAAGTACCCTATGTTCACCGGGGATAGTGTAGCTTTCCAAAGTGAAAGAATTATTAAAATCTGCTCAGTAGTTTCGGAGCCTATTCAATACAAACAGACAAACAATCATATCTTTCCTTTTTAAAATATTAGTAATTGAGTGGAGTCTTTTTTGTAAAATATGAAATCGAATGTCCTGAAGACGAGGATTCACTTTCGGAGCTACAGCGAGCGTGCGACAGCAGACGCTTTTTACTTTCCACGCGTTTCACTGGAGCGGAGCAGAGCGAAAAGGATTTTTTGATAGTTGAACAGTTGGGAGACAGGCACGCAGCCCACTTAATGGTAAGTGGCCACTGCGGCCATTGAGGGTCACTTCACCAGGAAGCTTATCGGTGACGATACTCTGGTCGAGAGCTTACAGAGCCTCGATCATCGTAGGAGGATTGCATGCCTCTCCGTATTTTATAGACTCCACTTTGGTGAGTGTGCTGCTCAGCTGCACGATTTGGTTCCACCAGCTCTGTTCCATCATCGATTTACTAGACTCGGTCTGGGAGTTCTGGGACTTCATTCGTATACAGTGGGGATACCGCGCGTACGAACTAAGCGATTTGCTTCATCTTTCTTGATACGGACTGCGCGGGAGTGGAATTCTCTGCCGAGATCTGTCTTTCCTACACAATACAACTTGGAGCTCTTCAAGGCCAGAATTAACGGGATTTTTCTAAGCAAGCGCGCCCCATCGTAGACCGCATAGTTGTTTAACATCAGGCAACTTTGTGGTCAAGTGCTAGCTTAGTCCAAATATAAAAAAAAAGCGTCGCTCAATGTGCTGCCACACTGTAGACTCATTTGATATTCGAGCCTTTGATAGCAAGTGTACTGGCTCCCAACTGGCTCCCACATTAATATTGCCGAAACACATCCACAGCTAGCAGTTAACTTCGATGTAAGTTTGAAATTTTGAATCGTTGTTTAGGACGGTCAACAGTTGAGCTTTTGTCGCAAGCAAATGGTACCTACTTTGTTTTGCTGACAAGGTTATAAGAAAGTCGCGACGGAAGCGAATGAGTCCTATTTTCAATTTTCAGACTGCGTCATAATACTCATAATATACTCCAAAACTTCTTTTGATCAGATAGGTCTTCGAATTTTCTAACGTGATTTGCGTTTCAAATCACGGACCCAACTTTAATATTTTTTCCAAGAGTAAGTAATACATAATCTCATCTCAGATTTATCCTGGCGAGACAGCGATATAATTGGATAGAGAGTTTATTACTGAGCAAATAGAATAAATTAAGAACTTGAGCCTATTACATTAGGTTGAAAGAAGCAATCAGAACTAAGAAAAAAGTAATAAAGCTAAGTAATAAAACCTTTTTATTAGAATTTTTCTTAAATAAAGAAAACGTTCAATTAGACCTTATGTTTAATCCCAAGACCATTATATCTTATGGAACGCTTCTAGCTAAGGATTAATAGGGTCTGCCGTAACCTATAGCCTATCAAACTGGAATGGCAGAGTAAACGCGGGCGTCGTAAAAACGACTTATGTTGCCGTGGAGTCGTTATTCTTACTAATATATTTTTAATTATTTACGTTAACCGCCTCGATGGTGTAGTAAATCGCACTTTATCGACTTTAAGTTGGATATGAACCCAATGACCATTTAAAGTGCGACCTACGAGCGTTTCGTTCGCGTATTGCTTTCGGCAAACTCGTTGAACATCGGTCAACGGAGAGGGGGAAAGTTCGCGCATGTGCACTTGCGCGTGACCAATAGCGCACAGGCATGTCAAAATTCGTGTTCTGCAGAATCCCCACCCGATATTCAAGAAGTTTGGCGGGGCCTATACTACGTTTGAATTCAAAAGAAAAAAATCAGTGTCACCGATTCGAATGCTACGTCTTGGGATCGCTGACCCAGCCTTTCCCATGCCCAGTGTGGCAATTATGGACAAGCCCTCCTAAGGCTTGCAAGCGTTTGAAGCCTATGTCCAGCAGTGGACATATAAATAACATACTAGTATTCAAGAAAAAAAAAGGTACATTTAAAAGTCGTTCAAAGTTTTCTTAAAGAGACACAATAATTACAGGAAATATAACAGCTCATTCAGTAGATGTGATTGTTGGCTGTAGTCTCATTGTCCGCTCCGCTCATTAGGCGTTCCCTGCCATTGTTCCTGTTCAAACAGAGCCGTTTAATTACTCCCGGCTGTGACTGTATCACTGTTACTGTATTTTTCACTAATGAGATCTGAGAGATTTTTTTTTTATACCAAGTCAGTTGGCAGACAGACACGCAGCCCACCTGATGGTAAGCGGCCACTGCGGCCTATTCCATTGAGGGACACTTCACCTGGAAGCGTCGCTCAATGTGCTGCCAGACTGTAGACTCATCTGATCTTCGAGCCTCTGATGTCAAGTGTACTGGCTCCCACATTAACACTGCCGGAACACGGCAGATTTCACCAGTCGGGGTGGTAGCTAGCCAGTCGGACTCTGAAAAAGCCCTACCACCAGACCCTAGGCGGGAATCGAACCCACGACCTCCCTCCGGGTTTTATACCCGAGCGGCTTAGCCACTGTTCCACGGAGGCGGTCAAATTGAGATATTTTCAAGTCAAGCTTCATTCGGCCGTTCGGCCGTGTGTGTGTGTTACTCGGAACTATTACGTCCCACTACCCAATAAACAACCCCGGTTTCCTTTTTCAACCCGAAACTCGATTGGTCACTACCGTAATAGCAGAGGCAAGTCAGGACGACATGCGACAACTGTAAGGATGGATAATGCGACAACTACAGTAGATCAATGGCGCGGACAGACCGACAGGTCTGCGGGACCTATTGCAGTAATCGACTTATGTGCACGCTAGGGTTGACAGACAAAGTGTCGCCGCACACAGGCCACACGCCACATCCACAAAAGCGCCACCACTGGCACATCTCCTGGAAGTTTCATACATTTTGTATGGACTCGCCGCACACAGTTCACGCGCCGGTGGCCGCCACACGCTACAAGCTTTTTTCTTGAAAACTACAGAAATTATGGTGGTGGCGGCGTTTTGTGGCTGTGGCGTGTGGCCCGTGTGCGAGGACTCTAAGGCCTAAAGACTTTAGGACGACATACGAAAGGTGTAAGTTTAATGCGACAACTTCAGCGGATCAATGGCGTGTGGACGGTGCGACAGACCGACAAGAGGTCTGCGGGATCAAATGCTGTAATCGACTAATGCGATAACACGCTAGGGTTGACAGTCTAAGGCTTAAGGTCAGGACGACATGCGACAAGCGTGAGGCTAATGCGACAACTATGTACAGCGGATCAACAGCGTGTGGACGGTGCGACAGACCGAGAAGAGGTCTGCGGGATCAATTGCTGTAATCGACTAATGCGATAACACGCTAGGGTTGACAGTCTAAGGCTTAAGGTCAGGACGACATGCGACAAGCGTGAGGCTAATGCGACAACTATGTACAGCGGATCAACAGCGTGTGGACGGTGCGACAGACCGACAAGAGGTCTGCGGGATCAATTGCTGTAATCGACTAATGCGATAACACGCTAGGGTTGACAGTCTAAGGCTTAAGGTCAGGACGACATGCGACAAGCGTGAGGCTAATGCGACAACTATGTACAGCGGATCAACAGCGTGTGGACGGTGCGACAGACCGAGAAGAGGTCTGCGGGATCAATTGCAGTAATCGACTAATGCGATAACACGCTAGGGTTGACAGTCTAAGGCTTAAGGTCAGGACGACATGCGACAAGCGTAAGGCTAATGCGACAACTATGTACAGCGGATCAACAGCGTGAGGACGGTGCGACAGACCGACAAGAGGTCTGCGGCATCAATTGCAATAATCGACTAATGCGATAACACGCTAGGGTTGACAGTCTGAGCTATGAAGCGTCAGCTGCAACAAGCTCCTATTATCTTCCAGCCTTTGATTTCAAGTGAACTCATTATAACAGTTCAGCTATAACTGTTATAGCGGCAGGTTTCAACTGGGCGGTGGTAGCTAGCCAGTTGAACTCTGAAAAAATCTTACCATCAACCAGACCCAAGGCGAAAATTGAGACAACGTCACGATTCTAAATCCGAGTGGCTTAGCTACTGTTCCATGAAGTAAAGTGGTGACAAAAATCTTCGTAAAATCAATGAAATTACTATAAATTAAATTATACTTGTCCTGTGAATACAGAATCAATTAGCCATGCTTCAACAATACAGTGCCTAAAAATATTCGTCCACCACACAACGGTCAAACTTTCTTAAGAAAGGCCGTCCGTTTCAGATAAACATTACTTAGCAGAAACTCGATATCCTCGGCACTTTATAAAGGCTACGAACGATAACCTTGTTATTTCCTGACATCCCGAAGGTTCGACAACCCTATAGAGTAATCGTTATGGGCCGACAAATCTTGACTCACGGCTCCGGCCTAATGGAATTAGAATCAGTGAGCAATCTTTGAACTAGTTACAGAAAACTCAATAATTCTTTATATGAAATTATCGTATTAACAAACAGAAAATCATAAAACATAAAATTATCAGATCGTAAAAATATGTCTTAATGTCTTGGTTAGGTTTGAACATCGGAAGATTATTTGGATTAAAAAGCAATGCAATGCAAAGTCCTAAACCCATTTGCATATTAAAAGTCGCACGGTATGCTAGATTCTACTTCTAAACTGTCCTTTGTAGCAATTTACTAAGGTTGAGCAGTTTTCCAGCGCACGTACAACGAAAATTTGCTCGGTTAAATTCTCACAGGAGCATAAAATTTTCGACTAAACAAGGTTTTTACTTAGGGAAGAAAAGGTATTTTTCTCGCAAACACCTTTTTTGTCTCATCAAATCATCATATTTAAATAACAGGTGATTTATATACAAAATGTGATAAACATCGTTTTGGATAGCTCAGTAGGCCAATCCGAGATAGGCATCTGACAAATGCACTTATAAATTCACATAGGTATTGTACCTATTATTATTTATTGCACACAATTATGTAATAAAATGTGATTTACAATTTGTACATTTTCGGGAAGAAAAGTTCGACGTGTTAGTTATGTAATGTGATATAACTACTTCACTGAAATTTCGACAAACGGCGACTGTGTCGCCCCTCACGCATTTTTTGCTCATCCAATGATATGTAGCGGCTCATTGAGACAAATCGCCTCAGATCAACCGCGCGAATTGGAGCGCGAAATACATGTAAAAAAGTTTTTCGAATCAAGAAGTATGGGCAAAGTTCGCGGTCCTCACAATGTGATATGACGGGCATTGTCGCCGGCCGTAATTTCGGGAACTTTCTCCTCCCGTATTCCCAAATGTGAGGGGGAGGGACCGTCACGAGTAGATGGTAATATATTACGTACTTATTTAGATCACATCGGACGTTTCCCGGAAAAGTAAGGAATGCAAAAATGGGTTTCAAAGTTCATGTAAGACCGCGATTCGGTACACTTACATTCGTCTCAGACGGGTTAGTTTTACCACCTTGTAACGGTTATTTTAACGTGTCCGTGATCATTTATTTGTCAGGTAATACCATGTAGAGGCTTGTTAAAATAAGCTGCCTATTTCTTCAGTTTTCATCCCTCTGCAGGGCAAAGATCTCAGTCATTGAATGCAAATCATTCGTCGTCGTCACAATGACGGGCGTAATAATAACAACGACATTATTAGAAAAATACGACACTTATTTTGCCCGGCATTTGCCCCAAAAAACCCAGGACCGCGAGATCACGATCTGGTACTTAAACCACTAGCACTAGACCATTGAGGCATTATATGAAACATTGTATACCTAATTAAAGCTGTTCCGGTCTATTCACACTATATTACCTTAAAATAATGAGAAGAATGTTTTTATGTTAAGAGACGATACTCGCAATCAGCAGTGACATTTCATTTATATCCTTCACTAGTGTATGCACGTATCATCCCACAGCTTTAAACATCCCAATCATTTATCACAGATGCAATGTACTCAGGAGTTACGGAACCATTAGCCAATAAAAGTTGGAGCGTTCAAAATGGAGCGGGATCCGAATTTAAAGAGAAGAGCGATGATATTACCTTTCCTGTCTAAATATACTTATCGTTTATTGAGAAAAGAACTGACTTCAGGAGTTAAATTTTTGAAGAATAGATTCATTTTATAATGAAAGCAACCAGTGACAATGAGTAAAGTAAAGATTTTTGTGAGATGTATAATCGTGCATAGTCTACATAATTATACAGGGTGGAATTTTGTAATGCCAGCTGAAGGGGAAGTACTCTTAATACTGAAGATAGAAAGTTTTACTCAAAGAAAACATTCCTTTATTTTTGAAAAGAAAAAAACCTGCATTCAAAGATTTTTAAAAATTTGCTTGCCGCAACTTTGTAATACCACCTGAAGGGGAAGTACTCTTAATACTGTAGATAGAAAATTTTACTCAAAGAAAATATTCCTTTGTTTTTGAAAAGAAAGATAACAGCATTCAAAGATTTTTAAAAATTCGCTTGCCGCTCCCGGTAATCGAACCGACTAAAATCTGTAAAAGTTGCATCTTGTACTTTTATTGCATCGATCGTTAGGGACAATTATAAGGATAAAATCTCTCCAACAAAGTTCATAAATTAAATGAAAGGAAAACAATGAAAAAAGTGCTTTAACTTGACCCATTGAATCAATAATTTAGGATTTCATTGTTTTCCTTTCATTTAATTTATGCAGTTTGTTAGAGAGATTTCATCCTTATTATTGACCCTAACGATCGATGCAATAAAAGTACAGGGTGCAACTTTTACAGATTTAAGTCGGTTCGATTACCGGGTGCAGCAAGCGAATTTTTAAAAATCTCTGAATGCATTTTTATTTGTTTTAAAAAATAAAGGAATGTTTTCTTTAAGTAAAATTTTCTATCTACAGTATTAAGAGTACTTCCCTTTCAGGTGGCATTACAAAATTCCACCCTGTATAAATAAAAATGAATTGCTGTTCGTTAGTCTCGCTAAAACTCGAGAACGGCTGAACCGATTTGACTAATTTTGGCTTGAAATATCCAAGAAAGGTTTAAACGATGAGAAAATATGGAAAAATTGCGAGGAAAATACTAAAGTAAGTGATAAAAAGTTTACCGGGTCAGCTAGTTTTAGATAAATATTGTAACTAGTGATACATTTTTATTTTTTTATTATTGGACCATATCACACTGAGGCTGGCATATAAATAAGGATTCAGTTTCATGTGGCAACAGTTACACATTTTTTTTATTCCACGAACTAGAATTCTATTCCGCAACAATCTTCTAAGACAAGCCCTTCCCGCGCGAGAGAACAGCGTCAAATAACTATGCGCTGTAGATAAATCGATTCGTCTCAAGTTTATTTGTTTTCCGCCATATTGTCCTTTCAAATTGTTTCTGGAAAATTCTCCACGCGCCACGACGATGGTCGTGTCCGTTAATTGTTTAACCAGTTAGAAGATTGCGTCGTGACGTCAGGAGTATGCCGCGTAAAGACGTCACCAAAGTCATTGATTCACAAAACTCATTAGACTGCATACCGATCGTTAATCAATTCGATAGGCATTTATATCTTAAGCCAAAAATAAATTTACAATGTAAACAACAGTGGTTGGTCGGTGGTGTAAAGGGCCAGTATATTTATATAAAATAAAAATAAAATTCTGTTCCGGCAGTATTAATTAATATGGGTGTAGAAATCAAAGCCTAAAAGATAGGAGAAGCCAACAGTGTGGGGTCAAACTCGTATTAAACGATTATTCCTAGTTAACCGTCCTTAAATGGAATAGGCCGCAGTGGCCGTTTGTCATCAGGTGGGCGGTGTGCCTGTCTTCCCTTGAGTAGCAAATAAAATGCAGGAACAATTCCATATGATCTAAATTAATAACCGCCATCTAATGACGTCTCACAAATATCCAATAAATTTGGAAAACATGGAATCAGTAGAAAAATACACAATAAAGCCTTTATGGATGGCTGCTCTAACAAAATAAGACACATTAACAAGGTCCTAAAAGATACGTCTCGCATAAACAAAGATCTAAAAGTCTAACGATTTATCCCTTTACAACGGTTGTTTATGGCGGGCATGCTTTATTTGCCAGATTCTATTAGCAAAGTTTTAGATTTATCCTTCGATGAGCACTGTCGGGTCTCCCGCGAGAGGTGTTGGCCTTATCTTTGGCTATAAGTTTCGAAACACACCTAATCAATATTTATTTTCATTAGTTCGTTAATCTTTATTACAACTCCTTTCTTTGTCGAACTAAAAACAAGTGGAACTTGCTGTCGGATTATGTGTTTTCTTCGTCCTAAAGATACCTTTAGCATATCAATGTCTGTCAACTATTACTATCTGGATTGGAAAACCAATTCAATCTTGAATTGCAAAATGGGTAGGTACTTGTCACAAGAATAAAACCAGAATCATCCTATCCAGTCTTGCAACACATATTCCTATTGGACAGAAACAAAACACCGCACTCTCACTATCTATCATCTTCATCAAAGCATTCCTGTTGGCGGCTACTGTGCGACTCTATAAATGTGACTTTGATACTGTGATAGATGATAGGAACGTTAGATATAGGGAATGCAATCTCGATCTCGCGAGATCTCGTTTTTGCGAGATCTCGGCCTTTTTTTGCGAGATTGAATCTCGGTCGAAAACAGGACGAGATCTCGCGAGATTAACGAGATTGCACTCGAGCACAAAAACCTTTTCGAAGCCCGAACTGACACGGTCGGACTTGCAATCTGTCGGTTTCGTTCGGTGCGGGTGAGGCGGCGGCTTGAGATAGCGGTCGTGGGAGGAGGTGTCTCTCAGTTTCGTTCGTGTCGTGCGTGCAACAATGAGGCTCAAACAATGTTTGAGCCTTGATCATCAAAGGAAGATTGCTTGCCTCTCTGTTTTTTACAGACTCTACTTTGGCGAGTGTTCTTTTCAACTGCACGACTTAATTTCGCCAGCTCCGTTCCATCACTGAACGACTAGACTGAGACTCCATCCGTATGCAGTCGAGAGAGAGTTGAGACCGTGTGTACGGACTAAGCGATTTGCTTTGCCTTTTTGAAACGGACTGCCCGGGAGTGGAACTCTATGCCTGGGTCAGTCTTTCCTATCCATTATAACTTTGGGCTCATTAAGGCCAGAATTAACGGGCTTTACCAAAGCAAGTGCGCTCTATTGTAGACCGCATAGTGGTTTAACATCAGGCTGCTGTGTGGTCAAGTGCTGGCTTAGTTCGAACACTAAAAATATGTCTTTTGAAAAAAATCGTAAAAATAAATAATAGTTTGTGATGTTTACGCGGTTACTACTCATTAAATAAAACAACTTAAAACAGATAAAAACTCGCGATATATTCTACATTTTAAATTTAAAACCCGTAGTTTCGACCACTTTTCAACAGTCGTGATCACGGATTTAAAATGTAGAATATATTGCTAGTTTTTATCCGTTTTAAGTTGTTTTATTTCGTGAAAATAAATGTTTATCTTATAATACTAAAGATTTTTATTAAAAAAAATTCCTAATGTATTCAAATATTGTGATTATTTGCAAAAAAACACACAAAATTGCTAATCTCGCGAGATCTCGATTTGAGCGAGATCTCGCAGTACTGATATTCATAATCTCGCGAGATCTCGCTTGAGCCCTAATCTCGCGAGATTTGCATTCCCTAGTTAGATAGATATCTACATACATCTTCAGGGTTCCTTCAGCAAGGAACCACGTAACAAAACACAGGCAGAATCGAATATACTCGCAAATTAATCATTGGTCCTTCGGGCCGGATGTGGACAAGCGCGCTAAACTGTACTGGAATAATTTACATGAGACCAAACAAGCGCCCCTATCCGCCCATATCAAGTCGCTGTGGCAGAAAATAGCCAGAAAATACATTATTTAGAAATAAAACTTGTAACAAAAACGTATCATAATCTGCCAACTCACATACCCCATTGAATATAAGGAAAACATGACAAAAATGTCTACGGAACCTAATGTTGTACCGTTCTATCGCGCTTGTCTTATTTTCCTGTATAATCTTTATCTATCAACATTTATCCAGCTTTGCTCTGGCACAAATGAGAATCGTGAGGGAATTCCGAAAGGAGCTTCAGAAATAAATAGTACTCTTTAGGTCTTTCGAAGTGATAAATGCCTAGCAACTCGGTCTATAGTAATTAATATATCCAAGTCTTCTTCTTAGCGAGTCGATGGCTAAATTTTACCAGACCATAACATTAATATATCCAAGTTATAACTTGTCATGCCGTTCCAATCTGGCAAAATATTAGAATTAATGTCAAATTCGTGTCTTCAAACCAGACCTTAATCGCAGATCTCTTTCAACATGTTACGTAAAATATTTCTAATAACAACTCAGATGCATAAAAAAAATACGAATCTACAAAGTTAAACTCCAAATTCTATTTCAGTTTTCAATCACCAACGCAATAATATCCGTGTTAAAATGAGACGAAGAAGAAACTAATTTAATATTCCAATTTCAGCTGTCAAGATGGCGGTACCCAACACCTAATAACATCTAATCCCTCGGGATATAATCCCGACGAAATGTCTGATTTAAGGGGAAACGTTACTTATGCGGCACGGGATCTCACCTGAATAGATGGTCGTGTTTTGGAATTCATATGAGGAAATGACTTGCGTAGTAACTGTGGGGTAAAAGGTTGTGCCAAAATTAGGCATTGTTGCGGACGTAACAATCTGGATTTCCATTTACTTTTTTCTCAAATGTATTCTTAAGAATTTTGGGCCAGCCTTTCGGGTGAAGGGGGTTTAGTGGAACGTTTTAAGTCACCAATCCTATACACGGTCTTTTGCCACTTGCTTAAAAGTCACGCGCTCTTCCGAAAAAAAAAACGTAGTCTCAACATTTAACTGGCTCGCATTATAAGTCAGGTTCGTATATAAAATTGAAATCCATCCAGGACCCACAATTATGTCAAGATAATTTGTGTGTTAAGTCTGAATGTTTGTTTGTGATACTCATCTTAAGCTACTATCAGAACTGCTTAAGCTTCTTAATTGGGAATTACATCAATGTATTTAATGTAAGTATAAATAGGCAATAATTTTATCTATTGATGCGATTCAAAATTAAATGTTTATACGTATTTGAGTATTTATAGTTGTATCTTCGTTGATAGTGATACTCATAACAGAAGTGTTTACGCTAGTTACTTTGTTAATTGTATGTGATGTCTTAAAATACTTAAGCACTTACGTTAGCCGTACATGCATAAATGTCACGCCTCTTTCCTGTGGGGGAGAAGACTACATCTTTGCATTACAATGTCGCACTCTCATTTCGGAGGCTAACATACTTTAGCTCGCAAACTATTGTTGTAAATACGTATAATACGATAATTTAAAACGCATACTTAAATATCCTGAGATATAAACAAATTAAGGCTCTGTAATTTAAAGTCAATAATCAAACTGCTATACCAAATACACTTTTACATTACATCTTAATTAAATAATTTAATTAATATGCTGACAAAAAAATACAACTGAAATCTGTTTCAAGATTCTTGTCGCGTAATTAATCATATATGTTTTATATGTTTTTACAACTACCTTTCATCGTTTTACTGACTTCTCTCAAAATTTATCGAGTTTACGAATTTTCCAATGCCCGTAGCATTGGGAAATTCGTATACTTAAGTATTAATTAAGTATGAGGCAACTAAAAACCGTCTTAAAAATTACAAAAATATTTATTCATAAACCAGCTGTTCCGCCCGATCACCCATTAGACATTACCATCCAAATATGGATTCCATCATGCCTTAGCAGGCGAGCAACGAAATTAGATGGGGCTCGAAAAAAGGGTGTCCCAATTCGGTCCCCTTTGGTCTATTTATAACAATATTAAGTAGTAAAACTGCGTGTTTACAGCCAGTGACTGGTGCCAGTTGCCGGGGGGTATCGCCGTGCGTAATAAAAAAAACTTTAGGGCTGAGCAAATCGATAAAGTATGAACGACAAATAGACCGAGAAATCTTTATTACCCTTAAAAAGTAAGAGACAAACGCACACAGAGAAAGTTCTTTGTAGAAGGCATAGATTCTGGGAACCTGTAATTGGACTAATCCCTTTCGATCAATAAGATCAGGCTAGGTTCTCGTTTCGTTACAGTAATAAATATTCGATGTATATTTCCGAAACTGTACTGCTATAAAATAGCTGTGACTGTGTTCCGGCCAACATTTGTGTATACTTAAAATAAAAAGATGGAAGATCAAAGAATCTTATAAGCTCATTGATTGAGGCTTTCTGTTAATACATTACTGAATGGAATAAAAGATAATAAAGGTTGTGCCAATGATGCAGTTAACTTATATTGTATCTAATTACAAATATTTTAAATATATCCATATGTAGTAATTCCTGTCAGAATTTAACCACTCAACGCCGAACCGGCACTCGGGTGCCGCATAACAATAGATTTTCTATTGTGTCTAGTAATCCGGGGCTAGAAGGATTAATGTCATCTTAAGTAATAGAATGAAATGCAAAAGCCACTAATTGGTGTTTATGACACATCTATAATAAAATTCATTGCGCCTTACAGTTACAAAAACATAAACAGCAGCTTGATAACCAGATTAAGCCAGATGAATAGCACAATTTATTGCAATATTACAAGTTATGACCGACAGTAAACAGTTAAAGGTCGTTTATTAACATTTTATTGCATTTTGAGTGGCAGGCAAGGATTAGGCGACTATCCAAATGAATGGTAAAGTGGTAGAAGTCGAAATGGAGAAGTTAGAGTAAATGAAAGATAGATAGTCCGGATCAAAACTCCGGAAAAATCGACGGTCTATCTTTCCATAAATGCAGTACTTATTGTGGAAACTAGTGCCTTTTAATAAAAGGCAATGATTCACAGCAAAGTATCCCTTATTTAATAAAACCTAATGGTCGCTCACCATCTGGTGGGCTGTGCCTATCAGCCAACTTGTCGAACATAAAAAAAAGGATTCAATATAAATCGAATGAAGGACTAAAATAAATTCACACCGATCTCTGGCACCGTTCCAATTACAAGACGATGCCTTACTTGGAAATACTTTATTTACATAAGGAGTCCGTGAGGTTCTAACTTAATGAAATCGCGATTCCCAGTGGCGATATCCCGTATCCTGAAGTTTATGAATTCGGTAACCTTTCGCAAAAAATGGATGAGTCAAGGTCACAGAATAAATTATGGTGTGAGAATCTCTCACGCGCAAACACATTTCAGTAGAAATAGAAATAGAAATTAGAATTAGTAGCTAAAATCAGGCAGTTAATTCTTAAATTACAAACAACTTACAAGACACAATGCATAAGATTTCGAACTTACTTTAGAATCAGCCTATTTAAGTTCACTGCAATGCAATTTTGCCTACATCATTGAAATTAAGTGATCGTCATAAAGATGAGTACTGGCGTGATCACCACGCCGCTTTAGTGCGGATTGGTGATCACAAACGGGAAATGGTTTACTATTGAATGACAAAAAACGTATGAAAAACGATCATTTTACAAACAACGTTTGAAAAACTATTCATTTGACAAACTTTCATTTCGCAAACATATTACTTTAAAAACAATCATTTGACAAAATACAGGTTTCGCAAATGCTTTAAATATTAAATTATTAAATTGTTAAAGTTTTATTTTAAAAATAATCACATGACTAAATAATTCGTATGACAAATTGATGATTTTACAAAAAGTTAGAAGATAAATTATTAGTTTTTAAAAATAACTATTTTTTCAAATATATAAATCAAATTTTGAAAATATTAAATTGCAGGGATGCAATTTTCACCTTGGACAGATTATTTATAGGCAAGTAATAATTTTGTATTAATACTTTTTCCATAGAAACTTAAGTCTTTAAAAAAAATACACACTGCCTGAATTAAGCGAAATAAGTAGAATTCGGCCCTGGCACTCGCCGGCCGCTGCCGCGGCACGCTCGCTTCGCTCGCTCGGCTCGTGCTTGTGCTCGCAGTTATAACCTAACCTAACCGACCATTGTCTCAGTTGACCCTACACATATTATATGATTTCGTGCTTAAAGTAAAATATTCGATACGTGTAATTAAATATGTTATTTTTATAAAGTAATAATTTACACGTACTTTATTTAGCTAACTACCTTGTATAAACGTAAATATTACCAAGCAATGCATTTTGTCAAATGTTATTTATGCTTTACGTTGTTTTGCCAAGTAACATGTTTAGAAAATAATCAATTTGTAAATTGATGTTTTGGCATAACATTTTTTTTTTTTTGTAAACAGATTGTCTAATGCGTAGTTTATTAAACAAAAGTTTGTAAAATAATAAATTTATCAAGTAAAATTTTGTCAAACGTTGTTTGTCAAATGAAAATTTGTCATTCGTTTTTTGTCATATGAACGGACACCACGGGAAATATTTAAGTGTAGTTCAAAAAACACTGAAATGTACATCAAAATAACTGATTGCACACCAAAGGTAAGGTTAGGTTAGCAATTTAATTTTTTTGATGATCATTTCATTATTTTTTGATGTGCAGTTAAATATAACCCATCACTAGAATTGTTCGAAAAATCTGACACAGTTGTCTTTATTCAAACGGAATTCGATTTCTTCACATAATGTGTGTGTGCTGTTGTGCGTTCACACGTCTAAAGTGGGAATTTCTAGACCTATTACGTGAGTTAAGGGTAAGTGCTGCGGAAATGGGCGACGCTTATTGGTCGATCCTTCGGATTTATCGCAGTTATTTCTTGTCGCGACACACTTTAAGTAAATCAATTTGTTCAAAATTTTACTAAGACAAGTGCTTTTTGCCGATAGATATGTCTACATTTGTTCAATCAGGTGCTGCGATTGAATTAAGCAATTTACGCTATTATTCCATTGGAAGAACTGAATAGAACAAGGTGTACTGTGTAAACTTTTTTATTGTAAAAAGAGTCACTACGATGGACTTACAATTGACTAATCACCGACAACGACGCTTCACCTGGAAGCGTCCCTCATCCTCAATGGAATAGGCCGCAGTGGCCGCTTACCATCAGGTGGGCTGCGAGCCTGTCTGCCAACTGAGTTAGTATTTAAAAAAAAGAAAATAAATTAAAATTAAAAAAAAACTTTCTTTATTCTTGTAGGCTTCAGATGCACTCATGAATCGTAAATTACTCGTATATCTACATATGTTACAAAACGACGCAACCACCGACTTCTGAATGTTGCTACCTATCAAGGAGAATAGGCAAGAGACTTGTCATCATCATCAGCCTATAAACGTTCCCACTGCTGGGACACAGGCCTTATCTCAATTGTGAGATAGTGTGGGCCATACTCCACCACGCTGGCCTATTGCGGGTTGGTGGAGGGGTGCGTAAGGCAAGTGACCAACCTTAATGTCAGATGTTGACAAGCCGCCAAATGGCCTCTGACTGACTCAAGAGACTTGATAGTTACTTTTTTCAGAGACATTTTAGTGATTCCTGATAGTGAAAAGATCTACGGTTTACTCCATTATGGCAAACATCACTTAAAAAAAACTACTATACCTAGACTCTGCACCTAAAAATGTAACACTATGACATAATATTGCTAAAGCTATAATTAAGATCACTCGCTAATGGAAACAAAGTTGCACAGTTAACTTATGGCTTCTAACTCGATGGCCGTAAAATTAGTCGTAAGCCTCTCAAAAGTCCTCAGTTTACCGCAACACAGACTTAACTATAAAGGCAAATGTATTTATGCACTCCCACACTTCGGAATCAACTCGCTAAAGAGGTATTTCAAAGCGATATGACCTTTTAACCTTTGAAACGTGCCTACAATATTTCTTCGGATAACGCATTTGCTACTCCTCAAACGTTATACATGAGCGACAATTATCGTTTCGAATCAGTTTGTTTTATTCCACGAGGGTAACCTCGTGTCTAACGTTTAGGTCTACCATAGATCCTTTGCACAAGTATTTTCTTACGGGACAGCCCTAAACGAACCTCGGTGATTGAGGTTTCCTTTTGCTTAAAGACAAACGCACCGACGTCACAGATGGTGTTACAATTGTGGGATCTCTAAATCTCTAGCGGCAGTCAAATCATTCAATAACCTTTAGGGGATAAAGAGCTTAACATCTTATGGCCGAATGTTCGCACGTGTATTTAGATGCGTGATTCTCAAAGGAACCGAATGAAAGAAAATATTTCATACGAAAAATATAAAAAGGATATATTAAATCATGCAGGCACTTATGAATCGAATATTTAGGAGTTTATGATCAAATATATTTCCAACGTTTATTATTGTAATGCCATAAATTTACTTTTAGTAAAAGACAAACAGAAAGAATCGTCACGCGAAGGACTTTTTATTTTAATAAGCAACCATTTCATGTCCTTGTATCGTAAAAGGCATTTGTCTGGTACCAAGGCCGTTTAATGGAAAAGTTGAAAATATATGTCTAATATGACAACCATAAATTAAACTTAGGAAACAAGTCAAAGCAACAATATATTCTTTAATTTTTATTACATTGAGATTATTTAAGATGTTCAATGAACATAAATAAAAAATTTGCAAACAACTTTTCGTGAATGTATAAATATTTAATGATTAAGGTTTAAGAACTGGACAGTGATTTAGGAGTATAATGAAGGCCTTTACCCTGCAGTGAAAAATAAAATAGGCTTTACTGTTTTAGAAGCTTGACGAAGATAAGTTTAAATCCGTCCCCAATCAAAACGAAACAAAAGACAAACTCGACGCTCACTGCAAAGGAAGACCAAATGACGTGAAATATAAACAAAAAGCTGCGGAAGAAAGTAAGGATAAATCCCAAGATTAAGGGCAAACTCTGTGTGTTTAGGGAACAGTTAAGAGGTCAATGTTGACGTTCTCCCACTGACAAAGCAAACTAAATGTTTCTGACGTTTTGGTATTATTTTTCATAATGGCTTTCACCGTGGCAACGACACAATTAAATTCGTAAATGTCAAAGATTCTAGATAAGTGGCACAATGTTCGTATTGTTTATCTTTCACACTTTTTTATCAAAACCGATCATTAATTTCCGTGTGCCAACTATGAGTGTAGGTATATTTTACGCTAGTAGAATGATTTTAGCAAGCTTAGCTGTCGACTTAGACAAGGTAGAGGCATCATAATAAATGAAAACATAGAAATTTTAGATTAATTTAATTATTTTAAATTTAATTTAATACTTTACTGAATTTCCAAAAGAGCATCCGAGTTCCATTCCACACAATTAACATTTTACAGTCTTGCATCGTAGTCGTTAAAGAGTAAGTTAAATAAGAAAAGAAATAAAAGAACACTTCCCATTTTGCAATTTCCTATTTAGAAACCCTTTATTAGCAAGTTTCACAATTCTCTCGCCTGCCGAAATTGGTCCGCGCTCGGTTTTCTTAATTTCCCGTCCGTTGCCAAGCAACAAAGAAACCCCTGGATGGAAAATAGCTACTTGCTATTAATTATACACAGTGTAATTTTTAAATGTCAGTTCTACAGCAAATATTAATTCTATGGCAGCTCTTTCTTAAAACAGCTAATTTATAGTTCGAGTAAATGAATTTGGTATAAGTTATATTTTTGATGATTTGTAGCAGACGCTTTTGTAGATGCTATTAATATAATTACTGTCAATATACTTAATATATTAGACATACATTTTCATATTAAATTTTATCTATAAATTAGTACGGAAAGTATTTTTGTTTATTTTTGAGTAGAACTTCAATGAACATAATGACAATCAAGAAGGAATACATTTAGAAAAAACAGTCTTGGCAAATCACTTTCTTTAAATACATATTTGCAAACACATTATGACGAATAACCTAACCTAAATGGAAAAGGTGTACTTTAGAAAATATCTGAAGAGGTAAAGTAAATTCCCGCTACCAGGTCAATAGGAAAACAACTCAAAAGGGGATACTCCGTTGGGCTAAGATTACCTCCTCTACTTCGGAGGGACGCAACGACCTCTGGATGTTAGAAAAACTTTGATCCAAACCACTAGCATATTCTTTTGTTCGGTTTCGATAACAAACACAGCGATATTGGATAACCCTTTTTGTGTACCTTAACGTATTTCAGCTAGAAAATGTAATCAAAAGAAAAACCAATAACCGTGCAAACTATAAATCTAAAGTCAAAGTATTTATTTTGCAATTTGATTTACCATGAAATTCTTAGTTCTAGGCTTTTTAGTTAGGCTTTAAGTTAATAAAATGGTCATTTTGTAAATAAAGTTACCTTATAACCTTCCTTCACTTGCTTGCCAACCTCAAATGGTTGTGTTGACCACAAATCTAAACAATGTTAAAAAAAAACACGCTTTACCTGGCATTGTTCTGTCGTCAAGACTTGGTGCTTAAATCATCACCTATGTGGTGTTACACACATTTTAAAAAACTGATTTCATTTTCCTGTACCGGTTAAAAAATTGAGTAAATCAAAGCATTCAATAAAGGAATGGAGAAAAGAGCTATTAGTATTTTTTTTATTTCAATACTAAAAACCAAAAAATACTAACGTTCCCGACGATTCCGAATGATTATACAAACATTATGTTGATCTAGTGAAAATAATTCCCACTATTTTATACTGTTCACACAACCACGGCAAAAAATATTGGGTGTTACGCAAGGCACGACATTAGTTCCTTTTCTATTGCTAGCGTAAGTAATACATTACGGTAACAAACATCTATCCGAATCATTTTCTATTAGCTGAGACACGGAACTTATTGATAAATCTTGCTGGAATGAGGCCAACACAGCGATTCCCTATAGAATCAGAATGACAACTTTGGTACATATAACCAATAACTTTGAAATTCTCCGTGGAAGGTTGGGCTAACCGAAACTAATTTAATTGGAATTATATTCAAAGTCCATGGAACAGAAACTGAATTATATCGTTGTCGTATAATATAAGTTGTAAGTCCTCCTAACGTTTCAAATATGTTGGTATTTCAATAACGACGACGGTAGTTAATTTGAACAAACATTATGCCAGGTACGTCCATTGTTCGCCAGATTTCAGAATTTACTAATATTCATACCGAATATATACTCCAGATAATTCAACCGTAAAGTTTATTATTTGTGATAGTAATTAATCGACATTCACGGACACAGAACGTCCACATTTCGACGATATTTTACCTACTCACTCACTCATCACTGATGCATTGTTTTAATCTTTGTCTACACAGGAATGTTCTACCTAGTAAAATATTTAATATTTCAGAAAACCGGCATCCTTCATTACAACATTCTGAAACATTCTTGGAACATTGAGTTGGAAACCGACCCCGCAATATATTAAAATTTGCAAGGCTTTCACTCAGTTGCAGAAACGTCCATTAAAGTTAATGTGTCATTAAAGCTATTGCTGTCACTTTTTATTTCATGACAACGAAAAGTGACAGCATTAGATTTAATGAAGCATTAACTTTAATGGAGCTTTGTGCAACAGGGTGTTTGTCGGTCGGTGTATCGGCCTACAAACGATAATCTATACAAAAAAGAGCTTGTCCTGGATCAACGCAGAGCCCAAACCGCTGAAGTTAATTACATAAAATATGTTCATCCATTTTATGTAGGCATTTAAAAACATTTAAGGAATTTTTTGCTTTGTAAATGGTGCTTTGAGGATCTGTCGCAATTTGCTAAAAATGTCAAAATTGTCTTATCATCAAGCAGAAAAAGTAAAAAAGGACTTACCTATTTTTGTTTTTATATCTAAACATTGTGATATGTGTGGAAACTGGAGGATCTTCCGCCACTTTTTGCTTTTCCCCTTATTGCTATCGGAACCACCTGTGGACAAAAAAGTATCTGTAAGTGCAACATATACAATTTGTAGGTATAACATGGTAGTTATCTAACGTATTTATTAGGAGTATTAAGACAATAATGGACTAAGGGAGGCAAAGCCTCCGTTGCTAGCTCCGTACCCTGTGAGACAAACGACTAGCTCGTTAGTAGGGTATCAATTCTACGTCATCAGTTCGTTTGTTGAATCCCACACGTTACAAGCACTTATTTAAGTCGTCTGTTCTGCATTTGGTTAATTCTTATCTTTATCATGGCTTTGTGGAGAGCTAAGTATCCTATCAGCCGTTAGTTCAGTATCAATTTTTTTCTTATCCTATAAATATAATACTCTCACCCACTTAACGCCATTTATCAATTTCTTAGAAAATATACCTATGTTGTTTCTTTCTCTACTAGCAATGGAGATTTTGCATCCACATAAATATACATTTGGTTCTTATAAAATTTAGTTGAACATCTGCCGTATCATTTTATGAGTCGTTCAAGGTGTTATTTCTATCATCCAAACAATTTGCATCGACCGAATCCAATCGGAATATTTTTGTTACAGTGAATAGCATTTAAATCTATAGAAAAATAATCAAATGTGCTCCGTATTGTCTTCGCCTAGTGGTCATAATCGAGTGAATGTTTTTTTTTTTATCTTATAACTGTATAGACGAGTTTATTATGAAGTCAGAGACACAAAAGGATTGAATAATAGCATTGGGTACACTATTGTAGTAAAAATGTGATTTGGCAAGTGTAGTGTATGGAGTGATATAGCCAGTTATTCACCTAAACTGATAAATAATGAATAAATATTCTTGGACATTATTCGCATATCGTTATCTAGCTCCAAATTTAGCATAGCTTGAACTATAAACCGGAGTAGATATTACTTCTTTTTGTAAAATATACAATTCACAACCTCTGGGGCTTAGGGCAGGGTCACTAACTATCTTCTAAGTCCCACACACGCCCACATGTCTCGCTAGCCTTTTTTTATTTGGAGGAGAATGCATAGATAAACCATAACCGCAAGCTAGCAAGTCCTGCGGCCTTGTATGGGCCTCTGCACTAAAGACGTTTGTCCCACTACCTATTAAACTCCTCAGGTTTCCACTTCACATCCGAAGGGACGAGCTGGTACTTGCCTGGTAGCGATTGAACGGCTCATCTACGATCACTGATACATAGGTCAGGGTCACTACCATCGCCAGTCAGAAAACTAATTACTTACAACTTCTCCTGTACTTATCAGTATCAAAACACATTATTCATCATCAGAGATTTTCGTAACCCGTGTACGGTGAGCCACGGATCAACCTACCCAAATATGTCAAAAAGTCTTACTTGAAATAGAACTCTATGCGATGGACATTAAGCTGACAATTGGCTGCAGGAATTTGACAGATTTGTTAAGGTTGATCAGTGGCTTGCTGTACATAATTTGTCTTGACCTCATGCACCAGTGAGTCAGTACTCAACGAGATCCAGTTTAGATTGATATTCATTCCAGTGATAAATCATCGCGTTCATTTACTGTTACGATTGCGACATCAATAATGATTTGTAAAATACCTACGTGTTTGGTTGCGCAACCAATTTGACAATAGTAGACGAATTTGAGTGAGGAAACTTCGCAACGCCTCATTAAAAGTTTTAAACTTACATTGACTTTTAATAAACACAACACGGACACTAATATAATAATAACTCTCTATAGATAAACCTTTAAAAAAATTACCTAATTATTAAAGTTACCAAAATTTTTAAAACGTTGCCGTTGCCGTTGTTTTCAACTTACTTTTATTCGTTGTCTTGACGAATCAAAAATAAAGGAAGCAAAACAAGGCCATTTTGGCTAGGTACAATCAGGACTCCAGAAATTTAGGGGTCTAAGTCACCGTCAAATTTCGGAAATCGCAAAGTGGTTGGCCTCGCATGTAATATCTTTGCGGTCAAGACAGATTGCTGTACCACCGAGCTAAGATGTAAGGGAAATAGGCCACTATATTCTAAACTCGACTATATTTATTGGTATGCTCACTTTACTGACATTCCTCACACTGTTGCACGACCGAGAGAATCGCATCGGCAAAGTTAAACCGCGCATAGATTGTTCCTCAGCCGTTTGCTGACTGCACCGCGCAAGGTGAGCCAGTCCTCCTCAGGAAATCGATACTTTCAATACAGCTGTAGGCGACCTCGTCGACACATTGACCTGCGCCACGCCACTGACCTGACTCCTTCGGAGGTAGGTACACATACGTTTACGTATGCACTCCTACCGGTCATAATAGTTATGGAACGCATAGGGCGTCCACAAAAACAAATCACATACTTTTCCCTTGTTCTTTTCTAGGAGGAGAATGCGTTTAGGCACCATCCGCAGGCTAGCGAAGCCTGCGGCAGTGTCTGGGACTGGAATCGAAGACGTACCACGCACTAAACTACCCCGGGTTCTCCCTTCACACCCGAATTGGAATGAGCGGAGCAGCCTTGTAGCAATTGACCGGCCATCCCCCACTTTTCCCTGACAATTTTTTTCCATTTTGATTTAAATTAAACAGAAAACGATTCTCTAAGGATGTCACATAAAATGTAGCATCCAAAATAAATATGTAATAACTAATTAAACTGTAAATGATCAAATTCATTCAATAAACGTTGGTAGTTATCTCGAAATTACAGCTCTTAAGTACATCTACTAAGACAGTAACATGTCTCGAGGTGAAAAAGCAACATTACCTGATATAAAACACCCCAATCGCACTTCTGACCTGTGTCCCACCGCAAATAGAACGCAATCCGTGGGTTTACGATCGAACTCCTAACTGCCGTAGCTCGAAGTTAGCGCTGAATGCGGGCTGTCTACCCGAGAGTCCATTTGCGTCGTTTAACCGGTTGGAATCATATTAAGAAGGATATTTCATTACATCGCAATTGATGCGGTGGGAAACGACGTGACTCAATAATGCGAATAAATCATCTCACATCTCATTCTTTTCTATTATATTATCCAGTAAAATGAAATGAAATGAAATAATTTGAAATGAAATAATTTATTCTGCAAATAGATTTTAGAAAAATACTCTTGCACGTCAATCTTTTTTCCCTACCAGCACTTCGACGTCAATGGCCTGTTGAGGAAAGAAGTGCCGTGAGAAACTCAACAGTTTTGCCTTTCTTTTAAATATTACAAATTATAAATATCAAATTCAAAAATGTCACATTACAAAATCTATTTATGTCATAGTATCACAGTAAATATTAATGCCAATACAAAGGATTATGTCAATTACAAAGTAACAAAGGCGCAGGCAGAGGAGCGGCAACAATAGTACTCACATCTACTGACTTTTATTATTTCCACTTTATAATAACTGTTCTTGATGAGTTAGCATTTTGATGTGTGACTTAAACTTGTGTATTGGTAAGTCAACAACATCTTGAGATAATTTGTTAAATAACATAACACTTAATCCAACAAACAAATTACCAATTTTATGAAGTCTTGTTTTCGAAACGGCTAGCATGTTTATTTCTAGAATATTTTTTTGACCGGTCGAACTGTTGCAGACGTTGCAGTTAACCTTTTCCACGCCAATGTCTGATATATCAGACAAACCATTTTCGTGCCCACCACGCCAATGTCTGATATATCAGACAAAAAAACATGATCAAGAAACGTTGTATTTTTACTTGCCTGAATGAGTTGAGTATAACCTAATAATTTTGTGGAATTTTTTTTTTAATGGTCGTGGCGTGTGGGGCACCATTTTCGGAAAAAAGCGTGGCGGGGAAAGGGTTAAACATTCTGCTGAAAGTACAGCTGAAGGTTCAATTAAATATCGTTTGAAACCGGTTGTAATCACACTAAGACGATTCAGATTACATTATCTTTGCAAATGAGACGTGCCTTTTATAGTGGTTTGTGTTTCTGTACGTAAGAACAAAGGATCAAACAGCAAGCACATTCCTACCTATTTCTGGGAATGTCCAGCTAGTCAGACTTTAACTTTAACTGACATCCATTTTTTTCGGAGTAGAATGCTTTTAAGCTTTGTATGTAACTGCAAGCTAACTTGACTTGCGCCTACTAAACTCGGGCTGGTTCCCACCTTGTGGCAAAATAAAGACAGGTGCAAGGATGACCTTGCACCGACTATGAAGTCGGTACGAAATTTTATGAAGATAGGTTCAGTTGTTTAGGCGAAAAAGACAGAGACAGACAAAGTTACTTTGGCCTGTCTGTATAATATACCTATAACAATAATATGGAATATCTAATCAAAAACATTTTTGAATCTTAGACCATGCTACAACGGAAAACCGATTTTATCGGAACAAAGCGCTCAGGAAATGAAATCCCTTTATTGCAAGTCGAGATGACGAATACGAATACGGTCAACATGTAGTATATTGTTGCGGGTACGGGGTACGTCAATTCAAATTAAATGCCGGTTACGAAAAGACAATTATTTATTTAAAACCACTCAACTGAAATACACCACTTTACACAATTACACTTCACACTTTACGTCGACAATTCAAAACAAACACTGGTAAACACTAAACGCTGTTCACTTCAAACGTCGCAGGATAGTTCGCACTGATCGCTTTCCGAAGAATGAATACTACTCGCGGCGTCGCTCACTCTCTATTTATACCCGGCGCGGGCCCTCTAGTAATTTCTTCGATCATACGAGAAATCTTCGCGAGGGCACGGGGTCTAACTGGATTATTCTTTACATGTAATCGCGCGCGCAGGTAAACAAGCAGGTAAACGAGCAGGCGGGCGCGCGCGAGAATAAACCTTATTGCGTAGAGGAGTGAGGTCCGTTTTCGCGTACAAGCTCCGCTGCCGGGCATCGTCGTAACATTACCCCCCTCTTAGTCATGCTCGTCCCGAGCATTATTTGATCCGTAGTAGCGTGCCAACCGATCAATGTGCACAATCTTAGGTTTGCCCCTTGTTCCTTGCCTGATCCGATAGGTGAGGTCATTCAGCCTTGTGATGATCTGGTAGGGTCTTTTACACTCATTAGGGGAGAATCTAACTGGTACTAAAGTTTCAGACCTCTGCGGTATTGTTGTATTTTTCAGGCGGTAGACTGCACACGATGATCCTTCCTTCAGGAATACTTCTTGCTCCGGAAAACTTAGTACTCCCTTAGGGACGTCTACTACACATTTGTAGTTTCTCAAAAAGTCCAATCCGATGATGCATTCATCCGTGATATTTGCTATAAGCACCCTGTGGTCGAAGGTCTGGTCTCCAATAGTTATCTTCACCACTGTCTCACCGAGGACGGTTACTGGCTGGCCTGTTGCTGTTCGCAGCTGGATGGATAGCGGTCTGCGTCCCCACATGATAGTTCTCTTCAGGAACTCCGGGCGCACTATGGTTCTTGAAGCACCGGTGTCTATTGTGAAGATACATGTTTTGCTGTTCAGCTGTCCTTCCACTGTAAGGTTTTTTCCGTTTTCCATCTGTGATACAGTGATAGTAGGAGCTTGATGTCGACCAACCAGCGCCTGCCCCACCACCCTGGCTCCATTTAACGACAGCTCTTCAGCGTCCACTTGGGTTGAGGACGCTACTGTCGTTCTGCGCGGCAATCTTCTTTTGGGACAACTAATCCGGATGTGGCCCCTCTCTCCGCAGCCATAGCACATTGGACCCAAGGATGGTTTTCCCCTTACCACCATTTCCCGTAGCTTATGCGTTCTAAGGTCCTGGCGTACAGCTTCTACCTCCAAGGCATGGGCCAAAGCTTCTTGCAAGGTCTGATGATGTCCCAGCCTAACTGCTGCTCTGATCTCCGAGTCCTCGATTCCATCGATGAACGCTTGCAGGATGGTTCCTTCTACCAACGTTGGACATGATGCATAAGCACGACGAACTAATCTTTCGATTTCTGTGGCCCATTGTTGCAGACTTTCACTAGATTTCTGCACGCGGTTGCGGAGCTGTGCTCTGTACACGTGTTCTAGATGTTTCTCGCTGTACCTGCTCTCTAGTGCCTTATGAAGAGCATCCAAGGTCCTACTATCCGGAGGCAGGTTTTCTAACGTCAGCAGGGCATCTCCACGAAGAGCTAGAGTAAGCGCCATCATTGATTCTTCGTCGCTCCAGCCCTTTCCTTTGGCCACCGTCTCGAACTGGTACCAAAATCCTGCCCATGATGTTGTTCCGTCAAAGTGGGGTACTTCAATCTTAGGAGACCCAATATGTGCTGGAAGTACGGCACCGCTTTGCGATTCAACCTTCAGAATTTTATTGCGCAGTTGCTGCAACATCACATCGTGTTTCTCTAGCGTTGCATCAACCTGGGTTAATCGCTCTTCGTGTTGGGTTTGTATTTTCTTCATCTGAAGTACGTCCTCCTTGATGTGCTTTACCACGTCCGCTAAATCAGCAATTTGTTTTTCCAAAGCTGCCTGCTTTTTCTCAATAGCCCCCAACAGAGTCTTCGCTAACTCATCCTGACCACGAGCCTGGTCCTCTCGTAGTTGGGCTAGCTGCGCCTCTTGACGGCGAGCTTGTTCTTCTTGTCGACGAGCTTGTTCTTTTATCAAAAATACCAGGGTGTTAAAGTCCACAGCCGGTGGTTGTGCTGCTACTGAACCCGTTGACGAAGTACTTGCGGCTTCATCTCCTTGCGAACACGCAGTTTGGCTCCTCGTCACACGTCCCTCGCTGTCTTCTCGTGGCATCTTGAATTCCGCTTCTGACACCAATGTTGCGGGTACGGGGTACGTCAATTCAAATTAAATGCCGGTTACGAAAAGACAATTATTTATTTAAAACCACTCAACTGAAATACACCACTTTACACAATTACACTTCACACTTTACGTCGACAATTCAAAACAAACACTGGTAAACACTAAACGCTGTTCACTTCAAACGTCGCAGGATAGTTCGCACTGATCGCTTTCCGAAGAATGAATACTACTCGCGGCGTCGCTCACTCTCTATTTATACCCGGCGCGGGCCCTCTAGTAATTTCTTCGATCATACGAGAAATCTTCGCGAGGGCACGGGGTCTAACTGGATTATTCTTTACATGTAATCGCGCGCGCAGGTAAACAAGCAGGTAAACGAGCAGGCGGGCGCGCGCGAGAATAAACCTTATTGCGTAGAGGAGTGAGGTCCGTTTTCGCGTACAAGCTCCGTTGCCGGGCATCGTCGTAACAATATGAATACGCATATTGAGAACTTAATAGCGCCCTCGGCCTCCGTCCATAGCAATAATTCCCCATAGGCCAAGGACTCATGGTTTTGCCCGTGGAGAATGTTACTAGGTATGCGAAATAGCTTGTAACTTTGTCACAGTAAAGCCTATGTGATTATGAACACATTATTTTTTGTTCCATGCCAAAATATCAATTAGTTTAGATTTTATAGACATTTTAAAATCCCGTTCGCCGCGCGTCGGCCATGCTGGCGCTGCAGTACGATGACGTCACTGGTCATAGTGCGTTGCGCGCTCCGGTACGGTTCACTACGAAATAACCGTACCGGAGCGCGCAACGTACTGCGTGAGAGGATGTAAAGTGACGTCACCGCAACGAGCTCCGGCCGGCCAACACTCGCGCCGTTTAAAATTCAATATCTCGGGAACTAAGTGACATATCGAAATAATTTTTATACACACTTTTTTTATTTCATATGGACTATAAGAAAAGTTAAAAATCGAAACTAGTGAACATTCTTCACTGTGTTAGATTTGTGACTGGCCCAATGACACATTTGATAATGCCTACTAGACAGATACGAGGGTGGGTCAAAAAGTTCGCGGAATGAGGGGGATGGGGGGTGAAATTAAATATCAAATTATTTTTCCTTGTTAATGTATTCTCTCTTAACATGAATACATTTCTCAGATCTATAAAATAATAAGTTTATACTATCGTAAAAAATATATTTGTTTTTGATGTCAAAATAGGCCAAAATTGCTGACTTGTCTTTTTCATTGTCGTATAATTTTTGTCCACGGAGCTCTTTCTTCAATTTTAGAAGTCAATAATAATAGCTAGAGGTTAGGTCTGTACTGTAGGGTAGGTGTAGCAGTTTTTCGGAGCCGCATCGTTGAATAGCAGCAGTCGCAACTTGACTGGTGTGCACGGGTGCATTGTCGTGAAAATGGACCGCGTATTTTCCCAATATTCCTTTTCTTTTTTCATTGATAGACTTCTAAAAGCGTTCTAATAAGGAAGCATAGTATTGATCCGTTATAGTAACACCTCGTTTTCATAATAAATCAGTAAGATACCCTCTGAATCCCAAAATATCGTTGCCATGGTTTTCCCAGCCGATTGCGACACTATGTCTTTTTGGGAGGGGTTGTGCCTTTTTTATGACACTGCATGGACTCCTACTTTGACTCAGATCATAGTGGCGAACCCAAATTACATCTTCAGTAACGATCCGGGCCATAATCTTCTTCTTTGTTGTCTCCACAGAGCTCCAAAGATTGGCGAGAGCACTCAACGCGTTCGCGTTTTGGAGCGGCGAAAGCATTCTCGAAACCCATCTTCCACTGACCTTAGTCATCCCAAGATGATCATGTAGGATGGTTAAAATGGTATTTTCAGATACTCTATCTATTGCTGGTAGCTGCTTTTTCTTCAGTCCGGCGTCCACCAATACAATTTTTTATACTGTTTCAATGTTTTCTGAAGTGGTGGCCTCAATCGGCCGTCCGGTGCCATGGTCATCTTCAATGAAGTCCCTGCCTTGCTTGAAAAGGCGATGCCACTTGTAAACCATGGTGTTACTAAGGGGAGAGACCTTGTAAACGGCTAACATATCTTGGAAAATTATTAGAAGTGATTTTCTTTGCTCGGCAAGGACCTTAATGTCGGGGCAGTGTTAAATTTTCTCCATAGTGCCAAATTTCTTCCCGATTGAGTTGTTTACTGGTTGATAACTCGAAGGTTGGTGACCCAATTAAGTAAAAATTTGGTATATATACCTTTGATAAGTAGGTAGTTGTACAAGTGACTATTTGGAATAATTAACCTGACCCCGCCAACCCCTTCATTCCGCGAACTTTTTGACCCACCCTCGTATATCATCAGGAACCTATCTAACAGTAATAGAACATTGGCATTTAGTCTTTTCGTGTTTTGTCGTAAAGATAATATCGAGAACATTAATTCAGAAAAAAACGGGGAAGTGGTTGTCTTTATCGACCCTTATAATGACAAAGAATTCATATCCATAAAACAAATGTCTGCCCGAACCCCAAGTCATAAATAATTTAATTCCGCCCAATAAATAATACACACATTTTTCACGCAACCCCATCTAGCACAATACGAGTACATGTGTTCCAGAAGTTATGTAGGTCCTTCGGTATTTCTTTAGCTATGCTTCGCTATACCGCACTCGACCCCCGCCCACGGTTAGATTAAACGATCCCCACTCAGCCCAACAGCCGACTAAGTGCCGGCGAATTGATTCCACAGACTCCATCAAAGCTCTATCGTTTGCTTTGCTTGGATTTAATATTCTCGGCAATATTCCTTTTTTTTTTTGCTTTGCTAGTGAGCTAAAGTTATATGACATCAGTATCTTAAGTTTAACACTTGTCAAATCAATCATTTAGATCTGACGCGTTGAATTGTAAACAGTTGTAATTATAATAATATACAATGTTTCGCTGCTGCGATACGGCTCAAAGGACCAAGTTGGTCTTACTTGGTACTCCGATACGGCTCGAAGGACCAAGTAGGTCTTACTTGGTACTTCGAGCCGTATAGGAGGCAGAAGCGCAATTTATATATAAAATTTTAATGCACCTATTTTATTCAAAGATTAACCAATTGTGCCGGCATGATTTTTATTTTTTGAGACTCGCAAGTACAAAATAAGATTAAAATATTTCTAGTTATAGAAGAAATAAGCTAGAATCAAAACCAGTACCATTAATCTACAAAGCGACATGCGTAAATAAAAACATTAGCAAGACATGACGCGCACAAGTTACCTTTCTTAGAGAAACGATACAGAATCTGTCCCAATTCTAAACCCAAAATAAGCAAAATATTCGCAATTAATAAAAGTGATTAACAGCTATAAATCAGAGATAACATTTACGGTACCCGCCGTACTTGGTTAGATATATTCAAGACACGCTAAAAACGGTGCTAAAGCCATCATTAAAAATAATACTGGCAATTTGAAAGCTAATTATGATACATTTACATTCAAAATTAAAATATCGGTGATCACATTAATCTGGTTTATTTTAGTAAATAAGTGTACTGGTAATAGTAATTGCTAATTTATGTATCTTTAATTGTCTAGATACACCTGAAATCGGAAAGTCTTCCAAAAGAAAACAGAACATTGCTCAATTTTCTTAAAAGTACGTTTACTGATACAAAAAGACTCACACACACCAATGTTGAGCGGAGAACGAAGCCGCGACCTCTACTGTAATGAACATTACACCGAATCGGTCCTTCCTTATTTACTAATTTTATTATAATAGACACGTCAAAGTTTGACGGAAAAACTGGTTAAAGACGTTGCGGGGTTGATCTCCCCGCACGGTACATTTGTTGCAACATGGAATGTTTCAACGGTCTAAGTGTTTATTTATGATTAATTAGTATCTGTATATAAAAACATAATACAAACGTATGTTAATTCGTTGTCTCGCATCTAGCATAAAAGTTCTTTCAGTTTGGGGCTAGGCTTTTTTCTACATTTACATAATTAATAATTATACAGCTCATCAAAACACTCCGTGATGATGTTCATTGCACTTTTAATTAGACTCACGACCTCTTCTCAATTTAAAACCAAAATAAACAATATTATAGTAATTAAAAAACTCCATAAAACTAACTTGAAATTGGCTACTGGCGAAAATATTTGATGAATGTTGTTGTAAAACTTTTGATTGAACATTGATTAGCTAACTCTTTGAGTTTATTGCGTTCATTTTGATTTATCAGTAGGTACCGTTTAATTAAAAATGTTGGAGATTGAAAAGAGCAACTCTAGTTTTAAGCTAGTTCATCTCGATCGATAGAAATAATTACATAATATATACAGTGGTGGTCACATAATTAAAGACACTCTTCATGTTGACTACGTATACAACAAAATAAACGAGATTTAGAGACCCAAGATAGTATTAATTCCATATTTATTGGTTTTCATACGTACATTGTTGTCGTATTTTTAAAATGCGGACAGTAAAAAAGTTATTAAAGCAATATTTTAGTCTTTTTTCCTTTTTCAAATGTAACACAAACTTTGTCGATACATTTTTCGCTGGTCAGCTAATTAAAGACAGTGCGTATTTCATGTTCTAAAGTAAGCATAACCATAAAAGGAGTACTTTAACTTTTTCAATTATGCAGATTTTTTTTCTTGACAAGCAATAACTAGCTTTTTTTTAAAATTGCTTTAAATATAATTGTGATAAAAATGAATTAGTATGGGAAAGGGTAAAAGTTGCAATTCTCCCTTGTTAAGGGAGAAAATTGAAATTTTTTTATATCAAAGGTTGGTCGGACAGTACATTAAAAGATCACTTACGATGCTCTAAAATATGGTTATAGACGATATCCGGCATTTTAAGAAGTTTTATACGGTTTACATGCCCAGGAAATCTAGACCGAGAAAAACAACCCCCTCAAAAATAGCATCATTTGGATAAAAAAGACCCATCAAATGGCTCAAAAGTCATGCGTTTTGAAGTATTTGGTGTAGAGGGGTCTAAAAAAGTATCTAACAGAACGATTTTAAGGAAATTATGGAAGTCAGACTTTTTTTTGAAAGATTTTTCCTAAGGTGCTTCTTTTGAAGGAAGAAAAAAATCGGAGCAAAATTACGATTTGCCCAAAACTATTTACATCTGGACGGAAATACTGAGGAAAAAATGTGTTTATTTCCGAAGAACTTTAATTAATATAGTTAACTCTAAAGGAAAAGTTTACGTTAGGCGCCGTCCAAAGAAAAAAAATGCATCCAAAGTACACAAAGAAACCAGTCAAACGTTGAGGGGGTAATACAAAAATTTGAGGAAGTTTTTCTGGTAACGGTGTGGCACCTAATAAAAAAAAAATACAAGGTAGCAGGAATAAATTTAATAAAGGAATATTTTAGAAAAAGTCATGTTTTCTTGCGCCAATGACCATTTGCCGGAGATATAGACTTTTCAACACGATAAAGATCCCATAGACACTTCAGCAGGAGTCAAAGAATTGCTTAGGAGCCAATAAGTAACAGTTTAAGATTGGCCACCGTACTGTCCCGACACTAACCCGATCGAAAACATGTGACCTAATGTGAAGAAAATAGTGGCAAAAAACATACAAGTAATGTTCATTACCTTTACTCGACGTTTAAAACGGCATGGGTGCAGATTTCGATTGAAACCTGCAATAATTTGAAGGCATCAATGCCTAGGCGGGGTTGGACTTTTATTGCTGCTAAAGGACATGCGACAAAATATTAATGTCGTGTTTTTATGTTTTTAAAATACGTCCAAAATGTATTAAAGTCAAGATTGTTTCAAAATTTACCAAGTTGATTTTTTTATAGTTACTTAATGAGTCTGTCTTTAATTAGTTGGCCAAGTCTTTGTATTCGTTCGCACTGCTTGCAATAAACTTAACCAACAAAAAAACAAAAATAGAACATCTTTGTATCTTTATTTTACATCAAACATTTTACGATAACCCTAAGAATAATTTGAGTAATATTGCAAGATAATAAATGTATTATAATAAAAGTATAAAGGGTAGGTAAACTCTGAAAACTTAATATCTCCTCGGTGTCTTTAATTATATGTCCACCACTGTATAGGTATGTCTGAAGACTACACAAAAATAATTTGATTGGGTTTTTCTGTTCAGAATACCTATTCCTACTCAGTACTCACGTACTTCAGGTACTCAGTTACAGTCCGGAGTGTAAAAGTTGGCGGTGTTCACCCTCGGGCATCGGAGGTTGGTCCTGCGCGTGATCTCTCTTTGGTTGTGTCCGACTGCGTCCCACCGTGTTACGAGAGTGAGGTAAAAGAGCACCTGTGCTTGCGCACTCACTTGTGCACTATTAATCCTGCGTAGTTGGTTGATCGTAAAGATTGGCCGCCGTAGCGAAGACTCGGCTAGGAGGATTATTATTTGGAAGGGAAACCATGGTAGTTTAGTGTCTAGCGGGACGAACGTTAGTCACACGAGTCTGAAACATTGTCGCACGATTCTCCTCCGCAAAAAAAAATAGTTCCAGCATAAAGTAAATAATATACACGTAAAGTAATGATGCCAGACAACAGCTACGTTCATAATATGATTGACATTCACATCATTCGCGTAAGTAATTAACGAATGTTTAATTATAATTCAATTAAGTAATGGCTCATGCGCGTCACGTGTAAATTAATTACATATGCTTCAAATTGGACCTTCATTGTTAAATTTGTTAATTATTTCACATGCTTGTTCTCTCATTCCGAAGTCTAACACTCGTATCTATAGACGAGTTAAAGTCTTGCTTGAGTAGGTATAAGACATGACTTAAATACATTGAGCTAATATTACTACGTCAGTACATAATATTTTTATGCTTAAATAACGGTTTTTATTCAATTAGTGAGCTGTTAAAAGTATGAATATAATTATTGTCCTAGTATTCTTAAACCTATATCATTTATTGTGTAAAAATAAGAACTTAAGTCATGTCATATACCTACCTACTTAAGCAAGTAGTTACTTTGATTCGTCTATAGATACGAGTGTTAGATTTTGAAATAGCTCGTGTCATAGACTTAGCTAATTTAATTGCTGTTAACTTCGACGCACATAATCAATCCATATTAGCGAACTTGACTACCTAATTTTGGCCAAATTTTGGGCGGGCAATAAGCTTGAACGCTACCATTTTACTGTATTAAAAACTTATGTCAAGCAGACAAGTTTAAAAAAAAGAACGCAATGGCAAACTGTAATATTAATACAGTTAGGTTCGGAACGTAAGATTGCATGTCCACGCACCGTTATGCATCTCAACTAATAAACGGTACTAATTAACAAATGCAGGGTTCTAATGCAAATGCACTAGTGTAATAATGTTTCACCTTTGTTTCATCAAATACAACATAACATTATCTACTTTGGCTGTGTAAAATACGCAAAATTTTTTTTAAAAAGGGGCCTTACCCATTCCCGTTTTGGCAAGCGTTTTTCCTAATTTTATACGGTGTGTCCCACTTGTCCCCTCTAGCTTTGTCCCCTTGGGGGACAATTGGGATTTTTTATAAAACTCTCCCATTTGTCCCCTCTACCAACGACACGGGGGACAACTGGGATTTTAATTTTTAGATGTCCCAGTTTCCCCCTTCCTGAGATATTCCCGTGTAATTTTGCTAGAAGTGACAATTAATAATATAGCATTTGTAAGATATCCTATATACACTGGCTCGGATAAGACGAATAATGAGGAACAAGAAAAGTCAATTAGAGGAAAATCATGAAATCAGGCAGTTTTAGTATTCTATGTAAAATAAAACATGAAAAATAATATTTTTCTTTTAACTAACTATACTCGGGTATAATATAGGTAAAAAAGAAACTGGGCTTTTTATATTAAATAACTACCCATATTTTACCCGTGACTTTACTCAAAAGTTAAAATCAAATATTTTGGTAAATAAAAAATAAAAAAAACTAAAAGTAGCTATGTTCAAGATGACGGCTCCCCCCGCCATTATAAAAATATTGTTTCTATCCCTTTTTTGCACATGTAAAAAAGTAAACAATACAGTTTCTAGGGGCCACATGATTTTACCACCACGATCATTGAAACAAAGCATAATGCCGTGGGACGTAAATGTCATTTTTGCATGGCCGATTTTTTGAGCGACTTTCTGTAGGGCTGTTTTTGCTTGGAATAGTTTTGCAAAAATGAACTTTATTTATATACAAATTGGTTCTATGGTTGATCGGCTCGGTCGGTGTACAACAGCAAAGCATTCGGGAATTTTCCATTTCTTATCAGTGCATTCCTGACAATGTCAATGTCAACAAGTGCTTCATGTAGTTCGGGTTCAGATTCATTAGTGTTTATCAAAAGGCGACATGGAACTTTTACTTTGAGCAGGTCACCAATACAATATTTGTCACTTCTAGCAAAATTACACGGCAACATCTCAAGGAGGGGGAAACTGGGACATCTAAAAATTAAAATCCCAACTGTCCCCTCCACAGGCGACACAGGAGACAATCGGGACATTTTTTTAAAAAAATCCCATTTGCCCTCAAGGGGACAAACGCCAGAGGGGACTACTGGAATACACCGATTTTATATTATAAAAACAATAGTATTTAAAAAAATCGCATTTATGGCATGGCATACAGTATTTAATACAAAATTATAAGATAAACTCAAAAATGAGGCTTTTCGATCTTTTGTGTCTTTTCACTATCGTTCACTGGCAACACTGGCCCATCGTCATCAACGGCAACAAGTGGCACACAACACGGCAACCGCGGTGGCATCATTCAACCACTGTTGATCCAACAGCTGAGTGCACTTTGACACAGCGGTACGCCGCAACCAGACACCCATTAATAACTAATCTGGTGGCTTAAACAGATTCCCATAACTCCATCACATAGGGCTGCCTACTGCAGTACAGTAAGGAGCACATAAACCTACCCATAATCCGTCAAAGGCACACAACAAATTTTAGTTTAACTTCATCACATTTATTTTCAGTCGAGGCGTTGAGGGACAGAGTAGATTAATGTGATGCAGTCTATAATCCAATTTTACTCAATGACATTCGAAATAACTAAAAGTACTAACCAACTCAAATTTTCATACTCAGTAGGTACATTTACCAACATTTCAATCAGTAGTCGAAATCCAATCTAGGTACATTATAAGCAATTCATCACTTTATAAAGAATTGCTTTTAACCACTCAACGCCGAACCGGCACTCGGGTGCCGCATAACAATAGATTTTCTATTGTGTCTAGTAATCCGGGGCTAGAAGGATTAATGTGCTGTAGTATGTCCATCAATTAATAGACAATGGTAGCCACTTATTGGCCGACCATTAATATGGTTGACTACCTTCCGTGTAAAAATACACATGTTTAACTACCTTCTGTATAAAATACATTATGAGCCCTGCCAGCCTGCCTCATTTGGACGCCATTGCGGTCGGCGTCCTCGGCTACTGTGCCGGCTACGTATCCAAGCAAATAATATTGAAATTTCAAAATAAGTTCATGATAACATAATGCTGTTCGTCAAAAAAGCATCATTGATATCTGTTTATATTATCAGAAATTAATCTGACAGTGGTGAATGAAGGTGGCCCTAAGTAATGACAAGGCTATATTACCGTAATCTGAATTTCGGATCTGTTTAGATCTCGTCAGCCCTATCTGGCCCGCAAGTACGGTCGATTAAAACGAATGCTCGTATCATCTCGAGAGCGTGATGAAAAATGTTATTATTACGGCGCTGTTAACGACCCCGGAGTCTCCATTTAACGACCAGGATTCAACACTTAATTAATGCTCTCAAGCAGTGATTATGATACCGCGTTTACATTCAGCCATTTCCGTTGCTGCTTGCCTTGCCGTACATATTTCCCCGTATATTGATGTGGCAACGTCAGCGGAAATGAGTGTTTACATTGCCGCTTCATATGTATTTTAAATTTGACTCTGGGCCATGGATAACGTGGAAATTGTCGCAGCGTCGGCGCTCTGCCTTTTAAGTTTAATTAATTATTTAAATGTTTTAAAAAAAATAGAATTCAAAAGAGACGTCGTCGTCAGATGAGATGGTGGATGATAGCAATTCATCGTAATAGAACAATGTAAGTATTTTTAAAGAGAACTGAACTGAACGAGAGAGCAACATGTAAACACACGTTTGCCGCTCGCATTGCCGCGCTTTGATGTCCGCTAGAAAAACCGCCAAATGGGGGATAGCCGGGCAATGCGAACGGCAACGTCAAAGGCAATGGAAATGACTGTTTACATTCTCGCGTTTCCCAGTTTATTCCCCATGTCCCTGCTCGTTGCCGCGGCAATGGGCTGAATGTAAACGCGGTATGATGGGAGACTAAACATTCGCCTCTTCATTCTCTGGTAATGAGAGTAAAATATTCGATTCGACAAGATCAGGCTTATTCAAACACTAGCGGCCGCCTCCGTGGTTTCACCCGCACGTACTTTCTTTTTTCTAATATCCCCCCTTCCCGTGACCTTTCTGGGATAAAAAGTACCCTATGTCACCTGAGGATAGTGTCAGCGTTGCCAGAAGGTTACTTTTGTAACCTTTTAGATGATTTTTGACTCCTTAAGGTTACACGACTCAAAAGGTTACTTTTTTAGGTGATTTTTTGGAATTTGCGTGCGGAAATCATTTTTCAAATGAAACCGTCAACGTCTCATTCATTCGTATCTTGTCGACGTTTTTTTTTTTTTTGCTCACCAAAAAAAATTGTGAAAGGTTTTTTCAATCGTATTCCCTCGTATCTTGATAGTGTAGCTTACCAACAGTAAAGTAATTTTACAAATCGGTTCAGTAGTTTCGGAGCCTGTTCAATACAAACAATCAAATCTTTCCTCTTTATGATATTAGTATTACTATATCCTCTTTATAGATTAAAGCGTGATTAAAGTAGCGAAGTTTGCTTGAACGTACAGGTACCGGCAAACTTGTTGAACATCGGTCGATGGAGAAGGGGAAAGTTCGCGCATGTGAACTTGCGCGTGACCAATAGTGCGCGCAAATCTCCTGGAACGCCCGCGCGCGCTATTGGCAGAGGTATGCTTCTGACCAATAGCGCGCAGGTGTGTCAAAATTCGTGTTCTTCAATCCCCACCCGATATTCAAAAGTTTGCCGGGACCTGCAACTTTCTAACGTTTTCTTTTGTTTTGTTGCTAGTTGGGTACGCTTGTATCATGCAATTCAGGATTTGGCAAGCGCAATAATTACAAAGGAGCGACTGCCATTTGGCCTCCGTAACCCTTAACATGGTATGAGATCCCACTGCAAGATTCTTCAGGTATCTGTTTTTTCAATGCAACTTATTTTAAATGAATGATAAGGAAATATGCAATGAATTAAGGATAGGTTGCCTAGAAAAAATTAGCCGCAAGTAAAAAAAAAAAATTTTATTTTTAAAATGCTAATACATATATTACTTGTAACTATATGTTTTTTTAATGAATTATACGACATTTGAAAGGTAATGAACAAATTGAAAAAAGTATGGTTGCCAGCTCTCAGTCAGCCGCAACGTAGGGTTGCCAGCTGTTAACAGTTATATCAGTTTACACTCACCTGTTTTATTTTTTTCAATTTGTGACATTATTATTTTTCAAATGTCGTAAAATTCATTAAAAAAACATATGGTTGCCTATTATACTAGCGAATTAATAATACAAAAAAAATTTTTTTTTTACTTGCGGCTAATTTTGTATATGCAATCTATCCCTAATCCATTACATATTTCCTTAACATTCATTTAAAATTAGTTGTATCAAAAAAACAGATACCTGCAGAATTGAGCAGTGGGATCTTAGACCAACAGGGGATTGAAACCCGTTGGATCATGGCTACACAGCCATACGACTGTGCAGGATTCATGCATGATGTTTTCCGTCAGCACCGAGCTAGTGGTAAATGTAATAGAAAAATCAATAGTTGCACGCCGCGCGTCGCTTCAATATTCCATACCATCTCGGACTAAGTTCCCTCATTAGACATCCCTTATTCATTTGAACATCGCTTACAACTTACAAGTAATTAATAGTACCTATGAACATTTCTGGGAAAAGCTTTTTAGTAAAAGTTCTGACAACGCAATCTGCGCTTGTTGTGGGACATTTCGTAGTAAAAGATTCACAAAATAATACTTGTGTAACTTCTTCATTACAACAGAATGTTAGTTATACATAACGCTAAGTGACAGCCACCCGTTTAGGTAGGTTCTTGGAACCGCGATATTATTAACGGTGTCAAACGGCCAATTCAAAAAGAGTCCTTGTGCGTTTGACACCGCGGTGTATTCGGGACCGGGGTCAAACGACGAAGCCCCCGTAGGGCATTCGATATTTAGGGTTGCCAACGAGGCCCTTATGATACCCAATCATACTAACAGAATTTAACGTGACATCTATTTGATAATATAATAATAAAAATATTTGATAATAGCTCAGATCATTACATACAACACTATACCATAGTAAAGATAAAGTTTCCAGACTATGTGTGTGCCAGACAACGAATAAACATGAATATAGGTATTATAACTTTTTTAGATATACAAACATAATAATAATTACGTTGTGCTTTACAAGATTTGTAAATTGTATGTTATGTCTTTATGTCTATTGTGTTGTGCCTGTTGTGCGAATAAATGTTTTATCTATCTATGAAGATCGGAAGTAATAACACCGCCAGCTTATAATCCTCATAACATTGAGTTTTGTTTTTACGTATAAACTATAAAACTTAGAAAGATTTTTTCAACTATCCTCTAAATTTAAAAATATCTTTAATCAAGTCTTATACGTCGCATTGCCGCGTTTTTTGTGCAAAACTAAAAATATACATAAATCAATGTATTACAAATAAATCCACAATTATTATACCTGTATGCGGAAAATCTGTCGAATGATTATATTTTATGCGAATGTCAGATGTAAATAATAAGGTAAAGAAACAGAATATATTATTATTAATACCACTGCAAGGCAAAGACCTCCATCGTTCGAATCAAGTTAAGAATGACGTGATCACTTTTGCTAAAGACGTCGGATTTGGTGTAATGGTTGAGAAGTCAGCTATTACACCAAGAGGTCGCAGGTTCGATACAAATGCAAGCCGACATCCTCTTGCCCGCGGTCCTCTCACGAGGACCAAAATACCTTTTATTATTTTTACCCGGGGAATATGTTACAAACCGTCATCTTCCATCGGAATTGAAGGGTGGTGCATGGTACTCCTCCGCCCTAGAAAAGGCGAAGTTATACCACTGTGTTAGCTCCGAGTGGCGCACTGAGAAACGGGGCGTGATTTTTTTGAGTGTGCATGCGTTAGATTAGATACTATGGCGCACACATTCAAGCCGCGCGATGTGCGTTTGCATTCAGATAAGATACTTGGTACAGGCCCGGAAAACTTCTTGAAAATCGTGTGGGGATTGCGCAGAACACGAATTTTGACATGCCTGCGCGCTAGTGGTCAGAAGCATACCTCTGACCAATAGCGCGCGGGGGCACTCGGGAGATTCGCGCACGCTATTGGTCACGCGCAAGTGCACATGCGCGAACTTTCCCCCTCTCCGTCGACCGATGTTCAACAAGTTTGCCGGTACCTGTACTCTTTCCACTATGTCCAGTGTTCTTTTTAGTCTGAATTCATGGAAAATAGGATGTAATGCCCTCTCCGTCGTTTTTCTGGTGGTATACGTGAGCTCCACAACCATACGCCGGCTGTGCAGTGGACTGGTTGCGGCAACTCGACATAAACATCTGAGGATTCATGATCCGATGATGATGGAAAATGCGTGACTAGCCTAAAATACCTTATTTTAATTATGATCCGATGATGATGGAAAATGGGTGACCCAGCCTAAAATACCTAATTTAATTAAGTGTCATCCCTAACAACCGGCCACCATGTACTTGGTCCTTCCAAATGGATCTGTCTATAGGCTCGTATAATTCATTTATTTCCACTAAGAGCCGCTTTTCGGCACTTTCCTTTGGTGGAATTTATCTTTGATATTTTCATAACTCACTTCTGTTCATGATTGTTATTATTCAAAACATTATTCTGTTCTTTGATAAATTCTGTTCTTTGATAAATCGTTGCGAATATGTTTACTTAGTGATCGTTTTGTGTTTATCGAGCTATATAAAAAATTAAGTTATGAATTGAAATTCACGTCTTGCTGTTTATATATTTATACAATTGCAAAGAATATATTTATTATTTATCTTCCGATAAATTACTATAAGGCGAGCATTGTCCTTTTCGGGTGTTACGGGAAAAACGGGGAATTTCGTAGTGGGACTTCGATTTCGTTGTTTCTGGTAAAGAAAGAAAGATAATAGGTGTACCTAGTTTATCATTTATACAAAATTGTTTTTATTTTTCGCTGCTTTAACCACAGTAGGTAGTTTGTTTTTACATAGCCAATATTTAAACAAAACCGGTGCTTTGCAAACTAAATCCAAAACAGCACAAACCAGTTTAGAATAGGTACCTACCTACCATTGTGATCTAGGACTTGACTCATGTTCCTGTAAAACCTGCTTAGCACTTAGCCTCAACGTTTATTAGACGATAAGCCAACGAAGATTTAAACACTCTCCATTTTGTATAAGAAGGATTCTATACTATAATATTATAAATTTCGTTTTTACCATTGATTGGAAGAGAATGATCTTAGCGACAAGTTTGCCGTTTGTGCCCTTTTGTGGTCAAAAAGTTTTTTATTAAATCAATAAATGTGAAAGTAATTCGTCTGTCTGTCCTGTCACGCTTTCAGGCCTAAATCACTGAACGGATTTTGATGAAATACAGCCTTAGACTAGACCTCAGAATGTTACAGTAGCATATTACTAGGGTTAGGCGATTTTTATACCAGAAAATATCACTCTTCTGCCGCGGTCAGCAGGCTAGTAAAATAAATGTTAAAAGACAACATCACATTCATTTTTCTGACCCCAATTACATTAATATGTACTCGTGAAATCACTGTTGTTCAATAAAATGAGTAGTCTCGATTGGAAGATTATCTAAAATTACCATAAAATTCAGCAAATACAGACTTAAAAACTCTTCTTCGACCAAGTAGTCCAGTCAACGAAGCCTTAACTTTGCCATTTTAGAGGAAAAGCTGAAACCGGTGCCAAAATTTTTCTTAATGACCCCGTAATAACATACAAAAAATGCAGGGTCGTGAGTCACCGGGGTCATACGAAAAAAAAATGGAAAAGGGTGAAAAAATGACTTTTTCCCAAAAATCTCGATAACTAAAAGAGATATGAGAAAAAGTTTTAGACAAAAGTTGTAGAGAATTACTTTGTCTACAGAAAAAATTATTATCAATTACGCGTATCGCGCACAGTTTGCTAGAAAATCGAGTTCAAAATGCACATATTGATGTAGAACCAAATTAATAAAAATAAGACGAAAATCTCTTTGGGGATATCGTAGAATGCATAAAAATAATTTTTAATTGAAAAATTTGTAAAAATTCTATTTAAACGAAAAACATTGTTTGTGCGAATTTTCGCACTTTGTACGCGATTTCCTAGGAAACGGTGCGCGATACGCGCAAATTGATAAGAACATTTTTTGTAGACAAAGTAATTTTCTACGACTTTTGTCTGAAAGTTTTTCTTATTTTTCTGTTAGTTTTCGAGATTTTTAGGAAAAATACATTTTTTCACCCTTTTCCATTTTTTTTTCGTATGACCCCGGTGACTCCTGACCCTGCATTTTTTGTATGTTATTACAGAGTCATTAACGAAAATTTTGGCACCGGTTTCAGCTTTTCCTCTAAAATGGAAAAGTTAAGGCTTCGTTGACTGGACTAAAGAACGAAATAAGTATTAAGATATCGTGTTAAAGAAAGTTGAACATCAAAACAAGTGGATTTAGCTGAACTTTTAGCGAGACGAGACATAATCCAGCCATCAGTTTTCGAGAAGTTTCAATGTAAAGTCTGGAGGCTAAACGAAGTAGGTAGGTATACCTTACAAAGTTTTCTTTGAAAATGCTTAAGTTCTCCGACCACCGCCAATGCTGGACCAGTTCATAGGCGTAACCACTGTTGGGCACAATGGGCACCCTATCTCTGACCTGTAAGGTAACTACAACTAACCAGGGTAAGACGGAGTATAGTTTGCTAGTTTTATATTATTTTAGAATGCCGACCCACCCTGGGCCTGTGGCTGCCCCACCCTAGGCCCATGGCTGCCCCACCCTAAGCCTATGGCTGGCTACGCAAAAAACAGTGGAAAAATTTATTTAGTCTACTAGATGTAGGTTTAAGTTTTAGTACATCACTGTTTTTGGTCGCTTTACGGGGTGGTCTTCAACTTTTTTTAATTTAACTGCCAGTAAAGCCGCGGTCTAGTGGTTAAGTACCAGCCCGTGATATCGGGGTACTGCTTAGAATAATAACATTATTCTAAGGGGTACTGGGTAAATTTTTGGATAGGGAAAAAATGTGTCAGACTTTTTCGAATACACCTCAGGTTTGTGATCATCAATCCGCACTTGGCAAACGTTTTGATTAAGTAATTATTGTAACGTTGACTAGATTTTAATGATGAAGGTCGTTGCTCTAAAGTTGGACATTAAAAAGGCTGATACTTCACTGCTACTACATCGCGGTGGTACACAACATTATTGCAATTCAAAAAGCACATCTGATCTGTAAAAGAGATAAGAAAGAATCCATTTTCGTTCATAAGTAAATTCTGGACGTAACGACACAAAGGACCGAAAGATTAAAGAGATCCAATTTATCGTTTTAACAAGAAAGGAGAACATTTCATAGTCCATTGCGTAAGGACACGTGATTTAGTGAAGAACCAACAAAGGGGCTAAGATTCGAATCGTTGCGACATTTTTATTGGTTTGTGAAAAATATAGAGTTTTCTTCTGTAGTAAGAATTTCCTAATAAAGGCGTTTACTTTTGAGAGACAAGTCATGATCTGATTTAGTTCAATGAATTAATGTTAAATGGGATATAAATGATGTCCTCCTAGCCGAAGTTATTCGGTTATAGATCAGGAGGATTCAGGCGACTGGGACCACTATATAACTGGGACCGCGGTCCCAGTTGCCTGATTAGTTTTTATTTGTTTATTTCGTCAGGCGAGTGGGACCACACGTAATTTTAACCACAAATCCATTGTTGAAATACAAGATTTAGTACAGTTAGCAGAAAAGGTGTCACAAATAAAACAAAGTTAATTTTTGCAAAGGTAAGTTAGTTTTTGTATTACCTACTTAAACAGTATAACAGTCTTAATTATGTTTTAAAAATCACGTTGGCTCATATGCCTACTTAACTAGTAATTCTAAGTAAACATTCAACAGAAATCTCCTCAAAACAATAATATAAAAATCTGTCTTAATGTCTCTTAACTTTATACACCGTAAGTAAGTACTCATTACTCCTATTATATATTTATAATAAAGTCAGAAGATGCACATATCGTGGTGTAATATTTATTTGCAATGACAATCATCTCCTCATAACAATGTTACTTAGCAACCGAATGTCACTTTTATGACAAATCCATACTGACACAACCCCGCACCGCCTGTCTACTCTCTATCCGTCTTACGAATTTTCGATCTACTCTTTGGTGTTTATGGGCGCCTGGTACTTCAAATAGAAGTTTTGCATCACTTCGCTTTTATTTTACATGAATTTTATTCACCACGCTGCCATTTTAGGATGAAATATTCCGTGTGATTACTCTTCGGCACTTATGGGCGCCTGGTACTTCAAATAGAAGTTTTGCATCACTCGCTTTTATTTCCATGAAATTCTACTCCGCCATTAGATATTCCGTGTGACTTCTCTTTGGTGTTTCTGGGCGCCTATAACTTCGACGAGCATGGCGAATCAATCTTACTAATCTGTCGCGAGTTTAACATTTTTTCCCCATAAAAAAAGTGTAGTCAGAAGTTTTCACTTCAAAAATACTTGACCGTAATACTAAATAAAATAAAATCCTGAGTTATAACTTGATTTTTCTGTTAACTGTACATTAAAGAAAATTAGGTATATGGTCCCAGTCGACCGATTCAAAAATGTTATCAGGTAACTGGGACCGCGGTCCCAGTTTTATTTGGTCCCAGTCGCCTGAATCCTCAGATCAGCCACAAATGAGTGCGCAAGCACAGGTAAAAAATTCACATTTTTTATAACGTCAATTTTTTCAAAGAAAAACATTCCTCTATTCAATGATAGGGTTATGAAAATATTGACGTTATAAAAAATGAGAATTTTTTGTCGAGTTGACATTATGAGAAGTTGACATTTTGAGAGTAAACGCACAGGTGCACCCCCTATTCCCTCACTCTCATAACACGGTGGAATAGCAGTCTGACACGATCGAAGAGAGATCAGGCGCAGGACCAACGGCTTAACGTGCTTTCCGCAACACAACGCCAACTTCCAGTTTTCGGACTGTGACTCAACGATTGTGACTACGTATTCTGAACAGAAAAAAGAAAACGGGATAACTACTACTTGAAAAAAAAAACAGAACACACTTTGAGACGAGAAACACACTATACTATACCATTGTGACTCGACTCGACGCTAGCTAGTTGCTCCAGATACATCACGCAGTCGGGGGGGAAACAGGGAAACTCAATCAAGGCAATCGCTGCAATGTAGGGGGAAACACTGAAGCGGCAGTTTGTTATCGTTATCACTGTCATCTGCTTAGTGTTTTCTGTAAGATGGCTGTCGGCGTAATGAATTGTTAATTAGGTAACTTATTTACATAGTAATCTAGCTTTTCGAGGGATGAGGCTTCGGTTAACGACCCTTTCCCAACTGGTCAATTAGAGAGTGTTAGCGTGGTGGGAGCACTGGGAGCAAATTTTTACAGTGACCTCTGCGTGGGGGTCTTTGCCGCCCTGCAAAAATTTGGAGACATAATATCTTTGATTCTCGCACAGAAAAAAACAAACATTGATTATGCAGGAATCAGGATCACACCTTTTCTACAGCTGACATCACAACCATTGCACCAAATTAATAACAAGGTCCTACTGTAGATCAAAAGCTGTCTTCATTGAATATTTTTTACTTGTTTAGATTATTTGGTAGCTAGCTTCATACAGGTATTTACCTACTCCCTGCATTGATTCTAAACTTTTAAAAATAAACTTGTAATATATGATAATGCCTACAAAAGCAATAAATAAAAAACGCCGGTTTTATTATAGAAGCCGTCATTAGATTGACCTCCGTCGGCAGGAAGCGTGATATTTCAGCCGCCCTATCCTCCCGCTTTATCCCGTACAGCGAGATTAAAACCGCATAGTAACCTGTATCTGGTTACATATTACAGTAAATAATAACTAACGTCCAACCTTAGAATCTACCACCTACGCACGCAGGATAATATCCTGTACATATTATGTTATGCTCAATTGAGTGCGCAAGCACATGTTCATTCTCTATTCGACCGCCTCCGTGGAACAGTGGCTAAGCCGCTCGGGGATTAAACACGGAGGTTGCGAGTTCGATTCCCGCCATGGGTCTGGTTGGTGGTAGGACGTTGCCAGAGTCCGACTGGCTAGCTACCATCCCCACAGGTGAAATCTGCCGCCATAACAGCTCTGCCTGTGTTCCGCCAATATTCATGTGGGAGCCAGTTACACTTGAAATCAGATGAAAGGCTCAAAGATCAGATGAGTTTACAGTCTGGCAGCACATTGCGCGACGATGAAGTGACCTTCAATGAAATAGGCCGAAGTGACCGCTAACCAACTACCTAAATATGTAGTTTTAAAAAAAATCTCTTACTCTCAGCACTGTGTGACAGCAATCGGCTGTATTGGAGATTTCATCAAAATTAAGGCTCATAGCGCTTTCTTGTTAAAAGACGCTCTTTTACTTGAGAAATTAGTAATTATTGAAAAATTCTAAGGCTAGATATAGGATAAGACAAATAATATTTACATGTGTGTGCCACATTTTGCCTGTAATTGAAATAGTTAATAAATCGCACTTAAACCCGCGTTTCTACGATCTATCTTTACGTAATTTTAATTGGCAGATAGCATTACATAAGTTAAATCGAATTAAATAGCATAAATTTGATATTATCAGTTTCAAAATAAAGTAGGACATTGGAATAATCTATCTGACATAAAAACGAACACAGCATAACTTAACAATCATGATAGTAAATAAATATGGCAAAAGTTGAATAAACTCTGTTACTTCAAACAAGTGTACAGTAATAAATTTGATAATATACATTTAACAAAGCAAAATTGCGGGAAACAAGTCAGATAAGATTAATTGCCAATTATAACTAATAATAATATTTATACAGAATAATAAGTAGCTTATATTTGTAAATTAGATTAACTTAAAAAAGAGGTTTTCTAAATAATGAGTAGCAAAACCATTGTAGGTAGATGTCAATCATTCTACTTTTCATATTTGCCAAAAGTAACAATTATTTATGTACACCTGTGCAAACATTTTCATTACCATGCTATTTTTTTTTATTGAGAATAGCAAAATCTTTAACTCACCTTACCTACTTAGTAGGTAATTATTGTAACTAATGAATAATGATTCTTTAGATTGATTTACTTGACAAAACAACTTTAAGTGTATGAAGTTCAGAGACACCTTTAGCCATTTTATAAAAAAAAACACACAAAATAGAGCCTAACAATAATAGATTTGGTGACTGTTTTGGTGTAATGCTTGAGAAATTGGCTAGTACACCACAGTTTTTTTTAGGTGAAAATGACTGTTTTTGTCTTTTTATTAATGAATTTCAAAAAAAATGCAGTTGAGTTTGTCTTCTTAGTAACTTTTAGATTAAAGAAAACAGAGAAAATTAAAATAGGTACAAGCATTCCGCCCGCTGTTGTGCCCCTGTAGACTATACAACATCCTGTAGACTATACAACATCCTGTAGACTCAAAATCAATCAAAATCAAAATATTCTTTATTCATGTAAACTTGTATCAAGTATTTATGAATCGTCCATTACAGTGTGACTCTACCACCGGCTTCGGAACGCAGTCATCTGTTGAGAAGAACCGGCAAGAAACTCGACAGTTACTCTCTTAATTGCCAAAGAAATTTATACAACATTGATAATAAATCTATCTATACTAAGCCATACAGTTTTTCGTGTAAATGTAGAAATAATAATAATAATAAAGACTATACGACATCCTGCACGAATGTGAAAAAATATTTTTCCTAAAGCAGCCTACTACACTCTTTAGCTCTCAAACTATACTAATACCAAAAATCAGATCCATTGCTATGTTGCAATCTGAAAGAAAAATAACAAAAACATTCCTAGGTATTCTGTTATCCCATAGAACAAAGTTTTAACCCGGGATAAAAAGTGCCTTATGTCTGTACCAAATTTCATCAGCCCTGGGCTAATTAGCAAATTAACCACCTTAGGAGATAGTGTAGATATACTCAGAAAATATGATGAATGATAAGTAGGTATTTTCAGAGGCTTATGACTATGGAAAGGCTATGGCACTACAAGGCTAGGAACTAAAAATACAACAATGTGAACATTTGGCATTACTCCCAATGGTTTTAATCCATCAAATTCCCAGAACAGTCAAAAGCACGTGTGACTATACACTTGGGACTTTGTACGCTCGTATGTCGGGTGCATAAGATCTATTATCGAACTGCAAGTGTTTACTGTGATGTGCTGTTGACCGTACCAATACAAATATATCAATATCTATTTTCAAATCAGTTATTTCACTAACTTATAATCTTTAATCAATTCATATTTTTCCAAACATCACTAAATGAGTTAAAGATATATAAGACGTAACAAGAATGTTGAAGAACATATTTGTTTCATTCTATTTAAGGAAATGACCTAAAGAAGTGATATCGGCATTTTATCTTAAGTACTTTGTGTTACATTGACGAGAAAGTGATAAAAGTATGCATCTTCAAAATAAATACTTGCTTGTTATTAAAATATTATGGTTTGAGACAGAAAGGAAATAAACTTATACCTAACTCAGAAAATTTAAAATGTTACAAAATAATTAACAAGAGTACCTACCTATTTCTTTGAAACATTTTACCTATATTTTGAATTCATTTTTATTAGACTAGAATTCCATAAATTATTGTCTCATTGAATATTTGAATATACAATATACCATAGAGGATAACAAACTAACAGACTGTTTAGAACTAAAATGATAATATCTAATAAGACTGCCTTTGTAGAATTTACTGATTGGGAATGTAAGATAATAAAAACTGAGTAAGTTTAATGAGAACTTCAAAGACTTCCATGAAAAACCTAGTTATCATTAAAATGATAGATATCAGATTATCATTACTCAATGTAAAATTACTGTAATGAAATTGAAAATTTTTAAATGTATTCAGTAGCCAGTAATGAGTACCCTGGCCAATACTGGTCATGTTAAGTATATTTGAAAATTACACATATTGCTTTTATGGTGATGATATTTCATTTGTTATTTGAAACCATTATAGGCATTTATATGAAAATGAGTGTTTAATTTCTACATTTTATTAACACCTAAATATATTTTGCATTTACCAGAGAAATACGGGATTCTGATTTATGTTAAGTGACAAAGTGTGTTATTAATTGGATGATTTACACCAGATTAGATGTGTTACACACTTGTTGGGTATTCTAGGTAAATTTAATTTATCAATCAAATTGCCTAGAGTTTACATGCTCAAACAACCTCACAACACCGCCATTCGTTAAAAAACATACGTCTACTGATTTGAATTCAGAATCCTCAACTAACCAACGATATTCATGAATAATTCTAAACGTTCACGTATTTTAATTTTAAATTCGAGTACTTACCCTCTCTCGCTTTCAAGTACACAGTGTTGGCGACGATGTTCTCTAATTCCATCAGTTCCAGTGTGGCTGATTGTACTTTCGACCCTCCAGGAAGCTAGGCCCCGCCGGTGCGGCCGCGTCGCCGCCTCCCGGTCACTGCCACAGCCCATCAATGTACGTCTCGCTGGCCGCGAACCAAGCACTGCACTCTACACAAGCCGCTAACTCTTGCACATAACAACACTAGCACCACAGACCGAGCGAACCCTTGCGACCTGAACGCACAGCCTGGGACACGAGTCACGACCGGGGCAGTAAACACGCAACCGCTCACAGCTCTTAAGGGTGTGGTAGAAACAGCCCTATCATCATTCGCTAGCGAGAAATATGTGTGATAACGCTCGTGGACGTCGGAAGCTACGATAAACTGTTAGTTTCTCTCAGTTTGTACGTAGGAAGCACACGCCCGAATTATGCTAGATAACGATGACGGACAACAGCACGATACGCTAGGAACGAACGAAAATTACCAATTTACGGTGGATAGTGTTTCCAGTTGCCATAATAGGGATCAAATTTCTACTAAATTCAGTGTGATGACGCTGTCAAAGTATTAAACTGAGAACACATTTTTGTACATGTGCAAAAGATAAATCCATTAAAAAGACATTCACGCAACGCAGAAAGTTTGTAAGAAGAAAAGTACTAATACAAATATGCTACTTACAAAATGTCACGCTTAATTGGCACTACAGACTAAGACACCAAGTAGTACTATCGGCACTTGAAATAATATCCGTTTTTGTTTCGTACTCAGACAAACAGTGTAAGTAAAAAAATCTGGCTACTAACTTAGACCAAATAAAAACCCAAGCAAGACCGAACCTCCCGAACAACGCACTGAAGCCAATAACAACTACGTCAGTTTACGTCACGGATGTATTGTATATGTACACAGCGTGACGTAAGCACGCACACATCGAATGCAAAAAACTGGCTTCAGTGCGTTGTCCACCCAGGTTTGGTCTTGGTTTTTCAATTGGTCTGAGTTAGTAGCCAGATTTTTTGACTTACACTGTTTGTATGAGTACGAAACGAAAACGGATATTATTGCAAGTGCCGATAGTACTACAACTACTTGGTCTGTGGTGCCGATTAAGCGTAAGTGCGGAATATTTTGTAAGTAGCATATTTGTTTATTAATACATTATTTGCTTCTTACAAACTTTCTGCGTGCGTTTCGCTACTAACATAAATGAACAATAAATATTTTTTATTTATTACCAATTTTTAAATTTTATTAGAATATAAACAAAAAAATAATATAACGTAAACAATAATCAACTTACGTATGTACGCAATAACTAAATAATTTTATCACAATTTCTTACACTATGTAATTTGAAAATAGGGACATCAAAGAAATTAATATTAAAATAGAAAACACAATATTATTTCAGGTCATTATTTTTTTAATTTAAAATATTACATTTTACATGAGTCAGCTGATTTTAAATGGTAACATAAACAAAATCGTTCTTCATTAAGAATAAAAATATTAAAATGGTAGGTTTTTAAGTAACGGCAACATTGATCCAACAGGGCTGTATTCTCAAAGACAGTTTCACACTCAGCATATTTTTTGAAACTGTTAATTATTCAAATGATGTAATATTACATACTGGGGCCTTACTATCAGCTCTTAAAGCAGGCCTGAAATTGAACTGTTCTGCTTTTTTGTACCATGACCTCCCTCTAGCAGGCCTGCGGCAGGTCCTTGGCAGGGCTGTTTACTTTGACGTTTTGACAACCGTTCACCTTTTTTTTTGTATGGACGTTTCCTACCATGAGCGACTTTAAATGTCAAGCAAAGCGTCTTTTGAACGTCGGAAACGTCAAATAAACCGATCCTTAAAAAGTTACTCTGGAGTAGCTTTAACAGAATTGTTTTGTGATTGTGTGAGTGAATCTCATATTTTGTCGTCGAATTTTGTTCCATACCTTTTCGTGCTTATGTTCATGAGTCTCTTGTGCCCCGGTTAGGAGTCAGTATTTTTGTCAAACGTAAGTATCTTTTGATAAGAAGTGGATTATTGAAAGTAAAATTAGCGTTTAAATAAAAAGTAACCTATTTTAAAACATTTACACCTATTTTTGTAGAGGTGTGACGAATTCTTTAAGTATTTGGAAACAAAATTCCAATAAGATGGGAGAAATAAGCTGCGTCGCCTTCGCAAAATAAGTGACCCGCTCGAAATGGAATGTTTATGATACAAGCATGTCTATTTAATTTGTTTATGTCTATTTAATTTGTTTACAAAGCCTGAATGTCCAGTTGGTAAGCAAATAAAGAAGTGAACTGTGATTTTAGTATTTAGAACTTCGATCATTACAACTTGTGGTAAAATAATAATAATCTAAACATTATATTTCCAGATTTGCAATGCTAAGAAGCTAATATGCAAAAATCAGAAGTGTAGATGCAAGCAATCCCAGTGCTAATCAAGATTCTTTCTTTTGGTCAAACCATGCTCTTTGCCCACACTTGGAAAGCTGAGCACTAATAAGGCTTTATGGTTTTTAGGTAATATTTATTATTGTATTTTCATCCTAAACCTACTAAGTGACGAGCTATTTGATGCAGAGGGCAGGTTCAATCCCCACAGGGTACAAACATTTGTGTGCATGAATTATATTATTTTTTATCTTTCTTTATAAAAAACAAAACCATTATACTTTTTCAAAATAATTTTATAATTAAGTACATTTTTTAATAAACATAAACAAAAGAACACAATGGGCTTATAAATAATAAGATTAGCATAATTACATTAATATAATAGACTTACAAAACACCTTAAAAACAGTAGACAACAACGGAAGTATCCTTCCTTCAACTGTATCTAACAAGAACACAGGCACACACAGTACAAACTGAAACTTAAATAATATTTTATTTTAGGTTATTCTGGATATCCACTCTGCAAAAGGGTGATGTCACCAACTTGGGATGCTGAACCAGACACTCACGAAGCTGTAGGCAGAAGGTGGCAATGGCTCAATAGGTGCTGAAGTAACCTGTGCCATTGTTGGCAGTTAGGTACTGAATGTGCTTCTGTCAAATGTTCTTGATTAAGTAGAACTCTGTAATAAAAACATGAATGATTTTAAGTTTGTCACATACTATAGTATGATAGAAGCAAATATAAGTGCAGACAGCAGATAATTACTTAATTAATTAGTTTGCTCTTTGCCGCATTCAAGCATTTTGTTTTTCCTAAAGGTTGACTGGTAGAGAATGCTTTTAGTGTTAAGCCCGCCTTTTGTAGCCAATTTGTGTGGTCAATAAAGTTTCTATAAATAAATAAATTACATTGTTACTTGTTTACATATCATTTCCGTAAGCTCATCAACACAAGGTCCTTCTATAAGCATCATTGATGATTATTATTTTGTTCAATCTTGGCCTTCAGGTCTACCCAGCACTGGAATTATAATAACAAATTATATTACAATCACTTCATGTTATCTATACTTATATTATAAAGAGGAAAGATTTGATTGTTTGTTTGTTTGTTTGTATTGAATAGGCTCCGAAACTACTGAGCCGCTTTGAATAATTATTTCACAGTTGGAAAGCTACACTATCCCCTCTGGTGAACGTAGAGTACTTTTGATCCCAGAAATGGGGGGGAAGGGGGGGATATTCTATCATTCATGTACTTAGTCTTAATAATTAACAATATTAACTGAAGAGTTGAGCCTTTGTGCTGCTGCATTCCACATAATCTTCGGATGCTCCACAAATTATCCTTAGAATATTTCAGTCAAAGTTCGAAAGTATAAACGAACATGGAAGTGTTCAATGGGGATAAATGATAATGAAAGATAACATCTAAAGTGGTTCGTAAAAGAATTCAACAAAAAAACGTAGTATTCTCAAATTGATAACCATGTTCTCAATCAATGTATATAATCACTGTGTTATACTCAATGAAGAACATGCATTTCAATGACCAAATCGTATTAAATCACGGAAAAAGTTAATTTTTTTGCCTTTTTCAGAATTACAGAATAAAATGCATTTGACACTTGACATTTGTATTATTTTGGTGTCAGAAACGTTTAAAAATGTAAGTAGGTTAAAAGGAATAATCGGCACGCACGGCTCTTTCATAGTTATTGCTTCACTTATTGAAAACTACTGTAAATCAAGAAAATTATACTGATAAAGTAATCTAAACCCATAAAAACGCGGTTTTATTTGATCATTCGTATTATAAAACATAATTTAAAAACCGGTAAAACGAAAATAAAATCTTCAATGGATTTTCGAACGAATTCGATTGAACGGTAAAAAGACCAGAGACAAAAGAAACCGTTCACCTTCATGTCAAACAGTGCAATAGTCGTTCACTTTTTAAGGGGTCATAGTATGATTTTAAGCAGGCCTGATTTTGCCCTGCTCGAAAACTGCACTGCGATTGGATGGTTTTCTTAAATGCTCATGGTAAGGCCCCTGAATGTGTTTATTGTATTGTAATATTATTTTAAATTAATTAACACAAATAAATTAAATTGTACGAAATTGTAGAACGAACAATGGAACGTCAAAGCTCACGTTCGATGAAAAGTCAGTCAGTTTGATTTGACATTGACAATTAGAAGCGCGCATTTTTTCGCATCTTTCACGTGTTTATAATATAAATACAACTGTTAATTAATTAAAATATGTATAAAAGCTGTTTAGTATAGTTTTAATTCCAAAATGAACGTAGAGCCTTGCACCGTGTGTGGCGGCACAGACCTGAATTTAGTGGACGGGTTTTATTATTGCGTAGAATGTGGGACCCAGGATATGAATGTTCGGGAGACTGTGGTAGAGGAACGAGCACTGGCAGACGGCACCTTCACTATCAAACGACACACTAAGATTACCAAGCTCGTTGACGATGTACAGGAGTGTAAGTGCCCGGCTTTTTAGGTTATACTTTAGAAGGCCTTGATACACTTCAATACTATTAGAATATGGCGTTTCACCGGAGTGTACCTATATCGGCTATTTTCTTCAAGCGCCCTTTTTATTTATTTTTTTCTCGGAGGAGAATGCGTTTATGCACCATAACCGCAGGCTAGTTAGACCTGCGGCCGTGTGTGGAACTCAAGACTGAAGTGTCCACTACCCACTAAACTCCCCCAGTTTCTCCTTCACACCCGATTGGGAAAAGCTGGTGCCAGCCTTGTGGCTGTTGACCAGCCTCAACCATTCTTCATGTACCCTTAATCGGTGTCCCTAGAACATATTTTAATATTATAATTATTAGGTAACTAATATCAAAGGAAATATCAGACTTTAACCAAATCTTTCTTATTTTAATTTTATTATTGTCTGATTTCAGTGTGTGGAGAATGGCACAAGTGGCATGCATTTAACTTCATGCTGTCAGGAATAGCCGACCAATTAATAGCAGCAGGAGCAAAGCCGACATTTAAAATGAAACTACTGTGGCTCTGGACCAAGTACATCAAGATGTTCCAAAATAAGAATGAGCTTGGGTAAGTTACTCATATAAGTCTTTCAAGTAAAGCCCAAAGGACAAAGCAAAAGACTGAGCCCAAAAAAAAATTTTTGTGTAGATTTGGGACATAGACTACGAAGTAAATTCAATAAACATCTTTACTTTTATTATGGCGTCGACAAAATTGGTACATATAAAAATAATAAATTATTATGGAAGATAACTTTTTCCCCCTGGGAGGTATTATGGTGTCATCATAATAAAAGTTGATGGTGTGTGTGTGGTCTTTCACGTAGAATACATCTCATCTCTGCACATTTACTAAAATTCTTTTGGGCCCAAGAACAATGGCAAGTTTTGCGTTCTCCTTTCTTAAAGACTGGTATTTTAGCTCCAGAGAGAGCTTTCGAAGACAGAACGGGGTTAAGTAAGATTCAATATTCAGTAAGATAAAAAACTTTGAAAGTATGTTTGCCCTAGTGGTCTGTTGGTTTAAGTTTCTGCCATGATCTTGAGCTCATGGATTCAATTCCCAGGTTTGGCAAAATTTGTGACTGTAATTTGTCACAGCATTATCTTTTAATGAACGAGCTATACTTATACAATGCAATCAAATAAATAAATATTAAAATATACAAATATAATTTAATTTTGCTTTCAGATTAACCAAAGACGGTGAAGAAACAAATCAAGTTAGTGATGATTCTTCAGATGACGAGAATATCAATGACAGTAATGTATCCAAATCAAAAAAGCGGCCTAAATACAGAACTTTGAAGATGACTACAGATTTAGGTATCATTAAAAGAGGACTGCTTTGTGGACTGGTGTATGCTGCCTTGAACTTGGATCACAGTGAAATACTATTGTCAGATTTAATGAGGTTTATTAGAGAAGGTAGACTAGATTTTCATAATTGCTCAAGATACCTTCCAGAAGAAATAAAAGTCCGGTTGATTCCGCAATTCGAAGGCTTTTCAAGAAGTAAATTGACTCCTAGGGCCATGCAAATAACTTCCTTGTCGGTGTTCAAATGCTTGAATGTTCTACCTGTTTTACCAGATCTGAGACATATTGTTGATAGGTATATTAAGGAATTGTGTTTACCAAATGATTTTAAAAATCTAGTCTTATCTTTAATGAATTTAGTCCCATGTGATAATTTTTTAGATATAGAAAGGTCTATACTAAAATCATTACTTAGGCTTCCACCATATGAATACACTGTAATGGCATATATTCTCGTCGCTTTCAAGATGTGCTTTGGTCTGGATGACAATTACGAAGTAAAACTCTCAGATACGGTAGAAGAAATTAATGATAAAAACTGTTATTTGAAAGCTTATAAATTAGGAGGGTACTGTGAACCCACCGATAGGTTGTTTTCATTTCGAGAATGGTGCAGTTTTATTCAATTACGAAAAATAATACTTTGCAAACACTATTTATACATGGCTGAGAAATTTTCATTGGATGTTGATGATTATGTTTATATGGAACAATGTCCAGGAAGAAAGAAGGTAAGAGAACCATTACTAAGTGATGAAATCACTATGAATATTCTGGATAAGATACCTCAAATCAACAAAGTAGAAGTTATACCCAAAAGTGAATTTAAACCTACTCTAACGCCATTTTCGACGTATACTGACCTTGTTTTACAATATTTTAAAGATCCAGACTTAAGGTTACTATTTAGTGAAGATTTTACAGGCTACTCCTTAAAGTATGCTTGTCAAGAACTAAAACTGTGTAGTGAAGAAGATGTAAGAAATATTATCCTGGGTGTAGATGAGTCTAAGAAAGTGATAAATAAAAGAATTTATGGCTTACTAGAACTGAAAAAGCATGATAGTAAAATGGTGTATGTAAGAAATTGCGATAATAAGAATTGGCTTAAAACCAATAGGCCATCTGTGGAGCATATTAAAAAAGTGCGTAGCAGTAACAGTGATAGAGACAGTGATCATGGCTATGATTCTAATGCGGACAATGCACATTCCAATACAGAAATCGAAATTAGTAGTAGTAAAGATGAAGAAAACAATCCTCAGAATTCAGTGATGAATGATAACGTAACTGTTGAAGTTGAAAGGAAGTTACAAATTATTGAAGAGGAAGATAGTGACAAAAACATATTTGATGATGATTTTGAAAATCTCGTTTTTGTTGATGAAAATAAACTATTAGATGAAAGCGAAATCAAGGTGGAGGAACCAGATCCAGAGGAAAATAACAATCAAAATCAGAACATTGACGCTTTTGACGACAATCTGTTACTGGATAATGATGACAACAAAGACGATATTTCTCTGAATGGTTCAGATCGATACTTTAATCCAGACACATTCGACAGATCGAAAACTATTAAAGAATTAGTATTAGCCACTTGCAAAAAGTACAAAATAACAATTCCTAAAGAATATAATACAAAAGAACCCACAAAACGTAAGTCTAAATTTCTTAATGATATGGCCGGTGAAAGTGGTGCCAAAAAGCCGAGATTAGAAGATGGAAGACCAAAACGGACAATTGCTAAGCGTGGTGAAGCCAAAGAGCAAGTAAATCAGCTGCTAGCAGATTATTACAGCAATTTACAAAAAGACGTCATGTTTCAACTATCTGAACATGTTAAATCATTGGTGAACGATGCGAATAGAACTTTAGGAGTTGATGACACACAAGCAAACGATGCAGTCGAGGATATTGGCAGAAATGACGTTAACATTGAAGAAACAGATAGTGGTGTCAATGGCACAGAAAACAATGCTGAAACTATTAACGAAATAGTGAATGAACCTAACCATAATGACACAACTGATAATGTGGCTTCAGAACAGAGTAGCCTTCAGTTTATAGAAAAAGATGATGATGAAAATGACAACGAAGAACAACATAGTCAATCAAAAGGAGATCCTAAATTTGACGAAAAAGAATATGATATTAAACAGCTTTACGTTAAAGTTGACGGCGATCAGGAAACCGATTTAGACGACACGTTTGAGGATGCAGAACTTAATGCAATATTGGATAAAAAGATAGAGGAAATTTCTAAAGGTGAAGTTCCCTCCAATGATCCTAATATAGAAAAGGAAGATAATGAATCTTGTGATTCTGAGTCGGATGATGATATGCCCCTAAGTGTTTTGAAAGAAGAAATAAATGAGATGCAACAGAGGCATAAGAGACGCGATAGATTACAACCATTGGTCTTAAAACAGGAAAATATAACTGAATTTAAGTACTGGACAAGGTTTTACACTTCATTAAAGATGAGGAAATTATATGAATTAAATGAACCATTCAATTTAGAACTTCAGGAGAATTTTCCAGCGAGTTTCCATTTTGTAATTAGGGAATGTGCCGGCATTGTGGACTGCTCGCCGTATCATTTATACAAATCTATGATAGCTTTAGAACAACGTATTTTAAGTCATAACACTTAAAAAAAAATCGTGTCTCTATTTATTACGTTTTAGTTACCGTAAGTTTTATTTTCATTCAACAATGTATGTATAAATAGAGTATTAATTTTTCTGTTAGGGTTAAGTTAGCGTTTTTCGGATCGTTAAAGGGGAGCCACGAATTTGGAAATAAAGACAATTGTATCAGTAAAAGAAAGAAAGTCACAAATGTTTTAAAAATATAAATTCTAAATCATGTTTGTTTTGTATGAGAGGAAACCAAAAGGATAGAGCTCTTCTTCTAGTCCTAATTAGTGAAGTAAGAAATGTGATTAAAAAGTGAGAAAGGTTTAAGTTTCCGCCTGTTGATATACTTAGGCTGGTTTTAGAGTCACGCTGACAATAAGCGGTCAGCGCGCGAATCATCAAGTATCGCTGTTCTTGTAGGATACCGACGATTTTAACTGCGAAGAAAACCGGCAGTGTACCTACTAGCAGCACGCTATGATGGCCGTTTTGACATATTAGCATTTACAATACATGGTTTTTATAACGCTTTCGCACTTTTTATATCAACTATCTGCTGTTCAGTTCAGTTTATTACATGTGCTGTTTTTAATTTTAGAGCCGTTTTTTTAAACTGTAACTGTAAAACCATGTATTGTAATATGTCAAAACGGCCATTCATATCATAGACGTTAGTAAGTACCTACTATTATTATATTCTGTGCCGCTAGTATAGTTGAATAGTTACAGTCTGTTCCCATCTGTTCCACATAAGTTGTCCTATAGCCGCTATATTGGCAGCATTGCCTACGCTTTGTAAATCTGTCAAAAAACAGATTGAATGTATTGAAAAACAATACTACCAATATAGCGGCTAAAGGACTTCTTATGTGGAACAGACTGTAGCCCCAGCCTTAAAGGCGGCACCTAAATAACAATCATCAATCCTCCACTGGTCCACAGCCATCAACAGCAACAGCTGTTGATTCAAAAATAGCTCCAAAACGGTAATAAATTTGATTCTCGTCGTGTGGTTTACTATTATTGAATTTCAGAGAACCTTGTTGTCGTGCAACTGTGCCTAGTTAATAGGTACAGTCAAAAGCACGTCAGACGTAACACTTTGGACTTTGTACCGCTCTTATGTCGGGGGCATAAGTGCTATTATCGAACTGCAAGTGTTTACCGTGATGTGCTGTTGACCGTACCTAAGTAGTTTTTTTTTGTCACACAAAGCCCGGCCACTGCTGCATATTCCATTGAGGGACACTTAACCAGAAAGCATCGCTCAATGAGATGCCACACTGTAGGCAACTCTGGTCTTCGAGACTGAAAGTGTACAACTGACGTCCACATTAAAATTGCCGAAACATAGCGGCAGATTACACCTGTCGTACGTAGTGTCCTACCTAAGTAGTCAGTCGGATTCTGCAAAAGTCCTATACAACTAACCAGACTCAAGGCGTGAATTGCATCCACGCGCTCCGGACACCCGGGCGGATTAGCCACTGATCCACGCAGGCGGTCATAAATACACTCGCCGGCAATAAAACATTGCCACTGGCCTTTTTTCATACAAACATGGTCACTTTAGCGTCTCATAGATAGAAAACTATTTGCAGCTGTGCAATGATTATTACGTCAATCGAAAGGATCACAGTTTCAAAAATTGCCAAAAAATTGAGCGGTTAGTGTAAATTCTTGAAACTGTGATTCGACAATTGGGCGTTTGGCCTCTCCATTGACGTAATAATCATTGCACAGCTGCAAATAGTTTTCTATTTAAGAGACGCTAAAATGACCATGTTCGTATGAAAAAAGCCCAGTGGCCAAGTTTTATTGCCGGTGAGTTTATAATCATTGTACAGTCAACTTCATAGAGTACTTCTTGTCAGCTTTAAAATGATCTGAGCGTTCAAAACTACTAAAAATATCTAAACATTTGACAAAAATAGACGTAAAGGTGCATTTTCATTTGTTGTTTGAGAACAAAATATGACAACAAATGTAAGTATTTACACCTAAATGTAGGTATTGGGCTAAAAGTGATTTTTGTCAAATGTTTAGATATTTTTGCTAAGTTTTAACACTCAGATCATTTTGGCGCTGACTGTACCTAATAATATAGTTAAAGTGATTATGTACTTACGTATTTGTTAAAAATTAGAACCTCCACCCTCTTATTACAAAAAACATCGCTAAAACAGGTTTAAAACTGTACTAGTTAGTACAGGTTTAGGTCCGGACTATTTTTTAAAACTTTCCCTATTACAAAGCAAATACCAACATAAGAATAATTTACTGGTACTAACTCGTTTAGTGCGTTTCATTGTACAAGACTTTGTTTTATGACATGTTTTAAAATCTTTAAATAGGATAGTAAAAATAATAATTCTTTATTTATAAATGTGTTTTGTTAATGTGAGAAAAAGTAACATTTATTTTTAATTTTCTGTTCACAAATTAAGTAATTCTTTTCAAAATTTGTCTTTCTATACGTAGAACGGAGCGAAATTTTTAAAGTGTTATCGTTTTGACGTTTGAAAGTTAGTCCATAGTAAAACTAGGGGCACCGGCGGACTTTCTTGGGTCTAACTTTAGTACTCGAAATGAAGTAAAACTTCGTTTTGTAATAGCGTTTGACTTTAGTCAGGAGTTTAGTCAGGACTAAGCTCGGTTTAATTTTTAAACCACGTTCTGTAATAAGAGGGCCATAGTTTACAATACTAGTTACTGGCAATTTTTTAGCAAAAAAAAAACAATATTTTTGAATTTGATTATTGTGATTGATGATGGCATGTGATGGCATTTCTACTGTGAACCGCTGTGAACATTAAAGACTACTTTATAAAGTGAACATTGCAATACAAAATGTTGGGTAAAAGGTGTGCCAATGCATTGTTGCGTTTGTCGAAACCTATCAACCCTGCGAAGCGAAACTTCGCTCAAGTGGGCATGGTCGTTTCGACTCCGCCTAGATGTCCCTGTTCATTTGGGGTAAGAAATATTTTAGTTTTTACCCCAAAGATTTAAATCTTTGTTTTACCCTACATCTTTACTTAATATTTTATAAGCCACCATACAAAAATCTTATGTAGGTAGGTACTTTGAATACCTCAATGTCTCTTGTTGGCTTAGTGGTTTATGTACCTACCTGGCAGGTAAGGTCCAGAACAGACGGCGCAACGCGACTGCAACGAAACTGCATGCAACATAGTTACTTTTGGGTTTCATTCTATGGTTTCATTTGAGTTTCTGCCATAGACTTCTATGAGAGACCGCACATGGCGCGATCATTTTGAAACCGGTTTGAAACGCATTGCAAATCAGTTGCGTTGAAACCAGCGTGCAGGAAAGTCGTGTTTGCGTTTCATCACTTGAACTAGACATTTTGCTGACGTCTGTTCTCAAAGAACCCCGAAATGATTTTGTCGTTGCGGCGTGTGTGGAAAACGATTGAAACTGGTTTCAAACTAATAATTTCAAAAGGGTTTCGTTGCAGTAGCGTTTTACCGTCTATTCTGGGCCTCCGAACACAGCTTCGAGTTTAGGATAATTACCTACTTTATTCAAAGGCTTCGAGTTTATGGCCACACCGCACTTGACAAGGGTGGTAATTACAAAGCAGTAGTGCTAATAGCTAGAAATGAAAAATCTGGCCCCGCTATTATGGCAAATTTGGTCACCCCCCTTAGTCAAGACCGTTCAGAAAGTAGCATAGATTTAGTAAGCATTGTGAAGAACTGGTGAATATCACCAGTCACCACTGAACCACAGATCAACTTATTAGGATTGTCATGGGATTTTCCAAACGCAAATTCGTCGCGATTCTTTACGCGCGTTGGCGCTGGAGCGTCACGTAATGTATTGAGCATTGCGTCCACGAACAGAGCGCTCGATTCGCGAGTTAAAATCGCCGTTCTGGACAAGGACTTACCGTTTGTAGACTTAGAACAATATAATATTACCATCTGGTTTGATTTTTCAGGAAAAGATTTTACATGGACTCTTCATGATAACTGTGTGGACAACACCAATCGCTTACTTCATGACTCAGCTAAAAGTGTGGCGCCGCGAGTACATCACATAGTGTGATTCAATAAATAAATATATTGACTGATTAATTTTATGTTTTATTCACAGTAAAACCACACTACTTAACCCGGCGGGAGTGTGGCGGGGTGTGACATACCCCAGTGTTCGTTTGTATCGATCGATATATAATTTTATTGTTTTATGCGACGATTTCGAGGCTTCGTGTAGCTGGAAGTGAGGAATTGCTGGGGAGGATAGTGGCGTGATTTTAGTGTTGTGTCAGCCGGCGTTGGAGTTAGACGAGCACAAACGTACGTGGGGAACATCTACTGACTGACATAGACATAATTATAATATGGCTGACTACCAGCGTTTTTAAAGTGTTCCTATATAATAACTTGATTTTTTATATTTGTTTCATTTAGAACCTCATATATTTTAAGATTTCAGAGGCTTTTTCGTTTAAATATAATTTGTTTAATTTGGTGCGCCCGTGCTATGATTTTGTAACCAAAATTTAGTGCTTTAATAATTGTTAATGAAAATTACTAAATTATGTTAATATATACTTTTTTAATTTAAAACCAGCTTGAGGGATACCTAAATAAATAAAGAATACAAAAATTTAAGATCATTTTAAAAATAACAATAATATACAGGCAGTTTTGTTTACGGGCATGTCATACCCCGCCACATACTTGATGTAACATTTTTTCACCACACTCCCGCCGGGTTAATCATTCTTAAACTATGCTAGCACAAGGGACGAACGAAACTTTTTTTCCCACTTGTACCCAATGGGGACGACCGGGAATAAACCGAACCATCCAATACATAAGCCCCAGTTCCAACTTGTATTTCAGTCTGTATGTGGAAAACTTCGGTACAGTAGGTTGGAGTAAACGTAATAAAAACACTTAGTTCTATATGGATGTCAAAAGAAGTTTTTGGGAAGGTTTCTCCAGTAAAATGGCTCATCAAAGTTGTATGTTTATGAAAGAAAACATTCAGATTAACTCGTGTCTTAACTAGTTTATTATTATTTTCATTTACAACCTTTCTGTTTACCTTCTGTATCACCTGATCCTTGTAGATGCGAGTCCCAATCATAGGGCCAAAGTTATGATCCACATTAAAATTTCAAATCATTTCTTCTTCATAAGGTTAACCAACAATTTAGCATCATTAAATTGAGTCTTGTGTCTCTGCTTCTGTTTGGGGATTCCTTTCACCTTTTTAGGTTTCTGTTCTGGTTCAGATTTCTTTTGAGCCTTTTTTGAGGCAGATTCATTGAGAAGAGCTCGAAGATCTACCTTTTGAACATTATTTACTAGAGGACTGTTCGCTACGTCGATTTGTGATAGAACTTCTTTCTGGAAAGTTACTTTCTTCTCGGCATTTTGTTTCTTCTTTAATATTTTGTTGGAGACTGCTCCGGCGGTGATGTTTCGCTTTTTGGCGAGTTTATTAAGAGCTTTCAGCTTATTTTTGCCAAATTTTACCATTTTTCACAGGGAAATACAAAACAACAACAACACGTGCAAAATGCAAATAACAAATGTCAAGTATGTCAACTGTCATGTCAAAGTGTCAATGTCATGTCATTCATAAACCAGGGTGACCATCTCAAAAGTGGAGAATTTGCCACTCAGGTTGGCTTAAATCTGCCACACAAAATGTGCCAAAAATTTAATCGTGGAATCAAAATCGGTCATTCATTGTGTAGTGGACGGAAATTAAGGCATTATGAGTCAATTTATTCTTAAATCATTGACTACCAAGGTTTCATGCCCCATATAAAATTTATTCTTTGGGGGGTCACCCAATGACCCCAAACAATTGAAAAAAAAAATGAAAATGAAAAACTTTATTGCTTTATATATATTATGAATTGATAGCGCTTGATGAGTTTAGCAATAAAACCACCAAATCCTTTCAATAATTTATTATTGTCTGAGTCCTTAAGACATCGCAGAGCGTGCAACGGAATTGTTGACACATATAACATTTTCATGAAGTTAAAGAAAAACTGGAGGCCACACTCTCCATACCTACTTGAAGCAAAATTGACAGCATTTTGTCGCGCTCCTTAGGTCCCCCTCCTCTCTTTCTAATATATAAAGTTAGAAAGAGAGGAGGGGGACCTAAGGAGCGAGAAAGAATACAGTAAATTTTGCTTCAAGTAGGTATGGAGAGTGTGGTCTCCAGTTTTTTCTTTAACTTCATGAACATTTTACACATAGAGGTATATCCACAGAGTACTTTTGGGTATATCGTCATGAGAGTACATCCAATTATGCTAACATTAAAATAAATATCCTACCAAAAATTACATTAATTTACGTGTCTTTATTTGCAGGCATTATTTAGGTACATTAAAAAGAAAATGCAAATAAATGACTAAAAATCTTAAAAAATAAACTTCCTCAAAACATTTTTTGACAAATTTTGCTGAAATTAATATCTTTCATTATTTTTAGCCAAATCCTAATAATATTACATTTATGTAATAACTATGTACTCCTACACAACAAACATAAATTAATTTTCATATTTTTTAAATAAATACCTAGTTTTTTACAAAAAATAACTACAAAATGGAATGTTTTAGTATGAATGTACTTATCTTAAATATTTATAATATTTTAAAAAGCAATAATTCGTATAAAATCTTAACCGAAAACGGATTTCAAAATTATAAAATAAGTTTATAATAAAATTATCCTCTACGTGTAAACCATGACAATCTTCTCCTTTATTCAATTTAATTGGGCATAATAAAATGAGGTAAATTATAATGACTATTTTCGGATCTGGGTGTTAATGGTTACAGATGTTGATCATATCAGTAAAATATATATTTATGAGTATTTTATGTTGTAGGTAGGTGTTTATGGTAACTATACAATTTACAATAAAATAATACACACTATTAAAATAATTATTTTCTTGTAATTACCTACCCCGCAAATAATAAGTAAATAACCGATATGACAACATTAAATTGGTCATAAACCATATTATAATTTCTGTACCTTTTTTATATTTTGATGTATGCATATAAAAGTTATAACTATGAACAAGAAGTTGCTACATTACCCGGTTTGTATCCACGGATCCTAAAATCAAAAAGATTAAAAACGGATTTCCGAACCCGTATGAACTTATTTTAAAATATCATTTGATTAAACGAACGAATGCATTAAATGCAAATAACGAGACCAAAATTTATATAAAACTAGCTGCCCGCCCCGCCTTTACTCGGGGAAAAAACCTCCTGATATAAAAACACATTAAAATAATAATCTAGTTTGTAGCAATAATTGTTCTAAAGTTACGCGCGATTAATTTTTGTTAATGTCGATTAAATTGAATTGATTAAATTAGCATTTTATTAATGTGTCAAATGAGCTTTGAGCTGTACTTAAGGCTAGGTACAAATATTGTTTTTTCTAAAAAACTCATCTTAAAGATTTCATTCATGAACACATTTTCGTCTTTTTTATATAAAAATGAATAAGAAAGTATGACAGAAATTTCTACTATAGTGATTTGAGAATAGGCTTTTGCATACCAGGATTTCCCATGTATCACTCAGCTAATGGGTCGCATAATAGTATGAGTATATAAATACGCTGTTATTTTAAGCGTCACATCTAAATACACCCTTTAATGATAAATATACATACTATATGTTTGCTAACTCTCATTTCTCGAAAGAATAGTTGTAAAACATCTAGAAGACTCAAACATGTCTTATGATAGATATTTTGATCCCTATTCATGATGACAATAAATATTAAACGATATTATTCTGTACCATTCCAATACATAATATATCTATTGTCAAACTACTTAGTTCATCTGGTGTCAGTATTCCAAGAATTTTTTATTTAAAAATGTCTTTTTTCAACTGTGGTAGTGATTCCTTTTTCTAATCTTTTTTTGTATTTACTAAATGGCTGTACCAGCTTTCCTCTGACACCTTTAAGTAACGTTCTTAGGAAAATATAAGCATAATTTAATTTTATTAATGATTGATATTCATGCGACTACGCACAGCTCGGTGCTTTTGGTTATACAAATGCGCCATAGCATAGTTTATACATAATTATAAGTAAATGATGAATACTTGATTTACTCTAGTATACATAGACAACAGTCAACAACGGCTTTACAGATTTAGCATGAAAGTCAAATGACCTAACACACATTTTTAGAAAATTAAAAATATATATTTTGGAAAATATAAGATTATTTTTTATTTACGGTGGGAATCATCACCCCGGTCGAGGACCCCTCTTCCCCTCCCTCCTCTTGAAAAAGGGGTTTTATCCACTAAAGCCCCCCGAGATACTCTTAGGTGAGGGAGTCCCTAACATCACCTTTCGTTTCCAACGTAGGGTGATGACGGTAGGTAACGTATTCACCGGATAAAAATTACAATTTCCTACTTTTCTTTTCTGTTCCTTAGTTGATAGGAGGTGGGAAGGTACCTACTGATGTTATTTTATCCTTAAAATCTGCCTTTTTCAGCCACTGGTAACACTGTATTATTATTATTATGATAGTAGAGTTGCCCAAGTATCGATAGTTCCGCTATCGATAGTTGGGAAACTTCTTTTTCCGAGTTATATTTTGCGTGTTACTTAGTACATTTAAAATGTCAGTTATAATCATTTGACTTACAAGCTATCTCATATATACTTACAACACCGATTCTCATTAAATTCAACAACCAGCATTACTTTATACTTAATTTATTACAATTACATTCGTTATGCCGTGGCCACATCGAAATTATCAGACGTTCATGGGTCGATCTTCAGAAAAGTGCTCTCCGCGTAATTTCCACGGCATTTTTGAAATCGCAAAATTATGGTGAATTGCACAAATATTCCGAAAGCTTGTGCAAATATAAACAACATATCAAAATTCGCCACGTACGGGATCTATACTTTTGCTAAAAAAAAATGGAGAAAATTGGCGGCCCATGGAAATTACAATAAAGGCCATGGAAATTACCCAGCAGATTAAATTTTGCTAAACACCATGTCAAATATGAAATTAAGCTGTCATATTAGTTAGTTAGGGTAGTATAAAGATCTACATTGTATTAGAACAATATTTAGCAAAAATAGTAGCTTATTTCAAAACTTACTTAAAATACTCAAAGTAGGAACATGAAAGTGATAAAACTGTTATCAATTAACTTTCTTATACATTAAAATTGTTCCCATAACATTATACTTATGGATAAACATAATAGTAAACATAAAAAAATAACAAATTGAATTTTTATAAAATAAGTCTTTTCATCAAGTCATGAAATAAAAAGTGACAGCAAAAGCTTTAATGACACATTAACTTTAATGGACGTTTCTGCAACTGAGTGTTTGTCTTTAATTTAATTGTTGAAATTCTTTAAAAGCGTTGCTTAGCTTGAACTATGAGAAAGTCTTTGATTCAATCGAGACCTAGGCAGTGCTGCAGTCTCTAAAAAGGTGCCAAGTGGACTACATGTATATCGACGTATTGAGGTACTTATACCAAAACGCTTCATATCGGTTCGATTGCAAAACCAGAGCTCAAATCCTATCCAACTAGAGCGAGGTGACAGGGAGACGTAATTTCTAAACTGTTTACTGCTGTGCTGGAGGATATTTTCAAGCCTCTGGATTGGCAAGGATTCTGTATTAACATCAATGGCGAGTACCTTACACAGCTACGTTTTGCCGACGATGTAGTTCTCATGGCCGAGACCATGGTGGATCTGAACACAATGCTCGAAGATCTTAGTAACGATTCCATAAGAGATGGTCTTAAAATGAATATGGACACGACGAAAATTATGTCGAACGTCCATGTTGCACCCACTCCAGTTAGCATTGGAAACGTTACGCTTGAAGTTGTTGACCATGCCTATGCATAATTATGTTTACCTGGACAGACAGTTCAGTTAGGTAAGTCCAACTTCGAGAAAGAGATCTCTTGACGAATCCAGCTCGGATGGGCAGCGTTCGGGAAGCTACGGAACATATTCGCATCCAACATACCTCAGTGCCTCAAGACGAAAGTCTTTGAACAGTGTGTGTTGCCAGTGATAACATATGGAAGCGAAACGTGGTCATTCACTGTGGGTCTCATAAGAAGCCTCAAGGTCACACATTGGGTAATGGAGAGAGTTATGCTTGGTGTTTCTTTGTGCAATAGAGTCAAAAATGAGGAGATTCGCAGAAGAATGAAGATAACCGACATAGCTCGAAGAGTTGCTCTGTTAAAGTGATAGTGGGCGGGACACATATCCCGCAGAACCGATGGCCATTGGGGTGGAAAGGTTCTGCAATGATGTCTTTCAGTGCGACCGCGCACTGGAAGACTTTCAGTGGGAAGGCCCTTTACTAGCTGGACTGACGACCTTGCCAAGGCCGCCGGAAACCGCGGGATGTGCGTGGCGCAAGGACCGGTCAGTGTGGAGATCCTTGGGGGAGGCCTATACCCAGCAGTGGGCGTCGTATGGCTGATGATGGTAATTTCCATGGGTCTTACGTAATTTTCATGGTGTTTTATCCATGGAAATTACACCATGGAAATTACAAAAAAACATATATTTTGAAATAACTTTTCATTGAAAAGATGTAACCAGCTAGTTTTTTACTGTCCATCTACATTATGGAGCTAGGTATTTTACCTCAAAACCCATTTACCAAAAGTAGTACAATAACATTAAAAAAATGTGACACGGGAATGCTGGAAAACTGGGAACCAAAATTTTTTAAATTGAAGAACGTACTCCAGCTTCCAAAGCGCGGGAACCAGCGACATGGCCACCTCACCTGCTAGCTGCGGGGTAACTGACGATTCGAATACACCTATCAGGGTTCGCCTACGCCTGGCCAGCCCTGAGCAGTGCCCCTCGAAAAGCGCGCCGCGAAAATCTTGCTAAGCGTGTGACATATATACTTATGACCATAAAATCAAAAGATTCCTTCCAATTAATTTAAAATTTGACCAGTATGTAAACTGATCTATCTATTTTAAATGTGTGTAGAAAACTGGTTAAAAACGTGGGTGGTTTTAAAAATATGTGCGATTGTTCAAAAGTCGGCGCTCGTGTGACACGTAAAAAACGTGCAAAATTCACCGGATTTGAGGTGTTGATGGTGAATTACTCAGATCTTCGTAGTTTTTAATCAAAGAAATCTATATGCCCTGATGCTTAATGAAATGAAGAAACGTTGTAATAATAGTTTTTATCGTAATAATTTATTTTAATAGGAGATATGAGTCTGTGACACTCCGAAAATGCTCTTCCAAGAAGTAGCCTCATACTGTTACGTGGTTTTTACGTCCATGTTTTTTTTATTGTGGTGACTTTTTATTGATTTATGGGAATGCAGACTTGATTATTTAATATCAGTTTTAACTTGAAACCTCCAATCCTAAGAAAGAGAGAAGAGAGTCTTGTCCTCCTTATGAACTTTTTTTTAAAGAATTCTATTATTTTTAATTTGTGTCACCGTTACGATTCGTTGTGGCCACAGCTAGAAGCACAATTCTTAATACTACTGTGATTACTAGTCGCCGAGATTTAATGGGCCCGTTTTGTCATCTCCATAGAAAAATATATATGATTTCACATAGATAGCGCTAACTCCAATCTCTAAATACGTAGTTGTTTTGATCACCGCGTCGTCGTCAACACTAGAGGCATTCGCATTTAAGCATCGCTTATATGCAAAGATTTCCAGAAAACTCCATTTCTGGTAAAAATTACTAATTTCAAGTTATCTATACCTGTTTTATTATTTCGCATTTCTTGTCTATCACGCACACACCTATTTAATAAAACTTAAGCATAAATGCAATAAAACTATTTTACGTACTATACTGGGCAGAAATATGGAATCATCAGAAGGGCTTTAAAATGATACAAATATTGTATATTTACATAAAGTGCAAGTCAGAAAGGAAGAGAAAAGAAATATTGCCAACATTTTCCTAAAATTTCTCAAAAAAGGGAATTTTTGTACAGACCGACAAACTTATCTGTTCCGGTGGCGGCGTCGCTACTGTCGTTGTAATACTGTCATTAATTAATATCGTTTTTGCATTGCAATTCACGTAGTTCCAATTTTGGCCACCGGAACAGATAAGTTTGTCTGTCTATAGAGTTTTTACTGTTCACAATTTTACAGTTACGTCATGATGACAGAGATCAAAACGGGCCATAATGATAGTTCGCTGTGACTGAGCGGCTTGGCGAACATCACTAGTCCGGAGGCGATCAGTGGTCGGTCGGATATGTTCACACGATCCTATGCTTTGGATTGCGTTCACTGAAAACATAGATAAAAAGAACCAATTTTACTACAGACATGTTATGATGATATTCGTTACCGAAAAATCGTTTTGCAAAAAGTAGCGTTAAATAATAAAAAAAGTTACCTTCATTTTTGGTCGGACAGATAAAGTCAATTTTTGGATGAGATGCGTGGTGCCAGCTGAAAAAGAAAAAATATATATTTACAAAATAGATAAAGTGGTAGTTACTGCAAAGCAGGGATGTATCGGAGGTAAATTTATCGGAACCAAAATCGGAATCGGAATTTTTAAATTTGATTTATCGGAATCGGAACCAGAATTGGAACCGGAATCGGAGGCAGAGGCAGATTTATTATTATTATATTAACACAGATAATGAAAAAATCAACATGTTTCTAATTAAACAACAAATTAAATCAAATGAATTGAATTCTAAAATAGATATTAAAGGTATTTTATAAACAACAGTTTTGTAACAAATTAAATCAAATGTAGTAGAAGGCGAGCATTGGGTTGGGATAGGCCTATGTCCAGCACTGGACTGATACAGGCCGGTGAAGATGATGATGATAGACTCCAAAAGTAGTGCATTATACTTCAAACAAAAGCTTCGAAGCGTGACGGGTATAAATTAAATGAACCTGTCCGCGGCCGCTATTTGCTATGCTTCGACCTCCGATTAAAACCTCCGGTTTAAAAGTTTCGGAACCGAAAGTGTAATTATAATCGGAAGTTCCGACTTATCGGAATCGGAGCTCCGTAACATCCCTAGTATGACTCACTGGTGCTGCTGGCGAGTCCTCTGAGCCTGGTGCGCGGGTGCAGCAGCAGCAGGTAGATGGGCACGGCCGTGAGGATCATGCAGCAGCCCACGCCCGTCTCCGCCGGGGAGGCCAGCGCTGGGACCGCTACCACCAGGATCGTGCAGATTATGTAGATCACTGAAAAACAAAAATTGATGTAATGTAGCCAACGAGTACTTTATGAGGGATTAAAGAGTTTAAAATAATCACAAGAATTTCGAAACTTTAATGTATTCAAGACCGCGGGGTCTTGGGTTCAATTCCCGGGTCGAGCTAACTTTGTGTCGGTTTTTTCGGACACAGCTCGGGTTTGTGATCACCAATCCGCATTGTGCAAGCGTGATGATTAAGCCATTGTAGTGATAACTTGATTTGAAGGATGGAGGCCTTTGCCCTGCAATAGGACATAAATAGGCTGATACTTTACTTTAATGTATTCTTTCTATGAGTAGTCACTTATAGTGGTTTATAAAAACAAATGAAGCAACGAAAATTTCGGTTACACGTTGGGCGCCACAGTTAAACTTGGCGCCCAACGTGTAACCGAAATTTTGTGGAGGGTTTTTTATATCACTTAATTACAATCAGATACGTGGTGCATGTTAGCATAATGTTATGCCCAGTTTATCCCACAATGGCCCTTTGAGCTCCAAAACATTATGTTTTGATAGCAAAAGAATGTGGAAAAGAAATGTACCTTTACAAATACTTTTGCTATTGATCTTAGAGGCCTCATAAGAGTAGAAGTGCTTACCTGGGAAGAATAAGTTGACTCTAATTGGCCTCTCCAAATCGGGCTTGGTATACCTCAGCACCGGCAGACACAGCACAGCGGCACCTATACTCAACTGTAACCACAAAATATTTATTTCAAATAAAGTACCCTACATCTAAATATATTATAATTATCTAATGCAAAAATAAGTAAACCTTGTTATAATATTACACAAAATATGTTCGACTATTTTAAGACTGTCTCTTTGTAAATTTTCATTAAAGAAAACAGCTTTTTTGTCGTATGACAGACGAATTATTAGGAGTCGGTACCAACCACCCCGGTGCCCCGCCCCGGTAACGGGGTCGGTCGTTGGGAAAAAATTGTTTCATCGACCCCTGTAGAACGGCCCCGTTACGTCACAGGGGTGGTTGGCCTTTTCCAAATATGACATCAGTGAAACTCCATCATCACCCTAGCATCCCGGTTTCGACCTAATGGTGCCCGGGGTCCGCTTATATCGGTAAAACTGGCCCTATTATTTGGTTTGATGCTGTTTGGTTAGTTTTAGTGTTTGAATTTGGTTAGTTTTTTTTATACTAGGTCAGTGTTAGACAGGCACGCAGCCCACCTGACGGTAAGTGGTCACTGCAACCTATTCCAATGAGGGACGTTTCACCTGGAAGCGTCCCTCAATGAGCTGCCAGACAGTAGACTCATCTGATCTTCGAGCCTTTGATTTCAAGTGGACTGGCTCTCACCTTAATATTGCCGAAACACAGCCAGAGCTGTTATGGCGGCAGATTTCACCTGTGGGGGTGGTAGCTAGCCAGTCGGACTCTGAAAAAGTCCTACCACCAACCAGACCCAAGGTGGGAATCGAACCCACGACCTCCGTGTTTTTATAACCGAGCGGCTTAGCCACTGTTCCACGGAGGCGGTTATTTGGTTTGGTGTGTTTGGTTAGTTTTGGTGTTTGAATTTGGTTAGTTTAGTTTGGTTAGTGTCACATACCCAGGTAGCGAAGCCGACGTAGTTGATGAGCGCGTAGATGTCGGACACGGTGAGGTAGAGCAGCGACAGCAGCGCCACGGCCAGGACGGCGGGCGCGGGCGTCGAGCGCGTCGTCACCATCGTCAGCATCTCCGGCATCTGGCCCTGCGCCGCTCCCGCGTAGAACAGTCTGGGAATAAGAAGAAAGAATAAGAATAATTTATTGCGTAAAATGTGGTACAATATGGTAGTATAAACAGTGGTACAGCCCCTCACAAGTTAAGTTACCATACATAGAATGGCATGCAATACTGGGGACAGGTGACGGTATGCTTAACCAGCGAAGAAGCTGATCCACTGACCTGCATCATACATAGTACGCTGGACTGGCTTTATACATTGAAATGACAGCTATTTTTTGTGTCGATTTGAAGCGCCGCCAGTGAGTGTACTAGGAACTAGTTTAGGGATATCTAAATTCATATCGATATGTATTTTATTTTATTATTTACATAATTTTATTTTATTATTAAAGGGACATAGTGATCTCTTACAATAATAAACACTTGATATGACTGCAAAATAGAAAAAAAAACTGATTTGTGATAATTGTGTTTAATATATTATGTTAAATCAGTCCAATGATTTTTAACCACAATAAAAAGGATTACCAAAAAACACGTGCTAAGTATCCTCCTCAACTAAAGTCATTTTCAATTCTTGTTTGTATGCAGAAACAAAAAAAAAAACTTTATCAATGACCGGTGAGAAAGTTAGACATTTTTTGACTCAGCAAATAATCTGAGCTAGACAGTAAAATTTTATTCGTGCATTAATTCCAGAATATCAGCTAATGATGTCTTCATTTTACTGATTTATTAGAAGTATTTTAAATGCCTGTCAGTAGAGTAACTGATCCATAATCAACCTTACAAAGAACAAACCTGGAAGACGTGAGCAGCACTCCGTTGACGGCGCCGAAGGTGGACGCGGCCACGAACAACGGGATCACCAGCGCGAACCCTCCGAACAGACGCTCCGCAAACGTTACGGCTACGGCTGCCGATCCCATTACCTAATAAAGACGATGAGTCATTAAGTAACACTATAGAAATTGCAGCCAGCAGCTATTGTCAATTTTTAATTATCATGTATGAGCTCATGCTGCGTAGTTGACCGTCAATGTTCTCAGTGCTGATCAATCGCAAGGCGAGCACCGACTCGTCCCCCTTTGGGTATGATAAAAACACTGGGGAAGTCCCTTAGCCAGGCGCGGGTAGATGAAATTTTTCATTAGTTTTCACCCGTATCACAACTACATAAGGTTCAAATTATTGTGGTCACTATTTGGCCACTACTTGGCCAGGTTAGTGGGTCCCACGACTCAGAGCAGACTCACGCCAGAGTGCAATTATGCTTAAACGAATTCTCCTCCGAAAAAGTGTTGTTCAGCTTTGTCTTCGCTTCGCCTTGAAAAGAAACTACCAATTATGTCGAATCAGAAAGAAGTGGAACTTCTTACCGATACATGTGTTTTCTCCTAATTTAAGGGACGAGTTGGTGCCCTTCTTGTGGCGATTCCAACACCTAAACAACTGCTATGTTTGCTATTTTTACACAGCTATGATTTAAGCTTTCGTACCTCTGTAGGAGAGAGCGTGGTGTAGAACGCGACGTTGGTTAACGTGTAGACGACGGTAACCAGCGCGCACGATATCGCGATGGCTCGGGGCAAGTTCTTCACGGGGTCTTTCAACTCCTCGATTATGAAGTTCAGGTAGTTCCTGGAGATTTGAAAAAAGGTAAGGTTAGTAAAGGCTTTCATTATTGAATTGAAACTGGTTTAACCCGAGATGTGTTTGAAGACTCCGACACAAATTAGCGCACTCGAGAATTGAACACACTTAAAGCAAGGTATCAGTTGACTAGATACGATCTAACTCACCATCCGTTGTAAGCGAAGAGTCCGGAGTAGAAAGAGAGGGCGATAGATGTGACGTCACTCGTTGTACCCTCGAACGTGAAATGTTCCGTTTTACCTGGAAATAAGGAGTTATTTGTTTTATAACGAGTTCTTCTGGACGTACATAGAGGTAGAGCATAGTGAATCTTCCATTTGAATTAACCCCGACTAGTACCATTGGTGGTACAAATGATACAACATCGTATAATTAGTGTACCATCAATGGTCCTAGTGACACGTAGTACCATTGACTTGACTAGTCTTTTGAAGTATCTTCACAGTGGACCACAGTATGTCGGCGATTATTAAGGTCTCTAGACTAATACGACGCTTGAAACGAAGCAACATGCCAACACCATGTTGGCATGTTGCTTCGTTTCAAGCGTCGTCATTAAAAAGTCCGCTGTTATAGATGACGAACCTTTATGTTTGCTGAAAAACTTTATCTAAAAAGTCTTGTAAAATATTATAACAGTAGAATCAAAAGACTCAACAAAAGTGGTCTGAGTGTTACCTCTACACCTTTGACTGTTGATTTATTTTCCAAAATATGTTTGTTCGTCTACAGCAGTATGAAAAAAATTAATTTCCTCAACGTCAAAAGCAAAACACTTCTCGTTTTTCGTCCGTTTCGCGAAAAGAACCACTTCGGAGTTCGGGGTAAGTCAATTTGTTCAGCAAATTGGATCTATTTGGTTCGGTCGCGGTATGCCTGCTTGCGTAATCATTTATCTATTGGCGTAATGGCGATGGGGTGATTGAATTTATCGTTGTATTTGGTTACTTGTAACTTATTAAAGACATAGTGACGAGTACATTATGTCTTAAAACTCTCCTACGCATGTCCCATATCGTTAAAATATATGGGTTTCATTGATATAATATGTAAAGTTTACCTATTTACACGTTAAATTACGCTAGGTATATTAAAACCTGCATTCAAATCCATCTTTTCGATTGCTAACAGAAATCTTGATACTAGTTATTATGTATCTAACACTCAACCTGTCGTGTTCCACATTTATTTTATTTTTTCTAACTTCATTAAAAATCAAATATCTATTCATGTTGCAGAGAGAACATTAAAGTCATCGCTCAATATTAAGGGTCAGTTTCACCACTGGGAGTTTCACATCTGTCATAACATTGATCAGGTCATCATCATCATCATCATCCGCCTATATACGTGGGACTATACTATCCCACTGCTGGGACACAGGCCTTATATCAATTGTGAGATAGTGTGGGCCATACTCCGCCACGCTGGCCTAGTGCGGGTTGGTGGAGGGGTGCTTAAGGCAAGTGACCAACCTTAATGTCAGATGCTATTAAGCCCCAGTCTCTGACTAGGCTTGACGACTAATATCTACATATTATAGCAAATATCAGCCGGGACCAACAGCTTAACGTGCCTTCCGAAGCACGGAGACGCTCAAAATAAATGTCACTAAATGTGGTCAGAATGGTCACCCATTTATTAACCGACCGCGGCGCCGTGGGTAGTTTGACTGTCGTTATCTCTAACGAACCACTGTCACAGCTGCGCCACGAGCGCTACTTCGCGTGATCGGGTCTAGGTACTTTTTAAAAATTAACACCTAAGAATGTTTCCCGAATGCACTTAAATTCGTAAGTCGTTAACTTGTAGGTATGCTTATTAGTGTGTTGTTGCCGTAGAGGCGCGTCATCGTCTCGTGTTTCGGTCCTAGCCGGATTGCAGCAATCATCCAATAACGGGGCCCAGACGCCGACGACTTCCGGAGATCTCTTTACACTTCTTGGTAGAAATCATTTTTATATGTTTGTGCATGTACTGTTATTTTAAAAATTAATTGCAACTGTCATGATTTATCATTTTTGATAATCAAAGTCAATCTTTGGTAAGTACGTTACATATTTTTTTCTTTGCTCGACCGACCATCATCCGACATCCATGAAATATGTAATCATGTTAAGATTACTAAATAGTTTAAGGGGTGACAATTTTAATATAACTAGCTATTAATATTAAAATTGTCGTCCCATGATTCCTTAACCTAGCTAGGTTTGCTTAGTTTGGGGCTAGATGGCTCTGTGTCAATAATGTTCTTCTAGGTTATTTAGGTACCAATTTATTATAATTTTTTGTTTAGTCACACTTGATAAAGCCAAAAACGGGCTCGTTCTCCGTTACATTAAACAATTATACAATTTTCAAGGCTTTACATTTGTATAATAAACACCTGTCTTGAAAATTATTTTAACACCTGTTCTATCAATACATTTACTAACTGAAGGTCGACGAATGTGGGTCATATGGTTGGATAAAATTCAATGCTTTATTTAAAATAAAGTATTTATTTTTCCTGTTATTATTTGACATTTTTAAAAAACACTTTTAAATTACTTAAACTATCTTACTAGTATCTGGAGCCTTATACAGGGCAACTCTGTATTAAAACGAAACTATTCATAAAATCGAGAAAAAATCATATTTATTACATCTTTGACCCAATCACAATCAAAAACCAGTCGTCTCGGTGTAGCGGGCGCAGGGCAGTGCCAGACATCAACTGCTTAGTTACTGTTTGGCACTGAACTGTCTAAGGGCAGACGTGGCGCTTACCATCAGGTGTACGATCTGCTCGTCTTGTTACACATTGCAATAAAAAAAAAAAGAAAAAACTCACCTAGACAGAGCTGATAGATGCCGGCAGCAATGATGACGAAGAGCGCCACGAGCTTCGCGTACGTGAACCAATCCTGGACGCGCGTCGCCGCTCGTACGGACCAACAGTTCACGAATGTCAACAGCACTGTTGGAAGAAGGTTAGAAGGAAAGGTTGGGATAAATGTGTCAGAGGTACCTAGGCTATAGCCTGACCAAGAAAATAAAAACCTGCTCCGGAGGCGCAACATTAGCAGTGGTTATAGCAAAACTTGGTTGCTATGGTTATACTCACAAATAACTCACAATATCCAATAGCACAAGCTACCGTTGACAATTAACATCACACTTTGACAGACAGCAATAATGAATGACACCTTATTGTTTTGTTATTTGATTGTTGTCACTTATAGAGATTAGTTGCAATATTTACCGCAATATGGGGAGGTTTTTTATTTTAATGGTCGGGCTATACAAGGACGCTTTTGTTAGGAGAAGAACTCGTAAGTTCTTTAATAGAGCCTCCTTGTTGCTCTGACACATTCTCGGACAGAGAGCGCTGCGTTTGACCCAACTCGAAGCTCGCTTCATCGTAGATCCCATCTTTGCTCTAGAGCAAGATTGGGGTCAAGAGGGCTTGCATTCAGAATTTAAAAAAAAATCTATGTAATTGCTTCTCCGCCTTTTGGCAGAGAATAGTATCTGTTCTTTCAAACCCCTCGATGTCTTTGACGGAGTGGCATAATAAGCACTTATATGTATATTTTACTATGGTATAAACCTCAAGAGATCTTCACGGAACCACCTGGGCATCTGACCAACGGCACAGGTCCTCATGGTCTTATCGGGGGTTAGATGGCTGCTTAAAGAACTATTGAGCCAAAGCTAGTACAATACTTTGCAAATGTGAAGGTAAGTTTGGAGGAGATAAATTGAGTAATATTAGAAATTTTGAGATTTTACATAATTATTTAACTTGACTATATTTTTTAACATACATAGTCTACAGACCTGCTTCTCTATTTCCTAACAAAGATACTTACATATACAACAAGCTGCCAAAAGCCTGGTAGCGTCTTCAGGAGGGTTGCACTCGGGAAATATTGGCTTCAGCACGTACACACTAAACGTGAGCGCCACTATCGCCTGTAAAAACACACGTCAATAAATTAAAGGAACATGGAACAGTCATCAAAAATGAGAACATGGGTTTTATTTACGCATTGAGGTATGATTAGTAGAAATACTGTTTGAGGGTCTGAGTGGCCAGCTACTGCCTCCATAGGTAAAACTTGTGTCCGATCATTTAAAAAAAGTGATTATTGTGAAAATAAAATTTTAACAGTTTAATAATTTTCTAAGTAAAACATTTGCGAAACCTGTATTTTGTCAAATTATTGTTTTTAAAGTAGTTAATATTATGTTTGCGAAATGAAAGTTTGTCAAATGATTAGTTTTTTCAAACGTTGTTTGTAAAATGATCTTTTACCATACGTTTTTGTTGAACAATAGTAAACCTCGTGTTGGCTATGTTTTACCGTCTAATGTGCACTAGTTACTAAAAAATCTTATAACCAAATTGTTTAGTTTTACCATTAAAAGTGTTAGGACTTAGGAGTAATAAAATAAATCCTCTAGGTATCTTCGTCTATCTTACTTTATCGAAACAAATCCATCACCACGTTGGGCGCCAATATTGTCTAATACATGAATCAATCAATACCGCCCAGACTAGACCCCAGTTCAATTCTCTGCAGTATATACGCAATAAAATAAAGCTCCAGCTCTATTGAAAAGGAATGAAAATAAATTCAAACATCGAAACGATCGGCTAGCTTGTCTTTACTTATGGCGTTTACACAATAAAATAACGTCACTTGATGGTACAGTCAACAGCACATCAGACTACCCTAAACTGTCAAATTTATACAACAAATTTTCAGCTTTATTCAATTCACATAGAGTTCTCTTTCAATTGAGAATTTTTGACAGATCAGGGTAGATTGATCTGCTGCCGTTCGTACAATCAAATTAGTCAAGCCTTTAATTGTCATTATTCATCGTTAAAGTTAATGGTACAGCTATTTTGCAAATAAATCACAAAACCAGACGCAGTTCTATTACCCTTTTAATTTCGGGCATAAATTACTATAATTTGAAATACACCACGGTGGGCGCCAAAGTTTGATACTAGTAGGTAGTTATTGGGCATTCTAATTCACTTTTATCACTATACCACAAAACCAAATAAAAGTGAATTAGAATGCCCAATCGCCAATGCGATTGGGCATTCTAATTCACTTTTATTTTGGTTCCGTGATACAGTGATAAAAGTTAATTAGAATACCCAATAACATCACCATCCTTTTTAACACTCTTTATCTTTGATATAATACACTGATCGAGAATTAGATTGAACAATTATTATAACCAAAAAGTGAATTAGGATGAAAAAAACTGTTTTAAGATTCAGTTGAGCACTCGATAAATGTGTTTAATCTTTCGATCATACATAAATAAGAGTACTCTAAAATATACAAACCAGTTTGTTAACATTTACGCACTACTGTGGACGAGTTTGTAATGCTGTTGCTATGAAATTTATTAAACAGAAAGAATCATTAAAATTGGAATGTATTTGTCCTGTATCATCGAGTAATATTAAGCGACATGGGAACTTACTTCCAAACACAATACGTAGTATTGTTTGCGGTCCGTCAAACTGTGGAAAGACCAATCTAGTAATAAGTTTATTGTTACACCAAGATGGCCCACGTTTCCGTAACTTATATGTATATTCTAAGTCTCTTTATCAACCCAAATACTTGTTTTTAGAGAAAGTTTTAGAGAAGGTTGCTGGTATATCGTATCACAAATTTAATCAGAACAATGAAGTCCTAAGTCTACACGACGCTTTACCTGAATCAATTATATTATTTGACGATGTTGCATGTGAGAATCAGAACAATATACGAGATTATTTTGCAATGGGGCGTCATAAAAACATTGATTGCTTTTATATTAATCAAACATATACAAAAATTCCAAAACAACTCGTACGAGACAATTCTAATCTAATAATATTATTTAAGCAAGATGATATTAATTTAAAACACGTATATGACGAGCATGTTGGGACTGATATGTCCTGGGCTCAATTCAGACAAATGTGTTCAAAAGTTTGGAGTAAACCTTTTTCTTATGTAGTAATCAACAAGGACTGCGAACGGAACCACGGATGCTACAGAAAGGCATTTGACACATTTATAGTGGTTGATTAATATTAATAAGTGATTGCTTCAACATAAAGCATCACTTTCATTTCTGATCTAGAACTGGTAGGAATTCTCTTCAAAATGGAAAAAGATCTGAAAAATGAAATCGTTAAGTCTGCAGCAGCAGTAAAAAGGAAAGTTGAAATGTTAAAAGGTGTAAAAAATGCTAATGCTATGGCTTTGGAAACGATATTTAAACCAATATCTGAGCCGCTTAAAATTATGGCAAACAATAATAATAAATATGAAATCTACGAAGATGAAAATGAAAATGAACACGAACCTAAAAAAATTAAAAATTGTGGTAGTGAAGCTTCTTATTCATCGCATGATGACTTTGATGCTCAAGACAGTGAAGAAGAACAAGACTTAAGAAAAGAAGTATACGAAACATCTAACAAAACCCTCATACAAACACCAGAGGACCCTAATGTGAGTGAAAGTTTATTCAAGTCGCTTCAGTCATCACCGAGTATAAGAAACCAATCCCTGTCTTGGTCTACATCATCAGATGTAATGGAAGATGTCCCTTTTGGAATTAGAAATGACCGAGGAAAACTTATGCTCGGTCAAACTCGTGTTTATGATAATGGACGTATTATAAAAGTTGGGAATCGAAGTTTGAAAAAAACTGCTGGAATAAAGGAATTGCTGTATAAAAGAACACCTAACTTAGATTTAATCACAGATGAAGATTTACAAATCTATAAATTACTACTTATTGATACCAATGCACATAGACGTAACTATGATTCATCAAAACAAATAATTAGCAATAAAGGTTTCAAATATATGCATATTATTAAACCTTTATTTAAATTATCTAGAAACAATACTGGTAGCGTTGAGAGTCTTCCAGTTGGAAAAGGAATTAATCTTATGAAAAAGGTTAAAAATAATACTGATTACGTTTATTGGGATGATCCGAATGAGTTAGTAAATCGATTGAAATTGCTTTATGCATCCCGAGACGCTGGTAACACTGGATTAGAAAACGAAATCACCGCCATAATCGAAGAATTGTATGAAGCAGGCATCATTAAGAAAACGAAATAAAAAGAACGTACTTTTGTATAAAGTATTCAGTTATCAACAATAACTCAACATCATAACAATGAACATAGATAAATTTGGACATCACGTTCATAAACGCTTGCGATTAGATGAAATAGTTGATACCCTTACAGACACGTTAAGCAAATCAAAAACAGGAGACTTCGACTTAAAAGCATCAAGATTGAAAGGCTTGCCACTTCCTGAAAAAGATGATGAAGCTGTGAATAAAGCATACGTCGATAATTTGATGCAAGAAATAAAAATAGAAGTAAACAAAGTCCACGCTAACGTTAAGAAGTATTTGCAAAGTCTGGAAAAAGCGTCATCTGAGAGATTGACTAAGTTTCATTATACTAAAGAAGAAGTGAACCGTCTGATCGAAGTGAATTCTAACAAAAATGAGTAAACAAGATATTGTCAATGAACTTCATAAACCAGCGAGAAGAAATTTTCCTCGCCAATGTACTATTATAAAAGGCATAGATGACTTGTGGCAGGCTGACCTTATGGATTTTCAAAAATATTCTAAATTAAATAAAGGATTTAACTACATCCTCGTTGTAATTGATGCGTTATCAAAATACGTTTGGGTTAGACCTTTGAAGGCAAAATCTAAATCATGTGTTGCCGATGCAATGCAAAGTGTATTAGCTGAATCAAAACGAAAACCTAAAAATTTACAAACAGATTTAGGTAAAGAGTTTTATAACGACTCTTTCAATCAGCTAATGAAAAGTTACAAAATAAATCATTATTCTACCTTCTCTATCAAAAAAGCGTCTATAGTAGAAAGAGTAATAAGAACCATAAAGTCTCATCTCTACAAACTGTTTAGTCTTCACGGAAAATATCAATGGTTTGGAATAAATTTAGATGCTGTAGTTAACAATTATAACAGTACTGTACATCGAATTACAAAATTTAAGCCGATCAATGTAAATCATTCGAATGAGATTTTAGTACGATCTAATATTATCAAAACTCAAAAATCAAAAATAATTAGTCAAAAATCTAAATTTAGAGTTGGCGACTTTGTGCGTATAAGTAAATACAAAGGGGATTTCTATAAAGGCTATACCCCTAATTGGTCTACAGAAATTTTTCGTATCGTTAAAATTAAACAAACCAATCCCTTAACGTACCAAATAGCAGATAAGCAAAATAAAAATATTCTCGGGTCTTTTTATGGGTATGAACTATTGAAAACTAATTTTCCAGACCTATACTTAATTGAAAAAGTAATCAGAAGAAAAGGAAATAAATTGTTTGTCAAATGGTTAGGATTAAGTAATAAAGAAAACAGTTGGATAAACAAAAGTGAATTAATTTAGATTATTATATAAATAACGTATAATCACTGGTTTATCACACTTTATTATTATCAATGAAAGAAGGCAGTGGTATAATAAATAATTTAATAGATCGTTTGCCTTTCGAGTTACATTTACCTGGGTATCAATTTTGTGGGCCCGGTACAAAACTTCGAAAACGGTTACTTAAAGGTGAACGTGGGATAAATCAATTGGACAGAGCTTGCATGCACCACGATATTGCTTATATCAATAAAGACTCAGAAACTCGACGTAAAGCAGATTTAGAACTTTTAAATATGGCCAAAAGAAGATCGACATCAAAAGATGCGAGCAAAGGAGAAAAACTTGCATCTTGGTTAGTAAAAAATATGATGAAGGCAAAACTTCGAGCAGGGAGTGGTGTTCAATCATTTAGGAAGGGAATTAAAAAAATACAGTCTCAACTTAAAAAACTAAAATCTAAAGACCATACCTCTGCAATAAAGTATGCTTATGCAGCGGCAAAAAAACTATTCAATAACAAGAAAGGAATCCGTATACCGCGTTTTATTCCTCTCCCTAAGTGTGGTGGACTTTTACCACTCATTCCCATATTTGCGGGATTGTCAGCATTAGGTTCGCTTGCCGGAGGTGCAGCGGGTATAGCCAAAGCCGTTAATGATTCTAAGGTAGCACAAAGGAATCTTCAGGAATCTGAAAGACATAACAGAATGATGGAAGCGGTAGCTCTTGGAAAAGGATTATATATCAAACCTCATAAAAAAGGGGCGGGTTTATATCTTAATCCATCAAAAAACTAACTAAAAGGTTACCTAGACGTGCGCTTACTAATCTAGACATTTTAGAACATGCTAGTGATATTCCTTATTTCCGGGGTGTTTACATGAGAGATACGTTACCATCCAAACCAAAAAAAATCGAATGCGGAATATTAAATTTGGATAGCAACAAAAATCTTGGCACGCATTGGGTAGCCTTTGTTAAACAAAACGATTTTGTAGAATATTATGATAGTTTTGGTAATTTAAAACCACCGTTAGAATTTGTCAAATATATGTATCCTTTACTTATAAACTATAATTATATAAGACATCAAGCCTTTGGTAGCCAAAACTGTGGTCATTTATGTCTGAAATTTTTAAGAAATTATTGGAAAATGTATTTATATAATGAAGAGAATAAATAAAAATGTTAGTATAAAAATGTCTTTTACTGTGTCCATAACTGGGAGCGGAGCTTCCTTGACAACAAACTATTCCCCAACTTTAGAACTTCGAGGAGACTATGAGTGCGGTCTTTTATATTTTTCAACGTTTAACTCCATTCCTAATATAGATGAACGAAACAATAAGTTTTATTATGGTGAAAATGAAGTCATCGAAATACCTGAAGGTTCTTATGAGCTTCAAGATATTTGTGATTATTTAAAAAGTAACATCAAAAACACTGCACTTAAACTTACTTGCAATAACAATACATTGAAAACAAGTATTTTTTGTTCCAAAGATGTTCATTTCAACAAAGGTGGGTCATTGGGTAAAATTTTAGGTTTTGGAACGAAAACAATAAATGCTAATATAAGTACTGATTCAGAGTACCCTGTAAGCATTCTCTCAACTACCATTGTGCGGATCGAATGCGATGTAGTCAGTGGTTCGTTTGTTAACGGAAAATCAAGCCACATAATTTATGAATTTGTGCCAAATGTACCACCTGGTTATAGAATAATTGAAATTCCTAAAAATCTGATTTATTTTCCGGTTAATCAAAATTCTATTAACGCCATTAACATAAGACTGTTAGATGCTGATAATAAAGAAATAAATTTACGAGGTGAAGAAGTGCAACTATATTTACATTTTAAGCAAAAATGATAAACTTCAATAAAAACTCGACCACATCGTGTTCGCAAATCATTTCTGTAAGAACACCTCTCAAGAGCACACCACTTCAGCTAAAAAAGAAGCTTACCAAAACTAACAAGGATTTCCTGAAGCTAATTGGTTTGATAAAATGAATATCTTAAATGTATCTCAACAAACATCATACGATAACAGCATCGAAAGTTTTGAGTATCACTCGTACAAACCATACGTAACAAGTTTTAACAAAAATGATGAAATAAGAATTCCTATCAATCAACAAGATCTATACGTGCTCCCATCACACAGCAGTTTATATATCGAAGGAGAAGTAAATGTGTATAATAGCAAAACTAAGGAAAAAGTATCGAATGTACATTTCACTAATAATCCAGCATTATTCCTATTTCAAGATATTCGATACGAATTGAATGGGATAGAAATAGATAAAATTAAAAATGCAGGTGTAACTACAACAATTAAGTCTTATCTATCCCTAAATGAAAACGAATCAAAATATGCTCGAGTTTGGGGATGGTCAACTGAAGGCATAAAAAATGTTGGTGGAACATTTTCTGTCTCCATTCCGTTAAACAAGATATTAGGATTTGCAGAAGATTACGAAAAAATTATAATTAATTGTAAACACGAGTTAGTACTTTTAAGAAGCAATACTAATCTGAATGCAATTAAATTAAACACTGGAGAAGTACTGGATGATATTAAAATTACTAAAATTATTTGGAGAGTGCCTCACGTCAAAGTGTCCGATCGTGAAAGAATAAATTTATTAAAATTCTTAGAGAAAGATAGATCCATTCCATTTGCGTTTCGTAGTTGGGACCTCTATGAATATCCATTACTACCGAAAACAAGAAAGCATTCTTGGGCTATTAAAACATCATCTCAAATAGAGAAACCACGATTTGTTGTGGTTGCATTACAAACAAATCGAAAACATAATAGTCAGTTGTCTATGGCCGAGTTTGATCATTGTCATGTACGTGATGTTCGGGTATTTTTAAATTCGTCATATTATCCATACGAAGGATTAAATGTCAGTTTTGCAGATGACAAATTTACTTTATTATACGAACAATATGTGAGATTTCAACAGTCGTATCACGGACGTCGATCCGAGCCGTTAATGAGTTTGAAGGAATTCAGAGACACGGCTCCTTTATTTGTTATCGACTGTTCGCGACAACACGAAACTTTAAAAGGTTCAATCGACGTGAGAGTTGAAATCGAAACAGACCAAGAAATACCCGACCAAACAGCTGCTTATTGCCTGATTTTAAACGATTGTATATTTGAGTACAAACCCTTGAGTAATATTGTAAAGAAGCTATCATGAACAGCCAAACAATATTCGTAGATATTCAAGGATTTAAAGATTACAAAAATGATTTTATTGTAAAAGAACTAGCTATAGCTACCGAAGAACATACTCATGTATTTTTAATAAAACCTCCCTTCCCGTTTAATGCACTAACTGAAGAAGAAAGGAAAGGAGTATTTTGGATTGAAAAGAATAGAGGTTATCGTTGGAGTGAAGGATATATTGATTACAGAGAATTTCGAAGAACTATTAAACCTTATTTAAATAACAGAAAAATTATAGTAAAGGGAGAGGAAAAGATAAAATGGATTCAAGATTTATGTGGTCACAATAATATTACAGATATAAGTTATTTAGGTGTTCCTAATTTAATTTCTCTTTGTAATAATTATTGTAAAAATATGTTAGTTTATAATTGTTTTACTCATAAGAAAATTTGTGCATTAAAAAATGTTTTATGTATTCGAAAATGGTGTGTAGATAAAAAAGTAAATCTTTAGTTTTTAAAATAAATAATGTTTTGAAATAATTTGTTTTACTTGAACCCTAGCTTCAATTTCAATAATAAACAGGAAGTACGTAAAAAAAAAATAAAAAAACCAATTATAACACCACATTATATTTATTTCAAATAAAATTTACAAATATTATAATATAATTTATTAATAAAACTACCTAGAACTTGACTATTTTACGTTTCATTTGTCATACAACATACAGCTTATTATAATACATTATGACTTAAGAAATATAACTAACACACTAGCCTAATTAGTTTCCACTACTAGCTTATACAATTTTATTTTATTAAATTTAATTACAAATATTCACTACACAGATTTTTGGATATTTTTCTTATTATTGTCTCTGTCATGTCGGATATTTCGTCTACTGGTTCCGTAACGACGTACTGCGCGCTGAGCAACACGTCCATGTCTTCATCGCTTTGGCTAGCTTCCCGCGAAATCGAACAAGAAGGTTCACTTGTGAGGTCGCAAATTCGTATTTGTATCAGTCTTAAGCCTTTGCCTCGTTCCTTGTTGATGACATAGGATTTAGGATTTTTTGGGTTATTCCACATTCAACCTATGACGTTTCAACCTACTCATTATTTTTTCCGTATTCAACCTAATTATATTCCTTACTCAACCCAAAACAACAATTTAATTTTAAAGTTCCTTATTCACCCCAAAAACATTCCTATTTCAACCTATTACAAAACCACATTAAAATTTAACATTTTTGTGTACGGTCGGAATAAAAATATATTATTTTGAAAATTTAAGCTTAGTAAAATATTCGGGTAAAGGCGTTCTGTCAAATAAAACTGCAGGAATTTTGATAAAATATACTTATTTAAAAACATGTTTTTCAAAGAAGGACATAAATCAGATAATTTTACACATAAATGTTATATAATTTGTCAAATAATATAAATATCAAACAATAAAGCATTTATAAAGCAACAATATTTTTAGCAAACTTTTCTCAATCAGGAAAGATATGGTCATATTTTGCTATAATATGTATAAAATGAACTTAAAATTAAGAAAACTATATGATAAGTCATATTTTTTAAAGATCAACACAGCAATCATTTTTAAACTTTGACGAACAAAAGAGACAATCAACCTTAATACATCTCCAAAAAGGTCATGTTGCCCTAGTACAGTTTTATAAATTATTCTCTTAAAATTCTCTTTATGCGCCGAGGGAAGGACGGACAGTGTTACAGTTTTTCCAATTTAGTTCCGCTGTCCGTTTTTTCACTAAACTAACATTACTTTTACTAACTTACGAAAAATTATTTCGTATTTATTTCCTAAACATATTTAATACTATACTTTCTGAAAATACAAATATTAAACGTTGTTTTGCTAGCCATACTTTTTTTGGAATATTTATCTTGGGATGAGTGAGGACTGCATTTAGGTTGAATCAAGAAAATTATTTCATAGGTTGAGCTTTTAGGTTGAATTAGGAAATGGGTTGAAACGTCATAGGTTGAATGTGGAATAACCCGATTTTTTTTTACTGGTTCAGTCTTTTTCCTTGACCTCTTCTCTCGCAATGTTTGAGTAGTTTTAGGCTTTTTCTGGCTGTTTAGTATATCCTGGTAAGCCTGTGAAAGTCCTTCCCACGGATCATAGGCGTACTGTGATAACATAATAGGTGTATCATCAGAGTTCTCCAACGGGTCTTGAGTACACTGAGATAATATATCAGAGCCGTCTGCCATTATCTGCGAAAAAAAATACACCATGTTAAAATATTTATAAAACAACCAGGTGTAAAAATAATTAATTACCAGTATAGAAAAAAATAATGAAACTTACCATATAATTTCACGCTGTGTGTAACTCTTAACGAAGTTGTTTGAATAATGACTCAAATGAAAAGGTTTACGAGGTGAAAAAAGTTTTGAAACTGCAGTAATTATAATGTCAGCAAATATGCGAAACAAGTTTGTGCATGTTTCATGTACGGTCAACGACACATCACGGTAAACACTCGCAGTTCGATAATAGCACTTATGCCCCTGACATAAAAGTGGTACAAAGTCTAAAGTGTATAGTCTGATGTGATTTTTGACTGTACCTATTTTATTAAATAAACATCCTCACCGAGACTTGTAGAATCAACAAATTATATGACCTAAATTTAAATATTACCCGTCTACACGTGCGCAAACGAAAGTAATATTCTAAATGCAACATATGAGAACATGTTTTTACAATAATCTCACTATAATAATAATATATATAAAACTCAAAGGTGACTGACTGACTGACTGACATAGATATCTATCAACGCATAGCCCAAACCACTGGACGGATCGGGCTGAAATTTGGCATGCAGGTAGATGTTATGATGTAGGCATCCGCTAAGAAAGGATTTTATTCAAATCCTACGGGAACGGGAACTACGCAGGTGAAACCGCGGGCGCCGCTAGTTATTCATACAGTAGCATCAACAGGCATGCATGGTTTAATTAATAGGTTTCGATTAGGATTCGGTGCAGTCGAGAAAAATAAAACAACTACATTTTCTTATAAATAGAACTTTATTATTAATATTATTATGTACCATAACAGTTTACAATATTCACTTTTTACAACATTAAAAATATATACAAAAAAGAATGTATGTACCAAACATTATTTTTATTTGTACTTACTCGTAAATTACTAAATATAACTAATTTGACAATGAAACTTACAATCTAAATTAAATTAATTACTGTAGAGTGTTTGTGGTCCAGTCTATTTTATTTACCTACGATTAAAAAAAGCTGGACTTATGACCCCAAGCCAATGTGTTAATATTATTTTTTAATAAAATACGTTTATCATCATTTGACGACAAAGCTACTTTATCAACAGATTGAGTAAATATTTGATGTTTAATGGATTTAAAAACAATGTTCTTTTTACGTATAATTTCATTACGTAATAAGACATTATTGTAGTCCTCAAATAACAATTTCATAACGACTGGTTTTTTTATGCCCTTTGCCTTTTTTATTTCTTTTTTTTCTGTTTTGATGCAATACAATTTGGACCTTAAGCCAACAAATTCATTTATAAGCTGCCCCCCTAGCTCATCTTTAAATAAACCAGGCACCTTTTTATTTTTAAGTTCAATACCATACGAATTATTTTTGTCATCATTACTTGTATCAAAATAAGACTGAAATCGAAACTTTAAGTCCTTAAAAATATCGCTGGTATGTATGGAGTAGAGAAAACTGTCGGTATCTGTGTAACAAAGTTTTAAATTGCAACCATAAAATGGTTTCATAACAGAATAATGGAAATTGTACATATGACTTTTGGAAATTTCCAAAACTGTAAACCCTATGTAAATAGGTTTATCTAAGATTATGGACTCAGGTTTCATTTGAACTGCAACAAAATTCTCCGAGAAAACTGTTGAACTATGAAAATTAGGTCTAGCTATCAATTGTTCAGCAGTTAGTTGTTTTTTCGTTATGTTTTCAGTATCTACCCATTGATTAACTAGTTTTACATCCAATCGTTTTTCTGGGTCTTCCAAAGTTTTTCCGAATATGCTATTGTTTAATAATTTAAAAAAATCCTGTTCGAACGTCGATGTTGCTTTTTGCCTTAATTCCGTATTTAAATCAATATATTGTTTTAAATAAGGGCTTTGTTTAAATGTTATTACTCTATGAATCTTCCTTAATTTTAACCCATGATTTAAGCATGCTTTTAAATGCACATAATGGATAACGTAATTAAATTTATCATATAAGTTTGGTATCAATTTTGATGTTTTGGACCCAGGTGGAGTAAATTTTTGTGGACAAAAAGGTAATTCATTATGTAAATCATGTAAACTTTCTGGATATTCTAAATCTACTTCCAAAATAAAACCTTCCTCAGAGTCATCTGGGGTGTTTAAGATGTCAGAAGCATTAAATTCTGATTTATTTAACAATCTAAAATCGGAATGAGGCAAATACGAGCACATGGCATAACCGTACAAATTATTGCAATCTATGTAAAATAAGTAGTTATCAGGGGAAGACGGATCATAATCAGAGAGGTATTGGTTATTTGCCTTTGCATATCTAGTGGAACATAGACATATACCTCCACGGATACCTTTCTGTATTAATCGTATTATTTCTAAGTCCTCAATCAGTTGAAGTTTTACCTTTGTTTTAAGAAGCATAGCGTCAAAACTCAAACTTGGGGCCGTAAGATAAAACGATGGATCCAAATTGTAGTTAGTTTTACATGTTTGTCGAAATTGTTCAAAAATATCTGCTAATAAAAGTACATCTGATTTTAAATACAAATCTGTGTACTCGCCAAGATTCCTTAATTTAAATGTTTTCCAAACTCGTTCTGCATGTTCGTAATCAGACTGTGAAATGGTACACTCACTTATACTACTATAAAAACATTCTCGTGAAGGTATTTTTTTTTCCTCGTATGATTCCCAATTAGTTACGTATTCGTACGGATAAACACCTTTTCGTTTTAACAATTCAAACTGTTCTTTTTTCGGGAAAAATTTTGATAAATGTTTAAAATCTTCGGTATTTAAACTAGCCACTAGTTTTTCGAGGCTTGTGCCTAAAAATTTAAATGAATCTACGAAGCGAACGGCCATGTAATCATTATCATCTCTTGTAAAAAACTTAGTGAATGATATGTAGTTTTCCTTGTTTTTAGCTATAACTTTTATTGGTCCCGATGTTTGCCCCAACTGTCTTATAAATAAATGACTATCGTAGCCAGACAAATTGTGAAAAAACACTGGCACAAATTGAGGTAAACGATACTTCAGATTGCAATATGAATGTGTAGCACCACGATATTTTCCCGTTAGATGACAGTGGTCTCGAACTCTATCATCAAATAACATTTGATTGCAAAGATAACATAATTTTGTTGTACAGAATGATTCCATTTCTCTAATAGTTAATTTTTTCATTGGTACTGTTGTTTTATAAAGTTCAAATATTTTAAATATATCTTCTTTAAGGTTATCAATAAATTTCTCTACACAATCTTTACCACGATAAGACACGTACCGATTTAAGGAACTATCATATGAGCATACTACATAATAAGCAAATGCAGCCGGGATATGTTTTTGGAATGTTTCCGTACAAGTTGAACTAGGACCGTTCGGACTGGTCTGCAATAATGATTCAAAATCTGCATAAACTACGAAAGGCATGTCTTGCATTTTTTCATAATTTTTAAATTGAATAAGCGTGCCGCGCTTCGGTAAAATAGTTGCCACACCACCGCACACATGAGCATTCAGTTTAGATTCATTTTCAAAAAATATCATACAATCGTCACAAAAAAATATTTTGCTGTGATGTTTTGTTAATTGTGATCTCAACAAACGGCTTAAGTTTTTTATCAAGCAGTAATGTGTAAGTCCTCCCTTTTCTATAAACAACAAGTTAATATGTTTTTTTTTCCTATTCTGAGTGCGATATAAAGGACCAACAATATTAGTTTTATTTTTAAGCCCATATACATTTACACTTATACCAGGATTATTTCTTTCAAATGTTTTTATGTCAGTAAAATTTACGGGAAATAACATATTTTTGATATTGAGCACGCTCTCAAAATGTGGATAAGATGAAGTTCGGTGTGCATTTCTTTCAGCCGGGAATAATGCTGCCATTATACTCCACAAAAAACAAAACTGATCTTTGTTCTGAATGTTAATGCAAGCCCGTTTGAGTTTCAAAGCTTTAGGTAAATCGATAAATTTAGATGCTCTTAGAGGATTATACTTATTAATATTAATTTCTAAGTGTAAATTACGTAAAAATAGCCAACCGCTATCACGATCTTGAAATTCGTCAATTTTCCTTGAAATAATACTAAGTAATTGAGAAAAAATTTCGTTAAAATCAAAATTTTTGTGTATAACAATGTTTTCGGTAGCAAAAGACTTAATTTCACAACTGTCTGAGCCATTACTTCTTAGATAAAATTCAGCAAATAATTCAAAATTGACTTTTATACTATTAAACGTTAATTGGCGCGCTTGTAAAAGCTGAAGGACGCGCGCGCGCAAGCCGCGCAGATATTCAGCAGGCATCTGCGCCTCCGCATCGCTGTTAGTAGCGCGTAGTCGATACGAGGCGATTCGATTACGGAACGCGCTACATACTTTTTCTATGCCATCACTTAATTGTATAGCAGAGTTATTTTTATGTAAGTTACTTTTCATGTGAGCAGAAAAAGCATTGCTTTTGACAGATACATCGCAAACTGTGCAATATATTGACCTTTTTGTCATTTTGTAAGGATAGGCTTCAATAAATATATTAAATAGACTGGACACCGGTTAGAATAAACAAAACTAATCTTAAAAAAAATTTTACCTAACTTACATATTATTTGAACTAGGTACTTAAGTAGTAGTAAGTAAAAAAACAAAAGTTATTTTTTCTTATCCGCAAAGAACGTCCCCTCTTCTACAAATTTCTCACGGACTCGTTTGATGAATTGACGCAGTAACTCCAATTCATCAACTTCTGAATCCGTCTGGTACTTCAACGACAAGAACGAGTGCTGCCAACGATCTTTCGGGTCCACGCACTTGATTTCTTTAGTGTTGTAGAGCCGCAGCTCTACAAACAGATCACCTGGCAGCGAGGCGGTGCGGCGCAGACTCCCGTTGGCCACGCGGCGCGTCAGCACGGACTGCAGAGGGTTCGCCGGCTTGCGCGTGCGGCAGGCTTCGATCTCCTCCGCCTCGTCGTTGAAGTTTAGATTCCACCCAGCTGTAGCAGGTCGACCTCGTCTTTCCACGCTAGGGCGTTCATCTGTCTTGCGTTTCGTAGTTTTTGGCTTTTTCGCGGTCTTATTTGTACTGAAATTAATAAATAGATGTTGATTAAAACTAAATAAGCTACGTAAATTGCAAATAAAATACAACATTACATATGAATGAAAATATGTTTAAAAATATTTTTAACCTTTTTTCAATTGATGTAAATAAACTATGGAACTCTCTAGAACTCTAATCCATAAGAAAATTAATAACTTAGGAAAATTAGTCTGTGACGTGACCTGATGACATGATGATCCATGAGTTAAAAAAACACTAAATTAAATAACCTGTTAAAATTATGATACACTAAATCTTTAAACTTACCGTTTATTTGATTCCTCGTCGTCTGACTCGTACACCGGTTTCTTGGTCAGCTTTTGAGGTCGTTGGTCTGGTCTGTAATTAGAAATTAATTGTTAATAACTTTATTAAAAATGTACCTATTTAGTATGTACTGAGAATTTTATAGGATTATTTAAAATCAACTAAAAATAATGATATACGTTCATTAAAACTTACTGTATAATCGATCCCTCCTCGTCGGACTCGAACAACTGCCTCTTACTCGCCCTGCGTGGTCGTTGGTCAAGCCTGTAGACACAGAGATAGATTGTTAAATTTTATCATATATTAAATCATCAAATCAATTTAAATAAATCACTGTGAAAGATAACTTACTGTTTGTCAATTGCCTCGTCTTCAGAATTAAAGACCTCGCTTTTATAAACTTTGCGCGATTTAGCGGCAGACTTGGAGTTGTAATAAATGTCCGACCTAAAACAAATGATATAAAATAATTATCATGAACATAATAAACTCAATATAATAAAATAATTTATTTATAAGACTTACGAACATGATTTTTATGCAGCGGATCCTCGGTCACAGCAACTGAATAGCACGTCGAAGGTGATAGTCACAATGGAGCAGCACTGAAGTTATGATATTTTATTGATTTGAAGTCTCAATATATTTAAAACTAGGTACATGTAAAGCAAATGGGGTACTCAACCTTTTCCTTGTAAACTATGACAGTCTTAAATTAATCGTAAAATATTGTTTTTACTAAAAATAGGGTCACTTTTTCGAAACCGGTTAAAGGTTCTTTGTAAAAAAAAAAAAAAAAAAATTTTCCATATTAGTAGCTAGGTGTGTAAATTTTCTAACTTATATCGTTTTTTTAATGATTTTTGAAGGAGTTCTCCAGGTAGATTCACCGTCAATTCATAAATCATAACATTTATTGCATCATGTTGGGGGATACAGGTGTTAGATGTTCACAGAAACATTCAAGTTTATCACAGAAACAACTTAGCAACCGTATGAAAGTTATTGTAGGTATTACAAGTCGCGAAATACTTTGTATTGAATAGATCTCATGACTACTGGTGGTCTTCATCATTAGTTCCACTTCAACAAATATTTGAAGAGTTCCCTTAATTTTTCCTGGACCATTTATTATATCCTAAACTGATGACATTAGAACTACCTAGGAAGTATAATATTGTTTCAAACATAATCATTTTTCTTCAGATCGGTCCTGTTGTCTTCTAATAATACACAAAAAAAGAAAAAAAGATTTTGACGAATTGAAAACCTCCTCCTTTTTTGGATGTCGGTTAAAAATCGTGAAAATGTTTATAACCACCGGCAAATATTGTACCGATTGACGGAAACGATCTAAAAGACAATTTGTGAAAAACAAATGTATCAATTTACAATAATATGCGTGCAGTTAGGTGCAGTACAGTCGACATAAAAATATTTATTGATGTTTCCTTATGCAAGGCATATTAATTATACTTCATAATCATAACGTTAAGACATATTAACTAACTAATTCATATTTTTTATAATCTATCGGAGGTGAAATAACCAAAATGTTTTATTTATCATATAATATCATAATGAAGAAAAAGAACCAAATTATACTTTAAAAACTGCGGTCGCCCGATTTCGTCCCCGTGGTCAACGTCTATATCACAAAAAACTATCCTACGTCCTTCCCTGGGTATCTTGATTCCAAATTTCATTAAATTGGATGGTTAGTTGGAAACTATCCAATTTTAATCATCATTCTGATTTAATATTAAAAGCATTAATATATTAATATAAGTTTTACCGCTTCCGCATTTTGGACTTAAATTCATTCTTTATTTATTAATTATCTGACAAAGAAGTTTACCAGACACATGGAACAAACCTAATAATAGATATTGTTAGGACATAAAAAATAAAGTAATTAATTGGTTAACAATATTGAACTAATGACGCTGTCAACAGTACTTTTACTGCAACCTGATGTTTCAGCAAAACACCGTCGTCACTGCTTCTACTAATGTATTGCAACATCATGTAACAATACACTTCATGCAATATTAGAGTTCCTTATTATTGATATAAAATCCTTTAGGTGTTTACCTACTTTAAATTTAAGTACTATAAAAAGCAAAGATTGCATACACCCATTGACCGCACGTAAATAATATACATTAAATGCGGGTTAATATAATATAGATTTATTATATGTATAGATATATGGAAGGTTTCTATAGGATAAGATTACCTACTATGCTTTGCTTTTGTAATGTAATTTCGTGATTAAATTATTTATCCATTGAAAGGTTTACTGGATTAGTTTGTCTATACCTAAAATAAAAATTTGAGCAGCAGGCGAGTAGTTGTGGTAACACAAATAAGTGGCGGTACGCAACGAAAAATTTTTAAAATAATTAGTTAATAATAATTCGCATAGTAACATAAAACTTGCTCATTATACACAACGTATTATAAATTTATGCAAAATATATATTATACATTTTGTATTATATGTAAATATTTTATATTTTATAACATTGTATATTATATGTAAATATATTGTGCACGTTTTGGCTGTTACACCTACAAATAAAATAGACTAATAATTTATTATAATAATGATTAAATACCGAACTGAAATGTCTACGGAACCAAATTGCATTTACACGTTTAAATATTTAAGCTTATGGGAATAAGGTGCTATTCGAATCACTCGAATCTTTCTCGTCGCGGGCCCTGGACTGTCTGGTGAAGGTTTAATTTCTAGGTGCTAACATTTGTGGTTTGATTGGGTTGAGCAGACAACGTGGTTACCAAATTTTAATGCAATACAGAACATTGGTACGACCAATCAGGCTAGAATATACATATTATGTACTGTTCTAGGTGCCAATTTCTTGTAACAATTAGATTAATAGCGCTCAGTAAACCTAAAAAGATTACAGATGTTCAGTACGACCAATCGGGCTAGAAGGAAACTTTGAGCAATCGGCCGCTGGACATAAGGGGCTCGTGTTGTAATCGTTACACAGTAAAGTGAGAATAATTTTTGCCTCCGCCGTGGACCCTGAAATGCCTAGTGAAGGTACTATTTCTAGGTGCCAAGATTTTGGATACTCTTAGGACAAAAGTACAAAGTTACTAAGTCTGAACCGAGTACAGAACATTGGTACGACCAATCGGGCTAGAATGAAACCTTGAGCAATCGGCCACTTCGCATAAAGGGCTCCGGTGTAATAATAAATTAAAAAGTAGTGAAGTATAGTTTTACTTTAAAGTGTGTGCAGTAACCTGTCTTCAGGTGAGTACAAAATGTAACATCATATTGTTTCATATGTCGATCTGTGTATTATATCGAAGATAAAGAATATTAAAAAGGAGGGAGTTATTGGGTATTATAATTAACTTTTATCACTATACCACAAAACCAAATAAAAGTGAATTAGAATGCCCAATCGCATTGGCGATTGGGCATTCTAATTCACTTTTATTTGGTTTTGTGGTATAGTGATAAAAGTGAATTAGAATGCCCAATAACTACCTACTGATACTCGTTTCCCTTTATCCTGTTAAAGAGTACAAACATCACATAGCGTACGTTGTAATGTATTTATAGAGACAAAATATTGTAACTGACTATTGTAATTATTGTAACTGGCTTTTAAAGACACATATTTTGCTGTTGAACTCGTAGTTCAACTGGTAAAAAAATTTTGGAAGATATTTTTTTATTTATTTATTTAATTTGAAATGAGCTAGCATGCAAGGCTTATTACCTATGTGACAGATAATTCCTTTTTATTTGAGGAGTTTTGACCAGAAGCTTTCATATTCATATTACTGGACCACAACTAGAAGCCATTATGGTGAAAGACTAAGTCCGAAGCAATTTAACCCCCAAAAATATTGTTACCCGGGTAAAAGAGAAAATGATTCCTAAAATATCTGCTATATTACCTAGCTGCCATCATCCCACACAACGATTTGCATGACGCCTCCAGACAGTTGCTGTGTCGGCGAGTCTATACCTACATATTTGTTCGAATAATGGCGGTTTTATTAAGGTGTCATTCACAAAGTCGACAGTTAAGCTTTCACAGAAATCATTAACCAATTAAGCCCATAAAACATTTCTAAAGGTCAAATAGCTTTCGATACAATCTTCTACTGGTATTATCAATGTAAATAGTTATTTATGTGACTGCTGCATAATGAGGGTCATTAAAATACGAATGTGGTTTTATGAAACGAACGAAGTGAGTTTCATAAAAGAATCACATGAGTATTTTAATGACTAATTATGCACAGTCACATACATAACTTTATCTTCATTCATACGATAATATGTCTATTTTATAGTCAGGATTGATGAGCAAACGCCCTAGTTACCAACTTAATCTGTATGTAACGACACTAAAATGTAAACATTTCAATGCAGCCACAGATACTTATATCTAAATGTAGGGCGTTTGCTCATCGCTCCTGAATATAAAATAGACATATTATGGTATGGATGCAGATAAAAGTTATTTAATGTTTTGTCATGAAATAATAGTTGTTCGAGGTTTATCGAGAAGTACTATGTTCGGAATGCTGTAAAATCAAGCCTTTAAGTTACGGCTTGATAAAATCTTATCTTTTGATAATGTCAATGTTGTACTAAATATGCTTTAGTTTGTTTTGCGTTATGACGTGTTTATTGAATTACTGTAAGAAGAAACATGTTATTATTTTTTATTAACTACATATCAACAAATTACGCAAGCTTTAGCAAAGTCAGAAAGCTGACTCAGTGCAGTTCGCAGACAGGCGCGCAACTTACCTGATTGTAAACCGCCACTGTGCCCTATTTCATTGAGCCCCGAAGCCATCGAGAAAGTATTATCTCGATGCCCGAAGCATTGCTCAATGTGCCATACATACTGTAGGACGTAGGGTCCTCTAATGTGTTGGTTCTCACGTGAATACTTATAACAATATTATGGCTGCAGACTTAACTTGCTGCAATGGTCGTAGCTAGCCAGTCAGACTTTGAAAAAGTTCCACTTACTATCAACCAAAAGTGATTTTAGAGGGAGTTCCACAAGGGTCAATTCTGGGCCTGTTACTGTATTCAGTTAATACACATGATGTAATTTAGTCACTACTGTACCTGTGAACAAGGTCTGACGATCATGCATTCAATCCAAAGTCTGATGAAGGCGGCGAAGGGCCCAAACGTCTCCATTATGTACGCATAGTCGGCTCCACTCTGTCGGATCATTGTGCCAAGCTCAGCATAACAGTATGCACCGACCTGTGAACAAAGATTGTCAACATATAACATAGTGTATTCTATAGACTAGCTATAGCTTATATCTGGAAAAATATAATATGGATTTTTGACAAATATCTGGTTGAAAAACTTAGATAGGTTGCTGTTAAAGACATGGGAAGCCAATTTAGACCTCATTTAAAGAATGGAATTTAATTGCTGAGGAATCCCATCTCTAAGGCTCGTATCGTATCGTATTGGTCGCCATAATATATTTATGTAAGAGATCTAATGTTCCTTTAAAAGTGGAGACTACTAGATCGACTGTGCTCGGGGACCTTACTCCATGTAGTGTACCATCCTTGGTGTGTCTTATAAAATTTATATAGTTTCCATAATAGTCTTTAAGTCTGGCGCCTTCTATCTGTCATTAAGGTTGTAGAAATGTTTGTGACGAATGAAAGAGGGGTTGTTTGCTGTTCAAGTTTTAACTTGAGCAGAATATTTATAAACGATCGACTTTCAGCTCCCTTCTAAAACAAATATGAACCCCTTCTATTAGAGCGTAAAATTTAATAATACAATGTTAACTGATGTGACACTAATCTTAACATAAGCAAATTATTAACTGTCGAGCTTTACTTTCGCTTTGATATAATAAAAAAAGATATGCATGACATCGATAATCGAAGAGCGTTATCATATATGTTATTATATCGTTTTTGCGTAAACTTCCCTTAATAGTTTCACATAAAAATTAAATCACACTAAGAGCCCTGCCTCACCTAGGCCTAATCGTCGCTGGCTAGGTATCCAAGTCTGATAGTAGAGAAATGTCAAAATTGGCGACGTTGCCAAACCGTCAAGTGAATTAGGTCCCATACATTTCAATAAACTGTTTGGATACGGTATTGGCGTCGTCGCCATGGGGCTTAATAAGGCAGAGCTCTAAGCCGAAACCATAAAAATAAATAAATATCTCTGGTCATTATTCACACAGCGCCATCTCTAGCCCCATACTAAGCATTAGCTTGTGCTATGGGTGCTTGACAGATAAACATTACTTTACTTTTTTGTCATAATATTATACATAGAAACACCCAGACCGATACAAACAGACATGTTCATGCACACAAATGTTTGTACCGTGCGGGGATCGAACCCGCGACGTCTGGTGTAATAGCCGACTTCTCGACCATTACTATAACACCAAATGGCTCGTCACAAGTTCCTAATACACAGGCGACAATAACAAAACTCCCTAATTTCGTCTAATCGATACACAAATGGATCATCAATATTGGCGCCAGTCGCCCGTCGATAACGACTGAGGTCGAATATAATACATATTATTTAGTTACTAGATAAATACTGTATTCCGGGGTCATGTTTAAAAGTAACTTCAACAATAGATAAGCAGTTATCAAAGCAATATGCAATTTATTATGCAATAAACGAGTTACAATTGTTGACAAGTAATTAATGTTCGGTTATCTTACGCAAAAGTGAAATCTCGAGAAAAAAGGACATTTAAATTAGTGTTCAATGATAATAAAATTATAAAAGGTAATCAACAATGAGAAGAGAACTTAAGATCAAATCTCGGTGCCTACCTATGGACTTTTCTATGTGCTTTTGCTCTTTAAAATGTTATTTACTTCTCTTAAGAATTAGTCGGTAGCTAACAAAACACAAATGCTTAATTAACTAATCTAATCCCTAATTATTCTACAAGTAAACTCGAATAAAGTTTAAAATTTTGTGGATTTTTCTTGTGTCTGTAGGAGAATATTTTTCTCTTCCAATGAACGGTATCAAAGTTACATCGACTAACAAGTCTCTGGAGTCTAGAGACATTTGCAATGTTTTCCAAACTGTAGACAACAAACATATTTATAAAAATACATTTTTAACTAACTATTCATAATTGATGTACTTCGTAACATGTATGATGTGAATCATGCATGATGATAATACCAATGTAAAATTCTCATATTTGGAAAGTTAAGTTTATTTGCCAAATATCTCTCTCTTATCATTCTTATTGTTTGTTTCTGTAAATCATACAATTCTGTAAATGCCATTTAAGTATCGGCCGGAACACAACGTCAATTGAGTGTCTTCTAAAACTTAGAGAAATAATCACGTATAATGTTTTGGATAATGAGCCGCCATAGAGATGACTGACTTTAATGAGTGGTTAAGTAAATTGAAAATACTGACAACAGAGCAATATTCATAACACACAGTTTGTAAGTAAAGTTTGAGAAACAGTGCCTTGGCTGAAGTGATCTTGCTTATGAAGCTTTGTGGCGCAGCAGTCTTGAGGGAAATATTGTAAATTCTAAGCTAATTGCGTCTATTTTCTAATGAGCTGTGGAACTGTTCACTGTTCTTTTTGTTATGGGCATGGCAGAAAAAGTCGTCCAATTTATAGCACCATTTGAATAGGAAAGGATTTATTTAATTTTGAATTGCTAAACGTAAATAACGATGCATTGTTTCTTAACTTTATAAAATAAATTAATCTGTTTATAATGTAAAGTGATGCCACACTGTGATGGCTTTTATGGTCTATCCATTTTTTTCAAACCTCACTTCGATTATAACTTGAAAAATTAGACTCACCATACTAAATATCCCCGAAGCAATCCACACCAACAAACTGGCGTTGACCGAACCGGTGTTCACGAGCACTCCAGTGGGAGACACGAAGATCCCACTGCCGATGATGGAACCAACGATGACGGTGCACCCGTTGAGGAGGGACATCTTCGCCTCCAGGGCACCCCCCTCCTTCTCCCCCTCGGCGTCGCCATCGGGGTCAGTCTTCAGGGCTTCACTTTCACAATCTTCTTCGGTACTTTTTGGTGACCTGTGGAAGAAAATGATGGTTTTTATACGGTGGCAGTGTTAATCCCTGTCAATATTAGGCCAGTTGCTTGGGCTGGTGGTGGTGGTGGTGGTGGTGGCTGTAGGCCACAAGGGTGGAACCAGCTAGTCCCAATCGGTTTGAAAGGGTAAAAATAGGGAGTTTGTGGGTAGTGGAACGCTTTAGTCCCGAACTCCCGAGTCGCACACACGCCCGGTCGCCCGCAGGTCTAGGACATTCACTAGAGTTAACGTTTGTGTAAAGGTTTGTGTCACATAAGACATCAAATACAAAGCTTTAATAGATACAGTTTCGAGATGAAAATGACATACTAAAATTAGTAAAATAACCTTTTTTTGGGCCGACGAACCGAAGTTGCGGCCGATGCTATCTTCCCCACCATTTTATTAACACGTAATGAAAATGCCCAATGGTGTGAACACCGCAGAATCTAATTTAGAAAGAAAAGAAGAAAGGAAATTGACTAGAGTTGCCTGCGTACCTAACTGACCAAATTGACCTATACACTGTCCCTACTATTATACGCAAAAGTACGGCCAAATAAACTTTAAAACAGGCAGCAATACTTAACTTTATTCTAGTTTTAAACTTTTTTTACTCAATCACATTACAGCTTGCAGCAATATTAGACTGCAAATACTTGGAAAGCATATAAATTTTGTTGGACATCCAAATAATCATAATGATACCTAAAATCAGTTCAGAAAGGGGAGATTTTTCTAAGCTGATTCAAGATAGACAATCGTCAATATTTTCCACTTGTTCTTAAAAAAGTAATAAATAAGCAATGAAAAAACGAAGGGAGAATCGTCATCATATACGATACGTCATACAATACTGGAAGGAACAACAGAAGGAAGGAGAAGAACGAAAATAAGAAGACACAACAGTTAAAAAGTACACGCTAATATCGCTAATGCGTGCCTTTCTGGGAGCTCAAGATGCTGGCAGAGTCTAGAAAGAAATAAAAATGGCTTCACAGAATCTTGTCTGTGAAGCCAATGCTCCTAAATTTTATAACACCAGACAACACAGAAAACTGATTCTAAATAATAATTTAAACTATACAAAGAAAATCCCTTTGTCAAAAACACTATAAATGAAAGACACTTTCACGCACAACCGTTTAATATCGATTCAAATAAGGATGTGATAGTCAATCTGGGAACGATTGTGTGTATGAGAACATTGTGTGTAAGAATGGCTCGGTGACCCGCGAGAATAGCGGGCCCCGAGTGGATCCTTAACTGGCCTTTCCGCCCATGTGGCTGGGTTTGTGCGAACTATTAATAAAGACGTTTATACAATGATGCAATGTTGCATGAGTAGTGCAACTATTGCAAATTGGTTTGTAAACATTAGGTCAGTTGGCAGACAGGTACGCAGCCCACTTGGTGGTAAGCGGCCACTGCAGCTTTTTTCTTTGAGGGACACTTCACGAGGAAGCGTCGCTGAATGTGCTGACATAATGTAGACTCATCTAATCTAAACTCATTGAACCTTCGATTTCAAGTGTACTTACTGGCTCCCACATTAAAATTGCTGAAACATAGCCAGAGCTGTTATGGCGAAAGATTTCTTTGGAGGTGATAGTTAGAAAATTTAACTGTGAAATTGGATTGGTTGGTTCGTACCAAAGTGTCTAATAAAATACGGTGATTAATGTTTGGTAACACGATTTAAACGGCATAACAAATAATCGTGTGTGCACATTTCGCGAACGGTTCCATGTTCTAATCCTGATAAGGTCGGTCGTAGCAAATGCACGTGATATTGCGGGGATCGAAATCGAAACCGTAATCTAATAAGTACTTGAAGTCTAAACAACTAGACTGGTAGTTAATATACAATAAATAAGAAAATAGGATAAAAAGAACAAAGCTGCTTTTCAATGATTCAGTAACATAGGAAATTCATTGAAGTTGCTACGTAGCTTAGTGTACACTCGTTCGTAGAAACTGACGAGAGTTCTCGTAGTATTTCGTAGCCGATTGCTACAACTTCATAAACTACCTAAAAGTTTGTTATCGCCCTATTGTTCTGGCCGTAATTTCTCAATTCTAGGTTCAATTGGCAGGAATAATCCATTCCGTAGTTTTAGTTGATTTCGGATCACGTAGTTACTAGCATTTTTAAAAGTTTTCTTTAAACCAGAAACAAGCAATTGTAATCACACAACAACAAAAGAACTAGTCATGAGAAAATATCAACGATCGCAGTCCCAGACGCCTTTGTTAAGAAGGCGGGCGCAAATTGAAAAGAACGTTTTAAAAGAGTGCGTCAAATGGGGTCACTCAAGGACGTACGCTAACCCCTCTGTTGTAAATGTTGTGTACTAAATCCAGTTTTTGCAAATGTCCAGGCTTATAATAGTTATAATGCTGGTTATTATTATGCTACTTTATTTTATGGTGAAACGGTAATCGCTTAAGTAATGACCAGAATAATGCAAACAGTATGGTAACTAGTAACTAAAGCGTTAAGTTTCTTTTGGTAACATTTTGCTAGCATTTCGACGTTTGCGATGAAGATGCGTCACTCAAACTAGTAACTATTTATTAATCTGTGCTCAAACTTAGTGTTATTATTTGTTAACGAATACATTATATATACTCGTAAACGGTATACCGTACCGTACCGGTTAGGTATCCGTATACCTAACAAGCAAACTGTCTGCTAAAATGTGACATATTATAGTTACTTACTTTTTGACAAATGAACTCTTTATATAAGATAAGCATACCTTCGCAGGAATACAATCTGAAATCAGATCTTGCAAGTAATTTGCAGACAAGAATATACAATAAACTTAAATATTCAAGATTAATAAACATTTTCGTAATATCAAACGCACTACTTTTCCAGCAGTTTGCAGACACAAAAGCATCAAAACTATGTAATACGATACGTAATTATAAACATCTGTCAGATGACGAAAGACGTGATATCAAGGCACGTTACGCTATCGCAGGGTCACAGCGCCGTGATTGCAGGTTCCGTTCTCGTGCAATTGGTTCAATGCACTTCGGCTGCATCTGGTTAGTGATAGAATCGTCCGTGTGATTTGTGTCGAAATCTCTGCCGAAATTAAGACTGATCATATTGTCTATGTTTCACTGATGATAAGAGTCAAAGATTCGAGAAATTAAGAAGAAATAACAGTAAAGTCTTGATTATAGAATAAAATTGAAGGAAATATTACCAATCGACGACTTTCAACTTTTCAAGTCTTCTGTCGGCGCATTGGTAATAAAATATCTGGTTCTTTTTTTTCTTTTACTATTTATATTATGCATGAATCATATAGCATTATCTACACATTAACCACACGTTTTTGCCGTTAGATTCTTAGAAATATTGCTCAACAGCAAAATGACCTATTATCATACTGAAGGCTCTATCGATGTGATCTCTGTCAAGTCTACTTATAATGGTTTCATTTGAGTTTATGTGTGTTTGTTTCTTATTTGTCTGGTTATTTTCAATGCTTGTAAGGCTATATTGCGAGCCTTAAGTGGCAGTGGGCAGGACACATTGCTAGGAGGACTGACGGCCGTTGGGGCGGAAAGGTCCTCGAGTGGTGGCCACGTACGAGTGGTGGACCGATGATCTCATAAAGATCGCCGGGATCCACTGGATGAGGGTGGCGCAGGACCGATCGGTTTGGAGATCCTTGGGGGAGGCCTATGTCCAGCAGTGGACGTCGTTTGGCTGAAATGATGATGATGATGATGATGAAGGCTATATTTGTATACCTACCTGATCGTCTTCCCGTATACATATATTTCGATCCAGTTATCATAAAGACAAATTATTGCCATTAAATATTAGTTTTTTTGATTAATTAGTTCATTTAAGGCATCTACAATTTCACTATCTCTTTGTATATAGATATTACACGTCGTTTATGTCAAGAAGACCTACATTTAGCGTTGATATGCTGTATTGATTGTTATGACGGAATTAGAACAAACAATAATTAATTCATTGTTGTGATTCTTAATTGTTATTTGATTGATTTGGGTTAATTACAATATTATACGACTGTATTTAAAAAATGGCTCGTCAACTTGTTAAATCTTCATACTTGTAATTTAATAAAACGTCGTTCTAGATTCAAACTTGTGAACTGGTTTGTGCCAATTTCATATTAATCGATAGCACCCCTGCCAAAAGTCTAGCCATCGCAAACAATGGAACATGGGGCAGATTTGCCGTGGCTCTCGCAGTTTACACTCTATCCGCTAACGAGGGTTGCGCAAACAATGACGGACACACGTTTTTGTCCACACCCCATCGGCTTGAGTGGTCCCCTTGTATCGGTCTTCGTAGGGGTGCCACTTAGTTGACTTAACCTTTCATAATCTTTTTTTTTCAGTTTCAGTTAGATTTCCTGTGTAGGCAACCATAAGTAAGTACTGTTTTTCTTTTTGTGGTATGATTGAAACGGGTAAAATTTTTTTTATAAGTAGGTATTTCATTTATTTATTTTTCTATTTCGCTAAGTATACAATTTAGAGCCGTTCAAAAAACTAATTAATTAAAAAAAGTATCTAAAGAAGGATCGTGTAGCAAGAAAGCTACATCTTAAATAGTGTCACTTAACATACATACTTAAAAAATGATTTTTGTTAAGAGTATCTTTATCCGTTTGTTTGTATGTTCTGTGTTGGCCAACCCTATCCAGAGCTAGGGGATTCATTGGACGGCTACCAGGGGCACTTGCTATGTAGTTCAAGGTCATCACTCGGGTGCTAATGTAGCAATTTTTCTATGCCACATTTCCTACAATAATCCCATTTCTTCGTAGACTGTATTAATGACACATTATACTCGTAGATACTTGTATTATTTGCTAGGAAATTGATTTTATTCTGGCTTCGCAAAGGTAAAATTTAAGTTTATAAACCTGAACCTGAAAATAAACGCATAAAACTCGTTCTTCACATAAGTAATTCGGTGCAGTAGTTTTGAAGCTGCGCGCAAAAATGATAAGTTGAACAAGATTTTAAAAAACTATAGAATAGGCTTGTTTCCACTAAGAATGAATCGGATGGCTTAGAGTTTCTAATGATTAATAATGATATGTAGTAAACAAAAAAACAACTTTTTACTAAAATAATATAAGATTACAAATATTTTTGGAAATTAAAATCGGCAAAATTACTTATTTAATCACGTGACATTAAACAACAATCAGAGAAGCGTGACGTCACGCCTCGCAAAACACCGGTTGCAGCTGTATAATGATCTCGTCGACTGACATGACATCAACAAACTCAATTGTTTCGCGAGGATAGACGTCATTCAAGACGCCATGACAGTCTTGGCCTTTTCAAAGTTAATTTTAAGTTTTATTTCTAAAAAAGCAAAATACTTATGAAAAAGGCCTATTTTTCTAAAAATAATATATATTTGGGGTAAAATAGATACTAAACTATAGTTTTAAACGAATTTCCAAATTTTGTCAACTAGCCTATTGGATAAGTGATTGTAAAACTGACTGCTCAACTCGAGTCACACAAATGTTTAAATTTTTTTTCATAATGAATTCATCATCCGCAAATCATTAGACTATCTACTGGTACACTTTTTAATTAAGGTGATGCAATGTTCTCCGCGTAACTATAATAGGCTTAACGGATTAACTGAATTTAATTAACGTTGTTCCTCAGACATTTTAACTTTTCATTTGTCAGTTTTATGTTTATTAAACTGCCACTTATTTAAATAAAAAACTGTCTTCTTGGCGCAGTGGCTAGTAGTATGTTCTACTAGAAGGCTGGGTTCAAGTCCTCGGTTGAACTCAACTGTTATATTCGTGGAACTATTGTAAGGCCAATCCGATTAAAACAGAATCGATTTCCTTCGTAGGTAAAATCTGCCGCCAAAATAGGTTTGGCTGTGTTCCGGCAATTTGTGTGTGCCGACAATTGAAATAACTTTACTCAAAGATCAAAGAAGCTTACCAGTATGTGTACATTTTGAGGGACTGCTTTGACTTTGTAGTGCCTCAATGGAATATCTGAGTAATAGCGAACATGAATAAGTTAATTTACTTTTGATTCGGATATAATCATTCCCTTAGAGCACGTTTAAATATTTATTTTTATAGCACGTGTCCTGCAGGATTATGAATATCTTTTGTTCTCTATGGGATCTGTCATTCCATTCCATTCAATTCCATACAATGGTTTGGTAATTTTGTAAGAGAAAACGAATTTCTTTTATGAATTAAGAAAAGCCATAGAATCGTCACTTATAAATTGTTTTAAGGAAAGACTCTAATTGCATTGAATTGAGCAAATCATATTTTTTTATCCTTGTTTTTATAGAATTCGGGCTTTCTCGGCACTCACACTCCAACCAATAATAGCAAGTCGTCTTTTGTCGAGAAGGCTCATTTCGATTTAGAACCACACTTGAAAATTAATTTATTTTAACAATATTTGGTTATCTTCTTAGTCTAAAAGGTTAAGATATTAAATGTTTTATTGAGAAAAACCCAAACGTTAAACTTTTTTTATCAAAGTTATTGACAACTGGAAACTCACATAAATTCTTCTCTACTGCAAAAAAATACTGTCTGTATGTCAGAGAATTCCATCCAATAGGACATTTTATTGCATAATAATGTGTCGTAAGCTTTGGGGTCAAAGCACAGCCATTCTATAAGGGGGTGAGGGCGATCGATCCCACCACGTGGTCGGAATGCGAATGCTGACGCAACATCCGAATACCTTTTCTAGCCGAATCTCAAGCATTTTTCTGTAATTAAATTCCTATGATTTCAAGAAACTCTTGGTAAAACTGTCGTCAGACTTTTCCAAATCTCTGAGACTTCTTGCTTTAACGAATGCCACCTTGTAATTTGTAATAGTATTTAAGAACAAAAGTTTAACGACCTCTATTTCATTATGGTTAGGTGAAAGTATTATCGGGAAACTTCCTTAGCACACCTTGGGGTACCTACAAGCTGCATCCTTCAATGTTTTCAAACGTTTACAAATTGTGTTGACCATTAAAATTGCAATAAAATATTGGGCGTCCATAAAGTCAAAAGTCATACATAATCTATACTTTTAGATTTTATAAAAATAGGAGTTTGAGACAATCATTCGTTGAAAAAATTGAGGATCACTTTAAGAACTCAGGTAATAAGAATAAAAAAAAACAATAGATACTTCTTTGAAAACAGAGCATCTATCGTAACATCATCGCTAACTTACCTTTACAAGAAAATCAATTCTTTGCTATTAATATTTACATTCGTACGCCAGCGACAGTTTGGCGCCCAACGTGTAGCTCTACAATTGGAGCGTCAATATTAGTACAAGCGAAAGTTAGATGACGCAAGAGCCACCTGATATTTTGTACCACTGAACACTTAGATCAAGTATTCGTTTTTCAAAAGCATTCTGGAGATATATTTTGACCGCCTCCGTGGAACAGTGGCACAGAATATTTATAATAGTACTAAACAGTGGCTAAGCCGCTCGGGTATAAAAACCTAACGGTCGTGGGTTCGATTCCCGCCTTGGGTCTGGTTGGAGGTAGGACTTTTTCAGAGTCTGACTGGCTAGCTACCCCACAGGTGAAATCTGCCGCCATAACAGCTCAGGCTGTGTTTCGGCAATATTAATGTGGAAGCCAGTTTAGCCAGTACACTTGAAATAAAAGGCTCGAAGATCAGATGAGCCTACAGTCCGGCAGCACATTGAGCGACGCTTCCAGATGAAGTGAGTGTCCCCCAATGGCATAGGCCGCAGTGACCGCTTACCATCAGGGGGGCTGCGTGTCTGTCTGCCAACTGACTTGGCATTAAAAAAAATTATTTTGTTCTGGTTTTGATTCTCTGCTCGCGATTTTTATTGCATCATTGAAAATCCACCAAATATCAAATAGAAACAGCACATATTATGGTTGTTTGACTCATGTCTAGAGAAAGATGGTACAAGCATTTTAAATCACTCAAAACTATTACTCTCAAGTTTCCCACTAAAGTTATTCATACCGGATAAAGCCGTATTTCAGCGACCGAGCATACTTTTAAATAAAATAATTCGACTAAGTATGACCTCCGCGACATGAGTCGTATATTTTTAAGCGATATACGATTATACTGTTACTTTAAAGGTCAAAATGAATGTTGCCGAACACACCTACCTGTTTACAGTAATCTTTGTAGACCAAGTTAATGAGGTGATAATATAAACAAAACATAATTTTAAAACCAGCTCTTATTTCCGACAACAGAACCGGTTGATTGCCAATATTGCACCATTTGCACCACATTTGGAGATGAGGGTAAAAGGAATTCGACAAAGCAGTTTGCAAAATAGATACACATTTTATTAGAATAATGACGTAATATTTTACTGGCTTAGGTCATTTCTTTGGAAGAACTTTAATCATTTTGATCGTCGAGAATTATTAATGCCCTCCTCGGCTTCGGCGGCCAATCTCACAATCAATTAACTTAGCATATATTATAGTGCACAAGTGAGTACGCAAGCACAGGTGCACTCCCTATTCCTTCACACTCATAACACGGTGGGACAGCAGTCTGACACGACCGAAGAGAGATCGAGCGCAGGACCAACGGCTTCACGTGCTATCCGAGGTACGGGGTTGTTTTACACCGCCAACTTCCAGACTCTGGACTGTCACTAAGTATTCTAAACATCGAGAATTTCCCGATAAGCTGAAAGTACGTTAGTAATAATATTCTGTGCCGAAAGAGTTTTCTCCTCACTAGAGTGATTTGGTTTTAGATAAATTATGAATGCAATAATATTTATATAGTAGTGTTTGTCTTGATTGGAATCCCCAAGAAAAACGTCCATGAACGGGGATTTTTACCGAATTTTTGTATTAGTTTTGTGCAGGTCTTTTTCTCAACCTAAGTTAGGATTTGATATTTATACAACACTAGCGGCCGCCCGCGATTTCACCCGCGTGGTTCCCGTTCCCGTGGGAATTGATCAAAATCCTGTCTTAGCAGATGTCTACGTCATAACATGTACCTGCATGCCAAATTTCAGCCCGATCCGTCCAGTGGTTGGGGCTATGCGTTGATATCTATCTATGTCAGTCAGTCACCTTTGAATTTTGATATACAGGGTGGCCCTGAAAATCGTGGATCAAACGAAACAGGGAGATAAAGGGGGTTATTACCGACATAAACCCCTCAACAGTATGACCTCACATCGACTCTACAAAAAATTAAAGCTATTTTTTGTTTTGAAAAAAATAATGCCTTATTTTGTAATCAAATGGCAAAATAATGAAAACAGATTGTTTTTTCTTTCTTTTTTTTGTGTTCAATTATTGTCAAAGAAAGCATCTTTACATAAAAAGTATCTTTACCACTGTGGGGACACAAATTCGTGAGTAATGGCAACTTTCTTAAAAGAAATTAAGTTTTACGAAAAATCAATTCCAACTTCAAAACAGTACTGTGAAAAAAAAATGTATGACCGACAAGTGACCCTGTATCAAAAAAATTTGCCTGTTTTATCACCATTTTAATGAGGTATAACACTTGGCTATTTTGTAGTTAACTTATTTTACAAAACTTGTTTATTGGCGCCAAGTCTAACTTTCAATAAATTGAGCGATCAATAAAAATCGTTATTCGCGTTGATTATTTTCACTCTTAACAATCCTAGAGCTTTAACATTGGAATAAATACCCGGTATCTTTTGTCCTTTTCACACTCGGGTCGGGTACGTACCCGACTCGGGTCGTACATACGATCCATTGTTTTTTGGCTCAGGTATTTAGGTACCGCTTGCGCGTACGTTTGGCCCACCGCTCCCGCCGGGGTGGCGAATCAGTGACTCGCTACCGCTTGTTATTACGCACGTGTTCTGCCGGTTTGCTCTTCAACGTCTCCTGAACGGACTCGGATTTCTTGTCTAACTGTGATCTAAGCTTGCCATACGGACTGTGAGTCTTGCCAAACTGTGACCTAAGCTTGCCATGCGGACTCTGTGTGATTTCTTGCCAAACTTTGACCTAAGCTTTCCAATCGGACACTAATTCTTGCCTAACTGTGACCTACGCTACGCCAGATGGCCACTGTAAGAAGAGTGGAGTACAGCTGACTGTACTCCACTCTTCTTACAGTGGCCATTACAAAAGCCGTAGATGTAATGCATGTCAGCATACTCTCGCTGACGAGGGAAGGCTTCAAGAATCAGTGTCCGATTGGAAAGCTTAGGCCACAGTTTGGCAAGAAATCACACAGAGTCCGCATGGCAAGCTTAGGTCACAGTTTGGCAAGACTCACAGTCCGTATGGCAAGCTTAGATCACAGTTAGACAAGAAATCCGAGTCCGTTCAGGAGATGTTGAAGAGCAAACCGGCAGAAAACGTGCGTAATAACAAGCGGTAGCGAGTCACTGATTCGCCACCCCGGCGGGAGCGGTGGGCCAAACGTACGCGCAAGCGGTACCTAAGTACCTGAGCCAAAAAACAATGGATCGTATGTACGACCCGAGTCGGGTACGTACCCGACCCGAGTGTGAAAAGGACAAAAGATACCGGGTATTTATTCCAATGTTAAAACTCTAGGATTGTTAAGAGTGAAAATAATCAACGCGAATAACGATTTTTATTGATCGCTCAATTTATTGAAAGTTAGACTTGGCGCCAATAAACAAGTTTTGTAAAATAAGTTAACTACAAAATAGCCAAGTGTTATACCTCATTTAAATGGTGATAAAACAGGCTAATTTTTTTGATACAGGGTCACTTGTCGGTCATACATTTTTTTTTCACAGTACTATTTTGAAGTTGGAATTGATTTTTCGTAAAACTTAATTTCTTTTAAGAAAGTTGCCATTACTCACGAATTTGTGTCCCCACAGTGGTAAAGATACTTTTTATGTAAAGATGCTTTCTTTGACAATAATTGAACACAAAAAAAAGAAAGAAAAAACAATCTGTTTTCATTATTTTGCCATTTGATTACAAAATAAGGCATTATTTTTTTCAAAACAAAAAATAGCTTTAATTTTTTGTAGAGTCGATGTGAGGTCATACTGTTGAGGGGTTTATGTCGGTAATAACCCCCTTTATCTCCCTGTTTCGTTTGATCCACGATTTTCAGGGCCACCCTGTATATAGATTATGGATTATTAGGTAATATTACCACTTACCTATTTGTATTTTTATTGTCCAGCCTTGGCAATATAGACAGCTTAATTATCTTAGCATAACGTGTTATACGTATAGTAGCGGCGCCGGCTTCTGTCGAAATGCTAAAGTTATTGCGTGAACAAAAGGGGTCAGGAATTCGCAAATCTGTCTAACTTCATTCTATTTTTACCTACTTGGTCCTTGACGAATGACGTCACAAATAGGTACACTGGCATAGTACAAAGAGTACACAGTGGGCCATATCCAGCCCAACCCCGGATATAATAGCCTTCTAACTAAACTTACCTGTTTCAGGGTTGTAACTTGCAGCTAAATTTTAATTCAGTGCCGAGAAAGGGGTACCGAAAAGCCCTGCTGCGGTGTGTAAGTCCCGACACTGGCGCACTGTGAATCGGGTCGAGATTAAGTATGTTTGAGTGTGCGTTGCGTTGCTGTTTGTTTGTCTTTCTGCTAATGAATAATAATGTCCTCCTAGACAAGTTTCGGCTACGGCGGCCAATCTTTTACGATCAATCAACTACGCATGTGCACAAGTGAGTGCGCAAGCACAGCTGTGCACTCCCTATTCCCTCACTCTCATAACACAGTGGGACAGTAGTGGGTAGTGTGGTCTTTCTACTATGACATTAGTGACCACTTTTACAAGTAGATATTTGCATTTCAATTTTCAAGGTTCGAAACCGGAACTAGGACTCATGCGCTGTTATCTGTGTTTTATTTTAGTGGCGACGACTTGACATTTTGTCGGTCAAGGAGTTTGCGAATTGAGACATTTTTTTTATTATTCCACTTCAACTGACACCAAAGTGACCACGGCCGGAATACATCAGGAAAGGTTTTCTGAGATGCACATTGAGTATGTGCTCAATATTACTGAACATAGCCTGAACCATTGGACCTCTGGGTAGCAGCCTAGTCAAACCCTATGAAAGCTTTACCACCACCAGACTCAAAGCGGGAATCGAACCCACAAACTGCGGGTTGAACCCTAGCGGCGATCTATTTCACGGAAATGGTCAATTATTGACCAAATATTATTTTATAGATAACAAAACTTCGGTAAGCAGGCATACAGATTACAGTCCATCTATTATATAAGTCTATTACTAACTTCACCCAGAAACATCGCCTAACAGGATAAAATCAATTACAGTCTAAATGTCGTGAGTCTCATTACGATTTAACTAATACCACTTGTAGTTGTAATGTAACAAACAATGTAAATCAAATCTTCAAAGTTAATTGAAATAATCTTATTTAGTCACTACGACTATATAATTTCAATTAACTTTCAACAGAAGAGAAGGAGAAAATAAGTATTTATTTATTTACATAATACTAGCCTTCCGCCCGTGGTTTCACCCGCGCGTAATCTCTATTTTCAAATATCCCCCCTTCCCCCCACATTTCCAGGATCAAAAGTACCCTATGTTCACTGGGGATAGTGTAGCTTTCCAACAGTGAAAGAATTATTCACATCGGTTCAGTAGTTTCAAAATTGTTATTCCCGCGGGAATGAGACGTTTCCCGTAGGAATTTTATAGCCTATGTCCGATTCCGGGTTATAAACTATACGTGTGCCAAATTTCATCTAAATCCGTTCAGCCGTTTAGGCGTGATTGAGTAACAAATATCCAAACATCCTAACATCTAATCATCCAAACATCCAGACTTTCGCATTTATAATATTAGTAGGATTTTAAAAGGAGTATTAGAAACTAGTCTCCTGCCCGCTATTTCGGCGGGTGGAGTAGGTACCTATACGACGTTAAATACCCGCAGCAACAATGTCCGGTACAAAAGGAAGCCTATCTCCAGCTTCCAAACAACATCCCTTAAGTTAAAATTACTCCCGATCCCTTGCTCCGTTTTGAGTTTTCGACGTGAAAGAAGCATGATATATAGTAAAATCTATCCTAAAAAATAGGACACTGATACCACTTGCACAGGTTCAAGATAAATATTTGCTGGATGTTTCGATTTAAATAATCTTCTACTTTGAAAACAAAATGATAAGAACACTTTGTCAATCAAGGGTTATTAAGTTATCAAAATGTAAAATAAACTTGACATTAGTGTATTTCTAACAACACTGAAAAATAGATTCTAACATGCATTCGATACGTGTCAATCATGTTCATTAAAATTATCTGTTTATATCCCGTTGCAGGGTCCAACATTGAATTAATACGTCCTAACAAAGATAAGTTGTTTTTCATTTTGTGTGTTCCGAATATACTAAGACACAGTCTGGAGTCTGGAAGTAGGTTTTGACCGCCTCCGTGGACCAGTGGCTAAGCCGCTCGGGTATAAAAACCGTGGAGGTCGTGGGTTCGATTCACGCCTTGGGTCTGGTTGGTAGTTTTGGCTAAAATATTAATGTGGGAGTCAATACAGCACAATATGAAAGGCTTGAAGATCAATGGGACCTACAGATTGGCAGTCCTTCAATGGAATAGGCTGCAGTGGCCGCGTACACCGACAAACACAATTATTTTAAGTTACTGATGTTTACGTTTCCGAGTTTCCAAGTCATAACAAATCAATCAACAATTTTGCAAAGTGCACAGGTCACATCAAATTATACTTAAAACCTTGTTATCTAGTCAAATGTTTTGTTATCATTACCTACATAATAATCTTTAAACGAAATGGGTGATGTTAGAGATATTTTAGAACCATATTATTAATTCTGGGTTTAAAACATTTAAGACTTTTTTATAATTTCAAAGGAATATAATAGACACACACATGCAATAGCGCATTGTAATCAAAATTCAAATGCATTCGCAATTTTTTTTAATTTATCTATTCAGTCAGACCCCTAAGGGTTACGAAGGACAGATGGAAGTCGCTCCAATTTTCCGTACCAAATCTTGGCACATATTGTAAGCGTATCCTGACTTAATCGGGCCTAAATGCTAGAAAAAATTTCCTAGAATATTTTTTATACGTCATTCACCTCCACCTAAAAACAAGTTGAACAAGGTGATGACGGGAAAACATGTCTTTTCTGTAAAGCGACTACTTCGCACAGTAGCGCTTACTACCAAATAGGTACTGTTAGGAAAAAATATCAGCCTATAATGTAAATGACCTTTTCATAATAAATCTTATCCTATCGTAAATAAAAATTCGTACGATAATCCGCCTTCAAATAATCGGAGGTGTGGAGCCGCCCAGACGGCCACGTGGCCCATTCAGGGCGGCGGAAAGTGAGGGCAGAAAAGCGCATCGGGTCACTTTGAGGGCAAAACGCCGCTAAAGTAACTGAAATTAAGTTTTTTTACGAATAAAAATAAACAAAAATGTTGAAAAATAAAGAACTTGAGTAAAATATATGGCGAACAATAATAATGAGAGATATTAAGTGTAGATGTTTGTTTATGATATAAATCAATATCGGCGAGTTTTACAACAAAATTTAGTCATAAGAAAATTATTGAGCACACATTAACACGTTCAGTGCATTATGAGGTCGAAACGCCCCATGCGTGACTTCTTGCTGGTGCGGCAGTCAAAATCACGATCTTTCACTCTGTGCGGGGGACGATTATGATAATATTCCTAGTAGTATGACAGAGATAAATATACAAAATCAATTCTCTTACGAAATCTAATCCAATGGCGTAGTTATTAAGACATGAGGTTGAATAGGTCTCATACGCACTGAATAAAAATTAATCAATTACAGTGCGGATTGATGTCAAATCTGCCTCATAAATTTAAGGACTCATAGCCGCACAGGGTGAAGTGCTGCTAGTTTAGTGTTGTGATAAGTGTCGATACGGGAGCACAGGGAGGACAGAGAGTCACAGTTTGTTTTTTAATCCAACTGTTTTTCGCAAAGATTACGTTACAATCTATTTGCTAAATATTCACCTAAAATAATAATTTATTTAACTTTTATTTAGTAAATTGATTTACATAGCAACACAGCTGAAGCCAAAGCGATAGTAAACTTTAAATAATACTATGTCTTAAATGTTACACTTTATGTGTTCTTTTCCCTAGGATTGAGTTGTTCCAAAATTCCAAATGCATATTGATTGCTACAGCATGGTGTGGTTTTAAGCTTGTTATATCTACTTGTAACTTAAATTAAGTGTTAAGTTTATATTTCCGGCTTATAATTCCAGGTTATTTCCGTTATGAAGTCAATTTTATCTTTTGGCAAATACAAGTTCGTTTCTGCAATGGTCACAGCTGTTATACTCAGAGTAAGAGTACACACACACTCTCTCTCACACATGTACTCACAGTTTATCACAAATATGCACACATTCATTCCCCTAACATAAAAACACACTGACATACTTTATCTTAAAAATGGCGTTCATATCTAACGTGAGTTTTATTTCCGGATTTCCTAGTGGCAGATGCGTTGATCATGTACTTTAAAAGTGATCATCGAAAACGTTGCGTAGGCTGCTACAACAAATTAATATATATCGACACTGCAACTTTCTTTTACTCCCATCACTAGTCGAGACACGAATCGAACTTCATTTCAGTGCGATGTGAGGCAGAACAGATGCCATATATATATTTTTCATTTACTCAATACTGGAATGTCATAACTGCCGGCGAAGCTATATTTAGATTTAACAACTATTTAAGTTTGTAATGGTAAAGTTTCAAGCAGATATTGTCCTTTTTGAACTACAATTAAGGTATTTTTTCAAAACATAACTTTGTGAGGCCGATATGGTCTCATACGCACTGTAAATAAGTTCAAACTTGTCTCGAATAGACCCAGTGGCGGATTAACACATTTGCCGCCAGTAGGCTATTCAAATTCTGCCGCCCCTTTTGACCTCTGCATTTTGATACTCTACTACACAGACAAAAGACGGTGGACGAAAATATTTTAGAATTAAAAGACTAAAAAATTATTCTTTTGTTTTAAAAAAAATCATTTATCATGAAAAAATTTCGATGCTTCGGTACTGATTTTTTCATTAATTCGTTATTATTTTGTGGATATTTGAACTAAGACTAAGCCAGCACTTGACCACAAAGTTGCCTGATGTTATAAGTAAAAAAAAACTATGCGGTCTACGATGAATGCGCGCTTGCATAGGAAAATCCTGCGCAGTCCGCCTCAAAAAAGACGAAGCAAATCCGTCTCTCGTCTCGACTGCATACGGTTGGAGTCTCTGTCCGAGTCTATTCGTTTGGTCATCGGTAATGTAACGGAGATTGCGGAATCAAGTCGTGCAGTTGAGAAGCACACTCGCCATAGTGAAGTCTGTATAAGACGGAGAGGCAAGCAATCGTCCTTCGATGATCGAGACTCTGTAAGCTCTCAATCAAAGCATCGTCACCGATAAGTCGCTCAATAGAGTCCAAGGCAGCTTACTAGTAACAAGCAGAACCATCCCAAATATGGCAGCAATACTCCATGCTGGAACAGACTTGAGCTCTGTAAAGGTTTAGGAGCTGTTCCGCAGTGAAGTAGTGCCTGCCTGACTATGGAAAGGATGCCGAGCTTTTTAGACTCTATACAGCTCCCGAAATTAGGTTGGCAGATAATTCCATATTTAAAAGATGTAGTCGGTCATATAAAGGGACCCATACACCACGAAAAAAGAGGAAGCCAGCTTACTAACCTAGCTTATAAATAAAATAAATATCTCTGGACATTATTCACACAGCGCCATCTAGCCCCAAACTAAGCATGAGCTTGTGCTATGGGTGCTAGACAACAGATAAACATTACTTATATACTTTTTTTTTGTAAATACATACATATTATACATAGAAACCCCAGACCGATACAAACAGATATGTTCATGCACACAAATGTTTGTACCGTGCGGGGATTGAACCCGCGACCTCTGGTGTAATAGCCAACTTTTCGACCTTACACCAAATGGCTCGTTGACGACAGCTTAGCTACGCTCTTTTTGGTGCACTAGACAAACCTACGGTTTAGTGGGTTTAAAGCTCACCAAATTGGCAGGTTATGGCTATTGGTCGGTAATTTGAGGGGTCAGCACGGGTACCTATTTAAATCACAGGCTGCGCCATAGCAAGTTTCCACGATTTTGGAACTAACCCTCAGAGATTGGAGACAGCTCGGGTTGACTACTCCGCAATACTCTCGCTGATATCCCATCTGGACCACTCACTTTGTTTACACCAAGACTGCGCAGAACCTAAGCAACTCCCGTTGACGAATTTTGGGGAAGTCAAATGTTGATTCACAACGAGTACGATGGTGGCATATGCTTAGCAGCATACAGATGTGAATTGCAGGCAAAAAAAAATGACCATGGACCTAGGTCTACTGCTGGATATGGGCCTCTCCAACACTCGCCTCTTTATTGGAACCTTGGCTACTCGCATTTAGCTCCTGTCAGCCATCTTGCGCAAACCGTCACTCCACCCGACCTTCGGGCGTCCTACGGCTACACTACGTTTACCGAGAGACGGTGTTCACTCTAAAATCCGTTTGCCCCAACGGTTATCGGTTCTACGGCTGATATAGCGATCCTACTGCCACTTATTTAGATCACAAAACCGGTGACTTGGGTTCTCTGCCGGATCATTTCGGATCCGATCATAACTGCCATAGCCTGCGAATAGTATCGGCCGTTTACTTTCGAGTACGAATCGCACGTACTTTTGTCGTGGTGGCGTTTTAGTGTTTGTGCCGTACCGGAAATTCCCGGAATGTTGTAATTTCCCGGTACCAAAGATATTTAACCGGGAATTCCCGGGAGTAAACACTAATACTAACATACAACAGCATACGAATCTCTAGTAAGCAAGATACTATTATATTTTTAACATCATTGGATTCCAAAAATAACTACACAGTTTCTAAACAACTGGTATATTACTCATCACAATTATTAAACTACTAGCGGTCGCCCCCGCGGTTTCACCCGCGCATAATTTCCTTTTTCAACTATCCTCCCTTCCCCCCACTTTTCCGGGATAAAAAGTATCCTATGTTCTAATCCCGGTTATAAACTATACGTGTGCCAAATTTCATCTAAATCCGTTCATCCGTTCTCGAGTTATAAGTGTTGTAACAAACACGACTTTCTTTTATTATATAAAAAGATTGTGAATACTTGAATTAATTTTTGATAAACTTGGACAGGTTCAAATAAGTGGTGAAATCTAATAACATTTAGGTATTTATTTATTTTTTATTTCTGTAAGACAAAAAAAATTTAGGGACCAATTTGCCGCCCCCTAAAATCCGCCGCCCAAGGCTGAAGCCTTTTCAGCCTTATGGCTAATCCGCCACTGAATAGACCTCATTCGCACTGGCTGAAACTCCATAAAAAATGGCTACGCAGTGAACGTGTTAAATTATTAAAGACTTATTTATTAAATACGACTTTTTTTTAAGTGAATTGGATAGGTATAATTATTTGATTTTAAAATAATACCTATCCACTCGAATTTGTATGATGTATTTATTTCAGAAAAAAAATCTTTCGTTAATACGCTCTTCGTAATATTGTATTTTTAATTCGCAAAAGCACACGTTAATTTATTTATAATTGTGAACTTTTTAATAGATTATTCTCACGAAATGCTTAGTTCAGATAAAACATAATTTTACCGAGAAAAGCGTGGTGGTAGGTACATTAAGCTTCAAATGTCAAAGGTGAAACTTTTCAAAAAATATTAACGAAAAAAACTAAGACATAATCTAAAACAAATAATTAAATACTTACATTTTATATTTTTCTGTGGATTCCAATTTTATTCACAATATGAAAATAAAATCTAAAGGTCACTGCACTGATATTTTCCCGCGTTTTTCCGGACCAGCGACTAAGCCCGCCAAGCCGGGTCGCGAGACTGCCGTGCGCCAGCCACGAGCGAGATGGCAGATCAGCTCTCGTAGGAGTAACAGAGATGATGAGATTCGTATCGAGCGCCAGAATGGGACAGGGGTGGAAATCGTAGTCCCTCTTTCACAAAATCGGAGTCTGGTCCTTTTTTTTAAGAGATGAAACTGGTGAAGTGTGGATGACGCAAATGAGTGACGAAATACATAGTACGTAGATTGGCTCAGACTAACTAATCAATGCATGGTAGAGTCTAGTTTTAAGTTTTCAAAGTTGAAAGTTGTCTAAACTTCGTAAATGTTGTACGAAGTTTTTTTTAACATTGCTCTTTTTATAAAGAGCTATGATTTGGATCTGGAGATACCTGGCCTTTAAGCACTCTAGTAAAAAAAATTAAACCGACTTCAAAAAAAAAACAAAAAAAAAACTACCTAAAAACACTGAAAAGCAAAAAATAATTTTAATATGTAAGACATTCATCAAATGCGCTTATTTTCTAAGCCTATTAATAACATTAAATTGTACCTACTAATCTGTTTGAAGTCGGTGCCAAGCCAAATAGTAGGTACCCAGACTACGTACCTACGTCCGCGGATTATTTGTAACCCTGTATAATACATAAATTATTAGGTATGTATCATTTTTCATTACCTTTGGCTTGGCACCGACTTCAAACAGATTAGTAGGTACCTACCTAGCACGTAAATACAATTTAATGTTATTAATAGGCTTAGAAAATAAGCGCATTTGATGAATGTCTTATTAAAATTATTTTTTGCTTTTCAGTGTTTTTAGGTAGTTTTTTTTTTGTTTTTTTTTTTTTGAAGTCGGTTTAATTTTTTTTTTTTAAAGTTTGTTTATTTTTCTATTTTTAGTGTAAATAATACGTAGGAGTGAGTAAAACTCTCTCATAATATTGATAACGAAAATAGTAGAATTGTATTATTTGACAATATTAGGTATTCATTAAGTGTTCAGCACCATTCAGTAGACCAACTAAAGATGCAGCCCGCAAGAGGGACATAAGAATTAAGAAGTCGTACCCTTTAGCTTCCATCATCATAGTTGTACCTTCCATCATCAGCTTAGCTGCAAAAGTACATGAAATACAACTAACGGTCCACATATTCCTACAACACTGAAATAATTATACCCTAACTCCTAACCGTTAAGGAGTTGTACCTTCCATCATCAGCTTAGCTGCAAAAGTACATGAAATACAAATAACGGTCCACATATTCTTACAATACTGAAAGAATTATCCCCTAACTCCTAACCGTTAAGGAGTTGTACCTTCCATCATCAGCTAATCAACATAAAGTGATGTCTATAGGACGCAAAAACTTAAATGGCTTCAGAAAAAACAAGTAACGCGTAGTGTGCGCCTATAAAATTTGAGGTTTGCCCTTGATTTTCCCGGGATCCCATCATCACATCCTGACATGGTGACAATGGGACCACCTCGGAACTATGCACTTTCAAATAAAAAAAGAATTATTTAAATCGGTCCACAATTGACGGAGAAATCGACGGACATACATAAAAAAAAAAAAAAAAAAAAATACATACAGTCGAACATAGAACCTCCTCCTTTTTTGAAGTCGGTTAAAAACTTAAGTTTATTTCATTTATAGTATAGACAAGTAGCGCGATTTCAGTTCCAAAAATGGATTCATAAAATAAATATTATTTTGGAGGAAGATAGGACCATTTTGTTTCCAGTTTCCCCCGATTATGAATTTGGGGGAAGATGACGATAAAAATTTCCATTTCCCCTCGTTCGGGGAAAGCATTCGGAATAAAACTGGGAATAGACGATGGAAAGTATTTTTGCTAGCTACTAGCATATACATTATACATAAAAAACCCGGTCGTGGGTTCGATTCCCGCCTAGGGTCTGTTGTGGTGGTAGGGCTTTTTCAAATCGGTTCAAAATTGTTATTCCCCCGGGAATGAGACGTTTCCCGTAGGAATTTTATAGTAAAAAATAAATATCTAAATCCGTTCAGCCGTTTATGCGTGATTGAGTAAGGGATCTAACAGACGAATGACCCATCGTTTGCGACCCTCGACGACTGCGGTGAGCGGCTGTCGTTGCGGCCCCGAACGACCTTCGACGACAGCGGGGACGCAACGACAGCCAGCGACAGTCGTCGAGGGTCGTTCGGGGCCGCAACGACAGCCGACGAGTCTGCGACTGTCGTTGACGGTCGTTGCGGCCCCGCGCGACTGTCGTAGAGGGTCGTCGGCTGTCGTTGCGGCCCCGAACGACAGCCGCTCCGCTCACCGCAGTCGTCGAGGGTCGCAAACGACGATGGGTCGTTCGTCTGTTAGATCCCTAACAAACATCCAAACATCCAGACTTTCGCATTTATATTATTAGTAGGAAAGTAGGTAGGATATCCATATTTTTTCTTAAAATATAGGCAAAATAAGGCTGTATGTTTGTTTATTCTTAAGCCTACAAAAAATAAAAAATCATATCATCAAGTGAAAATATTTTGCTGTTTTGGCACATTTTACTACTTAATTAACCTCTTATTTTTGTTTTTCAACTGGCTAAAAGGAGCTAAAGGCAACCCATCTATCTACCGTACGTACCGAATCGTTGATTTTGTTTATTATCCACATTTTTGTCACTTTCTTAATAATTGGTGTCAAGGTAGGCAGACAACGAATGGTATTTAATATCGTTGTAGGCAGATTTTCAGCTTCAGCTTTAGCTTCCCTGTTTAGCAAATCTGGCAGATTTTTGCTTCCCTGTGTGGCAAATTCTCCGCTTTTGAGATGGTCGGTCAACCAACCTGTAATCCGATCAGCTGGCTGTCAAGCTGTAAAATTTTATAGGTTATGTTTTTGTCAATAAACCTTTAATTCCAATAATATGAACGAGAAACCTCGAATATTAGTTCTTTATGGTAGCCAGACATTTACAGCTCAAGAAATAGCTGAGAGAATATGGAGAAGTACAAAGATTTTAGGGTTTCGCGGGCCAGTGCAAGCGATGGACGATTATCCAATATCCAGGCTTATTCATGAGGAGTTTGCGATATTTGTGTGTGCTACGACCGGCCAGGGGGAGGAACCGGACAATATGAAGAAGTTCTGGAAGTTTCTGCTGAGGAAGAACTTGCCTTCAAACTCTTTGTTGAAGTTGAAATACGGGGTCCTTGGACTGGGGGATTCTTCCTATTCCAAGTTTAATTTCGTTGGGAAGAGGCTTCACAAACGACTTCAGAGCTTAGGAGCCACTCCGTTACTTGATATCGGTAACAAAATTATCATTTTTATGAGTTTAAAAAAATATACCTATAATTTATACTGTATTAGAATGTTATAAATAAGACATGTTATAATCTAAGCATGCAAGGCAGATTTTCATATGATATGTATGTAAAAGTTTTATAAGTGTGCTTATTCCATCATGAAAGGGAGAAATATTTAATAAGTACCTAAGGAAACTGCATTCATTTTTATTATTTCAGGCCTCTGTGACTACCAGCATGACCTAGGCCATGAAGGAGTAATGATACCTTGGCTGAAACAATTCTTTAATCTCCTCAAATCACATTACCTGGACATTAAGACTGATAACTTAAGCACTGCCTTTGTGCCGCGATGGAAAGTGTCTCTTCAGAAGGATGAAGGCATGGTTTCTATGGCAAGATTAAATGAGGACATTTATTTCTCTAAAGGATATAACAATAATCTTGATAGTAAACAATTTGAGGTTGAAAGCAATGTGAGGACTACTCATGAATCACATTTTCAGGTAGTATCTGTTTCATCTGTTATTTATAAGTTTTATACATGCACAAAGTGTATTCCATATCTTATTGTATTCATATTTTTTATATATATATTCATGAAAAGTTCTAGCATGAGTGGGCAGGTTTATTAAAATGCTTATTTATTTCAGGATGTTCGGTTAATAACATTGAAAGTAGCAAATGGAACAACACTAGACTACAGGCCAGGCGATGTGTTCAACATAAAGCCTAGAAATAGTAAAGAAGATATACACAACTTATTTGCTATATTTGATACTCATGGGATTGATATAAAACCACATTACAAGCTTATAGTTGAAGAATGTCATGAAGGTAAGAAATTATTTAAATAAATAAAAATCAATGATAGAAATATTAAATTCAAATTATGCTTAAACCATAGAATTCTATGGCAAAAAAAAAACTTCAAACTTTTATAAATATTATGCGTATTGATGGTAAACATCAATTTGTTTTGGATATTATTTTAGAACATCTGCGAATATAATAAAAGCGGACTTAAAAAAGGTTATTATTTTTTGATCATGATTTTTAATCATTTGATCATAATGGATTAAGTTAAACGAAACGCAAACGTCAAACCAGCACGTGTTGTTTATCTGTCAACTGTCAATGTCAAACTGGTAATTCACGGATTCGTGGTGTTTGTTTTGCAAGTAATAAAAATACATACTTTTTATACTCAATTAAAGAATAGTTATATTAAAAAACAAAATGCTTCGACGGCAGGCGCGTTTGCGCCGAGAATATTTGTACAGAAAGTCAGTGGAAGACAAACAAAAGAGTATTCAAGCGAAAAAAGATCAAATCAAGAAAAGTTTAGAAGAAAATATTCCTATTCACGGTGATTTGAGGAAGGAAGCTCTTGCTTTGCAGAAGAGGATAGAATTTGAAGATAAGGGTGAGTACATTGTTGAGTAATTTTGAGTTTAAAATTGTCTTTGGGAGGCTTTTGCAAACATTACTTTTATGCAGGATTATAACCTCTTACAAATTTCAATCTTCTGTGAATAAAACTTTGAATTACCTAGGTTAGTTTAGGTTTAAATTAGGTTTGTATTTAACCCATCACAGTAGTGAAACAATCTTTGATATTTAAAGATACACATTGCTTTTGAATTACATCCTACTAATATTATAAATGCGAAAATCTGGATAGGATTTTTGTTACTCAATCACGTCTTAACGGATTTAGATGAAATTTGGCACACATATAGTTTATAACCCGGATTAGGACATAGGCTGTAAAATTCGGGAAACGTCTCAATTCCACGGAATATTTGAAAAAAAAAAACGTACAGGTAAACCGCAGGGGGAAAGCTATTGATGGAATATATGAGCTTATAAAAAACATCTGGACTCTTATGAATAATTATCTAATTCTACTAATACTTATTTGTAGGTCCAGAAAGAGCAGCAGTGATTGGCGGGTTCAGCGGTGGAGCCAATACTCTCAGCTCTCAGGATGATGAGTACAGATATGCCGGGGTGGAGGACCCTAAGATCATGATCACCACATCTAGAGAACCTAGTGCTAGGTTGAAGATGTTTGTCAAAGAACTGAGGTGAGTGTTTCTACAAAATGTATAATATCTTCTGTGATTTTAATTAAATTGATTAAATATGTTTTTAATAGGATAGTATTAAGGCCTTCTGTATTACTTTAATATTAATAAAGATAATTCAATGTTATTATAGTCTGTCACAAATGCAGCAATGCAAAATAATTGTAATAATTTAATAAAACTAAAATATAATAATATGATTAAAAGAAATTTCATAAAAAATGAAAATTCAGCACTTTTAGGGCTAGTGGTAATGCTTTTGCTTTTTCAATGAAAATACAAAATCTGAACACATTTTTTTATTATATTATCATATGTAATGCTTACAGGTTGATATTCCCAAACAGTCAGCGTATGAACCGTGGAGGGTACGAGATGTCTCAATTGATCCATGCTTGCAGGGCCAATGAAGTCACAGATTTCATAGTTGTTCACGAACACAGGGGTGTGCCAGACAGTTTGGTAAATAATATTTACTTTACTTGTATGTAATTATATTTAAATGACAAGAAATAGTTGTTTAAGCAAAATTGTGACTTTTAAAATGTTTATTTATAAATTTATTTGAGATGGGCTTAAATTAAATGATAATTTTCGAATTAATTGCTAATCTGTAATTAATAGCTTTACTATAAGTAGATGTCTTTGTAGTTTTTGGGTGAACTGCTAGCTCCAGCAAGCTTCTCATTTAATAGCGTAGCAAGCATATGACATTCACGCACAACGGCCCGCCCTAGAGGCAGAGTGCAGACAATCCTTAGCAAACCTAAACCTTGCTCGTGTACTTGGCTAGCTACCACAGGTGAAATCTGCCGCCGTAACAGCTCTGGCTGTGTTTCGGCAGTATTAATGTGGGAGCCAGTACACTTGAAACCAAAGGCTCGAAGACCAGATGAGCCTACAGTCTGGCAGCATATTGAGCGACGCTTCCTGTTGAAGTGTCATTGCGACGCTGGTGAAGTGCCCCTCAATGGAATAGGCCGCAGTGGCCGCTTACCATGTGGGCTGCGTGTCTGTCTGCCAACTGATGTGGTATAAAAATAAAAAAAATCTTAAGCATATGACGTCACATTATTGTTTTCCAGGTAATCTGCCACCTGCCGTACGGGCCGACGGCGTCGTTCACGCTGTCTGGCGTGGTGATGCGCCACGACATCCCCGACATCGGGCCCATGAGCGAGCAGTACCCGCACCTCGTGTTCCACAACTTTAAGACTGATCTGGGTAATACAATAAGACTAAGAAATTCTTTTTAATGTTAAATGTGGGCTAACAAGTAGTAGGCAAGTAGGCCTGATGGTAAGTGATCACCGCTGTTCATGGACATTTGTCTCATAGATCCTTGTTATAGTCATAGTCTTCTATCCTTGATAATTGAGCATTATCCCAAGATAACAGTAGCCTAAGTCCTTTTCCTAGGTCTAGTATAATGTCTGTACCTGATTTTATTTTCATCAAAATCACCGACAAGAGATGTTTAGGATTAGTAATATTTTTATGGTTTGTCAACAGGTCTAAGGACGATGAGCATACTGAAATATCTATTTCCAGTACCAAAAGAGGACTCCAAGCGAGTGATTACATTTGCCAATCACGATGACTACATTTGCTTCAGACAACACACATACAGAAAGGTTTGTACGAAATTGAATTGATATTTTGTGGGTGTCATAATTTGGTGAAACACAGATCATAAACATAATAATTATAATAATAATAATCACATTAATGTTTGTCTCGGGTTAGATTGGAACCAAGAATTAATGCAGGGTCAATTTGTGCAATAAATGATACTCGCATTATTGTGATATCATTGGTATAAGAGCTTCGAAGTTAAGATAATAGGACACTGTAGGCTCATCAATCCCATTTCCTCTCCTGCTAAAGTGTCCCTCAATGGAATAGGCCGCAATGGCCGCTGACCATCAGGTTGTTCGCGTGTCTATTTGTTAACTGTTTTAACATAAATAAAAAACACCGAATACTGTACGGTCAGCGGCACATCACGGTAAACACTTGCAGTTCGATAATAGCACTTATGCCCCCGACCCCGTGGTACAAAGTGCAGACTGTATAGTCTGACATGCTTTTGACTGTACCATAACTTTTATTTTTTATTTTCAGTCGGGCAAAGAAATCGAGCTAACAGAAATCGGCCCTCGCTTCCAAATGAAGTTATACGAGATCAAGCTAGGTACCTTAGACGCGCAGGACGCAGCTGATTGCGAATGGGCGCTGCGGCCATACATGAACACCGCCGCCAAGAGGCGCTTTCTTAGCGACGAAGATGGCTGGCAGCAAGAGGAGTGATACGTTAATAAATAGTTTATAATAATTACTGGCTTTTATTTTGTTACAAGTGCAAAATATTTAAAAAAATAACAAAATTATCAAATTCTCTACCGATTTACCACAAATTACTGAAAAAATAATCAAAACTGAGCGCGATTAAATTGGATGTTAACTCGACGGAGGCTCCATCTAGGAACTTGAAATCAAAAATGGCCGACGGCAAAACTCAAAAGTTTGATACAGTGCTGCCATCTGTGGCGGAATCAACCACTTGTTGCATTGACCGTGTTGCTATATAATTATATTCGTAGTCTTAGTTTATCTTAGCTATTTACATAGCAGTACGAGATCAAGCTAGGTACCCTAGACGCGCAGGACGCAGCTGATTGCGAATGGGCACTGCGGCCATACATGAACACCGCCGCCAAGAGGCGCTTCCTTAGCGACGAAGATGGCTGGCAGCAGGAAGAGTGATACGTTAATAAATAGTTTATAATAATAATTACTGGCTTTTATTTTGTGCTTTTATTTTACTGGTTTCACCCGCGCGTATTTTCCTATCCCCACCTTTCCCCATATTTCCGGGATAAAAAGTATCCTATGTCCGTTTCCTGGTTCTAAGCTACCTCTCCACCAATTTTCAGCCAAATCGGTTCATCCGTTCTTGAGTCATAAATATTGTAACTAACACCACTTTCTATAAAGATTAACGATGAAAAGTATAAAAATACGTCAAAAATAACAAAGTTACTAATTTCTTAACTGATTAACAACAAATTACTGAAAAAATTATAAATACTATGATGAAATATGTTATGTTAATATCGGGATGTAGCTAGACAGCCCTGTATTATATAGCTACCAACCCACAGGCCAAATCTACCACCATTAACGGCTCTGGATGTGTGCCATTATTATTATTTTGGAGCCAGTCACTTAAAATCAAAGGGTCGAAAATCAGATGAGCCCACATTGAGGGACGCTTCCTATTGAAGTGACCCTCAGTGGAATAGGTCACAGTGACCACTTACTACCAATTCACAGTTATTACCTGTGTCAACTGATAAAAAACACAAAGAAACATACGGTTCCTTTACTGTACTCCAATATATCTGATTGTAGATATGCCAGTACCAGACTTTCTTCAAACACCGCTGACTGTCTACTCGATAGCGGAACAGTATTGGGACCTCAGGGCGTTCCCCACGCAATATGTCTTCTCTCTTCTATCACTGGTCTCTGAGGATAAGTTAGAGAAGGAGAAATGTATAGAGCTCAGCTCCCCTGAAGGCCAGGAGGATTGGTTAAATTACAGCAGGAGACCTAAGAGGACAATTTTGGAGGTAAGAGGGGAAAATTAAATTCAGATTAATTCTAGCTTACCTATAATAATAATAATGGTTGGACTTCACACACTGTCTTAATCACCACGCTTGTCAAATGCGAATTGGTGATCACAAACCCGAGCTGTTTTCGAAAAATCGACACAATTTTTTCCCAATCCGGGAATTGAACTCAGGACCCTGAGCTCACGGCCCGGTACTTATACCCACAAAGCAATTTGCTTTGTGCTTATACCACATAGACCATTAAGGCGAAACTGTTTAAGAACAAAATATTTTTGCACAAGAAAATTTTATAAAAAAAATCTGAATCTTTCAGGTGCTCCAAGACTTCTACAAATCAGCATCAAAACTTACAATCGAAGTGCTCTTCGAACTATTCTCCACCATCAAGCCGCGTTCCTTCTCCATAGCCAGCAGCTGCCTGCCCAGCGGTGGGAAGCTGGACGTACTCCTGGCTGTGGTACAGTACCGGACTAAGCTGGTGAAGGAGCGGCTAGGCCTGGCTTCGAACTGGTTGAAGGATCTGGAAGTAGGGGATAGGGTGTACGGGTGGGTCAAGAAGGGCAGTTTGGTGTTTCCTGATCCAGTAAGTAATATAGTTATTAAACATTTCTTTTTATTTTAGAGGTAGGCAAACAAGCAGGCGTGCCACCTGGGGGGCGATCGCGCTAAATAATCAATTGAACCTCAGTCGTTATTAGCGCTATCGCGTTTAAAACACGCGACGGCGCTATACGAAGTCGGCAGAACGGCTGCAGTTCAGTCGTGGTTTAGTTAGCGCGATCGCCCCTAAAGCAGGGGTTCCCAAAGTGGGCGAAAACGCCCCCTTCAGGCCCAAAGGGGGGTGGTAAGAGACCTAGAAATCTCCGCTAATTCAGTTCCCAACAATAAATTAATTTAATTTGAAGTTATAGTTTTTAAGTAGGTGAAAAAATGGGGACGCTGAAAATGAAATTTATTCATAAAGTGGGCAGTAGACAAAATAAGTTTGGGAACCCCTGACTTAAAGAAAGGTAATAGGTTGGTATAATACAATTCAACTTAATAAGCTAGTCTGAAGTTAGCTGCGAGCGTCGTTTGCGCAGGTGCGCTCTGACACCTACCTATCTGTGTTCTGCGCAGGTTCTCGCACGATGTTCAGACAAGCCAATGTATAAAATTGCACACGTAGATACTATACTTATCCTCTTTTATTTTAGTTAGCCTGTTCGACCGTAAAGTTGCTGTATTAATCTTCAGCCCTCCTCACTTATCACTTTTGCTCCAGACAATACCCCACATCTTCATAGGCCCGGGCACAGGCCTGGCGCCGTTCCGCAGCCTGCTCCAAGAGCGAGAGCACCTCGGTCTACTATCAGCTCGGACAGTCCACCTGTTCTTCGGCTGCCGGTACAGGGAGAGGGACTTCCACTGCCGTGAGGAGTTGGAGCGGCTGGTCGGGGAGGGGAAGTTGACGCTGTATTGCGCGTTCTCGAGGGATCAGGAGGATAAAGTGTAAGTGTATTTCGGTTGTCATCATGTTAATGGAAATTACTACTACTATTTTTTTTCTGCTTGTCCCAAAGTTTGACTGGCAGAGAATGCCATTAGGCATTAGGTCCGCCTTATGTACTCCCTCGTCGCCTTGTTGGGGGGCCACGGGAAACAGCAAGGCCCTTGCTCCGTGAGCCTCTCGGCGAAAGCTTGCATTTGCAGTCTCCTCGAGCCTCCCTTTCTGTGGGGGGCTGCGGGAGCGACCCGGAGTCCCGCCCACGGCGATAACTATCAACTTAGTAAATCTGGACTAACTCACCAAAAGAGAAAAAAGACCCCAAATTAAGCATAGCTTGTATTTTAGAAGCCAAACAATTAACAATTGGTCGTCTAATAATAACTGTTGTCACAGGTACGTACAACACAAAATCATGGAACACGGCGAGACGCTCTGGCCTCTGATCCGCGACCAGCAAGCGCACATCTACATCTCCGGCAACACTAAGAACATGCCTGACAACGTGCGGGAAGCTTTCGTGGATGTCTTCAGAACAGTCGGAGGACTGCCTACTGAGGACGCGAAACAATTTCTTGACAGACTTGAGAAGAGTGGGAGATTGCAAGTAGAGACGTGGTGATAAAAGATAAAATTATATGTTTTTTATTTACATAACATGACGTACATAAAATACTAGTCTGCGAGACCATCTACACTGCCGAAGACAGGACAAGGTGGCGAAAAATTGTACAGTAGAAAGTGTATTTTCGAGGTCAAGGTGACGCTCAGTATTGAGGATAAACAACACAAACAAGGGACATCATAATATTAACGGCAAAGGCCGAAGATATTCATAAATTAATTGAAATAAAAGTCTGCAATTACGTACTTTGCATACAATCCTTTTGTAAATGTTTGTAATACGACGTTATGCCACAAAGTTCGATGTGAAAAAGGACAGGTAAACACTTTTATTTTTGTTATTCCATGGAAACTCTTTCCCCAAGTGTGACATAGTCCAGATGAACAAGCAGTCTCTTGAACAATGTATAATTATTTTAATGTATTATTGTCACTGACCTCTATTCTACATGTATAATAGAGGTCAGTGATTATTGTGTATTTTTACCACAATTTTTTTTTATTTAATTTAATATTGTGAAATTGTAAATAAATCTTTATTTTTGAATTCTTTTCTAATTTCAAATCTGGTAAGCACTACGCACCCATTTACAATTTTGCTTATAAAACTTTAAACAAATTTAATCAATCTAAAGCTTACTTGTTTTAAATAAAATTCAGTTAAATATTTACCACATTTATTGACACAAGTTCATTCATCAGTCTCTTTCTTAAACGTAATCTTATCCTATTTTTGAAGTCCTTTACTTATTTCACTTATTTGTTACTACTGTACACGCATTAAATTTAGAGATTACTAATCTTTTAGGGGCTGTTCTTGTCAAATTTTACTATTAAAGTTATTATTTTTATGAAATTTATAAGATGAAGGCAAACGATAAAGTTACACTGAGATACAATAACTCACACAGCCTAGTTGATAGAAGAAGTACATTTTACATTGTATTGTCTCCCTCTCTTGTTTCCTTTTTAACTGAGGTTAGGCCGAGCCATAACCCGGAGGACCTGAGTTTGATTCCCTGGTTGAAGTTACGAGTATTTCAGTACGTTATTAAAAAAAAGGTCATGTGAAAGATGATGGAGGCCCATTTTAATAAAAAAAATGTAATTAAACATTTAACAAGAAAAGCCCACAAATATTAGTAACCCCTCTTAAACCTAAAGTACTTAAACAATAAGTATCTGTTTAACAGTTCAATTAAACCTCATATCTTTGAGAAAGGCCTATGCCCAACAGTGGGAATTAGGGAATGCAAATCTCGCGAGATCAGGGCTCCAGCGAGATCTCGCGAGATTATGAATATCAGTGCTGCGAGATCTCGCTAAAATCGAGATCTCGCGAGATTGGCAGTTTTGCTTGTTTTTTTGCAAATAACCACAATATTTGATTACATTAGGATAAAATTATAATAAAAATCATAAGTATTATAAGATAAACATTCATTTTCACGATATAAAACAACTTAAAACGGATAAAAACTAGCGATAAATTCTACATTTTAAATCCGTGATCACGACTGTTGAAAAGTGGTCGAATGTCGGGTTTTAAATTTAAAATGTAGAATATATCGCGAGTTTTGATCCGTTTTGAGTTGTTTTAATTAATGAGTAACTAGTAACCGCGTAAACATCAGAAACCAGTATTTATTTTTACGATTTTTTTCAATATATATTTTTTTAATGTTTGAACTAAGCCAGAACTTGACCACACAGAATTGCCTGATGTTAAACAACTATGCGGTCTACCATAGAGCGCACTTGCTCAGGAAAAGCCCGTTAATTCTGGCCTCGAAGAGCTCCAAGTTATAATGGATAGGTAGGAAAGACTGACCCAGGCAGAGAGTTCCACTCCCGCGCAGTCCGTGTCAAAAAAGACGAAGCAAATCGCTTAGTCCGTGGTCTTGACTCTCTCTCGACTGTATACGGATGGAGTCTCTCAGTCTAGTCGTTTAGTGATGGAACGGAGCTGGCGAAATTAAGGCGTGCAGTTGAGAAGAACACTCGCCAAAGTGGAGACTGTAAAAGACAGAGAGGCAAGCAATCCTCCTCGTTGATCAAGGCTCAAACATTGTTTGAGCTTCATTGTTGCAAACCCGACAGGAACGAAACTGAGAGACACCTCCCACGACCACTATATCAAGCCGCCGCCTCACCCGCACCAAACGAAACCGACAGATCGCAAGTCCGACCGTGTCAGTTCGGGCTTCGAAGAGGTTTTTGTGCTCAAATGCAATCTCGTTAATCTCGCGAGATCTCGTCCTGTTTTCGACCGAGATTCAATCTCGCAAAAAAAGGCCGAGATCTCGCGAAAACGAGATCTCGCGAGATCGAGATTGCATTCCCTAGTGGGAATCATTACACATGAACACCTGCTCAGCAGTGGGTTTTTTAAGACATAAACTCCTTCAATAAGTATCTGTACAAATCTTCCCCTCAAATTTATGAGGAAGGCCTATGCCCGATAGCGGGAACCATTGGACCCTTATGCCCAGCAGTGGGCCTCATTTGACCCTTCATTTGGCCTAGTAGTGGGCATCATCAGGCTTGAACGCCTGAGCCCAGCGGTGCACTCGGGCCTGAACTTCTCTACTAATCGTGCTTAGGCAGTCCCCACAGCTTGAGGTTACCAGAGTCTCTCTTACGCTCCGGGGGGTCTTTGTCTTCGCAGGCGTAAGCGACCAGGTACCGCGATGGGTGCCACGCTACTGTGAAGGTCGAGGCTGATACTGGGATCTCTGCTACCTTCTCACCTGGGGGCAAAAATATTGAATGTAAGTTCAAGAAATCTACATATTATTATAATATTATAATAAGTACACAGCATTTTAGTAGGTATAACGTTGAATTTTAATGTAAGCCTAGTTATTTATTTTAATAAAACATAAAAATTTAAAATTTGTAATGAAAGGAAAACACATATTCTTCAAACAGATTCATAATAAATTCTTTTTACCTTATTTAATGAAAAATGGAAGGTCCCATCCAAAGAATTTGCCTTTGCAGGCCAGTATAGTAACGAATGAATGAGAATCATAATGAATGAATGAGTGAGTGAACGAATGAATGAGTGAGTGAATGGTATCTAGTCGTGCGGAATGTACCTGTCTCGGTGTCGCCGATGTCGATGATGTGGTCCTCGCTGGCGGAGGCCAGTAGGCGCCCGTCGAAGCTGAACGACAGGGTGCGCACCGGCCACTCCAACCTGGAATATTGGATGTTCTTTTTATCTGGACAGAGGGAAAAACCATTTGGATCGGTGTGTTCTTACTTTAAAATTGGAATTTATCTCTGCTATTTCTATAACCGTTATTTTAAAACGGCCAAGCGCAAGTCGGACTCGCGCATGAAAGGATATGTATCATTATTGAAAATCATCTTTATTAGCCTATCGCAGTCCACTCCTCTTGTCTCCATCTGCTGCTTTTTCCGGTTTCTGCCAGTTATATTGCGCAAATGGCCACTCCACCTGTCCTGAGGGCTTTGGATCTCTGCCGGATGCCTGAGGGTATAGTGCACTGACCTGGAGAAGACCCGCAAGCAGGCCAGCTCGTGCACGTCCCACAGGCTGACGAGCGCGTCGGCCGAGCCCGTGGCGAGGAACCGGCCCGTGGGGTCGTGCTCCACGCAGATGCAGTGCCCGGGGACCTATGCCTGAGGGTATAGTGCACTGACCTGGAGAAGACCCGCAGGCAGGCCAGCTCGTGCACGTCCCACAGGCTGACGAGCGCGTCGGCCGAGCCCGTGGCGAGGAACCGGCCCGTGGGGTCGTGCTCCACGCAGATGCAGTGCCCGGGGACCTATGCCTGAGGGTATAGTGCACTGACCTGGAGAAGACCCGCAGGCAGGCCAGCTCGTGCACGTCCCACAGGCTGACGAGCGCGTCGGCCGAGCCCGTGGCGAGGAACCGGCCCGTGGGGTCGTGCTCCACGCAGATGCAGTGCCCGGGGACCTATGCCTGAGGGTATAGTGCACTGACCTGGAGAAGACCCGCAGGCAGGCCAGCTCGTGCACGTCCCACAGGCTGACGAGCGCGTCGGCCGAGCCCGTGGCGAGGAACCGGCCCGTGGGGTCGTGCTCCACGCAGATGCAGTGCCCGGGGACCTATGCCTGAGGGTATAGTGCACTGACCTGGAGAAGACCCGCAGGCAGGCCAGCTCGTGCACGTCCCACAGGCTGACGAGCGCGTCGGCCGAGCCCGTGGCGAGGAACCGGCCCGTGGGGTCGTGCTCCACGCAGATGCAGTGCCCGGGGACCTATGCCTGAGGGTATAGTGCACTGACCTGGAGAAGACCCGCAGGCAGGCCAGCTCGTGCACGTCCCACAGGCTGACGAGCGCGTCGGCCGAGCCCGTGGCGAGGAACCGGCCCGTGGGGTCGTGCTCCACGCAGATGCAGTGCCCGGGGACCTATGCCTGAGGGTATAGTGCACTGACCTGGAGAAGACCCGCAGGCAGGCCAGCTCGTGCACGTCCCACAGGCTGACGAGCGCGTCGGCCGAGCCCGTGGCGAGGAACCGGCCCGTGGGGTCGTGCTCCACGCAGATGCAGTGCCCGGGGACCTATGCCTGAGGGTATAGTGCACTGACCTGGAGAAGACCCGCAGGCAGGCCAGCTCGTGCACGTCCCACAGGCTGACGAGCGCGTCGGCCGAGCCCGTGGCGAGGAACCGGCCCGTGGGGTCGTGCTCCACGCAGATGCAGTGCCCGGGGACCTATGCCTGAGGGTATAGTGCACTGACCTGGAGAAGACCCGCAGGCAGGCCAGCTCGTGCACGTCCCACAGGCTGACGAGCGCGTCGGCCGAGCCCGTGGCGAGGAACCGGCCCGTGGGGTCGTGCTCCACGCAGATGCAGTGCCCGGGGACCTATGCCTGAGGGTATAGTGCACTGACCTGGAGAAGACCCGCAGGCAGGCCAGCTCGTGCACGTCCCACAGGCTGACGAGCGCGTCGGCCGAGCCCGTGGCGAGGAACCGGCCCGTGGGGTCGTGCTCCACGCAGATGCAGTGCCCGGGGACCTATGCCTGAGGGTATAGTGCACTGACCTGGAGAAGACCCGCAGGCAGGCCAGCTCGTGCACGTCCCACAGGCTGACGAGCGCGTCGGCCGAGCCCGTGGCGAGGAACCGGCCCGTGGGGTCGTGCTCCACGCAGATGCACGTGCCTGGGTGGGCCTTCAGCACCGTCTGCTGCTCTAGGCCTGGGTACCTAAGTGACAAAATAATAGTATGAGCCTTATGAGCCAATAAAGATAGCCTGTTAAACAGCTGTTACCCAAAAAAACAAATAAAATTTAATTGAAAATGTGCTGGCTGCAACAGGACAAGTATCAATCTCACACGAAGATCAAATGAGTGGTGTCCTTACTCCCTTACCTTAAAAATAAAAGCTAAAGCTTCCTTCCTCCTCAATCCATATATTGTTTCAGACATGGGACGACGCATCTAAGACCTAGTCCCATATGTGATTAGTAAGTAACCACTTTGTTATCAAAACTGATTTGATAAAATCAATTGTGATATCTACTTACGTTAATATGTGAACACAGCCCAGTCCATTTGTTAAGTAAAACAAGTCTGAAGACAGGTTCCATGATATCTCATTTACTTCAAAATTGAACTGCTCCTCTACAACCTGGAATAGAAAACATTATTCCTATTTCAACAAATCATTTTTTTACAATTTCCATGCAATAAGATGCCAAGAAACAAGGATAAAAAAAAACACTTAGATTTTTCTTATTCTATTAGAACAGCATTATTAAGTTGTGCATGGCATGAAAGTGTATAATATAAAAATGCAATTATAGATGTATGATAATGAGTATCATACATACCACTTTGTAAGTCCTTGTGTCAATGAAAGAGACAAGATCCTCCTTGTTGCCAACAGCAATGGTGCTGCCGTTCGGCGACCATGCAATGTTGATGTTCTCGCCTTTCGTTGCGATGATCGCTGAGCACTTATGTGTCCTAGTAAGAGAATATTACACTGTCAATGCTGGAAGATTTTCAGATCACATTTAGAAGAAAGAAGAGTTTAAGATAATAATTCTGGTCCATAAATTAGGAAACAGGTACTGAACTTAACCCTTTCCCCGCCACACCTTTTTCCGAAAATGGTGCCCCTAACGCCACGACCATTAAAAAAAATAAATCCAAGAAATTATTAAGTTATAATTATTAAGTTTGACGAGCCGTTTGGTGCAATGGTCGAGAAGTCGGCTATTACACCAGAGGTCGCGGGTTCGATCCCCGCACGGTACAAACATTTGTGTGCATGAACATGTCTGTTTGTATCGGTCTGGGTGTTTCTATGTATAATAAGTATGTATTTACAAAAAAAAAAAGTATATAAGTAATGTTTATCCGTTGTCTGGCACCCATAGCACAAGCTAATGCTTAGTTTGGGGCTAGATGGCGCTGTGTGAAAAATGTCCAGAGATATTTATTATTTATTATTTATACTCAACTCATTCAGGCAAGTAAAAATACAACGTTTCTTGTCTTTCTTGATCCTGATTTTTGTCTGATATATCAGTCATTGGCATGGTGGGCACGAAAATGGTTTGTCTGATATATCAGACATTGGCGTTGAAAGGGTTAATTAGGAAAAAGCACTGTTGTAGCCAAACCGTTTTAAGCACAAGTGAAGTAAATTCTTCTGAACTAACCTGCTTGTTATTATTTACCAATAAAGAATCTTTTCATACCTTGTATCCCATATCCTGACAGACTTGTCTCCGCTGGCTGTGCTAAGGAGATCAGGATGCGATGCATGCCAGCACAGCTGGTCTACAGAGCCTGTGTGGCCTCGGAACAGGAAGTCTTGTGACTGAAACAGAATAAAAGAGATGATCACATATAAAACACATATGGACAATACAACAAAAATGGATATTAAAATTTGATTTTGATTTTAGGCTTAATTAGACAAAAAAAAAAGTAAAATGTTAACAAAATCATTTTAATGTAACACAATATGCTTACAAAAAAGGCCTGGATATTATTGTTATCTCTTAGATAGATTTCTTGTTTTGTTTTGGGTAGACATTGTTCTGATTCAAAAGAACAAGACTGGCAGTGAGCCTGTCCTACGCGCCAGGGGTCATGAGATTGAAGACCACCCAGGACCAACATTCATGAAATACTTAAACATTTTTGTTTGTGTTGTGTCTGGCAATTCTTATGTATCTAAATATACGTTTGGGGTACCTCCTTTGATTATCATACCTTTGTCAAACGTGCTTACAACTATCTTTGGGGTCAGATCTATTTAGGGTTGCCATCTCTAAAATTTGGAAAACAGGACAAGACAGGTTTAGAGTCCGAAAGCAGGACATGTCAACAAGATCTTTTAAACATAGGATTCAATGTAATAAAAACAGGTGAAAATGTCATAAATCACCCTTTTTTTAAAACTCGGTCTACAAAATGAAACCTTCCCTGGACGCTCCCAGGATGCCCTCTAAACTAGGACAAATCCGAGGAAACCCGGACGGATGGCAACCCTAGATCTATGTGATGTTGACTGTTTTACAATATTTATTTATTTACTCATAGAGGTTATGTTTAACCAGTTGAACTACTAACATCCCAACAAACACCGCAACTTCTACTCACCAGTCTGTATCTGTCCAGTGTAAATATAGCGACATTCTTGTCGTAGGAGCCCGACGCAAGTCGCCGTCCATCACACGACCAGCCGACGCTGTGCACCTTGGAACTGTGAGCGACGTACTCTCGGATGCTGCAGTGCGACGCGAAGTAGCTCCGCAGTTCGGCTAGATCCTCTATTGGAGTTTGCTTTGGCTCCTTCATTGTTTACACATGAGTTTCTTGATAAAAACAGAATAATACCACGCTGACTCCCGGTCTCGGCGATGTTCTTTGTCTCGGCGTCAACATCGAGCGAGCGAAATAGCGAATGTCAATATTGTCAATGTCAACAGGGTTGCCAACTCTAAAAAATATTTATCCCTAAACCTAAGTCAAAACCCCCTAAAATCACCTCAATTGCTTGAAAATCCCCCCAAAAATATTTCATAAAAATAATTACAATTAAACAATAAAAAATGTGCAGTAATATAATTTGTTTTTACTCTTCTATACTAATATTATAAAGAGGAAAGAAGATATAATTGTCATTGTCATATTTGTCATAGACAACATGGGGGAATTCGTGTTTTAATTTTTATTCAACTCTGTACTCTTAATAACAAACAATCGCACTAGATGTCGCTAATACCGCGTTTTCATTCAGCCATTTCCGTTGGTGCTTGCCTTGCCGTACATATTTCCCTGTATATTGATGTGGCAACGTCAGCGGAAATGAGTGTTTACATTGCCGCTTCATATGTATTTTAAATTCGACTCTGGGCCATGGATAACGTGGAAATTGTCGCAGCGTCGGCGCTCTGCCTTTTAAGTTTAATTAATTATTTAAATGTTTTAAAAAAAATAGAATTCAAAAGAGACGTCGTCGTCAGAGGAGATGGTGGATGATAGCAATTCATCGTAATAGAACAATAAGTATTTTTAAAGATATTAAACGACTGAACGAGAGAGCAACATGTAAACACACGTTGCCGCTCGCATTGCCGCGCTTTGATGTCCGCTAGAAAAACCGCCAAATGGGGGATAGCCGGGCAATGCGAACGGCAACGTCAAGGCAATAGAAATGACCTGTTTACATTCTCGCGTTTCCCAGTTTATTCCCCATGTCCCTGCTCGTTGCCGCGGCAATGGGCTGAATGAAAACGCGGTATAAGGCGATATGTATAAAAATTAACATGATTCGCTGGATTGGATTATCCTAAGGCTATAGAGACTATACTCACCTTTATTTTGCTGAATTTGGAATAAAAAAAAATATATATTTAAAGTTATAAAAATCCCTAAAAATACCCCTAAAAATATAACACCCCTAAAAAAATCCCATCTCACTTATTTACCCCCTAAATCTGGGGGGAAAACCCCTAAGTTGGCAACCGTGAATGTCAAATATTTTAGTCAAACCATAGATTGTGCCATAGATTAAATAAATAAAATCTATGAGTCAAACAAAATGACATAATCAATGTTGTCAGCAGATGAATTTCAAAGCCCCCCCTTGTCGGGAACAACAACAAGCAAGGTATAGACCGACAAACTTATCTGTTCCGGTGGCCAAAATTGGAACTACGTGAAATGCAATGCAAAAACGATATTTAATGACAGTTCTAAATAGACAGTAGCGACGCCGCCACCGGAACAGATAAGTTTGTCGGTCTATAATAGATTTTCTGACAGACCATTTAAAAAAAAGTTTCCAAAAGCTTTACTAGATGGCGTTGAACGAAGTATGTATTAGTCTAGTATTTGTCTATGATCTATTTTTACCTCTGCCACAGATAATATAATACTCTGGTTTTTAACCGAGCCATAATATTTACTCATTCTTCTTCTTCTTCATAATTGATAGCTTGCTTTGTGTTTTTTATTAACAATTCCGCCAATAAGTATTTTTTTCGGAAATGAAAATGACATCTGACATCGTTTTATCAAAAACAGTCATGTCAAAGGTAAACCAGGGTCTTTTCACTTCTATACTTTGAAGTTTTGTATGGAGGAGGATTAGCTCTCTTTAGTAGTTTCCTATTTCGCTAGATGGCGTTAGCGACAAATTTGCGAGACGTTTTACGCAATTTCTTATTTCATTATTATTCTCAAAACTTAGAAATAATAGATAAACTGAATTTACAGAACACATTGTATCGCATATTTTATTAATAATTGCTACTTTAAATTCTTTTGTTTCCTTTAATACATAAGAAATTTCAGTAAATTTATTTAAATATGCAGAATCTGGGGGGAACGGAACGTACATAGCGGCAAAATCATGGATGGCTACCTGTCATTCTGTCAATAGTGTCAATGTCAATACCGTTTGTTTACGTTACGTGACACGAATGTGATATTTTGCTTTTTCTTGTGGTTTTTTTCTATTTAACGACCCTGCTTTTTCACCTGGACGCCGATCTATTCCCTCGCTGACCAGTGCATTGAATTTAGGACTCCGATCTCTCCGGCGCCCCATACACTCTGACCCATCGCCTCGTTTTCCGGACTCCGATTTCTTTGCCTATCGACCTTTGCCTTGTGTTTTGAACTTAGATTCTTTGTTTTAAATAAATAAACATTATATTAGTTAGATGTGTTGTTTTATTTATGCCTATTTTAGTTTAAAATATAACAATAAAAATTAAATCATAAAATACGTATACCTATAAACAGGCACGTAGGTATAGTATAGTTATATATATTAGTCAATGGTGTAGCTATAGTTATAGATATTGAAAAATGTAATTTCTTCCGGTTTCACGAGATGGCGCTGAACGGCGATCTAACTGATGGCTCTATTATAAGGTACTCTGTGAGGTAAACTTTATAACGTTTCGTTCATTGTGATTGCATAGGTGGAACGGCGCGCCATCTATTGAGAACTAACAAAACGGGCTGTCAGAAAATCGCCCATTAATGAGTTCCGGTGTTGCCAGCTGATAAGATTTCAAGTCCCCTACTCCCCACCGCCGATTGTATTTTATAATTTTACTGAACTTATAAAAGAAATAGTTTTCCGCCCGCGGTTTCAACAGCGCGTAATTTCTTTTTTCAAATATCCCCCCCCCCCCTTCCCGGGATCAAAAGTACCCTATGTTCACCGGGGATAGTGTAGCTATCCAACAGTGAAAGAAAGAATTATTCAAATCGGTTCAGTTCAGTATGTAGTTTCAGAGCCTATTCAATTCAAACAAACAAACAATCAAATCTTTCCTCTTTATAATAATAGTATACAATCTAAATAAGCTTATTTTTTTATATACTAAGTCAGTTGGTAGACAGACACGCAGCCCACCCACCTGATGGTAAGCAGCCACTCTGGTAGCATGGGTGGTTGAATGATGGACGGAATATTTGACAAATGGGACAGGATGGCCACGGGCCGCCAAAATATCTATCCGTCCTTTTACTTAATTCATTGGTCTTTGTTTGGATAGATAATGCCAAGATTTCTCCAGACTAGGAATATTACCTTTTTTCCCTGGGAAGATAATTGGGTACCTAAATAAAAACAGTGTTAAATTGACAAAATTTTATTTGATTACATAGAGGATTTTCTTTTTGAAGATAATAATAGTAAACTTATTCTAAAGTTTATTCTACTCGATAGTAGCGAAGCCTAGAAACTTAACAGCTATGGTTTTTCAACTACGAAAATTTCAATAAATCCCTTTATAATTATTATAATATAAGTAAAGGTTCCTTATTCTACAGCTTATAATTATAAGGAAATACATAGAAATAAGAATTTCGTATCTATCTGCATGGTTTTAGTAACCTAGAGTTATTAAATGTTTATGAGACTATGTATTACAAATGTTTATTACAAAAAGTATAGGCAACTTGTAGGCACGAAATATTTTTGAGTACTCCTATTACAAACAATCTGTATGCTATGTGCCTGTTAATTTTAAAACATTCCTGTAATCAATTCATTAACGATTTTTGCAAGGTTTTCATCTGGTTACGACATTCGCCCCGTTTCGTTAAAAGCAGCAAAGATTGGTCGCTCACAAATTAAATTAGAAAACCTATATGTTACATCCCAATTTTGATGATGAAAATTGAATATCCAAGCAGTATGACACGATTAATTTTCGGGCCTGGTTTACTAAGTTCATTGAATATGTCTAAAACAGTTTATATTATCAGAACATTGTTACTGAAATTAATTATAAAAACCACCAGTCCAGCCAGACCCATGATCTTCTGTTGCAATCTATACTAATATGATAAAGAGGAAAGATTTGATTGTTTTTTTGTTTCAATTGAATAGGCTTCGAAACTACTGAACCGATTTGGATAATTATTTTACTATTGGATAGCTACACTATCCTCGGTGATCATAGGGCACTTTTGATCCCGGAAAAGTGGTAGTAAGAGGCGGATATTTGAAAAAAGAAATTGTGAAGGCTAGTGTAATTATTATACATTTTTCAAAAGCATTTACCCCTAAGAGCGAATTAGTTGATCTATGCTTGCATAGGCTTACCTATCTCGTCTTTAACACAATACAAAAAAGCAGTATTTTAAAATTAACAGACAATAATAATTTTTTTTTGCTATCAAATTCCCTACAATTTAGTGCTACTATCTAATGTTTTAACTATAAATAAAGGATTGAGAAACTCCTTATCTTCTAAATCGACACTTTAAAACTAATGTAAAGAGTGAGATAATTAAATTATATAAAAAACATATCTTTATGGAGACAAATTTCCAAAATAAACATATATGTAATTTATTACAATTCAATTAAAATGACAAAAACTAGTAGTTACAGATCGTTCACGATAAGAAGTCCTCTAGCCGCTATATTGGTACTACTGTTTTTCAATACTTTCAATCTGTTTTTTGACAGAATTACAAAGCGTAGGCAATGCTGCCAATATAGCGGCTAAAGGACAACTTATGGTGAACAGACTGTAATAACTTTTTTGAAATAAAAGTCTACACAAAAGTAGACACTCAAATCACAAGACAAAATCTGTTAAAATAATCCACAACTGGGTGATTAACATAAAATATATCAAAGAACATTTTCTTGCGTTTTTCGCAGCTTCTACATATTATGATATTCTTAAATCTACAGAATATATTTTAGTAGTGCAAAAGTTGAATACAAGTTGCACGAAACAAATTATGCGTTTTGAGATATTTTCTGATAATCACCCAACAACTGAAACCTAATTTAGTTTAGTATTATCATAAGCTTATATTATTTGATATCTAAGTAATATGTGACACGAGTGGAGGATTGCATCTAATTTAATAAACCAATATAGAAAACTGTAAAATACACAATGTGTGTATCATTCTGATTATAAACTCGATTGCAACACGCATTTGTTCCATAATTTATAAGTAATGTGTAATGTACCACATTAAAAGTATCAGCCTGATCATAAGTATGAGTTGTTTTCAAATTCTATACAAACGCTGGGGATTGAACCCTAACACCACGGCCAAGACTTACCACTAGACCATCGAGGTGGCTAATACACTGTATAATTCCACAATAAAATTGAGAAAATACAAAATAATTTGTTAAAAACATACGGGGGACCGAAACATGCGCGTTTTTGTTACAGTTCCTACGGTTACTTTAAAATGTATTTATTCCTATTTAATTATATTAGTATTATTATACCTAAAAATAACCGGCGATAAATATTACGTACTTTTAGTAAGAGAAAATCAGCCAAATTATCTTGCGCATACGAAGTAATACCATATGAAAATAATTTTCCGATATTCTCCGGTCTCTGATCAGGCGGGGATCGAACCTGCGACCCTCATTTTTAAGAGAGTGAACTTCCAACTATGCTATATGCTATTGGATATACGCCGCGCGTATTATAATTGACCTCAGTGTGTTGGATGTAAAACTTATCACCGGCTACTTTACTTTGCTATGCTAACATAGGAAAATAGTGAGTACATTTCACAATTAGAATTATTAATTCAGTACCAATATTTTATTACATGCACTACCTATTCCTAAAAATTTAAAACCCTTTCTAATATTGATGACATGAATTTTAAATCTCATCAAATACCAATCATATATAGGTTAAGTAGGTATATGACAATCGATTCAGAAGCTAAAAAATGTTAACTCAAAAAAAAAAACATTTTACCAATCAATATTCAGTCAGAATATAACTGCGGTATCAACCTAACATTGTTCGCCTCGGCACTAAAAGCGCTAGCCACTTGTCAATTATAATTTGTATGTACAGAAAAGTATTTTATTACAGTTGTCCACAATGACGTTCAATATACAACTAGACACCCAATCTCGAAGAATTCCTCAAAAAACGTCCGAGCGGCGTTGACACAGATGATATTAACACATTCGTTCAAATTAACACCTTATCTCGTGGCAGTTAGTATTTAATGTCAATTGTATACAACTAAACGAAAACTCTGCCCAATAGTCGGGTGGGCAGACTTTTGTTTCGGACAATATTTGAGCGTGATTGGGAGTCTAGTTTTTTAATTGAACGTCATTGGTTGTCCATGAAAATTACATTTTATTTCGTTCTATTTAATTTTAATGTGCACCATAACTGTTTAAATATTTTCCCGTACATAATAAATTAGTGTGACAGTAAGTAGGAATCGTTCTGACATCCTAAACATGTAATGAGTGGCTAAGGCTGCCTGTCCACTGAAGCGGAGCGAGGCAGCGGAGCGGAGAAACGGAGTAATATTAACCAATACGATTGTAACTTTATGTCTGAGCGGAGATTTTGTGCCATCCTATTTGTTTGAGGAGCCATTTGGTGTAATGGTCGAGAAGTCGGCTATTACACCAGAGGTTGCGAGTTCGATCCCCGCACGGTACAAACATTTGTGTGCATGAACATGTCTGTTTGTATCGGTCTGGGTGTTTCTATGTATAATATGTATGTATTTACAAAAAAAAAAATATATAAGTAATGTTTATCTGTTGTCTAGCACCCATGGCACAAGCTTATGCTTAGTTTGGGGCTAGATGGTGCTGTGTGAATAATGTCCAGAGATATTTATTTAATATTTTTCAGTTTCTCCGCTCCGCTGCCTCGCTCCGTTTCGGTGGACAGACAGCCTTAAGTTAGGTTCTGACTGAGGTGGTGTAGCAGGTCAGCAGCAGCCTAGTACCGGCCGCGTCCCCTGCCACGGCCCCTGCCGCGGCCGCGGGGCGAGCCGCGCGGCTTGCTGGCGGGCGTGGCAGGCGTGGCCGGAGTGGCCACGGGCGCGGGAGATGGAGCCTTCGGGGCTTCGGCTGGCTGCGGAGCGGCGCCCGACCCTGCCCACCAACATACATATTATACATATACCAGGTGGTAGGTTCCTGTACTGGGCCGTCTAAGTGGGTACCACCGCAGATATTTTCCCGTGAAATACAAGTGTGTCAAGCACTTCTGTATTTCGAGGAAAGGGCACTGACGCTAATGAAATTACTGGGTATATGAGACCTAGTAACTATCGCCTCGGTGTAGCGGGCGCAGGGCGGTGCCAGGCAGTAACTGCTTAGTTACTGTTTGGCACTGAACTGACTAAGGGCAGGCGTGGCGCTTACCATCAGGTGTACGATCTGCTATTGTTTGTTATTCATCTGTTTTTCTCCGGTAGTCTTATTTATAAGCACTAGCTCCCTATTTATTTCTGCTTAGCCCTAGGGTTGACCGGTAGATAATATACATTTTGCACTCAGTACACAAAAATGAAGGTCAGAAAAACCTCCCCTATGGCACCACGTAAAGCGACGCTTTCTGGTGAAGTGATCCTCAATGGAGTAGACAATTGGAGCCGCTTCCACACCAGCCAAATGCTATAGCATTTAATTTTTTTGAACTATTTTGTCTTTTTAAAAACTAAAATGTTTAAAACCCAATATCAAATGAATATAGGATTATCCACCTTTCCAGAAATAAGTACTTAGACTAGAGAATGAATAAATACTACCTTAATTTGCTCAGTTTATAATCACTCGAATATTTGTAGAACAATAAATTGTCGCCTCGGTATAACGGGCGCAGGGCGGTTCCAGACAGCAACTGCTTAGTTACTGTTTGGCACTGAACTGTCTAAGGGCAGACGTGGCGCTTACCATCAGGTGTACGATCTGCTCGTCTTGTTATACATTGCAATAAAAAAAAACTTACTTTTCTCTGCTTTTCTTACCAATTGCACTGATATACCCACTACATTGAACTTCCCTAGCTTTCCCTAACTTCCTAGAAAGTTTAAACAGACCCTGTTTAAAATATCACTCACCGTCCTTCTCCTCCTCCTGGGACTCATCGACGGTCCCCCAGTCCTCCAGCTCGTCGGCGGCCGGCATCTCCGCGTCGCCGTCCGCTTCACTGCGGGGCTCCTCTGCAATTATCACACAATATTATATTACTGCCCAAGGTACACATATTTTTGAACAACTTCAAGGACGGCGCCGTGAATCGCAATCGTTGCAGTTGGGTCGAAACAACTTTGAGGACGAGGTGAATAGAAGAATTCGGTTGGGTTGGGCAGCGTTAGGAAAACTACGTCGAGTCTTCTCATCGCCGATTCCAGAATGCCTAAAGACGAAAGTCTTCAATCAGTGCGTCCTACCCGTCATGCCATACGTGGCCGAAACGTGGACACTTACGGCACGGCTAGTCCACAAGTTTAAAGTCGCTCAGCGGGCTCTGGAAAGAGCTATGCTCGGCGTTTCTCTGCGGGATCGTATCCGAAATGAATAAAAAGACAGTAGAGACGCCGCCACCGGAACAGATAAGTTTGTCGGTCTATACGTACGCCGTGGATAATTTTTGTCTTCGCTATAGTACTGACATAACCTATCTACCTCTTTTTTATTATAATGTCATTGGTAGCAGCAACTTACCATCAGGTGTGCTGCGTGCCTGTCTGCCAACTGTAGTATAGAACAGTTACCTTTCATAGTGCCGTCAGCATCAGCGTCGTCGAGTCCGTTGGCCTGGTCATCGTCATCGTCGGCGTCAGCGTCATCGGTCTTGCGTCGCTTCCAGTTACCGATCTCCTCGGAGCTCTAGTATAGAACAGTTACCTTTCATAGCGCCGTCAGCATCAGCGTCAGCGTCGTCGTGTCCGTTGGCCTGGTCATCGTCAGCGTCGGCGTCAGCGTCATCGGTCTTGCGTCGCTTCCAGTTACCGATCTCCTCGGAGCTCTAGTATAGAACAGTTACCTTTCATAGCGCCGTCAGCATCAGCGTCAGCGTCGTCGTGTCCGTTGGCCTGGTCATCGTCAGCGTCGGCGTCAGCGTCATCGGTCTTGCGTCGCTTCCAGTTACCGATCTCCTCGGAGCTCTAGTATAGAACAGTTACCTTTCATAGCGCCGTCAGCATCAGCGTCAGCGTCGTCGTGTCCGTTGGCCTGGTCATCGTCAGCGTCGGCGTCAGCGTCGGCGTCGGCGTCAGCGTCATCGGTCTTGCGTCGCTTCCAATTACCGGTCTCCTCGGAGTTCAGCGGACGCTTGGCCACCTCCGGCTGGCTCTCTTGACCGGCGGCCTCTTGGCTCTGTGAAAGGATAAATAAATTTATTAGACTTTATAAAAATGTTGATCGTAAACATAGGCTGCTGTAGTCGTAAACTGGGCAGGAAAACTTTAAGGCTAGATTCACCGCTATCAAATAAAATTGTTTGGCCAGATTCGTTGCTCTCAGACAAAAAAATTAAGTACATAAATGTCCCACTGCAGGGCAAAGGCCTCCATCCTTGAAGTCAAGTTATCGCTACAATAATGTGTATGGCTTAATCACCACGCTTGCCGAATGCGGATTAGTGATCACAAACCCGAGCTGTGTCCGAAAAAACTGACACAAAGTTAGCTCGACCCGGGAATTGAACCCAGGACTCCAAGATCTTGGCCCGGTACCACTAGACCATAGAGGCGATCGATCTAAATGTTTCTTTAACATATCACTTTCCGTGTATCGTAGTCGCATGCATCACATAACACAACATTAAACCATCATAGAAGTTCTCATTTCGTGCTCCTGCAATCTTATGAGAACCTGTGCCTGTCATTTTTGGTCCTTCGAGCCGGATGACAGAAGCAAGCACGAAAAGATATGAGCAGATGATTTTGTGAACTCCCCCATACTAAAATGTTCATGTCGTCTGTAAGTAGACCAGTAGACCTGGTGCGGCTGGTACCTTTTTGACTGCCTCCGTGGACCAGTGGCTAAGCCACTCAGGTATGAAACTCAGAGGTCGTGGGTTCGATACCCACCTAGGGTCTGGTTGATGGTGGTAGGGCTTTTTCAAAGTCCGATTGGCTAGCTACCACCCCCACAGGTGAAATCTGCCGCCATAATAGCTCTGGCTGTGTTCCGGCAGTATTAATGTGGGAGCCAGTACACTTGAAATCAAAGGCTCAAATATCAGATGAGTCTACAGTCTGGCAGCACGTTGAGCGACGCTTCCTGGTGAAGTGTCCCTTAATGGAATAGGCCGCAGTGGCCGCTTACCATCAGGTGGGCTGCGTGTCTGTCTGCCAACTGACCTAGTATAAAAAAAACCTGTGGCAGTCATTTTTGGTCCTTCGAGCCGGATGACAGGAGCACGAAAAGATATGAGCAGATGATTTTGTAAACTGTTCATGTCGTCTGTTAGTTAGTAGACGTGGTTCGGCCGGTACCTTGTCGCCGGTCTTCTCGCGCAGCAGGCGCAGGAACAGCTGGTGGTGCCGCCACGTGCGCAGGTGCACGTCGGCCGTCTCGTCGCTGTCGAGCAGCTTGCGGCACAGACGGCATTGGACGCAGCGGAACTCGCCCAGGAACGACCGGCCGACGCCGCGCTCCGTACTACAAACACACATTATCACAAATTATATTATTTTATTATCATCACTATAGCCTGATTATAAACAAGCAGCTTACTGCTGCATCCAGTGGATTCTGACAATCTTTGGTAGGCTGCAGTTCCTGGTATGAGTCTTTCCGCTTCAGCAATAAATAATTTCGTCTTCGTCTTCTCAAGACTAATGCAAACAGACAGACAGGTCAGTCGCTCCAAATTACTAGACTTGACAAGTCTTGCGTACACTGACCTGACCAGGATCAAGCACTTGGAGAAATAACCATATTCATTGGCGAACATTTCAAGACTAATCGCACTTACCTAAGTCTTGCCGACTAGATTAGGATAAAACATGCGGAGAAATCTTTGACAAACATTGCAAGAGGACTTACCTATAAGCAGGATAGAGGTCGGGCGTGACGCCGGCGAGATCATCACCCTCGTTATAATCCAGCACGGTGTTCTCAGAGTCCAGGCTCTCTTCCTGCTTCACTTGCACCTCCCCCTCTTTACCCTCCTCGCCGTCCTTCTCAGCTTTTACTTCACCTTCGTTCTGAAGAGATGGAGAAGTGGGTTAATAGGATTTAACCATTGCAATGCCAATGACTGATATATCAGACAAACCATTTCCGTGCCCACCACGCCATCAAAGACTGATATATCAGACAAAAAAACAAGACCAAGAAACATATTTTTACCTGCCTGAATGAGTTAAATAATTTTTTATGTAAGTATATTTTTTATGTCATGGCACGATTTTCGGAAAAAAAAGCGTGGCGTGGAAAGGGTTAAACAAAAGACAAGGCGCTAAGATCCTAATTAAACAAATTCTATCGGCTATCGTTCCAGAGTTCAAATAAATTGGGAGGAAAAATTAGTGATTGGATTTTTCTGTTTAGAAAATACTGTTACGTTCCGGAGTTTGGAAGTTAGTGGTGTAACACTCCCCTGCCTTGAAAAGCACGTAACGCAGTTAGTCCAGCGCGTGATATCTCTTTGGTAGTGTCAGTTTGCTGTTCTGCCGTGTTATGAGAGTGAGGGAATAGTGGGTGCACCTGCGTAGTTGGCTGATTGCCCGCAAATTCGGTTAGGATTATTAAAAGTTAAAGTTGTAATATTCGGTTAGGAATATTACAAACTAATCTGTCAATGGTGAAACTGATGAATATTATTGTGTTAATATTATTTATTAGTTCATTTTACTGGTTAATAGATAATATTTTAGCCATCTCTACACGTGAATTAAGGAGTCTGAAGTTAGTGCATACCTGTGTGGCGTCCTGTTCGGTCTTGTCCTTGTCAGCGGGCCTCGTGTCGCCGCGACGCCAGCGGTGGCGGTCGTCGCGCAGGTACGACTGCTCCATCGTCAGCGTCGAGATCACCATCACTGACACAACAAACATTTATATAACTAATTTACATTAGCACATGCCACGTTACACGCAACCAATTATACAGAACTTCAAGGTAAATAATAGGTAGGCTGTTCAATACTCAATAGCCACGAGACTGGAACGAACTCGTTTCGATTGGGTGAAAAGAGGAAATCTGGGGAGTTTAGTGGAAATTAGGACGCACGTCTTGACATAAGCAAAATATTGCGAAATAAAAATAAACAATTAGTGTACCATATTTATGCCAATAATATAGTGATTTGGTTTATTGTATAAATACAGTAGTTGCTTGGAGTCCACCGAAACTTAATAAATTTTGAAAATGGTCTATAAGAAAGTGGAGAGTGGAAGGATTTGGTCTCTGCCTACCCCTATGAAAAAAATGACGTCACTGTATATGTGTCCATAAGAGAATATCTGGGAAACTAATTTAGACCAATAAAAGAGAATAATACCTTCAGGCTTCGGCTTGGACACAGTATCCTGCTTATCCTGCATATTCTTGAGATGCTCAGCGGTCAGCCTATGCTCGTCCAGTTCGATCCTGGTCGGCATCTCCTTGTGGCACGACGTGCAGGTCGGGTGCAGGTACTTCTTCAGCTTGCGGTGGCCCACGGTCGTGCGGTGGATGGCCCCGTCGGCCGCGTACATGTCACACATGGCACAGTAAAAGTCTCGGGCTGGGGTTTGCCCTGTTTTGCGCGTGCGTTTCATTTCGCGGATCTGTGGATGGTTTTAAAGTTAACGACGAGAGGTCTAAGGTAGGATACACATCGAACGGCGCGCGTCGGAGCGCATTTACAATGCTGCAGAGGAAATTGTTTTTTTTTTTTAATTATGGTTTAACGGCCCAGAGGAAATTGTATTTTAATATTTTATCATCAGTTCTTAAGGTCGTATTCGCATCCAAATTCTTCTTTATTAATCTCTTCCGATATGATGTACATTGTACATGTAGCTAACATTTACGTAGTGCTATTAAGCTGCCATACATCCAATAGAGAAAAATCTGTCGTAATGAATCGGTCAAGCCTTATTAGGGCTGCCATACCTCTCCTTTAATCTTTGAACCCTTTTTAAAATTGTACCATCAGAAACCTACCTTAAACTCCTGACGCATAGTATCAGCAGTGAGCGCGTAGCTCTCCGCAGTCTTCTGCATCATGATGGCATGGGCCCTTCCACTCAGATGGTTCTCGAACGACCTCCCATCCCACATGCTCTTGTTGCAGATGTGGCACTTCAGCAGTTGCGGGTTGATGTCGTCGTAACGGGTCTTGGGCGCCTCCTTCTTCTCTTCTTCCCCCTTCGTTTCACCTTCAGCGGCCTCGGCGCTGTTTTGCTCGCCATCCTCACTGTGATACACTTGGGGAGTTAGGGTTTTGGCTTGTTTGGTTTATAGTTTTATTGAAAATGTTAGATTAAGGCTGGGAGTCTCTAAGGAAAGAAAAGCTTGAAGAATATCATTAGGTTATAGCATGTAGATGGTCAGACAAAAAGGTTCTTGCGAGTGGATTGGGAGTGGGAATTAGATGTTTACATTTTTTGGAACAAGTCTGTGATGAGTCTGTCTGAGACAGATAAATTCTTGAAATACCAAGGAAAGAATGATGAAGGAACTTGTTGCTCTTGTTACTACTAATTAACAAACCTTCTGTATTACCTTCTTGATTTTGTATTTTAAAACAAAAATGAAAAGAAGTACTGGAGGCAAAAACTCTTTCAATTTGAGGGATTTGATTTTGTACACAAAAGTAATATAAGAAGTTTATAAGAATAAATAAGAGATTTACATTTCTGTAGTGTACATTTTCGAGATAAATGTAAGAAATTATAGGAAGTGTGTCATTATAGGAGGAAGTTTTTGGATGTTGCTTTGTATTGAGTAATTTAAATGAAGTGCTGCATTTGTCTGAGAACTGCTAGACCATTTTGTTATAAGTAGGTACTTTTCTATGACCTAATAATATGAAAATTTACTTGATTAGAGATGTGCCAACATTGCAGCTTTGGAGAAAATGTTTACCATCACATTATCTTTGACATTGCAATGTGTCTAACAATAAATTATAGTTTATTTTAAGGAATAGGGGTGATGTATTTACTGGAACTTCTTTTATTATGTTTTGTGACAAAAAAATTGCTCATAACTTGTTTTTATTTATTTTTCTAGCCGATAGCTTTAAAGTTATCCTTTGAATACTTACATAATTTAGAAGTGTTGTTATCATTATTGTTTGGCAGATATAAGAATTTTATGATTTTTTAGAATTCAGATGCAGAAAATCTTAAATGAGGACAATCATAAATGGTTTCTTTTCAGGAAATAAATAAAAATTGTTTTCAAATGTGATGTCAATCTGTAGATACCATCTTTTGACACAGACGCGACTGCCTGTAGCGAAGAATGTCGAACATTATGTTTGAAGTCATATCCTTTTGAGGCGAATATTGCCAATTAGGCTAAATGCCGGTGAACGTAATGACTAAGTGTAAAACAGAAACGTATGTACAGGGCGTGGCCAGTGCAGCGTGGCCTCTGAAACACGGTGTCACCACCGGAAGGAAACAATCAGCTCAGGGTTCCTTACCTCTCTTTGACAGGTTTAGCCTTGGAATCGGCCTCCTTTTTCGGGGAGCTCTTGTTTTGTTGCCTTTGCCCATCATTGGGCCTGAATGGTTTACGATTGGTGTTGATACGCTCACCAGCGCGATTGTAATTTCCCGTACGCCGGAAATTACCCTGATTGCCCATCTAAAGGGAATTTACCAGAATACACTGTTAGTATGAAAACTGTGCGGCTCTTGAGCCGAGTGAAGCATTACTGAAAACAATGGGTGAAGTATAAGCGAGGGTCAATCACTGAAATGTTTGACACACGTAAAAATATTACGAATGTCAAAAAGAAAATAAGACTCTCCATAAATTTTAATAAAACATGCACTGAAAATAATGACAAGAATTATTAAATAGTTTAAAAAAAGTAATGAGCATTTAATACAAGTGATTGTAAACCCAATGGGTTACCAGACCAAAAAGTGGTATTTAAATGAGGTAATAATTAATTTACTGCTCACTAATTTATCTGAGAATACAAAATTAAATCAAAAAATTACTAATCCATCTATGTAAAGATTACTTTTGAAATGTAAATTACACAGGAACTTTTAAGAATTTACTTAGCCAGAACCTTTTTTATTTGTACTTACTCTGTTGGGCCCATAACCACGGTCATAACGACCCATATTCGGGCCAAAGTCCCTTCTTATGGGCATATCCAGGAGGGAAGGGACAGGGTTCTGTCGGGGTTGAAGGAGGTTGATGATGTTGCTCGCTAGCGCAAGCGTAGCTTCGGTGGGTCCTCCACCGAGGGGAAGCAGGTTGGGCATGGCTCCGCCAGGGCCTGCGCCCTGCCAGGGGGAGACGCCGCTGCGTCCGAAGTTCTTGTTGCGGTCATTGCGCCCAAAGTCCATGCGGCGCCCGCCGTTCTGCTGCGGTCTTCGGTTTGCCATCTTAGTTTCAAGCTAAATTAAGAAAATAAATATCTTTGTATACTATACACAGCGCCATCTTGCCCAAGCATTGGCTTGTACAGTCAAAAGCACGTCAGATGTAACAGTTTGGACTTTGTATCGCTCTTTTGTCGGGGGCATAAGTGCTATTATCGAACTACAATGTTTACAATGACTTGCCATAGACCGTACTATGGGTAAAATTAAAAACTTAATTTTTTTTTGTAAATACATAATTATACATAGAAATATCCAGACCAATACATACAGACATGTATATGCACTCAAATGTGTGTATCGTGCCGAGATCGAACCTCTGGTGTTGTAACGTAAAACGTTACATGTAACATAAAATATATAATTAATAATTAATTAATAAATTGGGCCACGGAAGCAAACTAGCAGTCGGGCCTACCTGCCCATACCCGCCGGCAACCAGTTTGTTTAAATATATTTATTTTGTGTACGCAGTGTTCACTTTTATTTAACACCCGCGACACTGGCGCCCAACGTGTTTGTCGATAATGACCATAGGACTTGGGACGTTTTTATTCCTAAGGTGCAATTTGCAATCAATAACTCTGTAAACGAGGCTACTGGTTTCACCCCATCTTTTCTAGTTTATGGCAGAGAACTGGTCACTTGTGGTAGTCATTACGTAGATTCTGATTTAGACAATGAGATTTTATTTCTACCTCGAGATATATACGCTCAGAATTTGGGTTGCTTGTCAGGTATTTTTGATGATGTGCAAGCTAAGTTATGGCATGCACATGGGAAAAATACTGCACATTATAACTTGCGTCGTAGGGCTGCCGAATTTAACGTAGGAGATATCGTTATGAAACGCGCTTATGTTTTAAGCGATAAGGACAAATATTTTAGCAAAAAGTTAGCTCAAAAATTCATAAAGTGTCGTGTCACTCACAAAAAGTCTCCTCGTGTATGTCCTGGAAGATATGTCCGGTAAGGATTTAGGCAGGCTGATTTCACTCCGAACAAGTGACGGATTGTATGAATCAAATTGTACTTAAGGACTTTATCGCTAGATGTCACTAATTGACAAAAATTTATAGTTAGTTTTTTTTTGTTGGTATCTTTTCCTCTAACTTCTGTTTGCTGGCATTACTGCTTTTACGGTTCATTCTAAGTAACAACAATAATCGGAGTCAATATAATTTTATGATTATTTTATATATGAAAAACCATTAATTCTAAATTATAATATAAATTACTTAAATTTTAAAATAAAAGCTAATAATTGCGTCGGTCTTTATATTTAAATGAATATTTAACCTTTTTGAATTAAAGTAATCTATGGAACGAAACGTAATAAATGTCAGCCGTGTTTCTTTCTTTACTGACAGACGTCAAACATATTGTATTGAATGCGAAAGTGTTTTTATGTTTTCTGCTATTTATATAATATTTATACGACTTGGATTTACACGACGACTTTAGTGTTTCCCTTGGACTCCGATAACCCTGCCCTTTGTGTTGTGATTGACTATTGCTGTTGCTTATTGGACTTGATCTGCCTTACGATTCGGATACCGGCGACAATGGTTATTCTTCTCCTATGTTGCGTTTCTAAGTTATTCTTATTAGAAAGTGCTTGTGTACCAAATAAAATTTTAAAAAGCTTACGACAGGACATGGATAAAAACGATAGTGTTAAAAAAATGTGTCATGATTATTTTAATAAAAGAAATAAATGGCTTTCGCATAATATTTTGATGTTTTTTTTTTCAGTTTATACTTGAATGCTCAATGCTAATTTATTTAATTTTTCTATATTAATTTATTCATTCATTGAGCATTCAAGTATTTAATTATAACCTAAAATATAAAACTTATATGAGTACCCGTATGTAGGTATGTATGTATAGGTATACGTTGTTGTGCATCTATCTATAGTTATGTTATTAAAAAAAATAGTTTTGGACTTAATCGCTAGGCGCGCTGCAGTCGCAATCCTTGACTGACAGCTCTATTTCTGGTATATTCAATATACTCTATGGATTTAGGCACATGGCATATTAAAGATCTTAAATTAGTAGGACACAATAAATGATTTTTTCTTCATAATAATATGTTTATATATCTAAGTGTTTTTTTGTTACCAACTTAAAATCATCAAATATAACTAATATATCATCAAATAAACCAGTAGTTAGCATAATTACACGTAGGTCAGTCAAATTTGTTTAGTTTTTTTTAGTTTATTTTTTCTTTATATTCCCTTCATTTTTTTTTAATTAAAATTAATTGCGGATTTCATAACGTTATTAGGTAATGAAATCCTTGGATACGGCGGGGGGTAATGTAACGTAAAACGTTACATGTAACATAAAATATATAATTAATAATTAAATTAAATAATAATTAAATAAAAAAATAAAATATTTACATAGTATTTTATTTCTAATTAAAAACTATTTCTACTTAAAACTAACTAAGAATAAATTAACATATTTACACATTTAAAAATATACAAAACTAAATTCTAAACTTAATAAAATATAAATTAAAACAATAATCAAAAATATTGAACCGCGCAATTTGCAGTTGCAATGGTTCGCTTATTCGTCTTGCGGATCCTTATAAAATCTTTTGTTAGTGCAAAACTTGCTTGACCTTGTGGTCTTGTCGTATTCCCTTTCACTTTTTGCATCGGCTCGACAGACCTCTAATAAAACTGAAGTGCGCGGACGTATTTCGTCGCACATCAGGAAATATATATTTTTAGTGCTCGATTTATTTTTCGAAAAGCACAAAATTAATATTATTAAGTGGTGTTGTTTTGATACGCCTACGTAATTAGGCAAAACATTAATTCCCCGACAGGGGAACACTGCTCGGGTTTTAACCTGGACGGCTGATCCTCGACCAGGGCATCACGTCGTGTCACGGACCTGGGTCGGGTCGCCTTCTCATTTCTTCCGCACCGCTGCTGCTGCCCGTCACCTCCACGGCCACCATCCACCTTCGGCCACCCGTCAGGGAAGTCTGGGCCACGGAAGCAAACTAGCAGTCGGGCCTACCTGCCCATACCCGCCGGCAACCAGTTTGTTTAAATATATTTATTTTGTGTACGCAGTGTTCACTTTTATTTAACACCCGCGACAGTGTAGCCGACTTCTCTACCATAACACCAACTTGGTTGTCAAGACTAAAGTTACATTAATAATCTGCTTACCTCATACACCTGGTACAATGAGCAAATGTATAGTTTAGCTAATTACTGCACATTAATGGAGTGTAATTAGTAATAGTATACTTCCGCACGTGGTGTTTTTAAACTTATAATGAACCTATAGTTTTAAAAAACACCATGACATGAAAGATGTACCTACATCGATGGCTTCAATGAAATAATATTGGAAATAAGAAAAGAGGTGTTTATTTAACTAGATTATGCATCGACGTGAGCATTTATAAGCCGTTTATATATTTAAATTAATATGTTTACATAAAATAATGAATCTTTACATGAATACTGCGTCGTTTTTTAACACAAGTACTTAAAATGGAAAATTAAGTAACAATATTAATCTAAAAGAGTAAAATAAACATCCGCATGATGCTTAAACATTTCGAATAACTGTTAAATTAGGATCTTGCGGTAATTTTACTGCTATTGATTACCTAAATTCAGAATAATCGATACAAAATCAGAACACATCAAACTTCTAAAATTACTAAACATACAATGAATAAAACTTACCAGCAGTTCTACTACTACTAAGGTGCCGAAATTTTAACAATTGATTTGTAACAGACGACGAATAAATAAATTCACCAAAAGAAACGATTAAAAACGAGACGCGGCCTCGAAGAAAACCAAAACGTCAATGAAAAGAAAATGGCTGCTCTCCAGCCGGTTCAGCCGGTTCGCGACCGGCAAGCGCACAGGCAAGCGTGCCCAAGCCCAATAGAGAAATCCATAGATAATTCTTTGATTTGAGCATTACGTCTTGGTATAATTCAAGATTTCTTTGCCTCTCAAGTGGCGGCGCGCGGAACGCATTATATGACGCAAGTGCAGTGTTGCCGTTTGTACGTAGTAGCAGTATCTGCAGTATCGTACGGCAATCAGGCTCTTTTTAGACAAATTGTACTAGGGATGGCGATCTGAGATCGATTAATCGGAAAATCGATTTTTCTAGCCAAAAATATCGATTTTTTAAATCGATATGTAGAACTGAATCGATTCAGTGAATCGATTCATCACCCTTGAAAATCGACATTCGATTTTTTCTGTTCGGTCTTGAAAAAAAAACCCAGTTCCAATCTACAGGCTTCCACATAAATATTGCTGAAACACAGCCAGAGCTGTTATGGCGGCAGATTTCACCTGTGGGGGTGGTAGCTAGCCACTCGGACTCTGAAAAAGTCCTACCACCAACCAGAGTCAAGGCGGGAATTGAAGGAAGCGGTCAAATTTACAGTTAAATTTAAGATAATAAGCATTGACAATAAACTAAATGTCTATCTCTATATTTTTTTTGTTTTTTTTTTTTAAAAATTTTTATATATTTCATTGTAAATGCAAACTTGAAAAAAAGATCGATTTTTGGAAATCGATCTTTTTTACCTCGATTTTTTTGTGAATCGATTCTTCAGGTTTCGATTCGGATCGATTTAAAAATCGATCTTTTTCGCAAAGAATCGCCATCCCTAAATTGTACGGCATACGGCAGAGTGTACGCTAAAATACGGCAATCCGGCAATCATACCATATAGACCGACAAACTTATCTGTTCCGGTGGCGGCGTCGCTACTGTCTATTTAAAACTCTTTAAAGTTTTTGCATTGCATTTCACGTAGTTCCAATTTTGGCCACCGGAACAGATAAGTTTGTCAGTCTCTAAGGAAGTTTTGGGTATAACCACTAGGTAGCTATGATATTATTTACGAAATGCAGAATGCAGTATGTAATATTTACGCAGATGGAACGTAAAATGAAGGATATTTTTTTTTTTGAGTTCATTTTTAAGAATATTTATCTTTTTAAGTTATCTAAATAATTGCAGTGAACTTTTTTTTAGGTCATTTTCTGTTTCATTTATGTAAATATTACAATGTACGGCAATTTTTGTTGAAATACGGCTATTTCATCCTTTGTATACGGTAATCCTACCAATGCCCAGCGGCAACACTGCGCAAGCAAGTGGCTGGCTGGCCTCACTGAGCAAGTAGCTATGAAGTAGGAATGGCCGATACAAATCGTATATAGATATTAAATCGTATATCAGGCCAATATCGTAAAATCCGATATCGCTGCGTATCCAAACTATATATTTGGTGATACACGATATTGCTGGATCGATGCGATGCGTCTCGATTTGATATCTAGCTCGATATCCAAGACCTATCGATAAAGGATATTAAACCGTATCGCGTTGCGATACGAGCTAAAGAAAGGATTTGTGAGTGAGTGAAATAGCATTAGTCGTGTTTTCGTACAATTCTAAACCTTATTTGTATAAGAATAAGGTTGTTTCAATACTTTCTTGTGTATTTTGACACATTTTTATTAGATCTTATTTTGTCAGCAATAAGATGCATTTTCGATTTGCAATTTTACGTAACTCTCACGGACCTTCGTCCTTGAACTCATAGCATTGGTGATCCATTTCTAACTTTTGTTATTCTATTAATAGATTCGATGGTTGATGGTATTATTAAGTTTATGTATTTCATGCTTTTAGTTACTACTAATGAGTTCTGCAATAATAAACATCGTATTTAGAAGTTCTAAATACGATCTTTATTAATGCAGTACTTACTGAAACACAAATAACTAAGTAAATACTATTAAAGCATCCTTAATACACCTAAAGTAACTAATCGAGTCAGTTTTAAGAAATAAATCACAATGAAAATATCGTGTCATGATACAGTATCTAGTTTCAGAACACATCGTTTTATAGGTTTAGTGTAACCAAATACAGTCCGATACTCCGATACACCAATATATAGTTTCACAGTCCGATACTCCGATACACCAATATATAGTTTCAAATAATATATAGTTTCAGAATCCGATATCAGATATCAATATATAGTTTCGATTCGATATTGTAAAAATCCGATATTACCCACTACTACTACAGTCTGTTCCACATAAGTTGTCCTTTAGCCGCCATATTGGTACTACTGTTTTTCGATACTTTCAATCTGTTTTTTGACAGATTTACAAAGCGTAGGCGGGTGGATCCGCGGAAATGCTTAGATGGCGAAAATATGCTAATAATAAATTAATCATCACAGAGCTGCATTTTTTTCCCTTTAAAAGACATTTCTAATATGATTTAGCGTTAGGCGCCCTATATAAAATAGTGAAACCACGTTTGTTTAATTTATTATTTCAATAAACACGCACCAAACATCATCACCATTTGCGAAAAAACGTCGAGTAATAAACTTCCTTATTTATTTTCCAAAAATCATCAATGCACTTTCCGTGTTTTATTTTACATTTTGGAAGTACACTTTATCTAGAATAATATATTAAAAAACTAAGTGATATAGTAATGAATAACATGCCCTAATAAATAAAATAAATTTTGTCACGGAAAATCGTCAACACCGTCGCGGCACCGTCAAAGTTGTATTTTTCGAATGTTCTATTACCGAGCCGCGTTCGAGAGGCCACGCCTCCTTTCCTCAATCTCTCTTACGAAGCTGAGCGGACCGCACATCAATTTTATCCACGCGAGAGTCACAATTTTTTGGACTTATATTAGCTTGTGGACACTTTGTCAAATATTCACATCATCACCGTTGACAGAGGAAATCAGGTAAGCACTAGTACTATATCTTTTAAAAATATCACAGCTACTGTGTTTTATGTACAATAACATGACAATGGCTGGTATGTGTTGTTAACAGCGTGGTATTTAGGTAAAAAAAATCATACAGTCATATTCGTCATAACCATCATCGTCATTACCATTTATTTTGTGTTAATGGCGATGATAATATGTAAATGGTAATGATAAACTGTGTGTTTATTTCATATAAATTCCTATCAAATTGTTATGTTTTCTTTAAAAATATTTAAGTTCATTATTTTAATACAATTATATTAGCTTTTGAAAGTGAAACATATCACTAACCTTCCATATTTGTGGTTCATTATACGCTTCATTTTCTACATCGTGTCTTATAATTAAATCTAGAAACTGAGCTGGGGGGAGATAGATTTTCTTGATATCTCCACCAGCCCGTATACCATCATCATCATCATCAGCCTGTAATAGTCCACTGCTGGACATAGGCCTCTCCAATTGCTGGCCACGCTGATCGATCCTCGGCCACACGCATTCAGCTCCTGCCAGCCATCTTGCGCAGATCATCGCTCCACCTGGCCTGAGGGCGTCCTACACTACGTTTACCGAGACGCGGTCTCCACTCTAGAACCCGGTCACCCCAACGGTTATCGGTTCTACGGCTGATAATTATGGCCAGCCCATTGCCACTTTAGCTGGCTAATCCGGCGAGCTATGTCGGTGACTTTGGTTCTCTGTCGAATCACATCATTTCGGATGCGATCCCGCAGAGAAACGCCGAGCATAGCTATTTCCATAGCCCGCTGAGTGACTTTAAACTTGTGGACTAGCCGTGCCGTAACTCCGTAAGTGTCCACGTTTCGGCTCCGTACTTATGTCATGACGGGTAGGACGCACTGACTGAAGACTTTCGTCTTCAGGCATTGTGAAATCGGCAATGAAAAGACTCGACGTAGTTTTCCAAATGCTGCCCAACCCAACTGAATTCTTCTATTCACCTCGTCCTCAGAGTTGTTTCGACCCAACTGCAATGACTGCCCAAGGTACATATAATTATTTTTGAACAACTTCGAGGACGGCGCCGCGAATCGCAATTGGTTCCGATAGAACATGTTCATTGAACATGACTTTGGTTTTGTCCAAGTTCATCCGTAGGCCATGCGTAAAGAATAATCAGCCAGGTCATTCAGCATCTGCAAATCGCAAGTGAGAGATGTATTGGCATTTATGTTGATGCCACGTCCTTTCCAGTTCAGCGTCTTCAACATATCCTCCATTGCATTTGTGAACAATTTCGGGGAGATGACGTCCCATTGTCTCACTCCTCGATGGAAAGGTATAGGATTTGTCTGCTGATTTTGTACTTGGGCGAACATGGTGGCTACTTTGTACAGACATCTCATCACTTGGATATATCGCCAGTCTACTTGGCAACGCTGCAGGGACTCTAGAACAGAACAGATTTCAACCGAGTCGAAGGCCTTCTCATGGTCCACGAATGCTAGACACAGAGGCTGATTATACTCTTCGGTCTTCTGTATAATCTGCCGCACAGTGTGGATGTGGTCTATGGTGCCGTATCCGCTCCGAAACCCAGCCTGTTCCGCTGGTTGAAACTCGTCGAGTCTTCGCGCAAGACGGTTCGTGATCACTCTTGAGAATAGCTTAGAGACGTGGCTTAGAAGGGAAATGGGGCGATAGTTCTTCAACAGGCTTTTGTCTCCCTTTTTAAAGAACAGGACGACCACATTCCTACTCCACGCCTTTGGAGTTCTTCCTTCGAACAGGACAGCGTTAAAAAGCTTTTGGAGCTACCTCAGTACGGGTTTACCTCCAGCCTTTAGCAGCTCTGTACTAGTAACGCCGTCCTCTCCAGGGGCTTTTCCATTTTTAATCTGCCCAAGGTCAATCTCGATTTCGCCAACGCTGACTTCTGGCAGGTCTTTAGTGTAATGGCGAGTTATCGTGGTTCTAGAGTCCTCATTTTCGGGATCAGGTCGAGATGCATGCGAAGCGTTTAACCGGCCATAGAAGTCCTCTACCTTTTTTTTAGGTTGTCATTGTTATTGTTTAGAACATCTATTATCTATGTGTAATTCGTTAATTTGTTTTGTTATTAAAGTTATAGTACGAATGACTTAATTTCCAAAGGATTATCCAATTCATTTCACCAGTGAAAATTATACTGTCAGGATTTTTAGGTTACCTATATAATTCGCTTGTCATTGTTATTGTTTAAAACATCTATTATCTATTTGTCAATGGCTTAATTTCCAAAAAAAAATACCCAAAAATCATTTCATCGTGGAAAAATTACATTGTAAGGATTTTTTAGGTTACCTTTATACCATTTGGATTAGAACGTCTATTATTCATGTACCAATCGTTGATTTGTGTTATTTTATTATGATTATAGTGATTGACAGCAGAAACGTGTGCTTTTACTCTTATTTATCATTACCATTAACTTATCGTCATTACAGTTTTAAAAAAGTCATTACCGTCATGAACACGTCATTGCCATCTCAATTAAATAACTTTGATAATCTATAACTTCTGATTCTCTTGTTAGATTTTAGTGCCTTCAGTAGCTTTGGAAAGGTTATTAAAAAGCCTTTAAATTTATAGCATTTAGCACGCATTTCCTACAATTTTCCAAAAATTGTAAAAATAATTAAGAAAGAATCAAAACGGCGGATCCACCCAGGCAATGCTGCCAATATGGCGGCTAAAGGACAACTTATGTGGAACAGACTGTATGAAGTAGCTGGCCTCTTCGTGGGTGGTCTCCATCACAAAGTACTCTGTGGTCTCCATTTATGGGTGTCGGTTTACTTAAACGGTGCTATCTCGCAAAGTAGGAAGAGTTTAAGCATGTTTTATATGTCTATTTGTTCGCAATGAAACAATCTATAATATTTACTCACAATGTGGGCAACCAATACTATTTAACTTCTTCTAATCTTGAGCTAAATGTAAGGTTAAAGATTTTTCCTCATTTTTTGCATTCAAATCCTATTCATTAAGTAATAAAACGATTTTTCCAATAAGTATTTGTTTTAATTAAATCATAAAACTAATAAACAATAATCAGCAAGAAAACTAGATTACTTCATACATTATTTTCACACACAGCTTAACAAATCTGATACTCTAAACCGGTGTGCCTCGGCGACATAAAAAAAGGGCCTCTTTGTTATCTAGACACGCGGCAGCGTGTCAAGGTGTCAAGCCAAGTTCATGCAAAGGAACGGGCTAGCCAGCGCCAAGGTATATTTACACGAACCATTTGGTGTCACTTTTGACCCTTCTATAACTTAAATAAAACCTATTGAACCGAAACACATGAAACTACGTGAGTTTAATCAGATCCATAAGAACACCTAGAAGCCCAAATTTCATGAAGCTAGCTCAAACGGTTATAAAGATATGAAGGTCAAAAAGTCGTAAAAATTAGTACTGACTGACTGACTTATAGTAGCAAAACCTAACCTACTTCCAGATGACCTTTTTTTTTTTTTTTTGCGGAGGAGAACACTTTTACGTGCCTTAGCCGCAGGCTAGTAAGTAGGTTAGGTTTTAGGCTAATATTACTAAAACCTAACCTACTTCCAGATGACCTAGAAGGACGAAATTTGGAATCCAGCTCGGTAATTGTGTGTAACCGTAGGAAAAATTCTGAAAATAGAAAAAAATAAAAAATTAGGGGGGAAACCCCCCCCTCCTCCCCCTATTTTTTAATTTTTTTCTATTTTTAGATTTTTCCCTACGGTTACACACAATTACCGAGCTGGATTCCAAATTTCATCTTTCTAGGTCATCTGGAAGTAGGTTAGGTTTTGCTGCTATAAGTCAGTCGGTCAATACTGGGGGGGCCCATACATTTTTTTTATTGTAGCGTTGGAATTAAAACTATTCCAATATGTTATGTATTATTATATTTTCTATATAACAGAAATAAAAAAATAAAGTTAAGTCAAAACATAAGTGGTGTCCCCATACAAAAAACTTGTAATACGCGCTAAACAACCGGCCAACGCGATGGTGCGTGTCGTCGGCGGCGCGTGGCACCACATTAAATCTCAATACTTGCCTAGTTTTCTTTACAAAAAGTAATGATATCCCACCAAAAACATAAATGTAAAAAAGGAAAGCCAAGCTCAATACAAAAATTATGTTTGGCTGTGGGCTTCGCCGCAAAAAGAATGGAGATCTTTATGAGTGCCAAGTTCTATGATCTTAAAGTAGGTAAGATTTGACTTGGCCAGTTTTTATTAGAATTAATATTGTTGCGGGTACCGGGGTACGTCAATTCAAATTAAATGCCGGTTACGAAAAGACAATTATTTATTAAAACCACTAAACTGAGATACACCACTTTAACACAATTACACTTCACACTTTACGTAGACGATTCAAAACAAACACTGGTAAACGCTGTTCACTTCAAACGTCGCAGGATAGTTCGCACTGATCGCTTTCCGAAGAATGAATACTGCTCGCAGCGTCGCTCACTCTCTATTTATACCCGGCGCGGGCCCTCTAGTAATTTCTTCGAACAGACGAGAAGCCTCGCGTGCCCACGCGGTCTAACAGGATTATTCTTTACATGTAAACGCGCGCGCAGGTAAACAAGCAGCTGGGGGCGCAGGTAAACGATCGGGCGCGCGCGAGAATGAACCTTATTGCGAAGAAGAGTGAGGTCCGTTTTTGAATGCAAGCTCCGTTGCTGGGCATCGTCGTAACATTACCCCCCTCTTAGTCATGCTCGTCCCGAGCATTATTTGATCCATAGCGTGCCAACCGGTCAATGTGCACAATCTTAGGTTTGCCCCTTGTTCCTTGCCTGGTCCGATAGGTGAGGTCATCCAGCCTTGTGATGATCTGGTAGGGTCTTTTACACTCATTAGGGGAGAATCTAACTGGTACTAAAGTTTCAGACCTCCGCGGTAATGTGGTATTTTTCAGGCGGTAGACTGCACACGATGATCCTTCCTTCAGGAATACTTCTTGCTCCGGAAAACTTAGTACTCCCTTAGGGACGTCTACTACACATTTGTGGTTTCTCAAAAAGTCCAATCCGATGATGCATTCATCCGTGATATTTGCTATTAGCACCCTGTGGTCTCCAATAGTTATCTTCACCACTGTCTCACCAAGGACGGTTACTGGCTGGCCTGTTGCTGTTCGCAGCTGGATGGATAGCGGTCTGCGTCCCCACATGATAGTTCTCTTCAGGAACTCCGGGCGCACTATGGTTCTTGAAGCATCGGTGTCTATTGTAAAGATACATGTTTTGCTGTTCAGCTGTCCTTCCACTGTAAGGTTATTTCCATTTCCCATCTGTGATACAGTGATAGTAGGGGCTTGATGTTGACCAGCCAGCGCCTGCCCCACGGCCCTGGCTCCATTTAGTTTAACGACAGCTCTTCAGCGTCCACTTGGGTTGAGGACGCTACTGTCGTTCTGTGCGGCAATCTTCTTTTGGGGCAACTAATCCGGATGTGGCCCCTCTCTCCGCAGCCATAACACATTGGACCCAATGATGGTTTTTCCCTTACCACCATTTCCCGTAGTCTATGCGTTCTAGGGTCCTGGCGTACAGCTTCTACCTCCAAGGCATGGGCCAAAGCTTCTTGCAAGGTCTTATGATGTCCCAGCCTAACTGCTGCTCTGATCTCCGAGTCCTTGATTCCATCGATGAACGCCTGCAGGATGGTTGCTTCTACCAACGTGGGGCATGAGACATAGGCACGACGAACTAGTCTTTCAATTTCTGTGGCCCATTGTTGCAGACTTTCACTCGATTTCTGCATGCGGTCACGGAGCTGTGCTCTGTACGCGTGTTCAAGATGTTTGTCGCTGTACCTGCTCTCTAGCGCTTTATGGAGAGCATCCAAGGTCCTACTTTCCGGAGGCAGGTTTTCTAACGTCAGCAGGGCATCACCACGGAGAGCTAGAGTAAGCGCCATCATTGATTCTTCGTCGCTCCAGCCCTTTCCTTTGGCCACCGTCTCGAACTGGTACCAAAATGCTGCCCATGATGTTGTTCCGTCAAAGTGGGGTACTTCAATCCTAGGAGACCCAATATGTGCTGGAAGTACGGCACCGCTTTGCGATTCAACCTTCAGAATTTTATTATGCAATCGCTGCAACGTCACATCGTGTTTCTCTAGCGTTGCATCAACCTGGGTCAATCGCTCTTCGTGTTGGGTTTGCTGTGTCTTCACCTGAAGTACGTCCTCCTTGATGTGCCCTACCACGTCCGATACAGCAACAATTTGCTTTTCCATCGCCGCCTGCTTTTTCTCAATAGCCCCCAACAGAGTCTTTGCTAACTCATCCTGACAACGGGCCTGGTCCTCTCGTAGTTGAGCTAGCTGCGCCTCTTGACGGCGAGCTTGTTCTTCTTGTCCACGGGCCTGGTCCTCTCGTAGTTGAGCTAGCTGCGCCTCTTGACGGCGAGCTTGTTCTTCTTGTCCACGGGCCTGGTCCTCTCGTAGTTGAGCTAGCTGCGCCTCTTGACGGCGAGCTTGTTCTTCTTGTCGACGAGCTTGTTCTTTAATCAAAATTACCAGGGTGTTAAAGTCCACAGCCGGTGGTTGTGCCGCTACTGAACCCGTTGACGAAGTACTTGCGGCTTCATCTCCTTGCGAAGACGCAGTTTGGCTCCTCGTCACACGTCCCTCGCTGTCTTCTCGTGGCATCTTGAATTCCGCTTCTGACACCAATGTTGCGGGTACCGGGGTACGTCAATTCAAATTAAATGCCGGTTACGAAAAGACAATTATTTATTAAAACCACTAAACTGAGATACACCACTTTAACACAATTACACTTCACACTTTACGTAGACGATTCAAAACAAACACTGGTAAACGCTGTTCACTTCAAACGTCGCAGGATAGTTCGCACTGATCGCTTTCCGAAGAATGAATACTGCTCGCAGCGTCGCTCACTCTCTATTTATACCCGGCGCGGGCCCTCTAGTAATTTCTTCGAACAGACGAGAAGCCTCGCGTGCCCACGCGGTCTAACAGGATTATTCTTTACATGTAAACGCGCGCGCAGGTAAACAAGCAGCTGGGGGCGCAGGTAAACGATCGGGCGCGCGCGAGAATGAACCTTATTGCGAAGAAGAGTGAGGTCCGTTTTTGAATGCAAGCTCCGTTGCTGGGCATCGTCGTAACAATATATTATAATTATTTTGAATAACTTTATAAAATGACTGATATAATGAAAACTGGCCAAGTCAAATCTAACCTACTTTAAGATCATAGAACTTGGCACTCATAAAGATCTCCATTCTTTTTGCGGCGAAGCCCACAGCCAAACATAATTTTTGTATTGAGCTCTTTCCTTTTTTACATTTATGTTTTTGGTGGGATTGTGAATACAATAACACTGGACTCCGATACCAGTCGCTTGTTGTTTTAATTTAAAGATGACTTTGTCTACATTATACTTACAAGGTTTAACTTATGTACTAAAAAGGTATGGTTTACATTTTGTGTCTAAAAACATAAAGCAAAAAAAAAATTGACGATAAAAAGGTATCATATTTTTTGCATGAAAGGAACTAATTTTAGGTAGAATTCTATCGAATGAACTTATTATTCATTAAATAAAATTATACATCGTTATCGCGCGGGCAGTTTCGGGGCGACGCGTGGATACTGATGAATAGGGTTGCCACGCATGGATCTTTTTTTTTTTTAAATTATATTTGACCAATAAAAATATCGATTTTTAAATCGATATTATGCATTGAATCTATTTGTAATCCTAAATCGACCACTGACACAACAATGTTACTTTACGATTTTTTTTTGGTTTCGATACCTTAACCAATTTTAGAAAATGTAATTTTTATCCTAATTACTCATTTATAGCTGTATGATGTCAATTTCTGACTTACTGGACTGAATCAACCCTCAGAGAAAGTGCTTAAACAACGCTTCTACACTACTTTGTCCCAATTTTGAATACAATATCAAAATAGAAATAATATTCTATTTATCCTCATATGGAATATACATAACATGAAAGGCTTTAATTTAAAGAATAAAAAACATGCAAATATTCTAATACCCGTTATATACGTGTGACAGCCCTTCGGTCATCTATGCGTCGCCCCCAAACTGCCCGCGCGATAACGATGTATAATTATAATATATTATTCATTGAAATAAATAATAAAAACAAGTTGCGCCAATACAAAAATTATAAAATATATTAACAAACAAAATCATGCAATAAATCGGTACCTAACCTAGAGCAATAAAGAGCGCCACGGATCACTCCATGACTGGATGTGGCATCTATATAATCACCCTTATCATGCTGTCGATTGAATAGAAAAGTGATAAAGGAGATGTCCAAAAATGTATGGACCAAAAACCCAGAATCGACAGGAATGAAATGTATATCAATGGATTGACATTGAAATATAATATAATGTTACCAAGGGGGCAACCCTGAAATCGTTATAGTATAGGAGCTAGGAGCAAAATAAAATAAGTGAAAAATTCGTATAAAACAATAATAAAAATAAGTTTACGTCATGTTGTGGCTTAATATGACGTTGTTTTAGTGTTGTATCACTTGTGTTATACATGATAATTATCATCAGCACATTTCACAAGCAACAGCAACATAATAATACCATAATATTCAATCACAACATAACAAAGACTCTGTTTTTTGTATATTTTTTTCTTTTGGCCCATACATACTACAATCGTTATAGTACTGTGTGTATTATTGGTAATTCTGTGGCTAAAGATTGCAAATATAAAAATAATTGGTATAGTATAGGAGCTAAGAGCCATGTTGTGGATGAGAATATCGTTGTTAATCATTTATTTTCATAATGTATGTCTTATTGTGATAAGTTATAATGATATTATAATTACCTATAATAACAACGACATTCTAATCCACAACAACTTGTGTTACACATGAATGTACAAGCAAAAAATGATTCCAACAAAACCATAGTTTATTTGGAAGTCACAATGATAATTATCAGCAAAGCCGTCGTTGTTTATTCATTTATTTTTATAATGTAAGTCTTATTTTGATAAGTTTTAATGATATACATAATTATAATAACAACGGTATTCTCACCCACAACTTATTTTTATTATTTTAAACAATTTTAACTTAGTTTTTTTGGCTTTAAGCTCCTATACTATACCAATTATTATTTTTATATTTGCAATCTTAAGCAACAGAAATACCAATAATACACACAGTACTATAACGATTGTAGTATCTATGGAAAAAAATATATACAAAAAACAGAGTAGTGATTTAATATGATGTTGTTATTATGTTGCTGTTGCTTGTGAAATGTGTTGATGATAATTATCATGTATAACACAAGTGATGCAACATTAAAACAACGGTATATTAAGCCACAACATGACGTAAACTTATTTTTACTATTGTTTTATACGAATTTTTTACTTATTTTATTTTGCTCCTAGCTCCTATACTATAACGATTTCAGGGTTGCCGCTTTGGCAACATAATATTATATTTAAATGCCAATCCATTGGTACATATTTCATTCCTGTCGATTCTGGGTTATTTTTTGGACATCACCTTTAGGAAAAAGTATATTATATATTATTTATGAATAACATATGTGTAATATGTGTGTACCTATATAAGGTGTAATTAAAATAGTGGACCAAACTTATGGAGGTCGGAGGAGTCGACTGACAAATCTTTAATTCAATTTCTCAGATTGTCTGTCATTAATGTGTTTATTTTTTTTATATATTTTTAATTCAGTATTTTATCTGTTTTTAGTTTTCACTTTATGTCAATTGATCATTTAAATATTTACTATCAAAATGTAAGAGGCTTACACTCAGTTGCAGAAACGTCCATTAAAGTTAATGTGTCAATAAAGCTATTGCTGTCACTTTTTATTTCATGACAACGAAAAGTGACAGCATTAGATTTAATGAAGCATTAACTTTAATGGAGCTTTCTGCAACAGGGTGTCAAATATGAGTGCGGTAGGGGTGCGTCAAAAAATAATTGACAGTAACTTTGATGTATACATATTTACAGAAACTTGGTTGAATAGTGGATGTTTTGACTCCGAATTTTTTGCAGGAGGGTATAATGTTTATAGACGGGATCGGGAAACTTCGGCCTCAAACAAAAAAAGGGGTGGTGGAGTATTAATAGCCGTAACAAATAAACTAATGTCGACGAGGATCATGGAATATGAGAGTGATAGAGAGGATCTGTGGGTATCAATATCCTTTAAGTCAGGGGGGCGATCAAATGTATTAAATATCTGTGCCGTGTACTTACCTCCCCCAGTCACTATGTATAGCTTGGGGAAATTTACTGAGAAAGTTACTTCAAATCTGCAATATTTACCGAGAACGACTTTACTCTCATTGCGGGAGACTTCAATTTGGGTGGCATAAACTGGCACAAAGGCGATAATCAGGATATCACACCAAGAGACTACGGTGATAGCGAACTATTATGTGGCCTAGTAGATTTCATGTCACAGAGTGATCTGAAACAATTTAATGATGTCACTAACAAAAGTAACAAAATCTTAGATCTAATATTATGCAACAAAGAAGGACTACATGTCAAACAATGTCTAGATCCAGTAAGGAAAGTAGATAAATTTCACCCTCCCCTTGAAATGAAAATAAAGATTGAAACGGAACGTAATAAAAAATCTTTCCCAAAAAAACGTTTCAACTTTTATAAAGGGGATTATTTTGCGATAAATGATGAACTACAATCAATATCATGGACTAAGGAACTAAATCATTACAATAATGTAAATGAGATGCTTGAACGGTTTTATGAAATTCTGCATGAAATCATTACAAAACATATTCCTATGACTAAACCTAAGCATTGTTCATATCCGGTATGGTATTCGCAACATTTAATAAATTTACTAAAAAAAAAGCACAAATTACATATGAAAATTAAAAAATTTAGAAATCCGCTGGATGAGTTGGAATTTGATTACTTACGGAACGATTGTAGCAAGCTGATAAAAGAATGCTATAACAATTATATTATTTCAATCGAAAAAGAGATAAAGAAAAATCCGAAGCATTTTTGGACTCACATCAAAAACTTGAGAAAAAACTGTTCTAACTATCCCAGTATTATGACACTTAACAATACTGTCTCCTCTGATACTATTCAAATAGCAAATATGTTCGCGACCCAATTCTCTTCAGTTTATGAAACGTGTGATGATCCTAGTAGTTTCACCGGGGGTGCCCCGATGGTGACTTTGGAGGGGCTTGATGTAATTGATTCCTTGCGTATCGCCCCAGATGTGGTTAAAGTGAAGTTAAAAAAGCTGGATGTTACAAAAGGTGTGGGTTCAGATGATATACAACCATCTTGGTTCGCAATTGTGCAGATACATTGGCCTTACCATTGTCAATATTGTTCAATTATTCCTTGGAAACTGGTGTATTCCCAGATATATGGAAGCTTGCAAGAGTAATACCAATTTTTAAGAATGGTAAGAAAGAGTGTGTAACAAATTATCGGCCTATTTCTATCCTTTCTACAATGTCAAAAGTTTTCGAGTCAATCGTTCATAATTTATTTTACAAGCATGTACACAAATATATTTTACCGGATCAACATGGTTTTATGGCTATGAGATCGACTAATACCAACCTGGTTCATTTCACATCTGAACTTATGGAAGCGCTTGATCAAGGGTTACAAGTAGATGCTGTCTATACAGATTTCTCAAAGGCTTTTGATAAGATTAACCATGGAATTCTGTTGCGAAAGCTTTACAACTTTGGGATCACAGATAATTTGCTGAATTGGTGCAGTTCCTACCTCCAGAATCGAATCTCACGAGTAGCTGTGGACGGAGAACAGTCGGATCCTTTTGTTGCACCTTCAGGCGTGCCTCAGGGTTCTGTCTTAGGACCTCTGTTTTTCATTGTATACATCAATGATATTGGAAAATTTATTAAACACAGCAAAATCTAATTTTTCGCTGATGATCTTAAGTTGGCTAAGGTAGTCTCTAATATTGCCGATACAGAAAAACTCCAGGAAGATGTAGACGGTCTGCATGAGTGGTGTAGCGAAAACAAGATGTTTTTAAACGCAAAAAAATGCTTACATATCAAATTTACAAGAAAACGTAACAAGCTTCTTTCTGAATATAAGATTGGAGTGACCAGTCTAAAAGAAGTTACTGCGGTTCGGGACCTTGGTGTGCAGATGGATAGCCAGCTAAAGTTCTCAGACCACGTTGACAAAATAATAAAAGAAGCTAATAAAGCATTGGGTTTTATTTTACGAAGTACAAAAGACTTTAAGAAACCATCTACAATTATATTGCTGTATAACAGTTATGTGCGAAGTAAACTGGAGTACTGCAGCACCGTGTGGTGTCCCAGCTACAAGGTACACAAGGACAGAATAGAAAGGGTACAAAAGAAGTTAGTACGTAACTTGACATTTAGGTTTCAGAAATCCAACTTAAAGGAATCATACTCAAGGAAAGCAAAGCTATTCAGTCTGGAGCCTCTCTTTGTGCGACGTATATACCTGGATATGTCTTATTTGTTTAAGATAATGAACAACCATATAGATAGCCCACAGTTTTTAAGTAAACTGGATTTTAACATTCCAGTTAGACTGCCTCGGTATGCTTGTGGTTTGTTTAAAAATAAGTTTTGTAGAACCAGGGCGGGTCAAAACTCACCAAGTCAAAAAGTGCCCGAATTAGACATTAACCATCAGAGCCTTCCCAAGTTTCTGTCAATTTTAAAAAAGAGTGATGCCCCTCTCACCGCCTATTAATCTCATAATTTATTTTTATTCTTTGATCTCATTATTTTTATATTATTTTTCTTAACGTTAGAATTAGTAGTTATTAATTAATAAGTAAGAATTAGCAATTTTAAATTATTACAATGCATGTTGTGGTTACCTACCTATAATTGTAAGAACAGTTAGCCCTAAGCGTAAATGTTGTATGTTTTTTTATGTAGTAATGCTGTATCTTATGTTGGTGATCCAATAAATAAATAAATAAATAGTGTATACAAACAACTTACACAATGGGGCCAACTTTGTAACTTTGTAAAAAAAATCAGCTGTTCCATACATTTTGATTAAGTAGGTATCGATTATTAGTCAAATTAGTAACAAAAACATTCAATCTAACGACATTAGTAAAAAAACATTCAATCTAAAGACATTAGTAAAAAACATGAAATCAAATTTGATCGTAATCTGGCGCGAGTGTGTCTTGTCAGCGGCGGCGGTGGCGGTGGCGGCATTTTAATGAATCATGAATATATTTAACAACTCCGCAACGGTTTGACTGATAATGATATTTTTATCTTACTGTTAGAACTAATGATTAATGAATGAATATAGAATATATTATGCAACATGTTAACAAAACGTCTTCCAAAATATCGTCGTTGTCAAACCAAAATCTGCTATGATGAATCACGATTACAATGGAAAGAAAATTGAACTGGTAAAAAGATACAGACGGTGAGCGAAAACGCGCACGTCACACATGGATCAAGAATCAACTTTATTTATTCAATTTAGGCGTATACAAGCACATATGAACGTCAAATACATGTCACAAGATAAAATAAATTAAATAGGTATGTCAATAAAGAATGTCAAAGATAATGATAATCCATAGAAATATTATGTACGTGATAATCATGAAAATGATTCGTGAGCTGGTTCAAAAATTTCTTTCTTTTACTACTGAGAAGATACCAGCAAGAAACTCAGGAGTAATTCTCTTTCTTTTTTTTAAATATGTAATTTTTTTAACAAAAATAAAATATAATAATGTAGGTATACAAAATTGTACGGGCAAGGGTGACCATGGATTCTTATCGTTGAGATAATCGTCTACCTTATAGGCTTCTCCATGGCCTTGAAAACAAAGGCTACCTTTCCTCATTTAACATTTTTTAAGCGTTAATTTGAATTTTGGTATTGGTAATTCAATGAGATCTTGGGGTACCTTATTAAACATTGTCACACTTTTCCCCAGAAATGAGTTTCCTACCTTTTTGAGTCTTATTTTTGGAACGTCAAGTTTGGTTTTATTTCTTGTGTTATAATTATGTTGCTCGCATTTTTTATGAAAAATTTCTAAATTGTTACGCATATATATTGGGAAGCTACTGTTAGTACGTTTATTTCCTTAAATACATTCTCAAGTTGTAAATAGCTCGAATGGCTCTTTTCTGCAAAATAAATATTGTTTCAATATCGGCAGCTGCACCCCATAGCAGCAGACCGTACGACATAACACTGTGAAAGTAACTAAAATAAACCAATCTCGCCGTTTCAACATCAGATGAAAATTAAACTGGTAAAGAGATACACACGGTAAGCGAAAACGTGACGATGTACGGTATAAGATTATATTTACACATATGTAATATTAATAAAATAAATATGTATAACCAAAATATGAGTAAAATATATATACATTTAATAAGTATGAAGTGATGGGAAACAAGGATGCATACAAACAGTTTTGTTGCATCCGGCACAGTAAAAACGAGTCAGAGTGTTGCATTTGCAGCATTTCCGCCGCAGTTTCTTGGCCCATTTACCCTGCATAGGAGGGTACTCCATAAGGTAATGTGAATGGGCCTCAAAACGAACAGCAGGTTGGGCTGCTAAGCTCACCGACTGCTTTTTACTGTGCCGGTCCAAAATGGATGTGATGAGCTGTGAGCGAAATGAGCGATGATCATGAGGATGGGTGATCTGTTGAGGTGATTTTTTATATATGATAAAAGAATTTAGAACAGATACGTTAAGAAGGCGTCTAAAAAACTTCTTATACCATACACGCGTCCGTTTACGCTCGACGGGATACATAGCAAGCATCCCGTCTTTTTTATCTACCCCCCCCATCATGATGTTATAGTCTGCAACTACAATCGGCTTGGTTTTACCCTCAACGATTGTAGTTGCATTGCCGTGATATGTTGATATGGTCGCGACCCGATTTTGGTCACGCCATACCAAAACATCAACGTCACCTGACGTGCAGCCAGCGATCTGGCCGGGCCGCATCGCAGCCTTCGTTAATTGATTCAGTTGGTCGGGTACAAACTGCCGGTTTGTACGTAATGTACCAACTACGTCAAATCCGTTGGACTTTAATGACCGTGCGAGAGCCGGCGAATTGTAAAAGTTGTCCATCCAGACTGTGTAGCCTTTGTTTTCAAGGCCATGGAGAAGCCTTAAAACAATAGCCGGCGTAGATGCATCTAAAATCGAGGCTGGTTGAGCAGCCGTTGTTTTTTTGTGTGCGTGAACCTCGAATCGCCACAAGTATCCTGTTTCCGAATCGCACAATTCGTACGTCTTAATGCCTACTGCAGCAGCCTTATTCGGTATGAATTGGTTAATACATAACCATCCCTTCCACTGCAAAAGTGACTCATCGAGAGCAAGATTTTGGTTTGGCACAAACAGTGCTTGGAAACGTTTATTACAATGCTCAATTACTGGAGCAATTTTAAACATCTTTGCCTCCGATGGGCTGAGTGATTCGACACACATGTCAGAGTTGTTGCTAAAATGCAAACACGCATTTAACAACTGGAACCGTTTGAGTGACATGTATGTCGAGAACGCGGGAGTTGAAAATATTGATCCGTCTGCGCTCCAATAGTCAACTAGTTTAGATTTTACAACCACCCCCATAGCGAGGATGATTGCAAAATAAACTAGTAGTTCATTTTCGTTGGTATCCTTCCAATAGGAAATCCTACTGGAAGGACACAACGAATTGTTTACAAACATTGCCGCCGCCACCTGCTGCGCGTAAATATTTGTTTGTTCTACTATGTGCCCCATGATTCCTTCGTCCCAAATCTCCCTAAATGTCAGGTAGGGGTCGGTAACCGGAATTGCAGGTCCCACATTTTCGACGCTAAATACCTCCCTCCTGACATTGGGAGAAATGGGAGGATTGGGGAACGATTCCCACTGAAAATCGAAGAAATCATGGGGCATCATAGTTTCTGCGGTGCTGGCGATAGTAGAAAACGAGGACGGAGGAACGACTTCGTCCAGAACATCGTCTTCCGGGGTGTCCATCAATTCCTGCTGTAGCGCCCTCGGAATCATAATGGGCGGTCCTTCCTCATCTTCGTCGCACGAAGAGTCATTTTCACTACCTAGTTTAATAAAAAGAAATTTCTGTATCAAATTGCAGACACTAATGGCAAAAACCTAAAAACTGCAACTTAAAGGCATTCATACCATAGTTCACAGCGGCTTCAACATTGGCGTCGCATAGGCGACGTCGCCGCTGGAAACTGCGACGTTGGAGGCTTTGGTGGTGACGAGGAGTACTCGCCACATCACCTGCCATCACTTCGACATATCTGAGAAAGAATAATGTCGACTTTATCCAATACTTCTTACTCGCTGTATAGCCAGTTGTGAATTGTATCATATCCTATAAATAAATAATCAACTTACAAGGCGTGCGAGGGCGGAAATGCCGTGGAGCATGTCGGTGCGACCTCATTGGCCACAACTATTTCTGGCTCTACCTCTTCCACAATGTCAAGCCCGCTCGAAGAGGGGCCTGATGTTGATAGCGGGACAGGGTCAGAGGATGGCCTTGTCGGTGATGCCACAACCATTTCTGGCTCTACCTCTTCCACAATGTCAAGCCCGCTCGGAGAGGGGCCTGGTATTGATAGCGAGACAGGGTCAGAGGATGGCCTTGTCGGTGATGTCCTGTTGATGAATTCAATATAGAATCATGATAGATATAACATCTATAATAATGAACTACAAAATGAGGCATAAATACTTACGGGGTACATAGGCGTCTTTTCTTGGCGTGCAGGGGGCGCTCTAAAGGCGAACCCCGAGGAAGTTCGTCTATTTCAGCTAGATTAAGTCTAAAAACACAAATGAATAAGTATGTATAAAAAAACTTACAACAATATTCATTATCGTAGCACATTTTCGCCCACAGGTGGACATAGAAAATAATACTTGAAATTTAATTTAAGAAGAAAAAGAGACGCACGGATCAATAGCGCAGGGTCTTGATGAGCTTCCGCGCTCACTTCCACGGGCTCTCTTTCTACCTCCCCTCTGCTCCACTACCACAGGCCCATCCACCACCATCTCAGCGCCCCTCCCCCCGTTCCCTCTGCCACCCCGCGTGCGCACACCCCTCCCTCTGCGAACACGTCCACATTCGCTGAAATTAAAAAAAAAGCAACTGAAATACATGCGCGTGCAACAAAAATACAAACACGCACTAGCAAATAAAGGCTTGTTATTCCATTTACTGCCCTCGATTTGAGAATTTAATTGAGAATAGGATGTTTATAAGAGCGGAGACGCTTAGAACCTATAGTTATTAAAGATTCACGATATTTTAGGGCAAAAAAAAAAAAAAACACAAAAAAAAGTATTAACCTACTTGCTCCCAAACTTGTAGGGGGTCCCACCCCTAACCCCGTACCCAAAATTGGGGTCAGTCAATGAAACTTAGAACCCAAAAAAAATTAAAAACCAGCCCACAAACATGTAGTGCAAATATAAAAACCAGCAACCAAACAGTAGTGCAAATAAAAAAAAACTCATAATATTAAAATCATAATTTGTTTGCATTAAGTTAGCCTAATTAGCGACGTTAGAACCATTGTGATCCAAGTCACATTTTCAACTTTTTGAGAAAACGAGGGAAACGCGTTTGGGTTTGTTCCTGAAATTGTCCTTTTCCAAAGAGACCAATATGAGTTTCCTTATGAAAATTGCTATAATAAGCACTTGGATCAGTGTGGCATTAAAAATATGTCTTTTTTTGGGATGTTAATAACAAAACATCGATTTTGACAAAAATGTCACTTGGATCACTATGGTTCTAACTAGGGATGCCTCGATACGACTTTTTGCCGATACGATACCGATACCGATACTCTTATAAAAATATCGGCGATACCGATACCGATACTCTTATAGAATTCAAAAAGGAAGGTAGAATAAAAAAAAACACAATTAAAATTAATAGTTTTAATAATCAAAATTAACATTCATAAGATTTTTATTTAAAAAACAAAGCATTCTTAAATTTTGCGGGCAAAGGCGATTTCGCAAGTCTGTTTGAATAAGACCTGCGGTGGAAAATAGTCTCTCAGATGCGACAGTCACAGAACTCATTTGGAAACTAAAGTACTTCTGCGCCATTTTTTTCAAGTTTGGGTATAAGACGTCATGGCGCCAGAAAACGAACGGATCTGCGTCTCTCGATATATTAGGAGACCTTAGGTATCTCTCGACTTCTTCTTTGAGAGAATTACAGCTCAGAGTTGACAGGGGCTCATCTTCCTCGGACTCTCTAATAATATTTTCACAAACGCTCCAAAGCCCGCAACTTGTAGGCATCGTAGAACTTACAGTTACAGTGCTAGATGTAGGTATGACTGGGTCTGAAATAGTTTTGGAATTCAAAGCAACATTAATATCAAGTAACTGAATAAGACGCCTTTTTGTCATAGTAATGGCAGACTGTGATTGAAATATGCGTGCTTTGTAACGAGGATCAAGCATTGTGGCCAGGCAGTATGTTTCTTCATTTTCCAAATTATCAAATTTTTCATTAAGAGCCAATACCAAGTCAGCCGCTAATTTTTGGGATTGCGATGAATTCTCCATTTCTGTCGACTGACATTCTAAGTTTTTTAATACTTTTCGAAGACTGTTTATTAACGGAATGGCATCAGATAACGTAGCAGTGGCTTTGCTAATTGACTTTGTAGCCTCTGCAAAGTATCGCAAAATGTTCACCACCTCTTCCATCATTACCCATTCTTCAGTCGTAAGTTCTACTTTGCATTTAATACGAGGCAGACAAGCTTGTATTGCAACTCGTTGTTCCAGTAAACGCCTTAATGCCTCTAGTGTCGAGTCCCAGCGTGTAGATATGTCCTGTATAAGGACATGATTGGGAATATTATGAGCATCCTGCATTTCAGTTAAAATCTTAATGCTGCTTGTGGAATGACTGAAATGTCCAATGATAGACCTTGCTTTAGTTATCATTTCATTCACTTTACCATCTTTAAAGAGGCTAGCTTTGATTACCAGTTGCAATGAGTGAGCTAAACATTTGATAGGTACAACATCGCAGGTTTTTTGAATCTCTCTAATAGCGACACCCATATTTGCAGCGTTGTCGGTAACTACTGCTCGAACTCGGTCTTGTATACTCCAATCATAAACAGCCTTGTTAAGATTACTTGCTATGTTAATACCTGAATGCTGAGCTCCATCGAATGGCATAACCTCAAGGCAGTAATTTTTGTATTCAAAATTTACATTAATTCCATGAGCTGTCAAGCTAATAAAATCATTAGATTGTGAAGAAGAGTCACTTGTCCATATGTCAGTGGTTATCACAATATGCGGCAGCTCTTTTAACAGCGCTAGGATTTTAACTTTCACTCGCTGATAAATTTCTGGTATGACTTTTTCAGTGATATGGGACCGCGAAACCATTTTATAATTTGGGCTTAGCTTTTTTAATAATCTTTTGAAACCTATTTTGTTCACTAGATCTAACGGCTCCATGTCTACACATATTTCCTCTGCAATAGTGCGAGTTATATCTTTTGCCCGAATATCGTCGTCACTATAAAGAGATTTCTTATCGATAATCTCCTCCAGAGTTGCTTGCTTCTTACGTTGTGGCCCGTTGTCGTCGTCACACTTTGTTTTCTGGACAGTAGTTTTCGACGTTGAAGCGGTGTGCAGTGCACTCGGATGGTGCCTCTTCATGTGGTTCCACAAGTTTGATGTGTTATAACTTTTAGAATTGATCCCACGGGACACATTTTCTTTACAATACAAACATATTGCTTTAGAATTATCAATTGTCGAAATTTCAAAGTGATTCCATATATGTAGCACTTTTTTGTTTTAAAGTTGACATGACTACTATTTATTTTATTTGACTCAAACGACTAGTTATAACTGATATACAATACACAAACAATTACGATAAATGTAATTCTTTATATTATTTGCTTAGAAAAATACTACGCGCAACAACATTAACCTAGCGAAATGGGATAGATGTGGTACGAGGCTAAAGCGGGCGGGCGAAACAAAACATTATTAATTTAAGAAGAAAAAGAGACGCACGGATCAATAGCGCAGGGTCTTGATGAGCTTCCGCGCTCACTTCCACGGGCTCTCTTTCTACCTCCCCTCTGCTCCACTACCACAGGCCCATCCACCACCATCTCAGCGCCCCTCCCCCCGTTCCCTCTGCCACCCCGCGTGCGCACACCCCTCCCTCTGCGAACACGTCCACATTCGCTGAAATTAAAAAAAAAGCAACTGAAATACATGCGCGTGCAACAAAAATACAAACACGCACTAGCAAATAAAGGCTTGTTATTCCATTTACTGCCCTCGATTTGAGAATTTAATTGAGAATAGGATGTTTATAAGAGCCGGAGACGCTTAGAACCTATAGTTATTAAAGATTCACGATATTTTAGGGCAAAAAAAAAAAAAACACAAAAAAAAGTATTAACCTACTTGCTCCCAAACTTGAAGGGGACCCACCCCTAACCCCGTACCCAAAATTGGGGTCAGTCAATGAAACTTAGAACCCAAAAAAAATTAAAAACCAGCCCACAAACATGTAGTGCAAATATAAAAACCAGCAACCAAACAGTAGTGCAAATAAAAAAAAACTCATAATATTAAAATCATAATTTGTTTGCATTAAGTTAGCCTAATTAGCGACGTTAGAACCATTGTGATCCAAGTCACATTTTCAACTTTTTGAGAAAACGAGGGAAACGCGTTTGGGTTTGTTCCTGAAATTGTCCTTTTCCAAAGAGACCAATATGAGTTTCCTTATGAAAATTGCTATAATAAGCACTTGGATCAGTGTGGCATTAAAAATATGTCTTTTTTTGGGATGTTAATAACAAAACATCGATTTTGACAAAAATGTCACTTGGATCACTATGGTTCTAACTAGGGATGCCTCGATACGACTTTTTGCCGATACGATACCGATACCGATACTCTTATAAAAATATCGGCGATACCGATACCGATACTCTTATAGAATTCAAAAAGGAAGGTAGAATAAAAAAAAAACACAATTAAAATTAATAGTTTTAATAATCAAAATTAACATTCATAAGATTTTTATTTAAAAAACAAAGCATTCTTAAATTTTGCGGGCAAAGGCGATTTCGCAAGTCTGTTTGAATAAGACCTGCGGTGGAAAATAGTCTCTCAGATGCGACAGTCACAGAACTCATTTGGAAACTAAAGTACTTCTGCGCCATTTTTTTCAAGTTTGGGTATAAGACGTCATGGCGCCAGAAAACGAACGGATCTGCGTCTCTCGATATATTAGGAGACCTTAGGTATCTCTCGACTTCTTCTTTGAGAGAATTACAGCTCAGAGTTGACAGGGGCTCATCTTCCTCGGACTCTCTAATAATATTTTCACAAACGCTCCAAAGCCCGCAACTTGTAGGCATCGTAGAACTTACAGTTACAGTGCTAGATGTAGGTATGACTGGGTCTGAAATAGTTTTGGAATTCAAAGCAACATTAATATCAAGTAACTGAATAAGACGCCTTTTTGTCATAGTAATGGCAGACTGTGATTGAAATATGCGTGCTTTGTAACGAGGATCAAGCATTGTGGCCAGGCAGTATGTTTCTTCATTTTCCAAATTATCAAATTTTTCATTAAGAGCCAATACCAAGTCAGCCGCTAATTTTTGGGATTGCGATGAATTCTCCATTTCTGTCGACTGACATTCTAAGTTTTTTAATACTTTTCGAAGACTGTTTATTAACGGAATGGCATCAGATAACGTAGCAGTGGCTTTGCTAATTGACTTTGTAGCCTCTGCAAAGTATCGCAAAATGTTCACCACCTCTTCCATCATTACCCATTCTTCAGTCGTAAGTTCTACTTTGCATTTAATACGAGGCAGACAAGCTTGTATTGCAACTCGTTGTTCCAGTAAACGCCTTAATGCCTCTAGTGTCGAGTCCCAGCGTGTAGATATGTCCTGTATAAGGACATGATTGGGAATATTATGAGCATCCTGCATTTCAGTTAAAATCTTAATGCTGCTTGTGGAATGACTGAAATGTCCAATGATAGACCTTGCTTTAGTTATCATTTCATTCACTTTACCATCTTTAAAGAGGCTGGCTTTGATTACCAGTTGCAATGAGTGAGCTAAACATTTGATAGGTACAACATCGCAGGTTTTTTGAATCTCTCTAATAGCGACACCCATATTTGCAGCGTTGTCGGTAACTACTGCTCGAACTCGGTCTTGTATACTCCAATCATAAACAGCCTTGTTAAGATTACTTGCTATGTTAATACCTGAATGCTGAGCTCCATCGAATGGCATAACCTCAAGGCAGTAATTTTTGTATTCAAAATTTACATTAATTCCATGAGCTGTCAAGCTAATAAAATCATTAGATTGTGAAGAAGAGTCACTTGTCCATATGTCAGTGGTTATCACAATATGCGGCAGCTCTTTTAACAGCGCTAGGATTTTAACTTTCACTCGCTGATAAATTTCTGGTATGACTTTTTCAGTGATATGGGACCGCGAAACCATTTTATAATTTGGGCTTAGCTTTTTTAATAATCTTTTGAAACCTATTTTGTTCACTAGATCTAACGGCTCCATGTCTATGTCGTGGCCATATCGTTGAATTGCTCACTTCATGAAATGCTCGATCATTTCGTGAAATGGTTGCATTTCATGATGTGGCCAACTCAATTTAGCCAGATCGTTAAATCGTCTACGTTTCACGATTTTGTCATCCACGTTTGGCCGGATCGTGAAAAAACAAAGTTGTCGCAAATATTTCAGAATGAAAAAAACCTATCGAAGGCGGAAATCGACTCGGATGGATATAGGTTAGAAGGCTAAGGCGGGAGCTCTGCTCCCGCCTTAGCCTTCGTGGTTATTTTTTTTATAAACCCGAAAGAAATTTTTCATTTGACTCAAAAATCGATGATGTCCAAATTTACAGTAAAAACATTAAAAATAAAAAGTGTCAATTCAGCCACTGTGTCCGAATAGAACGTGTCCGAATTTTCAATCAAAGATGTCAACTTAAACATTCATTTGTATTATTCCGTCCCGCGGCTCAAAACATATGGTCCGCGGCCGCCATCTTCTTTTACACATAAACAAAGCGCTTGCAGCGCCTCTACCGGCACTTAATGTAACTATTTTACGATATTATCAAAATAATCTTGACCACATCATGAAGTAGTCAGCCCGTATAGCTGCCCAAATCGAGAAACGATTTTCAATCATCGATCTGACCAAACCACATCATGATGTGGCCAATAGACAGTTGACCATTTCACAAAATGCAACCATTTCACGAAATGGTCGAGCATTTCATGAAATTATCAATTCTACGATATGGCCACGACATCTACACATATTTCCTCTGCAATAGTGCGAGTTATATCTTTGCCCGAATATCGTCGTCACTATAAAGAGATTTCTTATCGATATTCTCCTCCAGAGTTGCTTGCTTCTTACGTTGTGGCCCGTTGTCGTCGTCACACTTTGTTTTCTGGACAGTAGTTTTCGACGTTGAAGCGGTGTGCAGTGCACTCGGATGGTGCCTCTTCATGTGGTTCCACAAGTTTGATGTGTTATAACTTTTAGAATTGATCCCACGGGACACATTTTCTTTACAATACAAACATATTGCTTTAGAATTATCAATTGTCGAAATTTCAAAGTGATTCCATATACATATGTAGCACTTTTTTGTTTTAAAGTTGACATGACTACTATTTATTTTATTTGACTCAAACGACTAGTTATAACTGATATACAATACACAAACAATTACGATAAATGTAATTCTTTATATTATTTGCTTAGAAAAATACTACGCGCAACAACATTCAACCTAGCGAAATGGGATAGATGTGGTACGAGGCTAAAGCGGGCGGGCGAAACAAAACACTGAATAAAACGCGGGGTTTCCCCGAGCATAGTTAGTTCGTGCCTCGTTTGCAACGAAATCGATAGGATAACAGGCGTGTTTACATTGCATTTTTAAAGCGCGAAATTTGAAAAGTATCGTTGAATCCGCCATAAAAATATATTCTTCTTCTTCTTCTTCTTGTACTGCCGCGTGTTAGCGCGGCAGTGTAACTGGCAATACACTCCTGTTTCTAAGGATTACTGCTGCCATTTTCATGTATATTTTGATGACTCAAGTGTTCTTAAAACGCCGCACACCACAACTCGCGTTGCAGGTGGACGCATTCAAAAATATTGGGAAATACACGAAGCACTTCCCACCGAAACCGACGCCATCTTGGGCGCAACAAAAAAAAAAAAAAAAAAAATATTCTATTTGTTTGCTAAAAACAGTCCACAAGAAAACGCTAACATAAAATGACACATCCAGCGAATCGTTCACGATCCATGACTTCTTTCGAAAAACATGGCCGACGCGACGGGGTAAACGACCGAAGTGGCACGCACGCAGTCCTAATAGGATCGCGGAATTACTTCGAGAGAATTTCATCATAATGTAAAAATTGCAAACATACCTAGACCAATTTATCACTTGGTTTCGTTAGATTATTAGTTTTAGTAGTGATAACATTCACTTTTATCGTAAATTGATCACAAAATCATAGCACATTCCAACAGACAAAAACACAACAACGCTGTTTGGATGATTGCCTATCATCAAAGTGCAGTAAAATCTTGTTAAATTTAGTTCAAATATGCAAAATAACACTTAAACATTGTAAAGTACTTACGTATTCATAATTTTCCCTCTTGAAACGAACGCAAAACCACTTACTACCGCCAAGACGAGACCAGTCACCAGACGAGACACCACCAACCTCAGAACCACCAACCACCACTCAAGACGAAAAAAATTGAGTGAAGTTTTGCTTCAGGGTTGCCAACTCTAAAAAATATTTATCCCTAAACCTAAGTCGAAACCCCCTAAAATCACCTCAATTACTTGAAAATCCCCCCAAAAATATTTAATAAAAATACTTACAATTAATTAATAAAAAATGTGCAGTAATATAATTTTTACTCTTTTATAATAATATTATAAAGAGGAAAGATTTAATTGTCATTGTAATTGTCATATTTGTCATAGACAACATGGTGGAATCGGTGGAATTTATACTAAATCTATGGTGGAATTCGTGTTTTATTTTTATTCAACTCTGTACTCTTAACCACTCATACGTCCACTGTAACCACAGTTACAGAGACTATATACCTCAGGACAGTCCGTGTAACTACAGTTACATTTTTAAGAATTCGCGCCCGCCGATTGTTTTTTTCTTTTTCTTATCGCTGTGGATGTTTATAGTCTGTAGTGTTGCTGGTTTTTGACGCTCTATGATATGCACCACACCTTATTTCAAGTGGAACATAACTTCGGCTCATGGCTACAAAAAAAATAAATTGTCAAGTTGCTTGTTGTTTTTGTGGATCAGTGCGCGAGTGACTCCAGCTATTTTATTCGAGAAATCATGCCGTTTCCAGTTTGGTTAGGACATTGCAGGCTTGAATCACCTGAATGTCTGAAAAGAATGATGATTCCGTGCTTCGGAAGGCACGTTAAGCCGTTGGTCCCGACTATGTTCCAAGTAGGTCTGGTTTCCCTTGTAGGGTTACGGAGGTCAGATAGCAATCGCTCCATTGTAATAACCAGGCTTGTCAAATCTAGGATCATAGTCGAAGCGGACCCTGAGCTCCATACTGGATGCAATCGGGAATACGCTGGGATGATGATGATGATGCCGTAAGTAATAAAATATTATTGTTTTGTATATCAAAATATTTATAATCTTACATATTTTCATATTTTATAACATTATGTGCGATTCCAGTCAGTTTTTAAGTAAACATTTGGATTAAAAATAGGTCGGTGACTCTGTGTTTTTATTAGTGAATAATTGGAAGATCTAAAAAAGTTCTTATATTATATCGTAATTAAATGTTTTAATATGAAAACTTATTAATATTATAGCCTGGTTATTACCATACTTTCTTGAAATATTCCATATTTCATTCTGGATTAGACAATTTACCATACGTGAACTTCGATTTCACAGATCATGTAGCTTTAGTTTTTATTTTATTTGTAATATTTTTAAGATGATTTATAATGGGTTTTTTGTTTTAAATGAAAGGCCATTAAATTATCTAAAACCCAAAATTGTTTTAATATTGTAAACGTCAAAAATATCTAATAAAAAAAAATTTTAAATTGAAAACTAGGACAAAATTAGCATTTCTCAAAGTTCACTGTAAGATCATTAATAGAATATAATGTTAAAATCAAACATAACTATTGCCTAAAAATCGTCAACTAATGAGCCTTTCATTAGTATTTTTCATTTTGCGATATTTGAGTTATTTACTGAGTAATAAGCATTTATTTAGCATACGTCTCCTATCGATTTTATTTTGCGCGTATCACGTGACTCGCGGACTGTCCTGACAACCTAGCGAAACGCGCACGGACGTTTGAGTGGTTAATAACAAACAATCGCACTAGATGTCGCTAAGGCGATATGTATAAAAATGAACATGATTCGTTAGATTGGATTATCCCAAGGCTATGGAGACTATACTCACCTTTATTTTGCTGAATTTGGAATAAAAAAAATATATTTTAAGTTATAAAAATCCCTAAAAATACCCCTAAAAATATAACACCCCTAAAAAAATCCCATCTCACTTATTTACCCCCTAAATCTGGGGGGAAACCCCCCTAGGCCTCCCCCAAGGATCTCCAAGCCGATCGGTCCTGCGCCACCCGCATCCAGTGGATTCCGGCGACCTTTACAAGATCATCGGTCCATCTTGTAGGAGGCCTACCACGGCTGCGTTTCCCAATACGTGGCCACCACTCGAGGACCTTTCCGCCCCAACGGCCGTCAGTCCTCCTTGCAATGTGCCCTGCCCACTGCCACTTAAGGCTCGCAGTTCTTCGGGCAATGTCGGTGACCTTGGTCCTCCTCTCATCATTTCTGATGCGATCGCGCAGGGAGACCCCAAGTATGGCCCTCTCCATTGCCCTCTGCGCGATTTTTAGCCTTCTAATGCGGCACATTGTAAGTGGCCACGCTTCTGTTCCATATGTCATCGCTGGCAACACACACGTATTAAAGACTTTCGTCTTGCTTGAGACATTGCGGCATATGCGCGTTAGCGTATTTTAATTATGAGTTATAGAAAAATGTAATTTCTTTCAGTTTCACGTGATGGCGCTGATCGGCGATAAAGCTGATGACTCTATTCCCCCATTTATAAGTTACTTTATTGAACAATACTGAGCGTCGCGGACTGCGAGTGTGGAGTCATGCACGTTCGCGTCGCGTTCGCGCTTCGCGCTCCCTTTGACGCGGATTAGCCGCCCGCTCTACACTTAGCCCGCGAATCACGGCGCGAATTCGCGCCGCGAACTTGCCGCGAATTCAACAATGACTCCACACTCGCAATGGTTCGCGGTATTTTCACAGTTAAGTTCGCAACTTTGAATGAAATGGACGTCGAAGTAGCTGTTGCTGCGTCCCTAACAATATGCGCGTTAGCGTACTTTAATTATGAAATATAGAAAAATATAATTTCTTCCGGTTTCACGTGATGGCGCTGATCGGCGATAAAGCTGATGACTCTATAACCCCTTAATAAGTAACTCTTTATAAACAACTAGCCTTCCGCCCGCGGTTTCACCCGCGCGTAATTTCTTTTTTCAAATATCCCCCCCCCCTTCCCCCCACATTTCCGGGATCAAAAGTACCCTATGTTCACCGGGGATAGTGTAGCTATCCAACAGTGAAAGAATTATTCAAATCGGTTCAGTAGTTTCGGAGCCTATTCAATTCAAACAAACAAACATACAAACATTCAAATCTTTCCTCTTTATAATATTAGTATAGATACTTACCGTCGCGGACTGCGAGTGTGGAGTCATGCACGTTCGCGTCGCGTTCGCGCTTCGCGCTCCCTTTGACGCGGACCAAAAAACCGACAAAAATTGGGGAACAAAGCGCGAAACCGCGAAGAATATGCGAAACGGCTCCACACTTAGCGTTCGCGCCCTTTCGCGGCGTTCGCGCGCGATTCGCGGGCTAAGTGTGGAGCGGGCTTTACGGTATACAGACCGACAAACTTATCTGTTCCGGTGGCCAAAATTGGAACTACGTTAAATGATATGCAAAAACGATATTTAATGACAGTTCTAAATCGACAGTAGCGACGCCGCCACAGGAACAGATAAGTTTGTCGCACTATAACGAGGTTTATCGTACGTATCGTTTAGTGATTGTCTATGTTTTTGCAACGTTCCGTTTCACGTAAGTAGCAAAATATGGATATAAACTAAAGGAGTCGTAAACGCTCCCGCCGCGCGCCGGGAGTGTGGTGTGTGCCACTTTGGCATATCTGTCAACGATCCCGCCGGGAGCGTTTGCCACTATAGACCGACAAACTTATCCTGTTCCGTTCCGGTGGCGGCGTCGCTACTGTCTATTTAAAAAGGTACTCTATGATTAACATGGATTAAGATTATCGTTTTCACGTAGTTCCAATGTAGGCCACCGGAACAGAAAAGTTTGTAGGTCTGTAGTCTGTACCTGTCCTGTCATGGAATTATTATGTACATACCTTAGAGGTATTGTAACAAAAAAAATAATTAAAAAATTAGTTTCGAAATGTCAAATCCATTTTGACATCTGTGATTTTGACAATGACAGTTTGTTCGCGAACTTTTCATTTCATTTCCAAACTTGAATTTCCAAATCCAACGTTATGCGATGGAAATAAAGTGTTAATTCAATTCTCGAAAACGAAAACGCTAGGCTAGGCCTACTCATGGGATTTTAAATTTTCGACCAAACCAAAGCATTTATGTACGCCGGAAACAATAAAAAAATCCTAAAGTATTTTCTTGTCCTTCTGGTCAGTGTTTGTGAGAATTAAATTCAATAAATTAATTACGAATACATAGAAAAAATACAATGGAAGAAGTGGATAAAGACAAGGAACAGGAGTGCAAACGCTCCAAGGTAATAAATGAATAACATTATATTTTTAGAGCTGTAGGATTTTTATTTACTTTATTATGGTCTCACGTGTTATTCTATGATACACAAGTCATACCGTATTGTGTTTAAAATATTATAGAAATTACCACATGGCACAATGTCTACCAAACAGGGTTAATAATAAATTTTTATATAGTCACAAAAAAAATAGAAATCACAAAAAACAACACCAACAATGTAATAAAAACTATACGCAGTAGGTAGTACCTAATTATATAATTTCATTAAGTATACCTAATTATTAATTCAAACAACTAGTAAACATTCCCTGGAACACCTCTAGGTATAACTTTTGAAACTTTAGGCAAAGTGATTTGATAATAACTATCATGATATTATAGTAGGTAATTTTGTCTAATATTGTTATAAATATGTAATAGGCTGGCTTAGTTACTGTTAGTTACTGGAGGTTAGGTAATAAATGATGATTATTTTTGCCTTCAGGATCGGAGTCCCTCCCCAGGGGTGAAGTCCACTGCAGTGGTGAAGTACACGGCATTCCAGAGCCCAGTGGGATATGCGCGACTGCAGTGTAACACAGACTTGAACCTGCCCCCCTCCAACTGGGGGGCAGCCGTTGACTCCTATGGCTTGAAGCAGATTTTGACTGGCAGCTCTGGGCTATCTAGGTAAATATTACAAATAATTAACACCTGAATGTTTTGTAATTATTATTTAGATTGTAATTTTGCTTATTTCTGATTTTGTATAGCTTTTTAAAAGAGAAACAAACCATGTATACTGTGCATTGTAGAACACTTGGTGATTTAAAAAAGCAACTGCCGGATTCATCTCAACAGAACTATCATTCCCAAGCCAGCAGTAGAATTACAGTTTTGTGAATTTACAATTTTTTGTGGCCAAAAAAAAAATATTTGTTGTTCTTAACATCAAGGAATCACTGACAGGAAATGGCACATAATTTGTTTGATAACATCTCCCTCAAAAATGACCAATTTACTTAACCTCTTGCTTTGAATAGAACAGTACAAACTTTTAATAAAATAATTTATTCTGCAAATAGATTTAGGAAATAAAATGAATACTTTTGCATTTTTTTTTAAGAATATAGGTAAGTATAAAAAAAATATATTATTTACTATTGTGTTCATGGATTGGTATGCCTAGTTTGGTGCACGACAGCATTGTATAAATGTCTCAGAGTGTTTATTAACGTCTTATATAGTTTCAGGATGGCGCATATGTTCCCTGACAGTGTGGGGGAGGTGGATGTCATCTCAGGTGCTGAGTGCATCAAGAAACTGCTTAAGTTGCCATACCAACCTAATGGCACAGTGAGTAAAGAAACTTATTACAGTCATGTGTAATATATCGGACCAAAAATTATTACATACAAGCTATTTTGATCTGTACTATCCAAGTTAAACTTTAAAAAAGACAAATACATTTAAATCCAATCATTCCATTTTAATGATTTTAGATGCACTATGAATATGCAACTTAATAATGAAAATACTGGGTGGAAGTTGCTCCACCGACAAGAACAATGCTCTTAAATAAGATTAGATTTTATTGGGTTTTTTGTTACTTTTTCAAAAACTCAATTTTAAACCACCTTGTAGTGCTACAGAACCAGAATCAGAATCACTTTTATTGCTTAAAACTGTGTAGTTTTAAGCAATAAAATTGATTCTGATTCCGGTTTATAAATTTTAGGTGAGCATGATGGTTCACCGAGTGGAGAACACTCTGCTCCTGGACGACTTCGATGTGTACGACTACCTCATGAAGTCTGAGTGGTCCTGGCTCAAGGACTTCTTCTACGAGAATGTGCTCAAGACCATGTCCGAACAGGTTAGTTATTTATGTATTTACAGTATCCGCTTAACATTAGGTGGACTGCATGCTTGTTTTACTTACTGGACTTTGAATACATGTTTTGGTACCTATGCATAAAATAAATATATTTATTTAATTGTACCATGAGAAGCATAGAGAAATATTGGTATTTAGTCTGTGATGAGAAGGCCTCGATGGTCTGTAATTTAAGTACCGGGCCAAGATCGGGGGGTCCTGGGTTCAATTCCCGGGTCGAGCCAACTTTGTGTCGGTTTTTTCGGGTATAGCTCGGGTTTGTGATCACCAATCCGCATTTGGCAAGCGTTATGATTAAGCCAGTACCCATCATTGTAACAATAACTTGAATACAGTGATGGAAGCCTTTCAGTGAGACATTAATTTATTTATTTATTACAAACATCTTATTAGCTGACAGAATCAATCCAAAGCGCATAATAAGATTAGGTATAATAATCAGGATACAATACAATTAAATTATTTAAACTAATGACATAATAGGAAATTCAATATAAATAATATAAAATCTGATATAAAATTATGCGGAAGAATCCTTGTCACAATACAACCAGATATAATAAAACAATATTAACATACAATAAATTAGCACATTTGTCACCTTTAATAATAATAATAATTAAAAAAAATAAAATAGTAGTTAATAGGCTAAATACTTTATTTGAAAATAACCAGGCTTGTCAAATCTAGGATTATAGTCGAACCAGACCCTGAGCTCTATACTGGATGCAATCGGGAATACGTTGAGATGATGATGATGACTTTATTTTATTGTACCAGGAGCGTATGACGCTGATGCTGGCCCCAGTGCAGAGCTCGGCGCTGCAGCTGACGCACAAGTTCCTGTCGCACAGCGTGGCGTCGCGGCCGCCGCCGCAGGCCGCGCCTATAGTGCCCATCGCCCCCATGTGCCTCACTGGTGAGTGTAGCCACTCACGTCCACTGTAAATATAGTTACAGAGACCATATACCCCAGAACAGTCCATGTAACTATAGTTACATTTTTTTTAAATTCGCGCCCGCCGTTAATTTTTTTCTTCTTCCTATCGCTGTGGATGTGTAATGTCTGTAGTGTTGCTGGTTTTTGACGCTTTATGATATATGCCACACCTTAGTTCGAGTGAAACATTTCTTCGGCTTACGGCTACAAAAAAAAAATGGTCACGTGACTCACGGACTGTTCTGGCTATAGAGAGAAACGCGCGCGGACGTACGAGTGGGTAGGAGCGTATGACGCTGATGCTGGCCCAGATGTAAGCTCATCCCGTCATCATCAGTCAAGAACATCCACTGCTGGACATAGCCCCTCTCAAGGTCTTTTACAACGGTCGGCCCTGCGCCGCTCGCATCCAGTCGATTCTCGCGATCTCTTGTGTTGTCATGATGACTCATGAGGCCTACCCGGTATATGGCCACAACACGATAATCTTTTTGCTTCACCTACCTTTAGTACTCCTTGTAATGTGCCTTGCCTTTTGCCATTTCAGATCTGAACCCTTGGCTTCTGTAACATTTTTCTAGTATTTCAATTTTTTTGACTATTGTTGCATCATTAAACTGTGTTCGTTCTGACAGGACCATATTTGCCTGAACCCGAGACCAGGTCCGACGAGCCGCCGACGGAGCACCTCTACAACAGGAACGTTCACTGGACCTTCGAAGACATACATATGCTTATAGGTGAGAAATTAATATAATTATAACTAAAATTTCTGTGTAAAATTGATAAAAATACAATATTTCTTCATACCGTGACTTCACGGTCGTGTTGGGGAGTTAGTGTATCTGTTGTTGAGCATGAGAAAGAAAGTAAATCTTGATTACAGACATTTAATATTAGGTATGTAGTGTAGTCAGAGCGAGCGAGCAAGTTTGAGAGTGAGTGAGTTAGTTAGAGAACGATTAAACGAGTAAGCGTTTTTAGAGTGAGTAAGCGAGTTTGAAAGTGAGTTACCAAGTTGGAAAGTGAGTTAGCGATTTGGTAAGTGAGTCAGCGAGTTGGAGAGTGAGTAAGCGATTGTCAGAGTGAGTGAGCAAGTGTCAGAGTGAGTCAATTAGAGAATGAGTGAGCGAGTGTCAGAGTGAGTGAGCGAGCATTTGAGTCAATGGCTGTGAGCCAGAGTCCATTATTGCCTGGGTTAGCCAGTCAAAATCAAAATATTCTTTATTCATGTAAACTTGTATCAAGTATTTATGAATCGTCAATTACAGAGTGACTCTACCACCGGTATCGGAATGCAGTCATCTGCCGAGAAGAACCGGCAAGAAACTCGACAGTTACTCTTTTTCATCGCCATGTTTGTTTACAATTTGTTTGTTACAATTACTGATTAGTTTTAGAATACCAAGCCATACAGTATAAAGTATAAGAATGAGACTATAATCGAGAAAAATCCGTGAGCCCTGGAAGACCAGTGCCCAAAGGTGGCACCTGCAGCACAAGTATGACGTATGTGCCAGCCATAATTTCACTCAACCATATTAGAGGGAATGTAACCACCCGACACATAACGCATAACGACCATAGTCGTTGACTGTTCCACATACCTTGTGCCATCGGTCTTGTGACTTGTGTCTCACGGGCCTGATGTGGGCGGCAGGCAGCGACCTGCCGATCTTCGGCGACGCGGACCGGCCGTGCGTGAGCCTGCGGCTGCGCGACGCGCGCGAGCCCATCACGGTGCTCACCGGCATCGACTACTGGCTCGACAACCTCATGTGCAACGTGCCTGAGGTGCTCATGTGCTACCATCTGGACGGGATCGTGCAGGTATGTACAAGTGCATCATGTAACACAAGTGTGTTTGGCTTTTGCCTCGAACTTCACGTGAGCGGTAACGCATGCACGGCGGTCACCGCTTGGCAGGAGCGCACCGTGACAAGGCAGACAATTCAAGGCAGAGTTCTTAATGGTTTGAGCTCATTCAGAACAGAGACGCCGCTATTAATTAATACATCTATAAAGAGACTAAAGTTTCATATAGCTATCGGCAAACTTACTGAACATTGGTAGACGGAGAGGGGGAAACGTCGCGCATGTGCACTGTGAGTCGCGTAACTTTGATCTCATGTCACTGTGTTCATAATAATTGTCCTTCTTCCATTTGTTGAAGGGGTCTAGCTGAGTTCAGAATCTCTTGCATAAGGATACCGCCCTCCTAGCCGAGTTTTCGCCTATGGCGTCCATCTTTACGATCAACCAACTACGCAGGATTTATTATAGAGTGCAAGCACAGGTGCACTCCTTATTCCCTTAGGCTACGTCCACAGTAGGCAAACTGTTAGCGGCAGACTGAGTTTGCGGCTTATCGATTTAGTACGCCTTACCATATAAAACAAATGAAGTGTCCACAGTTTGCTAGTTTTGCGCTCACTGTACGCAGTTTGCAGCGTTACGCCAGCCGACTATCTCAGTGAGCGGCCGACTCCCAGCAAAACCGGTTGCGACGTTTGTAATTTAAATTTCAGTTCGCCTCTTTGCGGCTCACTCAGTCTGCCGCTAAAAGTTTGCCTACTGGGGACGCAGCCTTACTCTCATTACACGGTGGGACAGCAGTCTGACACGACCGAAGAGATCAGGCCAGTCTCTTCATCCCACATAAACTTAGTAGCCGAGTTAAGAAGCTCCTTCATAGATACAACTACAACCTCTTGCAGAAATACGAGCCGATGAAGACCGAAGAACTGCCTCACATGGAGAACTCCAAGTTCTCGCCGAAGGTGATCCGCAACGTGGCGCAGAACATCCTGTCGTTCCTCAAGGCCAACGCCACGAAGGCGGGCCACACGTACTGGCTGTTCAAAGGCCCGCACGACGACGTGGTGAAACTGTATGACCTGACATCCCTTTGTCCTGATAGTCTGGATAATCCGTTTACTACGCCCGTTGCTATGCTGTTGTATAGAGTTGCGAGGAATAAGCGGTTGACACATAGGTATGTATGATTAAGACAGTTATCTATTTTTTTTGAATTTTTTTTGTTATGGACTCAATCCCGTGTTTATGAGCAACACGGTGATTCCGCCAATGTCAAGTGTTAAGAGAGATACGTCGTATTAGAGAGAATGGGACGGTGTATTAGATTAAAACGTTCTGTTCTTAGGTCTTCTCCAGATTATCCACCACACCATCTAAAACAAACACAAAACGACACATTGAGGACAACACAGACACAGATAATAGAATACTTATAATTTTATATTGAAAACTTTAATATACTATAAATATTTTATATAAACAGAGGAAGAAAGGGATAATAGTTAATTTATATTAATAGGACGCGGAATTTACAGTTATCTTATGCTCTGACTTTTAATTCAACGCAGTTCTGACAGTTATCAGTTTTTAAAACTCCAGATTTAGAGTCCGGCAAACATCTTGACGCTCGTTCGACGGAGTGGGGGAAAGTTCGCGCAAATGCACTTGCGAATGACCAATTGCGCGCGCGCATCTCAAAATTCGCGTTCTATCTTTCCTATTTCAAGATGTTTGCCGGGCACAGTACCATAAACCTTATCTCATTTTTATGCGTTTTCATATGGGTAGTTTTTTTGACATTTCATTTGGCAGACATTTAGCACGCAGCCCACCTGATGGTAGGCGGCCATTGTGGCCTATTCCATTGAGGATATTTCACCAAGAAGCGTCGTCGCTCAATGTGCTGTCACACTGTAGACTTCTTTGATCTTCAAACCATTGATTTCAAGTGTACTGGCTCTTTATTATTGTCGGAACACAGCCAAACCTATAATGGCGGCAGATTAGACATCTGAGTTATTCATTTATTATGTTTTGTTTTTCATTTTTTTTTGTGTAACTAGTGTATTTTGGGCCAATAAATGTTTTTCTTTTTTCTTTCTTTCTATTTTTTCTTTTTTTGTTGAAGTTAATTTCTCTTTTTTATTGTTTCCTATTTCTTCTAGGCACAAGCACGTCCTCCAGTTACTAGAACACGTGGTGGAACTGTTGTCAGCGGAGAGGTACCCGCAGATAGTGGCCTCCTCCCACTACATGATGGCCGACATCTACGTGCCCGCCACCACCGACCCGGCTAAGCCGAGCTTCCAGCGTGAGTACATTCATAGTCTGGTCATAGGTACTATGAACTAGAATATAAAAAAATAAATAAAATGGATTAGTAACAAAAAAAAAAAAACGAAAACAAACGGAAAAAAAGACAAGAAAAGTGGCAACTAAAACACAAACTTTAAAATGAACTTTTCAAAGCACTTCAAAAAATATTAAACGAATGCACATTATACGAAGTACAGGTTTTTTTATGTCACACTAGCTGACCCGGTGAACTTTGCATTACTTATTTTAGTATTTTCCTTGCATTTTTTCCCTGGACTTCCACGAATATGTCAGAACTAAAATTAGTCGAATCGGTTCAGCCGTTCTCGAGTTTAAGCGAGACTAACGAACAGCATTTCATTTTTATTTATATAGATAGTTAAGTTTGCAGACAGGCTCGCAGCCTACCTGAAAGTAAGCGTCATTAGCGGCCTATTCTATTGTGAGACCAGGTAGTTCCTCTGATAATGCCGGAACACAGCCAAAACCAATGGTGACATAATTATTTTGCCTGTGAAGGAGGTAGCTAGCCAGTATATAATTTACATAATATAAAAAAGACCTTATATACTTTCAGAAGAAAATGCAGACTCAGATGGAGAAGAGGAAGACTTCTCAAATTACTCAGAAAACCAGTCGTGTGAAAGAGACGAATCTCCGTACGAGGGAGACGGCAAATCGACAGACGATAAAAATGAATATGACTCGGCTACGGCGGTGAAAGATGACAAGACAAATTTGACAACGGGTAAAGAAGAAGCTTCTGAAAATGAGGAAAAGAGTGAGAAGATGAAGGACAGTGAGGGAGATAGTTCACTAGCATTGCAGATAAGAGGTCTTACATTGAGGGATATCGGCGATCGAGTCAGGGGAAATACAGAGGTAAGTATTGATTAAATAGGAATATTTCATTATTTATTATTAAAGGTACATAGTTAAAACATACTGTTTTTCAGCTTTGTTCTGAACTCTAATAATCTCTATAATTGTTATCTAATCCGTGACCCTTAAGACGGGATTTAAACCAATTGGATCAAGATCTAAGATTTGGTCAGTGTGGAAAGTCTGGGGATCTGTCACTCAAAGATTGAGGGCCTTTGTTCAGCACTGTCAGATAAGTTCCTGGTAATATGACGAGCCGTTTGGTGTAATGGTTGAGAAGTCGGCTACTACACCAAGGGTCGCGGGTTCAATCCCCGCACGGTACAAACATTTGTGTGCATGAACATGCCTGTTGCATCGGTCTGGATGTTTCTATGTATGTATGTATTTACAAAAAAAAAAAAGTATTATATGTAATGTTTATCCGTTGTCTAGCACCCATAGTACAAGCTATGCTTAGGTTTGGGGCTAGATGGCGCTGTGTGAATAATGTGGAGATTTTTGACATAAAAATTATATGAAACTTCCAATGACGTTCAATATACAACTAGACACCCAATCTCTAAGAAAAATTCCTCAAAAAACGTCCGAGCGTTAACACCTTATCTCGTGGCAGTTAGTGTTTAATGTCAATTGTATACAACTAAACGAAAACTTTGCCCAATCGTCGGGTGGGCAGACTTTTGCTTCGGACAATATTTGAGCGTGATTAGGAGTCTAGTTTTTTAATTAAACGTCATTCGAAACTTCTGATGAAAAACAGTTACGGTTGGGAGTCTAAAAGGTAAATAATCTGTTTTAGGAGAACAAACGCAAGAATTCGACTTCGTCTTTAAGTTCGTCGCCGCCGGACCGCTGCGGTCGCGCCTTGAAGCACGCCCTCAAGGGACTGCTGGCGCTGCACAACGTCACCATCGATAAGTGCAAGGTTCGTAACCTTTTTTATTGCGGACGAGAACGCGTTTATGCGCCATAAGCGCAGGCTAGCGAAAGTTTCTTCCTACTACCCACTAAACTCCCCCGATTTCCCCTTTACATCCGATTGGGACGAGCCGGTGCCAGCCTTGTGGCTATTGACCAGCCCAAGGTTTCATCATCATAACCCTAAAACTATTACAAAACAATTCTGTTTGTGTTTACGATTCGCAATTTTAAACGATACTGCTCTGGGTATTTCTGTTTGTTTTATTTATTTAACCACAAAAAATATTACATAACAATCAAAAGTACTGAATATGCTTATACTTTACCATTATAGTTGGCAATAGATTTCGAAGAACTCTCTTTGAAGCTTATTGCCTACTTTACGAGCCTTTGCCGGCCGTGTAGCGATTTTTGTTTTTACAACTGTTGGTAAAATGTCAGTTTTTATTAGATGGTTCATTGACAACAAGTTCTAACTTTATTGTTATACCTTTCTCTTTATGTAGGAAGAAGAAAGAGAACGCCTAAGACAACAAATAATAATAGAAGAGCAACATCCCAAAATGGCGAATCCATCCGAACCAATCAAAATGGACTACGAGCCAATAGGGAAAAAACAGGACGCGAAAGAGCACGCCTCTCGCAGCCGAAGGAAGAAAAGAGAGAGAAAGACATCGGACAAATCTGGAAACTGTCTAATAGAATCAAAATCTAATGTGGACAAAAACGCCATATTGATTAGGAAGGAAAAGAAAAAGTTCCCAACTTGGAACGAACCGAGTAGAGATGACAATTTTGCATGGAAACTACATTTAAAAACTCTATTATATGAGAAGATATGCTTAGCATATGCTACGCTAGCGGAATATAGTTATGCGAACGAACAGTACGGGTTTTCGTTGAAGTATATAGACATGGCAAGTAAATGCCAGAAGTTGCTTAGTAATATGATTATTAAGAGCAGGATGGTGGATGCCAGTTGCTTGATTGGAAGAGTCGGTGATAACTATTTCCAGTTGAGCAAGAATTGGCACAGGTATGTTTTGTGTTTTTTTTTCATTACATAGTTTTATAATAAATAATTAAGTGACAGATAATTATCACGAACTTATCTGTCAACGACAAAATCTATACGAGTTACGTCCAAAGTAATTTGTGTTTTACTGATATTATAAAATTATATATTCTGTGCTAATGTTTAGAGCGTATCACATAGATCACGTTAGAACAAGAGATCTTGAGATAAATCATAAATCATTTATTATTATATTGATTATTATTATTAAATGGTCCTCTGACTAAGTATTTGAATGTGTCAGCCATAATTTCACTCAACCACATCATCCAATCCTTAATTCTCAATTTATGTCTTTATTGTCAGATTGGACCAATTCAAGAAGCAGTACGAAACAGACCACGACATCGACGCGAAGCTGCGGCTGGAGATAGAGAATGACATGAGCGAGGAAGTCGACGGGGAGCCGGTGGACGAGTTCGCCCTGGGTGAGTGTCAGACTGGGTCAGTTCGCCCTGGGTGAGTGTCAGACTGGGTCAGTTCGCCCTGGGTGAGTGTCAGACTGGGTCAGTTCGCCCTGGGTGAGTCAGACTGGGTCAGTTCGCCCTGGGTGAGTCAGACTGGGTCAGTTTGCCCTGGGTGAGTCAGACTGGGTCAGTTCGCCCCGGGTGAGTCAGACTGGGTCAGTTTGCCCTGGGTGAGTCAGACTGGGTCAGTTTGCCCTGGGTGAGTCAGACTGGGTCAGTTCGCCCCGGGTGAGTCAGACTGGGTCAGTTTGCCCTGGGTGAGTCAGACTGGGTCAGTTTGCCCTGGGTGAGTCAGACTGGGTCAGTTTGCCCTGGGTGAGTCAGACTGGGTCAGTTCGCCCCGGGTGAGTCAGACTGGGTCAGTTTGCCCTGGGTGAGTCAGACTGGGTCAGTTCGCCCTGGGTGAGTCAGACTGGGTCAGTTCGCCCTGGGTGAGTCAGACTGGGTCAGTTTGCCCTGGGTGAGTCAGACTGGGTCAGTTCGCCCCGGGTGAGTCAGACTGGGTCAGTTCGCCCTGGGTGAGTGTCAGACTGGGTCAGTTCGCCCTGGGTGAGTCAGACTGGGTCAGTTCGCCCCGGGTGAGTCAGACTGGGTCAGTTCGCCCTGGGTGAGTGTCAGACTGGGTCAGTTCGCCCTGGGTGAGTGTCAGACTGGGTCAGTTCGCCCTGGGTGAGTCAGACTGGGTCAGTTCGCCCCGGGTGAGTCAGACTGGGTCAGTTCGCCCTGGGTGAGTGTCAGACTGGGTCAGTTCGCCCTGGGTGAGTCAGACTGGGTCAGTTCGCCCTGGGTGAATCAGACTGGGTCAGTTCAGGAAGCAGGTCGAGACGGACCGCGACATCGACGCGAAGCTGCGGTTGGAGATAGAGAATGATATGAGCGAGGAAGTCGACGGGGAGCCGGTGGACGAGTTCGCCCTGGGTGAGTCAGACTGGGTCAGTTCGCCCTGGGTGAGTGTCAGACTGGGTCAGTTCGCCCTGGGTGAATCAGACTTAGTCAGTTCAGGAAGCAGGTCGAGACGGACCGCGACATCGACGCGAAGCTGCGGTTGGAGATAGAGAATGACATGAGCGAGGAAGTCGACGGGGAGCCGGTGGACGAGTTCGCCCTGGGTGAGTCAGACTGGGTCAGTTCGCCCTGGGTGAGTGTCAGACTGGGTCAGTTCGCCCTGGGTGAATCAGACTGGGTCAGTTCGCCCTGGGTGAGTCAGACTGGGTCAGTTCGCCCCGGGTGAGTCAGACTGGGTCAGTTCGCCCTGGGTGAGTCAGACTGGGTCAGTTCAGGAAGCAGGTCGAGACGGACCGCGACATCGACGCGAAGCTGCGGCTGCAGAGAATGACATGAGCGAGGAAGTCGACGGGGAGCCGGTGGACGAGTTCGCCCTGGGTGAGTCAGACTGGGTCAGTTCGCCCTGGGTGAGTGTCAGACTGGGTCAGTTCGCCCTGGGTAAGTCAGACTGGGTCAGTTCAGGAAGCAGGTCGAGACGGACCGCGACATCGACGCGAAGCTGCGGTTGGAGATAGAGAATGACATGAGCGAGAAAGTCGACGGCGAGCCGGTGGACGAGTTCGCCCTGGGTGAGTCAGACTGGGTCAGTTCGCCCTGGGTGAATCAGACTTAGTCAGTTCAGGAAGCAGGTCGAGACGGACCGCGACATCGACGCGAAGCTGCGGTTGGAGATAGAGAATGACATGAGCGAGGAAGTCGACGGGGAGCCGGTGGACGAGTTCGCCCTGGGTGAGTCAGACTGGGTCAGTTCGCCCTGGGTGAGTCAGACTGGGTCAGTTCAGGAAGCAGGTCGAGACGGACCGCGACATCGACGCGAAGCTGCGGCTGGAGATAGAGAATGACATGAGCGAGGAAGTTAACGGGGAGCCGGTGGACGAGTTCGCCCTGGGTGAGTCAGACTGGGTCAGTTCGCCCCGGGTGAGTCAGACTGGGTCAGTTCGCCCTGGGTGAGTCAGACTGGGTCAGTTCGCCCTGGGTGAGTCAGACTGGGTCAGTTCAGGAAGCAGGTCAAGACGGACCGCGACATCGACGCGAAGCTGCGGTTGTTTTGTTACGTAAAAACTTACACTAGGCATTTTGAAAGCAGGTCGAGACTGTTGTCTGGGGTGTTGTGTCTGTCCATGGATTGTTGGGTCCTACGGCCACGGAGTGGTGACACTTATGACAGCGAGGGTGTATCGTGGAGGGTTTGAATGGGTAACCCCCCCCCGTTTCATCCTGGGGGTGGAGCGCAACTCTTAACTCTCTTCGTGAAAATAACAAAATTATATGTGAATATGTCAAATCTTGTCGGTGGTAAGAATCTGACGGCGCGCACCTATGCGCCCTTCTATGTGTGTCCACAACATTTGAGGGAACCTTCACAGTCCAATGGTTCTGGAGCCATGGACCAATCGGTCTGGTTCTTCTGTCAAGGGTTACGGTGGTACCACTGGTCCAGGACTGAACCTTTTGGACTGGCCAAACTCTAGAATATGGTACAAGCGTACCCGGACTCGTTCGCGAGAGAACGCTCGGCGAGAGAAAGATGTTATCTGTTTTATCTACATCTCTGTTTTATTTCTTGCAGAGTTAAGCTGGCCTCGTACGGAGACGGAAGCAATGACGTCGTCGTGCGAGTACTACAAGTTAGGCCTGCGCGCGGCCGGAGACAAGCGCGCGGAACTGCTGCGGCGGCTCGCGTCCGTCGACAACGAGCTGGCCGTGAGGCACATGAACACTGCGCAACGTGAGTACATAGTGTCCACCACAAGCGGAACTGCTGCGGCGGCTCGCGTCCGTCGACAACGAGCTGGCCGTGAGGCACATGAACACTGCGCAACGTGAGTACATAGTGTCCACCACAAGCGGAACTGCTGCGGCGGCTCGCGTCCGTCGACAACGAGCTGGCCGTGAGGCACATGAACACTGCGCAACGTGAGTACATAGTGTCCACCACAAGCGGAACTGCTGCGGCGGCTCGCGTCCGTCGACAACGAGCTGGCCGTGAGGCACATGAACACTGCGCAACGTGAGTACATAGTGTCCACCACAAGCGGAACTGCTGCGGCGGCTCGCGTCCGTCGACAACGAGCTGGCCGTGAGGCACATGAACACTGCGCAACGTGAGTACATAGTGTCCACCACAAGCGGAACTGCTGCGGCGGCTCGCGTCCGTCGACAACGAGCTGGCCGTGAGGCACATGAACACTGCGCAACGTGAGTACATAGTGTCCACCACAAGCGGAACTGCTGCGGCGGCTCGCGTCCGTCGACAACGAGCTGGCCGTGAGGCACATGAACACTGCGCAACGTGAGTACATAGTGTCCACCACAAGCGGAACTGCTGCGGCGGCTCGCGTCCGTCGACAACGAGCTGGCCGTGAGGCACATGAACACTGCGCAACGTGAGTACATAGTGTTCACCACAAATGGAAGTGGCAAATTGGAGTATGAAGTCAGTGGGGAAAGGACCTGCGGGAAAGGGGGGTAGCACCTGCTGCATCATAGTTTTAGTAAAACACTAGTATCATTTGTGCACTTAGGGTCTTACGTCATTTATAGACAAAATGGCGGATGTAAGTCCTCTGCCTCGAATTTCGCGAAAGCAGGAGTGGGTCAGTCAGTACCACAGGTCAGTACGTAAAGTGGGGCGGGTAACGCCCGCAAGCAGGCGCGAGGCGGTCAACGCTTGACAGGAGCGCAGCTCGTGACGGCCCCCTTCAAGCGGGGACTGCCCGCTTTAAGCGGTGACTGCCCGTGCGCTTGCGTGTTGGTTCGCTCCCGCTTCCGCGAAATTCGAGGCAGAGGCTTAAGTGATCACTCTCGCCCATGCATACCAACTGCCGACTAATTCTAAGATGCGTTGTCCGCCTTTGTAAAGACAGGAAAAGAGGTGATGGAAAAAATTAATTGGGACTATTCATAGTCCCAAATGTTTGGGTGTCCGGCATTCTCACTCACCAAATGGAGCACGTTAGTAAAGCTCATATGTCGATCTGGGTGCGTCCACATCTAACGAATGCGCCGCGAATGTGCAGCTCGCGACCGGTTCGCGAACTGCGTACGCGCTGCACGCATGCAGCTACTGCACTAGTTTGGTGCGCCTCTTTAACGCACCTCATGCGAGGCTCGTGAGGTATGTGTAAGTGATCTGCGCGCACTAAATTCTTGCGCTTACAGCTCCATACGCAGTGAGCCGCTAGCGCGCCGTTCGCATACCGTGCTTGCTTGCGCGCGAACTGCGCGTGGGCGGCGCAGAAGTGGCACACGAACCTAAAATGAAAAGCTCGTGAGCTGCACATTTGCGACACATTCGCCAGGTGTGGACGCACCCTTAGGTGGGAGCTGAGCCCGTCCACTTCGACCGACAAACTGGACCTGTCTTCAGCATTTATTTGAAGTGTACCAATTGCTTATTTCGCAGAAATCTACGCGCAATACGCCGAAGAACCAGATCCTAAGAGTGACAAAGCGCAAGCACTACTGAAACAGTTCACGCGCGCGTCACGCGAATCCTCGGAGCGACTGGACGAGGCCACGCGGCTGTTCGCGCAGGCCGGCGACGCGCCCAACCTGGCGCTGCTGCACTGCAACCGCGCCAGACACCTGCGACTGCAGGCCCACACGCTGCATGCGCGCGACTGGTCAGTATGTGTTGATAGCAGGACCGAGACACAGATAGCGGCTGGACGAGGCCACGCGGCTGTTCGCGCAGGCCGGCGACGCGCCCAACCTGGCGCTGCTGCACTGCAACCGCGCCAGACACCTGCGACTGCAGGCCCACACGCTGCATGCGCGCGACTGGTCAGTATGTGTTGATAGCAGGACCGAGACACAGATAGCGGCTGGACGAGGCCACGCGGCTGTTCGCGCAGGCCGGCGACGCGCCCAACCTGGCGCTGCTGCACTGCAACCGCGCCAGACACCTGCGACTGCAGGCCCACACGCTGCATGCGCGCGACTGGTCAGTATGTGTTGATAGCAGGACCGAGACACAGATAGCGGCTGGACGAGGCCACGCGGCTGTTCGCGCAGGCCGGCGACGCGCCCAACCTGGCGCTGCTGCACTGCAACCGCGCCAGACACCTGCGACTGCAGGCCCACACGCTGCATGCGCGCGACTGGTCAGTATGTGTTGATAGCAGGACCGAGACACAGATAGCGGCTGGACGAGGCCACGCGGCTGTTCGCGCAGGCCGGCGACGCGCCCAACCTGGCGCTGCTGCACTGCAACCGCGCCAGACACCTGCGACTGCAGGCCCACACGCTGCATGCGCGCGACTGGTCAGTATGTGTTGATAGCAGGACCGAGACACAGATAGCGGCTGGACGAGGCCACGCGGCTGTTCGCGCAGGCCGGCGACGCGCCCAACCTGGCGCTGCTGCACTGCAACCGCGCCAGACACCTGCGACTGCAGGCCCACACGCTGCATGCGCGCGACTGGTCAGTATGTGTTGATAGCAGGACCGAGACACAGATAGCGGCTGGACGAGGCCACGCGGCTGTTCGCGCAGGCCGGCGACGCGCCCAACCTGGCGCTGCTGCACTGCAACCGCGCCAGACACCTGCGACTGCAGGCCCACACGCTGCATGCGCGCGACTGGTCAGTATGTGTTGATAGCAGGACCGAGACACAGATAGCGGCTGGACGAGGCCACGCGGCTGTTCGCGCAGGCTGGCTATCAAAATCCTTCAACCAATTTCAAGCTTAATGTTCATCACATAGAGTTCCATTTCAATTGAAACTTTTTGACAGATTTGAGTAAGTTGAACTTGATTGTACATATTCGAATGTTTTCTCAGGTCGGAAAAGCGTAGCCTGTACAGCCAAGCAGAGGAACTGTACACATCAGCGCTAAAGATGCTAGGCCCCAGGGAGACGTGCGGGGCGGCCGCCGTGTGGGACCTCGTGGCCTGGGAGCTCAGCTGCCACCTGTACACGCGCGCCGCGCTGCTGCAGGACGAGCCGCAAGCGCACACGGTAACACACACGTGGACACAGACACACGCGTGTACACTGTAACACTTGCACGTGTACACGGTAACACAATACATGCACGTGTACACGGTAACACATGCACATATACACGGTATCACATGCACGTGTACACGGTAATACATGCACGTGTACACGGTAACACAAGCACGTGTACAAGGTAATACGTGCAAGTGTACACGGTAACACTTGCACGTGTACACGGTAACACTTGCATGTGTACACGGTAACACATGCACGTGTACACGGTAACACATAGAAGCACTCACCGTGATAGCATTATACACTTCATTGATTATTTATGACTCGTTCATCGAATAATTTTTATTATTTTATTGACATAATGTTAGATTTTTTTCTGACCAAAATGCCTTCTCGGAGTCTCAAACTTCAAAGTCAAGTAACTGGCAATAACTTCAAACATTTTTATTTATTTCTACAGGAAGTGACAGAAGTGGCGGATGCGTTCAAGCACGCTCTCAAATACTGCCTGTTGAGTCCAGGCCCACGGCAGTACCTATACCAATTCCGAGCCGCCATGATCCACCATCGGCTGGCCTCGCTCTACCATTCGCAGTACAGGTAAGTGCAGGTCAGGTTATACTGGTCAATTTATCTGCCATTTGAATAGGTTTTTTTTTTGGGTTTGACTTTTTAACATTATTTCAGTAGGTAAATAGGCACGTTTATTTACGTCCGATTTGGTGTAATATTTGAGACCTTTCGTCTGTTTTTATAGCCCGTCCAATAAAATAAAAAACCTCGCCATATTGCGGAAAAATTTTGGAACTAATTTCTTCAAGTGGCAACAATAAAAAAACAATAAGATGTCATTCAATAATGCTGTCTGCCAAAGTGTGATATCAATTGTCAACCGTGCCTTGTTACTATTGGATATTGTTAGTTATTTGTGAGTATAACCATGGCTACCAAGTGTTGCTATAACCATAGCTAATGTGGCGCCTCCAGAGCAGGTTTTTTATTATCTTGGTCAGACTATAATAAGAATGTATGTATTTAGAAAAAACAAGTAATGTAAGAAATTTTTATCCATTTCTGGCATCCATAATGCAATCTTAATTATTGTTGGCGCTAGATGGCGCTGTCTAAATAATCAAAGTTCGTTGCCGTCATCTGTTTTTTTTAAGTTACTTTTTGCTCAGAAGTGCATTCGAGAATTTTTGATACTGTTTATTTGTTTACTGTATTTTTATTATATATTTCAAAGTTGGTGAAAATTAACGTCATCTGTTTGCCCCGACAGGAAAACTCAGGAAGAAGGTCCGAAGCGCCGCTCCCTAGTGAACGCGACTCGAACCAACTACTCTAGCGCGGCGCACATGTTCGCTCTGCTCGAGGACGCGGCCATGTTCCTCACCGTGCAGCTAGAACATGTTGCTGTACTGGAGACGCAGGCGCAAGGTACTGTCGTCTGTCTCTTTCTAACACTAGGCACTGTTGTATAGTAGAGGGAGAGAGAGAGAGCTGAAAACCCGCACCGTCGATCCCGTCGTTCAACCCTAACAGTACATATTATAATTGTCGGGTGTAAATCCAACAAATAAATGGTAAAAATGGTAAAACTCAAATGATTGGTAAATTGGTATAATATTGGTAATTGTAATGGTTAATGAGTACACGCAGCGAGGTTGGTGACCGATCGTGAACTGTCTTAAAATTATTGCTTAAACTAAGTATAATCTGGGTCAACGTGAGGTTGCTGACCGTGTGCACTCTGACGTAAATAATAATAATAATAATAAATATCTTTATTTTCTCCACAATCTTTCTTAATTCTAATAGGTATGAACTAGGTACACAAATTAGATTGTGAGAGACTGGCGTCTGAGCTAGGCTAGATGCCTACTCTAAATCTACTGTACTTCGGACAATAATTTATTATAGTTAACCAGCAATGTAATTGATCTGTGCTCACTCTGGGTCGCTGCGATCGGCCAACACCTGTTGTGAACCTGGGAACCCCCCTAGCGACTGCACTATGGAGGCAGTTAATTTAATGTAACAAATCGTTATCTTATCGTCGATATAACATCATTGTCATTAACAAAACTATCTTCCACATTCCAGTATCACCGAACCTCAAGCTGAAATCCCTTCAGACCGCAATCCAACTCCTTCGCCAGTGCCACTCCATCATGAAGCTGATGAAAGACCGAGACACTGAAGATCAGAAAGACCCCCCCAAACCAGAGGAGGGGGAAGAAAAAAACATAAAGAATGAACACAGCCTCTTAGCTTTATACGAAAGTAGACTACACTTTATACTTAAGAGTATAATACAGTATTGTAGGTCGAAGAGCAATAAAGATTATGAAAAGATGACGGACATGTACAAGAAGTTATATATGGCGGCTTTGAAGATAAAGAAAGATGATGATGTGAGGGTGTATGCGGGGAGTATATGCGAGGTGTTGACTGCTATGGATGAAATTGAGAAGGAGTTTGAATGAGGATAGCGGAGAGAGAGAGATTTCAATTCAATTCTTTTTCTAAATTATGGAAACAAAAGTTTTAGATACAGTCAGTAACAAAAGTAACCGATAATTTTCAATTTAATATTTAAACGTGTTTGTTTAGTATAGGTAATAAAAAAATCTAGCAACATCACATTATCAGGGTCGCATTCGAACCCACGACTCTCACGATAGTAGGTACAGGGCCTGCCAAATGCATCATCAAGTTAGTCAAAGTAGTCACGTGCAGTTACTTTTGTAACTGACTGTACGATCGCGGTCTCCCGCGCGTGATCACTTTTGGAAAAATATACCGTGCAAGCGCATCGTGACTTCTTAGGAGCGGCGCTTGTAAACGTGAAAATACTGCACAGGATTTTAGGCTTTTCGATCACGGGCGGGTGTCCTCGATAGTACCTGATCGAGTCTATCATTATCAAACCAACATACCATACATATATTAAGGTATGTAGGTACGTAAGCTGTATGTATAGTTATGACAAATATTGATGTAGGTACTTTGTACTTGATGGGAAAACTACTAAGATCGGATTTTTATGTGTTTGAAAAATAACTTTCATATTAAATTTATATGAACTAGCTACTAACAAAATAGAACAAAAGCAATTATTACAAGAATGTTAAGCCTTTTATCTCTCATACTCAAACTTTTTGGCAACTTTCTGTGCAGTCAGTACCTGAATGATAAAACCAAAATATAGTTATATTTTTTCGTGCTTCGAACGATGCGTTTACATGTAAGTGCCATAGTACTGTAACACATTATGTATAATGGCTTTTAAATCCTTGTCTCCTAATTACTTACAAGTCCTCATTACGTAATAACTATAATAATAGGAAAACCATCGCGCACGCACCTCTTATAAATTTATCTGGCCATAGTAAATCTTTTGGACGGATTATTGAATTTGTTCCCACTAGTTCTACTGAGTATACGGTAGAACTAGTGAGATATTTTTTTGCTCATTAGGATTATTGTATGAGGAAATAAACTGAACATTTATTTAGTCAGTAGTTATTAACCACAGACTATTGTTATTTCTCTATGTTATTAACAGTCACATTGCAATTTGAAAATGTATTGCTCAATATGGTAGTTATTTACGGAACTTTCATCCGAGGCAAATGATGTGCTAAAAATATATATTATGAATTATTGTTTTTATAATTTGTGTTATCTTCTTTGTAATAAACACAATGTAGGATTCTTTGAAATGTATACCTACTACATGCAATGATTTTCAATTTAAAAGAGTATGCTTTTAAATCAGCGATTTTATTATACTTTCCTGTGTAAGAATCTCCAAAGTGCTGATAATATTACCCTGAAGACTGGACGAAATATTACAATGTTTATTAGTGTGCCTTGGTTACTAGAGTAGCGATGAAATATTTAATTACTTGTTGAATTAGCTGTAAGTTTTTTTAAAAGAATAATTCAGAATACTGCCAGTATTCGCCAAAAACTAAAATAACTTTGCTTGCTAAGTACATTGGCTAAATTAACGATAAAATTTAAAAACTGACTTGTTAACAGATGACTGTTAAAGTGTTAACAGATGTATGGCGAGTATCTGAATTTGTGACATTTTTGTACGATGAAGACTGATGTGATACTTATGTAAGTAGGAAATGAATAATAAATATTTTATTTAAAACAAACGTGTTTGACTAATGTTTAAAAAGGTTTAGAACCACTGTTATTATTCTCGCTTAAAATAACGAAACTTCGGGGGTAATTAAGTTTCGTAGGCTGAGGCAGGCTTTGGGATCTTAATCCAATATCACATTATAATGTGTTTTAAATTGTGTAATTGGTTACTAAAGGAATAAGGTATTTTTCAATTGACTGGGTTATAAATGACAACTGTATTGGGAACTTACGTAACATTGGTAGTAACTTAGGGTTAGGGAATGTCACTAAAGTAATGACAGACATTTAATAAGAAAGCTCAAATTAATTTATAACATTTATTTTATAACAATTTAGAGTAATGTACCAATCGGTGACATTTCTGTATATTACAACGACAAGATTAGTAGCCATAATATTTGTAACATGTATTCAAACATAAAATGTTTTATTCTAAATGTCAGTGTATAAAATTTTATATTAACATGTCATTTAAGTAAATGTACTAAATGTCACCGACTTGAACAAGCATATTATTAAATAAAAATTATTTACAAAATGTAAAAAATATAAGTACCCTTGTTTGGGTTCCATGTAATCTGAAAAATTCATCTAAATTATTATCATATTTTATCACAACAAGTTCATTTCCATTTAAATAAATTCATATCTTATTATATTTAATTTGTACTTTGGTTATTTAGGAATTATATAAAACTGTCCTAAAGTACATTTTTAATAAATATACGAGTAATTCACTCATTTACAAGGCCTTCCATAGACTATTATTAATCAACTCTTACTGTATCATCCTTTATAACCGTTTAATATAATATATTTTGTATATTTGTGTTTGTAGCACCAAAATCCAATATTAAGTAAAACAATATTGAATTTTAATAAAAATCGAAATTACATCTTAACGTAACGGCAAACGGTCGTGCCGTTGAATAGTTTTGGTCAATATTAAATATTAAATAATTTATTTCCGTTATACTTAAATATATAATTAAAGCAATCACATTAACAATTTGGAGCCATATAGTAAAGCATTTCCGGGTGTCCCATAAATAAGGAAAGAAGATAATGTAGTAGAGTATTATTCTCATAACAGGTTTGGAAGCATCAACAGAAGTAGAAAAATAAAATTTGTTCATTCATTCGCAATTATTCACGAAACACCCTTTGTTGTAACGAAGAAGAGAAGTTCCCTAAAGTCTGCTCACTCCTACCCATTGTTAAATATAATATTTACGCATTTTTATGAGATGTAAGTAGAAGAAAATGTGAAAGATTTAGTCAAACATTTAAACTTAAATTATATAGGTACCTCTGAGGCAGGGACCGGAAAACCCCTTTATTTGCTTAAGCCTATTTTTAGGGAAACCCTATTGAAATCTTACCCAAATGAAAACAATTATACTGGGTTAAATTTAAGCACTTACCGCATCATAGGATTACTCTATGTTTTTCTCTTTTCACCATATGTTTATCTCTTTTTACCTTATTTTTATCTCTTTGCACCTTATGTTTATCTCTTTTCCGCACTCGTACTGTTGATTTCTCTCTACTTCTTCTATAAGTGCATTGCGCCTTATAAAACCCATATGAATGGGTAAGCTTCAATGGGGTTTTCGAATTCGGTTAGTGCTTCCCGAATTAACTCAATTGATTTGGTAAGCCTTTAGCTAGACTTAAGTCGACGATGTAATTATCGATTTTATAGGGTTTTTGAAAACAAGTCTATGAAATACCCAATCAAATACCCCTTTAAGGGTAAGTGGTTCCGCTGCCCCCTGCTCCTTGATAGAAAAATGGCATAAACGCAAACATCACTAGAGATCATTATGTCTCCTAAAATGAGCTAGTAAATAGTCTATACTATCTAGGCGATATGACTAACTTGGTCTATAACGTTGGTCTACAACGATTAACTTTTGATCCCATCATATTTTTAGATTTACATAAAGCATAACGTAAAACACAATAATAAGCAGCTGAAATAGATAAACACAATTTTAAAGAATTTAAATAAGAAAACATATTTGCAATGAAAAGGAGAACATGTCATTTTTCTTGGCCTGTGAAGTGGATTAATACAAAATTCTAAGATAATTATAATTCTAATTTATAAGTAGTAGGTAACATTTAAATTCGTTTTTTCTGCTTTGCTGCTTCAGACTTAAGCCTTGTCTGGGTTTTTGCTGCTCGGTCTGTAAAAATGGAAAGAGCATTTGATAAAATTATTCATCAGTATTTCATACATTCTTATATTTCTTACCTAATATTTTTTACTGAATTATTCATAATACGAAATGTCTGTAAATATTCCAATTTAAAGATTATTTTAACACGTATTTTATAGTTTTAATTAATAAATGAAACCGTTTTAAAGAGGTGTGCTTCAGGGTTCAATATTAAGTGCTTTACTATTCCTACTTATAATGTATACGACGGTGGACGTAAGCGTCCAACTAGCCACTGAACTTCTCCGCTTCCCCTTCCAAGGAGGACGAGCCGGTACCTGCTTTGTAGCGATTGACCATGTTCATTATTGACATTGTAGTATTTATGTATGCATGTAAGGTGTACGCACCTGCCAGCGAGCATATCCTGGATCTCGGAGAAGCTCTTGCCCTTGGTCTCGGGCACGACGAACAGCGTGAAGAAGAAGGCGAGCACGCAGCACACGCCGAAGATCCAGAACGCCACGTACATGCCCACCGCCTCCGCTACCGCGCTGAAGTATCTGCAAGATTTCACTCTAATGAGTCCACTTTCAAAGGTACAGGTAAAGCTAACGCTTCCTTATTTATTCGGGTTACATAAAAGTGTTAGCCAATGTAATATCCCATTACAAGGAAAAGGTCAAAATCAAAATCAAAATCAAAATATTCTTTATTCATGTAAACTTGTATCAAGTATTTATGAATCGTCGATTACAGTGTGACTCTACCACCGGCTTCGGAACGCAGTCATCTGTCGAGAAGAACCGGCAAGAAACTCGACAGTTACTCTTTTTAATCGCCAAAGAAATTTTACAACATTGATAATAAATCTATCTAAACTAAGCCATACAGTTTTTCGTGTAAATGTAGAAATAATAATAATAATAAAGAAAAAAATTATAACTGTAGGACGTAGTGTAGATATAACAACAATGACAACAGATTAAAATACAGTTTGCGCGGACAGGGAGCGAAGCATTCCTACTACCAGTATCTACAGATCTCCATCATTAAGAAAATCTTCAATTTTATAGTAACCTTTTTTCATCAGACGGGTCTTGATACACGACTTAAATTGATTTATGGGTAAGCTAACAACATCCATTGGCAATTTATTATACATTGTAATACTTAATCCTTTAAAAGAATTTCCAATCTTTTGAAGCCTAATATTTGGAATAGCAAGCCTATGTACAATTGAAATAATTGATAATAAGACTAGAAATAACCAGGGAGTAAAGACAATGAATGATGTCTGATGATGTCTGAGTGATGATGATGTATGGATGACCATAGGTATTGGTACTACGTGACGCTTAATCACTAAAGTAAGGTGAGTATAATTGAGATTTTCCACTCTAATACGCCCATAGAGAAATAACAATACGCCGCTAGTCTAGGTAAGTACCCTACACATTACAAAAGGCTACAGTAAAGTAGCACTTCATTACTGTTTTTGTCGGTTAGTTGTCCAGAGCTCAATTAATTAGCCGGTCAACTTTAATGAAACCAACGTTATATTTTCCTTTCTCAGTTTCGGCTTCGGGAAAGTAATGCCACTGGTGTTGGAAGAGTGCTAATCATGTCATGCGATGTTCTCTGAAATTAGTTCTCATCTTTCAATCATTACCTAGTAATCAAGAACGACAGTATCCAACAGAACGCAGTAGCGATAGGAGAAGCTATAGCCTTGATCTCGATGGGCATGAGCTCGCTCATCACGGCCCACGGGAGCGGTCCCAGCCCCCAGCAGTAGGTGAGGATGAACAGCACCAGCGACATGATGGGCAGCCAGCTCAGGGTGGCGGCGGCCGGGCTGCCTTGGGCGGAGAGTAGGAAGTACATGCCGAGGAGGCCCTGGAATAGGAGGTTCAGTTTAAGAAAATATTCGACACTAGCCTTCCGACCGCGGTTTCACCCGCGCGTAATTTCTTTATAATGTATACGTAATTTCTTTATAATGTATAATGTATACGATATCAAATATCCCCCCTTCCTCCCACATTTCCGGCATCAAAAGTACCCTATGTTCACCGGGGATAGTGTAGCTTTCCAACAATGAAAGAATTATTCAAATCGATTCAATAGTTTCGGAGCCTATTCAATACAAATAAACAAACCAACTGACGTTAAATCTTATTGCATACGTACTTACCGCCAATCAAAAAAACGTCAACTTGTAAAATATTTTTCATTACTGTATAGATCAAACTTACAAGTCCAATAGCAGTACCACAGCTGGAGACCAGCAACAGGATCCTCCGTCCGAGCCTGTCCACTACGAATGGAGTGATGAAGGAAGCAACCAACTGCAAGAAACAACCATTATGTCATCCAGGTATACAAACTTCAAAATAATATTTATGAATTAAATTGAATACATTTTGGAACAAACTTTGACGGGGCAAGTTTTAAGCTAAATGACATTGTTTATTTGTCTTAATTTCTAATTAAATAGCAGAACATACTTCAAATACAATAAAGTGTTACTTAAGTATATATGTAATACAGTTTTGTCCTGATCCTGAACTATTACAAAGATAGCAACAATCTGCTTCTGACAGTTCTTTCATGAGATTCTGTTGGTAAGTGAACACCATCAATCTTGGTAACAGTCTCAAATGCGTTGATGAGATTAGAATATATTCGCTTGGCTCACTCCCCAAATTCTTCCAAGACCCATAATCTTAACCATATAATGGCACACATCGCCAACGACTGCCGGCTATACCGCTTTCCTAGGGGGCTGAAGGAACTCGAGAAGCTAACTCCTGCCCAGGACTGGTTACAGGAACTAAAACTACAAAATTAAAAGGGTTTCTAGCAGATAACTGCCACACTATGACGCTGACAGTGGTCATGAAACTAACCTGCACAGTACCAACGATAATAGTAGCAATAGCAGAATCAAGCGAGGATCCAGCAGCCTGGAAGATGTCGGTCATGTAGAATAGCACGGCGTTGATGCCGGAAAACTGCTGGAAGAACACCAGCGCGCACGATATGTAGAACGCCTTGAAGTTGCTGCCGCGGAAGATGTCAGTGAACTGCGGAGAGACGATGGCAATAAAACTTTTATTTTAATAATGCTAAGAATAGAATTTCTAAAAATAAATAATCCGATCCAATGTAATTATTGGACTTACCAATTATTTTTTTTCATTATAGGGGGGCAAACGAGCATGTGGTTCACCTGATGATAAGTGATCACCGCCGCCCAAGCACCCGAGACCCCCTTGGGGTCGCAGGCAATTCTTAGATTGCAAACGAATATTGAATTGTTCGGGACAAAACTCTTGGAGAAAGGAGAATAATAACAGAAATTGCTATTTATTAAATACATGATAGATAGACAGCTCGCGATGCAGAAGCTGAATGTACGCCAAAGCAGAGGCGGTAGAAGGTGAATGTTTCTATGACTTCGCGGTGAAAAGGGCCTCGCGCCTCATTTCCGAAAATAATTTTGAAAAGTGGAAATAATTGTCTGAATACAATTTACAAGGCATTCCACTCCTATAAACTATTTCTTGACCCAACAAAGGCCCTTTTTGCTCCAGAAAAAACATTAAGTATTGTCACTAAGGTATCATAATGCCATAATTACTATTTTTTTTTTTAAAAGGCGGAGCCATACGTGCAAGTTATGTGTGTGGGCAGTGGGCAACGTTCGATCTACGTGTAAAGCGTTTAGGTCGCAATCAGTCAAATTCTCAAATTGTCAGTCAAGTTCGCAAATTGTCAAATTCGAAAATTGACAAATTCGCAAATTGTCCAATTCGCAAAATGTCAAATTCTCAAAATGTCCAATTCGCAAAATGTCATGCAGGAGCGACCGAGTGCGACAGTTTTTGTTATGTACTATGGTGGGTAGATTGACATTATATGTCTGTTCCATAAATATTTACTTCTACCATCGTATGGGATGATGGTGAAGTCAGTCGCCTTATGCCCGCCTTCGGAGAAGGAACCTTTCCACATCTTAATCGTGACTTGACTTCGTGAACGTTGTATCAGTTAGGTAACCATGTTTTGGGCAATCCGTGCTTGTGTTGGTGTGATCTCTTAAGTATCAAAAGACTATGATACCATAGTTATACTATAGATTTTTTTGCTTGTTAGAACTACCCACTATTCCTCTGTTTGGCCTAAATATAGACTGGTAGAGAATGCTACTGTGCATTAAGTTTGCCTTTTGTACCTTGTGTTGTGCAGAAAGGTTTAAAATAAAGATACTGTTATTATATTCTAATGCTCAAGTGTCCGTGGTACGTGGCGAGGCTGTATCCTGATTCCTGGGTGTTGGCGGACTAAAGGTAAGTGGAGCTTCTTTTTACCAGTTCATCATCATCATCAGCCTATATACGTTCCCACTGCTGGGACACAGGCCTTATCTCAATTTTGAGATAGTGTGGGCCATACTCCGCCACGCTGGCCTAGTGCGGGTTGGTGGACGTGTGCGCAAGGCATGTGACCAACCTTAATATCAGATGTTATTAAGCCGCGAAATGGCTTCTGACTAAGCTTGACGACTAATATCTACATATAGTAAATATCAGCCGGGACCAACAGCTAAACGTGCCTTCCGAAGCATGGAGACGCTCGAAATAAATGTCACTAAATGTATTGAGGTAGGAGGATATTATTCTTATAAATCTTACCGAAGCAGTCTTGGCCATCGATTCTTGCACTTCAGCCTCGATTTTGTCCAGCTCGGCTTGTACTCCTTCGATTGACCGGCCTCGAATGGTGGCCAGGCAATCGGCAGCCGCCTCACGATTGTCTAAAAAATAAGAAACAAAATGAAACCTAAACAGTAAATACTCTAAAAACTTAATAGTAACTACAATATTTGGAAATAGATTCGCGACAGTTATTTACTAGAGCGGTCAACCCGTATAATCTACAGTCTATTTCATTGAATAGGTCTTATAAAGGGATGATATTGTAAGTGGCTCAACGAGCTACATACTATAAGGTCTTCCTTTAATCTTTGCCACTTTAATAGAAAGAGTAGCGATAGCGAAATTCGCTAACTTCAAATTGTATGGATTTCACAGGTGCCTTAGAGAAGTCACGTGGTCAATCGATATTGAAAGTACGTATTTATTTTGACATTCGCTATCGCAAATTGAGCAATAACGAACGTCATAAATGCCCCTTGTCTAGGGCCTCTGACCCCCACCATTGCCGAATATAGCCAAATCTGTTGTCAGATGACATGTCGGTCGACCATTGTAGTAACACAATTGAAACGTCAGCCGAAGCACAATTGGTACGCTATAACTCAGTGCTATAATGAGCTTCGTGTTTTGGCTTGTGATTACTTTATTATCTTACTCGCCTTCCGCTTGGAGGTTCGCCCGCGTGAACTATTCGACGATCATGCAGGTAATTTTGTCATATTTTTCGATATAAAAATTTACCTATAACTCTCCAGCTCCCATACTATCCCCATACCAAAGATCACTTCGATCCGTTTTCTATGTGCATATAAGAGTATTTACCGTTTAGGCGCAAATTGTCAAATTCGCAAATTGTAAAGCGGTCGCAATCGGTTAAATTCTCAAACTCGCAAATTGTCAAGTTCGTGACATTTTGCGAATTTGACAATTCGCGAACTTGACAATTTGCGAACTTTACAATTTGCGAATTTGACAAATTGCGAATTTGACCGATTACGCCCGCTTGACAATTTGCGAATTTGACAATTTGCGCCTAAACGGTATTTACCACTAGCTCGGCGGTAAAGAAAAACATCGTCAAGAAACCTGCAAAGTCGAATGGCTGGGTTGCCAATTGGTCGTCCCCTGTTAACTGTTACAGAGGCCAGATGGCAGTCACAGTCCGGAATCTGGAAGTTAGTGGTGTAAAACACCCCGTGCTTCGGAAAGCATGATAAGCAATTGTTCACCTACTACGCACTAACTTGCACACTACAATATCCTACGTAGCTTGTTGATCGTTAAGGCTGCCCGCCCACGTCCTATAATCGGTGACCGACTTTTTGTAGGTGATGACAAATAGAACGTACTTACTGATAGCAATGGAGCAACGCACACGTTCTACAAAAAGTCAGTCAGAAATAGGTACCATAGAAATAAAGTCTGTCACCGATTGTCGGTCATACAAAAAGTCTGACGTGGGCACACTGAGATTGGCCGCCGTAGCCGAAAACACGGCTAACACTTGCTTAATCCTGGGACATTTCGCACTAGGCCGGCACAAAGTTCTGTCGGCGTTTCAAATATTACAAAAAATCAACTCACTCTTAGTCAAGTGGTAGGTGGGGGTCTCGGGCATGAAGAAGAAGCTGAGGCAGAAGACGGCCACGACCGCGACGCCCACGTACGCCACGGCGGAGTACGAGATGAAGGGGCCGATGCCGTAGACGAGCAGGAAACCCACGGTGATGAAGGACTGGAGGAACGAGCCGAGAGCGCCGCGGGAGTCGTCCTGGGGAGATAGACAAATTTAAAGATTACCTAAAGATGAGTATAGACTACAACATTTACTTGTATCATAACATCGAGCATTCGCAATTTTTAAAACTCGAACCGCTCTTCGAACACGACCCTCGATGTTTTGTTATAGCCTTTTTAAAAACCAAAGAGCATATTGGTGTAACATTTCGTGGAGCCTTTGCACGAGTGCGATAAACGCAGCACACGAAACTTATAGGTCCGACTATCAAAGGAAAATGAACGCAAGTACATCGAAATATTACGGGTAAATGCACACTCGCTGTAAGTATTTACCTGTAACACAACGCCGAGCATTCGCAGGAACGTTACATTACATGGAAATGCTTAGGCTAACTGAGCTTTTGCCTGTATTGTACCATTCGTACTAACGTTACATTACACTGAAACTCTCGAGGAAATGTTGTAGTCTACTATACTCACCTTAATACCCGTATCTTTTCTTAACACTTCCTTCTTTCCGGATGAGAATGCGTTTATCTTAACTAAAGGCTAAGACCTGCGGCCGTGTGTAGGAATTGTAACTTAAGTCCTACTACTTACTAAACTCCCCCAGTTTTCCCTTTGCATCCGATTGGGACGAGCTGGTTTCAGCCTTGTGGCTTTTAACCAGCCCGTTGTTAAGACTATTGCAAGTAATTACCTTGGGCACGTACTTAGGCACGAGAGGTATGGGTTGCTTCAACTTATAATGATGGGGAAAATTGAAGGTAGGCGCGTTGGAAGAAGGAAAAAGTCGTGGCTGCGAAACATTAGGGAATGGATTGGAATAACATCCGTTGAGCAGTTGTTTCGGCTCGTGATGGACAGAGAGGAGTATGGACAGCTGTCGGCCAACCTTCAGAACTGAAGAGGCACCTTAAGATTAAGAAGAAAGAAGAAGTAATTACCGTTGCAATCTCAGCACAGTACATAGGCGATACGGTGAAGATCATGCCGACGGCGATGCCCCAGGAGATCCTGCCGGCGTAGATGAGCCCCACATTCGTCGCCGCCGCTACCAGAATCCAGCCCAGGAACAAGGGGATGGCTGAGCCAAGGAGACCCCATTTGCGGCCGAACTTTGACGCTGCGAAGCCTCCGATGAAGGGACCTGGAGTGGGTGTTCAAATAATTATATTTCAATTTCTATTATAAAATGGGTATTGGCGTTTTTTAGAATACCATTGGCCTTGGAGAGATTCCAATTGAAAAGTATTGAGCAGTGGAACATACTAAAATAATTTTTACCGATGGTACTACTACTAAAACAACACACATTTTTATTAAATGCATCTAGAAATACGGATTACCAAAAATATAATTTGTGTTGTAGTCTGGTCAGCGTTGTCATCGTTTCACCGTGGAAAGTATTCCATCGCGTTCCAAAAAGTTCGATGATTCCTTTCTTTGTCCAACCATACTCATGAATTCTCCTCTCCTTATGAATCACCTAACATGCCGGCTCATGGAATCTCCCCTTTCTATAACACGGGTTCCTTCAAAGGAAGCGTGAAGAACCTTGCAGGCCGTACTGCGTTGCCAGCGGATAGAACGCCTCGGTGTTGCGTCCGTTATTAGGGCAATTTGGGCTCGTCTTTTGCTTGTAACAGGCTAACTGGAGTCATTGTACTGAGCTATTATAAAAAAAATAAAGACTTACCAAATATAGCGCCAACTGTGAGTAGTGATCCGACCCAAGCGGTCTGGTCGGTGGTCAGTGGGTTCGGCAGGGGGGACTGTGATGGGTCATTCAACTTCGTGTTGATAGGGGAAGTCCATCCCATGGAGTACCCCGTCGACGCCACCGCGATGTTCGCTGGAAGAAATATCAATCAATCAATCAAAAATATTTATTCATATAGGCTTCAAACTTTCAAAGATGTAAGTACTCATGAATCGTCAATATCACAAACTAAAAACTACGCATTTCTTACTATCACCACTATTTGGGGACAAAACGCTTAGAAAGGGGGTTAAGGACCGGTATTTCAATATATACTTATCTTGATCTTAATCCGGGATTGATAATAAGTATGACAGATGACTTAAGTTAAGTGTATTTCATTATAGGATTAAAGTTAAGCGGCACTAAAGTCATACACTTTTACCTGTCAAAAGTAATACTTATCTTAAATGTTATACTTAACTTAAGCAATAAGATAAGGTTACATTGAAATACCGGCCCTTAATTATAATAAAAATGTATTATTAAAAAAAGAATTTCTATGGAGTTTCTTGCCGGTTATTTTCTCTCTCTGTAACCATGTTTTTTTTATGCTACTGTGTGCCTGTCTGCAGGTAGTCATTCATTGTTCTACCACACTGCACACTTATCAGATCTTGGAGCCTTTGATTTCAAGTGCCAATAACACGATAATATTTTGTGGAGAAGTGTAGATTATTAAAGTCTAAACTTCTCTTAAATGTAACATTTTCCCGGAAACAAAAACCATGACATACAGCACCAAATCATAATATTGCGAATAAAGTATACCTACGTCTTTTTTTTCTTAACGTTAACAGTTACACGTGGCTAAGTAAATAATGTTAAAAATTAATCCAGAAAGCCAGGCAATTAAACTTTTGCAAATACTCGTACAAGTGTAATGTAATGATAGGTCTGAGCTGTCTGTAAATAACGAAATTGTTTTAGTTTACATTTTAATACCCTTTATATCCATATTTGTCCAATACTACTACGGTTGACTGATAGAAAAGTGGTATGTAGGTAAATGGTAAGGTTTCACGACCTATGACGAGCCATTTCTTGTTGTGGTTTAGAGGGCGGCTATTACACTAAGGTAGCGAGTTCATCCCTGCATGGTACAAACATTTTGTGTGCATGAACATATTATTGTTTTTTTGTATTTGTCTGGATGTTTGTATGTTATAAGTACGTAATTAAAAAAGTAACTGTCCTTGGCATAAAAGATAATCCAAGAAAAAGATTAAAATCTAGTTTATTAGTTAGATTCTAAATATATGTAACTTGAATACGGTAATACGAGAAGCAAGTTTTAAGACTGACAGATAAGATTGTGATATTTTTTTTTAAAATCTAAGTAAGTATGCTGTCTCTTTTGTCAATTATTAAATTTGTGATAATTTATCTCCCAGATAAATTGTCCATCAGCGGTGGAAATGACCCTTAGGGCCTGTTTCCACTTATCCGATCAGTCTTTTTGCCCTGAAACCGGACGCCGGACGTGGGTGTTCACATTATATCCGATCAGTCTGTTTTCAGTCGCAGTGACAAAACGTCCGTCAAATAACCCGAATCAGCCTTTTTTCCCGGATCAATAATAATGTGAACAGCTCCATACAAATTGTACTGCCACTGGCACATCCGTCTCTTTAGTTTAGACTGACCGAGAAGAAAGACTGATCGGATAAGTGGGAACAGGCCCTTATTGTCGGCATAGTTTCCGGATATACCTGTCAGTTTTCCATCACATAGTGCCACGTGGAGTATTTGCTTTACGCAGAATAATGTTATCTCTTTAATAAACGAGACGAGTAAACGAATTAATACACATTCTTAATTGCGAGTATATTTGTTCAGTTTTACTGTTGGTAAACTAAAGAGTTAATGCACCGACGCATCAAAACAGATCAACTAGTTTACGTGAAACAAAGACAGTAGACGATTTGAAGGGCAAATAAAAGTAAAATAGTAGTATGAGAAAGTAATCTAACTGTGTAAGGTATCCGAACTTTGTTTTCGGTCTTAGACTAGTAATAAATACGAATATAGTAATATTATGTAATTTTCAGATTAAATACACCGAAATTAGCAGCGACGTTTACTATGACACGTTTACATACTCCTTCCAAATGAAATACAATTCTAATATAACAACATTTTTTTATTAAATTAATTGATAATTTGAACAAACGATTCATAGTTAATAATACAAAATATCCTTCACATTTAAAAGTGTCTAGACTGAAAACCAAAGAATTTACATTGTGTACACAGCCTCTGTGCGTCAGGTTTCTTTTATTATCTAAATAAGAAACGACTATAATTATTTACTATGTATAAATATTTGTTATTACCTGCTGTTCGACAGTTGCTACAACTTTTATCACTGTCAAACTTGTCTTGACATCATTAGATAAAAATATAATAAAAAAATGAGTTAAGAAAAAAAAAATCATACATATTAAATTAGTGTGGCACATTCTGTAGCTTAGCTGTGAGGGTAAACTTCGCGAGGAAATTCATAGTCTTATATTATTCTGACTTTGATGGAAGATGGTATATGACATGGGCTGGTTTATAGGCCCAAGACTGGAACCAGCTCGTCCCAATCAGGTGGAATGGGGAAACTGGGGGAGTTTAGTGGGTAGTGGAAAGCTTTAGTCTCGAGTCCCAAACACGGCAGTTGGTCTGGCTTGCCTGTGGTTACGGTGACTAAATGAATTCTCCTCCTAAAAAAAATACGCATGAAGGTCAATAGTCTTCAGCAAAAAGGGAAGACCTTCCTCCTAGCATAGATAATTAATTGTATGTATTAACTGTAAGTACCTACTTGGAGACAGTGGCTAAAATGTATCGTCTTGGTGCTAGCGAAGACTATTACTTCTAAAGTCTCCAAAATTGGCCATCAGGGTAACCTATAACAGCAAAAATTCAGATTGACGCGAAGTCTTATTTCGTCGCGATAAGCTTCATGTTCCAAGTATGAATAGGTTAAACTACGGGAGCACGTGAACGTATTGTATAATAAACGGTCTTAACCGAGAGAGCAATTGTTGAAACATCCGCGCGATCAGTCACGCCGCGGACAATGTCGGCTGTCATAAATGTTATTATTTGCATCTATTCTTGGCGATTGTATAAATATTATTGGAGCAGCATATGATTTCTAATCGTTATTTTATTACACATGTTTTTTTTGCGCCAAAAATATTGGTTAATAAAAGAGCTCTAATCTGTCAAATTCAGCAATTGTTCATCTCATAGATTACAAGTTTAATTATAACTTTAGACACCATTTTAAGGGTTAGTTCATTTGCTAGTACTCGTGACTGTACACATTGGAAGAATGTTTACACTTTACAGACTTTTCAAACTAGGTCAAGTCAACAAACGGAATATGCATAACTCCACTAAGGTTTTGGTGGACTGCACAATTTATGATCTTTACTTTAAGTTCATTATATAGCCACACCCGTGCCCTGTGAACCTTTGAACCACAGTAACTAAGGTTAACGTATCGTATAGGATGTCATACAAATGTTTGTCGCAAACAAACATTGTTGCACTATTGTTTGCCGGGTCGAACTCAAAGGGATACATGCGTCATCATAGCAAATAATAGTTTAGATGCAAACCACTTCGCCATAATTGCATTATTAATATTGAATATTGAAATATTTACAGACAGTTTTCTTTACACATTTATCTACATCCATACCATAATATGTCTATTTTATAGTCAGGAGCGATGAGCAAACGCCCTACATTTAGATATAAGTATCTGTGGCTGCATCGTAATGTTTACATTTTAGTATCAGTAACCAATACTTTAATTACGTTCAAATTTCGAACGTCTTCTTAAAAAGTAAAAATTAATGTATTTTTGTTATCTTGATGTATTTTCAAAGGTACCAGGAGAGCATAACCGCAGCGTAAGTTTGAAAGACGCGAGCTAGCCTAGCTTCTTGTTCTTCTCTGCTCTCCTGGTACTACGGATTATATTCCACGCGGTTTCACATCGATCCTGACTTTAAAATAGACATTTGTCGTATGAATGAAGATAAAGTTATGTATGTGACTGTACATAATTAGGCATTAAAATACTCATGTGATCCTTTTATGAAACTCACTTCGTTCGTTTCATAAAACCACATTCGTATTTTAATAACCCTCATTATGCAACAGTCACATAAATAACTATTTTTAGATAGGCACGTTTTTTTTTGTTTTTGGTATGGGCCATCTACCTTCTCTGTTCCATTGGAGTACTTAACCAGGAAGCGTCGCTAAACATGATGCCTTACTGTAGGCTCCTCTGATCTTCGATCCTCATTTTAACTTATTTTAAATGTACTGGCTCCTATTTATTCTCATTAATATTGTCGGAACACAGCCAGAGTTGTTATGGTGGCAGATTTCACCTGTGAGGATGGTAGCTAGCCAATCGGATTTTGGAAACAAGCCTGTGCCAGGGAAATTCTGTTGAAAAATAGTCTTATGCCGCAGTGGCCGCTTACCATAAGATGGGCTGTGTGTGTCTATCACCCGACTGATCTAGGATTAAAAATGTATCTGAATTAGAACTGCCCATTACCTAATACTAACACGACATATATTCAACGAAATGTACGGTCAACAGCACATCACGGTATACACTTGCAGTTCGATAATAGCGCTTATGCCCCCGACATAAGAGCGGTACAAGGTCCAAAGTGTTACGTCTGACGTGCTTTTGACTGTACCTATATCGACGCAAAAAAGCGGAATCGTAGTAACCCACAAAATGCAAAGTGTTCACCAGAGCCAAAAACATTTTGAAATTTCAGAAAAAAAATCATATCTCCGTAACTTTGAAAGTCACACATGTGAATTTTTTAACATAAATATATTTATGGATTTTTTATCAAACCAAATACATTTAACCTTTTAGAAGTTACTTTTAATCTATGTTTGTGTGGGTTACAGCAATAGCACTTTTTTTTCTGTTACGCAAAAACGCTGTAAATGAACGAGATAAATGTATAGGCGACTACAAACCGAAGGTTTTCCTTTATAGCAAATTTGTTGTAACTATGTTCCATACATATTTATTTGTCTACATTTTGACTTAAATGAAATATATCTATGTAAACAACTACACTGAATGGACTTAACTTACATATTATTTCTTTTTGACATTTTTTTATGTAGACATTGTATAATTTTTTATTGATACTTTAATTTTTCTTTTTATTTGTATGGTTTTGTTTTGTTATTTCTGACATAGTATTCATTTTTGACATTTTTGATTAGTTGACATGGTATAATTTTTATTAATTATTTAATTTTTCTTTCTATTCGTATGGTTTGGTTTTTTTCTTTTTAAATGATTTTTGTGTTGTTATAATTAGTGTGTAGGGTGATATTTGTAATTTGTTAATTTGAAGCTTGTGTGCGTTTTGATTCTGCTGTAAGTCACAAGTCAAATAAAATTATGATTATTGAATAAACCAATCAAAGCCATTTATTACGAAGTACGAACACATTCATAACCTTATTATCATTGTAATATTTTAATATATTGTAAACGAGTCGAGTCACGCAGTCAAATCCGTTTACGACACACAAATCATACTCCCTCAACTGTCGCGCAGTGTCTGAGCGACGCGGTAATCGACCAAAATCGGGGAAACTAATGAAGTTTTAAATTGGCGTATCCGACGATTTCGTATATTATTATATGCGAGGATTGTAGTAAACCGCCACGAATAACCATTTTATTTTCGAAGAAATGTAGTGAACGTGGTGCGTTACTAAATCCTTATAAGCAAAAACGCTGTAACCCACATTGGTCAGAATATTCACGCGCTGTAACTACCAAAATCAAACCGAGATCATGTCATTTGAAAAATATGAATTGAAGTAAATGTAAAGTGATAAAAAACACTCTTTTTTATGCAATTTACATCAATCTTTCCGTTACTTTTTCGAAAAAGCAGGCTAATTTCCAATGCTGTATAAAAACTTCTATTAGTCGCAGAGCAAGGAGTATTAGACCGTTTGAAAGAGGATTTTTTTCTCATTCCGTATCTGCAATAAAAAAAAATTGGCTTGGGTGTGGGTTACTACGTTTCCGCTTTTTTGCGTCGATATCATTTTAGAAAATAACTAGCACTTACTAGAAAATGCTCATGACAATCAAAAAATAAAACATTTTAAGTGCGAAGTAAATGGCGGAGGATTTAAAACACCTGCTTCCGTATATTATTAGTGCCGTCCGTCATTAAACACTGGAAACATCGTCATCATCATCAACTGTTGCTCATAATTGCAGTTTATTTCAGTGAACACTTTCATGCTCCCTTGCGTACGATTCTTTGTAAGTAACAACTTGTAGTGAGTCGGTTGATCTAGAATTCTAGATGAAATGACAAATATCTATTTAAACTAACAAAACATAATATTATGTTTCATCACTATATTATTTACTAACATATCACATTACCAGTTTCATATAAAACCAGCGTGGGGATCACATTGTGCATTGATATGATAAAAAATAGATATTAAGGTATGCAACACTGCCAGGAGTAACTAAAAAGTTACTTTACTAATTATCGTTGTTTTAACCTTAGATAGTAAAATTAGTATTATGTTCATCATCATTCTCAAGTAAGTATTAATAAAAAAAAATTTACGTACATAACATCCATTATGGTTACGTTACAAACAAAGCCCCCGCCAAAAAGTACCTACTGGTAAAAACCACAGACTCAAAATAACCGATAGCAAACACGAAACAAAACGCGATTGTTGCATCTATATTAATTTCTGTATGACGCGAATGATAGATATTAATATAATTTTCTAAACAATAGTGCTAGGAAACTACAGACAACAATGGGATGAGGAACAAACCACGTCTATTTGTTTATCAGACGCCTGATTCTGTGTGATAATAACAATAATGTGTTATGTAACTGGTTGTGATGTAACTATGCGTAACATATGCTATGATCCGATAGTGCATTTGGTAGTGACCCTGTCCCATTCAAACCCACGGGTTCGAATCACACCCAGGACAAACATATTATGTGATCGATGTTTGAAATTTTTATTTGCGTCTGTCTGTATGTTTATTTGTATTTAAGTATATTATATATTTGTGCTACCTGGTGTTTCTAGCACCCATAACACAAGCGCTTATGCTACTTATTTTGTGGTCAGATCAATGTGTGTGATACTGTGCGTTTTTTAATGCTATGTGTTGCGGTAATGGATTTTAGTGGGCACTGGTAAATATCCGTGTCCTATACATAGCCGCTGGTTAAGCTAGCCTTTGGTTAAGCCGTTTCAACGCATCCTCATCCGAAAACAACAAAAGTAATTATATAAAAAAAGAAATTTTTTAACTTCAGGATAGTGCACAGTAACAGCCTCTTCGTATCCATTAGCGAAAGGCTCAATCTTACCACGTCTTTTATTTAACACACATTCTATAAAAATGTTGTATTTATAGTATCTCGATATATGTATAAAGGCAAAAAAAACTTCAGGAAAGTGATAACCCAATATATCCTCAAACCTGTATTATCATTTACTATTTACATGTGACCTTACTCACTCTTCAACGAGACAAATTCGTCTTTCCGTTGCTGCATTCTATTTCGAGATGGACTTTTGCATTGTACTGGACTTTCAAGAAAAAAAACAATAATTGAGCGATGTTTCCTGATTTAGTATTTCCCAGTGGAATAGGCCGCAGTAGCCATTTACCATGGTGGACTGTGTGCCTGTCTGCCTACGAAATGGCAAAAGTAAAAAAAAAAACCTAGTCCAGACGGTGGTGTTAGCAAAGGTACAAGGCCAGTAACATAATAAAAAAAGTTATCGCTACACGATCTTCATAAATATTTTCCAGGGGCGATTGGAAGTTTTTGCCAAATATGCCGGCTTGCATAAAGATAATATGTAGTTATAAGATAATATTTGCTATCTTAGATGATTATGGATAAAATAAATTTAATTTAGGTCTATCAGAGAAATAAATCTACATCGTGTCGGCACGTGCGATCAGTGCGATCACGATTGCCACAGTGACATTGTCTGTATGTCCGTATTATTGTAAACCGAGTACAGTGTAAATTAGAGGTTGCATGTATTCGCTGCATATAAAAGAAAGGGCAAGAAAATTTGTAGGCAAGTCATTTCTGATAAACTTTGGCTTTGGCAAAAATCATCAAACACGAAGTTTTCGTGTGGTTAGTTATAGACTACGAATTTTGAGCTACGAAAAAATTGTAATGAGACGAAGGCTGAGCTACGAATGTAACATGTACTACGAAAACCAAGGACGCGCTACGACGTAGCTAAGACTATTCTATGTATCGTGTTACGAACTATAAATTTACTTTTTAAAATATAGTTGTATTTAAAGTAGCCCCCTTCCTTAATCAAGCTATTCGCTCAATGACATCTCTTAATAAAAATGCGGATCGATGATATGTGGCTTACCCTGTTTTGATACTTAAACCACTAATCCAACAAAGCGTTAGTTAATTATGAAAACTGAAACCTAAGGGTGTTACCAGACCTATCGATCGATCGTCGATCGACGGCATCGATCAACGTCGATCGAAGTTGATCGACTGGTCTGGTAACTTTAATTGATCGACAGATACCCCTCGACGTTGATAGTTTAACTCCTGCTATATTCCATCAGTTTCTTTCAAAATGTATTCACAAGAGGACGCGTTGTTGTTGGCCAGTACGATGTTGCTCGTCCTATTATTACGAAGACGCAAACGCAGAAGACTGGCTGATTAAGCAGCTCGATCGTTGACGTCAATCGACGGTCGATCGATTGGTCTGGTAGAAACTATCGATAGACGTCGACTATTCCATTCTACCATCGATCGATGCTGTCGATCAACGATCGATCGATTGGTCTGGTAACACCCTTAAATTTCCCAGAAGGCAGAAAATGTACCGATGGCTTGGTAAAGATAACTAGAATACACTCAACTCGGGTGGCGTAGGACCGATCAGTTTTTACAACCTTACGGAAAGCCTATGTCCAGTAATGGGCGTCTTTCGGCTGATGATAATGATAATTACTACTAGTTTTATACTTCTACTCATGACTCTAGTGACCCAGTGGTGCTAACTGCACCGCAAAGCGTGATTGTAAGTGACAAATAAATGTCATTCGTACAATTATGACGTTGTTATGTTTACAGTTACAAAGTTATCACGTGCGAAAGTAATAATAGTAACTTATATAGGCATATACCTTAACTAGGCAGTTGAGTTACTTCAAAGGTGAATAATAACGAAACGGAGTAGAACAAAATGTTTAAGAACTAAGGCCACATAAAAAAAATATTCCCGCTGGATATCGTCCTATAGTTCAGGCAGGCGAAGCCGAGGGCGGAAGGCTAGTGCTATAAATTGATAGGACGGTCATTATATTAGACGAAGCTTTTTGCTTAAGTACTTTTCAATGGAATAGGGCAAAATTACCACTTATTAAATGGGCCACGTCGACTGTCTGCCAACTGAAGTACACTCACCGGCAATAAAACTTGGCCACTGGGCTTTTTTCATACAAACATCAATATTATGAGAAGTTAAACAAAGACTTTAACGTCTCATAGATAGAAAACTATTTGCAGCTGTGCAATGATTATTACGTCAATGGAGAGGCCAAACGCCCAATTGTCGAATCACAGTTTTAAAAATTGCCAAAAACCGCTTAATTTTCTCAAAAAGGAAAAACAATAAACCGAACTCAACGCTCCATAAATCGTAGTATGGAGCGTTGAGTTCGGTATATTGTTTTTCCTTTTTGAGAAAATTGAGCGGTTAGTGTAAATTCTTGAAACTGTGATTCGACAATTGGGCGTTTGGCCTCTCCATTGACGTAATAATTATTGCAAAGCTGCAAATAGTTTTCTATCTATGAGACGCTAAAGTGACCATGTTCGTATGAAAAAAGCCCAGTGGCCAAGTTTTATTGCCGGTGAGTTTATTAATATAAACAGAGACGACCAAATCATGTGTAATTTCGGGTGTGGAGTTTTAAAGCAGATAAACTAGGGTTATCATAATTTATATGTTCGATATGATATAACAAATACTTTCCAAGTTCAGCAATTAAACGTCAGAATAATAAAATTAGCGACCTCCAATATAACATATCAGCTCGATAGGAGGGGTTACAAAGATTATCTAATCTATTTTAGCTGAATAACATTGGCGATTTTGCGCCGTTTTAAAACTGGGAATTGTAGTCTTGCTCAGGGGTCGGCAACTGGCTCGCGAGCCATTTGCGGCTCTTTGGATGTGAAGTTAAGGCTCCTTAGTTCAATACGCAAATATTATTTATTTTATAAAAAATATTAAGAATAGTTTTGAATCTATTAACAAGGATAACTTTTAATTGAATAAAATATAAAAATATATATTTAAAAAATATCTCTTATTAAGAAATTTTTAAGTTTATTTATGCAAGTTACTACCAAGAAATTGTGGCTATATTTAGAAATTTTATCATTTGCAGCCTATTCCATGCTAGTTTTGAAAAATACTATATTGTGTATGAAATAAACAAATATCCAGTTTTTTATCGAGTGTCAATCGCTATTACAAACAGAAATGTAGATTGCATTTTATTTGTCTAGATAAAATGTATTTATATATGGTTTAAATGCACAAAACTATCGATAAATTAAGTATACGAGTAGGTTATAAAATACTAACCCCTTCGTAAGCGCTAATGGCTTAGTCGGCATTTTCACCTTTTATCTTGTACATTATGATTGTAGTGTTGACGCAAAATGCCTATAATCCAATGATAAGGATTTCGGCCCTTTGGTCACTTTGGTGGTCGTATTAATAGTTCAAATGTTTTATCACATTGATAGAGAGAAAAAGAGAGAGTTCGAAAAAAGTATTTTCTAATGCGTATACTTTGAATGAACGTTTAATATGAATAAAACTTTTGTACTACTAAATTTAATGTCAACCTTATAAAATATAAAAAAAACTTTCTCCGCAATGCCGATCCTATTTCATATAAGTTTAAAATATCTTATTAGGTTTTTTTATACGTACGAAAAATTGTTCTTTAGAAGCCAAGTGCACAACTGTTACTTAAAAAAAAAACTCCTTCTCAAAACCGTGTGACATTATTAACCTACCTCTAGCCTACCTCTACCTCTAGGGGTCGGCAACCTTTTGTGTTCAATTTTAGTTTTGATTCTAAGAAATAATTATTTTGTTTTAAAAGACCTATTTAGAAAACATTATTTAGTTATTAGAATAATAATGTATCTAGTACAATTTATCTGGAAATACAAAACCGTATCTTATTTACGGAAACGCCCACCATCTACCCGCTGGTTTATAGTTATTCAATAGTAAATAAACGATAAGCTAAAAATATCCACTTCAGCAGCGTCGCTCAATGTGCTGCCAGACTGTAGGCTCATTTGATCTTCGAGCCTTTGATTTCAAGTGTACTGGCTTCCGCATTATTGTTGCCGGAACACAGCCAGAGCTGTTATGACGGCAGATTTCACCTGTGGGGGTGGTAGCTAGCCAGTCGGACTCTGAAAAAGCACTACCACCAACCAAACCCAAGGTGGGAATCGAACCCACGTCCTCCGAGTTTTATACCCGAGCGGCTTAGCCACTGTTCCACGGAGGCGGTCAAAGGGAAGGAGAAGGACTTATGAAGACCAGATACTGGACTGGCCGAATCCCGGATCATGGTACAAGCAAATCCTGACTAGCCCGGGACAAAACGCTCGCTCAGAGGAAGAAAGTAATGCAATGTAGTCTACCTTTCTTTACTATTTATCTTGAAGTGTACCTAGTTGGATACATTTTGTTATTGCATTATATTAACTGTGATAAGCTAGATACTCTATTCTAAGGTTCCCATTTTGGGTCTGGTTTGTAGGACTTAATCAAGGTCTGATTGGTTACCAGCTACCAGCTACTACCCTCATAGGTGAAATCGGCCGCAATAATAGTTTTGGCTATGTTCCGTCGGGAAATATTTAAGTTAATCTTAATATAAAAGGAGGTTGCCAAAATTAATGTAGGTACCTACTCTACATTTATTCGGCGCCAAACAGTTTGAATTGAAAACAAATAATGCCGTATGACTATATTCAAGTTAGTTCTTACCTTAAACAAAGTCATTAATGTTAAATTTTAGTGTAAAATTGTTTGAAATACCGCTCTTACTGATTCACGTTACAATTCTGTATTTATGTCCGCTGTGATCCGTGACGGACATTTTATTAGGTACAACGATACAAACAAGTTACATTTCAATTATCAATAAGTCAACAAAGGACATCACTATTTTGTTGGTTAAAAATTTTACGCGCGCAATCATATTTTTCATCTGTGGTACATACATGTTCACTTTTCTTTTTTAATCACATTAATTAATAATTTAATTTAACTATTAGTTTTATAGGACGAATCCAATGCTTACTTAGACTGTATTCCAAATAAAAAAGTAAATTATGTAAGTCTAAGTATACCTAATAAGACTATATCAAAATATAGTTATCAGTACATATGTAATCTAAATCTGTTTTTATGTACATAAGTAATATATATATAATTAGGTATGCAAAAGCAAAAAAAAAAAAATGAAAGTGTTTTTTATAATACGTACATATGTGATCGACAATGGTATAATTCTATCTTCAGTTAATTCGTAATGTTATCAATCAAATATCTAACGATTACAGGGAATAAAGGTTATTGGAAAATTATCAAGCAACAAAACAGACTGTAAATAAGTTAAAATTATATTAAATAATGAGCAATGATACCGCTAAATAACGTACTTACAGGCAGATAAACTAAGTAAAATATTAACTAAGTAAGAACCTTTAAATCCTTTGCAATGTTTTGGTTAACTGCATGAAAGAAAAATAAATTTTATTGCCGTCATTTCACTTAAATACATTGCATTGCTATTTTACAATTTTGCGGAATAATATGGAAAAATCACGTTCGTCACTTAATTTTCACGCGTTCACTTTAAAAAAAATCACTGATATTTTTTTGTTTTTTAATTAATCATAGATTAGCACTAGAAAAAATTGGCGCGCATTCCAAATGACAGTAGCACTTTTTAATTCAACTTTTTAAAAGCAAAGGAATCACATTGGGACATACCGATGGCCCCGATCAAATACTGCCGCCACAGTTGTCCTGCCTCCATCCTATACGATTGTTGGTTGACTGCGCCGGTCCCCACTGGGTCGTATGCGTACGTATCGGCCATACGTCTCGCTGCGTCACCTGACGTCAGTGCACGTCACGTAGGGGTGTCTCGTTGGCGAAATCCCAGGTGTATACAAATCTGGAAATATGATAAATGTTAATCGTTTCAGTAAATCATTGTCGCGCCTCCTGTGATTTCAAACTACCCAGGGATCCATACATGAAACATGCATGCAAAACGGTCCACCCATTTAGGTAATTCTAGATTACAAACATACCTACTTAGAGGATAATGAAATATATTAAAATACTTTGTAGTAGGTAGGCACTAGGCACCTATGTGCTGTTTTTACATTTGAACCGATTTACTTATAAATTCAAAAAAAAAACATAAAGAGTTGTTATAAATCTAAAAAAGATTATCCCTTATTCCACCAAATGTCCTAACCAAACAGTTCCATGGAATCACAATCAGTCGCTAAAATGTAATAAGCTGGAATTGCCAATTCCTGGATCATAGTGCAAGGGTATCCTGATTATCCTGACTAGATCTCTACAAAAGGCTGGCACCAGCTCGTCTCAATCGGGTGTGAAGGGGAAATCGGGGGAGTTTAGTGGGTAGTGGACCCTTTAGTCTCGAGTCCCACACACGGCCGCAGGTCTAGCTAGCCTGCGGTTTTATGGTGCATAAACGCATTCACCTCAGAAAAAAATAAATAAATAAAAATGCTTTGGCAAGATTTATTCATTTGCACTTTTTATTTTTATTTAGCTTACAAGGATAAAGTTATGGAAATATAAAAAACGAAATAAGTAACTCATAGGGAAATACGGACTGATAATGACATCTTGGGTTTCTTACCCGGCCTTACCTACTCGTGTTTAAGGTAAAATTGAAGTCCAGTCATAAAGTATGAAGGTTTTAGAAAATAAAGTAATTTTTCGACTAAATGCTTACATTTACCTGCGATTTAAAGATTTAAATCATCGCATTTTCCATTTAGAAAAATCAAACAAAAGAAACATTTCAAAGCACATTTTGTGTTCATGAAAATTTTTGTTTGTACCGGTGTAGGTATTTTTATGTATGTATAATTAGTAATGTTTATCAGTTGTTTAGCACCCATAGTAAACTTGTTTTAGTTAAGATCTAGAAGGCGCTGTGTGATTAGTGTTCAGGTATATTTATTTTAATAACCTACAAGTAGTAGAAAATGTAAATGAAAATGGTGCATTAAAGTGCCTAGACTTATTTTTTTTCTCAACAGATTATAAGTAACGTCATTTTTAATCGGTAGTCACGTGCTATATGTAGACATATATCATACAAATATGAACCTTATTTCATTCGCATAAGATCCAATGGATGTGCGATTTATTGCACGTGTATGTACATTCAGTTGTCCAAATATAAATACATATTTTAATAAATAATCTTTGGCCTCTATATCGACATCCGAGTAAATTCCGTTATTAACTAAACACAATAGTAGTCACTATTATTTCACGCTGGTGTTATGTGTGAGGGTGGTACTTTTTTCGTACAAAGTTACAAACAGCATGGCTCTACCACTACAAAACTACATGTACTTAATTGCTGCAACCAGTCCTCAGAATCAAGGATTAAAGTGGACATCAAGGATTAAAGTGGACATAAAAGTGCACAAAGATCCATCAATGGATCTTTGCAATGGATTTTAGTGGACTAAGGGAGCATTATCAGTGCATCATCTGTCACAGTTTTCCAGACCATTGAGCTCCTTAAGCTTCCGGAAGAGTGGACAGTTATTAGCAAGAGTGATCAGTGAATACTCACTCACAGGCCGAAGATTTCCTCAGTCCCCATTTGTAGAAATGGTGGTTGGACCGCCCGTTACTGTTCTGAACTGATTCAGGCCCACCCATTTTCCATACGACAAAATTTAATCACACTCGATCCGTTAGTATGTTTAAGGATCAAGAAAATTACATTCGACAAGACCAACAAATAAAAACCGGCCAAGTGCGAGTCGGACTCGCCCATGAAGGGTTCCGTAGCAGCAAGTATCATCATAATATCAAAGTTCTTGTAGTTCTTTGTAAGTTTGATCGACGTTTTTATATTTGAGTTGATTGAATGAGAGGAAAATTGCGGTTTACGATTTATGACGTTTAAAAAAAAAACTAATTACTTGATCTCGTTCAAACCAATTTTCAATGGAAGTTTGCATGGTAATGTACATCATATATATTTTTTAGTTTTATCGTTCTCTTATTTTAGAAGTAAGAGGGGGGGTGACCAACATTTTACCACTTTGGAAGTGTCTCTCGCGCAAACTATTCCGTTTAGAAAAAAATGATATAAGAAACCTTATTATCATTTTTAAAGACCTATCTATAGATACCCCACACGTAAGGGTATAAAGAAAAAAAAATTTTTGAGTTTCAGTTCTAAGTATGGGAAGCCCCAAAAATTTATAAACTAATTACTTGATCTCGTTCAAACCAATTTTCAATGAAAGTTTGCATAATAATGTACATCATATATTTTTTTTAGATTTATCGTTCTCTTATTTTAGAAGTTACAGGGGGGGGGACCAACATTTTACCACTTTGGAAGTGTCTCTCGCGCAAACTATTCAGTTTAGAAAAAAATGATATAAGAAACCTTATTATCATTTTAAAAGACCTATCCATAGATACCCCACACGAAAGGATTGGGTGAAAAATTTTTTTTTGAGTTTCAGTTCTAAGTATGGAGAGCCCCCAAAATTTATTATTATTTTTCTATTTTTGTATGAAAATCTTAATGCGGTTCACAGAATACATCTACTTTCTAATTTTCAACAGTATAGCTCTTATAGTTTCGGTAAAAAGTGGCTGTGACATACGGACGGACAGACAGACAGACAGACAGACATGACGAATCCATAAGGGTTCCGTTTTTTGCCATTTGGCTACGGAACCCTAAAAAAGGTAATCGTAGGTAATCTTAAAGTTATGTCATGTTACAGTTGTAAAACTTCAAAAATGTTACACAAATAAGTATTTTGATTAGATTTAGTTATCGTCGACTCTCGTGCATAACACTATATCTTTAATAAACTACCTATTCTTTTCTTCATAATAAAAACCTATCTTTAGATCGCTTTTTATCATTTCCATTACAAATTGCTTTCAAATATTTTTTAAAAATAAGACTAGGAAATCATCATGTTTTCATAACTTAATAATTAAAACGCAAGACAATTCATCAATTGTTAATTAATTCAAATCGATGCTCGTTAAATGCAAACAATGGGTCATTTTTACCGTAAATAATGCAATGGCATCTGCCCGGATTAAGTATGTCTCAATAGCTGTCTAGAGATTCTTTATCTGTCACAAATATCAGACATTCAGATATCTGAAGGTAACACTTCAGCCATGATTATCTGAATAAACAAAGCTACCAAAATACGAGTTCATTATATAATATTATATTACATAACATCAAACAACAGTTAACACGCATCGCTTTACAGCTCCAATCTTAACAGATTGCATCTTCTAAAAGATAAAACGTCTTAAATTCAGCTGTTACAGTATTTTTTTTTATTATTTTAAATTCATAGAGTTCTTCTTTTTCTTGTATTGTAGCTGGCCACTCCATTTAGGATTACTGCTGCCATTTTCATGTACATTTTAACGACTCAAGTGTTCTTAAAACGCCGCACATCCTACTAATCCTACTAATATTATAAATGCGAAAGTCTAGATGTTTGGATGTTTGTTACTCAATCACGCCTAAACGGCTAAACGGATTTAGATGAAATTTGGCACATGTATAGTTTATAACCCGGATTAGGAGATAGGCTATAAAATTCCTACGGGAAACGTCTCATTCCCGCGGGAATAACAATTTTGAAACTATAAAACCGATTTGAATAATTCTTTCACTGTTGGAAAGCTACACTATCCTCGGTGAACATAAGGTACTTTTGATCCCGGAAATGTGGGGGAAAGGGGGGGGGGCATTTGAAAAAAGAGATTACGCGCGGGTGAAACCGCGGGCGGAAGGCTAGTTACAACATAAACTTAACAAAAATATCGGGAAATACACAAAGCCACAGAAACCGACGCCATCTTTATCCATAGAGTTCAATTCTCTTCTTTTACCGCTGAGAAACTTTATGCACCCTAAGGATAGAGCTTGGGGCAGAATAGAGTCGTATGTTGGGCTCCCGACCGCCTTAAACAACTTTATCTTTACTAATATTACAAGGAGGAAAAGATTTGATTGCTTGTTTGTTTGTATTGAAGACCCGATTTGAATAATTCTTTCACTATTGGAAGGCTACGCTATCCCCGGTAAACATAGGGTCGTGTCTGCCCCATTGCTCAACTCGATTGCCCAACTGGTTGAGCAGTTGAGTATTAGGACAAAGTTTGTATTACCGAATATTTTATGCTCTATAGCTCAACTAGATTTATTGCTCAACTCAGTTGATACTAGTCCATAAAGTCTAGAGTTGAGCAATCTAGTTGAGCAGCGGGGAAGAAACGCATAGGGTACTTTTGGACCCGGAAATGTAGGGGGAAAAGGGATATTTGAAAAAAAGAAATTACGCGCGGGTAGGCTATGTTCTATATAGGCATAATTATTTATTGCTGTTGAAAACGTGAGCTGCTCCTGGGACCATGCCCCAGTGGTTGACCCGATATACTTGCTCATGCTCATCTTTAATTCCATCTGCCCTAATAAACGGCCACGAGCATGAGATCAGAAAGCCCTTGCTTCGTCTTATTTTGAACTATTGTTAGTGTATTTATAAATATCCTGATACTATAAAAAACGTTGATTCCTGATCAATCTCATTAGCCAGCCAAGCGTCATTAATCAATAAAAATAGATCAGTAATGCGCTAATAACAATTCTTTTAGCGCAACCCGTCAGGGCTGCGCGAACAGCGCGCGCGCAAGCCCGGAAACGCGCAGAGATGAGTAATGGCGGACTGGCTGCTTCCGTCCGCTCCTTTCCTCCTAGCTAATTGATCAATTCTGCACGTATTTTTCCCTCTCATTTAGACGTCTTGTCATATTCTGTCATGAGGATGAAACGTTGCTAAAATGTTAATGGAATCCGTATAGCAACTCTTAGTATCCTTTAGCCTAGGATCAGACCTGGATTTGTTATTGTCCGATATTTCTTTTTTACACTTATATAAATCGTCAAAATGTAGAATAACGCAATCTCTATTGTCTTTCAACCCTAATAATAATTAAACTATCGAAGACCATGCACACATGATACAACATAGGTTACTATGCAATATTTATAACACTGTCGACGCAAATTAATTGGCTATGAAAAGTTATACGATTGTAGAAATGAGTTAGTTTGCGTTAATCTGCAGTTAAGAAGGTCTGCTGGTGCATCTGGGTATTGTTTATTTGACGTATATTTATTATGTGGAAAATAAACATGGTGTCTTTGATGTATTTCCGTTTTACACCGAACACTCAACATAACTTATAACCTTCAAACTACTCACAAACAGTTTGAGCCCTTTCTAATACCAGTATATTATTATCTGTGTAATTTTTTTTTTGTCTTTAAAGTTAAACGGGTATCCCCTTCACTCCCGAAGAGAGATAAGTCTACCCAAAATCATCAACCCACACTACAGTATAATATCAAAACCAAATGTAAATTTAAAAATCAGATTAAAAGTTATTGAAGATACTCGTACTCGATTGACGTATCTGTCATTTTGCTATTACAAATAATTAGGGGCTACTACTGTTATTTGATACCAACGCCTAATGTATTATGAATAGCAAAACTAACAACAAGATATTTACTATCTACGATACCTATTAATTAGTACTCGTGAACTCATGAAGAACCGAATTTGATAAATGTTGATCATGGTTTAATCCAATAGGCTGGAACCAGCTCGTCCCAATCGGGTGGAAAGGAGAAACCGGGGGAGTTTAGTGGGTAGTGGACGCTTTAGTCTCGAGTCCTACACACGGCCGCAGGTCTTGTTAGCCTGCGATTAAAGTGGCTTACGTTAAGCTACGTACGCTTAGTAGGTACTTTTACGAAAAAAAAAAATGGTCTCACCCAATTAGTTCGGAACAACATCTACAATCTATACTTCTATAGGTACCTAATATTATAAATTATAGGAAAGATTTGATTGTGTGTTGTTTGTATTGAAATAGGCTCCGAAACTACTAAACCGATTTGAATAATTCTTTCACTGTTGGAAAGCTACACTATCCCCGGGTGACATAGGGTACTTTTGATTGCGGAAATGTGGGTGGAAGGGGGGATATTTGACAAAAGAAATTACGCGCGGGTGAAACCGCGGGCAAAAGGCTAGTTGAAAATAATTTTGCATTTTAGATTACAAGCAACAGTTTCGAGAATATTCCATCCATTACGAATAATTAGATAATTTCAAGACCTGCCTAATGATTTTATCTTGCCATTGGTCACTCCACCACGGTTATCACAGAGTGGTGTGTTTATGGTTATCAACTTATTCTGAAGGACAGCACTTATTACTGAACAAAATAATATGAGTAGTTTTATTTTCTATACTTCATTAAGAGTGTAGGAAATCAAATGTTATTGTTATATATTTAAAACTCAAAGGTGACTGACTGACTGACTGATTGACTGACTGACTGACTGACTGACTAACTGACATAGATAGCTATCAACGCACAGCCCAAACTACTGGACGGATCGGGCTGAAATTTGGGATGCAGGTAGATGTTATGACGTAGGCATCCGCTAAGAAAGGATTTTGATCAATTCCCACGGAAACTGGAACCACGCGGGTGAAACCGCGGGCGGCCGCTAGTGTTTATATAAATAGGTCTTGAATACGATATAGAGAGGTGTACCGGGGATAGGCCTATGTCTTATGACAGATACCACCATCAGGCAAGGAGGAGCCAGTGTGCAAACACCACCTTTCCTGTGGGAGAGTCCCACACACAACCCTTTGCCTTCAACGTAGGTTGACTTAACGTATTCCCCGAGTAAAAAATATTGATTAAGGGATGGGAAAGCCATAAAGCTGACTCGTCTATTTTGGTTCTTGAACAAGATCTTGTATACGATGGGGAGTTTAGTAGGTTGTGGGATGAACAAATTTAGTGCCGGGTCCCCCGAAAGACCACAAGGGTCATTACCCTGCGATTTATTGTATTTAATGGCAGAGGAAGGGCTTTTGCCATTGAAATCAATTCATCATAATAATCATGAGTATAGCTTTATCACCACGCTTGAAAAATACGGATTGGAGACTACAGACCCGAGCTTCAAAGTTCAAACATTAGACACAATTTTTTTCTCGACTCGGGAATTTAAACTACGAGCCCGAGATTATGACTCGGTATTTAAACCACTGGACCATCGAGAAGTTAGCTTGTATGACGTGTACATTATGATTATCAAGCAAGATACAAAATTAAAAAGTTATCATTGACATTATCCTACTTTCTACAGATAATGATACAAATAGATTAAAATCACTTCCCATAACACAGCATAATCAACAAAATGGCGTTAGATAAAGATTTCTAACCTAAATCAAATAACAATTATTAATCTCCAATTACAATGATAACGAATGTTTTTAATTAGCTAAAAATATTCTATATATCTTTAATACATAATGGATAAGATATTATTTAAACAGCAAAGCTGTTTTGTAATAAGTTCTAGTCAGGTACAATTATACATAAAAGTTATAATATAATATAGCTTTATATTTATATAAATTAAGTTATTATCAGCTATACAATGGAGATTCAAGCATTCTTTAGTAGCAGGACAAATATAAATCGGACAACAGGGATATTATCTAACTTTATATATTAATTTGTCAGTCACTAGTTTACATTTTGAGTTATCATAATTTGATTGTCTAAAAGTATAAACTTATTTAATATCCCACTCCAGGGCAAGCGCCTTCAACAACGGTTTCAAAAACGGCTCTAAAATTAAAAACAGCACATAAACTGCTGCTCAGCAAATAGTCAATATAAAAAGTGCGAAAGCATTATTAAAACCATGTATTGTAATGTAAGAACGGCCATCATAGTGTACCTATAGTTACTGAAGAATTGATTACGTTGTTTGACAAATTAATGTCCTGTTTTTATTTCCAGGTCTCTTATATTATTAATCGCTCCGGATTTTTCGAACATAGCGCGGGTTTGCGAGTTTTGTGACCGACCCTCTTGCAAGTGTAAATAAAGGAAAACTAAATTATATTTATATTGAAGAATTTTTTTTTGATGATGTTTTGAATTTTTTTTTTCTACATCGGACTTAACTAAGCACATTTTTACTACAACATACTTAATTGTATAGAGGAATAGTAGAAAAACTATAATTACCTATATTCAAAAGAATTATTCATCAACATTGTTTATACGACACCGTAAATGCAACGCGACTAATAGGTATTTATTATTTAATTATAATGAATTTAATGGACCTGTTTTTATTTATTTACGAGTATAACGCAGTGGGCGCAGTGATTAAATATTTTACCTACTGGTTTAAGTGTGTTAGATCTGAGGATCCTATGGAATTCAAGAGGGGAAATAAATTATCTGTGGATCCCATGAGAGCGAAGCATGGGATCTAAGTGGACGGAGGCGAGGCATACTGCGGGCAGTTTCTGTTTGGCAGTAGGAATGGGCTGACTCGACCGGGGCAGTACCTCACAGAACATAGAGTAGCTTTTCATTGCGCATCAAAATCAAAAAATCAAAATATTCTTTATTCATGTAAACTTGTATCAAGTATTTATGAATCGTCAATTACAGAGTGACTCTACCACCGGCTTCGGAATGCAGTCATCTGCCGAGAAGAACCGGCAAGAAACTCGACAGTTACTCTTTTTCATCGCCATGTTTGTTTACAATTTGATTGTTACAATTACTGATTAGCTTTAGAATACCAAGCCATACAGTATAAAGTATAAGAATGAGACTATAATCGAGAAAAATCCGTGAGCCCTAGAAGACCAGTGCCCAAAGGTGGCACCTGCAGCACAAGTATGACGTATGTGCCAGCCATAATTTCACTCAACCATATTAGAGGGAATCGTTTTATGGAGCACTTCCGCGGTTTCACATGGGCCTCATTTCTTTTGTCAATTATTGCATTTATTGCCCTCCCCCCACATTTCCGGGACCAAAAGTACCCTACTAATTAAAGCGTCCTACACCCACTAAACTCCCCCGATTTTCCCTTTCCACGAGCTGGTTGCAACCTTGCTGCTATTAACAACCCCAATTTGTTTATATGCCGTGTAAAGACAACCAAATTGTAAAGGTCATATCAAACTTGAGAAGCCGCTGGTAATCGGTTAATTAATATAATGCATAATATAAATAATCTCTTTAATCCTTGTAATAACGTCACGGAACAAGGACACAAGAAGATTTATATCATTGTCAATTTGGTTTAATTATCGCTAATGTAGCGATTTTAGGTAAATGATTCCACTATCTGGAGTATCAATAAAAAGATCAAGATACAATTAATACGAGTATAATTGCAATTATTTTTGAAAGTCAAACATCAAGCATTATTTTGACCAAATGAAGTCGCTTTTTGAGCGTTTAGTTTTTTTTATTCAAATTCAATTGCCAGATAGACCCACCCACCGCGTGTAAATCGGCCACGACAGCCTATTCTTGATGGGCCATTCACCAGATGCCCGGGGATGGATGGCTTAGCTGTGGTCTATTTTTTTTTTGAGGTAGGAAAGTCTTTGACCTCGTGAGTAAAAGTCCTACAGTCTATCCAAACCTGTGATCCAAACTTAGTTAGTCATTTTATTCAATTGTATAATTCGGTTTATATAACGTATTTTTTACTAACTTATAAGTAGTTAACTTAACATTTAGTTTGTTGGTAAAAAAGCTAAGCTTAGGCTTTAAACTAAATTGACTTAGTTGTTCGTCTTAAAACAATGAGGCTGGAGGTGTACATGCTGGCCATCATTAATTCTATACAAAAGTAGGTAATTGAACTCTTACTACAACCGCGTTCTAAAATAGCAACAACGCCATCTAGTTACAATGTTATACTAGCCTTCCGCCGGCGGTTTCACCCGCGCGTAATCTCTTTTTTCAGATATCCTCCCTTCCCCCACATTTCCAGGATCAAAAGTACCCTATGTTCAGCTGGGATAGTGTAGCTTTCTAACAGTGAAAGAATTATTCAAATCGGTTAAGTAGTTTCAAAATTGATATTCCCGCGGGAATGAGACGTTTCCCGTAAGAATTTTATAGCCTATGTCCTATTCCGGGTTATAAACTATACGTGTGCCAAATTTCATCTAAATCCGTTCAGCCGTTTAGGCGTGATTGAGGAACAAACATCCAAACATCCAGACTTTCGCATTTATCACAGGCCTACAACCATTTTGGTGCCGGGGATTTTAGACCTGATTTTAAGTATAACTTACATGGCGATGTCAAAAATGTAACAGGTTTTTTCCTATCAGCTCTTGTTTCCAAGATACAGAAAAATCATTTTTTTACCAAAAAAACACATTTTATTGGCTTTAAACATCAAGAAATTGTCTTTTGAGTGATTTTCTAGAATGAATTTGACTTGGACAATCTTGCATGATTCCCCAGCAATAGTCGGCCATCATATGAGTGTCCCACCTTCCTTGGTATCTATTTTCCATCGTTTTTATGTCTTGATGGAAACGTTCCCCTTGTTCTTCGCTTAGATCACCTGAATTGTGTTGAAAGTGGTCTAGATGACTATTGAGATAGTGTAATTTGATACTCATATTACAGCCTAAATCCTTGAAACGCACCAGCATTTCTTCCACTAATTCCACATAGTTTTTAGCCTTGTGATTTTCGAGGAAATTTTGTGTAACTGCTACAAAAGATTTCCAAGCAGGCCTTTCCACATCATTCATGGATGTCTCAAAATTTGAGGTGTCTTTCATTAATTGACGAATTTGTGGTCCATCAAAGAGGCCTGCTTTTAGTTTTTCAGTACTCAAACCTCAAACTGGTATTGCAGCTTGATCATCCTCAGATTGCTGTACTTCCTGGTGAAAGGTAGGTACTGGAACATTTTTTGAATCGGGAATAGGTTTTTGTGCCGAAAGTATATTAGGGTACTTCCATTTATGGCGATTGTTTTTGTTAATGCCCACTTTTTTAGTCATACAAAAGTAACAGTCGTCATAATGATTTTTTTTGTTCTCGCCATATCATAGGCACTCCAAACTTCTAAGACTTACGTGTCCCTTTCTCCCATTGTCGCAAATGTTCAACACATATTTTACATACACTATGAGGCACCCACAGTTTATCTTGGTGTAGAATTTCAATGCCGAAGTAAGAAAAATACAGCCGACGCACCGTGTTTGTAATCAATTTGCGCTGATCTTTCAGTATGTATTCACCACAAATATAACAAAATGTATTAGGATCGTTAGCACAACATCTAGACGTACTAGCCATAATGAAATATTAACATAAACTTTATCAATGTTATTGTTATAATGACTTTTTATGAACAAGAATGAGAAAAAATAAAAATGAGGGTAGTAAGTAAACTAGAGCTGATGGGATAAAATGACGTATATCAATATACTGTACATTACTTACCTTATAGACCAAGAAAAGAAACAGAGCCGCACCAAAAAAAAAATTTTTTTTTGCAGGCCTGTGTAATATTAGTAGGAAGTTGAAGAAGCATCTAACAAAATAGGACATTGAACCATTTTGATTACTCTAATCTCCTCCAACCTCAGTATATTATAGGCTTAGCTAATATTGATAAAGTTGATCTTCTACCGCCAGACTCAATGATTAGAGTACTTATATTAAATATTATCAAGCTTATCCAACTCGGTGTGTGGTGATTTTATCTCTAATCCCTAAGCCTAAGTCCTACTTAGAAGTGGGACACGGAAAACGTTACATTATTGTTGAAAATATATCATTAATGCATTATTCTCAATGACGTTCAATTAAAAACTAGACTCACAATCACGCTCAAATATTGTCCGAAGCAAAAGTCTGCCCACCCGACTATTGGGCAGAGTTTTCGTTTAGTTGTATACAATTGACATTAAACACTAAATGCCACGAGATAAGGTGTTAATTTAAACGAATGTGTTAATGTCATCAGTGTCAAAGCCACTCGGAGGAATTTTTGAGGAATTTTTCTTAGAGATTGGGTGTCTAGTTGTATATTGAACGTCATTGATTATTCTACTTAAACAAATAACACTAAATAGTTATAATCCGATCATACTTACGTGTTGTTTTCTTCTAATCTTAAACACTATCGTTATCAGAAAACAAATTTTTAACTAAAATAAACATTTAATATTTTTCTTTGTCTCCATAATTATTATGTAATTAAAGCACAAATGAAAGTTTTTTCTGAAGACACAGGCACAGATAACTATGATTTAAAATTTTCAAAGAGGTTTTAGCTTTATTAAAATTCCAGTTAATTAATTTTAAAGAAGTATCTTAAGCTCACGGTTTTACTTAGTGTATGCGAATGAAATAATATGATGGCTAGTCGATGGTAAGTAATATAATATCAAACTGGCGCATAGATATATGTCATGTATGTGTTTGAATTGCTGATAATATGTCTGTGCCAATAAAAATCTTAGCGTAATTCGTTACGAAACATTGGCATGATAGACTGAATTGGGAGACCGGGGAATAATTGACCAACAGAGATTTTTTTAATTCTTTTTTTAAGCTGCACGGAAAAGATCGTATGTAAAACTGTACAATTTAACGGCTGTGTAGCCATAATCCAATTCGTCAGGGTTATGAAGTTCAGACGGTAGTCGCTAGAATGAAATAACTAGACTTGTGAAATCCTGGACCGCAACCGTTGGTGCAAGCGAACCCTAAGTAGAGCAGGACAAAACGCTCGGTGGAATATTTTTTTTATTATAGATCAGTTGGCAGACAGGCACGCAGCCTACATGATAAGCGGCCACTTGGTCCTATTCCTGTACCTGGGACACTTAGCCACGAAGAGTCACTTAATATGGTGCCATACTGTAGGCTCCCATGGTCTTCGAACATTCGATTTACTAACCAAGCTTAAGAAAAATATAAATTGTAGGTAAGTTTAAAATATGTACGAGTTGACACACGTTGATTTGCGACTTTTAACAAGATTGGACGACAAAGTTCCCCTGTCTCCTCTTTGCACTGAAGGGAGTGTATTTGCCTTACGATATTGATGTTTATTTTGAGATTATGTTTTTATGGAAAATGTCTGGTGACACATATTGAAACCGTCATAGTTTTGAACAGCATTAATTGTAGTTCAATGTTGAACAGGTGGATTTATGACGTGCGAATAATTTCAGGTCTATGAAGAATTAGTAATAAATTAATAATTAAAAATTAAGTAGTTTATAAATTAATAAATTGGTAATTTAGCAAGTATTTTCGTGTATGAAAAGGAAGCTAGAGGAGTTTAATGGGTAGTGGGCATCGATATTAACCTAAATAATAGGGTATTTAAATTCGTTGGTAGTGGGACGAACGTCTAAAGTTTAACACGGCGGTGTTAGAAGCATTCTCCTCCGGAAAAGAATATCGTATCGTTTAATAAGGTGTACCCATTCTCCTCCGGAAAAAAGGCTTCTTTCGGTCCCAGGATAATTCTCAGTTCCCATGTGATAACATTGTAAAAAGACGTCCATACGTCCATTTAATCGTATGGAAGTCTTTATACCACAGGTATTAATTATTGTGCGATTTTTTCCCATAGAATATTGATTAGGCATATATTTATCGTAAATTAGTAATTATAATGCAACATACATAATAAATGTCCCTCTTTATTAATAAGCAGGAAGGAGTTACATGTGAAACCAGAAAGTGTAATTTTCATAGGTGGGTGAATTGCCCAAGCAAAAAAATACACGGCTCAGCTGAGAACGGTAGTGCAATGTGCTGATTTTTAATTTTATATATTTTTTTTCAACAAAGTAAGTACTTCTCTACTTTGGCAAAAAAAATCATTGATTTATACCCTCTAATACAACAAAAAAAAAAAATACAAAGGGTCATTTTATCATCACGGTGCCTTGTCCCCAACCCCATTCCGCTCATAAAATACCTTCCCCTGCAAATACATTCGTATTAAGGATATAAATCGATTTAGTTATCATTACATTATAAAATGTTCGATCAAATAAAACTATTTTTGTTTGTTTAACTTCTATCTCATGGATTTGACAGGCAGTCAACTTTTGTCCAGAAAAAAGTTATCATTTCAGAGGACAGTAAGTTTTAGTAAAATAGCAACGACAACACTGCGTTATTACGCCCCTCTCACCTTTCCTCACTTCGGATCAGCCCGGCTCAAGCTGTTGGTGCGATCGCACGGGTCCCAGCGTCTTGCGGTTTCCCGCCAAAAAAGTAAGTTTATCATTTCAGTGTTATGGGGACAAAAATATTATCATTTCGGTGATTGTTATAACTCGTGCTAGATTCGTTTGATTTGTTTCAAAATTATGTATTTATTTCGCCGTAAGTACTGTTTTGTTTGAGTAGTGTTAATATTTTTAAATAATTTTATTTCGGAGTTTAATGTAGAAATAACCTCTATTTTATCATCTCGGTGTTATCATTTCGGTGGATTCGGTGGACAGTTATACCAATTACAGTCCACTGAAATGATATTTATCACCGAAATGATAAAACCGTAAAGCTTTAGAGTTCCTTGGGTCAAATATAAAGTAATGGTTTTTCAATGTACTTTGTAATTTTACCTAGAGTGATTATTCGGGTGTATTTGTTGTGTAACAATTATCACATTAAGATATAATATACATCATTATATCTATGTATGTATGTGTTAGTACTAGTGATGTTACGAATATTCGTATTCGCATTGGCATATTATCGCAAATTTTTGCATTATCGCGAATGCGAATCATTCGCAAAATCCTGCGAATGTTTTACGAATTTGATGTAATGGCAGAGAAGTCGGCTATTACACCAGAGGTCGCGGGTTCGATCCCCGCACGGTACAAACATTTTGTGTACATGAACATGTCTGCTTGTATCGGTCCGGATGTTTCTATTATACAGTATGTATTAACAAAAAAAAAAGCATATCCTACTTATATTATAAACGCGAAAGTTTGTAAGTATGGATGGATGTTTGAAAGCTAATAATATGTTTAGTTATGGCTAGAGGACGCTGTGTGAATAATGTTCAGAGATATTTCTTATTTATTTCGTAATGGTATTCAATAAGTTAAGAAACCGGGGAATTTAAGTGGGTAGTGGACGCTTTATTCTCGAGTCCCACACACGGCCGCAGGTCTAGCTAGACCCCGACTTGAGAGGTCTCAAGTCGGGGTAGCACCTAGGGAGGGCCACCCGAGAAACAAGGTGACCTCCAGACTTGGCTCGGGCGACCTGTGCAATGCGGACGTTGGGGAGCTACCCCCGCCCGCAGGTCAACCCTCAGACCAGAGGAGGCGTGCTAAGTGAGCTCGCCTTTTCCGGTCCGGCCGTCTACGCCGGAGGGGAGCAGCGAGGGGGTTCCTCCTCGCGCTCCCGCTCCGCTTCCTCTGCTATAAAACTTCCTCGCAGAAGGAGGCGGCCGCCTCCCACACACTCCTGTTGGCGACCATGGCACGAACCATGGTCGCCAACGGGAGGCGTCCACTGCCTAGCGCCGCGACGAGTTCGCGGCGCTCGTGTTGCCAGGCCGGGCGCTCGACGAGTGTGTGCTCGGCCGTGTCGGGTGCGTACAGGTAGTGTCCGAAACTTCCGTGTGCGGACAAAACCTGCGACAGGCGGTAGGTGAGGCAGCCGTGCCGGCGTTCCACCTACTCCCTCTACACTGGACCAATGGCCTCAATCGTCCAGTGGCCGGCACTTGGGGCTTGGAGAGCTTCCGCCCATTTGGCCAGAGCCTCTTCCCTGGCCTGGACACGACCCAGTGCTACCTTCTGCAAGCTGGGTCGTTCCCCCCCCCCCTCCTCCTTGCCGCGACCCGGATTCGATGCACCTGAACTAAATTATACCTAGCATTGTTCTCTTAGTACAATAGGTAGATATTACCACCAAAAACATTTTTAATAAAATGTTGGCAAGAAAAGACCATAATATGACTCGCACTTTTAAAAAGTTAACAGATCTCATGAAGAGCCAAGCTTCTTACTCTACGCGCCCTAATTCTACAAGGCCTTACTTCACAAACTCTACCTTAGGCAAAATGAGTAAAATAACAATTCATTCATATCATAATAAACATTATATTACACTAGCGGGCGCCCGCGGTTTCACCCACGTGGTTCCTGTTCCCGTGGGAATTGATCAAAATCCTTTCTTAGCGGATGCCTACGTCATAACATCTACCTGCATGCCAAATTTCAGCCCGATCCGTCCAGTGGTTTGGGCTGTGCGTTGATATCTATCTATGTCAGTCAGTCACCTTTGAGTTTTATATATTAAGATTTATATAATTTTTTGAGGTTATTGTAACCTGAAAGTATGCTAAATGTAATATCTAACTATAATTTAAAATAACTGTGTACTGTCCTGTCTCAGTATTTATCTAAAATTTGTGGAAATCGAACCTAACAAAGTACAGAACCCTGGCTGCTCGGCACGGTTGTTCTTAGCTGTATCATTTCAGTGGATTTATTTCATTTCTATCATTTCAGTGGTTATTTATATCATATCGGTGGACACTTATCATTTCAGTGGACTCTTAAAAATTCATCCTTAAATATTTCTATAAGTTTTGATGATATTGGATGACCACTCACGCACAATGTTAAAAATAGGCTAAAGTTTTATTTGTCACTAAAAATAAGAAGATAGCATTGAAACAAAAAAAGTCCGCGGAAATGATAAAAAAATTTCTGTTGTTGAAATTCACCCAGGTATGTAGTTGAATACATTATAAAACAGTATTACTTAGTAAACGCATACATTGCAGGACTATATTGTGTGTATTTAATAGTTTTTAAGTTGATAGTAAATATGAGACTAAGTAATTGACGAGATGCAGCTTGCATTCTAATGTTTAATTACATCTTGACTAGCGACTTCCTTTGACTTCAGATGGGTTCACTCATGCATTTACGAGTAAACTTCCTGCCTCTAAAACGTTCTCAGTTAGTTGTGGATTACAGACACATATTAATATTAAATGATTTTGATATAAAACAATGTCGAATCGAAGATCATAGTCGAAGCGGACCCTGGGCTCCATACTGGATGCAACCGGGAATACGCTGAGATGATGATGAATCGATAAAGGCCAACATCACATACCTACATAGCCAATACTTTAAATCGAGTTATTCCTGTTTCGTCCCGAAGTTTCGTCCCACATTCCAAAAAATTCCCATTTCGTCCCACATTCCTATTGTATTCCCGTTTCGTCCCGAATCAGAAATATTTGTATAGTACAGTCATCAAGAATAAAATAAGTCATAAAAAAATAAACGGAATAATTTAAAGATGTACTAGGACAACATGACCTTATTGGAGATGGGCTCAAACTTCTTAGGAACTGACAGTGTGGAAGCACATTTAGTGACGCTTTCTGACTTAGTTTCCCCCAATGCCATAGTGGCCGCTTACCACCAGACGGACTGGAGCTAGCTCCTCCCAATTGAGTGGAAAGGGGAGACCGGGGGAGTTTAGTGGGTAGTGGACGCTTAGTCTCGAGTCCCACACACGGCCGCAGGTCTAGCTAGCCTGCTGTTATGGTGCATAAACGCATTCTCCTCCGAAAAAAAAAGTAACTACATATTATGGCGTCATGCGTCATAATAGTTTGGAAGTCAGACGTGAAGACAGACTTTTTATCGCTTATATTTTCTGATAAATTTCCTTAGACCATAAACTTTTAATACCCTTTTTATTTAATGATTCAACATTTTCAACAAACCCAAAGGAATTAAGCCTAAATTTATAGCCAATGTTTAATTAGTTTTATGAGGCTATAAAATTTAAAGTAACTTTGTTAGTTGTAGATTTGTGTATTTATTTAATAGTAATTTCTCTTTGCTCAGCCGTAGGCATGAATATCATTCACAAATGTGATGATCTGGAAGATTTTTCATAAGTTTCCGTTAATTTTTACGATTGAGAAGTCGCGTGTTCAATTTCTGCACGTTACAAACATTTGTCTCACAGAAATCTAAATAATAAGATAAGATTTCTGTGATTTGTCTGTTTGTATCGGTCTAGGTGTTTTTATGCAACGTTGTTACGTTAAACAAAAAAAATATATTTAAAAAATTAAAAGGTTTTATGTGCTATTTTAGTTTTACTGGCAATTCTGATTTTTTCTTGCGTCTGCGTCGACGCTTTGGCGCAGAAGGAGTCGGTCTGTTAGTTTGCGCTCGCGCGCTCGTCACAGCTTGACATATTAATAAATATTTATTGATAAATAATAAATATTTTTTTGAAAAATGTGACCTACTTACCTAGCTACTACTACCTACTATTATTAAACGTAGTTTAATCGATTCTGCTCGTTATTCTGATCAAACTAAGTTCAGGTTTTGCGCATTAAACGAAACACGTTGTTTTAAAAGACTACATTGCATAAACCAACTGCTTTGTTATTGCCCGTGGTTATTGCCATCTACACAAACTAAAATTAATTGACATTGATAATGTAATTCTTATCTTATTTTAAATGAAGTATTGAAAGCATCGATTTTTAATCCTTATGAATTATTAAAGTAAGTATTACCTAAAGATAAGATTGTGGTAACCGGCAAAAACAATGTGTAATTAATATTACCGAATTGATTAAAACGTAGGATATATAATTATAATTATTAGCGAAGCTAAACTTCGACATTCGACTGTGCAAGCGGCAATGCTAGTGGAAAATAGAGATTCGAAACATCGATTATTCGTATAATGCGTTAAATACTATCTTAATTAAAGTAAATTCTATGGACCAAAAAGCCAAAGCCAACAATCGACTTTTGGTAGGGGAGCCCATCAGCCCACGATGCTAAACCTGTACTTACTCGAGCGTCATAGAGACTATTGGGTTGCGAAGCTTCAATAATAAAAAAAATGTCTATAGATTTTCAAATATAGGAAAAAAATACTATTGTCTTTCAAATGTCGTAAAATTCATTAAAAAACATATAGTTGCAAGTTATATTAGCGAATTAATTATACCAAAATTAATTACAGGTAATTGCGGCAAATTTTTATAGGCAACCTATTCCTAATCAATGGCATTTAAAGTTAGTTGTATCTAAAAAACAGATACCTGCAGATTCGAGCAGTGGGATCCTGTACTATTACGGCGACTTACCACCCAATACCCCGGGTACCTTCGCCTCAAAACTGAACTGAACCTTAGTCTAGGATTAATAGTTATTAAAGCTTACCTCAATAATTAATGTTAATGGTTGCAGGTTGCGTCTGATCAGACATTGTGGAGGTCTTTAGGGGAGGCCTATGTTCAGCAGTGGGACGTCTTGTGGCTGATGATGATGATGAATAGTAAAAGCTTACCTCAATACCCTTCAGATGAGTGGCACACCCGCGCACTGTCCCAGGTTACGAACGACTGTGTCCTGCCGTGGATCCATCACCTAGATATTGATAACTTGCATTGCATTCCGTGGAAAATTGATTTGATCATCGCAGTGATAAGGTTCCGTATGAAAATCATTAAACACTATAAATTATGACAGCTTTGCTTGTGTAAAAGAGATCAATATGAAGTGAGTGACTTTTTCTTGTTCAAACCGATAACTTTAGTTTTTCGTTGACCTTTTAATTTTCTTCTTCACCCACAAAAACTACCCCAAGATACGAACTAATACGATTAAAAAAAGTTTCACCATTTTTTTGGTGAGCAAAAAAAAAACGTCGAAAAGATACGAACGAATGAGACGGACGGTTAAATTTAAAAAATGCTTTCCGCACGCAAATTCAGTAACCTTTTGAGTCGTGTAACCTACAAGTAACCTTATGGAGTCAAAAATCACCTAAAAGGTTACAAAAGTTTAGTAACCTTCTGGCAACGCTGCATTGCAGTCATTTCACGAAGCAACTTTCCTTAAGCGGTATTGTTACCTATTTTGGGGTTTCCTAGTTCACATCGGGTACTCCTAATGTTCATTCTTGTTATTTTTTTACAATAATTTTGCTGTTACGATCACTAGACGACCAATATTTTAGTTTATATTTTGATGACATAATTGACTCCCTTTACTTACAGTTTTATTATATGTGAGATGGTGTAAATAACAGCTTCGATTCTAGAATACAGTAGTATTTCACCCATCATTATAAAACCTGTACATGGAAACATCAATCTCTAGTGTACAGCCGACTTATCAAGCATGTACCAAATCGTTGGTTTTTTCTAGTGGAAACATCCCGTAAACCTGCATCCATGATGAATTCGCTAGCAGATCGCGCAGGGTTCAAATCCCGGGTCGGTCATGTAGGGTCGAAATATGTGATGATGAGTAATCTGTTTGGAATATACCGACTCAGTCGCAGTCTGCAGTCTGCAAGTAAACTCTTTATTGCACAATATTATAAAAGAAAAATACATATGTTACATAATTGAATGGTACAATGTGGGCAGACTTATCGCAAGTAGTGCAAGTTAGCGGTGTAAAACACTCTTTCTTCAGGACTGCTGACCCGAAAGTATGGAATGCACTACCTAGTGCTTACTCACGTGTTCTATAATATGTACACCCTGCGTAGATGGTTGATCGGATGGCTAGAATCGCCGAAAGTCTGTTAGGACGTTATTATTATGACTGGGACGGGGACGGCTGACCACTAATACCGATTTTCGAAATTCTCTTCTTCTTAAGATGCCTCTTCAGTTCTGAAGGTTGGCCGTCTGGTTTCAATACTCCTCTCTGTCCATCGCGAGCCGAAACAACTGCTCAACGGATGTTATTCCAGTCCACTCCCTAATGTTTCGAAGCCACCTTCTTCCAACGCGTCGCCTATATTCAATTAATAAGAACACTTATTTTAAAAGATTTAAAAGCTTTAGCCTTTTTTTCGATGCACCATAACCACAGGAAAGCGAGACCTGCGTTTAGAATTCGCGACAGAAGACGTTCGTCTATTCTCTAAACTCCCCCGGTTTCCCCTCCATACCCGTAAAGGAGCAACCAGTGCCCATCTTTGGTTCTGTTTTACAGGCTGAAAACCTTTAACTCTTCGACAACCGGCATTTCGGTTTAAAGAAATTTATTTCTCATAAAAACTTAAATAGTTAATTTACAATGAGATGATAAAACTTAAATATTTACTGAACTAATCTTGCCTCTGAGGCTTTAACAAGGGTTTACAAGGTTCTGATATGGCTTTTCAGTAATTTTTTAAACTTATGTACACTTTCACATTCTTTTAATTCGTTAGGTAATGCGTTGTTTAGCTGTGCTCCCTCGAACAGTATCGTGCTCTTGCCGTAGTTAGTACTAGGATTAATCAATTGCAGTTTATTTTTATTTCTTAAGTCATTTAAATAATAGTACTAACGTACCCGTACCCAGTACGTGATTGGCTGTCAAAGTGTTAAAGGTTTTCAGCCTGTAAAACAGAACCCTACTAAACATTGTATCACGCAGCGCTACTACCTACTGGAAAGAGTGGAAAGCCCTTGATTTGAATGAAGCGATTTTATCGTATATTCGGTATCGACGATATCTACGTAGATACGTCCATTCGACGGATTGCTAAAATACAGTAATATTTTCACACTTTTTGAAAATTTAAAGATTTAGTTGATAATATGAAATGGTATCATATCAGCGTCTCTACAGATTCATGACCTACTTATGAAAGATGGTGACCTTTTGACGACAAAAAACATTACTTAGCAATTATATTTTAATGTAGAAGCTAGCCAAATAGACTCTGAACAATTTCTACTACTCACGACTCACGCTAGGCAGTTATTTACAATACGAAGTTGGCGCACAATTAAGCATACGGCCCACCTGATGGTCAGCTGTTACTGTCACTTAAGGATATTTGCAACACCAAAGCTCTTAAAGTTATTTCACCGCTAATTTTTTTTATACCACATCAGTTCATGCCACATCAGTTGGCAGACAGACACGCACTCCACCTGATGGTAAGCGGTCACTGCGGCCTACTCCATTAAGGGACACTTCACCAGGAAGCATCGCTCAATGTGCTGCCAGACTGTAGACTCATCTGATCTTCGAGCCTTTGATTTTAAGTGTACTGGCTCCCACATTAATTAATACTGCCGGAACACAGCCAAAGCTGTTATGGCGGCAGATTTCACTGGGGGTGGTAGCTAGCCAGTCGGACTGAGTATTATTGAAGAGTAGTCTCGTGTGAAAGTTTTAGGTAATAGGGCAACTTGATTAACAACAAACATATCGAGCGAGATGGATTAGATTTTCGCTGGATTTTCCTGTCTTATAAAAGTCTGACAGCAGTTAACAGTTTAACCAGACTTCTTTAACCATTGTCCACGCCTTCAATGATTTGGTGAAGGTAACAGCTAAGAACTATAAGCTCATCCGTAAAATAATGTAAAATTCATGTTTCAAACATAGTTTTGTCTCCTTGCAACCACGATCCCCCTTCAACTTATGACACATACGCATGTTACTCTAAAATTCTAGAAATTATGAGTAACAAAACATGTTTTACCAACGTGCCTCCTAGGTGCACTGTTCAGTCATCTACTCATATCACGCCACTTGGGATTGTAGTAACATTCCTACCTATTTTGCTCATAGATAGCCGTCAAGGTTGAGTAATAATTACATTATTCCAATCGTTAATGATATCTTCTTTTTTCGTATCACTTCACTATACACGTGATCAAAATGATGATAATCAGCCATCATGGAGATGACGTGTCAACAAAAAGTCAAGCTTTTAATACTTATGCTGAAACTATAAGCTTTACTGACCTTCGATTTTTTTTATTCAAGTGTACTGGATATCAAATTATATCTACTGGCAGAACGCAGCCAGCGTTTTTATGACGACAGATTTCTGATATTTAAATTCTAGTGATGGTAGTCACGACGGAATTTCAACATTTTATCATAAATATACCCGCACGTATTTCTTTCTATACAATGAAGCTCCTGTGCTTACAATCAATGCAATTGGTAGTCATATTAATAAGAAGAAGGTTCTAAGTGCTGATATAGATCGACCTTTTTTGTTAATTGTAAGTTAAAGCAAAAAGTATGAAATACTGACGGCAAAGAGGCAAAGAACGTCTTGTTACAAAAAAACATTTTCATTTGTCATAACCACTTGTCAAGGCTAAAATCCCGACTGAAAATGCGTGATCAATATTCAAATCTCAAGTTATTCCGAGTCCAGCTTTTCCGTTAAAATGGCTTGCCACACGAAAGTGAACCCTAACAAGATCAAACTGGAAGAAGATCTAGCAATCAAAGGCGCCCACTTACTTGGTCCGAGTTTAGAGTCGAAATTCGATGAGCTCCGGTACGAGATTATCAATAAAATTGAGAAGGAACTGGTTGATTCACAGAACGCTAGAGATTATATTTCTCAGAAGTACGATGAGCTTTGTAATAAAATACAGTATCTAACAGAGCTTGATGCTACTGTGACAGGGTTCCGGAGTGACGTAAAAGCGATTGAGAAGCAAATGGGTGAGCTATGCGCGCGCGTTGATGACATCGAGAAGAGGACCATCTGCAAGGAATGCCCTTCGCTCACGTCGTCCATGTTCTAGCCTGGAAGCTGCTGAAAATTTGATCTAATATGTATCTTATTGTAAACAGCTGATGTCACATGCTCGTACGATCTACATGTTTCTGTCTTTCGTGTGGTGTTGATTAAATTTTAGTCCAGTAAAAGTGTCTTTCTTTCCTTTAGTTCTCATAATCTTAACATTATTTAGAACATCGATCGACCTATGCCAGCCGCTAATTTTCTCGTATGAATCGTTTTCTCGTATAAATCGCACTCGTTTGTGACTGCAGAATTCCGATTAGAATTCTCTGGTGATGAAAATTAAATGTGCTCGCTTTCCTGCCCTGCTTAGGCCCGGCATGGCACCATAGTTACGGCTCTGAGTCCTAAGTATCCAACAGGGTGTTCGTCGCATAGATAGTGCTTCAAAGAGATTTAAATGCTTTCATTTGCTTGCGTGCAACTTCAACTTCATCCACATTTATTTATCTTATTATTCTTATGCCCCTTTGGTCATAATGTGAATTATTGCCACCAAAAATCCCCGAGGCATGGATGGATAATGATGTCCATAATTGGAGGTCCGGCATTGGATCATTTACGTCCATTATTGATGTACGAGACGAGTGTTATTTTGATCATTAAACTGAAACTGAACATTGAACAATGATTGAGAAAAGAATGTGTATTGAAAAATGAACCAACTACAAAGCGAAGGTTCATTCGCGTTCGTCCCACCAAGTTTGTTCCACCAGTGGGACGAACGGGAATGCTTATTTTCACTTCCCGTTCGTCCCACTGAACTGGCTGGGGGGACGAACGGGAATAAAAATTAAATATTTTATTCAATTCCCGTTCGTCCCACTGGTGGGACGAAGCTTGGAGGGACGAACGGTAATGAACCAAAGCGAAAACAAAAAAAATCCTTAAACTGTCCATGACTGGTGACTTTACCAATTACACATGCTTAAGTTATGTATTATTCACATTTATTACTGGTAACTATTCAAATCAAATCTTGAGTGGCGCCACTTCGTTTTGATAACTGGTAGCAAAATTATTGCACGCAATAATCCTCTTCGTGAAAATTATTGTATCTAATCTAGTTTTTAAGTGTGCACTTGTGTACGCCAGTGCAAATATCAGTTTTTATATAAACTAATATGTTTGTTTGTTTGTTTGTATTGAATAGGCTCCGAAACTACTGAACCGATTTGAATAATTTTTTTCACTGTTGGAAAGCTACACTATCCCCGGATGACATAGGGTACTTTTGATACCGGAAATGTAGGGGGAAGGGGCGGATATTGAAAAAAAAAAGATATTACGAGCGGGTGAAGCCGCGAGCGGAAGGCTTGTCTAAGATATATATTCATGGTGTTCGATTCCCGATCTACAAGTTTATCGATTAGACAGGAAAAACAATATTTTTTATTTATTTATCTTAACTTTATCGCACATCATAAGATACAAATGGCGGACTTAATGCCTCGTGAGTTGTGACATTTTCTACCATTTAACCTTTGGGCCAAGCAGAAAGAAATAGTAGAAAGATGCAGGTTCGTTCCCCGCACGGGCAGCAGATATTTTGTGTGTTCTTTTCTGTTTGTCTCGGTCTGGGTGTTTAAACATACAATAGGTAAATTTTAAAAGATCTGGCTTATTCCACAAATCCCCTTAGATGATCCCCTGCGCAGGGGATTTGTGGACTTTTTGTCCAGAAATCCCCTTCGTATTTGTTTAAGGGGATTTATAGACTAAAAGTCTACAAATCCCCTTATACAATATTTAAACTTAGTTTTTTTTAATTAAATACAGTTTGTTTCATAATCACATTCTTTATTTTTTGGAACATAAAGTACGAGTGATAAACCAAAACAGAATAAACACCTTCAATAATTTCCAGTGAACATAGAGTATTTCTGTTCCCGGAAATGTAGAGAAGGGGGGAATATTTGAAAAAAGAAATTACGCGCGGGTGAAACCGCGGGCCGAAGGCTAATTATTATTGTAAGTATTATAAGAAAGTATATTATTATTGTACAAACAATCTGTGATTAATGTGAAACCAGAACAGTTATGTTTGATGAAAGAAGATTGCATGTATCAGCCATTCCTTAATAGATTTTCAGACATGCATTAGTTCAAAAAATCCACTTTGCTAAGAATTCTGAATCAAGGATAAAAGTGGACATGAAAGTGCAAAAATATCCATCAATGGATCTTTGCAATGGATTTAAGTGGACTTAGGGACCCAAGTTGTACCACGGGGACAACCACAACAATCATAGAACAACCAGTTGAACCATAGGTAACTTTACTTCCCCGTGGTACAACCAGTTGAACATCGCAGTTGTACCACGGGTCGGGAGCGAAAATATGATTATCTGTGATGTTTTTATTATTGCAAGTATTAAGAAGCTAGGTATAACATTATTGCAAACATTTTGTGATTAATGTGAAAATTTTATTATCTGTGATGCTTTAATTTTGGTATATTATTATAAGAGAAAGTTTTATTAAACTTCATAATAATTATGAAAATTATTAAAGGTGTTTATTCCGTTTTGGTTTATCACTCGTACTTTATGTTCCAAAATAATAAAGTGAAACAAACTGTAATTAATTTAAAAAACTAAGTTTAAATATTGTTTAAGGGGATTTGTAGACTTTTAGTCTAGAAATCCCCTTAAACAAATACGAAGGGGATTTCTGGACAAAAAGTCCACAAATCCCCTGCGAAGGGGATCATCTAAGGGGATTTGTGGAATAAGCCAAAGATCTAAGCCTGTGAAAAAAGAAAACGCAATTAAACTTTCATAAAATTTTATTATTCTAATGCAATAACAATAATAATAATTATATTTAAAAGTGTCATAATTTATATTAAAAAAGATAAATAAACTTACATTCTATTGAAAGTCCGTCTCAAACTATTTGCTACATTTTGAGAGATTTAGATGTCAAAAGATTTTATTTCATAACAATATCTTTGTATTATCCAAGAACATTATTATATCCCTCAAATTGTAGTCAATTCATGGAAAAATGGACTTAATTCAAAGAAATATTTTGGCACATTGCTCATAAATCTACATAAGTACCTTTGGTTTTGTTGTCGAGTCTCCATCTCACTGTCTTTCATTATTTAAAATAAAAGAGACAAAAGAAACTATCCACTAACTCTTACAGCGTTTGATTAGTTAATTAATTCAATTAGATTTGTTATGTAACTTTACAAAAATATACAAAGATTTTTTTCGCGCCATGATCGAAGATTTGTTACTAGACGCCATGGCAGGACATGTTATAAACCTATTATATTAGAAGGGGATACATTGTAAAATCATATCTTGCTCGCATGAAAAGTTCCAAAAATAATAAATAAAAAAATTTAATTCCAATTTACATTTCATACAAATGGCTTCCAGTTTCAGACTTCAAGTAAAGTTCTAAGAACAACCATGAACAACATTGCGTTCAGATTTAAAAAAATATTTCAGTTAATTTTCTTGTACCAAAAAAAACTGTCAAATTTCTTTATTCAATATTGAACCATAAACGATTAACAATAAGTTCAACATTGACTTGACGAAATTCTCCAGTGGTCTGTTGACATTTAAAAATATATGATGTTGTCTGGATCTGCGCCAGCACAGAAGAATAATTACATTATTTTACAAAGTTTCGTGTACCCTTCATCTTTTCTAATATTACCAATTTGTCTTTGCTTGCCCTTTTACCGTATTTGGTACAATGCTATCAGGGGAAGAGAGGATAATTGATGTATAATCAAAGGCTCTTATAGCCTATGTGAATTTTATTTTTTTAATTCAATCACGGATAATTACACCATATTGGAAAAATGTTGTATGGTGTGAGGCCAACCAACTAGGAAACGGCAACTCCAATGATTTATGATAATATGGGGATAGTAATCGCCCCCCTCGAGTGAAGCTAAAGCTGAAAAAAGGAACTTTTGTCCCTTTTTTAAACCGACTGAATATTTTAGGGGCTCAAACCGAAAGTTGTGGCTTACTGCCTCATACCTGCAGTTGACTTGAAGTTCTCAGAAACCATAATTTTGACGAAATATTTGTGTTGTATTAAAAATCTGATATTTCTTTTTATTTTTTTCAGGGTATGCATAATTATATTAGTTTGATCAGGTGGGTGTGACACAAAGGACAAACAATGACACATTGTGCTTATTCAAATAACTATACCTACGCTTACGTACTCACTAAATAAAAACAACATTGTACATACGACATTCTCTCATCATCGACGTGACATTACGCAATTACTATTGTTCTATTCCGTACGGACTTTGCACCTCCTGAAGGCATAGGTCAATATTTAAATATTTTTTCAGTCTCTAGCTTAAAAATATGCTAGAATCCGGTAAATACCAGTTCTATTCTTTCCAGTTTTCCAGTTTTCGTTGAATGATAGCACAGTTTTCATTTCTCCTTTTAAGCAAATGTTACACAATTTGATCAGGGTATTAATACAATTTCATTATGTCGTTTTAGGTATTGTGTAAATACTTATGTAAAATAAATCTTTACCATATTCAAAGATTAACACCATAGCCCGGAGGTCACAAATTGGTCCCTAATTCCTCTAAACTATTTGTTCATTTATCACTCATGTTCAAATCCATCCTACCATTAAAACTATCAGTTTACCCACACTAAACGCACAGCACTTGAGTATTACAACGTACAACAAACGAATAACATTAAGACCTCTTGCCTGCAAGAATGGCCTGAATCTGCGAGACCGTCTTCCCTTTCGTCTCAGGAATCAAGAAGAAGACGAAAAACACGCAAACCAGCATGAAACAGGCGAAGAACCAGAAACAGGCGTAAATACCAATGGCGTCCTTCATGAGGGGGAAGCAGAGAGTGACGACGAACACGAGGCACCAGTTGATGATTACAGATAATCCCGACGCCGCACCTCGGAGCTCCACGGAGAAGAGCTCCGCCATCATCATCCAGGGGATGGGGCCAAAGCCCATGGAGAAGGAGATGATGAAGAGAACCAGGCAGACTAGAGGCAGCCAGCCGACAGCGGAGACATCGGTCCCTCCCTCTTGGAGTTTAAAGTAGATTCCGAGCACGACGAGGCAGAGACCCATGATGATACAACTTTGGAGGAGCAAGAGTCTTCTCCCAGCGCGTTCGATGAGTAGCGAAGAGATGTAAGTGGCGATGGTTTGGACGACGCCGACGATAATGGTGGCGATGGCGGGGTCGATGTTGGAGCCGGCGGACTGGAAGATGTTGTTGGTGTAGAAGATTACGGCGTTGATGCCGCTGAACTGCTGGAAGAACATGAGGCCGAGCGAGCAGATGAGCGCCATGCGTGGCGCGCGCGACGTCACGAGGCTCGACAAGCCAGCGCGCTGCCGGGACGCGTTGTCCACCTGGAATTGATGATATATTTTAATTAATTATTTTATTCAGAAAATACTTTAAGGTCCAGAATCTGGAAGTTGGAGGTGTAAACGTTGCACGTTAAAGCCGTTGGCCCTGCGCCAGGTCTTTTTTCGGTCGTGTCAAACTGCTATCGCAACGTGTTTGATAGTGAGAAAGTTGGTAGTGTAGGAACACTACCTATTACCTCACTCTCATCAAACACAGGTGTTTTTGCGCATTAGTGAACTATAAAACTATATCCCGCGAAATTGGTTTATCGTAAGATTGGTCGTCCTAGACTCAAAGGCCTTAGTCGAAAATTCGGCTAAGACATTATTTACTTTCAACTATTAAAAGATTACTCACATCCTTCTGCATGTCCTCCAGTTCAGCAGTGAGGTCGGCATCAGGTCCTCGGAGCCAGCGCAGCGCCTTCTCAGCGTCGTTGCGCCTGTTCTTGCCCAGCAGGTACTGGGGCGTCTCTGGCATCCACCTGGAATTATCGTGACAGGATATTTAATGACGGTTCCTTAAAGTATGATTTAATGCTCAGCTGGATGTGAGTAATCGAGAATTAAGCAATGTGGCGAACATTTGGAAAGGCTTTTTATCAGCAGAGGTTTGCAACAAGCTGATGATTAACATACTTAGACCCTGTTAGTGGGCCCATGATTTTGGAGTTCACAGTTTCATTCCCATATTCAATTTTGGTGCCAGTATTTCGGATATAAGTCGGTGATCACAAATCCACATTTGGCAAACGCGTGATGAAGGCCTTTAAACTGTTGTGGAACGTTAAATAGGCTGATACATTAGTTTGACGACGTTTTTTTTTGACGATGCGTAAGTGGCTTTTTGTATGCCTACATGAATATGGATTTTAGCGCTATTCTTCAACATTGTCAATCATCATCATCATCATCATCAGCCTGTGACAGTCCACTGCTGGACATAGGCTTCTCCATATGCTCGCCACGCTGATCGATCCTCGGCCACTCGCATCCAGCTCCTGCCAGCCATCTTGCGCAGATCATCGCTCCACCTGGCCTGAGGGCGTTCTACACTACGTTTACCAAGACGCGGTCTCCACTCTAGAACCCGTTTACCCCAACGGTTTATCGGTTCTACTTCTACGGCTGATATGGCCAGCCCACTGCCACTTCAGCTGGCTAATCCGGCGAGCTATGTCGGTGACTTTGGTTCTCTGCCGAATCACATCATTTCGGATGCGATCCCGCAGAGAGACGCCGAGCATTAGCTCTTTCCATAGCCCGCTGAGCGACTTTAAAATTGTGGACTAGCCGTGCCGTAAGTGTCCACGTTTCGGCTCCGTATGTCATGACGGGTAGGACGCACTGATATTTTTGTGACATTGTCAATACTTTTACATTAATCCCACTGCAAATCATGAGCTTCCTCTAGTTTCACGTTTGTTGGATGACATAAAAATAGCTGAAATATAATTTTTTGTCATCTATTCCATAGCACTTACCAGAACACAACCACCAGAAGAGGAGGCAGTACAGCAGAGATGATGGAGAGCGTTCTCCATGAGGTCCAGCCACCGACGACGAAGGTGAACAGGATGCCCACTGTCAGGAACAGCTGAAAGAACGCGCCGAGGGACCCTCGGATGGACGTCTCAGCTATTTCGCCGATGTACATGGGAGCCGCTACGCAAATTCCACCTGGAAATGGAAAAATATCATATTAATACCAGCTCGTCCCAATCAGGTAAAAGAGGAAACTTTGAACACTATATTCACACAGCCTCGTACAGTCCCAAACTAAGACATATGGGGTCACCCCCATCCTCCACCACTATGCTATACCTTTCTTGGTGTGTAACCATGATTTAGTTGGACTGCTTCCTTTATGAATGGTCAGACTCAATATGGCCTGACGCTACTCCATAACTAATATTTTTTAAGCAAGATCAGTTGGCAAAAAGCGTGCAGCCCATATGGTGGTAAGCGGCCACTGCAGCCTTTTTCGGAATTATTAAGGAAGCGCTACTACATGTGCTGCTACTGTTGGTTTCTAAGATCTTCCACACCGCAGCAACAATATGGAGCTGTTATGGAGGCAGACTTCACCATTGTAGGAAAGTAGGTACTACAACGGGGGCGGGGATCGTTCCTACTTTCGGGCTTTATGCCCGAGCCCATTAGCCACTAATCCACGGGGGCGGTCAAAGCGAATCTTATCCGTGTAGTTAAAGCACGATAACAAGATATTTTTCTCATTGTTTGGCGAGGCAGAAAACAGTTAAAAATATAATATACTAGCTTCTGCCCGCGACTTCGTCCGCGTGGACTACCTTTTAGTAGCCTAAGAGGTTTTACGGTTTCGTACATCAACTTGCGTACTCCTCTGCTACCCCTCTCGTGTTCTTCAGCGAATGATTGGATTTTGCACTGCGGAGCCCTAATCATAGGCTTAAGGTAGCTGGTAAAGTCTGTCTAAAATCCCCTGCCAATAACACTACCACACCACCCATCAACTTTCGACTGCTTTAAATGTCTTGTAGACAGCGATCAAGCGCCTCAATGGCGCGTTTGTGTGACATAGTGCACTCATCCCACACGATCAGCTTACATTGTTGCAACAGGGCGCCGCCGCGGGTACCTACTGCTCTTACTGATGTTGCACGTTGGGGTTTCTTCGCTTGCCAGATTAAGAGTTAATTTAAAAACCGAATGTGCTGTCCGTCCACCGCTCAGCAATATTTCAGCGATCCCAGAGGAAGCCACCGCTAATGCAACATTTCGGTCTTTACGAATTTTTGCTAGAAGCAAATTAAGCAAAAATGTTTTACCTGTACCTCCCGGGGCGTCAAGAAAAAAAAAGACCGCCTTCGCCAAGCTCAACTCGTTGTAATATTTTGTTACTTATAAATGTCTTTTTGCTCGGGTAGCCTTTGTAAATTCTAGCCTAAGCTATATTATTGTAAAGTTTCATTAAAATCAATACAGTAGTTTTTACGTGAAAGAGTAACAAACTTTCATCAATCCGCCCCACGGCCGCGCGGCCGGTCGCGATCGGTACCGCCGCAACCGCTATGCCCATGCATTTTAAATCTGCAATATCTTCGAAAATATTCATTTAAATTACATGCTGTAAAGGGCCATTTTGATCTATATTACATGCAAAATTTATTTAAGGTACTTTTTTAGATAAGGATTAATACTGTATTGCTTAAAATCGCTTTTTCGTAAATAAGCCATTATTTTATCGTTAGTAAAGGATAAAAATAGGTTATTGTGGGTTATCCCTAAGAGATAGACATATACCATCGCGGACTTTTTTGTAAAACTTTTTAAGGTGTACAATAGTGTAGTACATTATTTTGATCTATCTCGTAGGGTTCAGCCAGCGTTTGCAATGTAAGCGCAAAAAAATGCGATTATTTACGACCTTAAATTAAAAACCTCTAAAATTATCAGTGTTTCTCTACTATATTATGCATGTATTATACATATAAACCTTCCTCTTGAATCAGTCTATCTAATGAAAAAAACCGCATCAAAATCCGTTGCGTAGTTTCAAAGATTTAAGCATACAAAGGGACATAGGGACAGAAAAGCGACTTTGTTTTATACTATGTAGTGATTTCAAAGCATGTCAGACCGGCGTTAAAAGCCAATACATTATAAAACTATTTCAAAGTTTTGTTTGTCGTAAGGTCGCAGTACTTTTGGCAAAGTGGTCATGGCCACGCAGTTTCTACAGTTATTAATAAATAGCGCCGAAGTAAAACTTCTCATATTAACATGCTCAAACCGGAAACTGGATTCCACGCAAATATGATAATAATAATAAATAATCATGATCATGATCTCTGCGCTATACCTTAAGGTTAGCTTAAGTTGCTAAGGGTTGTTCTTACCAGTTCCAAGTCCAGCGAAGAATCTAGCAGCGATCAGCATGCCAGCTCCGTTGGCGAAAATGATGAGCAGCCAGTTCAGCATGAACGGGATTGACAGGATCAAGATGGTGGGTCGCCTGCCGATCTTCTGGGCCAGGAAACCGACTGGGAGGGCGATGATGAGCGCGCCGATGGCCAGCACTGAGGATACGAGGGAACCTGGAAAGAAAGGGTTGTTATATAGGTAATAATTATAATAGGTAAGTGGCACCATAATGTTAAGCGGCCTTAAAAAAGGAGGCGAATGTGCAAACGGATCGCCTGGTAAGCGATCACCATCGCCTATGGCTATAACTAGGGTTGCCATCCATCCGGGTTTCCCCGGATTTGTCCTAGTTTAGAGGGCATCCGGGGAGCGTCCGGGGAAGGTTTCATTTTGTAGACCGAGTTTTAAAATAAAGGTGATTTATGACATTTTCAACTGTTTTTTATTAGTTACATTGAATATGTTTAAAAGATCTTGTTGACATGTCCGGCTTTCGGACTCTAAAATCCGGGGTTTTCACGCGTCTTGTCCTGTTTTCCAAATTTTAGAGATGGCAACCCTAGCTATAACAGACACCAGAAGCGAATATGCGTTGCCTATTGTATGCACTATGCTATTTTCTGCAAGATCGCTATAGGTCGTATTCACAGACTATTCATAGAACAATTAATTGTTTATCTTATCGATCGGATACTGTGCTGAAGCTTTATTCCAAAGCTTAGCTGTGCGCGGCAAAAAAAATGTCACTATAGCGCAGTTGTAGACAACCAACTTGTATCGAGATGATGTGGGTGTGGGAGTATGGTATGACGAGTATACTTTATTGCCTTTTATGAGTCATAAAATAGCAAATGAGATAATTTTTAAAAATGGTGGATTTGACGGCTCTAATAGCTAGCATGAAACGTATTAATAGCTAGCACTATGGGTGCCAGACAACAGAGAAATATTGCCCTTCTGTTTTGTTTTTCTGGACACTGTTATTGTAAGTAGTAGGTACATAATATTATACATAGAAACACCCAGACTGTCACCAAAAAACATAGGGACAAAATTAAATGTTTTTAACGTGCGGAAATCAATCCCCCAGCGCCTTATTTAAATTTATTTGTTAAAAATTAAAAATCCTGCGTCGTAGAATATTGTATAAGTATCATGCGTCGTTTATGTAAACAATCTTATTAAAAGATTAGGACGATGTTTTATTTCATATTATTCCAGTTTTAAATTGTGTAAAAATATATTAATTTATGCATTATTTTTATTACAGTTGACAGACAACTATTATTTCGATCCTACGGTAAAAATTTCGGCCTTGATCTTAAACATCTGGCCAGAAATGCAAATGCGACTGATACCTACAATTATAAATAAATAAAATTATCTACGAACTAAGTAAAGCTTGTACTAGATTATTGACAACTAATAAACATTAGGTTCTTACTTTCAAGTGTACTTTTTGTAAATACATAGAAAAACTCAGACGGATACGAACGCAGACAGTAATGGTAAAGAAGTCGGCATTAGGTTCTCCAAAGGGTCGCGGGTTCGATCCTCACACGGTACAACTACAAAAATATTATTATGTGTACATGAACATATCTGTTTGTATCGGTCTGGGTGTTTCTATGTAAGGTAAATTATTTAAATTAAATTAAATTAAATTAAATTAAAAAATATTTAAATTTACAAAAAAAAATATGTAAGTAATGTATATCAGTTGTCTGGCACCCAAAAAGTACGAGCTAATGGCACAGCCAATGCTTAGTTTGGGTCTGGACGGCGCTGTGTGAATAGTCTCCATTAGACATGTTCATGCTCACAAATGTTTGTACCGTACGGGAATCGAACCCGAACCCGACACATCTGTTTATAATATTCGACTTCTCAACCAACCAAACCAAATTGGTCATCAAAATAATATTCGGTTGTAAACATTATACCTACTTTAATATTATCTGTGGTGGCAAATATACCTACATAGCTAGACAAGTTTTAATAAGTTATAATTAAATAAATATGTATAGACTTAAAATTATAACCTATTTATAAGATAACAAAATTATGAATTATCGTTGACAGACAACTCTCATATCGATTCGAAAAACAATTCGGCAAGATTTATAACAACATTCCTACTACAATGTGCGAAATAAAAATAAAACCCGCCCCGGTCACACCCACGAGCGTTGGGTGCAAAACACGCGAAATTACGCGAAGGCAATGGACACTAGCCAAGACTCAACTCAGCTGATCTCGTAATGATTTTGTAGACATGTGACAACGTAATAATACGGTTCAAGTATTTTCGGGGGCTTCGTCGTTTGACCCCGGTCCCGAATACACCGCGGTGTCAAACGCACAAGGACGCTTTTTGAATTGGCCGTTTGACACATAGCCTCATACGATTTTCACCACATTTCGAAAAAAGAAACCAGAAAAAAATTAGATTTAACAAATCCACTTTTCAGCCCCCCGGACCGGAAAAAGAGGGGTTTGCAACCCTCGATTTTCTCCCCTTGTCGCATGATTTTTGTACGGCGTTGCGGGATAATGGTTTAGAAGCTGTATTGAAACAGTATGAAACTGATGCCGTACAGAATGAAATGACCAAAACCCTCAATCAAAGAAATTACCGACTTTATGGCGCACCTTTTTATACGGCACTGCGCGCTTTCTTATTATTTTTCTAGGATCTATCGATGGTAAAAATGCCGTACAAAAACATATGACCAAAATGTACTCACTCTACCTGCACTTTTGAATCCTCACCAGCACTCAGTTGGACAGCTTACAAGTGACGGCATAGTGTTGAATCTTATTATTTTATGCTCTTATATCGTCCTATATACGATATACGTCACCTGGTGGTTCATATGACCCATCCATTTTGTGGGTGGGACCGTACCTAGTCTACTGGGCCTTGCTGGCCGTTTGCAACTAGGCATGCCTCCTCTCTATCAGCCGAAGTTGTATAAAAAACCTAATGTATTTTAGTCTTCTCAACCGCAGATTTCTATGGATCATTCATAACATAATACTTGTCGAGTAAAACTTTAACAACAAACAAGTGTTTTTTAAACATTACTTAGCTGACATATTTTGTAGATTGTGTAATAAGGTATAAAAAGCGAAGAGGGAAACCTGCCACCATAACACCTCCGTCTGTGTTCGGTCTAACTCAATGTTGGAGCTACTCAAACCAAATGCTCAAAGTTTCTGAAATTAAATGCTTAAAAAATTAAAATGAAAAGATTTTTCATTTTTGTCAAAGATGCACGTATAAAATATCGTGTAATAACAATGTTTTTGCTAACTTTTTCCTTTGATGAGACCATACGTCAAAAAAGATTTCGGATGGTGTTAAAAAAGTGAGACTGTATGTATGTAAATCGATGACTAACAAAGTTCCAATAAAAGACTCAGTCTTCACAACTACTTAGTAAGTACGCAATAAATCCCTCCCTGCAATCATCACTTTCCTAAGCCCAACGATGGAACTATTATCCAAATCATATGATCTCAAACATATCAGCGAGCTAAGAATGCCTAACATCTAAATCTCGAACAGCACTATTGATCGATCGTTTATCATACGCTTGGCAGAGGCGGTACATAACAGTTCGATGATCCAATGCGTAGTGGTCTTATCCGCATATCTGCCAAGCCGTAAGACTCATAGAGGCACGAGTAATGAGAATAAAGTGTCTCTTTCAACAGCTTTTTTACTAATTTCATAAATATTCATGACAACTATCTCTAAACATCGGCATCGGCGCAATTTTTAAGCGGTAATAACCTTTTTCTTTTTGCTTCTAATGTTGTTCCTTCAAATTACAGAGTCGGCGTTGCGTGAGTATAGACCGACAAACTTATCTGTTCCGGTGGCGGCGTCGCTACTGTCTATTTAGAACTGTCATTAAATATCGTTTTTGCATTGCATTTCACGTAGTTCCAATTTTGGCCACCGGAACAGATAAGTTTGTAGGTAGGGGTCACAAAACCGGTTTCACCGAAACCGAAAAAACCGGCTAAACCGGTTTTGAAGCTATTTTTGAAAACCGGTTTGGAAATTTGACAAAACCGGGTTTTTCGGTATTTTCGGTTTTGATTTATCATACTATTTAGTAGATGCGATCCCGCAGAGAGACGCCGAGCATAGCTTGTGGACAAGTTTAAAGTCGCTCAGCGGGCTATGGAAAGAGCTATGCTCGGCGTCTCTCTGCGGGATCGCATCCGAAATGATGTGATTCGGCAGAGAACCAAAGTCACCGACATAGCTCGCCGGATTAGCCAGTTGAAGTGGCAGTGGGCTGGCCATATCAGCCGTAGAACCGATAACCGTTGGGGTAAACGGGTTCTAGAGTGGAGACCGCGTCTCGGTAAACGTAGTGTAGGACGCCCTCAGGCCAGGTGGAGCGATGATCTGCGCAAGATGGCTGGCAGGAGCTGGATGCGAGTAGCTAGGACCGATCAGCGTGGCGAGCATTTGGAGAGGCCTATGTCTAGCAGTGGACTGTCACAGGCTGATGATAATGATGATGATTTAGTAGATATTAAAATCATGGTTTTCTTATGTTATGTTACTAAACAGTTTTTATACGAATGTCTCAAAATGACCAGAATCCAGGGACGAAAAAGTAAAACTAAAAATAAATTCATAACATTAAATTCATAGGTACCCCAGACTTTCGGGAGTAGCCAACTGATCATTAACGTGCAACAGAAAAAATGTAGCCGAGAGCACAGATTCCTGAGGAAAGCCAGCATTTATTTCAAATAAGTCGGAGTTGAACCCTACTCTTAGGGCCTAGACAAAGTAACATTTTGACAGCGATAGCGAAATTCGCTAACTTTAAATTGTATGGATTTGACAGATGCCATAGAAAAGTCACGTGTTGAAAGTATGGGATTTGACATTCGCTATCGCAAATTGAGCTATAACGAACGTCATAAATGCCGCTTGTCTAGGGGGGCTGATTCGACGTCCAGTCAGAAAATCTTGGATCCAAGCACAAACTGTAGCGGGGATCCCATAGGAGAGAAGCTTGCCAATAAGGGCATCGTGCACAGATTTTGTCGAAAGCATTTTTATGTCCAAGGACACAGAAATGGCCTCAACGGGGTTTTCGATAGCCTGGGCTTGCTCCATAAATGCGTTGGGCAAATAAGAAGGTCCCCCAGTAGACCTATCCCTTTGAAACCCGAATTGTGAGCTACTGAGGAGATCGCTTAGTAGACTAAATACGCAAGTAAGTCGTTATTAATTGTAAGCTTTATTATCTTACATAGAATGGAGGTTATGGCTATTGGTCGGTAATTCGAGGGGTCGGTAGCAAGTTTCCACGACTTTGAAACTAATCCCTCCTTCAGAGAGAGAGGTACAAACGTGTCAAAACTGGAGACAGCTTGTGTGCATTACTCTGTAATACTCTCGCTAATATCCCATTCAGACCAGTCGCCTTGTTCACACTAAGACTGCGCAGAAACTAAGCAACTCTCGTTGACGAATTTTGGTGAACTCAAATGTTGATTCATCACGAAAAAGATTTGGTGGCACATGGTTAGCAGCATTTAGGTGTGAATTGCAGGCAAAAAGATGGATGTGGACCTAAATCTACTGCTGGATATGGGCCTCTCCAAAGACTCGCCCCTTTGTTGGATCCTCGGCTACTCGCATTTAGCTCTTGTTAGCCATCTTGCGCAAATCGACACTCCACCCGGCATTAGGGCATCCTACACTACGTGTACGGAGACGCGGTATCCACTCTAGAATCTGTTTGCCCCAACGGTTATCGGTTCTCCGGTTAATATTGGCCATCCCACTGCCACTTTAGCTTGCAAAACCTGCGACATCGGTTCCCGGAAATTCCCGCTATTTTCAGAACCGAGAATTCCCGGGAGCAATCCCTAAATGTTACTGTTTACAGTAAGACAAGTGTTTATAAAGACTGCATTATTAAAGTAGAGTTCTTTGAAATATAGTTTTATTGCAAGATAAAAAAAAATCGAAATCACCGAAAAAACCGGGTAACCGGTTTTGCCACTAAATCAAAACCGAAAAACCGGTTTTCTAAAATATCTCCGGTTTTGTGACCCCTATTTGTAGGTCTGTAATTCCTTTTGATTATACAAGCGCCACCTTCGTGGTTTTAAAAACCTTTTGTAATTTGCACGGAACCCTCCATACCATTTGAACTTGCACTTGGCCTGTTTTTATAACAGTTTAGAAGCGCCTTTTGGCCCAACTCCAAGCCAGATGTACACAATGACTTCTGGTTCACTGCTAAGAATGCCACAGATAATGTTTACGATTGTAATAAATAGCCATGTATAAATCCATTGATAACGGCTTGCAGTGTAACCACTGTGATAACAGTGGATTAGTTTTTATTATGCTAATGCAGTTGGCAGACACGCACGTAACCCACCTAATTTTAAATGACCATTACGTTCTGTTTTATTGAGGGATCTTTTTCTAAGACGCGTCGCGGCGTCCTTTAATGTACCGCTAAAGTAGATTTCTCTAATCTAGCCTTTAATTTCAGGTGAACTGAATCTTGTTAATATTACTGAAGCAGATCCGATTTCCCTATCGATATTAATATTTAGATTATTTAGTAAACTCAAACACGTTATTCTGTTAAAAATACAATTACAATAAATAAAGTCTGATTTTTATATGAAAAAGATTACGCGATTGCCAGATATTTCATATTTTCTAGTATGTCACATCTAGTATACTGTATCATACGTATGTTACAGTCAAAACCCAAAACCAGTCAATAGACCTTTTGACCAGTCAAAATTAGTTGATTTAGGGTGTCAGATAAAGGCAACTTTTAACTTCAATAAAAAAAAATTAAACCGACTTCAAAAAAAAAACAAAAAAAAAACTACCTAAAAACACTGAAAAGCAAAAAATAATTTTAATAAGACATTCATCAAATGCGCTTATTGTCTAAGCCTATTAATAACATTAAATTGTATTTACGTGCTAGGTAGGTACCTACTAATCTGTTTGAAGTCGGTGCCAAGCCAAATAGTAGGTACCCAGACTACGTACCTACGTCCGCGGATTATTTGTAACCCTGTATAATACATAAATTATTAGGTATGTATCATTTTTCATTACTTTTGGCTTGGCACCGACTTCAAACAGATTAGTAGGTACCTACCTAGCACGTAAATACAATTTAATGTTATTAATAGGCTTAGACAATAAGCGCATTTGATGAATGTCTTATTAAAATTATTTTTTGCTTTTCAGTGTTTTTAGGTAGTTTTTTTTTTGTTTTTTTTTTGAAGTCGGTTTAATTTTTTTTTAAAAAAGTTTGTTTATTTTTCTATTTTTAGTGTGAATAATACGTAGGAGTGAGTAAAACTCTCTCATAATATTGATAACGAAAATACGAGTAAAATAGTAGAATTGTATTATTTGACAATATTAGGTATTCATTAAGTGTTCAGCACTATTCAGTAGACCAACTAAAGATGCAGCCCGCAAGAGGGACATAAGAATTAAGAAGTCGTACCCTTTAGCTTCCATCATCATAGTTGTACCTTCCATCATCAGCTTAGCTCCAAAAGTACATGAAATACAACTAACGGTCCACATATTCCTACAACACTGAAATAATTATCCCCTAACTCCTAACCGTTAAGGAGTTGTACCTTCCATCATCAGCTTAGCTGCAAAAGTACATGAAATACAACTAACGGTCCACATATTTCTACAGCACTGAAATAATTATCCCCTAACTCCTAACCGTTAAGGAGTTGTACCTTCCATCATCAGCTTAGCTGCAAAAGTACATGAAATACAAATAACGGTCCACATATTCTTACAATACTGAAAGAATTATCCCCTAACTCCTAACCGTTAAGGAGTTGTACCTTCCATCATCAGCTCATCAACATAAAGTGATGTCTATAGGACGCAAAAACTTAAATGGCTTCAGAAAAAACAAGTAACGCGTAGTGTGCGCCTATAAAATTTGAGGTTTGCCCTTGATTTTCCCGGGATCCCATCATCAGATCCTGACATGGTGACAATGGGACCACCTCGGAACTATGCACTTTCAAATAAAAAAAGAATTATTTAAATCGGTCCACAATTGACGGAGAAATCGACGGACATACATAAAAAAAAAAAAAAAAAAAAAAAAAAAAATACATACAGTCGAACATAGAACCTCCTCCTTTTTTGAAGTCGGTTAAAAATGGGTTCGAATCTCACGGGGAGCATCCCTTTGTGTCAGGTTAGGTTAGGTTAGAACTGCGACCACAAAACGCAAGAGCCAAGCGAGCGTAGCGAGCGTGCCGCGGCAGCGGCCGGCGAGTGTCAGAACCGAATCCTCAGTCAACATCGATATTGACCGGTCAAAAGGCTTATTGACCGGTCAAAAGGTCTATTGACTGGTTTTGGGTTTTGACTGTAACATATACACCACTCGTTCAGCGGTGACGGAAAACATCGTAAGGAAACCTGCACAGCCAAAAAGCTGTGTAACTATGCTATGATCCAATTAGTTTGGTGCCCCTGTTAAGGGTATGCCCCTGTTAAGGGTACCTAATGTAAATGGTTTTGCCAAGTCCTGGATCGTGGCGCAAGTGTACCCTAACTAGTCCGGGATAAAATGCTCGGAGAAAGATACTCGCATCCGATGGAATCTTATGTGACCCACCTGGGAACTCTATAATGTCCTCCTAGCCGAGTTTTTCGGCTACGGCGGCCAATCTTTTACGATCAGCCAACTACGCAGGATATATATTTTTTGTAGTGCACAAGTGAGTGCGCAAGCACGGGTGCACTCCCTATTCCCCCACTCTCATGACACGGTGGGACAGCAGTCTGACACGACCGAAAATCAGGCGCAGGACCAACGGCTTAACGTGCCTTCCGAAGCACGGAATCATCATTCTTTTCAGACATTTAGGTGATTCAAGCCTGCAATATCCTAACCAAACTGGAAACATTTTCACAAAGTAATGTTTCCCGCAGGATTCGAACCCCCGAGCTCCGTGTATTAGAGCCCAACGCTCTAATCACTGTACCACGGAGCAGCTGCTTATACAAAACAATAGAAGACCACTTACTTTCTGTAGTATCAAGGAGGAAGTCAGCCTTCTGCCCCATGGAGTTGATGAGGGAGGGGGCGGCCGGCTCGGTGCCGTTCGCGATGTTCACGTGGGGGGGAGGCACCAGCTGAGGGAGCGCGGGGGACGTCCACGCCAGAATCGTGCCCGCGGCGATGGCGCCGATGGCCGCTGGAATATAAAAAATTAAAAGTATAATAAATGATTAAGAAGCAATTTCCCACTACAGAGGAAAGGACTCATACAGATTACAGACCAGTAAAAACAACTTGGGCATAAAAGTTTTGAAGATTAAAACCTTCGCATAAAGAGCAAGAACTCTTTAAGATAAAAAAATATCAGCGTAAAACAGAACGTTCATAAATAAATTCCTGTGTAAATTTTTTATTGTTGAGATCGTTCATTTCTCTTGAAAAGGTGTTTGTACAGTATAGATGAATTATAGTTTTAATTTTATATTGACATTCAATTATAATTATGTAATTTTTTTTTAATTGTATTGACTAATTATGTACCTATTTTTATTATTTTTTTTGCCTCCTATTATCTGTTATTATGTTTTCTTTTGTGTAATATTCAAATACAAATATGTTGTTAATGAATAAATAAATGAAATGAAATGAAAAATCGTTTCCTGTATAATTTTCTGTTAAATTTTTAGCGCCAAAAAGTGATATTAAGATTTTTTTAAATCTAAACTACCTACTTATCTCAGTAATTTCAACTCTTTGGTATAATAATTATTATTACAAGTGTTGATTTATCCTAAATTAGCCACTTTTATTCCAAAAATATGCACCATTTACATATCCCTTCGTTGGCCGTTGGCCTAGTGCACAATAGCAAGGCTTGTAATCGCTCGGATTTTAAAACCAAGTCTGTGGATTTATTCCCGCCTTGAGTCTAGTTGATGGTAAGGCTTTCCCAGGGTCTGACTGGCTAACTATCAAGGAATGAGCTGTCCTGTCTGTGACGATTAACTGGCCCGTGCTATACACGTAGTTTTTAACCGGAGCCCCCCCCCGGCTACCAAGCCCCACACCGTGACATGATTTTTTTTATTGCTATGTGTAACAAGACGATCAGATCGTACACCTAATGGTAAGCGCCACGTCTGCCCTAAGCTGTACCAAACAGTAACTAAGCAGTTACTGCCTGGCACCGCCCGTTACACCGAGACGACAGTTATTAGGTCTCTTAAACCCAGTAATTTCACTAGCTACAGTGCCCTTTCCCCGAACCACAGAAGTGCTTGACACACTTCTATTTCACGGGAAAATATCTGGCACTGCGGTGGTACCACTGATCTCCATAGACAACTGGATAGGCGATTGGTACCACATATTTGATCCGATTTGAAAATCGCCATATTGGCGCTGAGAGCAGTAAGTAGTTAGTGTACTTGGAACTATGTAATAATAGTGCTGACTTTTGCAGATAATCTTCGATAATGCTGTCATTGTCAATGTCAATGGCTGTCCATTTGAAGTCATTTTAGTTCCCAGTACACTATTGGGGGCGCTTCAAATCGACAGAAAAAAATAGCTGTAGTAACACGGGCAATAAACGGTCATTTCAATGTCTATAGCCACTGCAGTGTAATACGCCATATTATAATGGACCTCAGTGGGTGGTACGCACCTAGACGGCCCAGTACAGGAACCTACCACCTGGTAAAAAAAAAGGTGATGCTTTCTCGGAGACAAACATTAGTTACTTTAATATGTAGAAGTTCCTTAACCCCTTAATTAATATCATATTACGACGGGTCACGTGACCTTTTCCAGATATTTATATCCTAGGAAAGACCTGCCAACATCCGTGTAACGATAATCACTTCGTCAACACTCAACATACAAGTTATTTTCGTTTGAAAAACAAACAGTGGTCGTATCGTATTTATAATAAAATATGTTGTTCATGAAATATGACCGCCTCTACGGACCAGTAGTTAAGACGAAAGTCGTGGGTTCTATTCCCGCCTTGCGCCTGGTTATTGGTAGGACATTTTCATTATTCGACTGGCTAGTAATTAATACGCCTTGATGGTCTAGTTAAAGTACCGGGCCAAGATCTTGGGGTCTTGGGTTCATTTCCCGGGTCGAGCGAACTTTGTGTCGGTTTTTGCGTGTTGATTAAGCCATGACTTGATTTCAATGATAGAAGCCTTTGCCCTGCAAAGAATCTGTGAGACTTGATGATATTTCTGTAGTTAAATTTATTTTTTATACGACGTGCCTATCCCGACCGATCTAATTATACTTTAATTTATTATCTTACTTGTTACAACTAGATCGACGTCATAATAATGAGGGTCAGCATCCTAAAATATATTTAAACATAATACGAGTATTGACCCTTTCCTGATAAGAATTAAAATTGATAAGCAGTTCCGTTCGATTTGGGACACGTGCGTTCCCTGATAAATGAACCTTAGTAACATATGCTTTTGAATGACCATTTACAAAAGCCCATCAGTGTATGGGGAACATCAAAGGAGACTGGTTAAAATAACCTTCTCAAATCTTTTAGTTTGGAAGGAACGTTATATTATAACGTCAGTCAATTATTGATACTAATATTTCTTGTATATTTGCATGCTTTAAATAATAAAGCTAAATAGGTTTAAGAGCATTTAACATCTTTTTAACACCAATTGTTATCACCCTATTTACTGCAAATAAAAATTATTTTTATTTTGATTTTGATATAATGCGAAAAGTAACTCTGGGTTAACCGACGCAATTGGTTTGGTAGTGACAAAGACTCTACTACTTTTAATCCGGGATAGTGTTTAGTACCCATCGAATACATTTTTATTGTCCTTGTTTCACGCCGTAATAAAGCAACGGTTCCACGTGAATTTTTGTATAAGGAAAGTATGTGAGCTAGAGAATGACACAGGATATTTTCTTCCTGAGAAAATATCATATTCCTACGGGATAACAAATGGCCTAGTACCATCGAGGATGAAGTTTAAGCATGACAGATATCGTTGTAAGTGCGTAGTTGATTATGATGAAGATGACGATGATGATGATGATGCAACTTACCAGCGACTGCAGCTATGTACTGTGGCGCCCTTCTGGTTTGCCCGCTCTTCTCCTGGACATCCAGCATATGCATCGTCGGTTTCTCCATCTTGATTGATTTATGCTCTTCTTACCTCATTCTGAAACAATAAATCACAGGTTATATAACTTGTCAATAAACAATATTAATTAGGTAACTAACACGCATCTCCCCTGTACCCCCTATCGGATCCCCCCATGTAAATGAATAAAATTATTGTACAATTTTTGTAATTAATGTTATGAGATTTTGGATATTTTTTCTTCGTAATTTGGATAAAAATTGGCCCTTTTTTTATATATTTTTTTCCTAACGTTTCCAAGTTTTTTGTGTAATTAATTTATCGTAATTATAATTATAACATGCGGTTTGTGTTTCTAAGGTGTAATTTACAGTTTTTATTTTTATTTCTATAAGAATGTGTCGTATTGACGTCGATAATCTCAGCAAATCCTTGAAGAAAAACGCACTCGGTGACGTCAAATTTTATGCTAACCAGGTGTTAATATTTTGTGCTATGTTGAGATTAAGGCTCCTCACAAACGAGCCATCTATAATAACCAACGATGTAGTTAAATGTCCCACCTCACAGGGCGCTACCCAAAAAAGAAAAAGAAAGAAATTACGTAAGAAATTTTCCCAGGTTTTGAAGTACAGCTGAGATCCCGCCTCTTATGTAAGTAAAAAATAAGAAACAGCAGCAATCAAAGTTTGGTTTTTTGGTGACTTCTCTTTACTTAATAAATCTAAATTATAAATTTTGAAGGTTTTGTTGGCCTTGATTTTGAAGGCCTGTTCACCCTTTTTTTACCCGTTGCGCAGTGATCAAAACGGGTAAAAAAGTGGGTGTGTGACGAACGTCTCTAGTGCCAAGTCTAAGGGCATCCTCCGAAAAAAAAGTGGCTCCAAATAATCGCGTATGTGCACAACCTTACTGACAAGACACCGTTAGTTATCAGTAGATGTTGACGGTGGAAGTTGACAAAATGTAGGCAAACTATGTTTACTGATCGGTTTAGAAGCACGTGCCTGAACGGACTAAATAAATCATGATGTTTTGAAAACAAAGATCTACTCACAGAACAATGATAATGCAAAAAAACTATCGATTGTAACTTTCCATCTTTACAAATCAAGTGATAACGTCAAGGACAAAAGCATAAACCTATTTGTTCAATAGCTATAATAGGTATTATTTATATCTTTCACAAAACAAGATTGAGGCCTAGTTTCGCCGCGATCAGATAACTAATTTATTTGTCAGATAGTGTTGATAAAAGAGACCGCATCTGTCTCTTTTATCAAAGTTTTTTTTTTTTTTTGTATAAGGGAGGCAAACGAGCAAGTGGGTCACCTGATGTTATGTTATCACCGCCGCCCATAAGCACCCTTGGGGTCGCAGGCGCGTTGCCTGCCTTAAGAGACGACAGATATTAGGTCTCATATACCCCGTAATTTCACTAGCTTCAGTGCCCTTTCCCCGAAACACAGAAATGCTTGACACACTTCTATTTCACGGGAAATCTGGCACTGCGGTGGTATGGTACCCACCTAGACGGCCCAGTACCGGAACCTACCACCTGGTAAAATCGTCAATCCTGTCTTATTTCGCAGGATCATTTTTATCTGACAGATACATTATCAGGAACTTCACTTCACATGCTAGATCGCTGGTTCGAATCTCGGCGCGCACTTGTGGGATCTATACTAATAAAAGAGGAAAGATTTGTTTGTTTGATTGTATTGAATAGGCTCCGAAACTACCGAACCTGTTTGAATAATTCTTTCACTGTTTGAAAGCTAGGGTACTTTTGATTATTCTTTAGATTATTCCCGACTGCCCCTACCAAATCTGCCCCCAGGGCAGGTGGGGAAAAGGGAGGATATTTGAAAAAAGAAATTACGCGCGGTTGAAACCGTGGGTGGAGTTTTATAAATGACTATTATTTACCACTACCGCGGCGGTGACGGAAAACATCGTGAGATAAACTGCTAGTCGAATGGCTGTGTAATCATGATCCAGTTGGTCTAGGTCCTCTGTTAAGGGGTTACGGAGGTCATATGGCAGTTCCTTCAATGTAAAAACTGGCCTTGCCAAGCCTATCCTGACTAGTTCGGGACAAGATGTTTGGAGAAAGAAGAAGTAGGCACTCAAAAATTTTGGAAAACAGGAGAGTGTTCATTAATGAGACGCTATTCTTCCCGAGTCCCGTACGAGGCTGCAGGTCTTTCTAGCCTGTGATTATGGCGCTTTGTTTTTTTTCTAATTATTTCAAATTGATTTCAAATGTCTTTAATTTCTATTGTTGATCACATAGCAGTTTTTGCCACAGACTTTTAGGTCCGAGCCTTTTTTGGCAGTTTTTTGGGTTGAAATTTTGGGTAAGTGTTTCGTTACATGTTGCTCCGCGCAGAGACAAATTGTTGGGGTGGCTATTACCACAAAGCAAATATTTGCTTTGTACTTATTACTACACATATCATCGTCTCTGTGTTGTTTTAAAATGTTGATCGCATTTGAAACGATATTAGACGTGTAGTTGACCCGCATTAAACACCAGCGTTACATATCGATTTGTTTAACGAGATCAATGAGGTGAGTATTGAGTCATGCTAAGTTGTCGCGTTCAATTGGTGCAAAGCAGTCATTGTTGAGGATCAGGTCCAGACCTTCCCTATTATCGTTCATGGCTGTAAACATTATTTCAAGAACTATAACTTTAGAGGAAGAAAGAATAAACCCCGCTTTTTTTAAATTCCGCCATAGACAAGCGGCATTTATGACGTTCGTTTTGGCTCAATTTGCGATAGCGAATGTCAAAACCCATACTTTCAATATCGATCATCGTTTTTATCTCAGAACAATGAGGTTTTTATAACTCTATGATATCGATTGACCACATGACTTTTCTAAGGCACCTGACCTGTCAAATCCATACAATTTGAAGTTAGCGAATTTCGCTATCGCTGTCAAAATGTTACTTTGTCTAAGCCCCCAGGCTATAAGTTCAAGAACTATAAGAGGTAGAGAGTATAAACCCCGACTTTTTGAAATTCCCGAGATTTCAAGATATATTTACTATCTTAAAAAATCTCAGATGTTTTCGAGATTATAGAAAGTTCCCGGCAATATTAATGTGGGAGCCAATACACTTGAAATTAAAGGCTCGAAGATCAGATGAGCCTACAGTCTGGCAGCACATTGAGCAACGCTTTCTGATGAAGTGCCCTCAATGGAATAGGCTGCAGTAACCGCTTACCATCAGGTGGGCTGCCTGTCTGTGCCAACTGATGTGGTATAAAAAAAGGTGCGAAAAGTAAAATCGTTGGTCTAGTGGTATTTATAAATACCAGGCCGCGTGCTTTTAACAAATCCGCATTCGGCTATCGTGGTGATGAAGTAATCTACCATTCATCATCATCATCATTTCAGCCAAACGACGTCCACTGCTGGACATAGGCCTCCCCCAAGGATCTCCAAACCGATCGGTCCTGCGCCACCCGCATCCAGTGGATTCCGGCGATCTTTATGAGATCATCGGTCCACCTTGTGGGAGGCCTACCACGGCTGCGTTTCCCGGTACGTGGCCACCACTCGAGGACCTTTCCGCCCCAACGGCCGTCAGTCCTCCTAGCAATGTGTCCTGCCCACTGCCACTTAAGGCTCGCAATTCTTTGGGCAATGTCGGTGACCTTGGTCCTTCTGCGGATCTCATCATTTCTGATGCGATCACGCGCAGGGAGACTCCAAGCATCGCCCTCTCCATTGCCCTTTGCGTGATTTTGAGCCTTTTTATGCGGCACATTGTAAGTGGCCACGTTTCCGTTCCATAAGTCATCACTGGCAACACACACGAATCAAAGACTTTCGTCTTGAGGCACTGCGGTAGTCGGGCCGAGAAAACGCTGCGAAGCTTCCCGAACGCTGCCCAGCCGAGTTGGATTCGTCGATCGACCTCTTTCTGGAAGTTGGACCTACCAAGTTGGACTTTTTGTCCCAGGTAAATGTACCTACTCGTCCACAACTTCCAGTGTTGAGTTCCCCTTTTAAAGGAGATCTTTTAATCTACCATTAGAGTAGTTGATTTTAATTGCGGCTTTTACCGTGCAGTTCGATTGATACTACGAAAAGTTTTCTATATTTTCTTTCTGTAAATAAAATTATATGAAACTGCAAGAAACGAAAGTATTAAAGTTAAATTATAATTGTTGCTAAGTCCGGGTATTACCAAATATCAGTTTGTTATTATTACAATGTTTGTTCATTAAAGCACTGGACGTTACGTCACACTGTGGACATTTTTATCTCAACGTGTTGTAGGGATGCGCGATCCGGGTCGTCGATCCGATTTTTCAGATCGTAATGGATCGTAATGTCACGATCCGATCCGCGGATCGGATCGCATGCCGTCGATCCGATCTTCAAAAAATCGATCCGGATCGGATGCAAATAAGTGAGACACAATTAATTTTAGATCTTTATTAGGTAAACCCCTCAAAGTATGTAAAACTTGTAAACAAGTACTTTGAGGGTTAGTAACCAGTGAGGGAGGGTAACAAACAAACTAGTAAATTCACAGATTTTATGCTTACCTACCCACAATATTCGTTTATAATAATATAATGTTGAAGATTAACAGATCTACCAGTAAAGGATGCCGCCATGTTCAAAATGTAAATAAAGATAAAGTTCGTAACAAATAAACCTAAGTAAGTACCCAAATTATTCTAAGGTACCCAATTTATAGTAAACAAACCGCGTTTTAATTCATACGATCAAAGCGATCCGATCTTGCAACTTTTGTATCGATCCGGCCAAAAATCGTATGACCTCGATCCGATCCGAAAATCGCCGGATCGTATACCTGCCGATCCGATCTTTCAAAGGATCGGATCGGATCGGCGCATCCCTAACGTGTTGATAACAATCCTGCGGCCACCACGAGTTGCGATAGTTGAAAGAAGCGCAACGTTAGAAGTTAGATATCTAGTTATCTACCAATCTACAGATTGCTAGAAAATCTAACCTACCTAATAATGAATTAGTTCATGAAAATCGGGTTTTCAAGAGTTTCGAAGTTGCATTTTCAATTTATTTCTTTTACTTATTTATTTATTTAAACTTCATTACACAGCTTAGGGTACAAAAGGCGGACGTAATGCTTCATTACGTCCGCTCTGCTACTAGCCACTAGCCAACCTTTGGGCTAAGAAGAAAATAATGGATTATTAAACAAAGTCCGCGATAACAACAGAAAAAAGACTTGACAATTAGCATTACACACAAATACTTAACCGCGTGGGTATTGAACTCACGACCTTTCGTAATATAATAATAACCTACTGCTCAACCATTACACCAAATTATTCGTTAGTGGCAAAGTACGCGAAAATTCGCTAATCTTTTGAGATCGCGCAAAGAACAAAGGAGCACACCGAAATCCGATAATCCTTTGATATTGTTGCAAAACTAGTTTTATCAGAAACAAAGAAGATTAAACATGTTTTATCTCACGAGTGCGGGTAAGCCATACTTGTGGTTGTAATGCATGCAAACACGCGCTTTCGAGTGCGTAACTAAAAAGTGAGTAGGAGCGGATCGGGGAGACTGCTGAGCGCTCTCGAGGCTACGCACAATAAAAAGATGTGCACTTTTCTAAACTTCTTCAGTTGACAGACAGTCACGCCGCCCACCTGATGGTAAGCGGCCATTGCGGCCTATTCTAGTAAGGTACACGTCGCTCAATATGCTGCCAGACTCATCTGATCCTTTGATTTCAAGTTTACTAGCGGGAGTCAGTGTTCCGGCAGTATAAATGTGGGAACAATACTGCCGGAACACAGCCAGAACTGTTTTAGCGGCAGATTTCACCTGTGGGGTCAATAGCCAATCGGACTCTGAAACAGTCCTACTTTCTTTTTGATAGTAAGTCTATGGTCCTACCACCAACCAGACCCAAGGCAGGAATCTAACCCACGACCTCCGGGAATGAATATTTACACTTAAGTGTGGCTTTCCCGTGTTCGTGAGATAAAACGTGTATTTTCTTACTCTTCACTCGAGTTGGTAGCGATTCCAGTCACGTTTCGCTGCCAAGGCCACTCTAGCCCTCCAGGGTATCTCGATAGCGGTTATTGATAGGCTGATAGCAGCTTCAACAACTGATAGAGGATGTCAGATTTGGCGCCGATTTCGACGACCATTTTGTGCTATCGAATCCATTGTATAAACTAAATGTGGACGTGTATTTTGAGGAAAATGTTCATGGGTGTTTTTTGTAAACATTTTTCGTCGCTTTTTCCCAGTCTAGTCTTCATTGGACAAGTCTTAGACAATTTAATTGTTCTCCTGTCATTAGATCTTCGCAACCCTAGCTCCGTTACAGTTAAAATTCACCCGATTCCGAAATATCACTCAATGTTGGAATCAACAAGCCTTTTTGTACCTAGCAAACTTTTTTGACACGTTTAGACTTCCAAAATAAAACGATGATTTATTGTTTTCTTAACTATCTTGTTGGACTAGTGTTTTAAAAGGCTTGGCCGTAATATCGGAGTCCCGAGTAAAATTCTTATGACCACCAGCAACCATCGAATCAATTACAGTTACGTACCAAAAAATAACAAAATTAAATGCTCTAATCGCGATCAAGTTGCTTGTTTACTACAAACCGTCGACACCCGAACCGTCATATCACCGAGTTCATGATTTTTTTATTCAATAGGTAAGGAGCGTCAATTTACCAATATAGAATGAATGATAAACTCAGGCGACCTGTGCTAAAAATGCGAAACAACAACAAAAAACAACACCTTTGCCCGATCAAGCAATTGAACCCAAAGATCACAGTCTTTTAAGTATTATCGCTGTCGAAGAAGCGTTAATAAAAACACTTACTATTAGAGATGCACCGAATGTAGATTTAACCGAATACGAATGTTCGGCCGAATATTCGGTTCAAAATGTACCGAACCGTCTGATTCGGCCTAATCATTCGGTTGACATTGAATTAAAACTACAACTTTAATGGTTATGACAATTATTCCTAGTTTTTATGTTGCAAAAGGTTTTTTTATTGTTGATTTCATAATCTTTTTTTTTAATTAATAAAATAATTGGTATAAGAAGAAGTATTTCTTTAATTTTTTTTTAATATACAAAACTTTCGCAATAAAACACACTTATTTAGTAGTTATATAACCTAACTGTATAATTAAATGTTCCTTTTTTAAATAAACAATAATTTTAATATTCGGTGATTGATTATTCGGCAAATCAACCGAACATTCAACTGAATAACGAACATGAAAAAAAATTGTCGAATGTAAAATTCGGTCCAACATTCGGCGCACCTCTACTTACTATTTCAGTGAATTCACGTGCAATAAAAATGTGTAGTGTATGCACTTTTTTGTCACTGTTGGTTTACCCGAGGTATTAGGAGTGCATTATCAGAAGCGGCGGATTAAGATAAGACCTTGGCTACCGTACTACAAACGTTTACCACTAATCTTTCTCGATGATGTCATAAACTACTTATTGATACTGTAGATTGTCGGGCCTCACCAAAGTGGAATAACATTTATAATAGTTATAAGAGGATTAATATAACTAAATTACAGATATAAATGGCCTAGCGCATTTGGGAGTGACCCTGCCCTTCATGCCAGGGGTCGTGGGTTCTAGACCTACTCAAGGCAAACATTCATGTAATAAACATTTATGTTTGTCTTTTGTCTGGATGTATATAATTTTTTTTTATTGCAATGTGTAAACAAGACGAGCAGATCGTACACCTGATGGTAAGCGCCACGTCTGCCCTTAGACAGTTCAGTGCCAAACAGTAACTAAGCAGTTACTGTCTGGCACTGGTATTTGTAGTATAGTCCTTGATTCTCATACTCGTACTGCTTAATTTGGGATCACATCAATGAATGTATGTGTGTTGTCCAATATTTTTATTTATATAAAATTTCTTAAATAATAGAACTGCGTTATGTGTTGTAAATACAAAGGTATGACTGCCTCAAACTACCCGAGGAAAATCCTTATGTTCTGACACTGTCCTCCGGGGGCAGAGAGTAATGTGGGACACCAAATGGTAAAGGGTAAAACTACTAGGCCTATGAGACCTAAAAACTGTCGTCTCGGTGTAGCGGGCGCAGGGCGGTGCCAGACAGTAACTGCTTATAGTTACTGTTTGGCACTGAACTGTCTAAGCCGCAGCCATACTCAACCTTTTTTTTAATGGGGCCACAAACACGTTTCGATCTTGAAGCGCGGGCCGCAAAAATATTTAGGGCCGAAACTGCGTTGAGCGGGGGGGGGGGCGGGGTGGCGCCCCGCGCGGGTTCATGCGGAAGTCACTTTTGTATGAGCCCGCGCAGGTTTCAGCCCTTAGGTGTTAAAAAAACATAATTCAAAATTGGCGATGTGTTTATTGAAAAAAGAAAGTTGGTCACACACAATAAAGCCAACTATAAAATACATGATTTTGTAACCTTTATAATATTAGGTTATGATGAATGAAATGCAATGTAGACCAAATTTTAAAAGAGCTAGCTTTGAAAGATCTAACAATGACTTCAGGTTTTAACAAAGCTGTTGCGTATGAAACCATCTTGTTTTAATGAGATTTTTGATACTGTGAACACTTTTTCAAAACTTTGTCAAGATCTGGCTTGTTGCTGCAAGCTAACCTTATTAATCATCCAGATGAGAGTCTGTAATATGAGGTCTGTAAGCTTGTTTCTGTACACATTTTTTGTGTATTTCATTTTCGAAAAAGACGATTCACACACGAATGTAGACCTAAAGAATGTTAATAAGATTTGGGCAATTCTTTGGACGCTTTTATATTTTTGGGGAACAATGCTCCAAAATTCCACATATTCCCTTCTTTCTTTAAACAGAACTTCCAGGTTGGTGTCGTTTTTAAAATCGATGAACTCATCGAACAGCTCTGAGTAATTACAATTTAAAACTGATGCCAGCTCTGGAATAGTTGTTGTTTCTAGATGCCACGGATTTTCTGCAAGCAACATTTTTTCTTAGATCTTGGAACCTTTTTTGAAATTGATCTAATAATGCAGTTATATAATTTAAAATTATGGCGCAGTCTTCTTCCGAAATATTAATATGGTCCTCTGTAGTCTTTATCATAGTTGGAAAATTTTGTAGCTGTTTGTTCTGAATTTCTTCATAATAAATATTTAGCTTTTCCTCAAAAGCAAATACTTTATTCGCCATCTGAGAGACTATGTTATTTTCACCTTGTAAATTTCGATTAAGGCTATTTAATTTGTCTGTTATATCACATAGAAAGGCTAAAAGGCACCACCACCATCCATTATTTTGCAATTCAGAATTGCGCGGAATTTTAAAACTTAGTCAAAGTTTTAAAATTCCAAGTGGGCCAATCGCAAAGGCCCGGCGGGCCGCATGCGGCCCGCGGGCCGCAGGTTGAGTATGGCTTAGACTCTAAGGGCAGACGTGGCGCTTACCATCAGGTGTACGATCTGCTCGTCTTGTTACAGATTGCAATAAAAAAAGGCATTCGGAAAGCTCCTAGAAGGTGTGGAGAGTAGAGTTCTAGTGGGACATATCCTTTTAATGCAAAAACATGCAACTTAACTGATTCATTACATACATTTTAATCGAACACTGAATAAATTTATCTGGGAATTAATTTTGATTTTTAGTTAATCAACAAAGTTGATATTAGAGTATAACAATAATTACCACTGATAATAATAATACTAGTGTAATTAAGAATTGATAAACTTATAGTATAGCAGAGCATACGTGTTAATGCATCAAATTCAAAACATATTATGTAACGATAATTGTATAAATGAAATCTAGAAGTCAGTCGAAAACCAGTATATTCTTAAAATGATCAAAACTAATACAGAAAACTGTATCATTAATGATTATACGAACTTACCTTATGTGAAGTTTAATCATAATTATACGAAGAATTCGTCCGAAGATATTAGTCTCCCTCCCACCCTAGTAATTATTAATCTATGCATTTCTACCAGCTCTAAAAATCTAAACGTTACCTGTTAAGTTTTACAGTCAAATTGTTTTTATAGACTGTCATCGAAATGCATTTCAACTGCCGATTTTATTTCTACCTACTGGCTTACATTAAATGGCTTACCAAGTTACCATAATTCTAGCTAACATTATGATAAAACAATATGGCGTGCAATTGATACTCATCGCTGATAAACTTACATCTATCATTTCAAAGTGTTTGGTCATGGGGTCCCATCAGGAAGAAAAGAAATTTAGTTCAAAAATATATCAATAGATGGCGCGACCTGTATCGATTTTACAATTGATGTTTTCAACTTTTTAAAATATGATATATTTATTGACTATTAGTGTTCTAAAATACAAATATAGTCTCCAGAAAACTAACAAATGTGTTTTAAATTATATTATAGAAAGATTTCCTAATTTACAAAAATGAAAAGTTTGATGTGAAGAATTATTTCGAAAGCAAGCACTAGGGTGCGCTGACACACTTATTGCTCTCGCGTCCTCAAGGCGCTAGATGGCGCTTTTTATGAAAATCCATTTTATAGTAATTATTTTTTGCAAATTCTACCAAGCGTTTTTGTGTGTTGGGTAATGAATGTGGAAAAATTAGTAATTTTAACAATTGGACAAAAAATACGTTGATGGAACAACGAAGGTACTCAACACAAATATAAATTTTATGTACTTAATTATAATGCAATCAACAATAAATTGATGTTGATTGCATTATAAATAATCACATTTTGTGGGTGGGATTCGAAATCACAATCGGGCCCATCAAAATGAACTGAAAAAAGTGTTTTCATAAAATTATTTATATATATTTTGCTGGCTGGCGATACCAACCATATTCATGCAGTTTGATCTGTTATTTAAACATATTAGGTACAACAAAAATATTTTGCAGACACTTAGATCGCTTATACTAATTTATATTTTGTAGTAATAAAATATCGTGTACTTCTTTTAACTATTTAATATTATTTAACGAATAAAAAGGACACCGCTTACCGGACCCAAGGCGGGAATCGAACCCACGAGACGAGCGGCTTTAGTGTCGTACGTAAACACTTCCTAATTCCATGCAAGTGGATAACGCGTTGCGGGTTTGCGACGTTGTTGTTGTCTCGTTTTGTTCACTTGCGTTTCAAGGTATATTAAAAAGAGATCGCGCTTGTTCCAAAGTGCTGTCTGTATTAAAACGGATAAACGGACGCAAGGTCATTGAGGTCTTAAGGTTATTGAGGTTTTAAACACATTTTTCACAATTCGAATATCAAAACGAGTGCCAAATTAAAAACTCATAAAATTGTATTTTTTTTATTTCTTTATTGCATTTACATTTGTATGGTTTGTGAGTGAAATGAATTACCTACCTATTATAATAATTTTGATTAATTTTACTCAAAAGTACTGTACTAACCTCACAAGTATTTCGTACAGAAATTAGAATGGTTGGTAGCTGTCTACCTCTCCTTTCTGTATACATGTGTGATTTATTGGCATTTCAGCTCCATCAGTTTAGCTACGTCAGTATGGTCTAGTAGTTTAAGTGACGGGTTACTAACATTAACATTCTAGGTTCGATTACCGGTTTCATTAAAAAATGGATTTTTATGATTATGATGACAACGCAAAGATTACAGAACAAGGTGTAAAGTTTTAGGGCTTAATAAATAAGGAATTATTGTGATGCAGAATTCTTTCAAGGTTAATAAATTAATCGTTTAAAGGCTGAAAGTGATTGCAATCAGATTGCAACAAGACAAATGTTGTGAAAGTGACAGTCTATCAACAGTGAGCTGAGAGAACAGTTCCAGTGTTGTGCGATAAATTCTTATTTTATAAATAACCCGAACAGACTCGACACTATTTAGAAGTGCATTATTTCGTCCAATATCAATAACAGCTGAGTGGCTCCGAGTTCAACGCTGCCTGAGTGCGTGGAACACGAACAAACCGGTCATAATTATGTACGGTCAACAGCACATCACGGTAAACACTTGCAGTTCGATAATAGCACTTATGCCCCCGACATAAGAGTGGTACAAAGTCCAAAGTGTTACGTCTGATGTGCTTTTGACTGTACGTCCAAATCTGACCAACCAGTCCTTTTTTTTTTTGTTTTTTATACTTGTGTATTTATATTACTTCTTTATAATTTAAACAATAACTACTTTAATAAGTTATCTACACAAAAATAATAAAGTGTTGATTGTTTGTTTCTATTAAATAAATAGGCTCCGAAACTAAGGGACCGTTTTGAGAAAATCTTTTGCCATAAGAACCCGAGTCCCGACATTATCCCTGATGACCATGGCTACTTTTTACCGCAGTAAAATGCTTGAATACTACGGGAAAGCGGATATTAGAACAAGGGGTAGGTAGATAGGATACTTTCGATTTCGTACTTATCTTTTTCACATTAACTTTTAAACAGCTGAACCGTTTGGGTTGAATTGAAGTGTATGATTATTTTAATGATATCCTGGATGATTGGAAAATACAATTGAACCCGGTAGGTGTTCCATTACTAAGTACCTATGACCATCTTCCAGCTCCATCATCAGACCATCTAGCATCAAAGAACTCGTCAAGACAAATCAAACGAGCCCAAACTCAACAGGGTTGCGCTACCTATTTTATTACTGAGTTCTTCTTGATTCTTAGCACCAAAGAACTTGCAAAACAAATCATACAAGCCCAAATTCGATTTAGTTACGTTGTTAAATAATAAGTTCCTATGACCTCCTTTCAGCTTCATCATCAGGCCCTGGCTTCCATCTAGCACCAAAGAACTCATAAAAACAAATCAAACAAGCCCAAACACGATGGGCTATGTTGTTTAATTACAAAGTTCCTATGACCACCTTCCAGCTCCATCATCAGGCCCTGGCTACCATCTAGCACTAAAGAACTAGTCTAGGCAAATCAAACAAGCCCAAACACGATGGGGCTATGTTGTTTAATTACAGAGTTCCTATGGCCACCTTCCAGTTTCATCATCAGACCCTGGCTACCATCTAGCACTAAAGAACTAGTCTAGGCAAATCAAACAAGCCCAAACACGATGGGGCTATGTTGTTTAATTACAGAGTTCCTATGGCCACCTTCCAGTTTCATCGTCAGACCCTGGCTACCATCTAGCACTAAAGAACTAGTCTAGGCAAATCAAACAAGCCCAAACACGATGGGGCTATGTTGTTTAATTACAGAGTTCCTATGGCCACCTTCCAGTTTCATCATCAGACCCTGGCTACCATCTAGCACTAAAGAACTAGTCTAGGCAAATCAAACAAGCCCAAACACGATGGGGCTATGTTGTTTAATTACAGAGTTCCTATGGCCACCTTCCAGTTTCATCATCAGACCCTGGCTACCATCTAGCACTAAAGAACTAGTCTAGGCAAATCAAACAAGCCCAAACACGATGGGGCTATGTTGTTTAATTACAGAGTTCCTATGGCCACCTTCCAGTTTCATCATCAGACCCTGGCTACCATCTAGCACTAAAGAACTAGTCTAGGCAAATCAAACAAGCCCAAACACGTTGGGGCTATGTTGTTTAATTACAGAGTTCCTATGGCCACCTTCCAGTTTCATCATTAGGCCCTGGCTTCCATTTAGCACCAAAGAACTTGCAAAACAAATCAAACAAGCCCAAATTCGAAATGGTTACGTTGTTTAATTACTAAGTTCCTACGACCACCTTCCAGCTCCATCATCAGGCCCTGGCTTCCATCTAGCACCAAAGAAATCATAAAAACAAACCAAACAAGCCCAAACTCGATGGGGTTACGTTGTTTAATTACTAAGTTCCTATGACCACCTTCCAGCTCCATCATCAGACACTGGTAACCATTTTGCACCAAAGCACTTGTCAAGACGAATAAAATGAGACCAAACTCGATGGGGTTTTGTTGTTTAATTAATTACTGAGTTCCCATAGTCACCTTCCACCCCTATTATCAGACCCTGTGGAACGTCAAGCGCCAAAGTACACGTCAAGATTAATAATTAAACAAACAAAAACTCCATGGGGTTATGTCGTGTAATTTTTCTTTACACTAGTACATAATATATTACATTACATTATCATTTATCTGTGACGTTGCGAAGGAATTCACTATCACACACATTGGCGCGAAGGCACAACATAGTGTCGGGCAACGCACCGGTAGGTACCTACTTCGTGCATTTTCACCGCGCGTTATACACTAGCGCCATCTATTGACAGTTTATCTAAAACCACAGACGCTTGCTATTTATGCTAGATTTCAATGTGAGTAAACGAAAATGACATCTTGTAGATACTAGAGGTACTAGTATAACCCGAATAACCCGAAGAATAACGCGAGTTAGGAAGGTCACATTTCTTTGTATGGGATGGGGCATCTGTACTAGTATTATATTATCTGTGGTTTGGTAATCTCTGAATAATCTCTGATATCGATTGATTAGATAATTTTACCACTGTCGGCTTTTATTTTATTTTTATTACATTATCGTAATATAATCCAGCTCTGAAAAACCAGAATTTAGTAATTGTACTATAAATTTTGAAATATACTTGAACCATAAACAAGTATAGACGCGAGTTTTTTTTTGTATATTTTTATTACGGGTAATTGAAACAATAAAGTATGGTTTTTACCAGGAAATATAAAATTGTATCGTCTAATAGTAATGATGATACAATTTTATATTTCCTGGTAAGCCATGGCAGATAATTTCGAGCCTTTATCGAATAGATTGTACCCCTAAGCCGAAACTCGGCTGGTAAAAAAGGTTCCCTTTACATATAGGTGTCGTCTTGTACACCAATGTAGGTATATCTTACAAGTTATAGGTATCTTATTTACTGTAGTAGCCAACTCAACTATGTATAACACCAAATGGATCGTCAAAAATAAGAATATTCCCATATTATACCCAAGCATAACAAACAATACAAAGTATGTAGGTATAGGTATAAGGGCAAACAGATCTGTTACGACCTCGATAGTATCAATTATCAGCATTTAGCCGTCCATTAGCGAACCTGCCAGTGGTCTGTGTCATCTGTTTCACATACAGTTACGTATAACGTATGCAACGAAGATATTATGACAACCTGTAAAGGTTTAACTATAAAAACATACATTTCTTGGAGCAAAAGGGAGAGCCTGTCGGTATTGAGATATCAATATGGCATAGGCGTCATTTGAAATGAGTGTATATTTTGGCCCCCCATCCTCCTTATTTTGCATTTTTATATGTTTTATATGGTGTTAGAATTTTCCTGAATCCTATTCGGTAAATCGCAAAATATTTACATGCCTATTTTTGGAATGAAGCTTACTTACTTGGTCTTGAACTTCAATTAGAGCATTCAATAAGATATTTGCCAAGTTTTTATGTCAATTTAAACATCGACAAAATATCAGTGAATCGATAATAATGGTTTGGTAAACACTGATTTCTAATAGGCGTAGCACTTAACTGAGCTGGTTCCTGGGGTATTTGAGCGGAATGTAAGGTGAAAAACTAACTAATCTTCAGTCGGGTTATTCTCATCACTATTTTTCACGTGTGTAGGTACTTGGGGCTCTTTGAGGCCAGGTAAGCACGCTCAGTCGTAGACCGCGTGGATTTTTAACATCAGGCAATTTATTGTCAAGTGCGAGCTTAAACCAAACATAAAAAATGAAAGCTCTGTTACTTGCTATGACAGCCTAAGCATCCTAGGTACCTGTAGCGTCGCCATCCCCTCCTAACTCTTAAACCTATTGAATGTTTCCGAATTCGATGCAACCTTAGTACGATTTAAAATAATATCAAAAAGTAGATAACTTTATTTTCACTGCGCATTCTGAAACGGCCTCCTTGCATCAGGGATTCCTCTTTATTGTCCTGGAGTTTGTGAGGGCTATTTTTAGTTCTGGCAATAGTATTTTTTTCAAAAACAAGCCTATCTAGCCTACAAAATAGGCCGTTACGCACAAGCCGTATTACATATTAGTGATTCACCCACAAAAAAAAATTCTTGTATGTCTAGCAGAACAAGTAAGTAGGGTAGAACAACGGCATCCTGCCAAAAAGGCCAAGGTTAGTTGGACTCTTAAATGTTGCGAATCCCTTTATATTCGCTATTTTTATATTGGAGGTGCTCCGAATATAGATTTTTGTGACTGTTACGGAATGTTAGACTGAATTCGGTCAAAGATGCACAGACTACTACAGACCTTTAATTAGACCCTAAGATTTATTTTGGGTATTGACTTAAGCCCCAAACGCAGATCGAGCTGTGGCCGAAAATTCCAAAATTTTTTGCCCGAGCCGGGAATTGAATTCAGGAAATTATTTTGATTCAATCCGAGGTTAAAAAAGTTGTTTTTGAAGTTATAGGTCGCCCTGCAGTGTCCCTGGTAGTAGGCTGATGCAAGGCCCACGGACGCTGCCGATGGCGATGCAGGAGCGCGGGGGGGTTTAGTGGGTATTCTCGTGAGTCCCACACACGGCTCGTCTTCCCCAGGCGAGTTATGGTGCTTAAATGCATTCCAATCCACAAAAAAAAAAGTTAGGATGTAGTAACATGAGGTCGGGCTTGGTCATTGGTTAATAGCCTCGTCCCAGTCGGGTGTGAAGGGGAGTTTAGTGGGTAGTGGGACGGCCGCTGATGTCGCTAGCCTGCATTTATGGCGCGTTAACGCGTTCTCCTCCGCAAAAAAAAATTAAAAAGAAATTGATGTAGTAATATAATCTTTCTTTTCGTAAAGTTTCTTGCCTTAGTTACGTAGACTCGTAGGCACAGCTTACAAAATATGGTTTGTTAAACTGTGTCGTAGGTATAAGTCCAAAGAGACATTTTAATAAGCCCCTTCATCGTAGGTAGTTAAGTGACAATAATTTATTGAAAAAGTTGAGATAACGTTATCATTTATTTTCACAAACAGAGATAGCCGAGTGGCGAGTCGCGACCCCGCCGTGGGGTCATCGGTTCGATAAAATTTGTTTTTGTTAAGACATAGATTACATAATTGGAACTTTGTCATCTGTAAGTGGTAATTCAAGTCGCGCTGATTGTCTTATCTTCTGTTTTCCTGGTAAATTACCTAGTTATATAGGGGAACGGTTGAGTGGAGGGGAGAATCCGGTTTTATCCCACCTTATTTTTACTCACTAAAATAGTGTAATGGGTAAAATTGAAAAATCGTAAAATTTCCGTGGGCCGCGATCTCTTTGGGTGGGATCTAGTTGGGTAACTAATCCAGGGAATATCTCGGGTTAGATTTTTCAAACACAGTTCATGTTTGTGATTTACAATCCTCATTTGGAAAGTTTGGTGATTAAGCTAGCAGCTAGCAGACTACGCATCCCGCCTAAGTAACCGTACACTACTACGTTAGTACTATTAATAGGTATTCTGTGACACTACGATCTTATCATGTAATGATCATAAATGATCTTTATTTCAAAAAATTAACAGCCTAAATGTTGTAGTTGGTACAGGATATCCTACAAGTAGGACTTACATAATATGTCCCAGAAAAAGAGCTTTTCATGAAGAAAAGAATAGGTACCATTTGTATCTCAAGTGAATGTTAGTTTATTCCTCAGACTTTACAGCAAACTTCAACAATATTTACATAATTCAAAATACAAACATTAGTGTCCTGTTTGTATTGGCATAGCCATTAAAACCGGGCTTTGGATAGCCAGTGAAGCTGTTGGACTAGCGCCCTATTTAGTAACTAAATAAATAAATATTGGACAACATCACATACATTGATCTGACCCCATTGCAAAGTAAGTAGCGTAAGCACTTGCGTTATGGGTATCAGAAACAAGGAAGGAACTTCAAATATATACTTAAATACAAATAAACATCCAGACACAGAACAAACACAAACGTTCATCTCATAAGTGTATGTCCTGGGTGGGATTCGAACCCACGACCCCTGGCGCATAGGGCAGGGTCACTACCAAATGCGCCATTGGGCCAGTCTGCCCGACAATAGCTATCGAGTTTGTTGCCGATTTTTCTCGATTGATATCAACATTCGGAAGTCGGTGGGAGTCACTCTGGAACATCGATGCTTCTCGATTCATAAGTGCATCTTCGAAACCTACGGGAATAATGTTTTGATTTTCACCTCTCTTTCTAGGATTCGCGTCAAATTGTTGTCCCACTGGACTACGAGAGAGAGAAAAAAGGGAGTGCACATCGCTCCTTTGCGATAACAACGTGACATCTCATAAAAACGGTTTTATCATTCAAATTAAAAAACAATTATGTTTTGGTTTATTTTCATGAACGTCATCAAAAATTTCATAACAAATTAATTGTAAACCGACAGTAAAAAACCAATATTAGAGATTTAATAAATATTGAATTGTTAAAAATTGACCTCCTGAAAAATTGCGAGTTTAGAAATGTCACGTTGTTATCGCAAGCAAAGGAGCGACATAATTAGCTCACTTGTGAGTATTGGTATATTAATATGGCCGGGGTATTTAATATGAATATTATAAAGTACGCCTCGATGGCCTAGTGGTTTAAGTATCGGGCCCTGGGGTCCTGAGTTCAATTCCCAGGTTTTGTGATCGCCAATCCGCGCTTGGCAAGCTTGGTGATTAAGCCAGTACCTATCATTGTTGTTGACTTGATTGATCTGAGTGAGGCCCAGCCGTGGGCCCAGCAATGGATTTGGATATTTTTCTGACTAACTGTCGTTTCGGACACATTTTATTCGGACACAGTGTCCGAATTGACACTTTTTAATTTTAACATTTTTTCACTGTCGATTCGGACACCGCGATATAAATAGCTGTTTTGTACAGTCAGATAAAAAATCTTCCTAAGATTTCTTTACGTTATAAAAATAAAGTCTCAACGAAGCCTTCTACACGAAGCTATCGGTAGTGTTTCTAAAGATGACTGGGTCAAATGTGTGATGCATGCAGAGGAATTACAGGATCAGGATTTAGCCAAGGCAATTTTTAAGAGATCAGAGAATACAGCCTCTGGTAATAAATTTACTCGAAGATGACAGCGCTCCTCACCCGTGGTACAACTGCGATGTCCAACTAGTTGTACCACGGGGAAGTAAAGTTACCCATGGTTCAACTGGTTGTTCTATGGGGAAACATCTTTACCAATAGTTCAACTCGAGTGAGTTGTTCTTTCCTTGGTCCAACTAGTTGTACCTACTACTGGGAATCGCTCCCGACCCGTGGTCCAACTTCTGAAATAAAGTGACCCATGGTTCAACTGGTTGTTCTATGATTGTCCCCCTTTAATCCTTGATTCAGAATACTCAGCAAAGGGTACCAGGACAACATGACCTTAGTGGAGTTATAAAATGCGCTCCCGACCCGTGGTCCAACTGCGATGTTCAACTGGTTGTACTACGGGGAAGTAAAGTTACCCATGGTTAAACTGTTTGTTCTATGATTGTTGTGGTTGTCCCCCTTTAATCCTTGATTTAGAATTCTCCGCAAAGGGTACCAGGGCAACATGACCTTAGTGGAGTTATTTAAAAAGTTTACGTTATCCAGAAAAGTTATGTTTGATGAAAGAAGATTGCATTTGTCCGCCATTTTTAATAGATTTTCAGACACGCATTAGTTCAAAAAAATCCACTTTGCTGAGAATTCTGAATCAAGGGTGAGTTGTTTTTTCCTTGGTCCAACTCCCTGTAATACATATCATGTATATCAGGGAGATGGATCATGGGGACGCACAACAATCATAGAACAACCAGTTGAACCATGGGTAACTTTACTTCCCCGTGGTACAACCAATTGAACATCGCAGTTGTATCACGGGTCGGGAGCGGGTCCCCGTGGTCCAACCAGTTGGACATAATTCAACCGTTTTACCACGGGTCATAATCATAAATATCAATAAAAAGGGGTGAACCATGGGTAACTTTACTTCCCTGTGGTACAACCAGTTGGACATCGCAGTTGTACCACGGGTCAGGAGCGCTGTCATCTTCGTGTAAATTTATTACCAGAGACTGTATTCTCTTATCTTTTAAAATTGCCTTTGCTAGATCCTGATCCTGTAATTCCTCTGCATGCCTCACACATTTGACCCAGTCATCTTTAGAAACATTACCGATAGCTTCGTGTAGAAGGCTTCGTTGAGACTTTATTTTTATAATGAAAAGAAATCGTAGGAAGATTTTTTATCTGACTGTACAAAACAGCTATTTATATCGCGGTGTCCGAATCGACAGTAAAAAAATATCAAAATTAAAAAGTGTCAATTCGGACACTGTGTCCGAATAAAATGTGTCCGAAACGACAGTTAGTCATTTTTCTGTTTTGTAAACTATTTAAATTGAGTATAGTATCTATTACTTATTTCATTTTTTTTATACTTTGTTGTAACATTCAAATTCATAAATGATGAGGCTAAAATTTATTGATTTGGGACAGTTTTTCATGTGATATGTAGTTGACTGTAAGGGCAACGACCAGAGCAGTCTGATTCACTATCGAATGGCATTCGCACATTGAACGCTGACTCACAAATAGAACTTAGTTATCTCGGTAATTTCACTCTCATTACACAAAGGAAAGATATATAGACCAGTTCGGAATCTTGAATTTGATCGCGTCCATGATTAAATAGGGTTAGTGCAAAAGAAAACCAAAAATGACATCACGTTTCTTCTTTTTTCTCTGGACCAGAATACGTTTAAACACAAATAAAAACAACCACATCGACATAACCGCAGGCTAACTAGGGACTCGGGATGGGACTGGAACCAGCTCGTCCCAATCGGGTGGAAAGGGGGAGTTCAGCGGGTAATGGTGGACGGTCTTTAGTTCCGAGCCCCACACACGGCCGCAGACTTCGCTTGTCTGCGATTAATCGGGACTAAAACCATTACCCTTTAAATTCCGGCCTGGGTGGAACAGTGGTTAAGCCGCTTGGGTATAAAACTAGAGGTCGTGGGTTCCATTCCTATTCTGGGTCTGGTTGTGGTAGGACTTTTGCAGAGTCCGACAATAACGACTACCAAGTTCTGGCTATGTTCCGACAGTATTAATGTGGGAGCCAGTATACTTGAAATCAAAGGCTCGAAGTTCAGATGAGCCTACAGTTTGCCAGCACATTGAGCGACGCTTCCTGGTGAAATGTCAAGAAGTGGCTGCGAGTCTGTCTGCCAACTGATATAGTAAAAAAAAGAGTCGACATTAATTATCTTTATTTTCCTGAACATCCCAAAAGGTACAAAAGGCGGGCTTGCCTCATAGCATTAGCGTCACTTTTTGTAGGAAAATTAACAAGCTTTAATTTTATTTACCTTCAGCATCGTGAATCAGTGCCCAGTGCTGGAGTTAAGGGCATTTGCGATGGTCACGATTGAGTCAATATCAAGGAAAATTAGACAATACAATAGGTAGATTACTATTGAGGCTGAAATACCCAATTATTGTGAATGTTGCAATCAATTTTAACTTTGATTTACTTGTATTTTCCTGTAAATTGAACATTTGTACCTGCCGTAGTTTCAAAGTGGGTAATTTCAAATTGAAAAAACTGGGAAAGTAGGTAATAAGCCAGACTCGTAGACCACAAAGTGTTACAAATATAGTTATTTTTAATATAAGTAAGTTTAAAAATGTATCATAGCATATAAAACAAAGATTTAAAAAATAAAGATTAGTATGTATGTACGTTGCGTTTGTTATAAATAGAATAAAATACATTTTTTATGATTTAGGTATGAAAACCAGTTGAGTATAAAGCTCCATAAGGGCGCTTAGCGGTTGTAAGTAAGCGCCTTTAAAACCGATTTTCTTCCGTGGTTCAGAAAGCACACAGGCATTTCATAAATTAAAAAGTTTAAATTCAATTAAGTAGTCCCACCAAGACTAGCGACTTAGTAAGCAAGATAAGATCATAGTTATCTGTTTACATATTCTTGGCCGAATCTGGCAACATAAAATGTGTAACACCTAACGGAATTAATGGCGGTAATAATTTTGAGACTGTTTGTAAAATACTAAAATAAAATTGCACATTCCGTTCAAATTTTAGACGACAAGTAAAAATTAAGAAGGCAAGTGAATAATAAACGTTGTCGAGTACTTATCCCGACTTCATTTGAATTTTTAATTAAAACAAAACCATAGTCCCGTTATTAAAACAGTAAAAATAAAATGAAGACACACCTTGTTAGCTGTTTTTTTTTGTACAAGTAAGTATATTGTGTAAAATAATTGCACCAACCGGTAAAATTAATGAATTACAAATATGATACATAACGTCAATCTTAGACTTTCCACAGTAAATTTTAAAAAAGAAAAAATCACACAGTCACACCCACAAAAATAATAATACAAGTGTATGTACATACATAAATAAAGCTTAAAAAAATAACTTACCAAAAACAAAACGTGTAATTAAAACTTAACACTGGCAAACACAGATAAGAATAAAAATTAATATCGAACTATTCGCGTTCGTTTTTCAAATTATGTAATGACGATACGTATTGGCGCGACGGGATTCTATTGTATCTGTGAGCGCGGGCCGCGCGTCGTCCGCACCGGATTTCTTTACACTGGCCGAAAATAATTTTCGAATTACCGACGTATATTATATCGGACGTCAGAGGGCTCGCCGTCCCGCCATACGCGCCATCCAATGAGTAGCAAACGTCATGGCATGGTAAACATGTCATGGGGTCCGGTGATACAGTCTAAACTCTACTACCTACCTACTACCCACCCCACTACCACTATAAACACGAAGCATTTTTCGCATGCGAACTTAGACCGTAAGGAAAAGGTTTAAGGATGAAATTAGTAGGATATTTTTTTCTCAATAACTGCGTCTTATAATATTATAATATAATCAAATTCGGCTAAAATAAACAAACAGCCAGAGATTATTGTACATGACTTTTCTATGGCATCTGTCAAATCCATACAAATTGGACTCAGCGAAATTCGCCAGCTATGAAGCGATGTCATCTTGTCTAAGCCCCCAGAGCGACTTCGTGGAACAGTGGCTAAGCCGCTCAGGTGTAAAACGTGGAAGTCGTGAGTTCAATTCCCGCTTTGGATCTACTAGTCGGTCTGGTATCAGAGTCCGAGTGACTAGCTATTTATTTATTAAAAAAGATACACCAACAGTATACATATAATACTTGTTTATAAAAAATAAGGATTCTTAATATACATATACCTATTATGTACACAACATTGGTTAAAAAGTAAAAAATACGTAAAAAAGTTGATAAAATAAAAGCTATCACCCCACAGGTGAAATCTGCCGCCATAACACCCCTGGCTGTGTTCCAGCAGTATTAATGTCGGAGCCAGTACCCTTGAAATCCCAGAGTTGAAGATCAGTTGAGCCAACACTGGCAGCACATTAAGCAATACTTCCTGACTGTGGATCCCTTAACGGAAGGCCGTAATGGCCACATCATCAATAGAATCATCTTAGAATATAATATAATAGAATGAACTTTTTCTACATAGGTACATACTGGACATAGTATTTTGCGTTGCCGCGTTGCGTTGCATGTGTGTATTTAATTTAAAAACAAATCCTAGAACTTAGAATTATTCTAAGTCCTAGAACTACGTTAGGTCCCATCATTTGAACAAACACTCAGAGAAAGGAAACATAGGTTTCCTTATTCTGAGAACAAACATTGTTTGTTAGCATAGCTAATGCGTTTACGATGTTGTATAAAGATTATGCTGATTGTAAAAATCGATATTTGTCGATAGGTTCCAACAAGTAGGATTACACGATGACTTTGCTAATAGCACTATCATCATATTCTGAGGGCCAGGTATACCACTCCCAGATAAATTAATGATTTAATTTATCTGTATGGCAACAATAATGCTGCCCAATAATGCTGCCTTTTTTTTATACCACATCATTTGGCAGACTATTTCTGTTATCCCATGGGAACTGAGCTTTATCCCGGCAAAAAGTAGCCTATGGCCTTTCTTAATGTCTCGTTTGTGTCTGTACCAATTTTTTTTTAAATCAATGCGGCGGTAAATGCATGTAAGCGTAACAGACAGATACCTAAACAGAGTTATTTTCGCATTATTAACTTATATGTAATATTATTTTCTGATATTCTTCTTTCCTCCTCTCCACGCGAACGAGGTCGCAGGCTCAAGCTAGTTATTAATATGGATATGGATTAATCATTAAAACAGCTCTTCGATCAGAGGCGGATTATCCTAAAGGCAAAGTAGGCATGTGCCTAGGGGCGGGACGGTACAAAGGGGCGCGCGGGCAGAAAAAATATACAATACAGCATAAAATTAGGGGCCCCGATGAGATGCTTGCCTACGGCGCTCTCAACGTTTAATGCGCCTCTGTCTTCGATGACAGATGAGATCATCAAATACATTTCGATATGCAATTTAAACTGTGACTAAGTACATAACCTAATTAGATTATAATACTCAGATCATTTCTTACACTTAGGTCATAGTGACATGATTAAATGGGATAAGGGTTAGCTTCGGCTCTCTATACTATTAGTAAGATATCATGCTAAATTACAATATTAAACGGGGCGGAACTGTTGATATTAGTAATGTAAACAATAAATATCATCATGTAACTTGCCACAATGTTTATGTAATTAATAAATATTACAAACACAGCTCTAAGCCTAGATAACAGCTTGACGATCGACTTGGTTTAATGGTTGAAAAGTCGGCTATTACCAGAGGTCGCGGGTTCGCTCCCCGCACGGTAGGTACCATCATTATAATATGCATGAATTATATTATGTCTGTTTGTATCTATCTGATAAAATAATGTGAATTATTTATGTAATGTTTATCTATTGTCTAGGACCCATAGTACAAATTTATCTCTTTTGGGGCTAGATGGCGCTTTGTGAGTAATGTCCAAGGATTTATGATAGCTTTAACACACGGAGGTCGTGGCCTCGTGGGTTCGATCGCCGCCTCTTGTGGTATGTACTTTTCCAGAATCCGATTGGCTACATTAGTTACCACCCTTAATAAAGGAAGTCTGCGTAATTAGTTAATCATAAAGATCTCGGTTAGAAGGACATTAGTTATTTTTCTATCCCAATAGCTCGTTATACAGCGTGGAATTTTAGTCGTTGTTTTCCCGCAGAAAAATGATTCTATCGTAGTAGTAAAATAAATTAATAAAGTTCTTTTTTTAGTCAAATCAAAAGTTTTACGATTATGATAGACAAAACTCGAACCAATAGTACTAGCTGCGTCACGGACGGTCACCGGCCGGGGTCATTGCCCTTCGCGTTTATCAAAAAAATGAATATTTACTATTTACTTACATTTAGTTTCCATTTTCCCATTAAAATTTAAGAAAAAATTTAAAAAAAAGTTAAAAAAAAAATTCAATAAAAAAATTAAAAAAAAAATTACTTGCATAAATCGATAGTACTACTGAAGGTGAAGCGCTATGCTGCGGGAAAACAACGACTAAAAAAACACGCAGTATAAGACAGGACTTCTAAAAGTAGGTAATCATAAATCCATCACATTACCAAAATTATCAACGTGTTGTCAAACAAACAGGACCTAATTACGAGTTATTTTTATTTAAATGGTTTCGTTTGTGTGTATACAAATTATAACTACATAATTAGATAATTCTTTAGGGATTCGATTCTATTGTAGACGCAGCCTTTGAATTGATTCACACACAATAGATAATAGTAGCATCACTCCACCAGATAAAACACATTACAATATTAGAATAATAATATGGTTACTTTTCGCTGAATCACAATTCACAAACAAACGCATAAAGAGATTGGTATTGCTGGAAAGTGGAAATTCATCGAAGAATAGGTTTTAGCTACAATAGGTATTTGAATTTCCAGAAAAGTTCTTCCTCATAACAAAATCTGTCTTCCACGGTTTGTTGTTTATTTATTATTAACAATTATAAAATTTTAAGACTTTCAAAACTTTGTAACTTATTTTTAAAGTAGGTTAGTATCAGTACTAAACTGGTACTAAACTAAACTGGTTAACACACTTGCTGGATGCAGCAAGTATGTTTCGAATTTTAACATTTTAAAACGAAATTATTAAAAATAGTAAACAGGACTTTTTATTTAGTATCTAATATTTAAAACAATTTCACGATAGGTATAGTACGATGGGTACGATAGTTCTTTATTATACTATTTAAAAATGCTATACCTAATCATTTATATTAAGCCCATTTCACTAGTTAATTTAAATTATTACACTAATTAGTTTTGGATATGGCTCGACTCCATAAACCCTTAGCGCCTATATTTTAAGTAGAGCAATGTCTTCAAACTGGGAACACTGAGCAAGTAAAAAGACTGGGAATTCAAAGGTATTACATACTTAAAATAATAGAAGTTTATTACCTTTTGTTTGTGTACAAAACAATATACTGACTCTTTTATAAATAATAAGCTCATGTTAAAATCATGGGCATTTATCTAAAGAACATATTACATTTAATTTCCCATGAAACGATTACAGCCCCACATCATTTGCTTACTGCTGCTTGTTGATCACTTCGTTTCAAAAGCTATCCCATTATACATTATATTTTTTTTTTCTAATTCAGTTGAAGTTAACTTAACATTAACAAAATAACCCGAGGCAAAATTAACAAGACTGAAAAATTCAAATGGGGTGAGGAGCAGGGACTGCTTACCGGTATAAAATATCGTTATAGTACCAGTAAAAATATCAGTACTAAAATTCTATACCCATTGAATTTCGGTACAGATTTCATTCGTTTATACAGTTATTTAAAAATAATTTTATTGCTGATACTGAAATGATGAGTGCGCGCGCCCGCGCCCCGCGGTGCCGCTCGCGCGAGGGGCCGCGGCGGGCGGGAAAGGATTAGGATTTACGGAACACGCGCCGACAGGTTGGCGATCGCGATTGTTTTTCTTTCATCCGGCGGACGAGTAATACCCAAATTATAACGTTTTACTTTTCTTTAAAAGTTTATAATTATTATTTCTTTAAACATACTTACATTACCTACCTACATACATACTTTTACATATACGTATCAACATAGGGTGGAGGCACCAAATATCGGCCCAACATTTTTTGACCTTTCAGTGCTTATAATTTTTACATTAATAGCTTTTGCTTTCTTTCAACTACTTTTTAAGGTAAAGGGATAATGAAACTCCATTATCACATTCGCGAAATAACGAATTCTTTGTTAGATTTGAATATATAGATGTTTGTTTCCGAACTTGCCGATTTCCCCTAATATCGGCCTTTAGCACCCAAATATCCGCCGCATATACCATAATATCGGAATACCTTTTCAAAGGGAAAAAAATTGGTCAAAAAGTATAAAATCAAAGTATTATAACATTTATTTATTTTCAAACCATATTTTATTTAACTCTATTATAAATAAGTCTTTTAAAAATAATTTACAATTTTTTTCTTTAAAATATTTACTATGCCATCACTAAGACTTCATCACAAAGTAGCCTGATGTTAAACATCTATGCGGTCTACGTTGGAGCGCGCTTGCTTAGGAAAGGCCTGTAAATTCTTGCCTTGAAGAGCACCAAGATTATAATGGTCAGGAAAGGCAGACCCAGGTAAAGAGAGAAACTTGCGCAGTCCGTATCAAAAAAGATGAAGCAAATCATTTAGTTCGTAAGCGCGGCATTTTCGCAGTATAAGGATTGGAGTCTCTGACCGAGTCAAGTCGTTCGGTGATGGAACGGAGCTGGTAGAACCAAATCGTACAGCCGAGCAGCACATTCACCAAAGTAGAGCCTGTAACAGACGGGTAGGCAATCAATCTTCCTACGATGATCGAGGCTTTGCAAGTTCTCGACCAAAGCATCATCGCCGAAAAGCCTCTTCGCATGCCGCTCAATAGAGTCCAAGGCAGCCAGCTGGCATTAAACAGAACTATCCCAAATATGGTAGCATATTCCATGCAGGAACGGACTTGAGTTCTATAAAGGGTAAGGAGCTATTTCGCAATCAAGTAGCGTATGGTTCTTGAAAGGATGCCAATCTTTTTATAAGCAGTTACTGCTACGGACTCTATATAGCTCCCGAAGTTAAGGTTGGAAGATAATTCCATACCTAAGAGCTGTAGTCGGTCAGATAGAAGAACGGATACGCCACGAAAAGTGGTAGCCAGCCCAAAACCACTCTTTTTTGTGGAAAATATACAAGCCAGCGTTTTGGTGGGGTTGAGTCTGAGACAATTTGAAGGGTCTTAATCAATTTGTCCACCATGTTAGATCCTAAAGCCTCAGTTTCACCTCTACTTACACGTGTACGACAAGTATCCCTCGACTATCGTACTATCATCGGCATACCCCAGAATCTCGGACGTAGCTAACAATATAATCGATGTGCAGTAGAAAGAGTGTAGCTAAAAGCACAGATCACTGAGGGAAGCCAGCATTTATTGCAAGTGAGTCGGAGGTGTACCCACCCATCATGAATTACTCTGATGCGACGTTCAGTCAGGAAATCCATGATTCAGGCACAAACTGCAGAGGGGATCCCATAGGAGGGAAATTTACCAAAAACATTACATAATAGGTAAAGTTATCTTCAGACAGTGATGGCAATATATTTTTAAGTGTATACATGAAACCATTTGGGGCATACGTCACATCCAATATTTTTATCTTCTTCTTCGACATCACTCATCAACTCTTTCGCATAGCTGGCACACAAAGAATATCAGGCAGCCGACATTAGGATTTCTAATTGCGATAGACAAATCTCAATATCGACCACTCTGCCGATATTGAGATTTGTCGATCATACTGATCCCTAATCTCGGCCACGCAATTATTAAATAAAAAAAATAAACAAATTTTAAAATATACTACCTAAACGGTACCTTGACTCTTTATCTTTAAGAAGAAATAAAATAAAATAACTTTGGTATGTTTATTACAATTTAAATACTTCTCAACGCAATGATTCGATTCACGAATTTGACCTGAAAATGCCACAAAACGACGCACGTCCGTACCTCCTGCACTTTTTAGGGTTCCGTAGCCAAATGGCAAAAAACGGAACCCTTATGGATTCGTCATGTCTGTCTGTCTGTCTGTCCGTCCGTATGTCACAGCCACTTTTTACCGAAACTATAAGAGCTATACTGTTGAAAATTGGTAAGTAGATGTATTCTGTGAACCGGATTAAGATTTTTATACAAAAATAGAAAAAAAATAAGAAATTTTGGGGGCTCCCCATACTTAGAACTGAAACTCAAAAATTTTTTTTTCATCAAACCCTTACGTTTGAGGTATCTTTGGATAGGTCTTTAAAATTGATAATAAGGTTTTTCATATCATTTTTTTCTAAACTGAATAGTTTGCGCGAGAGACACTTCCAAAGTGGTAAAATGTTGGTCCCCCCCCCCCCTCTAACTTCTAAAATAAGAGAACGATAAATCTAAAAAAAATATATGATGTACATTACCATGCAAACTTCCATTGAAAATTGGTTTGAACGAGATCAGGTAATTAGTTTTTTTTAATTCGTCATAAATCGTAAACGAACCGAAACTCAAAAATATTTTTTCATCAAACCCTTCCGTGTGGGGTATCAATGGATAGGTCTTTTAAAATGATAATAACGTTTCTAATATCATTTTTTTCTAAACTGTATAGTTTGCGCGAGAGACACTTCCAAAGTGGTAAAATGTTGGTCCCCCCCCTGTAACTTCTACAATAAGAGAATGATAAAACTAAAAAAAATATATGATGTACATTACCATGCAAACTTCCATTGAAAATTGGTTTGAACGAGATCGAGTAATTAGTTTTTTTTTAATACGTCATAAATCGTAAATTTTAAAAAAAAATACGCTATTATTAAAACATCGATGAAACTTACAAAGAACTACAAGAACTTTTATATTATGATGATACTTGCTGCTACGGAACCCTTCATGGGCGAGTCCGACTCGCACTTGGCCGGTTTTTTTGCCTATCATTTGTTCAAATTTTGAGATATTCATAAAAAATTAAGGGAGGTTAAGCGTAAGGGTATACAGATGCTATTTGCATAAAAACAATTATGATTTTAGGACATTCTTTTAAGTTATGGCGCATTTTCTCTAGACGGCCGATATTAGGAGGGGGCCGATATAAGGAGCCTCCACCCTACATCATAGCACGAACTGAATAGCTGACTTTACTTACCAGTACTTACACCAATGCTTGCTTTATGATCTTATTCCCTATCTAGCACTTTTCGTCGTTAAGTAAGCACGAAGCAGCTAAGTAGGTAGTTCAATATCTATCGAGTGTAACTGCCATTGAAAGTTATACTTACCTTTAGATAGGTACCTAAGTTTAATGTCAAATAGATAAATTAAAACTTACGTTGAAAAGCGCGAAAAATGCTTTGCTTCAGCCTCTGTTCTTGTGATCCATTGTTCAATATACAGACCGGTGCGAGCGGACGCGTGAGAGGACTGAAATCAACTCCTAACTAGCTAACTAAGCTAGAAGTACCCCCGTGTCCCTCCATTTAAGCCATTAAAAAATTTCAGTATTTTAATATAAATAACAGTTAAAAAATTGTTGTACAAAAATGTTTATACTACAACAATTTTACAGTACCAAAAAAAAATTCTGTACTGGAATTTAACAGTATCAAAATATATTTAAATGACGTCATACAGAAAAAAACTATACCGTTATTCATACCGGTAAACAGTCCCTGGTGAGGAGGCACATCTTCACACGTATTGAAAAGCACATCAAATGTTTCGGACTATTTCTGAGTTTCGGACTTTCGAACGAGCCACATGCATGTGACTGACAGCTGTCGCCTCGCCTGTCACTGTCAAAAATTCTGACATAAACGCACGTGTTTGTCCTGTGTTTATCGCAGAATATTGCGAAATTTTACATTTTCTCTTTATAAATGCGTGCCAAAAATCAAAATGAGTTCTAAAAAAGTTGCTCAGGCGCCTTCACTATCATATACAAGCAATCCTAGCTATAGAAAACCGCCTAAAACAGCTAACCCGGTAAGTCCATATTTTCGTGTTATTTTTTCGTATTTTTCCTTTGATAGTGTCAGTAAAATTATTTTTGGTAGAAAGTTTAGCTCATGCACGATCGTTTTGTGTACTTCTAGTATCTACAATGCCTGGGAGCGCCTCACATCGACTCGTTCAACTACATGCTTCAAGATGGGCTGAAAGCTGCCATAGCGGACCTCATACCGATGGAATTTGAAGCTCCGACAGGGGAAAAGATAAAGATAGTAATAGAGGAAGGTGCCTTCTCCAAACCTAGTGTTCCTTTGGACGCTGTAGGAGTGAAAAACCAGACAGTTTTGCCGACAGAATGCAGGCAAAGAGCTGCGACGTATAAAGGCGAATTTAAGATTAGATTATCACTCACTATTGATGGGAAAACAATGACGCTTGACAGATCTTTAGGGAGTTTACCCATAATGATAAAGGTAGGAATAACATAAACTCTTCTACTTAAAATATTAGAATAGAATCTAAAGCTGTTTTATAAAGTTTGTGTATGACATGTTGTTGGTGTACCAAATAAATAAATAAATATGGTTAAAGAACATTTACTTTCTTTTCTGAACTTGTATTTTTCATGTTATTTTAAATGAACTAAACAGTAAGTTGGTTTATGCAACAGAATATAATAGCAGTGGTATTTATTTCCTGAATGAATGTGTCAATAAAGATATTTGTTTTGTGTCTGTTTTAGTCAAAAATGTGCCACCTGGCTGATATGAGCCCAGAAGAGCTGGTCAAACATAATGAACATGCTGACGAGTGGGGTGGATACTTTGTGGTCAAGGTATTGTAATACACAATGTTGTACATATATTTTAAAAGATTTACTTATGTTTTCAGTTGCTAGTTATGAAGGTTTGATATTAATTGATTGATGAGCGTAAGATAGTACCTCATCATCATAATTATTTCAACTGAAGGGCAGTCATCATACACTGCTGTAAATACATCTTCCCAATGATCTCCAAACATCCTCCAAGCTAGCAGATTGGTTCTGCACCACCAACATACTGTGGATTCCTATGATCTTTATGAGATCAATAGTCCATGCAAAAGTACCTATTATTTGATTATTTAAAATACACCCAAGAAAATAATTTTTGTTGACATCTACATAGTTCACTTCTTTTGGATATGCTCCCAGGGTCACGAGCGTCTAGCCCGCATGCTTCTGGTGACCAGACGGAACTACCCAGTAGCCATCAAGCGGCCAACATGGAAGATGAGGGGTAACCTGTTCTCGGACTACGGTATACTTGTGCGTTGCGTCACCGCAGATCAGACCAGTACAGTAAGTATATTTATTCTTACAAAATGTACAGTCAACCTGGGTAACTTTGACAGATCATCACTATATTTTTTTAGATAACTTTTACTGTGTTAAGTATGAGACAGAAGAGTTTACATAATCTGTGCTCTCAAGTTGATGTCCATGCTATCAAGTTATCTAACGCATATATTAATCACACAATTCATCAAAAACTGGCAATTTGTTGTGTGTCAAAGTTATAACCCCTATAAGGGTAACTTTGATACAGATTAAAATTGTCATAGAAATCGTATGCATTGTACATTTTATAGCGTCAGGGTAACATTGACATAATCCTAAAAAAATAACACAGTTTGGAGAGGTGTTTTTAGAAACGTTTTATACATTTACTTTGTTTGACAGCTTCTTTTTTTTTCTAAGAGTTCATTCACGAAGTTTGTTAACTGCACGAAAATAATAAATTTAATGTTATGCATCAACGGCAACATCGTAAAAATAATAAAATTCTTTGTGGCTTTTCTGTCAAAGTTACCCTGAAAATCAAAGTTACCCAGGTTGACTGTACCTGACTGTGTTTAATTCAAATCTATAATCCCAGACCCACACAGGGTTAACAAAATTACAGAAAAGGTAAAAGTATCACCCTATTCCTTTCCGCCTCTCCCTGCTTTAAAGAACCTGTCTTCTAGTGATGAATATAATGCTGGTAAGAAATGATAACTCTGTCTGACTAAGGGTTATGTGGGTCTTCTCTACCCAGAGGGTAGGCATAGCCATGTAACAGCGTAGTGGCACCAGCCTGTTACCGCCCGACAATGACTTAGTTTGCAATTCATAACTATGCAGGTCACTAGAAATAATGAATGGAGCCTTTATAACAATGACGTTCAATATACAACTAGACACCCAATCTCTAAGAAAAATTCCTCAAAAAACGTCCGAGCGGCGTTGACACAGATGACATTAACACATTCGTTCAAATTAACACCTTATCTTGTTGCAGTTAGTGTTTAATGTCAATTGTATACAACTAAACGAAAACTCTGCCCAATAGTCGGGTGGGCAGACTTTTGCTTCGGACAATATTTGAGCATGATTGGGAGTCTAGTTTTTTGATTAAACGTCATTGCTTTATAAACAAGAAATCTGTATTTTTGATCTGTTACTTTGTTTTACAGAACAACGTGCTGCACTTCCTTCAGAACGGCACATGCAAGATAATGTTCTCCCACCGCAAGGTGATGTACTACGCGCCGCTAGTGCTGATACTAAAGTGCCTTGTGGACTGGCCTGATCACTACATATACCGGCTGCTGTTGCATGGGAAGAAGAACGACTTGTATTATGTCAAGTAAGTGTCCTATGTTTACAGTTTCATGACATTTTATTTTTACAAAAAGAATTTACAATTTAATTACATGAGAAAAGTTACAAAAATAATTAATACAGAAACAATTAACCTATATTATGTTATTCGTAGTCTATCGAAACAGAAGAAGAAGGGCGTGAAAATGATTTTAAAGGGTCCGCTCGGCGCTAGTAATGCCTTTGGTGTTACAAGCGTCCAATATAAAAAAAAAAGTAGCTACGAGGGTACTGATAGCCAAAATCCACTGTGACTTCATTTCAGTAATGTTGAAAAATCCTGAAGTGGGGTATTAAGAAGGCTGATATTATCTGTCCGTACATGTCAAAAGTTCGTCAGACGATACACTTTTAACTTTGTACCACTCGACACTCATATGTCGAGGGCATAAGTGCTATTATCGAACTGCAAGTGTTTACCGTGATGTGCCGTTTACCGTACTACATTTCCTAGCTGCATCCAAAACATGCTCCGCGAGCTCCACGAGGAAGGCCTACACTCATCCGAAGACTGCCGCCTGTACCTAGGCCGCATGTTCCGCTCGCGTCTGTTCGAGCTGCCGCCGGCCGCCACTGACGCGCAGGCCGCCGCCTTCCTGCTGGACCGCTGCCTGCTGATCCACCTCGCATCCCACGCGGACAAGTTCCACGCGCTCGTCTTCATGGCGCAGAAGCTGTTTGATCTTGTGCAGGGGAAGTGCAAGGTTGGTGTTATGTGCCTGCTTAAATTTGGCAGATTATGATATGTGTGGTAGATGCTGCAGACAATTTAGGAACTGTCAGACAGATAGGTCTGGTCGGTGATAGGAGACAGGCTGCAGACAGTTCTTCAAAATGGTCAGCTTGGTCGGGTTAGTACTACCCGTGGCCTAGACCGCCTCCGTGAAACAGTGGCTCGGGTATAAAACCCGGAGGTCGTGGGTTCGATTCCCGCCTAGGGTCTGGTTGATGGTAGGGCTTTTTCAGCTGGCTAGCTACCGGTGAAACCAAAGGTGAAATCTGCCGCTATAATAGCTCTGGCTGTGTTCCGGCAGTATTAATGTAGGAGCACACTTGAAATCAAAGGCTCGAAGATCAGATGAGTCTACAGTCTGGCAGCATATTAAGCGACGCTTCCAGGTGAAGCGTCCCTTAATGGAATGGGCCGCAGGGGCTGCTTACCATCAGGTGGGCTGCGCTGCGTGTCTGTCTGCCAATTGACTTTCAGAACTAATCGCAGGTGTCCATCGGTGATATTGACACTAAACATCTGGACTACCACACTCTGTTGTAGTCTCCCTCTTGTTTAAACAACCTCAAACCTTAGAGGCAAACATTTTAATCTTTTTTCTCTTACAAAGAAACAAACATAATATACCTTCTATACCTTCTCTACAGGTGGAAGGAGCGGACGCAGTGATGGTGCAAGAACTGCTGCTCGGCGGACACCTGTACCTCCAGGTGTTGAAGGAACGCCTGCAGATGCTTCTCACGGTCGTCAAGTCGCAAATCAACCGGCGGGCTAAAGCTGCCGGTCGGCTTAAGATAAGCGTGGTGGGTTTGTTATGTTATTTTATGCTTATGTTGTCTTAAAACGAAGGTTTTGGTTATTATTTAATTAATGGTTAAGATAAATAAGAATTATGAAACCTGGTTATTGAAACAGTATGAACTATGTACTTTGGGTTACTAGGGTAGGGGTCATACTTACTTTGTGTTCGCGAAGATGACCAATTGACTTAAAAATGACATTCATATTTATAAGTTTTCGATAAAGTGGAAATTAGAAGCGTTTTGTCTTTATATAGCCCGATCATTAATATAAAAAACCTCGCATATTTCGGAAAAATATCGGAACTAATTTCTTCAAGTGGCAACAATCGAATAAAAAACAATAAGATGTCATTCAGTATTATTCTGTCAAAGTGTGATGTCAATTGTCAATCGTGCCTTGTTACAATTGGATATTATGAGTTAATTGTGAGTATAACCATAGCAACCCAGTGTTGCTATAACCATAGCTAATGTGGCGCCTCCAGAGCAGGTTGTTTATTTTCCTGGTCAGGCTGGTTATTGAAATAGTATAAACTATGTACTTCGTATTACTAGGGGGCATAGACTAACTTTGTGTTCGCGAAGATGACTTAAAAATGACATTTATATTTATCAGTTTTTGATAAAGTGAAAATTAGAAGCGTTTTGTCTTTATATAGTGCTTTATAAAGACAAAAAAAATGATTTTTTTTACGGATGTTTTGGTGTTTTTAATGCCTATTATTTTATTTATTTTGATAGAAACTTACTGATAGAAAGATTTTTTTATGCTGCATCAGTTGGCAGGCAATCCTATTATTTTCACTTACTAAAACTCATGTAGTTTATGGTCAAAGCCTAAAAAAACTTTTATTTGATTTTTTTTTGTTGGAGAAAACTTGCCTTCACATAATAGACCCATACCTAAGTGTAAGATTGATTGTAGTTTAATAGTGTCCAAGGATATTTATTTATTTATATTTAAAAATACTGTTGGCAAGAGTTTTTTTTTTATGATACATCAGTTGGCAAATAGTCCTAATATTTTCATTTACAATTTACTAAACTCATGTAGTTATAATGATAAAAGCATAAAAACTTTTATTTTTATTATTTTTTTGTTGGTGAAAACAGGCCTTCACATAGTACATACTTTAGCGTAAGATTGATTGTTACAGACCGACATACCGACCATGATGCGAGCGGCGGGCAACCTCGAGTCCCGCATGGAGACATTCCTTGCGACGGGGAATGCGCCCTCCAACAACGTCAACCTCTCACAATACAAAGGATTGACTATTGTCGCAGAGAATATTAACAGGATGCGGTATATGTCGCATTTTAAGTGAGTATAAAACCTTTTTTTATTAAATAAAGAACTGCCTCCGTGGAAAAGTGGTTAAGCCGCTCAAATGTAAAGCGGTCGTGAGGTCGTGGGTTCGATTCCTTGGGTCTGGTTCATGGGAGGACTTTTTTAGAGTCCGACTGACTATCACAGGATGAATTGTGTTTGGCAGGTCCACTGTGAAGATCATATACAATACAGGGCCCAGGACCGATCCTTGCGGAACACCTGCCCTAATTTCGTGCAATATGGAAGCTTCACCTGATTCAGTTACTAGAAAAAGTCTTTATGACAAGAAGTAATTATTCATAGTAGCAGTGAGGTAGGCTTTGTTTTATTTTAGTAAGGAGACCTTCATGCCACACCTTATCAAAGGCCTGCTGTATATCCAGAAACGCCGCTGAGCAGTATTCTCTTTTCTCAAGAGCTCCTCTGACCTTGTCAACGACTCAATATACTTGCTCTATCGTCGAGTGCCCTTGTCTTAACCTGAATTGTTGGTTTGGAATCAATTTACAATCTATACTAATATTTGAGTAATATTATAAAGAGGAAAGATTTGATTGTTTGTTTGTATGTTTGTTTGTTTGTTTGAATTGAATAGGCTCCGAAACTACTAAACCGATTTGAATAATTCTTTCACTGTTGGATAGCTACATTATCCCCGGTAAACATAGGGTACTTTTTGTCCCGGAAATGTGAGGGGAAGGGTCCCCCCCCCCCTCCTTGAAAAAACAAATTACACGCGGGTGAAACCGCGGGCGGAAGGCTAGTCATCCAATAAAGGCAGAATTTTATGTCGTTAGTCCGATAGTAGGACTACAAGGATTAGAAAAATCCTGATGGTCCGATCAATCGAACCAGCAGGAAATAAAAAACATAGTGGTCCGATTGATCGGACAAGCCGATCGGACCACGCGGCCTAAGGGTATTTTCTCACCGATTTTTGACAAGATGGGTAGTATTTACAATTTGACATTCATATGCTCTTTATGTGACTGAATGATATTGATTCTTGTTTCTTGATACCAGAGCCATCCACCGCGGGTCGTTCTTTCTGGAGATGCGTACGACGGAGGCTCGTCAGCTTCTTCCCGATGCCTGGGGCTTCGTCTGCCCCGTGCATACTCCCGATGGAGCGCCCTGCGGTTTGCTCAACCATCTCACCATGTCTGCGCAGGTAACAGTCCTATAGTCGCAGAATACTTAGGGACACTGTCCACGGAGAAGTAGCTTCATAGACACGACGTATTCGTCATTATACGCCTAGTGTGCTGCCTGCTTGCCTGTTGACGTTTTTGAACAAATTTAAAACCCTTGGTTTGGCCCATACCTTTGGCCTATTAGGGCCAAAGCCGAAGGTGGAGCCGGTGCCAATATGGCCGGAAGTTTGGTCAGACTCTAACAATCTAATGATGTGTCAACTCGATTTACTAATTCAAGTTAGGACTGAACATCACTCGGGGCGAGAAGCTACTTGGATATAAGTTTTTGGTGCTTTTTTCTGAAACATCTTTTTATTTTAGGTTACACAATGCCCCGACGCGAAACAACTGGCTTCACTTCCATTCGTCCTTGAAAAGTGTGGTAAGTTATCGTTGAATGATATTATATGTTTTATTATAATATAACACTAAATATGACATTCTGTGATAATTGTGTAAAGTATTAGCCTATTAGTAAATTTTTCCTTTCAAGCGTCGAAATGTAATCTGTGTTGTTCACAAGAGATCAGAATTGGTCGCAATGACTGTGGAAACACTAAACCGCTGATCATCATCATCCTCATCACGTATTAAAGAGTTTCATTTTTGACGGTGAAAAACCGCTAAAAACAATAAAAAATATATGTATAAATTTATTATTATATAATCCTCGTTTATGTCCAGGCATGGAACCAATCAGCTCAGTAGCCAACACCCCTCTGGCGTGCGACGTGTACAAATACCCAGTGTTCGTCGACGGCCGCCTGGCGGGGTACTTCGCGGAGGACACGGTGGATAAGTCCACCGCGTATCTACGCACGCTCAAGATCAAGGGGGAGGACGTGCCTATCACCACTGAGATTGTGGTTATACCTAAGAAACAGGTGCGTGATATTGACATATTATGTAGTGTTTGATATAGCGGCAGCGCAGACGACAGACTATCCGTGACAGACTTTTTAGTCTGCGAAAATAGAACGTATGCAACTGTATGGAGTAACGCAGACGACGCGCAAAAAAGTCCGGCGCGCACGAAATCCGTGTGATTCCGGCAGACCGCGCCACGCCGCGCCACACCGCTCCGCACAAAAAGTGTGCGAAAAAAATGGAACGTTTGCTTCAACACGGGCTAACGCAGACGGCGCACATTGGCGTACATTTTAGTCTGCAATCTAGTGGTGGGACGTAACGTACGTATGCGATCTATTATGGCGCCAGACATCGATGTAACGATGCTAATTAATGAAATACAAAATAGACCAATAATTTATGATACTTCTATGGCAGAATATAGATAATCATTAAAACTCGGTCCGCAGTGAGTTTAAACATTAAAACTTGTTTCTTGGTAATATTCTGTATAAGAAAATTTTTGTAAACAAATTGTAACTAGTGATTGCTCTGTGTAATTGGTAGTATTATTATTTATTTATTTTTTGTTGCCGGATAATTTGTTTCATTATAAATTTTAATGTTCTCATGTAAGTGTTTATGTAATTTCTTTTTGAGAATAAAGTTTCTTTAACCGAAATACTAATTTGACGAGCCATGAGGTGTAATGGTTGAGAAGTCGGCTATTACACCACAGGTCGCGGGTTCGATCCCCGCACGGTACAAACATTTGTGTGCATGAACATGTCTGTTTGTATCGGTTTGGGTGTTTCTATGTATATTATGTATGTATTTACAAAAAAAAAGTATATAAGTAATGTTTATCCGTTGTCTAGCACCCATAGCACAAGCTAATGCTTAGTTTGGGGCTAGATGGCGCTGTGTGAATAATGTCCAGAGATATTTATTATTTATTATTAACTTCCTCATTGTTGTACCCAAAATTTTCTTCGTCTTTTTCTGTCTGTTACATCAAGTACAAAATAATACTTCGCGATCTTTAATCTCTGCACGATTTTCATAGCGTCTACGTCCCTACAGTTCTGCCGACAAAATGATCGAAGATGTGCGTCGTGTGCGTTGAGTCTGTGAAAAATCCGCGACAGACTTTTTGTGCGTTGAGTCTGTGAAAAATCCGCGGCAGACTCTTTCGCACAAAAAGTGTGCCGTCTGCGCTGCCCCATAAATGCATTTCTCTTAATAATTACAATTTAATATGCTTTTACAATATTCGGCATTATACATTGCAAGCGCGTCAAAATCTATCTGTCAATTTCTCCGACTAGTTTGGGGCACCGTACGCGGTGACCATAGTGATGACCATAGACCAAAAACCGTATAATACTTTCGCTGTCGAATGTTTTGTTCTGTCCTAAACTAGAAAATTGTAGAAATATTTTTCTCGCTTGTCTGCAGTTACGGTTCTTTAAAGAGTTCTCCTCTTCAAAACCAAGAGTTCCTTTCCTCACATACAGTATTGTTGGCAGGTGTGCTCCCAATACGCGGGGGTATTCCTATTCACAACCGAAGCTCGCATGATGCGGCCAGTCATCAACCTGCAGACCGGCAGCCTCGAGCTCATAGGAACCATGGAACAGCTGTACCTCGACGTGGCCGTCACGCAGGCTGAGATATATAAAGGTAAGTGTGGCAAACCGAACTCATTACTGTTTTATAAATATTTTTCTTCTTATTTTGTTTTGAAATGTCACTTTTTTCCATCTGTCTTTGTATTTAGTTTTTCGCTTGAACGCAACGTAATACATGGTTACAAAAGTTATCCCGAATTTTCTTATAAAATCCATCCCTGATCTCCCTCCACATCGCCTACAGTAAGAGAAGATCTGTTATTCGGACGGTTTGTCGCGATTAATACCACGCGACTGCTATACTTTATTTTATGATCCTATCGGATTCTGACAGCTGTCAGATTTGTTCAGATGTCATAAACCTATACTCTCTAGTCCTGTTCATAAGTCTTCTTTAATGCTTGATCAGTTGGGAGGCAAGTACTCAGTCCACCTGATGATAAGCGGCCACTGCGGGCTATTCCATTGAGGGACACTTATAGTCAAGTCATTTCAATAGGTCACATTTGACAGTTCATTTTATGCAAAGAAAAATATCCCTTACGCTAAACCTAAAGGAATAAAACTCAAGGAAACAACATCAATTAATACAATTAGTTATTTAGAAAATTAGACTCTACTCCTGATGTACATAAGTAGCACTTTGCTTTGCATAAATGAACTGTCAAACGGTACCTCTTAGATTTGATGGACTGTAATGTCAAAATTACATCTAAGTCACAATATTAATATATATAAAATAACAACAATAATAATAATTCTTTCGAAATAAGATTCCTTTTTAGTGTATTGATTTTAGTTTTGTGTAAAATACTATAAAAATCAAACATAGTCAAGTACTCAATTTGTAAGAGAATTAATTTCATCGTTTTATGTGGGGGACAACTATAGCTGTAATTGCTGTGTGCTGCTCAGCTACAAGATTTGGTTTCACAAGCTCCGTTCCATCATCGAACTACTAGACTCAGTCAGGGACTCCATCCGTATACAGTGGGGATACCGCGCGTACGAACTAAGCGATTTGCTTCATCTTTCTTGATACAGACTGCGCGGGAGTGGAATTCTCTGCCGAGATCTGTCTTTCCTACACAATACAACTTGGAGCTCTTCAAGGCCAGAATTAACGGGCTTTTCCTAAGCAAGCGCGCTCCATCGTAGACCGCATAGTTGTTTAACATCAGGCAACTTTGTGGTCAAGTGCTAGCTTAGTCCAAATATAAAAAAAAATGTTTTTTGTGCAGGCAAAACGACACATTTGGAGCTATCAAAATCAGCGTTCATGAGTAATTTGGCTCAACTTGTTCCTATGCCAGACTGCAACCAATCGCCACGGTAAGTCGTTATAACTAACGAATGTTATTGCAAACGTTTGGGCGCATTATGTCCAATTCGCAAAAGGTCCAGCGCGCTCAAAATGTCCAATTCTCACAACGTCCAAATCTTAAATTGTCCAATTAGCAATTTGTCCAATTCGCACTTTGTCCAAATCTCAAATTGTCCAATTAGCAAATGGTCCAATTCTCAAATTGACCAATTCAAATAACAGTTGTTTAAATGTTTGTTAAAGATATTTTATTACAAGTAGCAGTATAAAGTGATTCTAACTTAGTAGTAAAATTGAAAAATGAAGATTTTTTTAGTCAAATGAAAAGTTTTACGATTGTGATGGACGAAAATCGAATCAATAGTACTAACTGCGTCGCGGACGGTCACCGGTCGGTATTATTACCCTTTGCGCTTATAAAAAAAATTCACTTATTTAGGTACTATCATTTGATTTTCATTTTCCCGCCAATTTAAAAAAAAAAGTTGAAAAAAATTCTTGCAAAAATCGATAGTACTACTAAAGGTGAAGCGTTCTGCTGCGGGAAAAAAAAACGACTAAAAACACGCAGTATATGCTTTTCACTCTCAAGTTGGGTGTTACCAAAACATCAACCACCCTTACAATATGGATCACCCCTAATCGCGAACTGGACCAGGTGCGAACTGGACTAGGTGCGAACTGGACCAGGTGCGAACTGGACCAATTGCGAACTGGACCAGTTGCGAATTGGACCAATTGAGAATTTGACAGTTGGACATTTTGCGAATTGGACATAATGCGCCCAATAGATTGCAAAATATAAAAACTGGTAAGTTTCTGACTTATCAATATAGGCGTATTTACGGCGAGATCAGATCAACCTACCCAGATCTGTCAAAAAGTCTTACTTGTATAGCCTGACCAAGAAAATAAAAAACCTGCTCTGGCGGCGCCACATTAGCTATGGTTATAGCAACACTTGGTTGCTGTAGAACTCACAAATAACTCATAATATCCAATAGTACCAAGGCTCGATTGACAATTGACATCACACTTTGACAGATAACATTATTGAATGACATCTTATTATTTTTTTATTTGATTGTTGCCGCTTGAAGATATAAGTTCCAATATTTTTCCGCAATATGGCGAAGTATTTTTTATTGGTCGGGCTATATTAGAACTTATTGCGTGTAATATTAAACTAAAAATTGGTGGCAGGAATTCGACAGACGGGTAAATTAATCTGTGGCTGACTGTACATAAAGGCCTGTATTCACTTTGATTAGTGCGAGTGCAAGTGATTAGTAGTTGAGGGTGATTAGTGCAGGTGCGTAGTGCAAGTAGTGTCCTATTCTTGTTTAGTGGCTCTGTTTAGTAGTTACCATTTTTGGTACAACAACACGAGCATCTACTAATCACTAAACACTAAACTGCCTGTCCAGACGTGTTTAGTGGCAGGACTGGCAGGCACGCTGCGAGTGAGGGGGAAGGGCGGCCGCGCGGGACGTGGCTACTCGCAGTCCACTCGCAGAAAAATAGAACACGCTTTTAAACACTTCACTACGCAGCCAACTAATCACCTGCAATAATCAGTCGCTGTCCACACTTATTTTATCCTAATCACTAATCACCTGCACTAAACAATTGCACTAATCACTAATCAAAGTGAATTCAGGCCTTAATTATAATAATTATATCTAATAGAATATTATTTCTTTTAGTAACATGTACCAATGCCAGATGGGCAAGCAGACAATGGGCACACCCATCCACACGTGGACCACGAACGCGGAGACGAAGCTGTACCGGCTTCAAACCCCGGCCACTCCGCTGTTCCGGCCTGCGCACTATGACAACTTATGTCTTGATGACTACCCAGCTGGGACTAATGCGATTGTCGCCGTTATATCGTATACGGTAAGGTCTATTTTCCTTCTAGGCTTTTCGGCGACAGCGGCGAATCTTTACGAGCACAGGCGCACTCTCTATTCTCTTTTTCTCATAGCACGGTGGGACAGCAGTCTGACACGACCGACTGGACTGGACTGAGAGTATTTTCAGAGCAGAAAAAAAAACTAAAAAATGAACTGCACAATTTTCAAAATTGGTTACTTTAAAAAAAATCATAATGGTATGTACAATATCTTGCTATTCCGTTATGCAAATGTAATTAAACTGTGAAATCATGTTGTGCGTTTGTAGGCGGTTAAGTGGTGCGGTACACTCCGTTAATCCTACTAATATTATAAATGCGAAAGTCTGGATGTTTGGATGTTTGTTCCTCAATCACGCCTAAACGGCTGAACGGATCTAGATGAAATTTGGCACACGTATAGTTTATAACCCGGATAAGGACATAGGCTATAAAATTCCTACGGGAAACGTCTCATTCCCGCGGGAATAACAATTTTGAAACTACCGAACCGATTTGAATAATTCTTTCACTGTTGGAAAGCTACACTATCCCCTGTGAACATAGGGTACTTTTGATCCCGGAAATGTGGGGGGGGGGGCATATTTGAAAAAAGACATTACGCGCGGGTGAAACCGCGGGCGGAAGGCTAGTATTTCATAATTTTATGAATATAATTAGTTAGGGAAAAGAATGAAAGAGATATTATTTTGGTCATTAATAGTGGACGTTGATTAATTTTAGAACCCCGTTGGTGTAAACGGATTCTATAGTCGAAACCACGACTCAGTAATCGTAGTGTAGGACTCCCTCAAGCCAGGTGGATAGCATTTTTTGGTGTTCAGTACCATCTTGTTTTATTACACCAGTCCTGAAGGTTATTGATATCTTCTTGTAATCCTCAAGAATCCTCGATGGAAGAAACTGTTTTTGTCTATTTAAGGTCATCTGATTAAACCGACTTCAAAAAAAAAACAAAAAAAAACTACCTAAAAACACTGAAAAGCAAAAAATAATTTTAATAAGACATTCATCAAATGCGCTTATTGTCTAAGCCTATTAATAACATTAAATTGTATTTACGTGCTAGGTAGGTACCTACTAATCTGTTTGAAGTCGGTGCCAAGCCAAATAGTAGGTACCCAGACTACGTACCTACGTCCGCGGATTATTTGTAACCCTGTATAATACATAAATTATTAGGTATGTATCATTTTTCATTACTTTTGGCTTGGCACCGACTTCAAACAGATTAGTAGGTACCTACCTAGCACGTAAATACAATTTAATGTTATTAATAGGCTTAGACAATAAGCGCATTTGATGAATGTCTTATTAAAATTATTTTTTGCTTTTCAGTGTTTTTAGGTAGTTTTTTTTTTGTTTTTTTTTTGAAGTCGGTTTAATTTTTTTTTTAAAAAGTTTGTTTATTTTTCTATTTTTAGTGTGAATAATACGTAGGAGTGAGTAAAACTCTCTCATAATATTGATAACGAAAATACGAGTAAAATAGTAGAATTGTATTATTTGACAATATTAGGTATTCATTAAGTGTTCAGCACCATTCAGTAGACCAACTAAAGATGCAGCCCGCAAGAGGGACATAAGAAATTAAGAAGTCGTACCCTTTAGCTTCCATCATCATAGTTGTACCTTCCATCATCAGCTTAGCTCCAAAAGTACATGAAATACAACTAACGGTCCACATATTCCTACAACACTGAAATAATTATCCCCTAACTCCTAACCGTTAAGGAGTTGTACCTTCCATCATCAGCTTAGCTGCAAAAGTACATGAAATACAACTAACGGTCCACATATTTCTACAGCACTGAAATAATTATCCCCTAACTCCTAACCGTTAAGGAGTTGTACCTTCCATCATCAGCTTAGCTGCAAAAGTACATGAAATACAAATAACGGTCCACATATTCTTACAATACTGAAAGAATTATCCCCTAACTCCTAACCGTTAAGGAGTTGTACCTTCCATCATCAGCTCATCAACATAAAGTGATGTCTATAGGACGCAAAAACTTAAATGGCTTCAGAAAAAACAAGTAACGCGTAGTGTGCGCCTATAAAATTTGAGGTTTGCCCTTGATTTTCCCGGGATCCCATCATCAGATCCTGACATGGTGACAATGGGACCACCTCGGAACTATGCACTTTCAAATAAAAAAAGAATTATTTAAATCGGTCCACAATTGACGGAGAAATCGACGGACATACATAAAAAAAAAAAAAAAAAAAAAAAAAAAATACATACAGTCGAACATAGAACCTCCTCCTTTTTTGAAGTCGGTTAAAAAAAGGTAGAATTTACTATGATTTATTACATTTGCGATATTGTTAAGGACAGCGGAGACAACGAGTTGATTTACGCTTAAAATTGATTAAAATGTATATAGTTACGTAGGATTTATCGTGAACATGTAAAATAAATATAAATCTTATAAGTAACTTAAGAAATGTAATAAGAATTAAGCGTAGAATATGTTAGACTTGTAGTTTGGTAAGAATTTTTTACGTAGATTTTAGATTTCCAATAAGAATAATGGTTGAAATATGTAAATAAGTTATGTTTCTAGTTGGAATTAACGTAAACTTTCAGACTATGTATGAAACATGTATTTTCTAATTAGATAAGTAATAAAAATTAGCGAATAATGTGAGCCTACAAAGTAAAAATGAGAACGAAATTATGTAACTTTTAAGCGGCTCTCTTTAAGGTATTGCCCCGAGGTACTTAAGTGATGTGGGTTGGCCAAGGGGGCATTCCTTAGTGTACGACCATAAATATAGGATCAAGAAGAGAAATAAAGAAGCTTCCTGAACAACCTGTGTTTCCCTCAGTCCCCAACAGCGCCTGGTCCTTCGAGCCGGATGAGGAAAACCGCGAACCCAGGAAGAATGGTCGTCACTAGGAGTCAAGCCGGGAACGACGAGGGATACCCCCAACGGCGAGTTTTCGTCGATGCACCGCGCTCGCCGTCCACGTCCGGCCCCCCCGCACCCCCGATCGGGGGGGGCCCCGCCGAACTCGACGTGTACGACCGAGCGGAACCTGCGGCATCGACGGAGAGGAGAAACGTGTCCTCGCCGGGTGTCTCTCGCCCCGCGCCCCGGGCCGAGAGCAGGAACGCACCCTCGCCGGTGGCCTCTCGCCCCGCCCCCCGGATCGAGAGGGGGACCCCTGCCGTCGCCGGCGCCCCGCACGCCGCCGCCGCCGGCGCTCCGCACGTCGCCGCCAGCGCTCCGCACGCCGCCGCCAGCGCTCCGCACGCCGCCGCCGACCCGCACGCCGCCGCCAGCGCTTCGCACGCCGGCACCCCGTACGCCGCCGCCGCCCGGCACGCCGCTGACGTCACCGCACCGCTAGGCCGTAGCAGCTTGCCGATCGAAGGGGAAGATGAACCCACCCGCTGCGCGCCCCGAAGAAAAGCAAACTCGCGCAGATCTACTGCGAGCGCCATCGCCCGCATACAATATGAAGCCGAGAAGGAGCTCGCCTTCATCCGCCAGCAAGAACTGCAGATTCAAGCGGAATTAGTGAAGAAAAGGCTGGCTGCAGACATGGCGGCTCTGGAAGATAGTAACGAGGAAGAGGATGAAGAGCCACCCGAACAGCTGACTCAACGCGTCGCATCGTGGCTACAAAACAACACCGTCGGCACAGAGGTTCTCCAGGCGGGGAACACCGAATTCCCATCGGCCCCTCCGCCTACTGCTGCTACATCGGGACTCGAACGAGTCGAAGCTCGCCAAGCAAGGGCTGCGTGGGAAGAGCCGCGGAAGGAGCGCCCACCAGCATCGGTAAGAGCGCATGGCCGAGGAGCTGAGCAGCTAGCAGAAGTCCTGCAGAAGATGATGACCAGACGTCCACCACCACGTCAAGCAGCAGACCTGCCAATATTCTCCGGATCGCCGACTGAGTGGCTTCAATTTAAGGCAGCGATGGAAGAAACGACAGCCATCTTCGACTTCACACCAATAGAGAACTTAGCAAGGTTGAGGAACTGTCTACGAGGGGAAGCCAGAGAAGCCGTGGCTCCTCTACTTGCCACAACGACATCGCCGAGCCAAATTATGAAGACGTTGGAGCAATGTTTTGGTCGACCGGAATTAATTGTCGATCGAGCCCTGGAAGAACTGAAGAGGCTTCCCAAACTGGGGGGAGCAACAAATGAACTAAATACGTTCGCCGTGAAAGTCCAGAACACAGTTTCTGTGCTTAAGAGGATCAAACAGGGGTACCTCCACAACCCTCTGCTGATCAGAGAGATCCTCGAGAAGCTCAGCCCGCACCAGCGATCGAGGTGGTACGACTTCGCCGAGACTTCAATGGGAGCCAGCGAGGAACCAGAGATCGTCCTCCTGTCTCAATTTCTGATGAGGGAAGCTGATCGGGCTTTACGCCATGGATTTTGCGCAAGCTTGAACCTCAAGAAAGAACCACAGCGACCGCAAGGAAGAGCAGTTGACTTCAAGAACCGAAAAGCAGTTTTCGCTGTATCTGAAGAAAAGAATGAAGCCGACGCGCCCAAGATACAGAACTTCAGATGTCCTTCATGCGAGCAAGAGCATCCACTCACAAAATGCTCTCAATTCTTTGCGAAGAAGATCCAAGAACGGTGGGCCATCGCAAAAGACGCAAGAATATGCTTCAAGTGCCTGACTAGCAGACACCGAAGAATAAATTGTCGGGCGAAACCCTGTGGTGTCAACGGGTGCAGAAGACCGCATCACCGACTGCTCCACGATGAATCAATCACATCAGCCGCAGTGGCCTCTACGGGAACAGAAGAGACGGTGGCCACCACCTTAGCTACCACCAACCGAGAGGTGAAGCTGAAGATCTGTCCGGTCACGCTCTCCGGACCCAAAGGGGAAGTCAAGACCTACGCGCTCTTCGATGAAGGGTCGACGGTCACTTTACTTGACAACAGTGTGGCTGAGGAGATTGGAGCAGAAGGTCCCTACAGAACTTTGAATATGCACGGGATCAACTCCGAGCGACGTGACACCAACAGCCGCCTGGTCAAAATAAACATCCGAGGTCAACAAGGACGTCATCACGTCATAGCTGCACGAACCATCGGCAACATGAACTTACCGACGCAGTCTATAGCCGAGCAACTTCTGCAGCTGGATCACCTCAAAGATCTGAAGAAAGAAGAGCTTTGCTACGATCAAAAACAACCGCGAATTTTGATTGGCAGCGATAACTGGCAACTGATCGTGTCCAGAGAGCTACGTTTGGGGAAGAAGAATCAACCCGTCGCCTCACGAACTCAATTGGGCTGGGTTATACATGGCAGCATCCCCAAGAAGATCATCAAACAAGATGATGAGAACGTCCTCTACGTTTGTACAATCAAGCAACACGAGGAAGACCTGCAAGAGATGGTCAAGAAGCACTTCGACATCGACGCCCTGGGAATAGCGCAGAAGTCTAAGATCAGCGAACGTGATCAACGAGCCATTGATATCTTCGAGAAGACCGCAAAAAGAAGAGAAGATGGTCACTATGAAGTGGGACTCCCTTGGCGGGCAGATGATGTCAAGCTGCCTTTGAGCTACAACAACGCACTCAAGAGACTGCTGAACCTGGAACGTAAACTGGACAAATCTCCGAGCGAAAGGAAGCAATATCAGCAACAGATAGATAACCTCCTGCAGAAGGGATACGCAGTGGAGAGCGATGGATCCGAAGCTGGCAGCCGCGTGACTTGGTACCTGCCTCACTTTCCAGTGAAGAACGTTAATAAGCCCGGGAAGCTGAGACTGGTCTTCGACGCTGCAGCAAAGACCCAAGGAGTGTGTCTGAACGACTTTCTGCTGGAAGGACCTGATTTATTGCTTTCTCTCATGGCAATACTCTTCAGGTTCAGAGAAGAAAGGATCGCCGTGACAGCTGACATTCAAGAGATGTTTCTTCAAGTTAAGATCAAGAAAGAAGATCAACCGGCTCAAATGTTCCTATGGAGAAACGATCGAACGAAGCAACCCACTCAGTACAAGATGACATCAATGATATTTGGAGCATCAAGTTCGCCGTACTTAGCTCACAGCGTGAGAAATCGCAACGCGCTGGACTTCGCTGAGTCACACCCAAAAGCTCTACGTGCCATCACAGAAGCGCACTACGTGGACGACTATGTCGACAGCTACCCGAACAGAGAAGTTGCCAAGGAAACCATTGAAGAGGTGGACTACGTACACCAACAAGCTGGTTTCCATCTGAGGAGCTGGAATTGTAACGACAGAGACGTTCTACGTGACATACCCGAACAGCTGCAGACTAGAGCTAAGGAGCAACCTATTACGACGAACGAACTCTGCGAAAAGACACTGGGCATGCTCTGGGATGCTACCAACGACGTGCTGAAGTTCAACACTTCACTCAAGAGAGTCAGCGACGAGGTACGACAACTGTTACGACCACCGACAAAACGAGAAGCACTCAGCACAGTCATGAGTATCTACGATCCACTGGGACTACTCAGCTGCTACACAATCACGGCGAAGATCGAACTACAAAAGTTATGGCGACAGAAGATCGACTGGGATGATCAAATTCCCTCACCCAGCGCTGAAGTTTTCGCTCAATGGCTGAGAGACCTGGAACATATCAGCCACATCGAACTACCGCGAAGCTACAACGGGGGGAGGCCAGTCATGAACCGCCAACTGCACGTCTTCTGTGATGCAAGTGAAGACGCCTACTGTGCAGCCGCTTATTGGAGGCTGGAACAAGAAGATGGAGCAGTGGAGACTACCTTGGCCGCAGCCAAAGCCAGGGTTACGCCGCTCAAGACGCAAACGATCCCGCGATTGGAACTACAAGCGGCGCTGGTTGGAGCTAGACTAGCGGACAGCGTCGTGAAGGAACATCGATGGAACGCCGATGCAGTCATCTATTGGACAGATGCTCAAGTGGTTCTCCATTGGATTCACAACAACAGTCGGCGCTATTCACCATATGTAGCACATCGGCTGGGAGAGATTGCTGAATTAAGTTCCGTCCATCAATGGAGATGGGTGCCAACGCACCAGAACGTGGCAGATCTAGCCACCCGATCGGGATACGTCCCTAAGAACGCGGAAGACACATGGTATACGGGCCCAGAATTTTTGAAGAAACCCATGAACGAGTGGCCGCAGAACCTGATGAACTATGAAGATCAAGAGCAGGAGCAAATCGTCCTACACGCTTCGGATTCTGACGTCAAACTCAGCAGTTTGCCAGACATCACTCGCTTCTCGAACTACGAGCGTCTGATAAGAACTACTGCACTGGTTCTACTCTTCATCGAGAAACTCAAGAACAAGAGGGCGAAGCTGGACGTTGAACATCTGCGAAAGGCCGAGAAACTGTGGCAGCAACAGTCGCAGCTAGAAACGTTTCCGGCTGAGATTGAATCACTGAAGAAAGGAAGAACGATTCCCAGATCAAGTCCACTCTACAAACTCGATCCTATCTACGAAGACGACCTGCTCAAAATCAGAGGAAGAATTGGAGCTGCACACGTCCCAGCGGAGACCAAGAAGCCGATCATACTGAGTGGAAGACACCCGTTCACGAGACTTCTGGTAATGCGAGAACATAAGAAAGCGGGACATGGCGGCCGAGAGAGAGTCGTGAATGATTTGAAACAGAGATACTGGATATTGAAGTTACGACCTACCGTGCGATCCATCACCAGGGATTGTCCCTTCTGTCGACTGAGAAGAGCACACCCTCGGATGCCACCCATGGGAGATCTACCTCAAGAACGGCTAGGAGCATTCCAGCGTCCATTTTCCTACTGCGGCTTGGATTATTTCGGACCTATGACCGTCACCGTCGGACGACGACACGAGAAGAGATGGGGAGCTCTATTTACGTGCCTGACTACACGGGCTGTTCACATCGAACTAGTAGCTTCTCTCTCAACGGATTCAGCTCTGATGGCGATCAGAAGGATGGCAGCACGAAGAGGATGGCCGACCATCATATACTCCGACAACGGCACGAACTTCAGAGGAGCGGACGTGGAACTTCAGCGAGCTATAAAAGAGTGGGCTCCGGAACTTAAACAGTTGGGACTGCAACACCGAATGAAGTGGAGGTACATACCTCCTGGCGCTCCAAATCAGGGAGGCGCTTGGGAAAGAATGGTCAAGTCGGTGAAGATCGCTCTTCAAGCCACACTGAACGAGAAGTCTCCGAAAGAAGAGGTTCTACAGACTCTACTGGCTGAAGCTGAATATTCAATCAACGCAAGACCACTTACACATGTCTCAGTCGAGCAAGATGATCCTGAGGCATTGACCCCGAACCACTTTTTGATTGGGTCATCGACCGGCCTGCCTACCACTGGAACCTGCGAACATGCGGATCGTCGAACCTGGCGCGCTGCCCAAGCATTGGCTGACGAATTCTGGCGGCGCTGGATACACGAGTACCTGCCTACGCTGGTGCCACGTCGCGAATCCCCACGAGATCAACGAACTCTTGCAGTGGGAGACATCGTCATAGTGGTGGACTCCTCATTGCCACGCAACACATGGCCTCGTGGCGTCGTGGAACGCGTCTACCCAGGCCCGGATGGACACGTACGCAGTGCCGACGTGCGAACTACGAGTGGAGTATTTCGACGACCGACATCCAGACTAGCTGTATTGGAGGTGGCTGGAGTGAAGAATGCTGATCCAGAGAACGGGAGACTGCCGCTGTCACCCTGAGAGGCTGCATCGAGATTACGCCGGGGGGAGAATGTTAAGGACAGCGGAGACAACGAGTTGATTTACGCTTAAAATTGATTAAAATGTATATAGTTACGTAGGATTTATCGTGAACATGTAAAATAAATATAAATCTTACAAGTAACTTAAGAAATGTAATAGGAATTAAGCGTAGAATATGTTAGACTTGTAGTTTGGTAAGAATTTTTTACGTAGATTTTAGATTTCCAATAAGAATAATGGTTGAAATATGTAAATAAGTTATGTTTCTAGTTGGAATTAACGTAAACTTTCAGACTATGTATGAAACATGTATTTTCTAATTAGATAAGTAATAAAAATTAGCGAATAATGTGAGCCTACAAAGTAAAAATGAGAACGAAATTATGTAACTTTTAAGCGGCTCTCTTTAAGGTATTGCCCCGAGGTACTTAAGTGATGTGGGTTGGCCAAGGGGGCATTCCTTAGTGTACGACCATAAATATAGGATCAAGAAGAGAAATAAAGAAGCTTCCTGAACAACCTGTGTTTCCCTCAGTCCCCAACAGACATCGTTATTGAGAATGAGGCTTTAGGAATTCCCGTTAGTGCAATAAAAGGATCAGATTACTCACCATTGCATTGCATTGATTAAGCAAAGTGAAGAGCGTTTGGAGAGGCCTATGTCCGGTAGCGGACTGCGGTATGCTGATGATTTGGATGACCCTAAATATTATTAAATTCCCAGGGTTACGACATGGAAGACGCGATGATAATCAACAAGTCAGCGTACGAGCGAGGCTTCGCGGCGGGGTCGGTGTACAAGTCGGAATTCATCGAGTTGAAGACGTTGGGCTCGTTCTTCCAGCGGGACCCCAGCAAGCCTGAGCTGGCCCCCCACATGGACGCCGACGGGCTGCCCGCCGTGGGCGCCAGGGTGCTGCCAGATACCCCCTTCTATTGGTAAGTCTTATACAGCCCGCCTGATGGTAAGTAGTTACCATTGCCTAGGGCTCGCCTGATGTTGAGTGGTTACCATTTGAGGGTAAGTGGTTATCATTTGTTGTTAAGTTGGTTACCATTTGATGGTATGTGGTAACCATTTGATGGTAAGTGGTTAACATTTGATGGTTCTAGGCTTGTGGCTATTAACCAGCCCATCTCTGGGTGAGATTAGAGCAGCCTACAGTGTGGCACATAAACGATTTTTTATAACTTTATTAGAAAGTAATACAAATATACCTATTACAAAAAATTCAATTTGTCCAGGTATCAGGCGGGACTTGAACCGACGCCCCTCGCTGTCCGGGCGAGTGCACTACCAACTATGCTACTGAGACCTTAGCGGACTCGTTGAATTTCTTCTAGTATTGATTTACGCTACGGCAGCGCCATCTCTACAGCGTTGCAGTAATAGGGAACATGCAATGTTTTTATTTTTGTGTTCATTTTAAAGAATTCCATGTAGAATAAACCACAGTTAAATCAAAAAATTAATACATTGTAATTTATCGGAAAAAATGCGGTTTTAAATTGACCGTTAAAATTTTCGCGCGAAAACGGACCTATGGTTCCGATGACACGTATGACGTCACTCCACTCTGACACTGCCTCACGTCGTACTTCACCGTACTTGTTCGTCGCTGGCTTTCATAATTTTGCATATTTTTTCGAGTTTCGAAATATTTTTTGGTAAAAAATTAAAATGGACTATCCATCAACATCAGGTGATCGTAACAATACCACTAATATTCCGAAAAAAACCGTGTTGACTCGTGTTTTATGCCAATGTGGACATTGGCATAAAACACGAGTCAACACGGTCAACAGACATCTACTTCAACAAAGTTTCCAAATAAATTGTTTTTGACGGGACCTTTTGACCCAAAACTGAGAAAGAAGTGGTTTCAAGCTGCGAAAATACAAAGTTTAACAACTATGATTTATACATACCGTAGTAATTTAGTTCCTTTCATATTTCTACACTTGAAAACTCTGCATTTTCGACAAATAAAGATAGAACTATGTCAGCACTAACTCTTGGTAAATTCCTGGAGTCTGCTTTGATAAACCCAACTTCCATTTTTATTAAAAAAACTCAATTTATTCCCATAAAATAATATTATCATACTTTTACAACCATATCATATAGACCGACAAATTTATGTGTTCCGGTGGCCAAAATTGGAACTACGTGAAATGCAATGCAAAAACGATATTTAATGAAAGTTCTATATCGACAGTAGCGACGCCGCCAACGGAATAGATAATTTTGTCGGTCTAACCTCAAATAAGTTGTCATAGCTGATTGCTGTTTTAAAATACGTTTCGTTTCAGTAATTTTTAATTCGTTATTACTGTTAAAAAACAACATTATATGAAATAAAAATGTTGCAGAGGCCTTTCTTTTATATTTTTGAAGTGAAAACTTCTTTAGCGGCGTTGTGCACTTTTTTTGTATGGGGAAAAAATGTTAAACTCGCGTCAGGATTTATGTGTCACGTGACCTGATCGAAAATCCATATAAAATTTGAAGTCCGGACATGTGTTTTCTACAAACTTATCTGTTCCGGTGGCCAAAATTGGAACTACGTGAAATGCAATGCAAAAACGATATTTAATGACAGTTTTAAATAGACAGTAGCGACGCCGCCACCGGAACAGATAAGTTTGTCGGTCTATAGACAATAATGGTTTTTTGTTCAATTTGACAGCTCATTTATGCAAAGAAAAGTGCTTCTTATGTACATCAGGAGTAGAGTAAATAATTGTATTAATAAAAACTGACGTTGTTTTCTTGAGTTTTATTCCTTTAACGTAAGGTATATTTTTCTTTGCATAAATGAACTGTCAAGTGTGACCTCTTCTACTATTATAGCCGCAGTGCGGTCGCTTCCTATATGCTTCCTATGCTACAAAGTGACCACAAAGACCTTAATTTGATATCCTGCAAAATTCAAAATTTAATTGCCGTAATAAAACATTTAAAAAGTTTGGAATATCTTTATTCGCCGGAATTATTGTATAACAGTATTTTGTGGAAATTAACACCACTTCTCCGCAGTCTTTGGATCCGCTATGCTGCGGAGCATGCATCAGGTCGTATGAAGTTGGAAATGCTGTCCGATTTCCTGCGACAAAAGGCTCGTTTTCACACACAGTTTGGCTTGTTACCCCAAATTCCCAGTGAACATCCTCGAAAGCGACATGTTGATTACTGTAACACCACTCGTGTTATTAACGATTCGGGAGTCTGCGGATTCTGTAAAGGGAATAATTTCTTGGCCGATTGCTCCAAATTCAAAAGTTTATCCGCAGATTCCAGTATGCAATTAGTTGTAAATTCCAAACTCTGTTTTCGTTGTTTAGAAAATAAATAGTTGTCAATCAAAAAAGTATGACATTGACGGTTGTCAATCATTTTATCATCATTTATCATAGATTATTACATGGCGTTTCAGTGTCACAGCAAAGAGTTTCTGATAAGTCTGAAAAAGTTTCTGATTACATTAATTCTGAGAGATAAACTTTTTAATGTAATATAAATTGTCATGTTTGTGTACGATAGCGCAATAAATAAATATTGTATTTTACCACATAAATGATAGTACTTTCATACCTCTACCAATCAATTAAATCCCTAACCATTCCAAAATACATATCAAAAATGCACAACGTTAATATTCAGGTTTTCACTTCTGCCGGCACTCCCGGAGTGCAACCCGTCGTTTTTTTTTAACATTTTAGTCATATAATTTTCATAATTATTTTATATGCATCTTCCCTATTACTACTTACAACATCCGAAAGGAATACTTTTACAAGTATTTACCAATCTTTGAGAAGAGATTATTTTTACATTATTTTATAATTTTTAAAGCATATTGCCTGCTTAATGGCGATATTAATACAAATATATTAGAAAAAAATTCAAAGTGTTATTATTATTATTTATTTTGTGTGCTATAAAGTATATTTAATTACGCTTCCTAGTGAAATGTCCCTCAATGGAATAGGCTGTAGTGACCGCTTACCATCAGGTGGGCTGCGTGTCTGTCTGCCAACTGGTGAAGTATAAAAAAAATATTATTTAGTAATATTTATGATGATATTTCAGCTACTTCGATGCAGAGAAGAGCCAGTACGTGGTGTCGCGGTACTCGGGCAAGGAGGAGGTGTTCGTGGACAGCGTGCGGCTCTGCGGGGACTTCTCCGCCAAGGCGCCCGCAAAGGCCTGCGTCATGCTACGGATACAGGTAGGACGTGACACAGGTTCAGGTCCCGGTCTTAATCGTAGGACGCCAGCTCGTTCGGGGACGTACTACCCTTTTTTTTTGGAGGAGAATGTTTAATGCACCATAACCGCAGGCTAGCTAGACCTGCGGCCGTGTGTGGGACTCGAGACTAAAGCGTCCACTACCCACTAAACTCCCCCGGTTTTCCCTTTACACCCGATTGGGACGAGCCGGTGCCAGCCTTGTGGCTAGCCCGGGGACGTCGTACTACACTATTACAGATGACCAACGTATGAGTAATAGCATTTCTACTGCGTTCTGTTTGATGAATAAGTGCTGATCCCCCCCCCCCCTCAGTTCCATTCTCCTCATCCCCATTGTCTATAGCACTTCGCATCCCCCCTTTCTCCATATTAGACCACGTCGCAGGTGTCTATTGGTGGTAGTGATCGCTTACCAAAGGGTGAAGTAACCAAACATTTAATGTTTGGTAAGTGATCAGTCAAGTAAATTTTACTTGGTGATTAAGCCAGTAGATACCCATCATTGTTACGATAAATTTATTTCAAGGATCGAGGCCTTTGCCGTGGGACATTAATTGACTGATAAGATGAAAGTCCATATTAATTTAATGATTTATACCATCTTTATTAAATCTAATCTTGCAAATAAATTATTTTGATTTTGATTTTTCAAACTTCTATAAGTTTGACAGCTGTCAAACTGGCAATCTCTGCTTCCTATTAAATTTTAATAATCTTTTACAGCGCAACCCGACAGTAGGCGACAAGTTCGCATCCCGGGCGGGGCAGAAAGGCATCTGCTCGCAGAAGTGGGCGGCCGAGGACCTGCCGTTCACGGAGTCTGGGCTCATCCCGGACATCCTGTTCAACCCCCACGGCTTCCCCTCCCGGATGACCATCGCTATGATGATCGAGCAGATGGCTGGGAAGGCGGCTAGCTTGCATGGACATGTGAGTGTTATGTATTATAGCTTGACCAGGAATATAAAAAAAACCTGCTCTGGAGGCGCCACATTAGCTATGGTTATAGCAACACTAAGTCTTGGTTTCTATGGTTATACTCACAAATAACTCACAATATCCAATAGTAATAAGGCATGGTTGACAATTGACATCAGACTTTGACAGAACAGCAATAATGAATGACATCTTATTGCTTTTTATTTGATTGTTGCCACTTGAAGAAATTAGTTCCAGTATCTTTCCGCAATATGGTGAAGTTTTTTATTTTAATGGTCGGGCTATACCTTCGTAGTTTCTGATACCTATAAGTGCTTAAGCTTACTTGCTTTTAGGTCAGATGATCAAATGATAAATGTATGTGATGTTGTCCAATATTTAATTTATACAGTATGACAGGAAATGCGAGGGACATATATAAGCCCCGAATAGTTCATGCTTCCATATAACAAAATAAGTATAAATCAATAAAAACTCTGATAAATATCTGTCAATAACCTTAGTCGAAACCTGAAAATCCGCGTAACGTGCGGGCACTCTTCCCTTCACAGTACCTATTTCGTGCACTCGTTCATTACTCAAATTATTGTACTCGCGTACAATTTGAGTTTGGGGCGTAACCGGCCGCTCAGCACTCGGGATTTTTAGGTAGTTCATGCATACCAATGACGTTCAATTAAAAAACTAGACTCACAATCACGCTCAAATATTGTCCGAAGCAAAAGTCTACCCACCCGACTATTGGGCAGAGTTTTCGTTTAGTTGTATACAATTGACATTAAACACTAAATGCCACGAGATAAGGTGTTAATTTGAACGAATGTGTTAATGTCATCAGTGTCAAAGCCACTCGGACAATTTTTGAGGAATTTTTCTTAGAGATTGGGTGTCTAGTTGTATATTGAACGTCATTGATGCATACATAAATTATTAGGATAATTATGAAAAAAATTAAGGATATATTTTTTATAGCGAATTGGACTCTAAATCGGATTCTGAACACTCTCCTTAAATATGTCCCTCGGGTTACCTAACACGCTGTATAATAACCATTTATATTCAGGTCCACGACGCAACGCCCTTCCGTTTCAACGAGAAAGACACGGCTATAAACTACTTCGGTCGGTTACTGGAAGCCGGGGGGTACAACTACTACGGCACGGAGCGCGTGTACAGCGGGGTGGACGGCCGGGAGATGCTCGCTGACATCTTCTTCGGCGTCATACACTACCAGCGGCTTCGGCATATGGTCTCCGACAAGTGGCAGGTGAGTGGCGACTAGATTAACACTCAGTTGCAGAAACGTCCATTAAAGTTAATGTTTCATTATAGCTATTGCTGTCACTTTTTATTTTATGACAACGAAAAGTGACAGCATTAGATTTAAGGCCTAATACGACGCCATTGACATTTGCTCATTTTGCTGCAAGTCGCGCGCCATCTATTGTCATGTACGTACCTTTGCATACGTCACGGGCACAAGCGTAACACAGAGTACAATATTAATAGAGAGGGCATTATTGCTTTTCCAATTTAATTTTTTATACAAAAATAAATTATACTATGCATGATGTATGTAGGCGTGCTAGGTAAGATCGAGGACTTTCCCGCGTGATCACTTTTGAAAAAAATTACCATGCACGCGCATCGTGACTTCTTAGGAGCGGCGCTTGTAAACGTGATAGTCAAAAGTCAAAAAATATATTTATTCATATAGGCATTTTTAGAAGCACTTACGAATCGTCAAAAACTAAAATATTCAAGTATAAAAGTAGTTTACATAAAAATACATATAATATATTTCGATACATACAATATACTAATAAATATACATAGATGTAATAGATTCTACCACCGGTTCGGAATGCTGTCATCTAGTCGAGAAGTCACCGGCAAGAAACTCGCTAGTTACTCTTTTTCATCGCCATGTTTGTTTACAATTTGTTTGTTACAATTACTGATTAGTTTTAGAATACCAAGCCATACAGTATAAAGAATGAGACTATAATCGAGAAAAATCCGTGAGCCCTGGAAGACCAGTGCCCAAAGGTGGCACCTGCAGCACAAGTATGACGTATGTGCCAGCCGTAGTTTCACTCAACCATATAGGGAATGTAACCACCGGACACATAGCGCCACCACCCCAAGCACATTTTAGCGAGCATGACCGCCAAGGTTACAAACTCTTCAGGATTCTTTGAATGAAAAATAAATTTAATTTTTACTGAATTATAACATTTAATGTGTTACTGTATAATACTGCGATAATATAATAATACTGCACAGGATTTTAGCCATAAGGGTGATCACGCGCGGGTGACCGCGAATACCGCGATCGTACTATACAGCGTGGAATTTTAGTCGTTGTTTTCCCGCAGTAAAATGATTCTATCTTAGTAGTAAAATAGATTAATAAAGTTTTTTTGACGTGACAACGTCTTATAAATTGGTTTGCCGGGTGACACTTCAAGAAACTGCGTTACGCTCCGCTCACGTTATGCGCTCACAATGAGAGCGAGTGAGAGGCACGCGTCCCTTCCACTCGGGCATGGTTAGCCCGCCTAAGAGCGAGAGAGACAGACATAAAAAGTCGTTGTCACGTAAAACTTTCGTCCGTATACCGACTTTACAGGCAACCAATTTTTTTAGTTAAATCAAAAGTTTTACTATTATGATAGACGAAACTCGAACCAATAGTACTAGCTGCGTTGCGGAGGGTCACCGGCAGGGGTCATTTCACTTCGCGTTTATCAAAAAAATGATAAATTACTATTTACTAACATTAAGTTTCCATTTTCCCATCAAACTCTAAAAAAAAAATAAAAAAAAAAAGTAAAAAAAAAATTTTAAAAAAACACTTGCAAAAATCGATAGTACTACTGAAGGTGAAGCGTTATGCTGCGGGAAAACAACGACTAAAAAAACACGCAGTATATCATATAATTATTTATTATAAATTCTGTAAATTTTACATTATCGTCGCTTAGAATAATTAAATTATTATATTTTAGCTACGACGTCATAGCAACAGCTAGAGTTTTTAACCGATACTAGGTCTTATTTGCGTACCGCAAATTTTTCTTTCGAGTGTTGATTTTTTTAAGGTAAGGTAAGTCCATATGGGACTTTTTACATTGAAAAGGAAATCATTCAGGCTCTGCATACATTTTTACCCCTTTTTTCAAAGTGCCGGCCAACAAAAAATAATGGTACCTACATATCGTTAGAACTAGCCATTTCAAGCAATACTTATTATGGCACGGAAGTTATGGGATCGCTCCAAAGTCGAAACCAACTTATACAAGTTCAAAGATTCGCTATTTTCATATATTTAATGATTGCTGAAAGTGCTGGAAAACATAAAACTATCTTTGATATGGCTATATAACTAATCTTATCAGACGTCACCACATCGGAAAACTGGCCAATTTCAAGGTCATACCGGGGGGCCAGTCTCACGGCTCAACACTGTCAACTTGTCAGGGATCTGTGCGACGTGCGTTAAGCCCAAACAGGACCCACTGTGCACCGAAGTAGACAGTGAACCAGTCCAGAGCCACTAGGATAGGATTCAAGCTGCCATGACCGAAGCGGCAAAAAGAGTGGACGTAAGCTTGACAAGGAGACTTGTTGGTGAAACGACTTAGAACCCGTGGAGATTCGGGGTAAGAAAGAACTCTTCAAAAAGTGGAAAGTGTCCCAATCTCTTTTAGACTGCGATTCTTACAGAGCTGCTAAGAAAGCTGTAGCTAGAGGTAGGCAATACCTAAGAGGTGTACTATGGGTCAGAACAAGTGCCCCCGTAGTCCACCCAGGTGAACTTGCTAGGTGTACTACGGATCAGGAACGCCAATTGCAACCACAAAATGATAAGCTGAAATCATCTGAGGGGCGGAAGTTTATTTACCCTAGAATGTAGCAAATTCTAGGGCCCAACCACACAGGACACTACCAAACGCCGCTGTGTAAAAGACCTTCATGGTATTCTGTTATGCGAGGACCACGTGGTGAATAGTCATTTGCCACCTCTGTACTATTACTACTCTGTGCATTATTTGGTTCGGTTGCAATATTTATTTTTTTAGAGTTTATTACTTTACCGCTTAGATACTTAATATTTTTTGGGTTTTCCTCCCATGTTACATTCTAAAATCACATAAATGCACGCAACGATATTTTAAATAAAATCTTTGACCGCATTTAGGATTTGACAAGCAACAATTACTGTCACCTTATAGACCGACAAACTTATCTGTTCACTACGGTCGGTTTAGTACTTCCATAAGATATCGTTTTAGAGTACATTTCACGTAGTTCCAATTTTGGCCACCGGAACAGATAAGTTTGTCAGTCTATACATAAGTCATCATAGTGCCTGATAATTTAAAATATCAAACTTTTCTTTCTGTGTGTTATGTAAAACTATTTAGGCGGTTTTATTAAACATTAATTAAATAAATAATAAACAGCCTGCTCCAAAATGAAGCAAGCGAGCATCTTCGGAATCACAATGCAAATATTTTTATATATAAGAATAACTTTTTCTCTAGTAATATTCACCGCGTTTTGGGAGCAGAAAATTCTACATATTTTGTGACAGATCATTTTATAAAGTTATGTTTATTTATTGTAAATTGATTTATTTGAAATTCTAAAAAGACCAGCATCTTCTACAAGAAACAAGCTTACTTTTAAAGGTAGATTTAGTACATGTAAGTATTTCAGGTCAAGGTATAATTGAACCAAAAACATCAAATTTTGCTGTTTCACTTCGTAGTCGCCTTAATGAAGCATTAACTTTAAAGGAGCTTTCTGCAACAGGGTGTTAGTGTAGTTTCTGAGAATTAAGCGAGAAAGAGACATCGCTCAAATTGTGGCCTCTCACTTCATCAGCACACTTCAAGTACTCACCCTTCACATGAGCGGATCTGCAAACTGATGGTAGAGAGAATTCCAAATTCCTGCATCGCGTAGGCAAAATGATTAGCAACCCCGTCATATTTTTTTCTTCTTTCTCTCATTTCTACTTTCTTTTATACCAAAGAAGTCACGTATGTTTAGTTCTAGGCTTTCTAGATACTATTTCTAGATACTGTAAAAAGTATCTAGAAATAGTATCTAGAAAGCCTTTTTGTCTTGTTTAGTCTAGACTCTATTACCATGTATTTTAAGCAACTTATTCAAAGTATCAACTTTCGACTGTACATTGGACCACGATTTATGTCGGAAGAAGATCTTTTACTTTTAGTGGGATCTAGATATTCGATAAGTGTGTCATGAGTCCTTCGCTGTTCGTTAACTAAATTTTTTGGCAATATCTACTAAACTAATACTATTGTCACAGGTGCGAACAACAGGCGTGGTAGACGCTCTAACCCGTCAGCCAGTGAAGGGCCGTCGTCGCGGCGGTGGCGTCCGTCTGGGAGAGATGGAGCGGGACGCGCTGCTGTCCCACGGAGCGTCGTTCCTGCTGCAGGACAGGCTGTTCCACTGTTCCGATAAGAGCGAGGTGAGTGCACAACACTTGACATCATCATCATCAGCCTATATACGTTCCCACTGCTGGGACACAGGCTTTATCTCAATTGTGAGATAGTGTGGGCCATACTCCACCACGCTGGCCTAGTGCGGGTTGGTGGAGGGGTGCGTAAGGCAAGTGACCAACCTTAATGTCAGATGCTATCAAGCCGCCAAATGGCCTCTGACTAGGCTTGACGACTAATATCTTCATTATAAGTGTTTGCTTCTGCAGGTTCCATCAATAGACTACGCAACTTTTTACCAATACCCACCAAAATTGTGCTAGTGCAGGCCCTTTTGCTGCCTTTGCTTGACTACGCCGATTGTTGTTATACAGATCTTTGTGAAGCGTCACTTAATAAGCTAGAACGATTGCAAAATTTTTGCATACGTATTATCTTCGGCCTACGTAAATACGATCACGTTTCTGAGTACCGAGCTCGGCTAGGCTGGCTTCCGATACGACGTCGCCGTGATTTGCATGTTCTTGGCTTATTGTTTTCCATACTATTCAACCCTTTATCTCCTTCCTATCTTAAGGAGCGGTTTCAGTTCTTGCAATCCACCAAAGGTCTTGATCTGCGTTCAGCCCGGAAGTTACATCTTGTCTTTCCACCTCACTCTACTGAGTTCTACTCCCAATCCTTCACTGTTCAATCTATCCGTCTTTAGAATTCTCTCCCCCTTTCTATACGTGAGTCTCAGACACTTACAATTTTTAAATCTCGCGTTAAATCTTACTTTCTTTCTCTCCCCTGACTAATGCTTGAGTGTTGTCATTTTTATGGTCTATTTTGGTTGAATGGTTCTTTTGTGTGTTGTCCGTGAATCTGGTTTAACTGTGTTTACTTTATGTATGTGTATGTATTATTATGTTTATGTATGTTTATGTATATACTTATATATTTTTATATGTTATGATATATTTCTTATTTCTTTATTAGATGCAACATATAATTTTTTTTTTTTTTTTCTCAGTCTTGCACTACCTACCCTTTGTTTCTGTTTAAACTATTTTTATTACTTTCCTCTATCCTAAGGTTGACTGGAAGAGATCGCTATCTAGCGATAAGTCCGCCTGAATTGTACAGCTTCATTATGTAACATGTTTTGTGCAATAAAGAGTATCTATCTATCTATCTATAGCAAATATCAGCCGGGACCGACAGCTAAACGTGCCTTTCGAAGCACGAAGACGCTCGAAATAATGTCAGTAAATGTGGTCAGAACGGTCACCCATCTATTAACCGACCGCGGCGTAGTGCTTGACTTTCGTTATCGCTAACGACCACTGAACACATTGACATAAGGCGTCACACAAGTCACCGACTCCTCCCTCTTGGGTACGAAGGTGGAAGGAAAATCGGGGTAGTTTAGCGGGTAGTGTGACGATCATCATTGTCCCGAGTCCCACATACGGCCGAAACGACGTTTGTCTCACTACCCACAAAACACCCCTGTTTATATTTTTACTCCCATTTGTGGCGCATAACCGGCTCAATTGTTAGTGACCCCATTTTGCCAAATCTTTCAGTACAAAAATGAACACTGTGCACACCTTATCACAACACAACTATTGGATGTCCATTTGTTGAAATAAAGGTTGTGCGAAATCAAACCAGTGTTACTCGTGTGCATATTTGCAATTATATGCATCATGTCTAGACATTGAAACAGCTTGCTTTTAATGCATGTACTGTCTGAGAACCCTGTACATATAGTCACAGAACAGAAACACAAATGTTTATTCTGGGTCCGGTTCCCTCGAAGTATAGGGTAAGGTCACTCACTACTACACCTTATATAATTGTTATTCTAATATCCTTTGGTTTAACGTTTAGATTTGGCAATGTAATCAGTAGAATGATTGTACTGATTACATTGCCAACAATTGTAATCAGTAGAATGATTCTACTGATTACATTGCCAAATATAAACGTTGTCAGGTAATGATAATGTGATTCTAGTAGAATGTGACAATGTATAAGTTTTCTTTTGTAACTTAAATAAATAAGAAGTCATATTGACCTTTTTTTTTCTTTTGAAGGCAATGTGGCATATCTGTCACTGTCAGTCAGTGGTGAATCTGTCCCTTATTTTTTTTTAATTTTCCCAGGCAATCTTATGCACGAAGTGTGGCACTCTCCTCGGTCCTATCTCGGGCAAGGGCGACGGCAAGGCGGCGTGTCGGCTGTGCGGAGCAGGAACCTTGGCGCCTATAGCCATCCCCTACATATTCAAGTTCTTCGTCACACAGCTAGCAGCAGTCAATATTAACGTTAAGATCAATTGTACGCAGAATTTAGCTATTAAGTCATACTAGTTTGACATTAAATGAGTTGTTGACTTTAGTTTTTCTGTTTTTATAATTTTTAATAGTGGAACACTAATTTTGGATAGTTACTAAAATATTTAATAACCAGTTCATCCAAGTGTATTGGACAAAATAAGTATGTAATACAAAAATCACTGGATATTTGACTGGCAGGAAAAATGTTAAATTTTTATAATAATATGTGACCTATTTAGCTTATAGAAACAATAATTAAAACTTGACATCCCGTTTTTATATTGTTTAAATTGTACTTCATCAGCTATTACAGTTCTAAAAACAGTAAGTAAAAATTATTGTTTTATAATACTTGTTTGGGATTGATTATTAACTTGAGACCAATCTTCTGGGAGTGACGGGATCATTCAGGCTACTCCACTTATCCCACCTAGCCATCCCACCGGGGTGGGAAAAGTGGAAAGCAACTCCATTTTTCTAACAGAGGGCATCATTCTCTAACAGAGGGCTGAATAAAACAACCAATTGTAAATAAAGAAATAATCTTTATTTCTATAATCATAAAGCATATCTTAAAGCTAATCCTCATCCATGGCCTCAACTTCCTTCTTCTTCTTCTTTTTCTTCTTCTTAGCGCTGGCAGTCTCCAGCACGGCCTGGGCCTCCTCCATGGCTTCCTTCATCACTTCGATGTTCTTCTTGGGAATGTCTCCGGTCTCGTAGAACTTGAGACGGTCTTCCACTTGCTGACGGAGTTTCTCACCGAATATTGTTGTAAGGCTCTCTGTGAAAGATAGAGTAGGTTTAGTAAAAACATGATTTTACTTCTTAAATTATAACATTAAGAAAATGAGGCTTACAAAAGCAGGATTTCAATATATTTTATTGACTAACTGTCGTTTCGGACACATTTTATTCGGACACAGTGTCCGAATTAACACTTTTTAATTTTAACATTTTTTTACTGTCGATTCGGACACCGCGATATAAATAGCTGTTTTGTACAGTCAGATAAAAAATCTTCCTAAGATTTCTTTATAATAATAATAAAGATTTCTTTACGTTATAAAAATAAAGTCTCAACGAAGCCTTCTACACGAAGCTATCGGTAGTGTTTCTAAAGATGACTGGGTCAAATGTGTGATGCATGCAGAGGAATTACAGGATCAGGATTTAGCCAAGGCAATTTTAAAAGATCAGAGAATACAGCCTCTGGTAATAAATTTACTCGAAGATGACAGCGCTCCTCACCCGTGGTACAACTGCGATGTCCAACTAGTTGTACCACGGGGAAGTAAAGTTACCCATGGTTCAACTGGTTGTTCTATGGGGAAAAATCTTTACCAATAGTTCAACTCGAGTGAGTTGTTCTTTCCTTGGTCCAACTAGTTGTACCTACTACTGGGAATCGCTCCCGACCCGTGGTCCAAGTGCTGAAATAAAGTGATCCATGGTTCAACTGGTTGTTCTATGATTGTTGTGGTTGTCCCCCTTTAATCCTTGATTCAGAATACTCAGCAAAGGGTACCAGGACAACATGACCTTAGTGGAGTTATAAAATGCGCTCCCGACCCGTGGTCCAACTGCGATGTTCAACTGGTTGTACTACGGGGAAGTAAAGTTACCCATGGTTAAACTGTTTGTTCTATGATTGTTGTGGTTGTCCCCCTTTAATCCTTGATTTAGAATTCTCCGCAAAGGGTACCAGGGCAACATGACCTTAGTGGAGTTATTTAAAAAGTTTACGTTATCCAGAAAAGTTATGTTTGATGAAAGAAGATTGCATTTGTCCGCCATTCCTTAATAGATTTTCAGACACGCATTAGTTCAAAAAAATCCACTTTGCTGAGAATTCTGAATCAAGGGTGAGTTGTTTTTTCCTTGGTCCAACTCCCTGTAATACATATCATGTATATCAGGGAGATGGATCATGGGGACGCACAACAATCATAGAACAACCAGTTGAACCATGGGTAACTTTACTTCCCCGTGGTACAACCAATTGAACATCACAGTTGTATCACGGGTCGGGAGCGGGTCCCCGTGGTCCAACCAGTTGGACATAATTCAACCGTTTTACCACGGGTCATAATCATAAATATCAATAAAAAGGGGTGAACCATGGGTAACTTTACTTCCCCGTGGTACAACCAGTTGGACATCGCAGTTGTACCACGGGTCAGGAGCGCTGTCATCTTCGTGTAAATTTATTACCAGAGACTGTATTCTCTTATCTTTTAAAATTGCCTTTGCTAGATCCTGATCCTGTAATTCCTCTGCATGCCTCACACATTTGACCCAGTCATCTTTAGAAACATTACCGATAGCTTCGTGTAGAAGGCTTCGTTGAGACTTTATTTTTATAATGAAAAGAAATCGTAGGAAGATTTTTTATCTGACTGTACAAAACAGCTATTTATATCGCGGTGTCCGAATCGACAGTAAAAAAATATTAAAATTAAAAAGTGTCAATTCGGACACTGTGTCCGAATAAAATGTGTCCGAAACGACAGTTAGTCATTTTATTTTCAAGTGACAGATGACTATAAATCCATTAAAATATTGTAAGGGAATTTTCAGTAACTAACACCATTACCAATTATTATTTTTGAGTTACAAGAAACAGTTTGATTGATATAATTATTCTGTCTGGTCTTGGTTGCATCATTTGAGCAATGGCTCTAAATGGTGTTCTCTGAAAAAGTCCTACCACCGACCAAACACCGATTGTTTTCGAAAGTGCCCCATGGTAGTCAAGGGACTGGCAGGTCCCTTACTCGGGTGTAAAGGAAAAACTAGATTAGTTTAGAGAGTAGTAAGACTTTTAGTCGCACGTCGCAGGGCCGCAGGTATTGCTGGCCTGTGAATCCTGTGATTATAGTGTTAAAATTACTCTTCTCTGCTAAAAATGGTAAATATTACCTGAGAAGCAGTCGATGCGAGAGGCGATGGAGCACTTGTTGGCGAGGTAGCGGCTGATGCGGCCCTTGTTCTTGAGGCCGGCGCGGCCGATGAACGTGGAGTGGTACAGCAGGCCGTACTTCGGCGTGTTGGAGCGCGTCTTCAGCGCGCGGAACAGCGCTTTTTCTGCGCCTGAACATAATATACGCCGTGAATTTATTGTTATAATTTTTAAAGCATTATACCTGCTTAATTGGGAAAATATATTAATATAAATTAGAAAAAAAAATCAACGTGTTCAGCTATCAGGCGGGAAGCGAACCCGCCCTCCTCATTTTCCGGGCAAGTTCACTTTCAACTATGCTACTGAGACTCATCACAACAGACCCATTTAACCCTTTCCCCGCCACGCTTTTTTCCGAAAATGGTGCCACTAACGCCACGACCACAAAAAAAAATTCCAAAAAATGATTTAGTTATACTCAAATCATTCAGGCAAGTAAAAATACAACGTTTCTTGATCCTGTTTTTTTGTCTGATATATTAGTCATTGGCGTGGTGGGCACGAAAATGGTTTGTCTGATATGTCAGACATTGGCGTTGAAAGAGTTAAAACAGATTTTTTTTTGTTAAAGGTCAAAAATATGTAAATTGTAAGTCTTTTCAGTCTGATGGAAAGAGAAAGCTCAGTAACAGATACAGGAGGAACTGAACCAATTGGATAATATTTTTTTCTGTCAACCTATGTCAGTTTTGAGCTTGGCCCAGATGTCGACACAAATCACTATGAACTCATCATATGTACTAAACAAAACATCTGTAATAACAAACAACTGAAACAATATTATATTTACCAAGTATCTGCAGCGTGGAAGCCGGGTACTTGGCCAGGCTGGTGAGCGAGCCAGCCTTGGAGATCAGTCTGGCGCCGACCTGGTCTCCCACCAGCGTCGTCAGGTTAGGAGCCACGCTGTTCATCTTGGTGTGAAGGTACTCGGATATCTGCTTCCTGGAATAACATTATTATTATCATCAAACATTTAACACCATTGCAGACATAATATATTAATTATGTTGTGTTAAAATACTCATAGTGGTAGCCTAAGCAATACGTCGCTTACTGAGTGTAGATGTAATATATTTATAACTCATAGTGGTTTCCGCGATGGTCTAACCAGTGGTTTCAGTACCAGGATGTGAGGCACATACGTCATACTTGTGCTGCAGGTGCCACCTTTGGGCACTGGTCTTCCAGGACTCACGGATTTTTCTAGATTATAGTCTCATTCTTATACTTTATACTGTATGGCTTGGTAGTCGAGTTTCTTGCCGGTTCTTCTCGACAGATGACTGCATTCCGAAGCCGGTGGTAGAGTCACTCTGTAATTGACGATTCATAAATACTTGATACAAGTTTACATGAATAAAGAATATTTTGATTTTGATTTTGATTTTGAGGTTCTTTCAAAGGTGTTCAATTCCTTGAGCGGGGCCTGCCTGTGGGTGGGCAGGCCCAAGGAGCATGGGGGATTTAGTGGGTATCCTGGAATTTACGAGTCCTACACACAGCTCGCCTACCCAGGCGGTTTACAGTGCCTTACTGCATTCCCCTCAACAAAAAAAGAGGGGTGTTCAATTCCTGCGGCTCGGATTTGTGATAGGCGATAGAGTTGTCTATCAATAATCATCTATCACTTAACTATCGATAGTCTATCGACATTTCAATAATATGGATAGCACTATCGATATCGTTAATAATAATAATAATAATAATATTTATTTCGCAAGAATGTGGTGTGTGTTACTAGTTTTCGAGGTCAACTATCGATTAAATCGATAGTTGGGCAACTCTAATATGCGACGGTAAGAGATTACGACAAGCAGGCGGGCTGTAGGCTTGAGTGCCACTCTCGGGGTATAAATAAAGTGTAGCAACGGTACACTAGCGCACATAACATACATTATGCGCGCTAAATATCGACGCTGCGTTTGCTATAGCACGACTGTTATTACCGCGAGTGGATGGATAACACAAGCGATAGATCAAAGTGTGCAATAGCCTTGGAATTAAAGGCTCCAAGATCAGAGGTTACGTTAAGAGAATAGAATTGAGAACAGTGATGCTTTTTGTAGTGTGTCTCAATAGTGTTAAACCGCGTTTTATTTTGAAAGAAGGAGCCTGTGTAAGAAACATGGACACATAATAAATTACTGGAATACAAACAACACTTTCTAAATCTCTTTTCGAACATTATTTACTGTGAATATTGTGTGTAAATTGAGCGAAACAAATATCAATACATCCATCCATCCAAATAACTTTCACATTATAAGATAAGTTAGATAATCGACGAGCCATTTGGTGTAATGGTCGAGAAATCGGCTATTACACCAAAGGTCGCGGGTTCGATCCCCGCACGGTACAAACATTTGTGTGCATGAACATGTCTGTTTGTATCGGTCTGGGTGTTTCTATCTATAATATGTATGTATTGACAAAAAAAAAGTATATAAGTAATGTTTATCCGTTGTCTAGCACCCATAGCACAAGCTAATGCTTAGTTTGGGGCTAGATGGCACTGTCACAGTACCATCTAGCCCCAAACTAAGTGCCACTGTGTGACTAATGTCCAGAGATATTTATTTATTGATTATGTAATTAACAAACCTGTAATTACTGAGAGCGACAACCCTTCCAGCGAACATCTGTATATTAATCAAATCCACCGGTGAGATATCCATTCCCATCGACATCTTGGAAGCATCAATGATAGCCTGGGCCTTCTCCGAGTCCCCGAGGATCTCTGTCAATGGTTCTACAGACTCCTCAGACAGTGTCTTGCGGTCTTTGATGAACTCCGCGCATTTGGTGTACAAGTGGTTCTCTGGCACTATGCTGACCAGCTCTGGGAAGTGGTACGAATACCATTCTCTGAGGAAGGAATAGGAATATAAGTATTAATATTACAAGAGGTGGTGGCTGTGGTTTCAAACGTCGATTCAGACATTCAGTCGATGGATTTTTTAATGTGCGCTTATAGCTCTGCAGTGACGGAAAACATCGCGAGTAATCATGTGATTATCAGAAAGCTTAATTTTCATGGCTTAATATTTTTTAATTTTTTAGCTATACAAACAAAATCCATAGATGCTGCCAAGAACCACAACTGGCCATTTTTAAGCATTGTGTATGTACTTGCAACATTCTTCAATTATAAATACTTGTGTTTGAAATATTCTCACAACAAACACAACCGAAAAGCTATACGAGTACATACCTGATCCGCATGGAAAACGTGTTAACATCTTTATCCAACTGGTCCAACAGTGCAATGGACTGTATGATCATGTTGTCAACGCGATGTACGTTGAACTTGACCCTGGCTCTGGAGTATGAGTGGCCAAGCCCGAGCTGAGCCACGCTGCAGGCCTTCTGTGTCAGGCCTTTGATCAGAGCGTGGAAGTGGAAGCGGATGCCTGGAGAATATTAAAAAAGAGATATAAGTTGTATAGCCGCTAAGCTGTGGTAACCGAGTTGTATGAAAAGTCACTTCATATGCACGAGGTCGATGGTTAGAATCTACATCGGCTACTTATGGATTTTTCCATATGCATATTTACGGAGGAAAAATATCCTTTCTGACCCGTGGAACACCCAAGTGGTTCACCTAGGTGTTCCATTTAACTTTCTGTACCTATCGTGAAGAAATGGCTGTGAAGCCATTATCGAAATGGTCAGTTTATCGAATATTCTCTGGCACACTGACCAGGAAAACACAGGGTCATTCCTTAAGTGGCCACTTAGGATACTTTTTAAACTGTAGCAACGGTACACTAGCACACCAAATATAGATTTTGCGCGCTAAATATCAACGTCGCATTTGCTGTAGCACAACTGTTATTACCGCATGTCGATGGATAACACAAGCGATAGATCAACGTGTGCAATATTACATAATTATCTTGAAAATTAAGGCTCTATCAGAGGAGCCTACAGTCATCATCATCATCATCCCAGCGTATTCCCGATTGCATCCAGTATGGAGCTCAGGGTCCGCTTCGACTATGATCCTAGATTTGACAAGCCTGGTTATTACAATAGAGCGATTGCCATCTGACCTCCGTAACCCTTACAAGGGAAACCAGACCTACTTGGAACATAGTCGGGACCAACTGCTTAACGTGCCTTCCGAAGCACGGAATCATCATTCTTTTTTAGACATTCAGGTGATTCAACGCTGCATTGTCCTAACCAAACTGGAAACAATCACACAAAGTGATGTTCCCCGTGGGATTCGAACCCACGACCTCCGGGTATTAGAGCCAAACGCTCTTACCACTGTACCACGGAGGCAGAGGAGCCTACAGTAAGAGAGTAAAATAAAATTGAGTACATTGTTCAGTGATGCTTTTTGAACAGTATCCCCAGTGATGCGTGCTTTTTAGACAGTGTCCCTCAATAGTACCGCAAGTCAAAACTCCACATTTACAAATGACTGAAACGTTACCTCTCAGTATTTCCGGGACAGCACCAGTGTGTGAGCATGGTATCTCCAGAGCCTCGCTGATGGCTGCTCCCAGCTTAGGGTCTAGCACTCCTAGGGTGCACTTGCTTCTCTTCTTACGCTTTGGTAGGGCTCCTTCCAGGAACAAGTTCAGGTCTTCGGGTAAAATGCCTGAAGAAGCATTTGAGTAAATTTATATATGTAAATAAATTTTACACTTATAATAAATATTTATTATTAATTTCACACTTGACTGTTTCCTTGTTTCACTTTGCTACTGAAAATTATTTTTTGACGGAATCAGTGAATTTATATTTTAGTAATATGTTGTTGTATTCTGCAAAAAATAAGTATTGCATTTTGTCATCTTGTGCACTAGGCAATATTGATTTTTCTATGCTTAAAAAGTAAATAATTTAAAACTAACCTTCAGACACTGCATTGATATTCTCCAAAGCCAATACAGCCGATTTGAACGGCTGGAACGCGACGAGGGTCACCACAGAGTTGAACCGCTGCAGGTCTGTTACCGACTCCTCCACTTGGGGCAGGAATGCGGCCAACTCTTCAAACTCGGCCACGCGGAAGAGGGCGAAGCCCGCACTGTGCTCATAGAGCACATATAACTTACTCTGAAAATTACAATTACTATAATTATCACACTTTTTTATATTGGTGTGTCCATTTTGCCAAAGTCATATTTCCAACCAAATGGTGGTACTTGTTTATCTACCTTTTTCTTGTATTCAACACAAATTATATAGGTTAGACGAGCCATTTGGTGTAATGGTCGAGAAGTCGCCTATTACACCAGAGGTCGCGGGTTCGATCCCCGCACGGTACAAACATTTGTGTGCATGAACATGTCTGTTTGTATCGGTCTGGGTGTTTCTATGTATAATATGTATGTAGTTACAAAAAAAAAGTATATAAGTAATGTTTATCCGTTGTCTGGCACCCATAGCACAAGCTAATGCTTAGTTTGGGGCTAGATGGCGCTGTGTGAATAATGTCCAGGGATATTTATTTATTTAGGTGTTAAAATTTGCTGTGCAGATTTGGGACATAGCCTATGAAGTAGATCCAATAAACACCATCAACTTTTATCATGGCGTCGACAAAATTGGTCCTAGTGAAAAAAAATATGTTCATTATGTTATTCAATATTTATATAATAATAATAAATTATTATGGACGATAACTTTTTCCCCCTTGGATCCATGGTGTCATCAAAATAAAAGTTGATGGTGTGTATGTGGTCTTTCACTAGAATACATCTCATCTCTGCACATTAACTTAAATGTTTTGGGCCCATTGTTCTTAGCAAGTTTTGCATTCTCTTTTTAACCGACTTCAAAAAAGGAGGAGGTTCTATGTTCGACTGTATGTATTTTTTTTTTTTTTTTTTTATGTATGTCCGTCGATTTCTCCGTCAATTGTGGACCGATTTAAATAATTCTTTTTTTATTTGAAAGAGCATAGTTCCGAGGTGGTCCCATTGTCACCATGTCAGGATCTGATGATGGGATCCCGGGAAAATCAAGGGCAAACCTCAAATTTTATAGGCGCACACTACGCGTTACTTGTTTTTTCTGAAGCCATTTAAGTGTTTGCGTCCTATAGACATCACTTTATGTTGATGAGCTGATGATGGAAGGTACAACTCCTTAACGGTTAGGAGTTAGGGGATAATTCTTTCAGTATTGTAAGAATATGTGGACCGTTATTTGTATTTCATGTACTTTTGCAGCTAAGCTGATGATGGAAGGTACAACTCCTTAACGGTTAGGAGTTAGGGGATAATTATTTCAGTGTTGTAGGAATATGTGGACCGTTAGTTGTATTTCATGTACTTTTGCAGCTAAGCTGATGATGGAAGGTACAACTATGATGATGGAAGCTAAAGGGTACGACTTCTTAATTCTTATGTCCCTCTTGCGGGCTGCATCTTTAGTTGGTCTACTGAATGGTGCTGAACACTTAATGAATACCTAATATTGTCAAATAATACAATTCTACTATTTTACTCGTATTTTCGTTATCAATATTATGAGAGAGTTTTACTCACTCCTACGTATTATTCACACTAAAAATAGAAAAATAAACAAACTTTTTAAAAAAAAAATTAAACCGACTTCAAAAAAAAAAAACAAAAAAAAAAATCCTAAAAACACTGAAAAGCAAAAAATAATTTTAATAAGACATTCATCAAATGCGCTTATTGTCTAAGCCTATTAATAACATTAAATTGTATTTACGTGCTAGGTAGGTACCTACTAATCTGTTTGAAGTCGGTGCCAAGCCAAAGGTAATGAAAAATGATACATACCTAATAATTTATGTATTATACAGGGTTACAAATAATCCGCGGACGTAGGTACGTAGTCTGGGTACCTACTACAGTCGACTCTCGTTAATTCGAAACTCGAGGGACTCTTAAAATATTTCGAATTATCGAATGTTTGAAATATCAAATGGTTCGAAATTTGTGAGAGAAAATCAATAAAACTTCGAATTACCAAGTATTGATCAATAATTATTTATTAACTGCTATTCTATAACAATGAAAAAAGTTTAGAGTGTACATACATAAATCTATTCATAATGCGAATTAATTAATGTTTCGAAAGAACTCTGTTATACTGGTTTGCTTCAAAACACATTGCTGCTGCTCAGACTGCTCAATAACTTTTATTAAGAAAAAAAGTGCCTGAAATGTTTTTTCATCACTTTCGTTTTACGACAAGTTCAAAAATATTCATACTTTCGTTTTACGACAAGTTCATACAATCATTCGACCTCTTTCTCTCTGCAACTTTGAATTGTCGAGTGTTGGACGCCGATGAGTTCGAATTAACGCGTCGTTTTATTATATAGCAATGATTTTTTCGTTCGAATTACCAAGTGCATAAAAATGTATTGATTTAGTTCGAAATATAAAAAGATTTTGTAGGGCACTCGTGATAACTTTGAATTATAGAGAGGTTCGAATTATCGCAGGTTGGAATTAACGAGAGTCGACTGTATTTGGCTTGGCACCGACTTCAAACAGATTAGTAGGTACCTACCTAGCACGTAAATACAATTTAATGATATTAATAGGCTTAGACAATAAGCGCATTTGATGAATGTCTTATTAAAATTATTTTTTGCTTTTCAGTGTTTTTAGGAATTTTTTTTTTGTTTTTTTTTTAAATTATTAAACTAAGACAAATCATGTTAATTAAAAAATATTGTAAAATAGCCAATGGTTTAATGAAGATTTAGAATGTATGTAAATATTATGTCAGCAATTAAGTTTTTTGCTGTGCTCTTAGTCTTACAGGGTTTATGTGCGACCTATTTAAGGTAAGTAGATTACCTATTTATCAAACAACATTTTTCAATTAATATCATTATGACCCATAGCAACAGGTGGATTCAGAATTTCAGAGTTTGAATCCTTGTCTAAACAATTTAGTAAATTATACAATTTTGTAAATATTTTAGTGTCTAGGCTTTCTGTAACATGTCCTTTATACCTAGAAGGCTAGAAGTCATCATCTGGTCAAAGGCACGGAAACCCATAACCTTAGTTTGGGAATAAATAAATAATGTGTAATAATTAACAATTTGTTTTGCTGTTATTAAGTGAAATTGTATCAAATCTTGGCAAATTGTTAAAGAGAACATAATAATTATAGCGCAAATACTAAAACAAGCACAGAACAATTTTAGTTTGCTGGACTGAAAATGGCAATTTTATGTTATTTATCTAAATTAATCACACAGCCAATATCGGTCAAAGTTAAGGTTACTTAAACATACCATTTTATTGTCTGGCACAGGATTCCATCACTGTTTTGTGTTAGAAAAATAAAAACACGTGTGTTTTGATGTCTCACCCGCGTCGAACTTTTTTGGAAGTAATAAAAATTTGAGGTTATGTTTTGATTTCGTTTCACGCACGTCATAATTTTCTATGAAAGAAGACCGAATAATGTTTTTCGCGTAATTTACTCTTACGGTCAGTTGAATATTTTTATGGTGTTAAGAATATGTATTATAAAATATTATAATTTGTGTGATTTTAAGTGCAGATTAAATTATTTAAAAAGAAATTGCTTAGGAAGCTTTTGGTAATGCGAATAACGGAGCGTTTGCGTATCTGTTTAAAAATATGATTAATGAAACACATAAACTGAAACAAGTGATTTAAATAAAATGTAGTTAATTTTCTTTTTTCTTTTCATATGTAGGTAATTTTTGATAATAAACATAATAATTATTAAAAAAAAAACAGTATAAACTGTCTCAACGGAGGCACAAAAATCCAAAAGCTCTTAGGTTTCCGAACTTATTGTTGATGTTGCACAGCCGCAGTAACGGAAAATTTGACATTTACAATTTTGAAAAATAAATGACGAGTTGGTCGTGAATTCGTGTTATTAAATTGTTTACCTACGAATTTTTACAATTTGCTTGTTGTAAAATGGTTTCGAGTGTTCGAATCGTTTGAGAAACTAAGGTATAATTGTGTAGTGGTATTATATCCAGCCAAGGTCACTATCATGCGTACACAGTGAAATTTTAATTCTAAAAGATGGCATCAGTGACAATGCAACGAGATCTTGTTGTGAATCTGAAAAGGGAGACTATCTTGAACATCGGGCTCCTTAGTAAGCTGCAGCCTATGCCGTCGGACCTAACAAGACAAGTGTTTAAAGAAAATGCCCTTGAGAAGCCCACGCAAAATGTATTTAACAATTTATCGTACTACTTAGTGTCTATCATAGATGCGCAGGTTTGCGATAAGTTTTCATGGCCTTTGTACGACACTAAGACAGAAAGAGCATACCGAGGTCAGCTATCAGCCTTTATTAATGATTACAGCAGTAAGGGATTGGTATCTCCAGTCATGACTTCTTATTTAGTTAACCCAGGCTGCTACAAAGTAACTATGCTTATATTTCAACTATCTCGGCTTGCTGTGCAGCAGTTACTATCAACTATGATGTCCAATAAGCAGAAGGAACTGTACAATTCAATGACAGACAAATACAAAAATAGTACCGAAGGTTTTATTGAAGATATTGAAAAAGAGACTGATATAATGCTAAGTAAGTTTTCGAATTATTTATGCAAACGTGAAGCGATGGAAAAGATTGCTCGCATGTTTAGGGATAAAATAACTTCTATGGAAGAAAAACTGTTATCAAATGACACACAGAAATATATAAACAAGCTGGTTGATAATTACTTGAATCAATGTAAGTTGGATGAGTCTGCAAAAAAAGAAATGTTGAAAATAAAAAATGTTAATACACCAGCCGCATATTTTGATTCATGGCTTGAACAGACGGATGACTGTATAAAAGCATTGGAATCAAAGTGGGATGAAACAGTGAGTCCATTTATAAAAATGTGTTCAGAAACTCGAGATAATACTGAAGCACTCATAGCAAGACACACAGGTGAAGCTGATCGTAGTTCCTTCATGGTAGAGTATAACCCAAAAACAGATGAAATTGATACTGGTGAATTACAAACGCAAGTCAATACTCAACAGAAGTATATTTTGAAAAACATTGTGAAAGATGGCAAATTGTATTTTCCAAATCTGGTTCGAAGTTTTCTCATATCTATTTCTTATATTTTGAAGAATACGGAGATTGGTGATGATGTTTACGAGTTCAATGATTATTTTGAGAGTGCTATGCGTAACTACAGTGCAGTGGTTTCGGCTTTAAGAAGTCTGAATGACCGAGTATTAACCGCAGAAGCAAGAATACAGGTAAAGCAATAATTTTATCATTAAAGTTTTTAGTGTAACTTCTGTCCGGGTCCTTTATACCTATTCATCTTAAATGTTTGTTCTCGATAGTATTTTAATTCTTAAACCCTCTATATGCAGTCTTGAGTAATTTTCATTACAATTAGTTAATTTACAGTGATAAATTAACTTCAGGATATGTTTTTTAATACTTATCAAAAATTTACTCTCATTTCAGCCATCACCTTTGCTGTTGAATCATTCTACAATATCAATAAAAGACTTTGAGATACCACCAATGCCTGACTTATCGGATCTCAAGGCTAGCAGAGAACATCCTTGTCTTCTATTCGACACTTTCACACCAATAAGCATGTCTAAAAATCAGTTCAATTTGCGCAGAAAGCATAAATCGTTCAGTAGTTTCTCTAAACCGCAACCAAAGTCTATGATTACTCCCTTCCACCAAGCACCTCGTGATGATTTCCTGAAGAGTCTGATATCTTGTCGTGTGAGCTCCTACGATCGCCCAGATGTCAGAGATGTCAGCCAGAATTTCCATAACATTTCTGTAATATCGCAAGTCAATCCCAGAGGCAATGAAACAATAGCAGAATGCTCTGGATTCACAAAACAACAGATAATGAGGCTATTGTCTACCAAAAAGTCAAGTAGCTCTAAGAAGTTTAAATACAAGACAGAAAGACCAAATATCAATGTGAAAAAAGGAGGATTGTTCAATGAATCAACCAGTTCGAATGATAGCAATGCTTTGTTCAGAAGTCATTCATCTCCAAACTTGTTTGAGAACAGGGAAAAGAGATCCATTCCAAAATTGGGACGGAGAAAGCTGTCTGTAATGCAGGAGGATACCCCATCTCTATTAGAGGTGTCAGGTATTGTAGCTTTAGAAAAGGACAATACATATGGGACACCAGAAGGCATTGTTGGTATGGAGAATTCTAGAAAATTAATTGATGTCGCAATTCTTCCTGTCATATGTGTCACACCGGCAAATGCGCCTAAAACAAATATATCAAACGATAAGGAAACAATTTTAAATAAAGATATTGAATCAAAATTACAAGCAGTATTAAATGAACCTAGAAAGAGCGTAGAGATTAAAGAGGAATCAAAGACTGAAACGCCTAAGAATACAAGTCAGCTTATAAGAAAAACAAGTTCCTTAGAGAAAATTATAAATAGGTTTAAGAAAGTTCGCGCTAACGTTCTGCCTGAGAGTAACGATGCTAACACTGAATTTAAAACTATTGTTGAAGAGAAAGAGAATTTTAATATGGTTAACGTAGATGTGTTTACAGCAAATAGGATTCTATTGCCTGATCTGTTAAGTCCGAGTTGCAGTGCCCTGTCAATTAAGTCTACAGACTATTTAGACCAATTATGCATGGATTTGGATGAAAAAGAGCATAGAAAGCCTAGGGAAAGTCTTGGGACGGCTCTTGGGGTCGATAACACATTCTTAGACCAATTTGATTTAATAGATTAGTGTTTGAGTCAAATGCAGTGGTTTTGTCTTTACTAGAAACTGTACTGAAACATACTGAGGAACATGGTCGCACTTTTCTGCGATTACAGGGGAACGGACAGGGAGATTTTTGATATGGTAATCTTTATATTAATATGATATTAAATCGTGTTATCGTATTGTATTAGGAAACTAGCAAAAAATTTAATAACATTGTATTGTCAAAAAATTGTAATCATATGCCAATACACATTAAAAAAATAACTAAATAATCTAACCAAACTAATTACTAGCACTATCAATAGCAACCCAAATTTAAGGTTCAACCCTCACAAGCTAACTTAAATAGATGTTTTGGGTACCATTCTAATCCTAGTAATTTCTGTTGTTACTTCATTAATACCTTATTGAAATAAAGCTGTAATAAATGTACCATCAGATTCAAATGCTATTAGGAACCTTTTGGCATTGAGCGAAAAATTACGTCAACTGCGTGATGACTTACACACACACACATAATATATTATTTTGCGTTGCTAACGTTACGGACAAGCGCAGTTGATGTCATTTTTCGTTCTATTCCAAAAGGTATTATCGTAATAGCATCTGAACCGGATAGTAATTTGATTAAGACAAATGCCCAGTTTCACCAATGCCAGATAAATTATTGATAAATTCATCTGTCAGATATCTGAGATGCTTTTTTTTATACCACATCAGCTGGCAGACAGACACGCAGCCCACCTGATGGTAAGTGGTCATTGCGGCCTATGCCATTGAGGGACACTTCATCAGGAAGCGTCGCTCAATGTCTTCGAGCCTTTAATTTCAAGTGTACTGCTATTTCTTTCGTCAATTTTTTTAAAAAGACTGCATCATTAATTTCTGACAGATAAATAACTGGCACTTAATGTGTTAATGCCAGGTTAAAAATGTATAATGTCCATTCCATTAAAACATGTTTTGAACTATGTACCTAACAAAAAATATGGTAGTGTACCTAAGTATACATATGTATTATATTTTTGCTATTCTAAAACTTCACTAATATTAATTAAGTGCCTATAAACTTGTAATAATTGTGTCGAAACGTCATTGTTTATAATCAACATTAACAATAAATTATTGTCATCGTCATCATTATTTTATTGTTTGTTGTTATGTTCGTTAGTTATGTATTTGTATAAGAAATATTCCCTGCTGTATACTTGGCTTGGTCAATAAAACTAATATGTCAAACAGTTTTTTTCATTATTAAACTTTTCTGCTGTAATCCGAGTATATTTTGACATTTGTACGCAGTTTCCTTAAGTAAAAAATAGTGTTTAATCTAAGACAATAGTTATGTATGTCAAGTACGGTCAGCAACATAAATTGCTATAATTTTTTATAAAAACTTTTTAAAACAAAATTACTAAAATGCATAATTGACATAGTTATTAGGCCTAAAAGTAAAATAGTTTAATATGTGCAAATACATTTTCCCCTTCTATACACAATTACACACACACAAAGAAATATAATAGTTATTTGTTATACAATAGTGCAAAGTTGCTTTTTAACCGCGTGTTCAATTTTGATGACCGAGCAAGCGAAGGATTCAAAATTAGAATCCTGAGCGTTAGCGAGGGAATCAAAAGAGCACGAGGTGAAAAATCTTTGCACTCGAGTGCAACACGTAACTTTTCATTCCACCTCAGCGAGGAAATGACTAAATGCAAAAAAAAAAGTTTAACAAATTAAAAAAAGTTGTATGATATATTCGGCACCTAAGTTCGGCACCATAGAGGTAGCAGTAAATAGGTTTAATGTTTTTTTTAATTCACAAACTTAGTGCACACGATGTTCTAAATTCAATTTACTTTATCCTCTATAGAGAATAAAAACGGCTTTTCCACTCAGATATTGAAGATTAAAAATACTCTTTCCGAGATGGTGGGATGAAAAATTATTTGCCTGATCAATATGTAAGATCTTATGACTATATTGACTTAGTACTGTGTAGTACAAAAAACGCTATTTTTATTATTAATAGTTTAATTAAATAAAAAATTGAACTTGTAATATAAATAGTTTATCTAAAAATAAAATATACATCCATTCGACTCAATTAAAAATATTGAAAAGCAACTTTCTTAGAAAATTGTTTCTCAAACTTTTATCTGCTACCTTTGTACAATCATACAAAAGTATTTAACTTCGTAAGTAACTAAACATCAAGGGCCAGTTCATCACTGTCGAATAAGGTTCTTGATAATTTGGGAAGTGAACGAAAGAGATTTGACAGATTTATAATCACGAACGTATCTGTCAGTAGTGAACATAAACTTAATAAATATAACTAGACTGTGCTCTAGTGGCTAAAAAACGAGCCGAGCGAAACCGTCAGACAGAGCAGCTTGTCCCTTTCTAATAGGGTGACAATAAGATTTGGATAAGTGAGACAAATTCAAACATGCAATCTGCGGATCTGCCTAATAATAGTATTTTTAAGTAATTCATGTTAAAATATTTGTGGTTAAAATTTTCCAACTTCTGAGAATGGGTATTATATTTCGAGTTTCTGCGTGTTTCCACTTATTTACACACACGTAAAATAAACATTATATTGTGTTTCAAGAAATAAGCCCTCTAACGTCAAGCTAATATGTAATAACGTAAAGCTAATATTATGCTAATATGTTTTTTACCATTGTGATAGAAAAATTGTCCGTTTTTGGGGGTAAGGGTGAATCATAAAATAAATAATTTAAATATGTGGGACAAGTGGATTATTCCCGACTGCCCCTACCAAATCTACCCCAGTCGAAACTTTTTAGTTTCGAAACTAATTTAGGTTCCGTCTGTTGTTTGTTTGCCTATTGGTTTGAAGTAAAAAAACAAGTGCAAGCGATTTCCAACCTTATTGACATTTAAATTTAAAATATAAAAAAAAAGACAATATATAAATTCATGCTTTTTTCAAATCATGCTTTTTTCAAATTTAAGAATACGTACATTGAACGAAAAAAAAAACCAAATATATAATTGTAGATTAATACATTGTAAAAATTACATTAAAATACAAGCGTTAAATTAAGTTTTTGGTCAGGCAAAAATGTTGCCCAAAAACATTTCTTATACTGACAATATGAAAGAACGAGGTACGCCTCCGTCCTTGCCATAGACCTAGAATTCATGGTCACTCTAACTATGAATGAACTGTCATTGCGTGTTGGCAATGTGAAAGAAAGAGACAAGCTACCCCGTATTGATATCTTTCTCGTCTCGGATTTGCCTCGCGTAAGGCACAAGCAAATATATACTTTAATGCGTTAGGATAGTGTTCATTTTCTAAAATGCAATTTTTTGAAGATATCATTCCGGTTACATAGATAATATTAATTCCATGGTAGTGAAGTATAAGCCCTTTATATTGCCAAAACAACAAAATTAAAGCTTTCGACAGTTTAAAATGCAAACTTTTGTTTATGACTGTACCATCTTTTTTCGAGAAAAAGATTGTAGTTTGAGAAACAATACTTCATTAGCGCATAGAAAAGATTAAAAAGTGTATTTAAATTTGTAATTAGTCTTATATTGTCATGTTTGACGAAATAGTCAAGAAGACTCGATTTGAGCAAAGATTTGATAGCTTGGAAATGCCATTCAAGAACTGTATAGGTACTTGACAATGTTTAAATTTTCTTTATGATTGTCTTTATAAGACATGGGACCCTCTTGGGTTTCCTTGACTCTTATATTTAAAACACTAGAGCAACTAGTGAAAAGCACGACGAATATCTTCTGCTATTATTATAGGCTCCTGTGATTTTTCAGCCATTTAATGTAAAACCCTACATGGGTTTTACATTTTTATATAGCTTATATCATATCATTGATTGCTTATGGATCTTTCAGCTTATTATAAACCACTATCTGCTACCAAAAGTTTTGCAGTTCTTAGTATATTTTAGGATCGGTCTCCTCCAACTTAACCATATTCTCAGAAATTTCCCAAAGTTTCTTAGCTCTGTTCATATCACTGGCAGCAGACGAAAGAGTACTCTCTTCGCAGTCTGAGAAGTATTTCCCAGTCACTTTCTCCAGTTTCTCGTCTACAGCCAACATGACTGACGTCTGGCAACCCTGCTTTAGCGTTTTGAAAAAGCTCTTGTTGATCAGGAACAGGCCCCAGCTTAAAGGTGCTGGTACGTTCCTCCAAATTCCGCTGTCGATGACGCCAGGATGAAGGCAGTTGGCTGTGACTCCTGTCCCTTCTAATCTGCGAGCCAGTTCCCTTGTGGAGAGAATATTGGCTTCCTTGGACACGAAGTACAAGTATCCGGGCAGTTTGTCGACTGGGTTTGGATTCATGAAGTCTACGGAAGCAAGGCGGTACAAAGCTGATGCTACTACAACGATTCTTGCAGGGGTAGACTTCTTTAGGAGGTCTATTAAGAGATGGGTTAATAGGAAGGGTCCGTAGTGGTTGGTAGCCATGGTGAGCTCAATGTCGTCAACGGACTTCTTCTTGCGGAAGGTATCGGCGTAGCCGGCGTTGTGGATGAGGACATTGATCTTGTCTTCGGTTTGGTTGATGTCGGCAGCGAAAGCTCTGACTGAGGCAAAGGAGCTGAGATCCAGTTTCTTCACGATGACTTTTGGGTTCTTGGTCGAGTTGATGATTTCATCTGAAATTGCAGTCAGAAGTTTAGTTATAATGGTAGGAGTATGTTTGGTCTAGACCAGGTGGACCTGGTATAGGAGTACTTTTGAGGTTTTGCACTAAGTTTCTATGAGAAAATGCAGTAACTATGTTCCCCCATTGATGGTCGGGACGGCGGGGGTCTGTGGGTTTATCAAAAAGGATGTCATGAAAAATCTTCCATTACCCAGCCATGTAGTGATTCGGCCAGAATAACGGAAATGAAATGAAATGAAATAATTTATTCTGCAAATAGATTTTAGAAAAATACTTTTGCACGTCAATCTTTTTTTTCCATACCAGCACTTCGACGTCAATGGCCTGTTGAGGAAAGAAAAAAAACTCCTGTTGAGGAAGGTGGGACTACCCACTAAAAGCTTCCACTAATTCTTTTCTCGCCGTGTTGGTTATCTACTAGGGGCCAGGGTCTTATCTATCCCATTTGATAATGGCAACCGACACCCAGAACTCCGCGTTTACATAATGCCGCACCGCATCGTGTCTTACCTAGTGTTGTGCCGTTCTCGAGAACGTTCTCCCACCTGAGAATATTGCCGGGAACGCTCCCGGCAACGTTCTCCGAAGTGAGAATGGTTGAGAATCATTTTTATAAAATGGAAACAACCAACCTTTCTTAATTTAAATAGTATCAAATAAGGTCGACAAATCATTGTGTATAATACAATACAGTCTATTTGCAGTAAAATACTATATTCCCAGTGTTCTCGAGAATATTCTCGGGAACTTTCTCGGCAATATTCTCAGCAATTAATTGCAAATTTTAAATTTTTTAATACAATTAATCACACATCTTATTCTCGCTTATTTATTAATTCATTAATTTTATTTTAATTCATTGTATTTTTTATTTGATTTGTAATTAGTTCATTGTACCTACCTATTATTTATGTATAAATATTAAACTTGTATCCCTCTCCAATGTTGCATGCCAATTGTTTGGTTAAGTGTGAGAAACCAAAATTTTCATTATTTACTCTTGTCAACCACATTTAATGCAATAAAGGTATTCTATTCTATTCTATTCTATTCATTACTGCACCTATAATATTTTTGTGTGAAATATTATTTTATTGATAATGGACTATGATAGCATTTTCTTTTTATACGTAATTAGATAATAAACAGTTAAATTGTTCGTTTACTGACATGAAATATAATAAATTTTGTATAGTAGAATGGTCATAATGAAACAAATTTTCGCAATCAACTCTGTTTAAGTAATTTGACAAGATAACATCAACTTCAGGACTGCAATATTGACTAAGAACGACTGAGTGAACGCTCTGAAATCAAATTTTAAAAAGTTTAAAAGGTAATTCAGTCTTATTAACTACTGGTTAATAACTAAAAATAAATCAACAACTATCCAAAGATAAAATTAACCGACTGATTGGAAAATATCAACTTAGAACTAAGGGCTCTTTCAAATTAGACGTACCGGGAACGCTCGACAGCAATACGTCAACAATACTGTTACCGCACCGCGTGCTATGTATTGTTATGACGATACCCGGCAACGGAGCATGCGCGCAAAAACGGACCTAATTCCTCTACGCAATAAGGTTCATTCTCGCGCGCGCTCGTCTGCTTGTTTACATCCGCGCGCACTTGTTTAGGTACCTTCTAGGCAAGCATGTAACAGCTTAGGCCGCATCAACGCTTTCCATCAGGTGTGATTGTGGTCAAATGCAAGCCTATTAATATATAAAAAAAAAAAAAAGATCCGAAGTATTATCCTGTTCGATCGCGTGCAATCGCGCGGTTTCGCGAATGATCCAAGAAATTAATAGAGCGGCCGCGCCGGGTATAAATAGAGAGTAAGCGACGCTGCCTCAAGTATTAATGCTTCGGAAAGCGATCAGTGCGAACCACAGAACACTATGTGCGAACTATCCTGCGACGTTTGAAGTGAACAGCGTTTACGAGTGTTTGTTTAGAATTGTCTACGTGGATTGTAAAGTGTTAAGTTGTGTTAAAGTTGTGTATTTCAGCTTAGTGGTTTAAAATAAATAATTGTCTTTTCGTAACCGGCATTTAATTGAATTAACGTACCCCGTACCCGCAACAGTATGAAAAATAACGACCGTCCCGCAGCCGTCCGACACAAAACGTCCAATTTGAAAGAGCCCTTAACATCTAAAAATCAACAACAATATTAAAATTAACAATATTTAACGACCATAAAATATAATGACCACTCTGAAATGTGATTATAAAAAATAAACACTGAGATCTGTTTTAGTCTATAATAAGAGGATCTTCATGATGTAATGGTTCTTCTTGAATATCCTGAAACTCATCAAAATCAAAAGTTTCCAGGGATTCAAGCATAGATTCTTCATGTTCAAAATCACTTTCGTGGTTTGCTGAGGTGGCTGACGATTGAATTGTAGAGGACGATGATTGATGAATCTGTGTTTGGGTCTTATTTGAGGAATTAGCCATTAGGAGTTTTATTCATGAGCTTCCAATTATGAGCCACGTTACATAGTTTTCCAGCTCTATCAGTCTTTAGTTTGTTTCTTTTCTGGCTATGTATATTAGAAACTGTCGAAAACTCCTTTCCACAGTTGCCGAAGTTGATGGTATGGATAAAATTTTCAGAGCAGGTCTCCCCAAATCTGAGTTTGGAAAAAATAAATTCCACCAAGACCAAGGTTGAGTCGTGTAACACGCTGATTCATAAAGAAAAGTTTTATCATAAATGCCAGTTTTTCCTTTATAATTTGCTAAATCTTCAAGGATTCTTGGTCCTTTTGTCTCGTATCCAGACTGTGCAATATTCATTATTGCCTGGCATCCTTCGAGATTCGCATTAGCAGGTAAAGTTGTACCTTGGTTACCAGGGTCCAAAATAGTCGCCGCAAAATGAACTGATTTAATGCATTGTCTTTTCTTTGTGTAAACTTAGCCAATAATAAAACATGGAAACACTGTACATAATTATATCAGCTATAAATATACAAAAACATCAAATTATAAATTAAAATTTTATTGAGAACGTTGAGAATATTCCCGGGAGCGTTCTTGCTTCTCGAGAATATTCTCACTGGCAATATTGCCGGGAACGAGAAAGTTCTCAGCGGCACATCACTAGTCTTACCTCTAATTTGCTCAGCAGCTTCCAAGTTTCGGCACGCCATGATGACTTTGGCACCTCTCTTGGCCAGTTCCTTGGCCGTTTCCTTGCCGATACCACTCGTGCATCCTGTTCAAAAGAGGAAATAGTCAGACTAAGGCCGTTTGTCCAGCGCCACCGTCACCGCCCAACCAGCAAAAAGTGGTTTTTAAGCTATCCCAGGAGGATGAATCTTTAGGACTATATGAGAATTATATCCGAATATAAGTCCGGGAAAAGGCCCACTTTTTAAGTGTACTTTTGATTATAACACATTTATATTAGACCGCTAAAATGCTTGTTTACGCCTATATAACTCCTGTAATAGAATTACGAAAATGCAGTTACTCCTGCAAATCAATAATATAATCAATATAAGTAAGTTATAGTCGTAAGTAAGACTAATGCGCTCCTTGCAATGCTGATTTAAGCTCATTTTGGTGAACGAATGAACGAACGAACAGTATAATGTGTTGCGCTGTGTTGGCCTCTGTCATAATTTTTTTAACAGCTTGAATAAGGAAGTGGTATTTATCTTTATCAGAATTTATTATTGTCAGCCATAGTAGAAAAACAACATCTTATTGTTGTTAGTTAGTCTTATTAATATTCGTAGGGGAATGTGAATTTTCTGTGAAATTAGTCATAGTTTTAAACAAAATTTTAGAGCGCCTCTTCACTTGCCTTTATTTACATTTGAGTAATTATTTATTTATCAAAAAAAATGCTACGAAGGGCTGCCATTTTTTCGGTAAGCATTTCCAAGTGTGACATAGTGCCATCATAAGTTTATTTGGTTCTATATTGGCAAGTGTCAAAACTGCAGAAGATTCGCCATTTTGTATACCAATTTTAAGATAACGTTGACAATAACACTACTGTGGAATGCCAATATAAATATGTCTAGACTTGTAACGGCTTAAGACAAATCTATATAGAGAACATTTTATCCTACTAAATGCTGTTATAATCTTAGTGATTTATTATTTTTGAAACGCTGATATTAAATCCGCATAAACCTTAATTTCAAGCTTATGTAAAACAAAAACAAGAAATATAAATGCTATTCAGTTGTTTAACTGGAAGTTACTTATATTAGCCATACAATTTTAGCTTATATCACATTATAAGTAAAAGTAACTAGTGTGATTGCTCCTCAGTGTATCCTATCCTGGTAGATGCTTCTAGAGGAGGCCTAAGATTTATATGCCTCTAAGATGTTATCTTATAGGCACATATAAGTCTTCGTTACCGGAGTAATTACACCTGAGAGTAATTACTCTTATTTAATGCCTTTATAGGAGTCCTAGACTATAATAGCCACGATATTTGATCCTATATGCCGATATAAGACCAAATTAT